>CM028752.1:15898548-18314338 GCA_016801395.1 Leptodermis oblonga
GCAATTGAAAGCAGGGCAATTCAAAGTGAATAGAAACAAAGAAAATTAGCAGAGTTGAAACGACTTCAGGAAGTCTAAACTACCCAAAGAAGCGATCACCCCCCAATAGGTAATCAAGAAACCAATCCACAATTATCAATTCTTCTAATATGCAAACAGTACCAAATTTGCGAAATTACTACCCCTTAATGGCCGAAACAGTAACGAATTATAGCAATATGCGATTTTTAATTATGAAAACCCTAGGGCCAGCAAAAACAATTCTCAAGTTACTAGCCTATTCCCAGGATAATCTTAGCAGCACAAGGATACGAAATCAAGAATTCACTATATTTTCAAGAATTCAAAAGAAAGTATCCAAAACAGAGCATGCAATTTTAAGTCGCAAACAAGTGAGCTGCTTAACATCAACCGCAAAACGCACAATTTTCAGCAAAATCATCACGAAAGAAGGGTAGAAAAGTGTCGCAAAAACCCAGCAAAAACAAACCCTAGGCGTCGCAGATTTAGCGACGGAAAAATCCGAAAACCCGAAAAGTCACTAAAACCCGAACCCTAGTTTGAAAATTAAGGCCCGATTTTATTTCTGAAATTATGGCAGGGATCGAATTTTTTTTTAAAAAGAAATTTGCGATTTTTAGGATAGAAAACATTACAAAAACTCGCAATTTAAAGCTTGAAGAAAAAAAAAAATTTCCCCCCAAGAAGATGAATTCAATTCCAAGAATTTCAGAGTAATCAAGACTAAGGAAAAAGAAAACACCTGGAAGGATTTGATCGGTTGATCTCCTCCGGTCACGAAACCACTCCTTAGCTCTGATACCAATTGATGTGGACGGTTGTACACATGCGGATAATGTTGCCAAGGACCTTGTGATTAAGTGACAACTCTTACAAAACCTTTAACTACGTTCGGATTTGATAAAACAAGGGAAAACTAAAATCCTGACCATTTGTTTAAAATTCGAACCAAGTGCAAGAAAAGAGGTGTGAAACATGCGAACAACTAGGCAGAGCAGAACCTAGTTGGCTAAGTTTCATGCAATTATGTAAACTACGACATGCAAATACATAAAGCAATAAAAGGTGTACTTCAACACTAAGTTTTTGATCTGAAATACTATGTCTTTATTTGATGAATTCGGTCACCTATTTATAGGTGAGGGTGGCCGAATTTTAATACAAAAAGTAGGAACAAAAAGAATTAGAATTGGAAATTAACCAAGAGGTTAATTCCTTGTACAATTACCACCCGGAAAGAAGTAGGATGGTAAGAAAAGGTAACTAATTTCGTCGTCACCTCATAAAAGGGTGATTGCCGAAAATTACATCTCCTAAATCAAGAAGGAAAGCTAATTATAAACAAGTAGGAAAAAGAATAAAAATCCTACTTCCAAAAAGAATAAGGAACCCCTTTTGGAAATTAACTAAAAGTAAAATAACTTAATTAAAATCTGAAAATTAAACCCTAAGCCGTGTGGCTTTTTCCTTGTTGGCCGTGTGGGCTCTTCTCCTTGGATTGGGCCGTGCGGCTTCATGCTACTCCTTGGGCTGGCCGAAAACTTGTGGGCTGGTCCATGAGTTTTTGGGTCGGCCCAATTGGTAGGGAACTTTATTATTTGGTTTCTTCTAAGTCCAAGAACCTCCCGGCTTCTTCAAGACTTCAAGAAACAGCCTTCTTCTTGATTAATGTTGGATGATTTGCGCCTCTTCTTCCAAGATAGTTAGAAGAGTTGCAAATTGCACATTTCCTCCATTTTGCTCCAAGGCGTGGGTTTCTACAATCAGCTGGGCGTCTTGATGGCAAGCTTGAACAAGGTTGTTGAGAGCTTCTCGCACCTTCTTCGCTCTGCTTCTGGTCATGGGCCCAGTGATGTCTACAAGTGGATCCCTCAGATATGGGCTTGGATCCTGAAGCATTGTTGGACCTCGATGTAGAACTCGAACCTCCTCCTCAGCTTCTCCGGAATCACTTGTAGGTTGACTTGTTGCGTGATGTTGACTTGGGATGCCCTCATCAGGGCTTCCAAGGACGCAGAAAGGTAATGATTCATTATTTTTCGTTGTTGATCGTTTCTCTAAAATGGCGCATTTTATTCCTTGCAAGAAATCAGATGATGCCAGACATGTAGCTGAGCTGTTCTTTCAAGGCATTGTGCGGCTACATGGAATTCCGAGAACCATAGTCTCAGATTGCGACGTCAAATTCTTGAGTTATTTTTGGAAGACTTTGTAGTCCCGCCTCAGTACAAAACTGTTGTTTTCGACTACAAGTCATCCACAGACGGATGGTCAGACGGAAGTCACCAACCGAACCGTTGGCAACCTACTCAGAGCATTGATTCAAGCGTTGGGAAGACATATTGCCGGTTGCAGAGTTTGCATACAACCGAACCAAGCACTCCTCAACAGGGTTCTGTCCATTTGAAGTTGCCTACGGCTTTACACCTTTGACGGTGATGGATCTCATTCCTTTACCGCCCAAAGAACAAGTTAATCCAGACGGTGCGAAGAAAGCTGAAGCAGTGCAACGCATACATGCTAAAGTTCGACCTAATCTGGAGAAAACTTATGCCAAAGCCGCCGCCAATGCAAACCAACGGCGCAAGGCTGTGAACTTTGAACCAGGCGACTGGGTTTGGGTTCACATGAGAAAGGAACGATTCCCTGCAGCAAGAAGGACCAAACTCCATCCAAGGGGCGATGGACCTTTTCAGATCGTTTCCAAGATTGGGCCTAACGCCTACAAGCTCGACTTACCAGGTGAGTATGGTGTTAGTTCTTCCTTTAATGTTGCTGACTTGTCTCCTTTTGTTGATGACCAGGTTGCTCATTTGAGGACAAATCCTTTTCAACCGGGAGGGGATGATGAGGGCATCCCAAGTCAACATCACGCAACAAGTCAACCTACAAGTGATTCCGGAGAAGCTGAGGAGGAGGTTCGAGTTCTACATCGAGGTCCAACAATGCTTCAGGATCCAAGCCCATATCAGAGGGATCAACTTGTAGACATCACTGGGCCAATGACCAGAAGCAGAGCGAAGAAGGTGCGAGAAGCTCTCAACAACCTTGTTCAAGCTTGCCATCAAGATGCTCAGTTAATTGTAGAAGCCCACGCCTTGGAGGAGAATGGAGGAAATGTGCAAATTGCGAATCTTCTACAAATCTTTGAAGAAGAAACGCAAATCATCAAATCCTAATAAAGAAGAAGGCTGTTTCTTGAGGTCTTGAAGATGCCGGGAGGTTCTTGGACTTAAGAGAAACAAATTGATAAAGTTCCCTACAATTTGGGCCAACCCAAAACTCATGGACCAGCCCACAAGTTTTCGGCCAGCCCAAGGAGTCTGCAAGGGAAGCCGCACGGCCCATCCAAGGAGAAAGCCCACACGGCCAGCCCAAGGAGAAGCCACACGGTTTTAGGGATTATTTTTGGATTTTTAAATAAGTTATTTTATTTTTAAGTTAGTTTCCAAAAAGGATTTCCTTATTCTTTTTGGGAGTAGGATTTTTATTCTTTTCCTACATGTTTTCTAATTAGCTTTCCTTCTTGTTTTGGTACTTGTAATTTCGGCAATCACCCATTATGAGGTGACCGAATTTTTGTTGCCTTTTCTTACCATTCCTACTTCTTTCCGGGTCTGGTAATTGTACAAGAAATTAATCTCTTGGTTAATTTCCAATTCTAATTCTTTTCCTTTTCTAATTCTTGTATTTTTCGGCCATCCCTTCTCCTATATAAAGGGACCGAAACATCAATAATATTCAGTGTATTTCAGATCATAAACTTAGTGTTTGAAGTACCTCCTTTTATTGCTTTATGTATTTGCATGTCGTAATTTACATACTTGCATGAAACTTAGCTAATTAGGTTCTTGCTCTGCCTAGTTATTCGCATGTTTCACACCTCTTTCTTGCACTTGGTTCGAATTTATAAACAAGTTGGTCAGGATAGTTTTTCCTTTGTTTTATCAAATCCGAACGTGAGTTAAAGGTTTTGTAAGAGCTTGTCACTTAATCACAAGGTCCTTGGCAACATTATCCGCATGTGTACAACCGTCCATATCAGATTATAATTCGCATATTGAACATCTTCGTTTGGTTTTAATTGAATTGCGTGCTAATCAATTATATGCCAAGATGCAAAAGTGTACCTTTTGTGTTTTGGAGGTTGTTCAGGTCGCATGAAAAGATAACTAGGCAATTTGAAAGCAGGGCAATTCAAAGTGAATAGAAGCAAAGAACAATAAGCAGAGTTGAAACAACTTTAGGAAAGTCTAAACTACCCAAAGAAGCGATCACCCACCCAATAGGTAATCAAGAAACCAATCCCCACAATATGTTTGCGAAATTAATACCCCCTAGTGGCCGAAAACAGTACCACTTTTAGCAATATGCGATTTTCAATTACGAAAACCCTAGGGCCAGCAAAAACAATTTTTGATTTACTAGCCTAATCCCAGAGATTATCTTAGCAACACAAGGATACAAAATCAAGAATTCACTATATTTTCAAGAATTCAAAAGAAAGTATCCAAAACTAGAGCATGCAATTTTTACAATGCGCAAACAAGTGAGCTGCTTAACATCAACCGCAAAACTCACAATTTTTCAACAAAATCAGCACCAAAAAGGGGTAGCAAAGTGTCGCAAAAAGGCCCAGCAATTAACAACTGAAAACCCGAAACCCTAGCCAAAAATCCGAGCAATTAAGGCCCGATTTTCAATTTATGAAATTTCAGCAAGGGTTACGATTTAATGAAAAGAATTTTCGGCCTTTAAAGATCGAAAAACAGTCCCAAAATTCGAAAATTCAAAACCTTGAAGAAAAAAAATTTTCCCCCAAGAAGATGAGTTCAATTCCAAGAATTTCAAGAATAATCAAGACTAACAAGGAAAAGAAAACACCTGGAAAGGATTTGATCGGTTGATCTCCTCCGGTCACGAAACCACTCCTTAGCTCTGATACCAATTGATGTGGACGGTTGTACACATGTGGATAATGTTGCCAAGGACCTTGTGATTAAGTGACAAGCTCTTACAAAACCTTTAACTCACGTTCGGATTTGATAAAACAAAGGAAAAACTATCCTGACCAACTTGTTTATAAATTCGAACCAAGTGCAAGAAAGAGGTGTGCAACATGCGAATAATTAGGCAGAGCAAGAACCTAATTAGCTAAGTTTCATGCAAGTATGTAAATTACGACATGCAAATACATAAAGCAATAAAAGGAGGTACTTCAAACACTAAGTTTATGATCTGAAATACACTAATTATTATTGATGAATTCGGTCCCTTTATATAGGAGGGATGGCCGAAAATAATACAAGAATTAGAAAAGGAAAAGAAGTAGAATTGGAAGTTAACCAAGAGGTTAATTTCTGTTACAATACCAAACCCTGAAAGAAGTAGGAGAGTGGTAAGAAAAAGGAAAGCAATTTTGGATTTACCATAAACAAGTGGCAGCCAAAATTGTCAACTAAAAATAAGGAAAATAATAAAATTCCTACTTCCAAAAAGAATAAGGAAACCCTTTTTGGAAACTAACTTAAAAAATAAAAGAAACAATTTAATTACTTAAAGGAAAATTCGAAAATCCCTAATTAAGTAAGTAGTAGCCGTGTGGACTTTTGCCTTGTGGACTTGGCCGTGCGGCTTCATGCTGCTCCTTGGGCTGGCCGAAACTTGTGGGCTTTGTCTCCATGAGTTTGGGTCGGCCCAATGTGTAGGGAACTTTATTAATTTGTTTCTTTAAGTCCAAGAACCTTCCGGTATCTTCAAGAACTTCAAGAAACAGCCTTCTTCTTTAATGGGAAGTGCTGAATTGTGCCTCTTCTTCAAGCATGGTTTAGAAGAGTTGCAATTTGAACATTTCCTCCATTTTCCTCCAAGGCGTGAGCTTCCATTTGGCGTCCATATTTCTGACTCATAATGTGTGCTGTTTTAGCTCTGGATATCCTCATCATCTATATCATTCCATAATGCGACATCAATAATTGGGCCGACCCAACTCATGGAGTCCATTCCACAAAGTCGGCCTGCCCAACAAAGAAGCCCTCACGGCCAAGCCTAGTCCATTAGGGTTGGAAATTAAGGGTTAGGGTTTAGGGGAAAATAAGGGTTTGTGCATGTTCCCTATTTTGCCCTTAGTTTAATTAGTTTCCAAAAAGGATCCTTTCTTGATCTCCTTTTTGGAGTAGGATTTTTATTTCTTTTCCTTCTTGTTTTTAAGTTGTAATTTTCGGCTGCCACCAATAATTAGGTGACCGAAATTTCCTTTTCTTTTACCATTACCCACTTCTTTCAGGTTTTGGTATTGTAAAGGAAATCAATCTCTTGATTGGTTTCCAATTCTACTTCTTTTCCTACTTCTTTTAGGTGAGATTTTCTGCTGCTTCTTGCCTGTTAATAGGCAGCCGCAACTCATTAATAAAACAAGTATTCAGATCATAAAAATATTAGTTTTGAGTACTCTCCCTTTATTGCTTTTTGTATTTTGCATGGTTGTAATTTATATATTGCATGAAACTTAGCTTAATTAGGTTAATTGCTCTACCTAATTAAATTCGCATGTTTCGACTCTTTCTTACTTGGTTCGAATTCTTAAGTAAATTAGCTTAGGTTAGATTATTTTTGTTATTTGAAATTCGGGTAAGTTAGTGATGAGGGCATCCAAAGTCAAGCAACAAGTCAAGCAAGTCAAGATGCAAGTGGTTCCGGAGAAGCTGAGGAGGTTTGAGTTCTACATCGAGGCCCAACAATGCTTCAGGATCCAAGCCCATATCAGAGGGATCCACTTGTAGACATCACTGGGCCAATGACTAGAAGCCGAGCGAAGAAGGTTAGAGAAGCACTCAACAACCTTGTCCAACCTTGCCATCAAGACGCTTAGTTGATTGTAGAAGCCAACGCCTTGAAGCAGAAAGGAGGAAATGTTCAAATTGCAACTCTTCTAACAATTCTTGAAGAATAGGCGCAATTCACCACTTTCCATTAAAGAAGAAGGCTGTTTCTTGAAGTCTTGAAGATGCCGGAAGGTTCTTGGGCTTTAAAGAAACAATTCATGAAATTCCCTACACATTGGGCAGACCCAAACTCATGGAGGACCAGCCCACAAGTTTCGGCCAGCCCAAGGAGTCCACAAGAGCAGCCGCACGGCCAGCACAAAGAGAAAGCCCACACGGCTCCTTAAAATTAATTAGGGATTTTCTTTTAATTAATTAAGTTGTTCTTTTAAGTTAGTTTCCAAAAAGGGTTCTTTCTTGTTCTCTTTTTGGAGTAGGCTTTTTATTATTTCCTTATTGTTTTAAACTTGTTAAATTCGGCAATCACCAAAAAGAATAGGTGACCGAATTATTTTCTTCCTTTTCTTACCATTCCTACTTCTTTCCGGGTTTGGTAAAGGAAATTAACCTCTTGGTTAATTTCCAATTCTACTTCTTTTCTTTTTCTAATTCTTGTACTATTTTCGGCCATCCCTTACTCCTATAAATAGGGGCCGAATTCTTCAATAAAATTCAGAGTATTCAGATCATAAAACTTAGTGTTTGAGTACCCTCATTTTATTGCTTTATGTATTTGCATGTTGTAGTTTACATAATTGCATGAAACTTAGCTAATTAGGTTCTTGCTCTACCTAATTATTCGCATGTTTCAAATCTCTTTCTTGCACTTGGTTCGACTATAAAACAAGTTAGCTTAGGATAGCTTCTCTTTGTTTCTCTTAGCCGAAAGTAAGTTAGAGAATTCTAAGAGCTCGCCGCTTAATCACAAGGTCCTTGGCAACATTATCCGCATATGTACAACCGTCCACATCAGTTAGAGCCTATATGAGCTACGTCACTTAATCGCACTTTCCTTGGCAATTTCATCCTCATGTGTACAACCGTCCACATCAATTGGTATCAGAGCTTTCTGGGCAACTTTCATCCGCATGTGTACATCCGTCCACATCAATTGGTATCAGAGCTTAGGAGTGGTTTCGTGGCTGGAGAAGGTCGAAGTAACCCGACCGAATCTTATCAGGTGTTTTCTTTTCCTTGTTAGTCTTGCTTGTCTTGAAATTCTTGGAAGTAGAACGCATCTTCTTAGGGGAAATTTTTTTTTCTTTCAAGCTTTGAATTTCGGTTTTTGTACTGTTTTAAAATCGAAATTTCCTTCGAAAAATTGAACCAAATTGTAACGTACTGAAAAACGCATCTTAGGGTTTTAAAATCACCTTCTTTTTGCGAAAAGCTTGTACTGTTTAGGGGCTGTTTTTCTTAACTTAAAATCGCATATCCCTTGCTGTAAATTCAAAATTAAAAATTCAGACTTTAGAAACAAATTTAGGGTTCGGATTTTGGGCTTAGCTAGGGTTTTGGTTTTGTTGAATCTTTTAGTCGCCTTTACCTTGCGACACTAGGGTTTTGAGAGACACTTTAGTGCTGCTGTTTTTGCGTCTAAATTGCTGGTTTTGCGATTGTTTTTCTACCCCTCTTATGCTGAATTTGTGAAAATTGGTGAGTTTTTGCGGTTGATGTTAATCAGCTCACCTTATCTGCGCATCGTAATTTGCATGCACTAGTTTTTGATACCTCGTTTTGAATTCTTGAAAATATAGTAAATTCTTAATTTTGTGTCCTTGTGCTGCTGAGATTATCCCTGGGAATTGGTTGATGAGTCAAAAATTGAACTTTGCTAGCCCTAGGGTTTTCTTTTCTTCAATTCGCATTTTGGTTAATTTTGCCGCCACTTAGTGGTTTTAAAATTTGTAATTGGGTTGTCTGCATATTGAAAGAATTAACAATTTGCTGGGATTGGTTTCTTTGATTACCTATCGGGTGGGTGATCTCTTCTTTGGTTAGTTTTAGGACTTTCCTAAAGTTGTTTCAACTCTGCTTATTTTTCTTGATTCTATTCAATTCTTGAATTGCCCTGCTTTCAACTGCTAGTTGTATCTTTTCAAGCGACCTGAACGTTTACTCTTGAATTATAGTTTGGATTTTTGTCATCGTGCACACCCATCTTTTCTGAAATTTGAGGGCTTCACCCCGAAATTTCCTTGTTGTGTACTGTTTTGCATATTATAAGACTGTTGGGTGGGTGATTTGTTGGGTGGGCTTCACCCCGAAATTAAGTACTGTTTTGCATATTATAAGACTTGATAATTTGTGGGGATTGGTCTCTTGATTACCTATTGGGTGGGTGATCGCTTCTTTGGGTAGTTTAGGCTTCCCTGAAGTTGTTTCAACTCTGCTAATTTTCTTTGCTTCTATTCACTTTGAATTGCCCTGCTTTCAATTGCCTTGTTTATCTTTTCGTGCGACCTATACATTAGATCTTTAATTATAGTTTGGATTTTGTCATCGTGCACACTCATCTTTTCTGAAATTTGAGGGCTTAACCCCGAAATTTCCTGTTGTGTACTTCATATCTGAACAATATTACAAATATCGTTTTGCGAAAAGATTTTTCAAAACAGAACCAAGTGTTGGTTTTTGCGAAAATTTTTGCTTCTTTCTTAAGTGTCATTGCTTTTGTGTGAATTGCTGCTTGCCTGATACATTTATCAATGCCGGGAGGTTTGAGTGGTAAAAGGCTTGAGTACACATCCTATACAGGGTGCCACCCTTGAGCGATACACGGGGTTTGTGCGTAGCTCTTAGGTGGGAAACACTTGGGGGAATAAGGGGGTAAGGTTATTTCTCACTTTTCCTTATTCTTAGCAGACAGATTTTCGCTTCTTTTACCAATGTCAGGTGGTAGTGCTCCTAACCCTCTCGGGAACGAGCAAATTCTGACTGCGATTGCGCAACTCTCCGCGCGATTCGCTACACTCAAGGAGGAAGTCGCCGAACTCAGGACAGAACGGGACCAAAGGACTATCTCGACTGGGAGATGAAGATGGAGCGCATTTTTGAACTTCATGCGATCCCGGAACACAAGAAAGTCCAACTTGCAGTGGTCCATTTCACCGACTATGCCCTAATCAGGTGGAATCAACAGCAGGACCAGCGCAGGAATACGCGCCCTATGCGTGCCCGCGCACCGCCTCTCTCTTGGTTTGATTTGACTACATCTATGCGTAGGACTTTTGTACCTGATTATTATTTTAGAGAATTGTATAGAAAGTTACAAACTCTTGTACAAGGTTCAATGTCAGTAGATGCGTATTATAGAAAGTTAGAGATGGCTAAAATTAGGGCTAATGTACAGGAAGATGAGCCCGCATCTATGGCTCGTTTTCTTAGTGGTTTAAACAGGGGTATTGCTTTAGCTGTGGAACTGCATAATGCTACAACATTGACAGACATGCTCCACAAAGCTCGGGTTATGGAGGAGTATCTGAAGTCCGTTCCCCCAGTCCGGACACCTACCAGCGCCCCACCAGCCTGGCGTAAGAATCCGACCAACTCGCCCCCAGCAAGGAGGCCAAGCATGTCTGACCGCAAGGCCATTGTCCCTGTTGCCGCCGCCACTTCTTCTTCATCCCAGCAGAAAACGCCATCAACTCCCAGGCAGTCTATCAGCAACGTTACTTGCCACAAGTGCTCAGGCCGTGGCCACTACATGCGTGACTGTCCCACCATTCGAAAGGTATTATTGGGCCAAGATGGTGAGTACATATCAGAATCCGATGAAGAGGAGCCAACCGTTGACCCTATAAAGGAGTTGACTGACAGCACTCCGTCAGAACCTGTGGAGCAGTTCGAATTTCTTGAAGAAGATCCTTCTCAGAACTTGGTTACTCGCACTCTGACTACAGCTGCTGTCCCAGACACGTCCCAGAGGACAAACATTTTCCATGCCCGAACAAAGGTAAATGGAAAGTTATGTTTTCTGATTATTGATGGAGGGAGTTGTACTAATGTTGCTAGTGAGTATATGGTGGACAAACTGCGCCTCCCTGTCATCAATCATCCACGTCCTTATCGGCTTCAATGGCTCGACAGCTCAGACGGCTACAGAGTCACAAAGCAGGTAAGCGTACCATACGCTATCGTAAGTTCGAATCCACGGTTTTATGTGATGTTCTGCCAATGGAGGCTTGTCACATTCTACTTGGACGACCATGGCTCTTTGACCTGAAGGCAACACAAGATGGGGTCGCCAACACTTACTCGGTCTGCTAGGAGGGCAAGATCCACACATTCCTACCCATGCCACCGGCTGAAGTGCGATCAGAAGCTGTTCGTATGAAGGAGTCACTCGCTCAATGGGAAGCTGAAAGGCGCCAAGCGAAGGGTGAAGGGAAAGAAATTGTTGTAAAGGGTAGTAAGGCGAACTCTGATAAGCCTGATCAGGACAAAGTTAGGAGTAGTTGTTTTGCAACGAGAGCATTACCTGATTTTGATAAAGTGTTTGAACTAATGTGTGATGCATCAGGTGTTGGAATTGGCGCAGTAGTAATGCCGGAGAAGAAGCCTGTCGCCGTTTTCAGTGAGAAACTAAAAGGGGCTGCCTTAAATTATCCTACATATGATAAGGAGCTCTATGTTGTTGTCCGTGCCTTTGAAACGTGGTCACATTATTTGATGTCTAAGGAATTTGTTGTTCATAGTGATCTTGAGTCTCTTAAGCATTTAAAAGGGCAAAATAAGTTAAATAGACGTCATGCAAAGTGGGTTAATTTTATTGAGTCTTTTCCTTATATTATCAAGTATAAGAAAGGTAAGGATAATTTAGTTGCTGACGCTCTATCTCGCAGGTATGAAATGCTGACAATTCTTGATCATACATTGTTAGGTTTCGCATACCTCAAGGATTTGTATGCTTTTGATGTTGATTTTGCTGATGTGTATAAAGCATGTGAATCTGGTGCATTCCAAAAGTACTTTAGACAGGATGGTTTTCTGTTTAGAGAAAATAGGTTATGCATCCCTCGTAGTTCCACTAGGGAATTACTGGTTCGTGAAGCTCATAGTGGGGGTCTTATGGGTCATTTTGGTGTGCATAAAACACTTGAACTGTTGCATGAACACTTTTATTGGCCGCATATGCGCAAAGATGTACAGAATGTTTGCTCTCGATGTATTAATTGTTTGCAAGCTAAATCTACTTCTAAACCCCATGGGCTTTACACGTCATTACCTATCCCTTCTGTGCCCTGGACTGACATTTCTATGGATTTTATTTTAGGGCTTCCAAGGACGCAGAAAGGTAATGATTCTTTATTTGTCGTTGTTGATCGGTTCTCTAAAATGGCGCATTTCATTCCTTGCAGGAAATCAGATGATGCCAGACATGTAGCTGAGTTGTTCTTTCAAGGTATTGTTCGGCTACATGGAATTCCGAGAACCATAGTCTCAGATCGCGACGTCAAATTCTTGAGTTATTTTTGGAAGACTTTGTGGTCCCGCCTCGGTACAAAACTGTTGTTTTCGACTACAAGTCATCCACAGACAGATGGTCAGACGGAACTCACCAACCGAACCGTTGGCAACCTACTCAGAGCATTGATTCAGAAGAACCTCAAGCGTTGGGAAGACATCTTGCCGGTTGCAGAGTTTGCATACAACCGAACCAAGCACTCCTCAACAGGGTTCTGTCCATTTGAAGTTGCCTACGATTTTACTCCCTTGACGGTGATAGATCTCATTCCTTTGCCGCCCAAAGAACAAGTCAATCCAGACGGGGCGAAGAAAGCTGAAGCAGTGCAATGCATACATGCTAAAGTTTGGGCTAATCTGGAGAAGACTTATGCCAAAGCCGCCGCCAATGCAAACCAACGGCGCAAGGCTGTGAATTTCGAACCAGGTGACTGGGTTTGGGTTCACATGAGGAAGGAACGATTCCCTGCAGCAAGAAGGACCATACTCCATCCAAGGGGCGATGGACCTTTTCAGATCGTTTCCAAGATTGGGCCTAACGCCTACAAGCTCGATTTACCAGGTGAGTATGGTGTTAGTTCTTCCTTTAATGTTGCTAACTTTTCTCCTTTTGTTGATGAACTGGTTGCTGATTTGAGGACAAATCCTTTTCAACCGGGAGAGGATGATGAGGGCATCCCAAGTCAACATCACGCAACAAGTCAACCTACAAGTGATTCCAGAGAAGCTGAGGAGGAGGTTCGAGTTCTACATCGAGGCCCGACAATGCTTCAGGATCCAAGCCCATATCAGAGGGATCCACTTGTAGACATCACTGGGCCCATGACCAGAAGCAGAGCGAAGAAGGTGCGAGAAGCTCTCAACAACCTTGTTCAAGCTTGCCATCAAGACGCCCAGCTGATTGTAGAAGCCCACGCCTTGGAGAAAAATGGAGGAAATGTGCAATTTGCAACTCTTCTAACTATCTTGGAAGGAGAGGCGCAAATCATCACATTTTAATCAAGAAGAAGGCTGTTTCTTGAAGTCTTGAAGAAGCAGGGAGGTTCTTGGACTTAGAAGAAACTAAATAATAAAGTTCCCTACCAACTGGGCCGACCCAAAAACTCATGGACCAGCCCACAAGTTTTCGGCCAGCCCAAGGTGAAACATGGAGCCGCACGGCCCAATCCAAGGAGAGAAGCCCACACGGCCAACCCAAGGAAAAAGCCACACGGCTTAGGGTTTTAGGGAATTAGTTTTCAGAATTTTAATTAAGTCTTTTTTTAGTCTTTTAGTTAATTTCCAAAAAGGGTTTCCTTATTCTTTTTGGAAGTAGGATTTTTATTCTTTTCCTACTTGTTTTCCAATTAGTTTCCTTCTTGTTTTTAGTAGTGTAAATTCGGCTATCTCATGCTTTAGGTAAATCCGAATTTTAGTTACCTTTTCTTACCATTCCTACTTCTTTCCGGGTTTGGTAATTGTACAAGGAATTAACCTCTTGGTTAAATTCCAATTCTAATTCTTTTCTTTTCCTACTTTTTGTATTAAAATTCGGCCACCCTCACCTATAAATAGGTGACCGAATTCTTCAATAAAGTTAGCGTATTTTAGATCAAAAACTTAGTGTTTGAGATACCTCCTTTTATTGCTTTATGTATTTGCATGTTGTAGTTTACATAATTGCATGAAACTTAGCCTTTTAGGTTCTTGCTCTACCTAATTGTTCGCATGTTTCACACCTCTTTTCTTGCACTTGGTTCGAATTCTTAAACAAACTGGTCAGGATAGTTTATCCCTTGTTTTATCAATTCTGAACGTAAGTTAAAGGTTTGTAAGAGCTTGTCACTTAATCACAAGGTCCTTGGCAACATTATCCGCATGTGTACAACCGTCCACATCAGACATCTTATACAGGGCGCCACCCTAGAGCGATACACGGGGTTTGTGTGTAGCTATTAGGTGGGAAACACTTGGGGGAATAAGGGGGGTAAGGTTATTTCTCACTTTTCCTTTTTCTTAGCAGACAGATTTTCGCTTCTTTTACCAATGTCAGGTGGTAGTGCTCCTAACCCTCTCGGGAACGAGCAAATTCTGGCTGCGATTGCGCAACTCTCTGCGCATTTCGCTACACTCACGGAGGAAGTCGCCGAACTCAGGACAGAACGGGACCAGAGGCGCACAGACTCAGACGACGAGCCGGCCGGTCCAGGCACCAACGCCGTAGACCAGCCATTCGCAGGCCTCAGTCTGTGCAAGATGACCGTTCCACCCTTTGCCGGAGGCACGAATCCAGAGGAGTACTTAGACTGGGAGATGAAGATGGAGAGCATCTTTGAGCTTCATGCGATCCTAGAGCACAAGAAGGTCCAGCTCGCAGTTGTACATTTCACAGACTATGCCCTAATCTGGTGGAATCAGCAGCAGGACCAGCGCAGAAATACGCGCAGTATGCGTGCCCGCGCACAGCCTCTCTCTTGGTTTGATTTGACTACTTCTATGCGTAGGACTTTTGTACCGGACTACTATTTTAGAGAATTGTACAGGAAATTACATACTCTTGTACAAGGTTCTATGACTGTAGATGAATACTATAGAAAACTAGAGATGGCAAAAATTAGGGCTAATGTACAGGAAGATGAGCCCACATCTATGGCTCATTTTCTTAGTGGTTTAAACAGGGGTATTTCTTTGGCTGTGGAACTGCAGAATGCTACAACATTGACAGACATGCTGCACAAAGCTCGGGTTATGGAGGAGTATCTGAAGTCCGTTCCACCAGTCCGGACACCTACCAGCGCCCCACCAGCCTGGCGCAAGAATCCGACCTACTCGCCACCAGCAAGGAGGCCGATCATGTCTGAACGCAAGGCCACAGTCCCTGTTGCCGCCGCCACTTCTTCTTCATCCCAGCAGAAAACGCCATCAACTCCCAGGCAGTCTATCAGCAACGTTACTTGCCACAAGTGCTCAGGTCGTGGCCACTACATGCGTGACTGTCCCAACATCCGGAAGGTATTATTGGGCCAAGATGGTGAGTACATATCAGAATCCGATGAAGAGGAGCCAACCGTTGACCCTATAAAGGAGTTGACTGACAACACTCCGTCAGAACCTGTGGAGCATTTCAAATTTCTTGAAGAAGATCCATCTCAGAACTTGGTTACTCGCACTCTGACTACAGCTGCTGTCCCGGACCCGTCCCAGAGGACAAACATCTTCCATGCCCGAACAAAGGTAAATGGAAAGTTATGTGTTCTGATTATTGATGGAGGGAGTTGTACTAATGTTGCTAGTGAGTATATGGTGGACAAACTGCGCCTCCCTGTCATCAATCATCCCCGTCCTTATCGGCTTCAATGGCTCGACAGCTCAGACGGCTACAGAGTCACAAAGCAGGTAAGCGTACCATACGCTATCGGTAAGTTCAAATCCACGGTTTTATGTGATGTTCTGCCAATGGAGGCTTGTCACATTCTACTCGGACGACCATGGCTCTTTGACCTGAAGGCAACACATGATGGGGTCGCCAACACTTACTCGGTCTGCCAGGAGGGCAAGATCCACACGTTCCTACCCATGCCACCGGCTGAAGTGCGATCAGAAGCTGTTCGTATGAAGGAGTCACTCACTAAATGGGAACCTGCAAGGCGCCAAGCGAAGGGTGAGGGGAAAGAAATTGTTGTAAAGGGTAGTAAGGCGAACTCTGATAAGCCTGATCAGGACAAAGTTAGGAGTAGTTGTTTTGCAACGAGAGGAGAGATAGGTCAAGTGTTAGATAGCAATGATGATGTATTTGTTTTAGTCTGTAAAGATAACTGTGCTAACCCTGACGATATCCCTCGGGATATCCCTACAGAAGTCAATTCTTTGTTGCAGGAATTTGCTGATGTCTTTCCAGACGAGTTGCCGCAGGGTCTGCCGCCACTTCGAGGCATTGAACATCAGATTGACTTCATCCCTGGCGCGCCTATACCAAATCGCCTTGCATACAAGGCAAATCCTGAGGAAACAAAGGAGTTGCAGGCGCAAATTGAGAAGCTATTGGCGCATGGTCAGGTAAGGGAATCTCTAAGTCCTTGTGCTGTACCTGTTATTCTAGTCCCTAAGAAAGAAGGTACATGGAGAATGTGTATGGATTGTAGAGCAGTAAATAAGATAACAATCAAGTATAGGCACCCTATCCCTAGGCTTGATGACATGTTAGAAGATTTGCATGGTTCTACTGTTTATACGAAAATAGATCTAACACAGGGCTATCATCAAATTCTAATGAGGGAGGGGGATGAATGGAAAACTGCTTTTAAGACTAAATTTGGTTTATATGAGTGGTTGGTCATGCCCTTTGGTCTCACAAATGCACCTAGTACTGTCATGAGATTAATGAATCATGTGCTTAGAAAGTTTATAGGTAAATTTGTTGTTGTGTATTTTGATGATATTTTGATCTATTCCAGAGATTATGATTCGCATGTTGAACATCTTCGTTTGGTCTTAATTGAATTGCTAATCAGTTATATGCCAAGATGCAAAAGTGTACCTTTTGTGTTTCGGAGGTTGTTTTTCTTGGTTTTGTAGTCTCTGCAGATGGTGTCAAAGTTGATGATGCCAAGGTGAAGGCCATCAGGGATTGGCCGTAGCCAACATCGGCCGCCCAAGTTCGGTCATTCCATGGAGTGGCTGGATTCTACAGGCGTTTTGTAAAAGATTTCTCCACTAAAGCCGCGCCCCTCAATAATCTCTGCAAGAAGAACACGCCATTTGTGTGGGGGCCAGCTCAGGAAAAAGCTTTTACTACTTTAAAGCATGATCTCACTCACGCACCTGTTTTAGCATTACCTGATTTTGATAAAGTGTTTGAACTAATGTGTGATGCATCAGGTGTTGGAATTGGCGCAGTGTTAATGCAAGAGAAGAAGCCTATCGCCTTTTTCAGTGAGAAACTTAAAGGGGCTGCCTTAAATTATCCTACATATGATAAGGAGCTCTATGCTGTTGTCCGTGCTTTTGAAACGTGGTCACATTATTTGATGTCTAAGGAATTTGTTGTTCATAGTGATCATGAGTCTCTTAAGCATTTAAAAGGCCAAAATAAGTTAAATAGACGTCATGCAAAGTGGGTTAATTTTATTGAGTCTTTTCCTTATATTATCAAGTATAAGAAAGGTAAGGATAATTTAGTTGCTGACGCTCTATCTCGCAGGTATGAAATGCTGACAATTCTTGATCATACATTGTTAGGTTTCGCATACCTCAAGGATTTGTATGCTTTTGATGTTGATTTTGCTGATGTGTATAAAGCATGTGAATCTGGTGAATTCCAAAAGTACTTTAGACAGGATGGTTTTCTGTTTAGAGAAAATAGGTTATGCATCCCTCGTAGTTCCACTAGGGAATTACTGGTTCGTGAAGCTCATAGTGGGGGTCTTATGGGTCATTTTGGTGTGCATAAAACACTTGAACTGTTGCATGAACACTTTTATTGGCCGCATATGTGCAAAGATGTACAGAATGTTTGCTCTCGATGTTTTAATTGTTTGCAAGCTAAATCTACTTCTAAACCCCATGGGCTTTACACGCCATTACCTATCCCTTCTGTGCCCTGGACTGACATTTCTATAGATTTTATTTTAGGGCTTCCAAGGATGCAGAAAGGTAATGATTCTTTATTTGTCGTTGTTGATCGGTTCTCTAAAATGGCGCATTTCATTCCTTGGAGGAAATGAGATGATGCCAGACATGTAGCTGAGTTGTTCTTTCATGGTATTGTTCGGCTATATGGAATTCCGAGAACCATAGTCTCAGATCGCGACGTCAAATTCTTGAGTTATTTTTGGAAGACTTTGTGGTCCTGCCTCGGCACAAAACTGTTGTTTTCGACTACAAGTCATCCACAGACGGATGGTCAGACGGAAGTCACCAACCGAACCGTTGGCAACCTACTCAGAGCATTGATTCAGAAGAACCTCAAGCGTTGGGAAGACATCTTGCCGGTTGCACAGTTTGCATACAACCGAACTAAGCACTCCTCAACAGGGTTCTGTCCATTTGAAGTTGCCTACGGCTTTACTCCCTTGACGGTGATGGATCTCATTCCTTTGCCGCCCAAAGAACAAGTCAATCCAGACGTTGCGAAGAAAGCTGAAGCAGTGCAACGCATACATGCTAAAGTTCGAGCTAATCTGGAGAAGACTTATGCCAAAGCCGCCACCAATGCAAACCAACGGCGCAAGGCTGTGAATTTCGAACCAGGTGACTGGGTTTGGGTTCACATGAGTAAGGAACGATTCCCTGCAGCGAGAAGGACCAAACTCCATCCAAGGGGCGATGGACCTTTTTAGATCGTTTCCAAGATTGGGCCTAACGCCTACAAACTCGACTTACTAGGTGAGTATGGTGTTAGTTCTTCCTTTAATGTTGCTGACTTGTCTCCTTTTGTTGATGACCAGGTTGCTGATTTGAGGACAAATCCTTTTCAACCGGGAGGGGATGATGAGGGCATCCAAAGTCAACAACACGCAACAAGTCAAACTACAAGTGATTCCGGAGAAGCTGAGGAGGAGGTTCGAGTTCTACATCGAGGCCCGACAATGCTTCAGGATCCAAGCCCATATCAGAGGGATCCACTTGTAGACATCACTGGGCCCATGACCAAGAGCCGAGCGAAGAAGCTACGAGAAGCTCTCAACAACCTTGTTCAAGCTTGCCATCAAGATGCCCAGCTGATTGTAGAAGCTCACGCCTTGGAGCAAAAAGGAGGAAATGTGCAATTTGCAACTCTTCTAACTATCTTGGAAGGAGAGGCGCAAATCATCCAACATTAATCAAGAAGAAGGCTGTTTCTTGAAGTCTTGAAGAAGCCGGGAGGTTCTTGGACTACAAATTGGGCCGACCCAAAAACTCATGGACCAGCCCACAAGTTTTTGGACAGCCCAAGTTGAAGCATGAAGCACGGCCCAATCCAGGGAGAGAAGCCCACACGGCCAACCCAAGGAAAAAGCCACACGGCTTAGGGTTTTAGGGAATTATTTTTCAGATTTTAATTAAGTTATTTTATTTTTTGTTAGTTTCCAAAAAGGTTTCCTTATTCTTTTTGGAAGTAGGATTTTTATTCTTTTCCTTATTGTTTAGTTATAATTTCGGCTGCCACAACAATAAGGAAAATCCGAAATTTAGTTACCTTTTCTTACCATTCCTACTTCTTTCCGGGTTTGGTAATTGTACAAGGAATTAACCTCTTGGTTAATTTCCAATTCTAATTCTTTTCTTTTCCTACTTTTTGTATTAAAATTCGGCCACCCTCACCTATAAATAGGTGACCGAATTCTTCAATAAAGATTAGAGTATTTCAGATCAAAAACTTAGTGTTTGAGATACCTCCTTTTATTGCTTTATGTATTTGCATGTTGTAGTTTACATAATTGCATGAAACTTAGCCTATTAGGTTCTTGCTCTACCTAATTGTTCGCATGTTTCACACCTCTTTTCTTGCACTTGGTTCGAATTCATAAACAAACTGGTCAGGATAGTTTATCCCTTGTTTTATCAATTCCGAACGTAAGTTAAAGGTTTGTAAGAGCTTGTCACTTAATCACAAGGTCCTTGGCAACATTATCCGCATGTGTACAACCATCAACATCATTGGGTCGGCCCAAATTGTAGGGAATTTCATGATTTGTTTCTTTTAAAGCCCAAGAACCTTCCGGCATCTTTAAGACTTCAAGAAACAGCCTTCTTCTTTATTTGGACTTGGTGAATTGCGCTTTTTCTTCAAAGATGTGTAGAAGATTCGCAATTTGCACATTTCCTCCTTTCTCCTCCAAGGCGTGGGCTTCTACAATTAACTGAGCATCCTGATGGCAAGCTTGAACAAGGTTGTTGAGTGCATCTCGAACCTTCTTTGCTCTGCTTCTGGTCATTGGCCCAGTTATGTCTACAAGTGGATCCCTCTGATACGGACTTGGATCCTGAAGCATTGTAGGACCTCTATGTAGAACTCGAACATCCTCCTCAGCTTCTCCGGAATCACTTGCATCTTGACTTTGACTTGTTGGTTGACTTTGGATGCCCTCATCATAAGGAGTGGTTTCGTGACTGGAGGAGGTCAAAGACCGAATCTTTATCAGGTGTTTTCTTTTCCTTATCTTAAATTTTTGGGTTAGAACTCATCTTCTTGGGGAAAATTTTTTCTTTCAAGCTTTCAAATTTGCGATTTTTGGTACTGTTTTCCATCTTTTCAAATCGCAAATTTCTTTAAATTCGGATACCCTTGTTGTAATTTTCAGAACTTAAAATCGGGCCTTAATTTTCAAAACTAGGGTTCGGGTTTTTGTGACATTAGGGTTTTTTGGATTTTCCATCTCTAATTCCCGCGACGCTAGGGTTTGTTTGCTCGGCTTTTTGCGACATTTTGCTACCCCTTTTTCGTGCTGAATTTTCTTGAAAATTGTGAGTTTTTCGGTTGATGTTAAGCAGCTCACTTGTTTGCGCATTGTAAAATTACATGATCTAGTTTGGGATACCTTCTTTTGAATTCTTGAAAATATATTGAGTTCTTGATTTTGTATCCTTGTGCTGCTAAGATTATCCCTGGGATTAGGTTAGTAAATCAAAAATTGAATTTGCTAGCCCTAGGGTTGTCGTTTATTGAAATCGCATATTGCTGAAATTTGGTACTGTTGTCGGCCAATTAGGGGGTTAGAAAATCGCAATTTTAAGTGCTGTTTTGCTTGAAAGGAATTAAGAATTTGTGGGGATTGGTTTCTTGATTGCCTATTGGGTGGGTGATCTCTTCTTTGGGTAGTTCTAGGACTTTCCTGAAGTTGTTTCAACTATGCTTATTTTCTTTGATTCTATTCAATTTTGAATTGCCCTGCTTTCAATTGCCTAGTTATCTTTTCGTGCTACCTGGACATTTGCTCTTTAATTTTAGTTTGGATTTTGTCATTGTGCACACTCATCTTTTCTGAAATTTGAGGGCTTAACACCGAAATTTCCTGTTGTGTACTTCATATCTGAGCTATATTACAAAATATCGTTTTGCGAAAAGATTTTTCAAAATAGAACCAAGTGTGGTTTTTGCGAAAATTTTTGCTTCTTTCTTAAGTGTCATTGCTTTTGTGTGAATTGCTGCTTGCCTGATAAATTTATCAATACCGGGAGGTACAGAGGTAAAAGGCTTGAGTGTTCATATTATACAGGGCGCCACCCTAGAGCGATACACGGGGTTGTGTGTAGCTTTTAGGTGGGAAACACTTGGGGAAACAATGGGCTAAGGTTATTTCTCACTTTTCCTTGTTCTTAGCAGACAGGTTTTCGCTTGTTTTTACCAATGTCAGGTGGTAGTGCTCCTAACCCTATGGGTAATGAGCAAATTCTGGCTGCGATTGCGCAACTCTCCGCGCGATTCGCTACACTCACGGAGGAAGTCGCCGAACTCAGGACAGAACGGGATCAGAGGCGCACAGAATTAGACGACGATGTTGCCGCGCCAGGCACCAACGCCGCCGATCAGCCTTTCGCAGGCCTCAGCCAGTGCAAGACAACCGTTCCGCCCTTTGCCGGAGGCACGAATCCTGAGGATTATCTAGACTGGGAGATGAAGATGGAGTGCATCTTTGAGCTTCATGCGATCCCGGAACACAAGAAGGTCCAGCTCGCAGTGGTACATTTCACAGACTATGCCCTAATCTGGTGGAATCAACAGCAGGACCAGCGCCGAAATACGCACCCAATGCGGGCCCGTGCGCCACCTCTCTCTTGGTTTGATTTGACTACATCTATGTGTAGAACTTTTGTCCCGGACTACTATTTTAGAGAATTGTATAGGAAATTACATACTCTTGTACAAGGTTCTATGTCTGTAGATGAATATTTTAGAAAATTAGAGATGGCAAAAATAAGGGCTAATGTACAGGAAGATGAGCCCGCATCTATGGCTCGTTTTCTTAATGGTTTGAACAGGGGTATTGCTTTAGCTGTTGAATTGCAGAATGCTACGACTCTGACAGACATGATGCACAAGGCTCGGGTCATGGAGGAGTATCTGAAGTCCGTTCCACCAATCCGGACACCTACCAGCGCACCACCAGCCTGGCGCAAGAACCCAGCCTACTCTCCACCGGCACGGTTCCTTAAATTAGTTAGGGTCTTTCGGATTTAATTAATTAAGTGTTTTATTTCTTTTAGTTAGTTTCCAAAAAAGGGTTCTTTCTTGATCTCTTTTTGGGAGTAGGATTTTTATTCTTTCCTACTTGTTTTCAACTTAGTTTGCTTCTTGTTTTGGTAGTTGTAAATTCGGCAATCACCCAATGATGAGGTGACCGAATTCTTCTTTCCTTTTCTTACCATTCCTACTTCTTTCCGGGTTTGGTAATTGTAAAAGAAATTAACCTCTTGGTTAATTTCCAATTCTAGTTCTTTTCTTTTTCTACTTCTTGTATTTTTCGGCCACCCTACACCTATAAATAGGGGCCGACTTCTTCAATAATACTTAGCGTATTTCAGATCATAAACTTAGTGTTTGAAGTACCTCCTTTTATTACTTTATGTATTTGCATGTCGTAATTTACATACTTGCATGAAACTTAGCTAATTAGGTTCTTGCTCTGCCTAATCATTCACATGTTTCACATCTCTTTCTTGCACTTGGTTCGAATTTCTAAACAAGTTAGCTAGGTTAGCTTTCCTTTGTTTTCTCGCAAATCCGAACGTGAGTTAGGGGTTTATTTGAGCTTGTCACTTAATCACAAGGTCCTTGGCAACATTATCCGCATGTGTACAACCGTCCACATCAGGCATCCTATCCCTAGACTTGATGACATGTTAGAGGATTTGTATGGCTCCACGATTTACACTAAAATAGATCTTACACAGGGCTATCATCAAATTCGCATGAGGGAGGGGGATGAATGGAAAACTGCTTTTAAGACTAAGTTTGGTTTGTATGAGTGGTTAGTCATGCCCTTCGGCCTAACAAATGCACCTAGTACTTTTATGCGATTAATGAATCATGTGCTTAGAAAGTTCATAGGGAAATTTGTTGTGGTTTATTTTGATGATATCTTGATCTATTCCAGGGACATGAAATCGCATGTAGAACATATTCGCTTGGTATTAATTGAATTACGTGCTAATAAATTGTATGCCAATGTGAAGAAATGTACTTTCTGTGTTTCAGAAGTTGTGTTTCTCGGTTTTGTAGTCTCTGAAGCTTGTGTCAAAGTTGACGACGCCAAGGTGAAAGCCATTAGGGAGTGGCCCACACCAACCTCGGCCGCACAGGTAAGGTCTTTCCACGGTTTGGCTGGATTTTACCGACGGTTTGTGAAGGACTTTTCTACCAAAGCAGCACCTCTGAACGACTTGTGCAAAAAGAATGTTCCATTCGTGTGGGGGCAAGCTCAGGAAAACACCTTTACGGTTCTTAAGCATGATCTCACTCATGCACCTGTTTTAGCATTACCTGATTTTGATAAAGTCTGTGAACTAATGTGTGATGCATCAGGTATAGGAATTGGTGCAGTTTTAATGCAGGAACGCAAGCCAATCGCCTATTTCAGTGAGAAGTTAAAAGGGGCTGCCTTAAATTATCCAACTTACGATAAGGAGCTCTACGCAGTGGTCCGTGCTTTCGAGACTTGGTCACATTATTTAATGGCCAAGGAATTTGTTGTTCATAGTGATCACGAGTCCCTTAAACACTTAAAGGGACAGAATAAATTAAATAGACGTCATGCTAAATGGGTTAATTTTATTGAAACTTTTCCTTACATTATTAAATATAAGAAGGGTAAAGATAATTTGGTTGCTGACGCTCTATCTCGCAGGTATGAAATTCTGGCTGGTCTAGATCATTCTTTGCTAGGATTCGCATATCTAAAAGATTTGTATGCTTCTGATAGTGATTTTTCGACTTTGTATAAAGCATGTGAATCTGGTGCATTCCATAAGTACTATAGACAGGATGGTTTCTTGTTTAGGGAACATAGTTTATGCATCCCTCGTAGTTCTACTAGAGAATTACTGGTTCGTGAAGCTTACAATGGAGGTCTTATTGGTCATTTTGGTGTGCATAAAACACTTGAAGTGTTACAGGAACATTTTTATTGGCCTCATATGCGAAAAGATGTACAGCATGTTTGCACTCGTTGTATTAATTGTTTAAAAGCTAAATCTACATCTAAGCCTCATGGACTTTACTCACCTTTACCTATTCCTTCTTTACCTTGGACTGACATTTCAATGGATTTTATTCTAGGTCTTTTGAGGACGCAAAGAGGTAATGACTCCTTATTTGTCGTAGTCGATCGTTTTTCTAAAATGGCTCACTTTATTCCTTGCAGAAAATCAGATTATGCCAAACATGTTGCGGACTTATTCTTTCAGGGAATAGTTTGGCTGCATGGAATACTGCGCACCATTGTCTCTGATCGCGACGTCAAATTTCTGAGTTACTTTTGGAAGACTTTGTGGTCACGCCTCGGCACAAAACTCTTGTTTTTGACTACAAGTCATCCACAGACGGATGGTCAGACTGAAGTCACCAACCGCACCGTTGGCAATCTACTTCGGGCCTTAATACAGAAGAATCTCAAACGTTGGGAAGAAATCTTACCTGTTGCAGAGTTTGCCTACAACCGCACTAAGCACTCCTCAACAGGGTTCTGTCCATTCGAAGTTGCCTGCGGCTTCACTCCTTTGACGGTTATGGATCTCATCCCTTTGCCGCTAAAGGAACAGGTTAATCTCGACGGCGCCAAGAAGGCTGAAACCGTCAAACGCCTGCATGCCAAGGTTTGGGCCAACCTTGAGCAAAAGTACACCAGAGTCGCCGCCCATGCAAACCAACTGTGCAAGGCTGTGAACTTTGAACCAGGCGACTGGGTTTGGGTTCACATGAGGAAGGAACGATTCCCTGCTGCGAGGAGGACGAAACTCCATCCCCAGGGCGATGGGCCTTTTCAAATCGTGTCCAAGATGGGGACTAATGCTTACAAGCTTGATTTACCAGGTGAGTATGGTGTTAGTACTTCATTTAATGTTGCTGACTTGTCTCCATTTACTTATGAACAGGGTGAAGATTTGAGGTCAAATCCTTTTCAACCGGGAGGGGATGATGAGGGCATCCCAAGTCCAGTGACAAGTCCACAAACAAGTGAGTCCAGAGAAGCTGAGGAGGTTCGAGTTCTACACCGAGGTCCAACAATGCTTCAGGATCCAAGTCTATATCAAAGGGATCCACTTGTAGACATCATCTGGCCAATGACCAGAAGCACAGCAAAGAAGGTTCAAGAGACACTCAACAACCTTGTACAAGCTTGCCAAAAAGATGCCCAAGTGATAGTAGAAGCCAACGCCTTGGAGAACAAAGACGGAAAGGTTCAAATTGCGACTCTCCTTACAATTCTTGAAGAAGAGGCGTAATTCCCCAATCCACAATGAAGAAGAAGGCTGTTTGATGTGGACGGTTGTACACATGCGGATTAAAGTTGCCAAGGACCTTGTGATTAAGTAGCGAGCTCGTATAATACTCTATCTTACCCGAAAAATCAGAGAAACAAAAAGAACTTAACCTAAGCTAATTTGTTTTAGATTTTCGAACCAAGTGTAAGAAAAGAGTTTTGAAACATGCGAATTAATTAGTAGAGCAAGTAACCTAATTAGCTAAGTTTCATGCAATTATGTAAACTACAACATACAAATACATAAAGTGATGTGGACGGTTGTACAGATGCGGATAATGTTGCCAAGGACCTTGTGATTAAGTGACAAGCTCTTACAAAACCTTCAACTCACGTTCGGATTTGATAAAACAAACGAAAAACTATCCTGACCAACTTGTTTATAAATTCGAACCAAGTGCAAGAAAGAGGTGTGAAACATGCGAATAATTAGGCAGAGCAAGAACCTAATTAGCTAAGTTTCATGCAAGTATGTAAATTACGACATGCAAATACATAAAGCAATAAAAGGAGGTACTTCAAACACTAAGTTTATGATTTGAAATACACTGAATATTATTGATGTTTCGGTCCCTTTATATAGGAGAAGGGATGGCCGAAAAATACAAGAATTAGAAAAAGAAAAGAACTAGAATTGGAAATTAACCAAGAGGTTAATTTCTTTTACAATTACCAAACCCAGAAAGAAGTAGGAATGGTAAGAAAAGGCAACAAAAATTCGGTCACCTCATAATGGGTGATTGCCGAAATTACAAGTACCAAAACAAGAAGGAAAGCTAATTAGAAAACAAGTAGGAAAAGAATAAAAATCCTACTCCCAAAAAGAATAAGGAAACCCTTTTTGGAAACTAACTTAAAATAAAATAACTTAATTAAAAATCTGAAAATAATCCCTAAAACCGTGTGGCTTCTCCTTGGGCTGGCCGTGTGGGCTTTCTCCTTGAATGGGCCGTGCGGCTTCCTTTGTGGACTCCTTGGGCTGGCCAAAAACTTGTGGACTGGTCCATGAGTTTTGGGTCGGCCCAAATTGTAGGGAACTTTATTAATTTGTTTCTTTTAAGTCCAAGAACCTTCCGGCATCTTCAAGACTTCAAGAAACAGCCTTCTTCTTTATTGTGAAGTGCTGAATTGCGCCTCTTCTTCAAGGATTGTTAGAAGAGTTGCAATTTGAACATTTCCTCCATTTTGTTTCAAGGCGTGTGCTTCTTTTTGCAATTTGTGCCTCCTCTTTGTTTCGTGGATTTTGACTCATATTGTGTGTTGTTTTCGCCCTTGATGTCCTCATCATTCCCTCCCGGTTGGAAAGGATTCGTCCTCGAATCCAAGGCACTGAAAACAAACAGAAACAAGTCAAAAGATTAATACAAAACAAAGATCATGCTTACCTGTTAAATGAAACTTGTAAGTAGGAGGCCCGAATGGTGACACGATGTGAAAAGGCCGATCTCCATCACGGGCTTTAAGCTCCTTGGACATCTCTTTGGCAGTGTAGATAACAGGCAACAGTGCTTTGCAGTAGTCCAGATCGTGAACCAAAAGTTCATCGATCTGTCTTTGCAACTCCATTGTCTCCTTCGGTTTGTCTCCTTCCTGCAACAAAGAATTGACTTTCATAGGGACATCCCGAGGGATATCGTCAGGGTTAGCACAATTATCTTTACATACTAAAACTAGTACATCAGCATTGTTGTCTAACACTTGACCTATCTCCCCTAAAGTAGCGAAACAACTACCCTTAACTTTGTCCTGATCTGGCTTATCAGAGTTTGCCTGACTACCCTTTACAAGTTCTTTCCCCTGACCCTTCACTTGGCGCCTTTCAGCTTCCCATTTTGCGATTGACTCCTTCATACGAACAGCTTCTGATCGCACTTCAGCCGGTGGCATGGGTAGGAACGTGTGGATCTTGCCCTCCTGGCAGACCGAGTAAGTGTTGGCGACCCCATCATGTTTTGCCTTCAGGTCAAAGAGCCATGGCCGTCCGAGTAGAATGTGACAAGCCTCCATTGGCAGAAAATCACATAAAACCGTGGATTCGAACTTACCGATAGCGTATGGTACGCTTACCTGCTTGGTGACTCTCTAGCCGTCTGAGCTGTCGAGCCATTGAAGCCGATAAGGACGTGGATGATTGATGACAGGGAGGCGCAGCTTATCAACCATATACTCACTAGCAACGTTAGTACAACTCCCTCCATCAATAATCAGAACACATAACTTTCCATTTACCTTGGTTCGGGCATGGAAGATGTTTGTCCTTTGGGACGTGTCCGGGACAGCAGCTGTAGTCAGAGTGCGAGTAACCAAGTTCTGAGATGGATCTTCTTCAAGGAACTCGAATTGCTCCACTGGTGCAGATGGAGTGCTGTCAGTCAACTCCTGTGTAGGGTCAACGGTTGGTTCCTCTTCATCGTCTTCTGAAATATACTCACCATCTTGGCCCATAGTGTTCGGATTTTTGGCTAGGGTTTCGGTTTTTCAGTTGTAAAAGTGCTGGGCTTTTGCGATTTATTCTACCTCTTTTGGTGCTGATTTTGTTGAAAATTGTGAGTTTTTGCGGTTGATGTTAAGCAGCTCACATTATTTGTGCATTGAAAATTGCATGCGCTAGTTTGGGATACCTTGTTTTGAATTCTTGAAAATATAGTGAATTCTTGATTTTGTATCCTTGTGATGCTAAGATTATCCCTGGGATTAGGTTAGTGAATCAAAAGTTGAATTTGCTATCCCTAGGGTTTTCGTTTCATTAAGCTGAAAATTGGTACTGTTTTTGGACAATTAAGGGGTTTAAAATTCGCAATTTGGTACTGTTTTGCATATTGAAAGAATTAAGAATTTGTGGGGATTGGTTTCTTGATTACCTATTGGGTGGGTGATCGCTTCCTTGGGTAGTTTTAGGACTTTCCTGAAGTCGTTTCAACTCTGCTAATTTTCTTTGATTCTATTCACTTTTGAATTGCCCTGCTTTCAATTGCCTTGTTTATCTTTTCGTGCGACCTGAACGTTAGATCTTTAATTATAGTTTGGATTTTGTCATCGTGCACACTCATCTTTTCTGAAATTTGAGGGCTTACCCCGAAATTTCCTGTTGTGTACTTCATATCTGAACTATATTACAAAATATCGTTTTGCGAAAAGATTTTTCAAAATAGAAGCAAGTGTGGTTTTTGCAAAAATTTTTTGCTTCTTTCTTAAGTGTCATTGCTTTTGTGTGAATTGCTGCTTGCCTGATACATTTATCAATACCGGGAGGTAGAGAGGTAAAAGGCTTGAGTGTTCATATTATACAGGGCACCACCCTAGAGCGATACACGGGGTTTGTGTGTAGCTGTTAGGTGGGAAACACTTGGGGGAACAAGGGAGTAAGGTTATTTCTCACTTTTCTTGTTCTTAGCAGACAGGTTTTCGCTTCTTTTACCAATGTTAGGTGGTAGTGCTCCTAACCCTCTGGGGAACGAGCAAATTCTGGCTGCGATTGCGCAACTCTCCACGCGATTCGCTACACTCACGGAGGAAGTCACCGAACTCAGGACAGAACGGGATCAGAGGCGCACAGACTCAGACGATGATGTGGCCCGTCCAGGCCCCAACGCCGCAGACCAGCCTTTCGCAGGTCTCAGTCAATGCAAGACAACCATTCCGCCCTTTGCCGGAGGCAAGAATCCTGAGGATTATCTAGACTGGGAGATGAAAATGGAGCCCATCTTTGAGCTTCATGCGATCCCGAAACACAAGAAGGTCCAGCTCGCAGTGGTACATTTCACAGACTATGCCCTAATCTGGTGGAATCAACAGCAGGACCAGCGTCGAAATACGCGCCCAATGCGGGCCTGTGCTCCGCCTCTCTCGTGGTTTGATTTGACTACATCTATGCGTAGGACTTTTGTACCGGACTATTATTTTAGAGAATTGTATAGGAAATTACATACTCTTTTACAGGGTTCTATGTCTGTAGATGAATATTTTAGAAAACTTGAGATGGCTAAAATTAGGGCTAATGTATAGGAAGTTGAGCCCGCATCTATGGCTCGTTTTCTTAATGGTTTGAACAGGAGCATTGCTTTAGCTGTTGAACTGCAGAATGCTACAACGCTGACAGACATGCTGCACAAAGCTCGGGTCTTGGAGGAGTATCTGAAGTCCGTTCCACCAATCCGGACACCTACCAGCGCACCACCAGCCTGGCGCAATAACCCAGCCTATTCTCCACCGGCAAGGAGGCCGATCATGTCTGAGCGCAAAGTCCAAGTCCCTGTTGCCGCCGCTACCTCTTCTTCTTCACAGCAGAAGACGCCATCCACTCCCAGACAGTCCATCAGCAACGTAACTTACCACAAGTGTTCAGGCCGTGGCCATTACATGCGTGATTGTCCGAACATCCGGAAGGTATTATTGGGCCAAGATGGTGAGTAGATTTCAGAGGACGATGAAGAGGAACCACACGTTGACCCTACACAGGGGTTGACTGACAGCACTCCGTCTGCACCAGTGGAGCAATTCGAGTTCCTTGAAGAAGATCCATCTCAGAACTTGGTTACTTGCACTCTGACTACAGCTGCTGTCCCGGACACGTCCCAGCGGACAAACATCTTCCATGCCCGAACCATGGTAAATGGAAAGTTATGTGTTCTGATTATTGATGGAAGGAGTTGTATTAACGTTGCTAGTGAGTATATGGTTGATAAGCTGCGCCTCCCTGTCATCAATCATCCATGTCCTTATCGGCTTCAATGGCTTGACAGCTAGACGGCTACAGAGTCACAAAGCAGGTAAGCGTACCATACGCTATCGGTAAGTGCGAATCCACGGTTTTATGTGATGTTCTGCCAATGGAGGCTTGTCACATTCTACTCGGACGACCATGGCTCTTTGACCTGAAGGCAACACATAATGGGGTTGCCAACACTTACTCGGTCTGCCAGGAGGGCAAGATCCACACGTTCCTACCAATGCCGCCGACTGAAGTGCGATCTGAAGCAGTTCGCATGAAGGAGTCCATCGCAAACTGGGAAGCTGAAAGGCGCTAAGCGAAGGGTAAGGGGAAAGAACATGTAAAGGGCAGTAAGGCGAACTCTGATAAGCCTGATCAGGACAAAGTTAGAAATAGTTTTTTCACTACAACAGGGGAGATAGGTCAAGTGTTAGACAGCAATGATGATGTACTAGTTTTAGTATGTAAAGATAATTGCACTAACCCTGACGATATCCCTCAGGATATCCCTATGCACGTCGTTTCTTTGTTGCAGGGAGGAGACAAACCGAAGGACACAATGGAGTTGCAAAGACAGATCGACGAACTTTTGGCTCACGATCTGGACTACTGCAAAGCACTGTTGCCTGTCATCTACACTGCAAAAGAGATGTCCAAGGAGCTTAACGCCCGTGATGGCGATATGCCTTTTGCAATCGTGTCCACAATAGGGCCTCCTGCTTACACGCTTAATTTGACAGGTAAGCATGATCTATGTTTTGTGTTCATCTTTCTAACTTGTTTCTGTTTGTTTTCAGCACCTTGGATTCGAGGACGAATCCTTTCCAACCGGGAGGGAATGATGAGGACATCAAGGGCGAAAACAACACACATTAGGAGTAAGAATCCACGAAACAAAGAGGACGGCCAAAAAGAAGACAACGCCTTGGAGCAGCAAGGAGGAAATGTTCAAATTGCAACTCTTCTAACAATTCTTGAAGAATAGGTGCAATTCACCACTTCCTAATGAAGAAGAAGGCTGTTTCTTGAAGTCTTGAAGATGGCGGAAGGTTCTTGGGCTTTAAAGAAACAATTCATGAAATTCCCTACACATTGGGCCGACCCAAACTCATGGAGTTCACTCCACAAATTCGGCCAGCACAAGGAAGCCAAGGAAGCCCACACGGCCAAGTGAAGAAGCTAGGGTTACAAATTAAGTCCTTAGGGTTCTTTTAAGTAACTAGGGTTACAAATTAAGGGTAGGGTTCCTTTAAGTCGCTAGGGTTAAAAGTTAAGTGTTAGGGTTCTTTTTACTCTTTTAGTTAAGTTTCAAAAAGGGTTTCCTTATTCTTTTTGGAAGTAGGAATTTTATTCTTTTCATTATTTTTCAGATTGTAAATTCGGCTACCCTAAGATAAAGGGAAAACCGAAATTGCCTTTTTCTTTTCTTACCAATCCTACTTCTTTCCGGGTTTGGTAAAGGAAATTAACCTCTTGGTTAATTTCCAATTCTAATTCTTTTCCTTGTTAATTTCTTTCACTTTTTCGGCTGCCTTAAGCCTATAAATAGGCAGCCACCCCTTCAATAATATTCAGCATATTTTAGATCATAAACTTAGTGTTTGAAGTACCTCCTTTTATTGCTTTATGTATTTGCATGTCGTAGTTTACATAATTGCATGAAACTTAGCTAATTAGGTTCTTGCTCTACCTAATTATTCGCATGTTTCACATCTCTTACTTGCACTTGGTTCGAATTTATAAACAAGTTAGCTAGGTTAGCTTTCCTTTGTTTTCTCTTAAGTCCGAACGTGAGTTAGAGGTTTTTATCGGAGCTGCCACTTAATCACAAGGTCCTTGGCAACATTATCCGCATGTGTACAACCGTCCACATCATCTGTCTTTGCAACTCCTTTGTTTCCTCCGGATTTGCTTTGTAGGCAGGTTGATTTGGAATAGGTGCGCCAGGTATGAAGTCGATCTGATGTTCAATTCCGCTTAGAGGCGGCAATCCCTGCGGCAGCTCTTCGGGAAAGACATCGTTGAATTCCTGCAACAAAGAATCAACTTCTATAGGGATATCCCGAGGGATATCGTCAGGGTTGGCACAATTATCTTTACATACTAAAACTAGTACATCAACTTTGCTATCTAACACCTGTCCTATTTCCCCTCTTGTAGCAAAACAGCTACCTTTAACTTCTTCCTGTTTAGGCTTATCAGAGTTCGCCTTACTACCCTTTACAAGTTCTTTCCCCTTCCCCTTTTCTTGGCACTTTTCAGCTTCCCAGTGGGCGATTGCTTCTAATGTGGACGGTTGTACACATGCGGATAATGTTGCCAAGGACCTTGTGATTAAATGACAAGCTCTTACAAAACCTTTAACTCACGTTCGGATTTGATAAAACAAAGGAAAAACTATGCTGACCAACTTGTTTATAAATTCGAACCAAGTGCAAGAAAGAGAAACATGCAAATAACTAGGCAGAGCAAGAACCTAATTAGCTAAGTTTCATGCAATTATGTAAACTACAACATGCAAATACATAAAGCAATAAAAGGAGGTACTTCAAACACTAAGTTTTTGATCTGAAATACACTGAATATTATTGATGTTTCGGTCCCTTTATATAGGAGAAAGGATGGCCGAAAAATACAAGAATTAGACAAGGAAAAGACTTAGAATTGGAAATTAACCAAGAGGTTAATTTCTTGTACAATTTACCAAACCCGGAAAGAAGTAGGAATGGTAAGAAAAGGAAGAAAATAATTCGGTCACCTCATAATGGCTGATTGCCGAAATTACAAGTACCAAAACAAGAAGGAAAGCTAATTAGAAAACAAGTAGGAAAAGAATAAAAATCCTACTCCCAAAAATAATAAGGTAACCCTTTTTGGAAACTAACTTAAAAATAAAATAAAATAACTTAATTAAAATTCGAAAAACTCCCTAAAACCGTGTGGCTTCTCCTTGGGCTGGCCGTGTGGGCTTTCTCCTTGGATGGGCCGTGCGGCTTCCTTTGTGGACTCCTTGGGCTGGCCGAAAACTTGTGGGCTGGTCCATTAGTTTTGGGTGGGCCCAAATTGTAGGGAACTTTATGAATTGTTTCTTTAAAGCCCAAGAACCTTCTGGCATCTTCAAGACTTCAAGAAACAGCCTTCTTCTTTAATGTGAAGTGCTTAATTGCGCCTCTTCTTCAAAGATTGTTAGAAGAGTTGCAATTTGAACATTTCCTCCATTTTCCTCCAAGGCGTGAGCTTCCATTTGGCGTCCATCTTTCTACTCATAATGTGTGCTGTTTTAGCTCTGGATATCCTCATCAGCTTCCTTCATGCGAACTGCTTCGGATCGCACTTCAGTAGGTGGCATAGGGAGAAACGTGTGGATCTTGCCTGCCTGGCAGACCGAGTAAGTGTTGGCGACTCCATCATGTGTTGCCTTCAGGTCAAAGAGCCATGGTCGTCTGAGTAGAATGTGACAAGCCTCCATTGGCAGAACATCACATAAAACAGTGGATTCGAACTTACCGATAGCGTATGGTACACTTACCTGCTTGGTGACTCTGTAGCCGTCTGAGCTGTCGAGCCATTGTAGCCGATAAGGACGTGGATGATTGATAACAGGAAGCTTCATCTTGTCAACCATATATTCGCTGGCAACGTTGGTGCAACTTCCTCCATCAATTATCAGAACACACAACTTTTCATTTACCTTAGTTCTGGCGTGGAAGATGTCTGTCCGTTGAGATGTGTCTTGGATAGCAGCTGTAGTCAGAGTGCGAGTAACCAAGTTCTGATTGGGATCCTCCTCTGTGAACTCGAATTGCTCCACTGGTGCAGACGGAGTGCTGTCAGTTAACTCCTGCGAAGGGTCAACAGTTGGTTCTTCTTCATCTTCTTCTGAAATGTACTCACCATCTTGCCCCAATAAGACCTTCTGGATGTTAGGACAATCACGCATGTAGTGGCCACGGCCTGAGCATTTGTGGCAAGTGACATTGCTGATGGATTGCCGAGGTGTCGATGGCATCCTGGATTGCGATGAAGAAGGGGTGGTGACAGGGACTATAGCCTTCCTTTCTGACGTGATCGGTTTCTTTGGTGGTGGAGAATATACCAGATTCTTTCTCCAAGCCGGTGGGGCGCTTGTAGGCGTCCGGACAGGTGGTAGTCCTCCATGACCCAAGCTTTGTGCAACATGTCCGTCAGAGTTGTAGCATTCTGAAGTTCAACAGCTAAGGCTATATTCCTATTTAGACCATTAAGAAAACGAGCCATTGATGCGGCTTCATCTTCCTGTACATTTGCCCTAATTTTGGCCATCTCTAACTTTCTAAAATATGCGTTTACGGATAAAGAACCTTGTACAAGAGTGATGTGGACGGTTGTACACATGCGGATAATGTTGCCAAGGACCTTGTGATTAATCGGCGAGCTCGTATAATACTTCTAACTTACTTTTGAAAATCAGAGAAATAAAGCTAACCTAAGTTAATTTTATTTTAGATTCGAACCAAGTGTAAGAAAGGACTTTTGAACATGCGAGTAATTAGGTAGAGCAAGTAACCTAACTAGCTAAGTTCATGCAATTATGTAAACTACGACATGCAAATACATAAAGTAATAAAATGAGGGTACTCAAACACTAAGTTTTATGATCTGAATACTCTGAATATTATTGAAGAATTTGGCCCCTATTTATAGGAGAGGTAGCCGAAAATAATACAAGAAATAGAAGAAGGAAAGAATTAGAATTGGAAATTAACCAAGAGGTTAATTTCTGTTACAATACCAAACCCTGAAAGAAGTAGGACAATGGTAAGAAAAGGAAAAGGAAATTCGGTTTTACCCTTAACAAGTGGCAGCCGAATTTGTAAACTAAAAATAAGGAAAAGAATAAAATTCCTACTTCCAAAAAGAATAAGGGAACCCTTTTTGGAAACTAACTTAAAAACTAAAAGAAACAACTTATTTAATTTATAAGAAATTCCCAATTAAGTAAGTAGCCGTTGGCTTGCTTTGTGGGCTCCGTGCGGCTTCATTGTGCTTCCTTTTGGGCTGGCCAAAACTTGTGGGCTGGTCCTCCATGAGTTTGGGTCGGCCCAATGTTGATGTCGCTTTATGCAATGGTGTAGGGAGCTTTCGGAATCTTCTGGAACATCCCGGAATCATTTCGGAATCAAGATTTTCAAGATTTCAAGATTCTTCAAAGATTCTGTAAAATATGAAATTCAAGGAATTTTAAGAAACCAAGAACTTCAAGAAATGTCTCTTTAAATTCCAAGAACCTTCCGGCGTCTTCAAGAAACAACGCTTTTCTTAATTGTGGGGAGTTTGGAGATGCATTGGCTTCAAGGATCCTTTTGAAACGAATGACTCTCACATTCTTCCCGGCATTCTTTTGGGCTTTGCCTTCAGGTTGGCTTCGTAGATTCTGACTCATAATGTGTGTTGTTTTAGCCCAGGATATCCTCATCAAAGAGTATGTAATTTCCTATACAATTCCCTAAAATAGTAATCAGGAACAAAAGTTCTACGCATAGCACTAGTCAAATCAAACCAAGTTAGAGGCGGAGCACGGGCCCGCATGGGACGCGTATTCCTTCGCTGGTCCATCTGTTGATTCCACCAGACCAGGGCATAGTCCGTGAAATGTACCACCGCCAGAGGGACCTTTTTGTGCTCTGGGATCGCATGTAGCTCGAAGATGCGCTCAATCTTCATCTCCCAGTCTAGATAATCCTCTGGATTCGTGCCTCCAGCGAAGGGTGGAACAGTCATTTTGCATTGACAGATGATGTGGACGGTTGTACACATGCGGATAATGTTGCCAAGGACCTTGTGATTAAGTGACAAGCTCTTACAAAACCTTTAACTCACGTTCGGATTTGATAAAACAAGGGAAAAACTATCCTGACCAATTTGTTTATAAATTCGAACCAAGTGCAAGAAAAGAGGTGTGAAACATGCGAAAAAACTACGCAGAGCAAGAACCTAATTGGCTAAGTTTCATGCAATTATGTAAACTACGACATGCAAATACATAAAGCAATAAAAGGAGGTACTTCAAACACTAAGTTTTTGATCTGAAATACTCTGCCTTAATTTGATGAATTCGGTCCCCTTAAATAAGAGAAGGGATGGCCGAAAATACAAGAATTAGAAAAAGAAAAGAATTAGAAGTGGAAATTAACCAAGAGGTTAATTTCTTGTACAATTACCAAACCCGGAAAAAAGTAGGAATGGTAAGAAAAGGTAACTAAATTTCGGTCACCTCATCATTGGGTGATTGCCGAAAATTACAACTCCCAAATCAAGAAGGAAAGCTAATTATAAAACAAGTAGGAAAAGAATAAAAATCCTACTCTCAAAAAGAATAAGGAACCCTTTTTGGAAACTAACTAAAAATAAAATAACTTAATTAAAAATCTGAAAAATAACCCTAAAACCGTGTGGCTTTTCCTTGGGTTGGCCGTGTGGGCTTTTCTCCTTGGATTGGGCCGTGCGGCTTCATGCTACTCCTTGGGCTGGCCGAAAACTTGTGGGCTGGTCCATGAGTTTTGGGTCGGCCCAATTGGTAGGGAACTTTATTATTTGGTTTCTTTTAAGTCCAAGAACCTCCCGGCTTCTTCAAGACTTCAAGAAACAGCCTTCTTCTTGATTAAGATTTGATGACTTGCGCCTCTTCTTCCAAGATAGTTAGAAGAGTTGCAAATCGCACATTTCCTCCATTTTGCTCCAAGGCGTGGGCTTCTACAATCAGCTGGGCATCTTGATGGCAGGCTTGCACAAGGTTGTTGAGGGTTTCTCGCACCTTCTTCGCTCTGCTTCTGGTCATGGGCCCAGTGATGTCTACAAGTGGATCCCTCTGATATGGGCTTGGATCCTGAAGCATTGTTGGGCCTCGATGTAGAACTCGAACCTCCTCCTCAGCTTCTCCGGAATCACTTGTAGTTTGACTTGTTGCGTGTTGTTGACTTTGGATGCCCGCATCAACTGAGCCCTTCGAAAGACTTGTCAGCGGCGTTGTTGTCAGGTGCGGCCATGTCGTCCTCTGACTCTGTACGCCGTTGCTCTCTTTCAGTTCGTAGTTCAGCGACTTCCTCCGTGAGGGTAGCAAATCGCGCACAGAGTTGCGCTATTGCAGCCAGTATTTGCTCGCTCCCCAAAGGGTTAGGAGCACCTCCACCTGACATCGGTTAAAGCGAAAACCTGTCTGCTAAGAACAAGGAAAAATGAGTAGTAACCTTACCCCCTTGTCCCCCAAGTGTATCCCACCTAACAGCTACACACAAACCCTGTGTTTCACTCTAGGGTGGCGCCCTTTACAGTATGGTCACTCAAGCCTTTTTCCACTCTACCTCCCGGTATTGACAAATGTATAAGGCAAGCAGTAATTAACACAAAGCAATGACACTTAAGAAAAGCACAAATTTTCGCAAAAATAGATACTTGGCTCTATTTTGAGTTGAAAAATCTTTTTGCAAACGATAGTTATAATATAGTCCAGATATGAAGTACACAACAGGAAATTTCGGGGTTAAGCCCTCAAATTTCAGAAAAGATGAGTGTGCACGATGACAAAATCCAAACTATAATTCAAGAGCAAATGTTCAGGTCGCACGAAAAGATATACTAGCAGTTGAAGTAGGGCAATTCAAAATTGAATAGAATCAAAGAAAAATAAGCAGAGTTGAAACAACTTCAAGAAAGTCCTAAAACTACCCAAAGAAGAGATCACCCACCCAATAGGTAATCAAGAAACCAATCCCAGCAAATTTATTAATTCCTTTCAATATGCAAAACAGTACCAAATTGCGATTTTTAAGCAAGCCCCTAAGTGGCCGAAAACTTAGCAATATGCGATTTCAAGAAACGAAAACCCTAAGGCTAGCAAAGTTCAATTTTTGACTCACTAACCTATTCCCAGGGATAATCTCAGCAGCACAAGGATACAAAATCAAGAATTCAATATATTTTCAAGAATTCAAAACAAGGTATCCCAAACTAGAGCATGCAATTCACAATGCGCAGATAAGGTGAGCTGCTTAACATCAACCACAAAAACTCACCAATTTCAACAAAACAGCACAAGAGGGGTAGAAAATTAGTCGCAAAACCCAGCAATTTAGACGCTAAAACAGCAACACTAAAGCGTCTCTCAAACCCTAGTGTCGCAAGAAAGGCGACTAAAAAGAATCAACTAAATCGAAACCCTAGTGTCGCAAAATCCGAACCCTAATTTGTTTTTAAAGGCCGAATTTTAATTCTGAATTTGCAGCAAGGGTATACAATTTTTCTAATGAATTTTTGATTTTAAAGATAGGGAAACCGCACCAAAATCGAAAATTTAAAGCTTGAAAGAAAAAAAAAAATTTCCCCCAAGAAGATGCGTTCTAATCCAAGAATTCCAAGATAAACAAGACTAACAAGGAAAAGAAAACACCTGATAAAGATTTGGTCGGGTTACTTCGACCTCCTCCAGCCACGAAATCACTCCTAAGCTCTGATACCAATTGATGTGGACGGTTGTACACATGCGGATTAAAGTTGCCAAGGACCTTGTGATTAAGTAGCGAGCTCATATAATACTCTATCTTACCCGAAAAATTAGAGAAACAAAAAAAACTTAACCTAAGCTAATTTGTTTTAGATTTTCGAACCAAGTGTAAGAAAAGAGTTTTGAAACATGCGAATTAATTAGGTAGAGCAAGTAACCTAATTAGCTAAGTTTCATGCAATTATGTAAACTACAACATGCAAATACATAAAGCAATAAAGGGATGGTACTCAAAACACTTAGTTTTATGATCTGAATACGTTGAATATTATTGATGCACGGCTGCCCTTTTATAGACTAAAGGATAGCCGAAAAAGTCATAAAAAGAATAAGGAAAAGAAGTAGAATTGGAAATCAATCAAGAGATTGATTTCCTTTACAATACCAAACCCTGAAAGAAGTGGGGAATGGTAAAAAGAAAAGGTAAGTTTTGGTCACCTTACTTCTTTAGGGTAGCCGAAATTACATCTTGAAAATAATAAGGAAAGAATAAAAATCCTACTCCCAAAAAGGAGATCAATAAGGAACCTGATGTGGACGGTTGTACACATGCGGATAATGTTGCCAAGGACCTTGTGATTAAGTGACAAGCTCTTACAAAACCTTTAACTTACGTTCGGATTTGATAAAACAAGGGAAAAACTATCCTGACCAATTTGTTTACAAATTCGAACCAAGTGCAAGAAAAGAGGTGTGAAACATGCGAACAACTAGGCAGAGCAAGAACCTAATTGGCTAAGTTTCATTCAATTATGTAAACTACGACATGCAAATACATAAAGCAATAAAAGGAGGTACTTCAAACACTAAGTTTTTGATCTGAAATACTCTGTCTTTATTTGATGAATTCGGTCACCTATTTATAGGTGAGGGTGGCCGAATTTTAATACAAAAAGTAGGAAAAGAAAAGAATTAGAATTGGAAATTAACCAAGAGGTTAATTCCTTGTACAATTACCAAACCCGGAAAGAAGTAGGAATGGTAAGAAAAGGTAACTAAATTTCGGTCACCTCATAAAAGGGTGATTGCCAAAAATTACATCTCCTAAATCAAGAAGGAAAGCTAATTATAAAACAAGTAGGAAAAGAATAAAAATCCTACTTCCAAAAAGAATAAGGAAACCCCTTTTGGAAATTAACTAAAAGTAAAATAACTTAATTAAAATCTGAAAATTAAACCCTAAGCCGTGTGGCTATTTCCTTGGTTGGCCGTGTGGGCTCTTCTCCTTGGATTGGGCCGTGCGGCTTCATGCTACTCCTTGGGCTGGCCGAAAACTTGTGGGCTGGTCCATGAGTTTTTGGGTCGGCCCAATTGGTAGGGAACTTTATTATTTGGTTTCTTCTAAGTCCAAGAACCTCCCGGCTTCTTCAAGACTTCAAGAAACAGCCTTCTTCTTGATTAATGTTGGATGATTTGCGCCTCTTCTTCCAAGATAGTTAGAAGAGTTGCAAATTGCACATTTCCTCTATTTTGCTCCAAGGCGTGGGTTTCTACAATCAGCCGGGCGTCTTGATGGCAAGCTTGAACAAGGTTGTTGAGAGCTTCTCGCACCTTCTTCGCTTTGCTTCTGGTCATGGGCCCAGTGATGTCTACAAGTGGATCCCTCTGATATGGGCTTGGATCCTGAAGCATTGTTGGACCTCGATGTAGAACTCGAACCTCCTCCTCAGCTTCTCCGGAATCACTTGTAGGTTGACTTGTTGCGTGATGTTGACTTGGGATGCCCTCATCATCCCCTCCCGGTTGAAAAGGATTTGTCCTCAAATCAGCAACCTGTTCATCAACAAAAGGAGACAAGTCAGCAACATTAAAGGAAGAACTAACACCATACTCACCTGGTAAGTCGAGCTTGTAGGCTTTAGGCCCAATCTTGGAAACGATCTGAAAAGGTCCATCGCCCCTTGGATGGAGTTTGGTCCTTCTCACTGCAGGGAATCGCTCCTTCCTCATGTGAACCCAAACCCAGTCACCTGGTTTGAAATTCATAGCCTTGCGCCGTTGGTTTGCACTGGCGGCGGCTTTTGCATACGTTTTCTCCAAATTTGCGCGGACTTTGGCATGAATGCGCTGTATGGTTTCTGCTTTCCGTGCACCATCTGGATTAACTTGTTCTTTAACTGGCAAAGGAATGAGATCCATCACCATCAAAGGAGTAAAGCCGTAAGCAACTTCAGATGGACAAAACCCTGTTGAGGAGTGCTTGGTTCGGTTGTAGGCAAACTCTGCAACCGGCAAGATGTCTTCCCAACGTTTGAGGTTCTTCTGAATCAATGCTCTGAGTAGGTTGCCAACGGTTCGGTTGGTGACTTCCGTCTGACCATCCGTCTGTGGATGACTTGCAGTCGAAAACAACAGTTTTGTGCCGAGGCGGGACCACAAAATCTTCCAAAAATAACTCAAGAATTTGACGTCGCGATCTGAGACTATAGTTCTTGGAATTCCATGTAGCCGAACAATACCTTGGAAGAACAGCTCAGCTACATGTCTGGCCTCATCTGATTTCCTGCAAGGAATGAAATGTGTCATTTTAGAGAAACGATCAACAACGACAAATAAAGAATCATTACCTTTCTGCGTCCTTGGAAGCCCTAAAATAAAATCCATAGAAATGTCAGTCCAGGGCACAGAAGGGATAGGTAATGGCGTGTAAAGCCCATGGGGTTTAGAAGTAGATTTAGCTTGCAAACAATTAACACATCGAGAGCAAACATTCTGTACATCTTTGCGCATATGCGGCCAATAAAAGTGTTCATGCAACAGTTCAAGTGTTTTATGCACACCAAAATGACCCATAAGACCCCCACTATGAGCTTCACGAACCAGTAATTCCCTAGTGGAACTACGAGGGATGCATAACCTATTTTCTCTAAACAGAAAACCATCCTGTCTAAAGTACTTTTGGAATGCACCAGATTCACATGCTTTATACAAATCAGCAAAATCATTATCAAAAGCATACAAATCCTTGAGGTATGCGAAACCTAACAAAGTATGATCTAAATTGCTAGCATTTCATACCTGCGAGATAGAGTGATGTGGACGGTTGTACACATGCAGATAATGTTGCCAAGGACCTTGTGATTAAGTGACAAGCTCTTACAAAAACCTTTAACTCACGTTCGGATTTGATAAAACAAGGGAAAAACTATCCTGACCAATTTGTTTACAAATTCGAACCAAGTGCAAGAAAGAGGTGTGAAACATGCGAATAATTAGGCAGAGCAAGAACCTAATTAGCTAAGTTTCATGCAATTATGTAAACTACGACATGCAAATACATAAAGCAATAAAAGGAGGTACTTCAAACACTAAGTTTTTGATCTGAAATACTCTGTCTTTATTTGATGAATCCGGTCACCTATTTATAGGTGAGGGTGGCCGAATTTTAATACAAAAAGTAGGAAAAGAAAAGAATTAGAATTGGAAATTAACCAAGAGGTTAATTCCTTGTACAATTACCAAACCCGGAAAGAAGTAGGAATGGTAAGAAAAGGTAACTAAATTTCGGTCACCTCATAAAAGGGTGATTGCCGAAAATTACATCTCCTAAATCAAGAAGGAAAGCTAATTATAAAACAAGTGGGAAAAGAATAAAAATCCTACTCCCAAAAAGAATAAGGAAACCCTTTTTGGAAACTAACTAAAAATAAAATAACTTAATTAAAATCTGAAAAATAACCCTAAAACCGTGTGGCTTTTCCTTGGGTTGGTCGTGTGGGCTTTTCTCCTTGGATTGGGCCGTGCGGCTTCATTTGTGGACTCCTTGGGCTGGCCGAAAACTTGTGGGCTTCTCGCACCTTCTTCGCTCTGCTTCTGGTCATGGGCCCAGTGATGTCTACAAGTGGATCCCTCTGATATGGGCTTGGATCCTGAAGCATTGTTGGGCCTCGATGTAGAACTCGAACCTCCTCCTCAGCTTCTCCGGAATCACTTGTAGTTTGACTTGTTGCGTGTTGTTGACTTTGGATGCCCGCATCATCCCCTCCCGGTTGAAAAGTATTTGTCCTCAAATCAGCAACCTGGTCATTAACAAAAGGAGACAAGTCAGCAACATTAAAGGAAGAACTAACACCATACTCACCTGGTAAGTCGAGTTTGTAGGCATTAGGCCCAATCTTGGAAACGATCTGAAAAGGTCCATCGCCCCTTGGATGGAGTTTGGTCCTTCTCACAGCAGGGAATCGTTCCTTCCTTATGTGAACCCAAACCCAGTCACCTGGTTCGAAATTCACAGCCTTGCGCCGTTGGTTTGCATTGGCTGCGGCTTTGGCATAAGTCTTCTCTAGATTAGCTCGAACTTTAGCATGTATGCGTTGCACTGCTTCAGCTTTCTTCGCACCGTCTGAATTGACTTGTTCTTTGGGCGGCAAAGGAATGAGATCCATCACCGTCAAGGGAGTAAAGCCGTAGGCAACTTCAAATGGACAGAACCCTGTTGAGGAGTGCTTGGTTCGGTTGTATGCAAACTCTGCAACCGGCAAGATGTCTTCCCAACGCTTGAGGTTCTTCTGAATCAACGCTCTGAGTAGGTTGCCAACGGTTTGGTTGGTGACTTCCGTCTGACCATCCGTCTGTGGATGACTTGTAGTCGAAAACAACAGTTTTGTGCCGAGGCGGGACCACAAAGTCTTCCAAAAATAACTCAGAAATTTGACGTCGCGATCTGACACAATTGTGCGCGGTATCCCATGCAACCGAACTATTCCCTGAAAGAACAACTCAGCTACATGTCTGGCATCATCTGATTTCCTGCAAGGAATGAAATGCGCCATTTTAGAAAACCGATCAACAACGACAAATAAAGAATCATTACCTTTCTGCGTCCTCGGAAGCCCTAGAATAAAATCCATAGAAATGTCAGTCCAAGGTACAGAAGGTACAGGTAAAGGCGTGTAAAGTCCATGGGACTTAGAAGTAGATTTAGCTTGCAAACAATTAATGCATCGAGAGCAAACATTCTGTACATCTTTGCGCATATGCGGCCAATAAAAGTGTTCATGCAACAGTTCAAGAGTTTTATGCACACCAAAATGACCCATAAGCCCCCCACTATGAGCTTCACGAACCAGTATTTCCCTAGTGGAACTAAGAGGGATGCATAACCTATTTTCCTTAAACAGAAAACCATCCTGTCTAAAGTACTTTTGGAATGCACCAGATTCACATGCTTTATACACATCAGTAAAATCAACATCAAAAGCAAACAAATCCTTGAGGTATGCGAAACCTAACAAAGTATGATCAAGAATTGTCAGCATTTCATACCTGCGAGATAGAGCGTCAGCAACTAAATTATCCTTACCTTTCTTATACTTAATGATATAAGGAAAAGATTCAATAAAGTTAACCCATTTTGCATGACGTCTATTTAACTTCTTTTGTCCTTTTAAGTGCTTAAGAGATTCATGATCACTATGAACAACAAATTCCTTAGACATCAAATAATGTGACCACGTTTCAAAAGCACGGACAACAGCATAGAGCTCTTTATCATATGTAGGATAATTTAAGGCAGCCCCTTTTAGCTTCTCACTGAAAAAGGCGATAGGCTTCTTCTCCTGCATTAACACTGCGCCAATTCCAACACCTGATGCATCACACATTAGTTCAAACACTATATCAAAATCAGGTAATGCTAAAAAAGGTGCATGAGTGAGATCATGCTTTAAAGTAGTAAAAGCTTTTTCCTGAGCTGGCCCCCACACAAATGGCGTGTTCTTCTTGCAGAGATCATTGAGGGGCGCGGCTTTAGTGGAGAAATCTTTTACAAACCGCCTATAGAATCCAGCCAATCCATGGAATGACCGAACCTGGGCGGCCGATGTTGGTTGCGGCCAATCCCTAATGGCCTTCACCTTGGCATCATCAACTTTGACACCATCTGCAGATACTACAAAACCAAGAAAAACAACCTCCGAAACACAAAAGGTACACTTTTGCATCTTGGCATATAACTGATTAGCACGTAATTCAATTAAAACCAAACGAAGATGTTCAATATGCGAATTATAATCTCTGGAATAGATCAGGATATCATCAAAATACACAACAACAAATTTACCTATAAACTTTCTAAGCACATGATTTATTAACCTCATGAAAGTAGTAGGTGCATTTGTGAAGGGCATGACTAACCACTCATATAAACCAAATTTAGTTTTAAAAGCAGTCTTCCATTCGTCCCCCTCCCTCATGCGAATTTGATGATAGCCCTGTGTTAGATCTATTTTTGTATAAACAGTAGAACCATGTAAATCTTCTAACATGTCATCAAGCCTAGGGATAGGGTGCCTATACTTGATTGTTATCTTATTTACCGCTCTACAATCCATACACATTCGCCATGTACCTTCTTTTCTTAGGGACTAGAATAACAGGTACAGCACAAGGACTTAGAGATTCCCTTACCTGACCATGCCCCAATAGCTTCTCAATTTGCGCTTGCAGTTCCTTCGTTTCCTCCGGATTTACTTTGTACGCAGGGCGATTTGGTATAAGCGCCAGGGATGAAGTCAATCTGATGTTCAATTCCTCGAAGTGGCGGCAGACCCTGCGGCAACTCGTCTGGAAATACATCAGCGAATTCCTGCAACAAAGGAATTGACTTCTGTAGGGATATCCGAGGGATATCGTCAGGGTTAGCACAGTTATCTTTACAGACTAAAACAAATACATCATCATTGTTGTCTAACACTTGACCTATCTCTCCTCTCGTCGGAAAACAACTACTCCTAACTTTGTCCTGATCAGGCTTATCAGAGTTCGCCTTACTACCTTTTACAACAAGTTCTTTCCCCTCACCCTTCGCTTGGCGCCTTTCAGCTTCCCATTTTGCGATTGACTCCTTCATACGAATAGCTTCTAATCGTACTTCAGCCGGCGGCATGGGTAGGAACGTGTGGATCTTGCCCTCCTGGAAGACCGAGTAAGTGTTGGCGACCCCATCATGTGTTGCCTTCAGGTCAAAGAGCCATGGTCGTCCGAGTAGAATATGACAAGCCTCCATTGGCAGAACATCACATAAAACCGTGGATTCGAACTTACCGATAGCGTATGGTACGCTTACCTGCTTTGTGACTCTGTAGCCGTCTGAGCTGTCGAGCCATTGAAGCCGATAAGGACGTGGATGATTGATGACAGGGAGGCGCAGTTTATCAACCATATACTCGCTACCAACATTAGTACAACTCCCTCCATCAATAATCAGAACACATAACTTTCCATTTACCTTTGTTCGGGCATGGATGTTTGTCCTTTGGGACGTGTCCAGGACAACAGCTGTAGTCAGAGTGCGAGTAACCAAGTTCTGAGATGGATCTTCTTCAAGAAACTCGAATTGCTCCACTGGTGCAGACGGAGTGCTGTCAGTCAACTCCTATGTAGGGTCAACGGTTGGATCTTCTTCTTCCTCCTCTGAAATGTACTCACCATCTTGGCCCAATAATACCTTCCGGATGTTGGGACAGTCACGCATGTAATGGCCACGGCCTGAGTATTTGTGGCAAATCACGTTACTGATGGACTGTCTGGGAGTTGATGGTGTCTTGCTTGGCGTTGAAGAAGAAGAGGTGGCGGCAACAGGGACTATGGCCTTGCGTTCAGACATGGTCGGCCTCCTTGCTGGTGGCGAGTAGGTCGGATTCTTGCGCCAGGCTGGCGGGGCGCTGGTAGGTGTCCGGACTGGTGGAACAGACTTCAGATACTTTTAGCAATATGCGATTTTCAATTACGAAAACCCTAGGGCCAGCAAAAACAATTTTCGATTTACTAGCCTAATCCCAGAGATAATCTTAGCAGCACAAGGATACAAAATCAAGAATTCACTATATTTTCAAGAATTCAAAAGAAAGTATCCAAAACTAGAGCATGCAATTTTTACAATGCGCAAACAAGTGAGCTGCTTAACATCAACCGCAAAACTCACAATTTTTCAACAAAATCAGCACCAAAAAGGGGTAGCAAAGTGTCGCAAAAAGACCCAGCAATTAACAACTGAAAACCCGAAACCCCAGCAATTGACTAGGGATGCCCACATCATAGAGCGTCAGCAACTAAATTATCCTTACCTTTCTTATACTTAATAATATAAGGAAAAGATTCAATAAAGTTAACTCATTTTGCATGACGTCTATTTAACTTATTTTGTCCTTTTAAGTGCTTAAGAGATTCATGATCACTATGAAAAACAAATTCCTTAGACATCAAATAATGTGACCACGTTTCAAAAGCACGGACAACAGCATAGAGCTCCTTATCATATGTAGGATAATTTAAGGCAGCCCCTTTTAGTTTCTCACTGAAAAAGGCGATAGGCTTCTTCTCTTGCATTAGTACTGCGCCAATTCCAACACCTGATGCATCACATATTAGTTCAAACACTTTATCAAAATCAGGTAATGCTAAAACAGGTGCATGAGTGAGATCATGCTTTAAACTAGTAAAAGCTTTTTCCTGAGCTAGCCCCCATACAAATGGCGTGTTCTTCTTGCAGAGTTCATTGAGGGGCGCGGCTTTAGTGGAGAAATCTTTTACAAACCGCCTGTAGAATCCAGCCAATCCATGGAATGACCGAACCTGGGCGGCCGAAGTTGGCTGCGGCCAATCCCTAATGGCCTTCACCTTGGCATCATCAACTTTGACACCATCTGCAGAGACTACAAAACCAAGAAAAAATAACCTCCGAAACACAAAAGGTACAATTTTGCATCTTGGCATATAACTGATTAGCACGTAATTCAATTAAAACCAAACGAAGATCTTCAATATGCGAATTATAATCTCTGGAATAGATCAAGATATCATTAAATTAACAACAACAAATTTACCTATAAACTTTCTAAGCACATGGTTCATTAACCTCATGAAAGTACTCGGTGCATTTGTGAGACCAAAGGGCATGACTAACCACTCATATAAACAAAATTCAGTTTTAAAAGTAGTCTTCCATTCGTCCCCCTCCCTCATGCGAATTTGATGATAGCCCTGTGTTAGATCTATTTTTGTATAAACAGTAGAACCATGCAAATCTTCTAATATGTCATCAAGCCTAGGGATAGGGTGCCTATACTTTATTGTTATCTTATTTACTGCTCTACAATCCATACACATTCTCCATGTACCTTCTTTCTTAGGGACTAGAATAATAGGTACAGCACAAGGACTTAGAGATTCCCTTACCTGACCATGCGCCAATAGCTTCTCAATTTGCGCCTGCAGCTCCTTCGTTTCCTTCGGATTTGCTTTGTACGCGGGGCGATTTGGTATAGGCGCACCAGGGATGAAGTCAATCTGATGTTCAATTCCTCGAAGTGGCGGCAGACCCTGCGGCAACTCGTCTGGAAATACATTAGCGAATTCCTGCAACAAAGAATTGACTTCTGTAGGGATATCCCGAGGGATATCGTCAGGGTTAGCACAGTTATCTTTACAGACTAAAACAAATACATCATTATTGCTGTCTAACACTTGACCTATCTCTCCTCTCGTTGCAAAACAACTACTCCTAACTTTGTCCTGACCAGGCTTATCAGAGTTCGCCTGACTACCCTTTACAAGTTCTTTCCCCTTACCCTTCGCTTGGCGCCTTTCAGCTTCCCATTGAGCGAGTGACTCCTTCATACGAACAGCTTCTGATCGCACTTCAGCCGGTGGCATGGGTAGGAACGTGTGGATCTTGCCCTCCTGGCAGACCGAGTAAGTGTTGGCGACCCCATCATGTGTTGCCTTCAGGTCAAAGAGCCATGGTCGTCCGAGTAGAATGTGACAAGCCTTCATTGGCAGAACATCACATAAAACCGTGGATTCGAACTTACCGATAGCGTATGGTACAATTACCTGGTTTGTGACTCTGTAGCCTTCTGAGCTGTCGAGCCATTGAAGCCAATAAGGACGTGGATGATTGATGACAGGGAGGCGCAACTTATCAACCATATACGCACTAGCAACATTAGTACACAACAGGAAATTCCCTGGGAATGTAGCTAGTGAATACATGGTTGACAAGTTGAAGCTTCCTGTTATCAATCATCCACGTCCTTATCGGCTACAATGGCTCGACAGCTCAGACGGCTACAGAGTCACAAAGCAGGTAAGCGTACCATACGCTATCGGTAAGTTCAAATCCACTGTTTTATGTGATGTTCTGCCAATGGAGGCTTGTCACATTCTACTCGGACGACCATGGCTCTTTGACCTGAAGGCAACACATGATGGGGTCGCCAACACTTACTCAATCTGCCAGGAGGGCAAGATCTACACCTTCCTACCCATGCCACCTCACGAAGTGCGATCCGAAGCTGTTCGAATCAAGGATGCGATCGCGAATTGGGGAGCTGAGAAACGCCAAGAGAAGGGTAAGGGGAAGGAAATTGTAAAAGGTAGTAAGGCGAACTCTGATAAGCCTGATCAAGACAAAGTTAAGGGTAGTTGTTTCGCTACTTTAGGGGACATAGGTCAAGTGTTAGACAACAATGATGATGTACTGGTTTTTGTATGTAAAGATAATTGTGCTAACCCTGACAATATGCCTCGGGATATCCCTATAGAAGTCAATTCTTTGTTGCAGGAATTCAAGGATGTTTTTCCAGACGAGTTGCCGCAGGCAGGGTCTGCCGCCACTTAGAGGAATTGAACATCAGATTGACTTCATCTCTGGCGCACCAATTCCGAACAGACCAGCCTACAAAGCAAATCCTGAGGAAACAAAGGAGTTGCAAAGACAAATAGACAAGCTGCTCACGAATGGTAGGTAAGGGAATCTCTAGTCCCTAAGAAAGACAGTACATGGAGAATGTGTGTTGATTGTAGAGCTATAAATAAGATAACAATCAAGTACAGGTATCCTATCCCTAGGCTTGATGACATGTTAGAAGATTTGCATGGTTCAACAATTTACACGAAAATAGATCTTACACAGGGATATCATCAAATTCGCATGAGGGAGGGGGATGAATGGAAAACTGCTTTTAAAACTAAGTTTGGTTTATATGAGTGGTTAGTCATGCCCTTTGGTCTCACAAATGCACCTAGTACTTTCATGAGGTTAATGAATCATGTGCTTAGAAAGTTCATAGGTAAATTTGTTGTTGTGTATTTTGATGATATTCTGATCTATTCTAAGGACTTCAATTCGCATGTTGAACATCTTTGTTTGGTTTTAATTGAATTGCGTGCTAATCAATTATATGCCAAGATGCAAAAATGTACTTTTTGTGTTTCAGAGGTTGTTTTTCTCGATTTTGTAGTTTCTGCAGAAGGTGTCAAAGTTGATGATGCCAAGGTTAATGCCATTAGGGATTGGCCGCAGCCAACTTCGGCCGCACAGGTTTGGTTATTCCATGGATTGGCTGGATTCTACAGACGGTTTGTAAAGGATTTTTCCACTAAAGCCGCGCCTCTTAATGATCTTTGCAAGAAGAATGTTCCATTTGTGTGGGGGCAGGCGCAGGAAAACGCCTTTACTGTTTTAAAGCATGATCTCACTCATGCACCTGTTTTAGCATTACCTGATTTTGATAAAATGTTTGAACTAATGTGTGATGCATCAGGTGTTGGAATTGGCGCAGTGTTAATGCAGGAAAGAAAGCCAATCGCCTTTTTCAGTGAGAAGCTTAAAGGGGCTGCCTTAAATTATCCTACTTATGATAAGGAGCTCTATGCAGTTGTCTGCGCCTTTGAGACTTGGTCGCATTATTTGATGGCTAAAGAATTTGTTGTTCATAGTGATCATGAGTCTCTTAAGCATTTGAAAGGGCAAAATAAATTAAATTGACGTCATGCTAAGTGGGTTAACTTTATTGAGTCTTTTCCTTACATTATTAAGTATAAGAAAGGTAAAGATAATTTAGTTGCTAACGCTCTATCTCGCAGGTATGAAATTCTGACAATTTTAGATCATAATTTGTTAGGATTCGCATATCTCAAGGATTTGTATGCTTCTGATGTTGATTTTGCTGATTTGTATAAAGCATGTGAATCTGGTGCATTCCAAAAGTACTATAGACAGAATGGTTTTCTGTTTAGGGAAAATAGGTTATGCATCCCTCGTAGTTCTGCTAGGGAATTACTGGTTCGTGAAGCTCATAGTGGGGGTCTTATGGGTCATTTTGGTGTGCATAAAACACTTGAACTGTTGCATGAACACTTTTATTGGCCGCCTATGAGAAAGGATGTACAGAATGTTTGCACACGTTGCATTAATTGTTTGCAAGCTAAGTCTACTTCTAAACCCCATGGCCTTTACACGCCTTTGCCTGTACCTTCTGTACCTTGGACTGACATTTCTATGGATTTTATTCTAGGGTTTCCAAGGACGCAGAAAGGTAATGATTCTTTATTTGTCGTTGTTGATCAGTTTTCTAAAATGGCGCATTTTATTCCTTGCAGGAAATCAGATGATGCCAGACATGTAGCAGAATTGTTCTTTCAAGGGATAGTTCGGTTACATGGAATTCCGAGAACCATAGTCTCAGATCGCAACGTCAAATTCTTGAGTTATTTTTGGAAGACTTTGTGGTCCCGCCTCGGCACAAAACTGTTGTTTTCGACTACAAGTCATCCACAGACGGATGGTCAGACGGAAGTCACCAACCGCACCATTGGCAACCTACTCAGGGCGTTAATTCAGAAGAATCTCAAGCGTTAGGAAGAAATCTTGCCGGTTGCAGAGTTTGCATACAACCGAACCAAGCACTCCTCAACAGGGTTCTCTCCATTTGAAGTTGCCTACGGCTTTACTCCTTTGACGGTGATGGATCTCATCCCTTTTCCGCTTAAGGACCAAGTTAATCCAGATGGTGCAAAGAAAGCTGAAACTGTGCAGCGCATTCATGCCAAAGCGCGCAAATCTGGAGAAGACATATACCAAAGCCGCCGCCAATGCAAACCAACGGCGCAAGGCTGTGAACTTTGAACCAGGCGACTGGGTTTGGGTTCACATGAGGAAGGAATGATTCCCTGCTGCAAGAAGGACCAAACTCCATCCAAGGGGCGATGGACTTTTCAGATCGTTTCCAAGATTGGGCCTAACGCCTACAGAGTTGATTTACCAAGTGAGTATGGTGTTAGTTCTTCCTTTAATGTTGTTGACTTGTCTCCTTTTACTCATGAATAGGATGCTGATTTGAGGACAAATCCTTTTCAACCGGGAGGGGATGATGAGGGCATCCAAAGTCAAGCAACAAGTCAAAGTCAAGATGCAAGTGGTTCCGGAGAAGCTGAGGAGGAGGTTCGAGTTCTACATCGAGGCCCGACAATGCTTCAGGATCCAAGCCCATATCAGAGGGATCCACTTGTAGACCTTGTTCAAGCTTGCCATCAAGATGCCCAGCTGATTGTAGAAGCTCAAGCCTTGGAGCAAAATGGAGGAAATGTGCAATTTGCAACTCTTCTATCTATCTTGGAAGAAGAGGCGCAAATCATCCAACATTAATCAAGAAGAAGGCTGTTTCTTGAAGTCTTGAAGATGCCGGAAGGTTCTTGGACTTAGAAGAAACCAAATAATAAAGTTCCCTACCAATTGGGCCGACCCAAAAACTCATGGACCAGCCCACAAGTTTTCGGCCAGCCCAAGGTGTAGCATGAAGCCGCACGGCCCAATCCAAGGAGGAAAGCCCACACGGCCAACCCAAGGACAAGCCACACGGTTTTAGGGTTATTTTTCAGATTTTTAATTAAGTTATTTTATTTTTAGTTAGTTTCCAAAAAGGGTTTCCTTATTCTTTTTGGGAGTAGGATTTTTATTCTTTTCCTACTTGTTTTATAATTAGCTTTCCTTCTTGATTTAGGAGTTGTAATTTTCGGCAATCACCCAATGATGAGGTGACCGAAATTTAGTTACCTTTTCTTACCATTCCTACTTCGTTCCGGGTTTGGTAATTGTACAAGAAATTAACCTCTTGGTTAATTTCCACTTCTAATTCTTTTCTTTTTCTAATTCTTGTATTTTCGGCCATCCCTTCTCTTATTTAAGGGCACCGAATTCATCAAATAAAGACAGTGTACAACATTATCCGAACGTAAGTTAAAGGTTTTGTAAGAGCTTGTCACTTAATCACAAGGTCCTTGGCAACATTATCCGCATGTGTACAACCGTCCACATCAATTGGTATCAGAGCTAAGGAGTGGTTTTGTGACCGGAGAAGATCAACCCATCAAATCCTTTCCAGGTGTTTTCTTTTCCTTGTTAGTCTTGATTATTCTTGAAATTCTTGGAATTGAACTCATCTTCTTGGGGGAAATTTTTTTTCTTCAAGCTTTTGAATTTTTGGATTTTGGTACTGTTTTTTCCATCTTTAAAGGCCGAAAATTCTTTTCATTAAATCGTAACCCTTGCTGAAATTTCATAAACCGAAAATCGGGCCTTAAATTTCAAACTAGTACTCGGATTTTTGGCTAGGGTTTCGGGTTTTTAGTTGTTAATTGCTGGGCCTTTTGCGACACTTTTCTACCCTTCTTTTGTGCTGATTTTGTTGGAAAATTGTGAGTTTTGCGGTTGATGTTAAGCAGCTCACTTGTTTGCGCATTATAAAATTGCATGCTCTTGTTTTGGATACTTTCTCTTGAATTCTTGAAAATATAGTGAATTCTTGATTTCGTATCCTTGTGCTGCTAAGATTAACCCTGGGAATAGGCTAGTAACTTGAAGAATTGTTTTTGCTGGCCCTAGGGATTTCATAATTAAAAAATCGCATATTGCTATAATTTAGTATTGTTTTCGGCCATTAAGGGGTAGTAATTTCGCAAATTTGGTACTGTTTTGCATATTAGAAGAATTGATAATTTGTGGGGATTGGTTTCTTGATTACCTATTGGGTGGGTGATCGCTTCTTTGGGTAGTTTAGACTTTCCTGAAGTCGTTTCAACTCTGCTAATTTTCTTTGCTTCTATTCACTTTGAATTGCCCTGCTTTCAATTGCCTTGTTTATCTTTTCGTGCGACCTATACATTAGATCTTTAATTATAGTTTGGATTTTGTCATCGTGCACACTCATCTTTTCTGAAATTTGAGGGCTTAACCCCGAAATTTCCTGTTGTGTACTTCATATCTGAACTATATTACATAAATATCGTTTTACGAAAAGATTTTTCAAAACAGAACCAAGTGTGGTTTTTGCGAAAATTTTTGCTTCTTCCATAAGTGTCATTGCTTTTGTGTGAATTACTGCTTGTCTGATACATTTATCAATACCGGGAGGTTTGAGTGGTAAAAGGCTTGAGTGCACATCTTATACAGGGCGCCACCCTCGAGTGATACACAGGGTTTGTGTGTAGCTATTAGGTGGGAAACACTTGGGGGAATAAGGGGGTAAGGTTATTTCTCACTTTTCCTTATTCTTAGTGATGAGGGCATCCAAAGTCAACAACACGCAACAAGTGATTCCGGAGAAGCTGAGGAGGAGGTTCGAGTTCTACATCGAGGCCCAACAATGCTTCAGGATCCAAGCCCATATCAGAGGGATCCACTTGTAGACATCACTGGGCCCATGACCAGAAGCAGAGCGAAGAAGGTGCGAGAAGCTCTCAACAACCTTGTTCAAGCTTGCCATCAAGATGCCCAGCTGATTGTAGAAGCCCACGCCTTGGAGCAAAATGGAGGAAATGTGCAATTTGCAACTCTTCTAACTATCTTGGAAGAAGAGGCGCAAATCATCACATCTTAATCAAGAAGAAGGCTGTTTCTTGAAGTCTTGAAGAAGCCGGGAGGTTCTTGGACTTAAAAGAAACTAAATAATAAAGTTCCCTACCAATTGGGCCGACCCAAAAACTCATGGACCAGCCACAAGTTTTCGGCCAGCCCAAGGAGTAGCAGGAAGCCGCAGGCCCAATCCAAAGAGAGAAGCCCACACAGTTTTAGGGAATTAATTTTCAGAATTTTAATTAAGTCTTTTAGTTAATTTCCAAAAAGGGTTTCCATATTCTTTTTGGAAGTAGGATTTTTATTCTTTCCTACTTGTTTTCCAATTAGTTTCCTTCTTGTTTTAGGTAGTGTAAATTCGGCTACCTCATGTTTAAGGTAAAACCGAATTCTTGTTGCATTTTCTACCATTCCTACTTCTTTCCAGGTTTGGTAATTGTAAAAGAAATTAACCTCTTGGTTAACTTCCACTTCTAATTATTTTCTTTTTCTAATTCTTGTATTTTCGGCCATCCCTTCTCTTATTTAAGGGGACCGAATTCATCAAATAAAGACAGAGTATTTCAGATCAAAAACTTAGTGTTTGAAGTACCTCCTTTTATTGCTTTATGTATTTGCATGTCGTAGTTTACATAATTGCATGAAACTTAGCCAATTAGGTTCTTGCTCTGCCTAGTTGTTCGCATGTTTCACACCTCTTTTCTTGCACTTGGTTTGAATTTGTAAACAAATTGGTTAGGATAGTTTTTCCCTTGTTTTATCAAATCCGAACGTGAGTTAAAGGTTTTGTAAGAGCTTGTCACTTAATCACAAGGTCCTTGGCAACATTATCTGCATGTGTACAACCGTCCACATCAATTGGTATCAGAGCTAAGGAGTGGTTTCGTGACCGGAGGAGATCAACCGATCAAATCCTTTTCCAGGTGTTTTCTTTTCCTTGTTAGTTTTGATTATTCTTGAAATTCTTGGAATTGAACTCATCTTCTTGGGGGAAATTTTTTTTTCTTCAAGCTTTTTGAATTTTCGGATTTTGGTACTGTTTTTCCATCTTTAAAGGCCAAAAATTCTTTTCATTAAATCGTGACCTTTGCTGAAATTTCATAAACCGAAAATCGGACCTTAAATTTTTGGATTTTTGGCTAGGGTTTCGGTTTTTCAGTTATAAATTACTGGGCTTTTGCGACTTAATTCTACCCCTCTTGTGCTGATTTTGTTGAAAAATTGTGAGTTTTTGCGGTTGATGTTAAGCAGCTCACTCTATTTGCGCATTGTAAAATTGCATGCTCTAGTTTGGGATACCTTCTTTTGAATTCTTGAAAATATAGTGAATTCTTGATTTTTTATCCTTGTGTTGCTAAGATTATCTCTGGGATTAGGCTAGTAAATCGAAAATTGTTTTTTTGCTGGCCCTAGGGTTTTCGTAATTGAAATCGCATATTGCTAAAGGTGGTACTGTTTTCGGCCACTAGGGGGTGTTAATTTCGCAATTAGTGTACTGTTTTGCATATGCGATTTCAATTACGAAATTTGTGGGGATTGGTTTCTTGATTACCTATTGGGTGGGTGATCGCTTCTTTGGGTAGTTTAGACTTTCCTAAAATTGTTTCAACTCTGCTTATTGTTCTTTGCTTCTATTCACTTTGAATTGCCCTGCTTTCAAATTGCCTAGTTATCTTTTCGTGCGACCTGAACATTAGATCTTTAAATTATAATTTGGATTTTGTCATCGTGCACACTCATCTTTTATGAAATTTGAGGGCTTAACCCCGAAATTTCCTGTTGTGTACATCATATCTGAATTATATTACATAAACATCGTTTGCGAAAAGATTTTTTTCAAAATAGAACCAAGTGTGGTTTTTACGAAAATTTTTGCTTCTTTCTTAAGTGTCATTGCTTTTGTGTGATTTGCTGCGTGCCTTATACATTTATCAATACCGGGAGGTTTGAGTGGAAAAAGGCTTGAGTGCACATCTTATACAGGGCGCCACCCTAGAGTGAAACACAGGGTTGTGTGTAGCTATTAGGTGGGAAAACACTTGGGGGAAAAAGGGGGTAAGGTTCTTTCTCAGGCCATGGCCACTACATGCGTGACTGTCCCAACATCCGGAAGGTATTATTGGGCCAAGATGGTGAGTACATATCAGAATCCGATGAAGAGGAACCAACCGTTGACCCTACAAAGGAGTTAACTGACAGCACTCCGTCAGAACCTGTGGAGCAGTTCGAATTTCTTGAAGAAGATCCATCTCAGAACTTGGTTACTCGCACTCTGACTATAGCTGCTGTCCCGGACACGTCCCAAAGGACAAACATCTTCTATGCCCGCACAAAGGTAAATGGAAAGTTATGTGTTCTGATTATTGATGGAGGGAGTTGTACTAATGTTGCTAGTGAGTATATGGTTGATAAGCTGCGCCTCCCTATCATCAATCATCCCCGTCCTTATCGGCTTCAATGGCTCGACAGCTCAGAAGGCTACAGAGTCACAAAGCAGGTAAGCGTACCATACGCTATCGGTAAGTTCGAATCCACGGTTTTATGTGATGTTCTGCCAATGGAGGCTTGTCACATTCTACTCGGACGACCATGGCTCTTTGACCTGAAGGCAACACATGATGGGGTCGCCAACACTTACTCGGTCTGCCAGGAGGGCAAGATCCACACATTCCTACCCATGCCGCCGGTTGAAGTGCAATCAGAAGCTGTTCGTATGAAGGAGTCACTCACAAATTGGGAAGCCGAAAGGCGCTAAGCGAAGGGTAAGGGGAAAGAACTCGTAAAGGGTAGTCAGGCGAACTCTGATAAGCCTGATTAGGGCAAAGTTAGGAGCAGTTGTTTTGCAACGAGAGGAGAGATAGGTCAAGTGTTAGACAGCAATGATGATGTATTTGTTTTAGTCTGTAAGGATAACTGTGCTAACCCTGACGATATCCCTCGGGATATCCCTACAGAAGTCAATTCTTTGTTGCAGGAATTTGCTGATGTCTTTCCAAACGAGTTGCCGCAGGGTCTGCCGCCACTTCGAGGCATTGAACATCAGATTGACTTCATCCGTAGCGCGCCTATACCAAATCGCCCTGCATACAAAGCAAATCCGGAGGAAACGAAGGAGCTGCAGGCGCAAATTGAGAAGCTATTGGCGCATGGTCAGGTAAGGGAATCTCTACGTCCTTGTGCTGTACCTGTTATTCTAGTCCCTAAGAAAGAAGGTACATGGAGAATGTGTATGGATTGTAGAGCAGTAAATAAGATAACAATCAAGTATAGGCATCCTATCCCTAGGCTTAATGACATGTTAGAAGATTTGCATGGTTCTACTGTTTATACAAAAATAGATCTAACACAGGGCTATCATCAAATTCGTATGAGGGAGGGGGATGAATGGAAAACTGCTTTTAAGACTAAATTTGGTTTATATGAGTGGTTAGTCATGCCCTTTGGACTCACAAATGCACCTAGTACTTTCATGAGGTTAATGAATCATGTGCTTAGAAAGTTTATAGGTAAATTTGTTGTTGTGTATTTTGATGATATCTTGATCTATTCCCGAGATTATAATTCGCATATTGAACATCTTCGTTTGGTTTTAATTGAATTACGTGCTAATCAGTTATATGCCAAGATGCAAAAGTGTACCTTTTGTGTTTCGGAGGTTGTTTTTCTTGGTTTTGTAGTCTCTGCAGATGGTGTCAAAGTTGATGATGCCAAGGTGAAGGCCATTAGGGATTGGCCGCAGCCAACTTCGGCCGCCCAGGTTCGGTCATTCCATGGATTGGCTGGATTCTACAGGCGGTTTGTAAAAGATTTCTCCACTAAAGCCGCGCCCCTCAATGATCTCTGGAAGAAAAACATGCCATTTGTGTGGGGGCCAGCTCAGGAAAAAGCTTTTACTACTTTAAAGCATGATCTCACTCATGCACCTGTTTTAGCATTACCTGATTTTGATAAAGTGTTTGAACTAATGTGTGATGCATCAGGTGTTGGAATTGGCGCAGTGTTAATGAAGGAGAAGAAGCCTATCGCCTTTTTCAGTGAGAAACTAAAAGGGGCTGCCTTAAATTATCCTACATATGATAAGGAGCTCTATGCTGTTGTCCGTGCTTTTGAAATGTGGTCACATTATTTGATGTCAAAGGAATTTGTTGTTCATAGTGATCATGAGTCTCTTAAGCACTTAAAGGGACAAAATAAGTTAAATAGACGTCATGCAAAATGGGTTAATTTTATTGAATCTTTTCCTTATATTATTAAGTATAAGAAAGGTAAGGATAATTTAGTTGCTGACGCTCTATCTCGCAGGTATGAAATGCTGACAATTCTTGATCATACATTGTTAGGTTTCGCATACCTCAAGGATTTGTATGCTTTTGATGTTGATTTTGCTGATTTGTATAAAGCATGTGAATCTGGTGCATTCCAAACGTACTTTAGACAGGATGGTTTTCTGTTTAAGGAAAATAGGTTATGCATCCCTCGTAGTTCCACTTGGGAATTACTGGTTCGTGAAGCTCATAGTGAGGGGCTTATGGGTCATTTTGGTGTGCATAAAACTCTTGGAGTTGTTGCATGAACACTTTTATTGGCCGCATATGCTCAAAGATGTACAGAATGTTTGCTCTCGATGCATTAATTGTTTGCAAGCTAAATCTACTTCTAAGCCCCATGGACTTTACACGCCTTTACCTGTACCTTGGACTGACATTTCTATGGATTTTATTCTAGGGCTTCCGAGGACGCAGAAAGGTAATGATTCTTTATTTGTCGTTGTTGATCGGTTTTCTAAAATGGCGCATTTCATTCCTTGCAGGAAATCAGATGATGCCAGACATGTAGCTGAGTTGTTCTTTCAAGGAATAGTTCGGTTACATGGGATACCACGCACAATTGTGTCAGATCGCGACGTCAAATTTCTGAGTTATTTTTGGAAGACTTTGTGGTCCCACCTCGGCACAAAACTGTTGTTTTCGACTACAAGTCATCCACAGACGGATGGTTAGACGAAAGTCACCAACCGAACCGTTGGCAACCTACTCAGAGCATTGATTCAGAAGAACCTCAAGCATTGGGAAGACATCTTGCCGGTTGCATAGTTTGCATACAACCGAACCAAGCACTCCTCAACAGGGTTCTGTCCATTTGAAGTTGCCTACGGCTTTTGATGTGGACGGTTGTACACATGCGGATAATGTTGCCAAGGACCTTGTGATTAAGTGACAAGCTCTTACAAAACCTTTAACTTACGTTCGGATTTGATAAAACAAGGGAAAAACTATCCTGACCAATTTGTTTACAAATTCGAACCAAGTGCAAGAAAAGAGGTGTGAAACCTGCGAACAACTAGGCAGAGCAAGAACCTAATTGGCTAAGTTTCATGCAATTATGTAAACTACGACATGCAAATACATAAAGCAATCAAAAGAAGTTACTTCAAACACTAAGTTTTTGATCTGAAATACTCTGTCTTTATTTGATGAATTCGGTCACCTATTTATAGGTGAGGGTGGCCGAATTTTGATACAAAAAGTAGGAAAAGAAAAGAATTAGAATTGGAAATTAACCAACAGGTTAATTCCTTGTACAATTACCAAACCCGGAAAGAAGTAGGAATGGTAAGAAAAGGTAACTAAATTTCGGTCACCTCATAAAAGGGTGATTGCCGAAAATTACATCTCCTAAATCAAGAAGGAAAGCTATTTATAAAACAAGTAGGAAAAGAATAAAAATCCTACTTCCAAAAAGAATAAGGAAACCCCTTTTGGAAATTAACTAAAAGTAAAATAACTTAATTAAAATCTGAAAATTAAACCCTAAGCCGTGTGGCTTTTTCCTTGGTTGGCCGTGTGGGCTCTTCTCCTTGGATTGGGCCGTGCGGCTTCATGCTACTCCTTGGGCTGGCCGAAAACTTGTGGGCTGGTCCATGAGTTTTTGGGTCGGCCCAATTGGTAGGGAACTTTATTATTTGGTTTCTTCTAAGTCCAAGAACCTCCCGGCTTCTTCAAGACTTCAAGAAACAACCTTCTTCTTGATTAATGTTGGATGATTTGCTCCTCTTCTTCCAAGATAGTTAGAAGAGTTGCAAATTGCACATTTCCTCCATTTTGCTCCAAGGCGTGGGTTTCTACAATCAGCAAGGCGTCTTGATGGCAAGCTTGAACAAGGTTGTTGAGAGCTTCTCGCACCTTCTTCGCTCTGCTTCTGGTCATGGGCCCAGTGATGTCTACAAGTGGATCCCTCTGATATGGGCTTGGATCCTGAAGCATTGTTGGACCTCGATGTAGAACTCGAACCTCCTCCTCAGCTTCTCCGGAATCACTTGTAGGTTGACTTGTTGCGTGATGTTGACTTGGGATGCCCTCATCATCCCCTCCCGGTTGAAAAGGATTTGTCCTCAAATCAGCAACCTGTTCATCAACAAAAGGAGACAAGTCAGCAACATTAAAGGAAGAACTAACACCATACTCAGCTGGTAAGTCGAGCTTGTAGGCGTTAGGCCCAATCTTGGAAACGATCTTAAAAGGTCCATCGCCCCTTTGATGAGTTTGGTCCTTTTGCTGCAGGGAATCACTCCCCTCATGTGAACCCAAACCCAGTCACCTGGTTCGAAATTCACAGCCTTGCGCCGTTGGTTTGCACTGGCGGTGGCTTTTGCATACGTTTTCTCCAAATTTGCGCGGACTTTGGTTTGAATGCGCTGTACGGTTTTTGCTTTCCGTGCACCATCTGGATTAACTTGTTCTTTAACTGGCAAAGGAATGAGATCCATCACCGTCAAAGGAGTAAAGCCGTAAGCAACTTCAAATGGACAGAACCCTGTTGAGGAGTGCTTGGTTCGGTTGTAGGCAAACTCTGCAACCGGCAAGATGTCTTCCCAACGTTTGAGGTTCTTCTGAATCAATGCTCTGAGTAGGTTGCCAACGGTTCGGTTGGTGACTTCCGTCTGACCATCCGTCTGTGGATGACTTGTAGTCAAAAACAACAGTTTTGTGCCGAGGCGGGACCACAAAGTCTTCCAAAAATAACTCAAGAATTTGACGTCGCGATCTGAGACTATAGTTCTTGGAATTCCATGTAGCCGAACAATACCTTGGAAGAACAACTCAGCTACATGTCTGGCATCATCTGATTTCCTGCAAGGAATGAAATGTGCCATTTTAGAGAAACGATCAACAACGACAAATAAAGAATCATTACCTTTCTGCGTCCTTGGAAGCCCTAAAATAAAATTCATAGAAATGTCAGTCCAGGGCACAGAAGGGATAGGTAATGGCGTGTAAAGCCCATTGGGTTTAGAAGTAGATTTAGCTTGCAAACAATTAATACATCGAGAGCAAACATTCTGTACATCTTTGCGCATATGCGGCCAATAAAAGTGTTCATACAACAGTTCAAGTGTTTTATGCACACCGAAATGACCCATAAGACCCCCACTATGAGCTTCACGAACCAGTAATTCCCTAGTGGAACTACGAGGGATGCATAACCTATTTTCTCTAAACAGAAAACCATCCTGTCTAAAGTACTTTTGGAATGCACCAGATTCACATGCTTTATACAAATCAGCAAAATCAATATCAAAAGCATACAAATCCTTGAGGTATGCGAAACCTAACAAAGTATGATCTAAAATTGCTAGCATTTCATACCTGCGAGATAGAGCGTCAGCAACTAAATTATCCTTACCTTTCTTATACTTAATAATATAAGGAAAAGATTCAATAAAGTTAACCCATTTTGCATGACGTCTATTTAACTTATTTTGTCCTTTCAAGTGCTTAAGAGATTCATGATCACTATGAACAACAAATTCCTTAGACATCAAATAATGTGACCACGTTTCAAAGGCACGGACAACAGCATAGAGCTCCTTATCATATGTAGGATAATTTAAGTAATTTAAGGCAGCCCCTTTTAGTTTCTCACTGAAAAAGGCGATAGGCTTCTTCTCCTGCATTAGTACTGCGCCAATTCCAACACCTGATGCATCACACATTAGTTCAAACACTTTATCAAAATCAGGTAATGCTAAAACAGGTGCATGAGTGAGATCATGCTTTAAACTAGTAAAAGCTTTTTCCTGAGCTGGCCCCCATACAAATGGCGTGTTCTTCTTGCAGAGTTCATTGAGGGGCGCGACTTTAGTGGAGAAATCTTTTACAAACCGCCTGTAGAATCCAGCCAATCCATGGAATGACCGAACCTGGGCGGCTGAAGTTGGCTGCGGCCAATCCCTAATGGCCTTCACCTTGGCATCATCAACTTTGACACCATCTGCAGAGACTACAAAACCAAGAAAAACAACCTCTGAAACACAAAAGGTACACTTTTGCATCTTGGCATATAACTGATTAGCACATAATTCAATTAAAACCAAACGAAGATGTTCAATATGCGAATTATAATCTCTGGAATAGATCAAGATATCATCAAAATACACAACAACAAATTTACCTATAAACTTTCTAAGCACATGGTTCATTAACCTCATGAAAGTACTAGGTGCATTTGTGAGACCAAAGGGCATGACTAACCACTCATATAAACCAAATTTAGTTTTAAAAGCAGTCTTCCATTCGTCCCCCTCCCTCATGCAAATTTGATGATAGCCCTGTGTTAGATCTATTTTTGTATAAACAGTAGAACCATGCAAATCTTCTAACATGTCATCAAGCCTAGGGATAGGGTGCCTATACTTGATTGTTATCTTATTTACTGCTCTACAATCCATACACATTCTCCATGTACCTTCTTTCTTAGGGACTAGAATAACAGGTACAACACAAGGACTTAGAGATTCCCTTACCTGACCATGCGCCAATAGCTTCTCAATTTGCGCCTGCAGCTCCTTCGTTTCCTCCGGATTTGCTTTGTACGCAGGACGATTTGGTATAGGCGCACCAGGGATGAAGTCAATCTGATGTTCAATTCCTCGAAGTGGCGGCAGACCCTGTGGCAACTCGTCTGGAAATACATCAGTGAATTCCTGCAACAAAGAATTGACTTCTGTAGGGATATCCCGAGGGATATCGTCAGGGTTAGCACAGTTATCTTTACAGACTAAAACAAATACATCATTATTGCTCTAACATGACCTATCTCCTCATTTGAACCTTCTCTCTACTCTCGTTGCAAAACAACTACTCCAACTTGTCCTGACCAGGCTTATTAGAGTTCGCCTGACTACCCTTTACAAATTCTTTCCCCTTACCCTTCGCTTGGCGCCTTTCAGCTTCCCATTGAGCGAGTGACTCCTTTATACGAACAGCTTCTGATCGCACTTCAGCCGGTGGCATGGGTAGGAACGTGTGGATCTTGCCCTCCTGGCAGACCGAGTAAGTGTTGGCAACCCCATCATGTGTTGCCTTCAGGTCAAAGAGCCATGGTCGTCCGAGTAGAATGTGACAAGCCTCCATTGGCAGAACATCACATAAAACCGTGGATTCGAACTTACCGATAGCGTATGGTACGCTTACCTGCTTTGTGACTCTGTAGCCTTCTGAACACATAACTTTCCATTTACCTTTGTGCGGGCATGGAAGATGTTTGTCCTCTGGGACGTGTCCGGGACAGCAGCTGTAGTCAGAGTGCGAGTAACCAAGTTCTGAGATGGATCTTCTTCAAGAAATTCGAACTGCTCCACAGGTTCTGACGGAGTGATGTCAGTTAACTCCTTTGTAGGGTCAACGGTTGGTTCCTCTTCATCGGATTCTGATATGTACTCACCATATTGGCCCAATAATACCTTCCGGATGTTGGGACAGTCACGCATGTAGTGGCCACGGCCTGAACACTTGTGGCAAGTAACGTTGCTGATAGACTGCATGGGAGTTGATGGCGTTTTCTGCTGGGATGAAGAAGAAGTGGCGGCGGCAACAGGGACTATGGCCTTGCGTTCAGACATGATCGGCCTCCTTGCTGGCGGCGGCGAGTAGGTCGGATTCTTGCGCCAAGCTGGTGGGGCGCTGGTAGGTGTCCGGACTGGTGGAACGGACTTCAGATACTCCTCCATAACCCGAGCTTTGTGCATCATGTCTGTCAGCGTTGTAGCATTCTGCAGTTCCACACTAAAGCAATACCCCTGTTTAAACCACTAAGAAAACGAGCCATAGAGGCGGGTTCATCTTCCTGTACATTAGCCCTAAGTTTTGCCATCTCTAATTTTCTATAGTACTCATCTACAGACATAGAACCTTGTACAAGAGTATGTAATTTCCTATACAATTCTCTAAAGTAATAATCCGGTACAAAAGTTCTACGCATTAAAGTAGTCAAATCAAACCAAGAGAGAGGCGGTGCGCGGGCACGCATTGGTCGCGTATTCCTGCGCTGGTCCTGCTGTTGATTCCACCAAAGTAGGGCATAGTCGGTGAAATGGACCACTGCTAGTTGGACTTTCTTGTGTTCCGGGATCGCATGAAGTTCAAAAATGCGCTCCATTTTCATCTCCCAGTCGAGATAGTCCTCTGGATTCGTGCCTCCGGCAAAGGGCGGAACGGTCGTCTTGCACTGGCTGAGGCCTGTGAAAGGCTGGTCTGCGGCGTTGGTGCCTGGACCGGCCGGCTCGTCGTCTGAGTTTGTGCGTCTCTGGTCCCGTTCAGTCCTGAGTTCGGCGACTTCCTCCGTGAGTGTAGCGAATCGCGCGGAGAGTTGCGTAATCGCAGCCAGGATTTGCTCGTTTCCCAGAGGGTTAGGAGCACCTCCACCTGACATTGGATAAGAAAGCGAAAACCTGTCTGCTAAGAATAAGGAAAAGTGAGAAAGAACCTTACCCCCTTATTCCCCCAAGTGTTTCCCACCTAATAGCTACACACAACCCTGTGTTTCACTCTAGGGTGGCGCCCTGTATAAGATGTGCACTCAAGATATGAAGTACACAACAGGAAATTTTGGGGTTAAGCCCTCAAATTTCAGAAAAGATGAGTGTGCACGATGACAAAATCCAAACTATAATTAAAGATCTAATGTATAGGTCGCACGAAAAGATAAACAAGGCAATTGAAATCAGGGCAATTCAATGTGAATAGAAGCAAAGAAAATTAGCAGAGTTGAAACGACTTCAGGAAAGTCTAAACTACCCAAAGAAGCGATCACCCACCCAATAGGTAATCAAGAAACCAATCCCCACAAATTATCAATTCTTCTAATATGCAAACAGTACCAAATTTGCGAAATTACTACCCCTTAATGGCCGAAAATAATACTAAATTATAGCAATATGCGATTTTTAATTATGAAAACCCTAGGGCCAGCAAAAACAATTCTGCAAGTTACTAGCCTATTCCCAGGGATAATCTTAGCAGCACAAGGATACGAAATCAAGAATTCACTATATTTTCAAGAATTCAAAAGAAAGTATCCAAAACAAAAGCATGCAATTTTATAATGCGCAAACAAGTGAGCTGCTTAACATCAACCGCAAAACTCACAATTTTCAGCAAAATCAGCACAAAAGAAGGGTAGAAAAGTGTCGCAAAAACCCAGCAAAACAAACCCTAGGCGTCGCGAGATTTAGCGACGGAAAAATCCGAAAACCCGAAAAGTCACTAAAACCCGAACCCTAGTTTGAAAATTAAGGCCCGATTTTATTTCTGAAATTATAGCAAGGGATCCGAATTTTTTTTGAAAGAAATTTGCGATTTTTAAGGATAGAAAACAGTACAAAAATCGCAATTTAAAAGCTTGAAGAAAAAAAAAATTTCCCCCCAAGAAGATGAATTCAATTCCAAGAATTTCAAGAGTAATCAAGACTAACAAGGAAAAGAAAACACCTGGAAAGGATTTGATCGGTTGATTTCCTCCGGTCACGAAACCACTCCTTAGCTCTGATACCAATTGATGTGGACGGTTGTACACATGCGGATAATGTTGCCAAGGACCTTGTGATTAAGTGACAAGCTCTTACAAAACCTTTAACTTACGTTCGGATTTGATAAAACAAGGGAAAAACTATCCTGACCAATTTGTTTACAAATTCGAACCAAGTGCAAGAAAAAAGGTGTGAAACATGCGAACAACTAGGCAGAGCAAGAACCTAATTGGCTAAGTTTAATGCAATTATGTAAACTATGACATGCAAATACATAAAGCAATAAAAGGAGGTACTTCAAACACTAAGTTTTTGATATGAAGTACTCTGTCTTTATTTGATGAATTCGGTCACCTATTTATAGGTGAGGGTGGCCGAATTTTAATTCAAAAAGTAGGAAAAGAAAAGAATTAGAATTGGAAATTACCTAAGAGGTTAATTCCTTGTACAATTACCAAACCCGGAAAGAAGTAGGAATGGTAAGAAAAGGTAACTAAATTTCGGTCACCTCATAAAATGGTGATTGCCGAAAATTACATCTCCTAAATCAAGAAGGAAAGCTAATTATAAAACAAGTAGGAAAAGAATAAAAATCCTACTTCCAAAAAGAATAAGGAAACCCCTTTTGGAAATTAACTAAAAGTAAAATAACTTAATTAAAATCTGAAAATTAAACCCTAAGCCGTGTGGCTTTTTCCTTGGTTGGCCGTGTGGGCTCTTCTCCTTGGATTGGGCCGTGCGGCTTCATGCTACTCCTTGGGCTGGCCGAAAACTTGTGGGCTGGTCCATGAGTTTTTGGGTCGGCCCAATTGGTAGGGAACTTTATTATTTGGTTTCTTCTAAGTCCAAGAACCTCCCGGCTTCTTCAAGACTTCAAGAAACAGCCTTCTTCTTGATTAATGTTGGATGATTTGCGCCTCTTCTTCCAAGATAGTTAGAAGAGTTGCAAATTGCACATTTCCTCCATTTTGCTCCAAGGCGTGGGTTTCTACAATCAGCTGGGCGTGTTGATGGCAAGCTTGAACAAGGTTGTTGAGAGCTTCTCGCACTTTCTTCGCTCTGATTCTGGTCATGGGCCCAGTGATGTCTACAAGTGGATCCCTCTGATATGGGCTTGGATCCTGAAGCATTGTTGGACCTTGATGTAGAACTCGAACCTCCTCCTCAGCTTCTCCGGAATCACTTGTAGGTTGACTTGTTGCGTGATGTTGACTTGGGATGCCCTCATCAGCTTTACACCTTTGACGGTGATGGATCTCATTCCTTTACCGCCTAAAGAACAGGTTAATCCAGACGGTGCGAAGAAAGCTGAAGCAGTGCAACGCATACATGCTAAAGTTCGAGCTAATCTGGAGAAAACTTATGCCAAAGCCGCCGCCAATGCAAACCAACGGCGCAAGGCTGTGAACTTTGAACCAGGCGACTGGGTTTGGGTTCACATGAGGAAGGAGCGATTCCCTGCAGCGAGAAGGACCAAACTCCATCCAAGGGGCGATGGACCTTTTCAGATCGTTTCCAAGATTGGGCCTAACGCCTGCAAGCTCGACTTACCAGGTGAGTATGGTGTTAGTTCTTCCTTTAATGTTGCTGACTTGTCTCCTTTTGTTGATGAACAGGTTACTGATTTGAGGACAAATCCTTTTCAACCGGGAGGCGATGATGAGGGCATCCCAAGTCAACATCACGCAACAAGTCAACCTACAAGTGATTCCGGAGAAGCTGAGGAGGAGGTTCGAGTTCTACATCGAGGTCCAACAATGCTTCAGGATCCAAGCCCATATCAGAGGGATCCACTTGTAGACATCACTGGGCCCATGACCAGAAGCAGAGCGAAGAAGGTGCGAGAAACTCTAACAACCTTGTTCAAGCTTGCCATCAAGATGCCCAGCTGATTGTAGAAGCTCACACCTTGGAGCAAAATGGAGGAAATGTGCAATTTGCAACACAACCGGGAGGTTTGAGTGGAAAAAGGCTTGAGTGCACATCTTATACAGGGCGCCACCCTAGAGTGAAACACAGGGTTGTGTGTATGATGTGGACGGTTGTACACATGCGGATAATGTTGCCAAGGACCTTGTGATTAAGTGACAAGCTCTTAAAAAACCTTCAACTCACGTTCGGATTTGATAAAACAAAGGAAAAACTATCCTGACCAACTTGTTTATAAATTCGAACCAAGTGCAAGAAAGAGATGTGAAACATGCGAATAATTAGGTAGAGCAAGAACCTAATTAGCTAAGTTTCATGCAATTATGTAAACTACGACATGCAAATACATAAAGCAATAAAAGGAGGGTACTCAAACACTAAGTTTTATGATATGAATACTCTAATTTTTATTGAAGAAGTTGGCCCCTTTTTATAAGTGTAGGGTGGCCGAAAAATACAAGAAGTAGAAAAAGAAAAGAACTAGAATTGGAAATTAACCAAGAGGTTAATTTCTTTTACAATTATCAAACCCGGAAAAAAGTAGGAATGGTAAGAAAAGGAAGAAAAGAATTCGGTCACCTCTTAATTGGGTGATTGCCGAAATTACAAATACAAAACAAGAAGGAAACTAAGTTGAAAACAAGTAGGAAATAATAAAAGTCCTACTCCCAAAAAGAGATCAAGAAGGAACTCTTTTTGGAAACTAACTTAAAAGAAATAAAACAACTTAATTAATTAAAAGAAAAGATCCCTAATTTGGTACTAGCCGTTGGACTAGCCGTTGGGCTTGCTAGCCGTTGGACTTGCTTGTGCGGCTTCTCCTTGCTTCCTTTCAGGTTGGCCGAAACTTGTGGGCTGGTCCATGAGTTTTGGGTCGGCCCAAATTGTAGGGAACTTTATTAATTTGTTTCTTTTAAGTCCAAGAACCTTCCGGCATCTTCAAGACTTCAAGAAATAGCCTTCTTCTTCATTAGGACTTGATGATTTGTACCTCTTCTTCAAAGATTTCTAGAAGTGTTGTAAATCGCACATTTCCTCCATTCTCCTCCAAGGCGTGGGCTTCTACAATTAACTGAGCATCCTGATGGCAAGCTTGAACAAGGTTGTTGAGTGCATCTCGAACCTTCTTCGCTCTGCTTCTGGTTATGGGCCCAGTAATGTCTAATGTGTGATGCATCAGGTGTTGGAATTGGCGCAGTGTTAATGAAGGAGAAGAAGCCTATCGCCTTTTTCAGTGAGAAACTAAAAAGGGCTGCCTTAAATTATCCTACATATGATAAGGAGCTCTATGCTGTTGTCCGTGCTTTTGAAACGTGGTCACATTATTTGATGTCAAAGGAATTTGTTGTTCATAGTGATCATGAGTCTCTTAAGCACTTAAAGGGACAAAATAAGTTAAATAGACGTCATGCAAAATGGGTTAATTTTATTGAATCTTTTCCTTATATTATTAAGTATAAGAAAGGTAAGGATAATTTAGTTGCTGACGCTCTATCTCGCAGGTATGAAATGCTGACAATTCTTGATCATACATTGTTAGGTTTCGCATACCTCAAAGATTTGTATGCTTTTGATGTTGATTTTGCTGATGTGTATAAAGCATGTGAATCTGGTGCATTCCAAACGTACTTTAGACAGGATGGTTTTCTGTTTAAGGAAAATAGGTTATGCATCCCTCGTAGTTCCACTTGGGAATTACTGGTTCGTGAAGCTCATAGTGGGGGGCTTATGGGTCATTTTGGTGTGCATAAAACTCTTGGAGTTGTTGCATGAACACTTTTATTGGCCGCATATGCTCAAAGATGTACAGAATGTTTGCTCTCGATGCATTAATTGTTTGCAAGCTAAATCTACTTCTAAGCCCCATGGACTTTACACGCCTTTACCTGTACCTTGGACTAACATTTCTATGGATTTTATTCTAGGGCTTCCGAGGACGCAGAAAGGTAATGATTCTTTATTTGTCGTTGTTGATCGGTTTTCTAAAATGGCGCATTTCATTCCTTGCAGGAAATCAGATGATGCCAGACATGTAGCTGAGTTGTTCTTTCAAGGAATAGTTCGGTTGCATGGGATACCACGCACAGTTGTGTCAGATCGCGACGTCAAATTTCTGAGTTATTTTTGGAAGACTTTGTGGTCCCGCCTCGGCACAAAACTGTTGTTTTCGACTACAAGTCATCCACAGACGGATGGTCAGACGGAAGTCACCAACCGAACCGTTGGCAACCTACTCAGAGCATTGATTCAGAAGAACCTCAAGCATTGGGAAGACATCTTGCCGGTTGCAGAGTTTGCATACAACCGAACCAAGCACTCCTAAACAGGGTTCTGTCCATTTGAAGTTGCCTACGGCTTTTGATGTGGACGGTTGTACACATGCGGATAATGTTGCCAAGGACCTTGTGATTAAGTGACAAGCTCTTACAAAACCTTTAACTTACGTTCGGATTTGATAAAACAAGGGAAAAACTATCCTGACCAATTTGTTTACAAATTCGAACCAAGTGCAAGAAAAGAGGTGTGAAACCTGCGAACAACTAGGCAGAGCAAGAACATAATTGGCTAAGTTTCATGCAATTATGTAAACTACGACATGCAAATACATAAAGCAATCAAAAGAAGTTACTTCAAACACTAAGTTTTTGATCTGAATACTCTGTCTTTATTTGATGAATTCGGTCACCTATTTATAGGTGAGGGTGGCCGAATTTTGATACAAAAACTAGGAAAAGAAAAGAATTAGAATTGGAAATTAACCAACAGGTTAATTCCTTGTACAATTACCAAACCCGGAAAGAAGTAGGAATGGTAAGAAAAGGTAACTAAATTTCGGTCACCTCATAAAAGGGTGATTGCCGAAAATTACATCTCCTAAATCAAGAAGGAAAGCTATTTATAAAACAAGTAGGAAAAGAATAAAAATCCTACTTCCAAAAAGAATAAGGAAACCCCTTTTGGAAATTAACTAAAAGTAAAATAACTTAATTAAAAATCTGAAAATTAAACCCTAAGCCGTGTGGCTTTTTCCTTGGTTGGCCGTGTGTGGGCTCTTCTCTTGGATTGGGCCGTGCGGCTTCATGCTACTCCTTGGGCTGTCCGAAAACTTGTGGGCTGGTCCATGAGTTTTGGGTCGGCCCAATTGGTAGGGAACTTTATTATTTGGTTTCTTCTAAGTCCAAGAACCTCCCGGCTTCTTCAAGACTTCAAGAAACAACCTTCTTCTTGATTAATGTTGGATGATTTGCTCCTCTTCTTCAAGATAGTTAGAAGAGTTGCAAATTGCACATTTCCTCCATTTTGCTACAAGGCGTGGGTTTCTACAATCAGCAAGGCGTCTTGATGGCAAGCTTGAACAAGGTTGTTGAGAGCTTCTCGCACCTTCTTCGCTCTGCTTCTGGTCATGGGCCCAGTGATGTCTACAAGTGGATCCCTCTGATATGGGCTTGGATCCTGAAGCATTGTTGGACCTCGATGTAGAACTCGAACCTCTCCTCAGCTTCTCCGGAATCACTGTAGGTTGACTTGTTGCGTGATGTTGACTTGGGATGCCCTCATCATCCCCTCCCGGTTGAAAAGGATTTGTCCTCAAATCAGCAACCTGTTCATCAACAAAAGGAGACAAGTCAGCAACATTAAAGGAAGAACTAACACCATACTCAGCTGGTAAGTCGAGCTTGTAGGCGTTAGGCCCAATCTTGGAAACGATCTTAAAAGGTCCATCGCCCCTTGGATGGAGTTTGGTCCTTCTTGCTGCAGGGAATCACTCCTTCCTCATGTGAACCCAAACCCAGTCACCTGGTTCGAAATTCACAGCCTTGCGCCGTTGGTTTGCACTGGCGGTGGCTTTTGCATACGTTTTCTCCAAATTTGCGCGGACTTTGGTTTGAATGCGCTGTACGGTTTTTGCTTTCCGTGCACCATCTGGATTAACTTGTTCTTTAACTGGCAAAGGAATGAGATCCATCACCGTCAAAGGAGTAAAGCCGTAAGCAACTTCAAATGGACAGAACCCTGTTGAGGAGTGCTTGGTTCGGTTGTAGGCAAACTCTGCAACCGGCAAGATGTCTTCCCAACGTTTGAGGTTCTTCTGAATCAATGCTCTGAGTAGGTTGCCAACGGTTCGGTTGGTGACTTCCGTCTGACCATCCGTCTGTGGATGACTTGTAGTCAAAAACAACAGTTTTGTGCCGAGGGGGACCACAAAGTCTTCCAAAAATAACTCAAGAATTTGACGTCGCGATCTGAGACTATAGTTCTTGGAATTCCATGTAGCCGAACAATACCTTGGAAGAACAACTCAGCTACTTGTCTGGCATCATCTGATTTCCTGCAAGGAATGAAATGCGTCATTTTAGAGAAACGATCAACAACGACAAATAAAGAATCATTACCTTTCTGCATCCTTGGACTAAAATAAAATTTATAGAAATGTCAGTCCAGGGCACAGAAGGGATAGGTAATGGCGTGTAAAGCCCATGGGGTTTAGAAGTAGATTTAGCTTGCAAACAATTAATACATCGAGAGCAAACATTCTGTACATCTTTGCGCATATGCGGCCAATAAAAGTGTTCATACAACAGTTCAAGTGTTTTATGCACACCGAAATGACCCATAAGACCCCCACTATGAGCTTCACGAACCAGTAATTCCCTAGTGGAACTACGAGGGATGCATAACCTATTTTCTCTAAACAGAAAACCATCCTGTCTAAAGTACTTTTGGAATGCACCAGATTCACATGCTTTATACAAATCAGCAAAATCAATATCAAAAGCATACAAATCCTTGAGGTATGCGAAACCTAACAAAGTATGATCTAAAATTGCTAGCATTTCATACCTGCGAGATAGAGCGTCAGCAACTAAATTATCCTTACCTTTCTTATACTTAATAATATAAGGAAAAGATTCAATAAAGTTAACCCATTTTGCATGACGTCTATTTAACTTATCTTGTCCTTTCAAGTGCTTAAGAGATTCATGATCACTATGAACAACAAATTCCTTAGACATCAAATAATGTGACCACGTTTCAAAGGCACGGACAACAGCATAGAGCTCCTTATCATATGTAGGATAATTTAAGTAATTTAAGGCAGCCCCTTTTAGTTTCTCACTGAAAAAGGCGATAGGCTTCTTCTCCTGCATTAGTACTGCGCCAATTCCAACACCTGATGCATCACACATTAGTTCAAACACTTTATCAAAATCTGGTAATGCTAAAACAGGTGCATGAGTGAGATCATGCTTTAAACTAGTAAAAGCTTTTTCCTGAGCTGGCCCCCATACAAATGGCGTGTTCTTCTTGCAGAGTTCATTGAGGGGCGCGACTTTAGTGGAGAAATCTTTTACAAACCGCCTGTAGAATCCAGCCAATCCATGGAATGACCGAACCTGGGCGGCTGAAGTTGGCTGCGGCCAATCCCTAATGGCCTTCACCTTGGCATCATCAACTTTGACACCATCTGCAGAGACTACAAAACCAAGAAAAACAACCACTGAAACACAAAAGGTACACTTTTGCATCTTGGCATATAACTGATTAGCACATAATTCAATTAAAACCAAACGAAGATGTTCAATATGCGAATTATAATCTCTGGAATAGATCAAGATATCATCAAAATACACAACAACAAATTTACCTATAAACTTTCTAAGCACATGGTTCATTAACCTCATGAAAGTACTAGGTGCATTTGTGAGACCAAAGGGCATGACTAACCACTCATATAAACCAAATTTAGTTTTAAAAGCAGTCTTCCATTCGTCCCCCTCCCTCATGCAAATTTGATGATAGCCCTGTGTTAGATCTATTTTGTATAAACAGTAGAACCATGCAAATCTTCTAACATGTCATCAAGCCTAGGGATAGGGTGCCTATACTTGATTGTTATCTTATTTACTGCTCTACAATCCATACACATTCTCCATGTACCTTCTTTCTTAGGGACTAGAATAACAGGTACAACACAAGGACTTAGAGATTCCCTTACCTGACCATGCGCCAATAGCTTCTCAATTTGCGCCTGCAGCTCCTTCGTTTCCTCCGGATTTGCTTTGTACGCAGGACGATTTGGTATAGGCGCACCAGGGATGAAGTCAATCTGATGTTCAATTCCTCGAAGTGGCGGCAGACCCTGTGGCAACTCGTCTGGAAATACATCAGTGAATTCCTGCAACAAAGAATTGACTTCTGTAGGGATATCCCGAGGGATATCGTCAGGGTTAGCACAGTTATCTTTACAGACTAAAACAAATACATCATTATTGCTGTCTAACACTTGACCTATCTCTCCTCTCGTTGCAAAACAACTACTCCTAACTTTGTCCTGACCAGGCTTATTAGAGTTCGCCTGACTACCCTTTACAAATTCTTTCCCCTTACCCTTCGCTTGGCGCCTTTCAGCTTCCCATTGAGCGAGTGACTCCTTTATACGAACAGCTTCTGATCGCACTTCAGCCGGTGGCATGGGTAGGAACGTGTGGATCTTGCCCTCCTGGCAGACCGAGTAAGTGTTGGCAACCCCATCATGTGTTGCCTTCAGGTCAAAGAGCCATGGTCGTCCGAGTAGAATGTGACAAGCCTCCATTGGCAGAACATCACATAAAACCGCAAATTTGAAAGCTTGAAAGAAAAATTTTCCCCAAGAAGATGAGTTCTAATCCAAAATTTAAGATAAGGAAAAGAAAACACCTGATAAAGATTCGGTCTTTGACCTCCTCCAGCCACGAACCACTCCTTAGCTCTGATACCAATTGATGTGGACGGTTGTACACATGCAGATAATGTTGCCAAGGACCTTGTGATTAAGTGACAAGCTCGAACAAAAACCCCTAACTCACGTTTGGATTTAAGAGAAAACAAAGGAAAGCTAACCTAGCTAACTTGTTTATAAATTCGAACCAAGTGCGAGCAAGAGATGTGAAACATGCGAATAATTAGGTAGAGCAAGAACCTAATTAGCTAAGTTTCATGCAATTATGTAAACTACGACATGCAAATACATAAAGCAACAAAAGGAGGGTACTCAAACACTAAGTTTTATGATATGAATACTCTAATTTTTATTGAAGAAGTCGGCCCCTTTTTATAAGTGTAGGGTGGCCGAAAAATACAAGAAGTAGAAAAAGAAAAGAACTAGAATTGGAAATTAACCAAGAGGTTAATTTCTTTTACAATTACCAAACCCGGAAAGAAGTAGGAATGGTAAGAAAAGGAAGAAAAGAATTCGGTCACCTCTTAATTGGGTGATTGCCAAAATTATAAATACCAAAACAAGAAGGAAACTAAGTTGAAAACAAGTAGGAAATAATAAAAGTCCTACTCCCAAAATGAGATCAAGAAGGAACTCTTTTTGGAAACTAACTTAAAAGAAATAAAACAACTTAATTAATTAAAAGAAAAGATCCCTAATTTGGTACTAGCCGTTGGGCTTGCTAGCCGTTGGACTTGCTTGTGCAGCTTCTCCTTGCTTCCTTTTGGGCTGGCCGAAACTTGTGGGCTGGTCCATCAGTTTTAGGTCGGCCCAAATTGTAGGGAACTTTATTAATTTGTTTCTTTTAAGTCCAAGAACCTTCCGGCATCTTCAAGACTTCAAGAAACAACCTTCTTCTTCATTAGGACTTGATGATTTGCGCCTCTTCTTCAAAGATTTTTAGAAGAGTTGTAAATCGCACATTTCTTCCATTCTCCTCCAAGGCGTGGGCTTCTACAATTAACTGAGCATCCTGATGGCAAGCTTGAACAAGGTTGTTGAGTGCATCTCGAACCTTCTTCGCTCTGCTTCTGGTTATGGGCCCAGTAATGTCTAAAAGTGGATCCCTCTGATATGGACTTGGATCCTGAAGCATTGTCGGGCCTCGATGTAGAACTCGAACCTCCTCCTTAGCTTCTCCGGAATCACTTGTAGTCTGACTTGTTGCGTGTTGACTTTGGATACCCACATCATCCACCCTTCGCCGGCGGTACGAATTCGGAGGATTACTTAGACTGGGAGATGAAAATGGAGCGCATCTTCGAGCTTCATGCGATCCCAGATCACATGAAGGTCCCACTCGCGGTGGTACATTTCACGGACTATGCCCTGGTCTGGTTGATGCGGCCATCCAGAGTCAACACGCAACAAGTCAAACTACAAGTGATTCCGGAGAAGCTGAGGAGGAGGTTCGAGTTCTACATCGAGGCCCGACAATGCTTCAAGATCCAAGCCCATACCAGAGGGATCCACTTGTAGACATCACTGGGCCAATGACCAGAAGCAGAGCAAAGAAGGTTCGAGACGCACTCAACAACCTTGTTCAAGCTTGCCATCAGGATGCTCAGCTGATTGTAGAAGCCCACGCCTTGGAGCCAAATGGAGGAAATGTGCGATTTGCAACTCTTCTAAATATCTTTGAAGAAGAGGCGCAAACCATCAAGTACTCATGAAGAAGAAGGCTGTTTCTTGAAGTCTTGAAGATGCCGGGAGGTTCTTGGAGTTAAAAGAAACAAATTAATAAAGTTCCCTACAATTTGGGCCGACCCAAAACTCATGGACCAGCCCACAAGTTTTGGCCAGCCCAAAAGGAAGCAAGGGGAAGCCGCACAAGCAAGCCCAACGGCTAGTTGCCAAAATTAGGGATCTTTTCTTTTACTTAATTAAGTTGTTTTATTCTTTTAAGTTAATATCCAAAAAGGGTTTCCTTATTCTTTTTGGAAGTAGGAATTTTATTCTTTTCTTGATTTTTAGTTTACAAAATTCGGCTACCTCATGTTTAAGGTAAAACCGAATTCTACCTACCTTTTCTTACCATTCCTACTTCTTTCCGGGTTTGGTAATTGTACAAGAAATTAACCTCTTGGTTAATTTCCAATTCTAGTTCTTTTCTTTCTCTAATTCTTGTACTAATTTTCGGCCACCCTCACCTATAATATTCAGCGTATTTCAGATCATAAACTTAGTGTTTGAAGTACCTCCTTTTATTGCTTTATGTATTTGCATGTCGTAATTTACATACTTGCATGAAACTTAGCTAATTAGGTTCTTGCTCTGCCTAGTTATTCGCATGTTTCACACCTCTTTCTTGCACTTGGTTCGAATTTATAAACAAGTTGGTCAGGATAGTTTTTCCTTTGTTTTATCAAATTCGAACGTGAGTTAAAGGTTTTGTAAGAGCTTGTCACTTAATCACAAGGTCCTTGGCAACATTATCCGCATGTGTACAACCGTCCACATCAATGGTGGAATCAAGAGATGGACTAGCGAAGGAATACGCGTCCAATGCAGGCCCATGCTCCGCCTCTAACTTGGTTTGATTTGACTACTTCCATGCGTAGAACTTTTGTTCCTGATTATTATTTTAGAGAATTGTATAGGAAATTACATACTCTTGTACAAGGTTCTTTATCTGTAGACGCATATTATAGAAAGGTAGAGATGGCCAAAATTATTGCAAATGTACAGGAAGATGAAGCTGCGTCAATGGCTTGTTTTCTTAATGGCCTAAACAGGGGTATAGCTTTAGCCGTTGAACTTCAGAATGCAACAACTCTGACGGAAATGTTGCACAAAGCTCGGGTCATGGAGGAGCACCTGAAGACAGTTCCTCCCGTCCGGACGCCTACCAGCGCCCCACCGGCTTGGAGAAAGAATCCGGTTTATTCTCCACCAGCTAAGAAGCCGTTTACATCAGAAAGGAAGGCTATAGTCCCCGCCACCACCTCGTCTTCATCCCAATCCAGAACGCCATCAACACCTCGGCAATCCATCAGCAATGTTAATTGCCTCAAATGCTCAGGCCGTGGTGATGTGGACGGTTGTACACATGCGGATTAAGTTGCCAAGGACCTTGTGATTAAGTGACGTAGCTCGTATAACCTCTAACTCACTCGAAAATTCAGAGAACTAAATTAACTAACCTAAGCTAACTTAATTGAGAATTTCGAACCAAGTGTGAGAAAAAAGTTTGAAACATGCAAATTAATTAGGTTGAGCAAATAACCTAATTAGCTAAGTTTCATGCAATATGTAAACTACAAGCATGCAAATACATAAAGCAATAAAGGGATTGTACTCAAAACTAATAGTTTTTGATCTGAATACTCTGTCTGTATATTATTGATGGGCGGCTGCCCTATTTATAGGTAAAACAGCCAAAAAGTCATGAAAAAGAATAAGGAAAAAGAAGTAGAATTGGAAATCAATCAATAGATTGATTTCCTTTACAATACCAAACCCTGAAAGAAGTGGGAAATGGTAAAAAGAAAACGCAAGTTTCGGTCACCTTATTTCTTTAGGGTAGCCGAATTTACAACTTGCAAATAATAAGGAAAAGAATAAAATTCCTACTCCAAAAAGGAGATCAAGAAGGAACCCTTTTTGGAAACTACTAAACTAAGAGTAAAAAGAACCCTAGCACTTAACTTTTAACCCTAGCGACTTAAAAGAACCCTAGCCCTTAACTTGTAACTCTAGCTACTTAAAAGAACCCTAGCCCTTAACTTGTAGCCCTAGCTACTTAGGCTTGGCCGTGTGGTTTCCTTGGGCTTCCTTGGGCTGGCCGTCTTGTGGAATGGACTCCATGAGTTGGGTCGGCCCAATGTTGATGTCGCATTATGGAAAAATGTAGGGAACTTCAAGAAATGTTTCTTTTAAGTCCAAGAACCTTCCGGCATCTTCAAGAAGTTCAAGAAACAGCCTTCTTCTTCATTGTGGATTGGGAAATTGCGCTTCTTCTTCAAGAATGGTTAGAAGAGTTGCAATTTGAACCTTTCCGTCTTTCTGCTCCAAGGCGTTTGCTTCTACTATCACTTGGGCGTCCTTTTGGCAAGCTTGGACAAGGTTGTTGAGTGTCTCTCGAACCTTCTTTGCTTTGCTTCTGGTCATCGGCCCCGTGATGTCTACAAGTGGATCCCTTTAATATGGATTTGGATCCTGAAGCATTGTTGGACCTCGATCTAGAACTCGAACCTCCTCAGCTTCTCTAGACTCACTTGCTTCTTGAGTTGTTGCTGGACTTTGGATGCCCTCATCACGTGGCCACTACATGCGCGATTGTCCTAACATCCAGAAAGTCTTATTGGGGCAAGATGGCGAGTACATTTCAGAAGAGGATGAAGAAGATCAACCTGTTGACCCCTTGCCGGAGTTAACTGACAGCACTACGTCTGCACTGGTGGAGCAATTTGAGTTCATCGAAGAAGACCCCAATCAGAACTTGGTTACTCGCACCTTGACTACAACTGCTGTCCAGGATACGTCTCAACAGACAAACATCTTCCACGCCAGGACTAAGGTAAATGGGAAGTTGCGTGTTCTGATTATTGATGGAGGGAGCTGCACCAATGTGGCCAGCGAATATATGGTCAAAAACTGAAGCTCCCCATACTCAATCATCCACGTCCTTATCGGCTACAATGGCTCGACAGCTCAGACGGCTACAGAGTCACCAAGCAGGTAAGCGTACCATACGCTATCGGTAAGTTCGAATCCACTGTTTTATGTGATGTTCTGCCAATGGAGGCTTGTCACATTCTACTCGGACGACCATTGGCTCTTTGACCTGAAGGCAACGCATGATGGAGTCGCCAACACTTACTCGGTCTGCCAGGCGGGCAAGATCCACACGTTCCTCCCTATGCCGCCTAATGAAGTGATTTGGACGGTTGTACACATGCGGATAATGTTGCCAAGGACCTTGTGATTAAGCGGCGAGCTCGTATAACACTCTAACTTACTTTCGAAATCAGAGAAACAAAAAGACCTAATCTAGTTATTTTTGTTTTAGATTCAAACCAAGTGTAAGAAAAGAGTTTTGAACATGCGAATAATTAGGTAGAGCAAATAACCTAATTAGCTAAGTTCATGCAATTATGTAAACTACGACATGCAAATACATAAAGAAATAAAAGGAGGTACTTCAAACACTAAGTTTATGATCTGAAATACGCTAATTATTATTGAAGTTTAGGTCCCTTTATATAGGAGAAGCGATGGCCGAAAAATACAAGAATTAGAAAAAGAAAAGAACTAGAATTGGAAATTAACCAAGAGGTTAATTTCTTGTACAATTACCAAACCCAGAAAGAAGTAGGAATGGTAAGAAAAGGCAACAAAAATTCGGTCACCTCATAATGGGTGATTGCCGAAATTACAAGTACCAAAACAAGAAGGAAACCTGATTAGAAAACAAGTAGGAAAAGAATAAAATTCCTACTCCCAAAAAGAATAAGGTAACCCTTTTTGGAAACTAACTTAAAAATAAAATAACTTAATTAAAAATCTGAAAATAATCCCTAAAACCGTGTGGCTTCTCCTTGGGCTGGCCTAGTGGGCTTTCTCCTTGGATGGGCCGTGTGGCTTCCTTTGTGGACTCCTTGGGCTGGCCAAAAACTGTGGGCTGGTCCATGAGTTTTGGGTGGCTTCAAATTGTTTGGTTGGAATTGTATTTTTATTTTTCTTTTTTCCAAGAACCTTCCGGCATCTTCAAGACTTCAAGAAACAGCCTTCTTCTTCATTGTGAAGTGCTGAATTGCACCTCTTCTTCAAGGATTGTTAGAAGAGTTGCAATTTGAACATTTCCTCCTTTCTGCTCCAAGGCGTGTGCGTCTTTTGGCAGTCCATCTTTCTGACTCCTAATGCGTGTTGTTTTAGCCCTGGATTTCCTCATCATTCCCTCCCTGTTGGAAAGGATTCATCCTCGAATCCAAGTTGCTGCAAACAAACAGAAACAAGTTAGAAAGATGAACACAAAACATAGATCATGCTTACCTGTCAAATTAAGCTTGTAAGCAGGAGGCCCTATCGTTGACACGATTTCAAAAGGGACATCGCCATCACGGGCGTTAAGCTCCTTGGACATCTCTTTGGCAGTGTAGATAACAGGCAACAGGGCTTTGCAGTAGTCCGTCTGTGGATGACTTGTAGTCGAAAACAGGAGTCTTGTGCCGAGGCGGGTCCACAAAGTCTTCCAAAAGTAACTCAGAAATTTGACGTCGCGATCAGAGACAATGGTGCGCGGTATTCCATGCAACCGAACTATTCCCTGAAAGAACAATTCCGCCACATGTCTGGCATCATCTGATTTCCTGCGAGATAGAGCGTCAGCAACTAAATTATCTTTACCTTTATTATACTTAATAATGTAAGGAAAAAATTCAATAAAGTTAACCCATTTAGCATGACGTCTATTTAATGTATTCTGTCCCTTTAAATGCTTAAGAGACTCGTGATCACTATGAATAACAAATTCTTTGGCCATTAAATAATGTGACCAAGTCTCAAACGTGCAGACCACTGCATAGAGCTCATTGTCGTAAGTTGGATAATTCAAGGCAGCCCCTTTTAACTTCTCACTGAAAAAGGTGATTGGCTTGCGTTCCTGCAATAAGACTGCGCCAATTCCAATACCTGATGCATCACACATTAGTTCAAACACTTTATCAAAATCAGGTAATGCTAAAATAGGTGCATGAGTGAGATCATGCTTAAGGACCGTAAAGGCATTTTCCTGAGCTTGCCCCCACACGAATGGAACATTCTTTTTGCACAAATCATTGAGAGGCGCTGCTTTGGTGGAAAAGTCCTTCACAAACCGACGGTAAAATCCAGCCAAACCATGGAAAGATCTCACCTGTGCGGCCGAGGTTGGTGTGGGCCACTCCCTAATGGCTTTCACCTTGGCATCATCAACTTTGACACCATCTTTAGAGACTACAAAACCCAGAAAAACAACTTCCGAAACACAAAAAGTACATTTTTGCATCTTGGCATACAATTTATTAGCACGCAATTCAATCAAAACCAAGCGAAGATGTTCTATATGCGATTTTAAGTCCCTTGAATAGATCAGAATATCATCAAAATAAACCACAACAAATTTCCTTATGAACTTTCTAAGCACATGATTCATTAATCTCATAAAAGTACTAGGTGCATTTGTTAGGCCGAAGGGCATGACTAACCACTCATACAAACCAAATTTAGTTTTAAAAGCAGTTTTCCATTCATCCCCCTCCCTCATGCGAATTTGATGATAGCCCTGTGTAAGATCTATCTTTGTGTAAATTGTTGAACCATACAAATCCTCTAACATGTCATCAAGCCTAGGGATAGGATGCCTATACTTGATTGTTATCTTATTTACAGCTCTACAATCAACACACATTCTCCATGTACCATCTTTCTTAGGGACTAGAATTACAGGTACAGCACAAGGACTTAGAGATTCCCTTACCTGACCATGCGCTAGCAGCTTGTCGATCTGTCTTTGCAACTCCTTTGTTTCCTCCGGATTTCCTTTGTAAGCAGGTCGATTTGGAATAGGTGCGCTAGGTATGAAGTCGATCTGATGTTCAATTCCACGTAGATGCGGCAGACCCTGCGGCAGCTTTTCTGGAAAAACATCGTTGAATTCCTGCAACAAAGAATCAACTTCTATAAGGATATCCCGAGGGATATCGTCAGGGTTAGCACAATCATCTTTACATACTAAAACTAGTACATCATTTTTGCTAGCTAACACTTGACCTATCTCTCATTTTGTAGCAAAACAACTACCTTTAACTTCTTCCTCTGTAGGCTTATCAGAGTTCGCCTTACTACCCTTTACAAGTTCTTTCCCCTTCCTTTTTTCTTGGCGCTTTTCAGCTTCCCAGTGGGCGATTGCTTCCTTCATGCGAACTGCTTCGGATCGCACTTCAGTAGGTGGCATAGGGAGAAATGTGTGGATCTTGCCTGCCTGGCAGACCGAGTAAGTGTTGGCGACTCCATCATGTGTTGCCTTCAGGTCAAAGAGCCATAGTCGTCCGAGTAGAATGTGACAAACCTCCATTGGCAGAACATCACATAAAACAGTGGATTCGAACTTACCGATAGTGTATGGTACGCTTACCTGCTTGGTGACTCTGTAGCCGTCTGAGCTGTCGAGCCATTGTAGCCGATAAGGACGTGGATGATTGATAATAGGAAGCTTCAGCTTGTCGACCATATATTCATTGGCAACGTTGGTGCAACTTCCTCCATCAATTATCAGAACACACAACTTTCCATTTACCTTAGTCCTGGCGTGGAAGATGTTTGTCCGTTGGGATGTGTCCTGGACAGCAGCTGTAGTCAGAGTGCGAGTAACCAAGTTCTGATTGGGATCTTCCTCTATGAACTCGAATTGCTCCACTGGTGCAGACGGAGTGCTGTCAGTTAACTCCTGCAAGGGGTCAACAGTTGGATCTTCTTCATCTTCTTCTGAAATGTACTCACCATCTTGCCCCAATAAGACCTTCCGGATATTAGGACAATCAAGCATGTAGTGGCCACGGCCTGAGCATTTGTGGCAAGTGACATTGCTGATGGATTGCCGAGGTGTTGATGGTGTTCGAGGTTGTGAAGATGATGAGGGCATCAAGGGCGAAAACAACACACATTATGAGTCAGAATCCACGAAACAAAAGAGGACGGCCAAAAAGACGCACACGCCTTGGAGAAAAATGAAGGAAATGTTCAAATTGCAACTCTTCTAACAATTCTTGAAGAAGAGGCGCAATTCACCACTTCCCATTAAAGAAGAAGGCTGTTTGCTGAAGTCTTGAAGATGCCGGAAGGTTCTTGGGCTTTAAAGAAACAAATAATAAAGTTCCCTACAATTTGGGCCGACCCAAACTCATGGAGACAAAGCCCACAAGTTTTCGGCCAACCCAAAGAAGCAAGGAAGCCGCATGGACCAACCCACAAAGCAAAGCCCACACGGCATTAGTTAGGGTTCTTTAAGTTTAAATTAATTAAGTACTTTTTGTTCTTTTAAGTTAGTTTCCAAAAAGGGTTCTTTCTTGTTCTCTTTTTGGAGTAGGAATTGATGTGGACGGTTGTACACATGCGGATAATGTTGCCAAGGACCTTGTGATTAAGTGGCGAGCTCTTAGAATTCTCAAGCTCACATTCAGCTAAGAGAAACAAGGTAAAGCTATCCTAAGCTAATTTGTTTTATAGTTGAACCAAGTGCAAGCAAGAGATTTGAAACATGCGAATAATTAGGTAGAGCAAGAACCTAATTAGCTAAGTATCATGCAATTATGTAAACTACGACATGCAAATACATAAAGCAATAAAAGGAGGGTACTTCAAACACTAAGTTTATGATCTTAAATACTCTGAATATTATTATGCATGGCTGCCCTATTTATAGGTGTAGGTTCAGCCAAAAATAAGGAAGAAATCAGTAAGGAAAAGAATTGGAAATTAACCAAGAGGTTAATTTCCTTTACCAAATCCGGAAAGAAGTAGAATTTGGTAAGAAAAGGTAAGTAAATTTCGTTCACCCCTTTTTGTTAAGAGGCAGCCAAAATTACACTTAAAAACAATAAGGAAAGAATAAAAATCCTACTCCCAAAAAGAGATCAAGAAGGAACCCTGTTTGGAAACTAACTAAAAGAGTAAAAAGAACACTTAAGTGACTTAAAAGTCCCTAACTAATTAAAGCCGTGTGGGCTTCCTTTGTGGGCTGTCCATGCGGCTTCCTTGCTTCTTTGGGCTGGCCGAAAACTTGTGGGCTGGTCCATGAGTTTTGGGTTGGCCCAAATTGTAGGGAACTTTATTAATTGTTTCTTTAAAGCCCAAGAACCTTCCGGCATCTTCAAGACTTCAAGAAACAGCCTTCTTCTTTAATGTGAAGTGCTAAATTGCGCCTCTACTTCAAAGATTGTTAGAAGAGTTGCAATTTGAACATTTCCTCCATTTTTCTCCAAGGCGTGAGCTTCCATTTGGCGTCCATTTTTCTGACTCATAATGTGTGCTGTTTTAGCTCGGATATCCTCATCATCCCCTCCCGGTTGGAAAGGATTCGTCCTCGAATCCAAGGCGCTGAAAACAAACAGAAACAAGTCAAGAAGATTAACACAAAACATAGATCATACTTACCTGTAAGCGTGTAAGCATGATGCCCAATTGTTGACACGATTGGAAAAGGTATATCGCCATCACGGGCGTTAAGCTCCTTTGACATCTCTTTGGCAGCGTAGACAACAGGCAACAGTGCTTTGCAGTAGTTCTGATCGTGCGCCAAAAGCTCGTAGAACTGTCTTTGCAACTTCTTTGTCTCCTTCGGTTTGTCTTATTCCTGCAACAAAGAAACGACTTCCAGAGGGATATCCCGAGGGACATCTGCAGGGTTAGCACAAGTATCTTTACATACTAAAACTAGTACATCATCTTTGCTATCTATCACTTGTCCTATATCTCCCTGTGTAGCGAAACAACTATATTTAACTTTGTCCTGATCAGGCTTATCAGAGTTCGCCTTACTACCCTTTACAACAAGTTCTTTCCCCTTACCCTTCGCTTGGCGCCTTTCAGCTTCCCATTTAGCGAGTGACTCCTTCATACGAACAGCTTCTGATCGCACTTCAGCCGGTGGCATGGGTAGGAATGTGTGGATCTTGCCCTCCTGGCAGACCGAGTAGGTGTTGGCGACCCCATCATGTGTTGCCTTCAAGTCAAAGAGCCATGGTCGTCCGAGTAGAATGTGACAAGCCTCCATTGGCAGAACATCACATAAAACCGTGGATTCGAACTTACCGATAGCGTATGGTACGCTTACCTGCTTGGTGACTCTGTAGCCATCTGAGCTGTCGAGCCATTGAAGCCGATAAGGACGAGGATGATTGATGAGAGGGAGGCGCAGCTTATCAACCATATACTCACTAGCAACATTAGTACAACTCCCTCCATCAATAATCAGAACACATAACTTTCCATTTACCTTGGTGCGGGCATGGAAAATGTTTATCCTCTGGGACGTGTCCGGGACATCAGCTGTAGTCAGAGTGCGAGTAACCAAGTTCTGAGAGGGATCTTCTTCAAGAAATTCGAACTGCTCCACAGGTTCTGACGGAGTGCTGTCAGTTAACTCCTTTGTAGGGTCAACGGTTGGGTCTTCTTCATCCTCCTCTGAAATGTACTCACCATCTTGTCCCAACAAGACCTTCCGGATATTTGGACAATCCCTCATGTAGTGGCCACGGCCTGAGCATTTGTGGCAAGTTACGTTGCTGATAGATTGTCTGGGAGTGGATGGCGTTTTCTGCTGTGATGAAGAAGAGGTGGCGGCGGCAACAGGGACTAGGGCTTTGCGCTCAGACATGATCGGCCTCCTTGCTGGTGGCGAGTAGGTCGGATTCTTGCGCCAAGTTGGTGGGGCGCTGGTAGGTGTCCGGACTGGTGGAACGGACTTCAGATACTCCTCCATAACCCGAGCTTTGTGCAGCATGTCTGTCAGCATTGTAGCATTCTGCAATTCCACAGCTAAAGCAATACCCCTGTTTAAACCACTAAGAAAACGAGCCATAGATGCGGGCTCATCTTCCTGTACATTAGCCCTAATTTTTGCCATCTCTAACTTTCTATAGTACTCATCTACAGACATAGAACCTTGTACAAGAGTATGTAATTTCCTATACAATTCTCTAAAATAATAGTCCGGTACAAAAGTCCTACGCATAGAAGTAGTCAAATCAAACCAAGAGAGAGGTGGTGCGCGGGCACGCATTGGGCGTGTATTTCTGCGCTGGTCCTGCTGCTGATTCCACCAGATTAGGGCATAGTCTGTGAAATGTACAACTGCGAGCTGGACCTTCTTGTGCTCTGGGATCGCATGAAGCTCAAAGATGCGCTCCATCTTCATCTCCCAGTCTAAGTACTCCTCTGGATTCGTGCCTCCGGCAAAGGGTGGAACGGTAGTTTTGCACTGACTGAGGCCTGCGAATGGCTGGTCTGCGGCGTTGGGGCCTGGACCGGCCGGTTCGTCGTCTGAGTCTGTGCACCTCTGGTCCCGTTCTGTCCTGAGATCGGCGACTTCCTCCGTGAGTGTAGCGAATCGCGCGGAGAGTTGCGCAATCGCAGCCAGAATTTGCTCGTTCCCTAGAGGGTTAGGAGCACTACCACCTGACATTGGTAAAAGAAGCGAAAATCTGTCTGCTAAGAATAAGGAAAAGTGAGAAATAACCTTACCCCCTTATTCCCCCAAGTGTTTCCCACCTAATAGCTACACACAAACCCCGTGTATCGCTCTAGGGTGGCGCCCTGTATAAGATGTGCACTCAAGCCTTTTACCACTCAAACCTCCCGGTATTGATAAATGTATCAGGCAAGCAGCAATTCACACAAAGCAATGACACTTAAGAAAGAAGCAAAAATTTTCGCAAAAACCACACTTGGTTCTGTTTTTGAAAAATCTTTTCGCAAACGATATTTATGTAATATAGTTCAGATATGAAGTACACAACAGGAAATTTCGGGGTTAAGCCCTCAAATTTCAGAAAAGATGAGTGTGCACAATGACAAAATCCAAACTATAATTAAAGATCTAATGTATAGGTCGCACGAAAAGATAAACAAGGCAATTTGAAAGCAGGGCAATTCAAAGTGAATAGAAGCAAAGAAAAATTAGCAGAGTTGAAACGACTTCAGGAAAGCCTAAACTACCCAAAGAAGAGATCACCCACCCAATAGGTAATCAAGAAACCAATCCCCACAAATTATCAATGCTCCTACTAGGCAAAACAGTACCCAACTTGCGAATTCTAATCCCTCAATTAACCGAAAACAGCACCAAATTGCAGCAATATGCGATTGCAAGAATTGACAACCCTAGGGCTAGCAAGTTCAATTTTTGACTCACTAACCTATTCCTAGGAATTATCTTAGCAGCACAAGGATACAAAACCAAGAATTCAATATATTTTCAAGAATTCAAAACAAGGTATCCCAACTAGAGCATATAATTTTTCAATGCGCAAACAAAGTGAGCTGCTTAACATCAACCGCAAAAACTCACTATTTCTTAACAAAACAGCACAAGAGGGATAGAAATAATTCGCAAGAAGCCCAGCAATAGGTAAACCCAAGCAAAAACCGAAAACCCTTAGAATGTAGGAAAACCCGAGAAAGGAACCTGAAACTGAAAACCCGAAAAGAAAAACCAAAACAGAAAACCGAACCCAAAAACCGAAATTAGGGTTTAGGGTTTAGGGTTAGGGTTTAGGGTTTAGGATTAGGGTTTCGGGTTTAGGGTTTAGGGTTTAGGGTTTAGGGTTTAGGGATTAGGGTTAGGGTTAGGTTTAGGGTTTAGGAGAGAAATCCAAGAACCCTAAAAGAAGCAAAAACCCGAACCCAATTTGAAGCACAAAAACCGAACCCTTAAAATTTCTTAATCCCGAATTGCCAACAACCCGAACTTTGTTTTCTAAACCCAATTTAATTTCTGAATTTTACAGCAAGTGCAGTCTGGGTATTTAGTAAAATTTTCGGTTTGAAAAGATGAAGAAACAGCAGCACAACCGAAAATTAAAAGCTTGAAAGAAAAAATTTTCCCCAAGAAGATGAAGTCTAATCCAAAATTCAAGATAAGGAAAAGAAAACACCTGGAAAGGATTTGATCGGTTGATCTCCTCCAGCCACGAAACCACTCCTTAGCTCTGATACCAATTGATGTGGACGGTTGTACACATGCGGATTAAGTTGCCAAGGACCTTGTGATTAAGCGGCGAGCTCGTATAAGACTCTATCTTACCTTCGAAATCAGAATAAAAAAAAAGACCTAATCTAGTTGTTTTTGTTTTAGATTCAAACCAAGTGCAAGAAAAGAGTTTTGAACATGCGAATAATTAGGTAGAGCAAATAACCTAATTAGCTAAGTTCATGCAATTATGTAAACTACGACATGCAAATACATAAAGCAATAAAAGGAGGTATCTCAAACACTATGTTTTTGATCTGAAATACTCTGAATATTATTATGCATGGCTGCCCTATTTATAGGTGTAGGTTCAGCCGAAAATAAGGAAGAAATCAGTAAGGAAAAGAATTGGAAATTAACCAAGAGGTTAATTTCGTTTACCAAATCCGGAAAGAAGTAGAATTTGGTAAGAAAAGGTAAGTAAATTTCGTTCACCCCTTTTTGTTAAGAGGCAGCCGAAATTACACTTAAAAACAATAAGGAAAGAATAAAAATCCTACTCCCAAAAAGAGATCAAGAAGGAACCCTTTTTGGAAACTAACTAAAAGAGTAAAAAGAACACTTAAGTGACTTAAAAGTCCCTAACTAATTAAAGCCGTGTGGGCTTCCTTTGTGGGCTGTCCATGCGGCTTCCTTGCTTCTTTGGGCTGGCCGAAAACTTGTGGGCTGGTCCATGAGTTTTGGGTTGGCCCAAATTGTAGGGAACTTTATTAATTGTTTCTTTAAAGCCCAAGAACCTTCCAGCATCTTCAAGACTTCAAGAAACAGCCTTCTTCTTTAATGTGAAATGCTAAATTGCGCCACTACTTCAAAGATTGTTAGAAGAGTTGCAATTTGAACATTTCCTCCATTTTCCTCCAAGGCGTGAGCTTCCATTTGGCTGCCTTAAGCCTATAAATAGGCAGCCGCCCCTTCAATAAAAATCAGAGTATTCATATCATAAAACTTAGTATTTGAGTACCCTCCTTTTATTGCTTTATGTATTTGCATGTCGTAGTTTACATAATTGCATGAAACTTAGCTAATTAGGTTCTTGCTCTACCTAATTATTCGCATGTTTCACATCTCTTGCTTACACTTGGTTCGAATTTATAAACAAGTTAGCTAGGTTAGCTTTCCTTTGTTTTCTCTTAAATCCGAACGTGAGTTAGGGGTTTTATTCGAGCTTGTCACTTAATTACAAGGTCCTTGGCAACATTATCCGCATGTGTACAACCGTCCACATCAATTGGTATCAGAGCTAAGGAGTGGTTTCCTGGCTGGAAGAGGTCAACGCGACCAAATCTTTATCCAGGTGTTTTCTTTTCCTTTATTCTTGAAATTTTTGGATTAGAATTCATCTTCTTGGGGAAATTTTTTTTCTTTCAACCTTTCAATTTTCGGTTTTGCTGCTGCTTCTTCATCTTTCAAACCGAAAATTTTCTTAATTACCCAGACTGCCCTTGCCATAATTTCAGAAGTTAAAATCGGGCCTTAAAGTGTTCGGATTTTTGGCTAGGGTTTCGGTTTTTCAGTTTTGCTAGGGTTGTGCTGCTTGGGTTTTGGTTTTCCCTAGGGTTTCAGTTTTCAAATTACATACCCTAACCCTAAACCCTAAACCCTAACCCTAACCCTAACCCTAACCCTAACCCTAACCCTAACCCCTAAACCCTAAAACCCTAAACCCTAAACCCTAAACCCTAAACCCTAAACCCTAAACCTAGGGTTTCAAATTTTTGGGTTCGGTTTTCTGTTTTGGTTTTTCAGTTTTCGGGTTTTACAAGCTAGGGTTCGGTTTCTACTCATTCTAAGGGTTTTCGGGTTCAGTTGTAATTGCTGGGTTTTGCGAATTAATTCTACCCCTCTTGTGCTGTTTTGTTGAGAAATAGTGAGTTTTTGTGGTTGATGTTAAGCAGCTCACTTTGTTTGCGCATTATAAAATTGCATGCTCTAGTTTGGATACCTTGTTTTGAATTCTTGAAAATATAGTGAATTCTTGGTTTTGGTATCCTTGTGCTGCTAAGATTATCCCTGGGAATAGGTTAGTAAGTCAAATTGAACTTTTCTAACCCTAGGGTTTTCAATTCTTAAAAATCGCATATTGCTTCATTGTCGGCCACTTGGGGGTTTTGTATTAGAATTCGCAAATTGGGTACTGTTTTGCATATTGGGAGCATTGATAATTTGTGGGGATTGGTTTCTTGATTACCTATTGGGTGGGTGATCTCTTCTTTGGGTAGTTTTAGGACTTTCCTAAAGTTGTTTCAACTCTGCTTATTTTCTTTGCTTCTATTCAATTTTGAATTGCCCTGCTTTCTATTGCCTAGTATCTTTTCGTGCTACCTGGACATTTGCTCTTTAATTATAGTTTGGATTTTGTCATCGTGCACACTCATCTTTTCTGAAATTTGAGGGCTTAACCCCGAAATTTCCTGTTGTGTACTTCATATCTGAGCTATATTACAAAATATCGTTCTGCGAAAAGATTTTTCAAAATAGAACCAAGTGTGGTTTTTGCGAAAATTTTTGCTTCTTTCTTAAGTGTCATTGCTTTTGTGTGAATTGCTGCTTGCCTGATACATTTATCAATACCGGGAGGTACAGAGGTAAAAGGCTTGAGTGTTCATCTTATACAGGGCGCCACCCTAGAGCGATACACGGGGTTGTGTGTAGCTTTTAGGTGGGAAACACTTGGGGGAACAAGGGAGTAAGGTTAATTCTCACTTTTCCTTGTTCTTAGCAGACAAGTTTTCGCTTGTTTTTACCAATGTCAGGTGGTAATGCTCCTAATCCTTTGGGGAACGAGCAAATCCTGGCTGTAATTGCGCAACTCTCCGCGCGATTTGCTATACTCACGGAGGAAGTCGCCGAACTCAGGACTGAACGGGAACAGAGGCGCACCGACTCAGACGACGAAGTTGCCGCACCAGGCACCAATGTCGCAGACCAGCCTTTCGCAGGCCTCAGTCAGTGCAAGACAACCGTTCCGCCCTTTGCCGGAGGCACGAATCCATAGGACTATCTCGACTGGGAGATGAAGATGGAGCGCATCTTTGAACTTCATGCGATCTCGGAACACAAGAAAGTCCAACTTGCAGTGGTCCATTTCACAGACTATGCCCTAATCTGGTGGAATCAACAAATGGATCAACGCAGAAACACCCGTCCAATGCGGGCCCGTGCACCGCCTCTCTCTTGGTTTGATTTGACTACATCTATGCGTATAACTTTTTTCCCGGACTACTATTTTAGAGAATTGTATAGGAAATTACATACTCTTGTACAAGGTTCTATGTCTGTAGACGAATACTATAGAAAACTAGAGATGGCAAAAATTAGGGCTAATGTACAGGAAGATGAGCCTGCATCTATGGCTCGTTTTCTTAATGGTTTGAACAGGGGTATTGCTTTAGTTGTTGAATTGCAGAATGCTACGAATCTGACAGACATGCTGCACAAAGCTCGGGTCATGGAGGAGTACCTAAAGTCTGTTCCACCGATCCGGACTCCAACCAGCGCACCACCAGTATGGCGCCAGAATCCAGCCTACTCTCCACCAACAAGAAGGCCAATCTAGTCAGAGAGAAAAGCAATAGTTCCTGTTGCCGCCACCTCTTCTTCATCACAGCAGAAGACGCCATCAACTCCCAGACAGTCCATCAGCAACGTTACTTGCCACAAGTGCTCAGGCCGTGGCCACTACATGCGTGACTGTCCCAACATCCGGAAGGTATTATTGGGCCAAGATGGTGAGTACATTTCAGAGGAAGATGAAGAAGATCAACCCGTTAACCCCTCACAGGAGTTAACTGACAGCTCTATGCATGCACCAGTGGAGCAATTCGAGTTCCTTGAAGAAGATCCATCTCAGAACTTGGTTACTCGCACTCTGACTACAGCTGCTGTCCGAGACACTACTCAACGGACAAACATCTTCCACGCCAGAACAAAGCTGCGCCTCCCTGTCATCAATCATCCACGTCCTTATCGGCTTCAATGGCTCGACAGCTCAGACGGCTACATAGTCACAAAGCAGGTAAGCGTACCATACGCTATCGGTAAGTTCGAATCCATGGTTTTATGTGATGTTCTGCCAATGGAGGCTTGTCACATTCTACTCGGACGACCATGGCTCTTTGACCTGAAGGCAACACATGATGGGGTCGCCAACACTTACTCGGTCTGCCAGGAGGGCAAGATCCACACGTTCCTACCCATGCCACCGGCTGAAGTACGATCAGAAGCTGTTCGTATGAAGGAGTCAATCGCAAAATAGGAAGCTGAAAGGCGCCAAGCGAAGGGTAAGGGGAAAGAACTTGTAAAGGGTAGTAAGGCGAACTCTGATAAGCCTGATCAGGACAAAGTTAGAAATAGTTGTTTTGCAACAAAAGAAGAGATATGTCAAGTGTTAGATAGCAATACTGATGTACTAGTTTTAGTATGTAAAGATAATTGTGCTAACCCTGACGATATCCCTCGGGATATCCCTATGAAAGTCGTTTCTTTGTTGCAGGACTCCGACGATGTTTTTCCAGAAGAGCTGCCGCAGGGATTGCCGCCTCTCCGCCGAATTAAACATCAGATCGACTTCATACCTGAAGCTCCTATTCTAACCTACAACGCCAATCCGGTGGAGACATCGGAGTTGCAACAGGAGTTGCCACAGGAGTTACATGTCGTCTATACTGCCAAAGAAATGTCAAAGGAGATTAACGCCCGTGATGGCGATAGCCCTTTTCACCTCGTGGCAACAATCGGGCCTCATGCTTACACGCTTGCTTTAACAGGTAAGTATTATGATCTATGTTTTGTGTTATTCTTCCTGACTTGTTTCTGTTTGTTTTCAGCAACTTGGATTCGAGGACGAATCCTTTCCAACCGGGAGGGAATGATGACGACATCAAGGGCGAAAACAACACACATTATGAGTCAAAATCCACGAAACAAAAGAGGACGGCCAAAAAGACGCACACGCCTTGGAGCAAAGTGAAGGAAATGTTCAAATTGCAACTCTTCTAACAATTCTTGAAGAAGAGGCGCAATTCACCACTTCCCATTAAAGAAGAAGTCTGTTTGTTGAAGTCTTGAAGATGCCGGAAGGTTCTTGGGCTTTAAAGAAACAATTAATAAAGTTCCCTACAATTTGGGCGGACCCAAACTCATGGAGACAAAGCCCACAAGTTTTCGGCCAGCCCAAAGAAGCAAGGAAGCCGCATGGACCAGCCCACAAAGCAAAGCCCACACGGCATTAGTTAGGGTTCTTTAAGTTTAAATTAATTAAGTACTTTTTGTTCTTTTAAGTTAGTTTCCAAAAAGGGTTCTTTCTTGTTCTCTTTTTGGAGTAGGAATTTTATTCTTTTCCTTATTCTTTCTTTGTGTACAATTCGGCAATCACTCAAAAGGAAGTGACCGAATTTCTTCTTTCTTTTTCTTACCATTCCTACTTCTTTCCGGATTTGGTAAAGGAAATTAACCTCTTGGTTAATTTCCAAATTCTACTTCTTTTCCTTATTATTTTCTTCACTTTTCGGCTGCCTTAAGCCTATAAATAGGCAGCCGCCCCTTCAATAAAAATCAGAGTATTCATATCATAAAACTTAGTGTTTGAGTACCCTCATTTTATTGCTTTATGTATTTGCATGTCGTAGTTTACATAATTGCATGAAACTTAGCTAATTAGGTTCTTGCTCTACCTAATTATTCGCATGTTTCACATCTCTTGCTTGCACTTGGTTCGAATTTATAAACAAGTTAGCTAGGTTAGCTTTCCTTTGTTTTCTCTTAAATCCGAACGTGAGTTAGGGGTTTTATTCGAGCTTGTCACTTAATCACAAGGTCCTTGGCAACATTATCCGCATGTGTACAACCGTCCACATCAGAAGAAGACGAGGTGGTGACAGGGACCATAGCGTTCTTCTCTGACGTGAACGGCTTCTTTGCTGGTGGAGAGTAAACCGGATTCTTTCTCCAAGCCGGTGGGGCGCTTGTAGGCGTCCTGACAGGTGGAATTGTCTTCAGGTAGTCCTCCATGACCTGAGCATTGTGCAACATGTCCGTCAGAGTTGTAGCATTCTGAAGTTCAACAGCTAAGGCTATATTCCTATTTAGGCCATTAAGAAAACGAGCCATTGATGCGGCTTCATCTTCCTGTACATTTGCCCTAATTTTGGCCATCTCTAACTTTCTATAGTATGCGTCTACAGATAAAGAACCTTGTACAAGAGTATGTAATTTCCTATACAATTCTCTAAAATAGTAATCAGGAACAAAAGTTCTACGCATAGCAGTAGTCAAATCAAACCAAGTTACAGGCGGAGCACGGGCCTGCATTGGACGCGTATTCCTTCGCTGGTCCATCTGTTGATTCCACCAGACCAGGGCATAGTCTGTGAAATGTACCACCGCCAGAGGGACCTTCTTGTGCTCTGGGATCGCATGCAGCTAGAAGATGCGCTCCATCTTCATTTCCCAGTCTAGATAATCCTCTGGATTCGTGCCGCCGGCGAAGGGTGGAACAGTCGTTTTGCATTGACTGAGGCCTTCGAAAGACTTGTCAGCGGCATTGTTGTCAGGTGCGCCAATATCATCATCGACACTGTACGCCGCTGGTCTCGTTCAGTGCATAGTTCAGCGACCCCTCCGTGAGGGTAGCAAATCGCGCAGAGAGTTGCGCTATTGCAGCCAGTATTTGCTCACTCCCCAAAGGGTTAGGAGCACCCCACCTGACATCGGTTAAAGTGAAAACCTGTCTGCTAAGAACAAGGAAAAATGAGTAGTAACCTTACCCCCTTGTTGATGAGGACATCCAGGGCTAAAACAACACACATTATGAGTCAGAATCAACGAAACAAACAGGACGCCCAAATAGAAGCAAACGCCTTGGGAGCAGAAAGACGGAAAGGTTCAAATTGCAACTCTACTAACCATTCTTGAAGAAGAGGCGCAATTCTCCCATCCTCAATGAAGAAGAAGGCTGTTTCTTGAAGTTCTTGAAGATGCCGGAAGGTTCTTGAACTTTAAAGAGACATTTCATAAAAGTTCCCTACATTGGGCCGACCCAAACTCATGGAGACCAGTCCACAAGTTTCGGCCAGCCCAAGGAAGACCACAAGCCGCACGGCCAGCCCACAAAGGAAAGCCACACGGCCAGACCACAAGGAAAGCCCACACGGCTAGGGTTTCTTTTAATTAGTTAGGGTTCTTTTAAGTTAAGTTCTTTTTACTCTTTTAGTTAGTTTCCAAAAAGGGTTCCTTCTTGATCTCTTTTTGGGAGTAGGAATTTTATTCTTTTCCTTATTCTTTTTAAGTGTAAATTCGGCAATCACTCAAAAAAGGAAGTGGCCGAATTCTTCTTTCCTTTTCTTACCATTACCCACTTCTTTCCGGGTTTGGTATTGTAAAAGAAATTAACCTCTTGGTTAATTTCCAATTCTACTTCTTTTTCCTTATTTCTTTTTCATGAATTTTTGGCTACCTCACCTATAAATAGGGGCCGAAATCCATCAATAAAATACAAGCATTCAGATCATAAAAACTATTAGTTTTGAGTGCCATCCCTTTATTGCTTTATGTATTTGCATGTTGTAGTTTACATAATTGCATAAAACTTAGCTAATTAGGTTACTTGCTCTACCTAATTATTCGCATGTTTCAATCTCTTTCTTACACTTGGTTCGAAATATAAAACAAATTAGCTTAGGTTAGCTTCTCTTGTTTCTCTTAGTTTCGAAAGTAAGTTAGAGAATTATACGAGCTACGCTACTTAATCACAAGGTCCTTGGCAACTTAATCCGCATGTGTACAACCGTCCACATCACTTGTCCCCCAAGTGTATCCCACCTAATAGCTACACACAAAACCTGTGTTTCACTCTAGGGTGGCGCCCTTTATAGTATGTTCACTCAAGCCTTTTTCCACTCTACCTCCCGGTATTGACAAATGTATAAGGCAAACAGTAATTCACACAAAGCAATGACACTTAAGAAAAAACACAAATTTTCGCAAAAATAGACACTTGGTTCTATTTTGAGTTGAAAAATCTTTTTGCAAACGATATTTTGTAATATAGTTCAGATATGAAGTACACAACAGGAAATTTTGGGGTTAAGCCCTCAAATTTCAAAAAAGATGAGTGTGCACTATGACAAAATCCAAACTATAATTCAAGAGCAAATGTTCAGGTCGCACGAAAAGATAAACTAGCAGATTAAAGCAGGGCAATTCAAAATTGAATAGAATCAAAGAAAAATAAGCAGAGTTGAAACAATTTCAGGAAAGTCCTAAAACTACCCAAAGAAGAGATCACCCACCCAATAGGTAATCAAGAAACCAATCCCAGCAAATTTATTAATTCTTTCAATATGCAAACAGTACCAAAATTGCGATTTTAAAACCCCCTAAGTGGCCGAAAAATTTAGCAATATGCGATTTCAAGAAACGAAAACCCTAGGGCTAGCAAGTTCAATTTTTGACTCACTAACCAATTCCCAGGGATATTCTTAGCAGCACAAGGATACAAAATCAAGAATTCATTATATTTTCAAGAATTCAAAACAAGGTATCCAAACTAGAGCATGCAATTCACAATGCGCAGATAAGGTGAGCTGCTTAACATCAACCGCAAAAACTCACCAATTTCAACAAAAACAGCACAAGAGGGGTAGAAAAATAGTCGCAAAAGCCCAGCAATTTAGACACAAAACAGCAACACTAAAGCGTCTCTCAAAACCCTAGTATCGTTAGAAAGGCGACTAAAAGTTCAACCACAAAACCGAAACCCTAGCTTTAGGCAAAACCCAAACCCTAGTTAATTTCTAAAGCCCGAATTTGATTCTGAAATTACAGCAAGGGTATGCGATTTGGAATACTAGAAAAACAACCCCAAAATAGTACTAGCCTTTCGCAAAAAGAAGGTGATTTTAAAACCCTAAGTTGCGTTTTTCAGTACTTTAAAATTTGGTTCAATTTTCTACAGATTTTTCGATTTCAAAGATAGGGAAACAGCACCAAAAATCTAAAATTTAAAGCTTGAAAGAAAAAAAATTTCCCCCAAGAAGATGTGATGCGGGCATCCAAAGTCAACACGCAACAAGTCAAACTACAAGTGATTCCGGAGAAGCTGAGGAGGAGGTTCGAGTTCTACATCGAGGCCCGACAATGCTTCAGGATCCAAGCCCATACCAGAGGGATCCACTTGTAGACATCACTGGGCCCATGACCAGAAGCAGAGCGAAGAAGGTTCGAGACGCACTCAACAACCTTGTTCAAGCTTGCCATCAGGATGCTCAGCTGATTGTAGAAGCTCACGCCTTAGAGCAAAATGGAGGAAATGTGCGATTTGCAACTCTTCTAAATATCTTTGAAGAAGAGGCGCAAACCATCAAGTACTCATGAAGAAGAAGGCTGTTTCTTGAAGTCTTGAAGATGCCGGGAGGTTCTTGGACTTAAAAGAAACAAATAAATAAAGTTCCCTACAATTTGGGCCGACCCAAAACTCGTGGACCAGCCCACAAGTTTTCGGCCAGCCCAAGGAGCAGCATGAAGCCGCACGGCCAAGCCCACAAGAGCAAAGCCCACACGGCTAAATTATTAGTTAGGGTTCTTTTTCTTTTAATAAATTAAATAAGTCTTTTAGTCTTTTAGTTAGTTTCCAAAAAGGGTTTCCTTATTCTTTTTGGAGTAGGATTTTTATTCTTTTCCTACTTGTTTTCTAATTAGCTTTCCTTCTTGTTTTAGTACTTGTAATTTCGGCAATCACCCATTATGAGGTGACCGAATTTTTGTTGCCTTTTCTTACCATTCCTACTTCTTTCCGGGTCTGGTAATTGTACAAGAAATTAACCTCTTGGTTAATTTCCAATTCTAGTTCTTTTCTTTTTATAATTCTTGTACTAATTTTCGGCCACCCTCACCTATAAATAGGTGACCGAAACATCAATAATATTCAGAGTATTTCAGATCAAAAACTTAGTGTTTGAAGTACCTCCTTTTATTGCTTTATGTATTTGCATGTCGTAGTTTACATAATTGCATGAAACTTAGCTAATTAGGTTCTTGCTCTGCCTAGTTATTCGCCTGTTTCACACCTCTTTCTTGCACTTGGTTCGAATTTATAAACAAGTTGGTCAGGATAGTTTTTCCTTTGTTTTATCAAATCCGAACGTGAGTTAATGGTTTTGTAAGAGCTTGTCACTTAATCACAAGGTCCTTGGCAACATTATCCGCATGTGTACAACCGTCCACATCAATTGGTATCAGAGCTAAGAAGTGGTTTCGTGACCAGAGGAGATCAACCTATCAAATCCTTTCCAGGTGTTTTCTTTTCCTTGTTAGTCTGATTATTCTTGAAATTCTTGGAATTGAACTCATCTTCTTGGGGAAATTTTTTTTTTTTCTCTTCAAGCTTTTGAATTTTCGGATTTTGGTAATGTTTTTCCTATTTTTAAAACCGAAAATTCTTCAAGAAAAATCGCAAACCCTTGCTGCAATTTCAGAAATAAAATTCGGACTCTAGAAAGAAGTTAGGGTTTCGGCTTTAGCGACACTAGGGTTTCGGTTTCAGTTTACTTTTTCCGTCGCTAAACTTGCGACACTAGGGTGTTGCTGTTTTAATTGCTGGGTCTTTTTTTGCGACACTTTGCTACCTCTTTTTTTGGTGCTGATTTTGTTGAAAATTGTGAGTTTTGCGGTTGATGTTAAGCAGCTCACTTGTTTGCACATTGTAAAAATTGGATGCTCTAGTTTTGGATACTTTCTTTTGAATTCTTGAAAATATAGTGAATTCTTGATTTTGTATCCTTGTGCTGCTAAGATTATCTCTGGGATTAGGCTAGTAAATCGAAAATTGTTTTTACTGGCCCTAGGGTTTTGGTAATTAAAAATCGCATAATGCTAAAAGTGGTACTGTTTTCGGCCACTAGGGGGGTGCTAATTTCGCAATTAGGGTGCTGTTTTGCATATTAGAAGAATTGATAATTTGTGGGGATCGGTCTCTTGATTACCTATTGGGTGGGTGATCGCTTCTTTGGGTAGTTTTAGGACTTTCCTGAAGTCGTTTCAACTCTGCTAATTTTCTTTAATTCTATTCACTTTTGAATTGCCCTGCTTTCAATTGCCTTGTTTATCTTTTCGTGCGACCTGAACATTAGATCTTTAATTATAGTTTGGATTTTGTCATCGTGCACACTCAACATTTCTGAAATTTGAGGGCTTAACCCCGAAGTTTCCTGTTGTGTACTTCATATCTGAACTATATTACAAAATATCGTTTTACTAAAAGATTTTTCAAAACAGAACCAAGTGTACATCCTTGGAATTCCATGTAGCCGAACAATGCCTTGAAAGAATAACTCAGCTACATGTCTGGCATCATCTGATTTCCTGCAAGGAATAAAATGCGCCATTTTAGAGAAACGATCAACAACGACAAATAAAGAATCATTACCTTTCTGCGTCCTCGGAAGCCCTAGAATAAAATCCATAGAAATGTCAGTCCAAGGTACAGAAGGTACAGGTAAAGGCGTGTAAAGTCCATGGGGCTTAGAAGTAGATTTAGCTTGCAAACAATTAATGCATCGAGAGCAAACATTCTGTACATCCTTGCGCATATGCGGCCAGTAAAAGTGTTCATGCAACAGTTCAAGTGTTTTATGCACATCAAAATGACCCATAAGCCCCCCACTATGAGCTTCACGAACCAGTAATTCCCTAGTGGAACTACGAGGGATGCATAACCTATTTTCCCTAAACAGAAAACCATCCTGTCTAAAGTACTTTTGGAATGCACCAGATTCACATGCTTTATACAAATCAGCAAAATCAACATCAAAAGCATATAAATCGTTGAGGTATGCGAAACCTAACAAAGTATGATCAAGAATTGTCAGCATTTCATACCTGCGAGATAGAGCATCAGCAACTAAATTATCCTTACCTTTCATATACTTAATAATATAAGGAAAAGATTCAATAAAGTTAACCCATTTTTCATGACGTCTATTTAACTTATTTTGTCCTTTTAAGTGCTTAAGAGACTCATGATCACTATGAACAACAAATTCCTTAGACATCAAATAATGTGACCACGTTTCAAAAGCACGGACAACAGCATAGAGCTCCTTATCATATGTAGGATAATTTAAGGCAGCCCCTTTAAGCTTCTCACTGAAAAAAGGCGATAGGTTTCGTCTCCTGCATTAATACTGCGCCAATTCCAACACCTGATGCATCACACATTAGTTCAAACACTTTATCACAATCAAGTTATGCTAAAACAGGTGCATGAGTGAGATCATGCTTTAAACTAGTAAAAGCTTTTTCCTGAGCTGGCCCCCACACAAATGGCGTGTTTTTCTTGCAGAGTTCATTGAGGGGCGCGGCTTTAGTGGAGAAATCTTTCACAAACCGTCTGTAGAATCCAGCCAATCCATGGAATGACCGAACCTGGGCGGCCGATGTTGGCTGCGGCCAATCCCTAATGGCCTTCACTTTGGCATCATCAACTTTGACACCATCTGCAGAGACTACAAAACCAAGAAAAACAGCCTCCGAAACACAAAAGGTACACTTCTGCATCTTGGCATATAATTGATTAGCACGCAATTCAATTAAAACCAAACGAAGATGTTCAATAAGCGAATGATAATCTCTGGAATAGATCAAGATATCATCAAAATACACAACAACAAATTTACCTATAAACTTTCTAAGCACGTGATTCATTAACCTCATGAAAGTACTAGGTGCATTTGTGAGACCAAAGGGCATGACTAACCACTCATATAAACCAAATTTAGTTTTAAAAGCAGTCTTCTATTCGTCCCCCTCCCTCATGCGAATTTGATGATAGCCCTGTGTTAGATCTATTTTTGTGTAAACAGTAGAACCATGCAAATCTTCTAACATGTCTTCAAGCCTAGAGATTGGATGCCTATACTTGATTGTTATCTTATTTACAGCTCTACAATCCATACACATTCTCCATGTACCTTCTTTCTTAGGGACTAGAATAACAGGTACAACACAAGGACTTAGAGATTCCCTTACCTGACCATGCACCAATAGCTTCTCGATTTGCGCTTGCAGTTCCTTCGTTTCCTCCGGATTTGCTTTGTACGCAGGGCGATTTGGTATAGGCGCGCCAGGGATGAAGTCAATCTGATGTTCAATTCCTCGAAGTGGGGGCAGACCTTGCGGCGACTCGTCTGGAAATACATCAGCAAATTCCTGCAAGAAAGAATTGACTTCTGTAGGGATATCCCGAGGGATATCGTCAGGGTTAGCACAGTTATCTTTACAGACTAAAACAAATACATCATCATTGTTGTCTAACACTTGACCTATCTCTCCTCTCGTTGCAAAACAACTACTCCTAACTTTGTCCTGATCAGGCTTATCAGAGTTTGCCTGACTACCCTTTACAACAAGTTCTTTCCCCTTACCCTTCGCTTGGCGCCTTTCAGCTTCCCATTGAGCGAGTGACTCCTTCATACGAACAGCTTCTGATCGCACTTCAGTCGGTGGCATGGGTAAGAACGTGTGGATCTTTCCCTCCTGGCAGACTGAGTAAGTGTTGGCGACCCCATCATGTGTTGCCTTCAGGTCAAAGAGCCATGGTCGTCCGAGTAGAATGTGACAAGCCTCCATTGGCAGAACATCACATAAAACTGTGGATTCGAACTTACCGATAGCGTATGGTACGCTTACCTGCTTTGTGACTCTGTAGCCGTCAGAGCTGTCGAGCCATTGAAGCCGATAAGGACGTGGATGATTGATGACAGGGAGGCGCAGCTTATCAACCATATACTCACTAGCAATATTAGTACAACTCCCTCCATCAATAATCAGAACACATAACTTTCCATTTACCTTGGCTCGGGCATGGAAGATGTTTGTCCGCTGGGACGTGTCCGGGACAGCAGCTGTAGTCAGAGTGCGAGTAACCAAGTTCTGAGATGGATCTTCTTCTAGGAACTCGAATTGCTCCACTGGTGCAGACGGAGTGCTGTCAGTCAACTCCTGTGTAGGGTCAACGTGTGGTTCCTCTTCATCATCCTCTGAAATGTACTCACCATCTTGGCCCAATAATACCTTTCGGATGTTGGGACAGTCACGCATGTAATGGCCACGACCTTAACACTTGTGGCTAGTTACGTTGCTGATGGACTGTCTGGGAGTTGATGGCGTTTTCTGTTGTGAAGAAGAAGAGGTGGCGGCGGCAACAGGGACTATGGCCTTGCGTTCAAACATGATCGGCCGCCTTGCTGGTGGCGAATAGGCCGGATTCTTGCGCCAAGCTGGTGGGGCACTGGTAGGTGTCCGGACTGGTGGAACGGACTTCAGGTACTCCTCCATAACCCGAGCTTTGTGCAGCATGTCTGTCAGCGTTGTAGCATTCTGCAATTCCACAGCTAAAGCAATACCCCTGTTTAAACCATTAAGAAAACGAGCCATAGATGCGGGCTCATCTTCCTGTACATTAGCCCTAATTTTTGCCATCTCAAGTTTTCTAAAATATTCATCTACAGACATAGAACCCTGTACAAGAGTATGTAATTTCCTATACAATTCTCTAAAATAGTAGTTCGGTACAAAAGTCCTACGCATAGAAGTAGTCAAATCAAACCAAGAGAGAGGCGGGCATCCAAAGTCAACACGCAACAAGTCAAACTACAAGTGATTCCGGAGAAGCTGAGGAGGAGGTTCGAGTTCTACATCGAGGCCCGACAATTCTTCAAGATCCAAGCCCATACTAGAGGGATCCACTTGTAGACATCACTGGGCCTATGACCAGAAGCAGAGCGAAGAAGGTTCGAGACGCACTCAACAACCTTGTTCAAGCTTGCCATCAGGATGCTCAGCTGATTGTAGAAGCTCACGCCTTGGAGCAAAATGGAGGAAATGTGCAATTTGCAACTCTTCTAAATATCTTTGAAGAAGAGGCGCAAACCATCAAGTACTCATGAAGAAGAAGGCTGTTTCTTGAAGTCTTGAAGATGTCGGGAGGTTCTTGGACTTAAAAGAAACAAATAAATAAAGTTCCCTACAATTTGGGCAGACCCAAAACTCATGGACCAGCCCACAAGTTTTCGGCCTGCCCAAGGAGCAGCATGAAGCCGCATGGCCAAGCCCACAAGAGCAAAGCCCACACGGCTAAATTATTAGTTAGGGTTCTTTTTCTTTTAATAAATTAATTAAGTCTTTTAGTCTTTTAGTTAGTTTCCAAAAAGGGTTTCCTTATTCTTTTTGGAGTAGGATTTTAATCTTTTCCTACTTGTTTTCTAATTAGCTTTCCTTCTTGTTTTGGTACTTGTAATTTCGGCAATCACCCATTATGAGGTGATCGAATTTTTGTTGCCTTTTCTTACCATTCCTACTTCTTTCCGGGTCTGGTAATTGTACAAGAAATTAACCTCTTGGTTAATTTCCAATTCTAGTTCTTTTCTTTTTCTAATTCTTGTACTAATTTTCGGCCACCCTCACCTATAAATAGGTGACCGAAACATCAATAATATTCAGAGTATTTCAGATCAAAAACTTAGTGTTTGAAGTACCTCCTTTTATTGCTTTATGTATTTGCATGTCGTAGTTTACATAATTGCATGAAACTTAGCTAATTAGGTTCTTGCTCTGCCTAGTTATTCGCATGTTTCACACCTCTTTCTTGCACTTGGTTCGAATTTATAAACAAGTTGGTCAGGATAGTTTTTCCTTTGTTTTATCAAATCCGAACGTGAGTTAAAGGTTTTGTAAGAGCTTGTCACTTAATCACAAGGTCCTTGGCATCATTATCCGCATGTGTACAACCGTCCACATCAAGATGCGTTCTAATCCAAGAATTTCAAGATAAACAAGACTAACAAGAAAAAGAAAACACCTGAGAAAGATTCGGTTGGGTTACTTCGACCTCCTCCAGCCACGAAACCACTCCTAAGCTCTGATACCAATTGATGTGGACGGTTGTACACATGCGGATTAAGTTGCCAAGGACCTTGTGATTAAGTGACGTAGCTCGTATAACCTCTAACGCACACGGAAATTCAGAGAACTAAATTAACTAACCTAAGCTAACTTAATTGAGAATTTCGAACCAAGTGTGAGAAAAGAGTTTGAAACATGCGAATTCATTAGGTAGAGCAAATAACCTAATTAGCTAAGTTTCATGCAATATGTAAACTACAAGCATGCAAATACATAAAGCAATAAAGGGATGGTACTCAAAACTAATAGTTTTTTATCTGAATACTCTGTATATTATTGATGGGCGGCTGCCATATTTATAGGTAAAACAGCCGAAAAAGTTATGAAAAAGAATAAGGAAAAAGAAGTAGAATTGGAAATCAATCAAGAGATTGATTTCCTTTACAATACCAAACCCTGAAAGAAGTGGGAAATGGTAAAAAGAAAAGGCAAGTTTCGGTCACCTTATTTCTTTAGGGTAGCCGAATTTACAACTTGAAAATAATAAGGAAAAGAATAAAATTCCTACTCCAAAAAGGAGATCAAGAACGAAGCCTTTTTGGAAACTACTAAACTAAGAGTAAAAAGAACCCTAGCACTTAACTTTTAAACCTAGCGACTTAAAAGAACCCTAGCCCTTAACTTGTAACTCTAGCTACTTAAAAGAACCCTAGCCCTTAACTTGTAGCCCTAGCTACTTAGGCTTGGCCGTGTGGTTTCCTTGGGCTTCCTTGGGCTGGCCGTCTTGTGGAATGGACTCCATGAGTTGGGTCGGCCCAATGTTGATGTCGCATTATGGAAATATGTAGGGAACTTCAAGAAATGTTTCTTTTAAGTCCAAGAACCTTCCGGCATCTTCAAGAACTTCAAGAAACAGCCTTCTTCTTCATTGTGGATTGGGAAATTGCGCTTCTTCTTCAAGAATGGTTAGAAGAGTTGCAATTTGAACCTTTCCGTCTTTCTGCTCCAAGGCGTTTGCTTCTACTATCACTTGGGCGTCCTTTTGGCAAGCTTGGACAAGGTTGTTGAGTGTCTCTCGAACCTTCTTTGCTCTGCTTCTGGTCATCGGCCCCGTGATGTCTACAAGTGGATCCCTTTGATATGGATTTGGATCCTGAAGCATTGTTGGACCTCGATCTAGAACTCGAACCTCCTCAGCTTCTCTAGACTCACTTGCTTCTTGAGTTGTTGCTGGACTTTGGATGCCCTCATCACGTGGCCACTACATGCACGATTTTTCTAACATCCAGAAAGTCTTATTGGGGCAAGATGGCAAGTACATTTTAGAAGAGGATGAAGAAGATCAACCTGTTGACCCCTTGCCGGAGTTAACTGACAGCACTACGTTTGCACTGGTGGAGCAATTTGAGTTCATCGAAGAAGACCCCAATCAGAACTTGGTTACTCGCACCTTGACTACAGCTGCTGTCCAGGATACGTCTCAACGGACAAACATCTTCCATGCCAGGACTAAGGTAAATGGGAAGTTGCGTGTTCTAATTATTGATGGAGGGAGCTGCACCAATGTGGCCAGCGAATATATGGTCAAAAAACTAAAGCTCCCCATACTCAATCATCCACGTCCTTATCGGCTACAATGGCTCGACAGCTCAGACGGTTACAGAGTCACCAAGCAAGTAAGCGTACCATACGCTATCGGTAAGTTTGAATCCACTGTTTTATGTGATGTTCTGCCAATAGAGGCTTGTCACATTCTACTCGGATGACCATTGGCTCTTTGACCTGAAGGCAACGCATGATGGAGTCGCCAACACTTACTCGGTCTGCCAGGCGGGCAAGATCAACACGTTCCTCCCTATGCCGCCTAATGAAGTGATGTGGACGGTTGTACACATGCGAATAATGTTGCCAAGGACCTTGTGATTAAGCGGCGAGCTCGTATAATACTCTAACTTACTTTCGAAATCAGAGAAACAAAAAGACCTAATCTAGTTGTTTTTGTTTTAGATTCGAACACAGTGTAAGAAAAGAGTTTTGAACATGTGAATAATTAGGTAGAGCAAATAACCTAATTAGCTAAGTTGATGCAATTATGTAAACTACGACATGCAAATACATAAAGCAATAAAAGGAGGTACTTCAAACACTAAGTTTATGATCTGAAATACGCTAATTATTATTGAAGTTTTGGTCCCTTTATATAGGAGAAGGGATGGCTGAAAAATACAAGAATTAGAAAAAGAAAGAACTAGAATTGGAAATTAACCAAGAGGTTAATTTCTTGTACAATTACCAAACCCGGAAAGAAGTAGGAATGGTAAGAAAAGGCAACAAAAATTCGGTCACCTCATAATGGGTGATTGCCGAAATTACAAGTACCAAAACAAGAAGGAAAGCTGATTACAAAACAAGTAGGAAAAGAATAAAAGTCCTACTCCCAAAAAGAATAAGGTAACCCTTTTTGGAAACTAACTTAAAAATAAAATAACTTAATTAAAAATCTGAAAATAATCCCTAAAACCGTGTGGCTTCTCCTTGGGCTGGCCGTGTGGGCTTTCTCCTTGGATGGGCCGTGCGGCTTCCTTTGTGGACTCCTTGGGCTGGCCGAAAACTTGTGGGCTGGTCCATGAGTTTTGGGTTGGCCCAAATTGATGAATTCGGTCCCTTTATTATTGATGAATTCGGTCCCTTTATATAGGAGAAGGGATGGCCGAAAATAATACAAGAATTAGAAAAGGAAAAGAAGTAGAATTGGAAATTAACCAAGAGGTTAATTTCTGTTACAATACCAAACCCTGAAAGAAGTAGGAGAGTGGTAAGAAAAAGGAAAGCAATTTCGAATTTACCATAAACAATAGGCAGCCAAAATTGTCAACTAAAAATAAGGAAATGAATAAAATTCCTACTTCCAAAAAGAATAAGGAAACCCTTTTTGGAAACTAACTTAAAAAATAAAAGAAACAATTTAATTACTTAAAGGAAAATCCGAAAATCCCTAATTAAGTAAGTAGTAGCCGTGTGGACTTTTGCCTTGTGGGCTTGGCCGTGCGGCTTCATGCTGCTCCTTGGGCTGGCCGAAACTTGTGGGCTTTGTCTCCACGAGTTTGGGTCGGCCCAATGTGTAGGGAACTTTATTAATTTGTTTCTTTAAGTCCAAGAACCTTCCGGTATCTTCAAGAACTTCAAGAAACAGCCTTCTTCTTTAATGGGAAGTGCTGAATTGTGCCTCTTCTTCAAGAATGGTTTAGAAGAGTTGCAATTTGAACATTTCCTCCATTTTCCTCCAAGGCGTGAGCTTCCATTTGGCGTCCATCTTTCTGACTCATAATGTGTGCTGTTTTAGCTCTGGATATCCTCATCATTCCCTCCCGGTTGGAAAGGATTCATCCTCGAATGCAAGTTGCTGAAAAGAAACAGAAACAAGTCAATAAGAGTCCGACAAAACATAGATTACACTTACCTTGCAAAAGAAGCTTGTAAGTAGGAGGCCCCATTGTTGATACGAATTGACGAGGCCCAGCGCCATCACGGGCGTTAATCTCCTTGGACATTTCTTTTGCAGTATAGATGACAGGCAACAGTGCATTGCAGTAGTCCAGATCGTGAGCCAAAAGTTCGTCGATCTGTCTTTGCAACTCCCTTGTCTCGTTCGGTTTGTCTTCTTCCTGCAACAAAGAAACAACTTGCATAGGGAATATCCCAAGGGATATCGTCAGGGTTAGTACAACTATCTTTACAGACTAAAACCAGTACATCATCATTGTTGTCTAACACTTGACCTATTTCTCCCTTAGTAGCAAAACAACTATTTCTAACTTTGTCCTGATCAGGCTTATCAAAGTTCGCCTGACTACCCTTTACAAATTCTTTCCCCTTACCCTTTGCTTGGCGCCTTTCAGCTTCCCATTGAGCGATTGACTCCTTCATACGAACAGCTTCTGATCGCACTTCAGTCGGCGGCATGGGTAGGAAGGTGTGGATCTTGCCCTCCTGGCAGACCGAGTAAGTGTTGGCGACCCCATCATGTGTTGCCTTCAGGTCAAAGAGCCATGGTCGTCCGAGTAGAATGTGACAAGCCTCCATTGGCAGAACATCACATAAAACCGTGGATTCAAACTTACCGATAGCGTATGGTACACTTACCTGCTTTGTGACTCTGTAGCCGTCTGAGCTGTCGAGCCATTGAAGCCGATAAGGACGGGGATGATTGATGACAGGGAGGCGCAGCTTATCAACCATATACTCACTAGCAACATTAGTACAACTCCCTCCATCAATAATCAGAACACATAACTTTCTATTTACCTTTGTGCGGGCATGGAAGATGTTTGTCCGCTGGGACGTGTCCGGGACAGCAACTGTAGTCAGAGTGCGAGTAACCAAGTTCTGAGATGGATCTTCTTCAGGAAACTCGAATTGCTTCACTGGTGCAGACGGAGTGCTGTCAGTCAACTCCTGTGTAGGGTCAACAGTTGGTTCCTCTTCATCGTCTTCTGAAATATGCTCACCATCTTGGCCCAATAATACCTTCCGGATGTTGGGACAGTCACGCATGTAGTGGCCACGGCCTGAACACTTGTGGCAAGTAACGTTGCTGATAGACTGCCTGGGAGTTGATGGCGTTTTCTGCTGTGATGAAGAAGAGGTGGCGACGGCAACAGGGACTATGGCCTTGCGTTCAGACATGATCAGCCTCTTTGCTGGTGGCGAGTAGGTCGGATTCTTGCGCCAGGCTGGTGGGGCGCTGGTAGGTGTCCGGACTGGTGGAACGGACTTCAGATACTCCTCCATAACCCGAGCTTTGTGCAGCATGTCTGTCAGCATTGTAGGATTCTGCAGTTCCACAGCTAAAGCAATACCCCCATTTAAACCCCTAAGAAAACGAGCCATTGAGGCGGGTTCGTCTTCTTGTACATTAGCCCTAAGTTTTGCCATCTCTAATTTTCTATCGTACTCATCTACAGACATAGAACCTTGTACAAGAGTATGTAATTTCCTATACAATTTTCTAAAGTAATAATCCAGTACAAAAGTTCTACGCATTAAAGTAGTCAAATCAAAACAAGAGAGAGGCGGTGCGCGGGCACGCATTGGTCGCGTATTCCTGCGCTGGTCCTGCTGTTGATTCCACCAGATTAGGGCATAGTCGGTGAAATGGACCACTGCAAGTTGGACTTTCTTGTGTTCCGGGATCGCATGAAGTTCAAAAATGCGCTCCATCTTCATCTCCCAGTCGAGATAGTCCTCTGGATTCGTGCCTCCGGCAAAGGGCGGAACGGTTGTCTTGCACTGACTGAGGCCTGCGAATGGCTGGTCTACGGTATTGGGGCCTGGGCCGGCAACATCGTGGTCTGAGTCTGTGCGCCTGTGTTCCCGTTCAGTCCTGAGTTCGGCGACTTCCTCCGTAAGTGTAGCGAATCGCGCAGAGAGTTGCGCAATCGCAGCCAGGATTTGCTCGTTTCCCAAAGGGTTAGGAGCACCTCCACCTGACATTGAATAAGAAAGCGAAAACCTGTCTGCTAAGAATAAGGAAAAGTGAGAAAGAACCTTACCCCCTTATTCCCCCAAGTGTTTGCCACCTAACAGCTACACACAATCCCCGTGTATCGCTCTAGGGTGGCGCCCTGTATAATATGTGCACTCAAGCCTTTTTCCACTCAAACCTCCCGGTATTGATAAATGTATAAGGCACGCAGCAAATCACACAAAAGCAATGACACTTAAGAAAGAAGCAAAAATTTTCGCAAAAACCAACACTTGGTTCTATTTTTTGAAAAATCTTTTCGCAAACGATGTTTATGTAATATAATTCAGATATGATGTACACAACAGGAAATTTTGGGGTTAAGCCCTCAAATTTCAGAAAAGATGAGTGTGCACGATGACAAAATCCAAATTATAATTTAAAGATCTAATGTTCAGGTCGCATGAAAAGATAACTAGGCAATTTTAAAGCAGGGCAATTCAAAGTGAATAGAAGCAAAGAAAAATAAGCAGAGTTGAAACAACTTTAGGAAAGTCTAAACTACCCAAAGAAGCGATCACCCACCCAATAGGTAATCAAGAAACCAATCCCCACAAATTATCAATTCTTCTAATATGCAAAACAGTACCAAATTTGCGAAATTAATACCCCCTAGTGGCCGAAAACAGTACCACTTTTAGCAATATGCGATTTTCAATTACGAAAACCCTAGGGCCAGCAAAAACAATTTTCGATTTACTAGCCTAATCCCAGAGATAATCTTAGCAGCACAAGGATACAAAATTAAGAATTCACTATATTTTCAAGAATTCAAAAGAAAGTATCCAAAACTAGAGCATGCAATTTTTACAATGCGCAAACAAGTGAGCTGCTTAACATCAACCGCAAAACTCACAATTTTTCAACAAAATCAGCACCAAAAAGGGGTAGCAAAGTGTCGCAAAAAGGCCCAGCAATTAACAACTGAAAACCCGAAACCCTAGCCAAAAATCCGAGCAATTAAGGCCCGATTTTCGATTTATGACATTTCAGCAAGGGTTACGATTTAATGAAAAGAATTTTCGGCCTTTAAAGATGGAAAAACAGTACCAAAATCCGAAAATTCAAAAGCTTGAAGAAAAAAAATTTTCCCCCAAGAAGATGAGTTCAATTCCAAGAATTTCAAGAATAATCAAGACTAACAAGGAAAAGAAAACACCTGGAAAGGATTTGATCGGTTGATCTCCTCCGGTCACGAAACCACTCCTTAGCTCTGATACCAATTGATGTGGACGGTTGTAAACATGCGGATAATGTTGCCAAGGACCTTGTGATTAAGTGACAAGCTCTTACAAAACCTTTAACTCACGTTCGGATTTGATAAAACAAAGGAAAAACTATCCTGACCAACTTGTTTATAAATTCGAACCAAGTGCAAGAAAGAGGTGTGAAACATGCGAATAATTAGCTAAGTTTCATGCAAGTATGTAAATTACGACATGCAAATTCATAAAGCAATAAAATGAGGTACTTCAAACACTAAGTTTATGATCTGAAATACACTAATTATTATTGATGAATTCGGTCCCTTTATATAGGAGAAGCGATGGCCGAAAATAATACAAGAATTAGAAAAGGAAAAGAAGTAGAATTAGAGGTTAACCAAGAGGTTAATTTCTGTTACAATACCAAACCCTGAAAGAAGTAGGAGAGTGGTAAGAAAAAGGAAAGCAATTTCGGATTTACCATAAACAAGTGGCAACCAAAATTGTCAACTAAAAATAACGAAAAGAATAAAATTCCTACTTCCAAAAAGAATAAGGAAACCCTTTTTGGAAACTCACTTAAAACATAAAAGAAACAATTTAATTACTTAAAGGAAAATCCGAAAATCCCTAATTAAGTAAGTAGTAGCCGTGTGGACTTTTGCCTTGTGGGCTTGGCCGTGCGGCTTCATGCTGCTCCTTGGGCTGGCCGAAACTTGTGGGCTTTGTCTTCATGAGTTTGGGTCGGCCCAATGTGTAGGGAACTTTATTAATTTGTTTCTTTAAATCCAAGAACCTTCCGGTATCTTCAAGAACTTCAAGAAACAGCCTTCTTCTTTAATGGGAAGTGCTGAATTGTGCCTCTTCTTCAAGAATGGTTTAGAAGAGTTGCAATTTGAACATTTCCTCCATTTTCCTCCAAGGCGTGAGCTTTCATTTGGCGTCCATCTTTCTGACTCATAATGTGTGCTGTTTTAGCTCTGGATATCCTCATCACCTACATCATTCCATAATGCGACATCAACAATTGGGCCGACCCAACTCATGGAGTCCATTCCACAAAGTCGGCCTGCCCAACAAAGAATCCCTCACTGCTAAGCCTAGTCCATTAGGGTTGGAAATTAAGGGTTAGGGTTTAGGGGAAAATAAGGGTTTGTGCATGTTCCCTATTTTGCCCTTAGTTTAATTAGTTTCCAAAAAGGATCCTTTCTTGATCTCCTTTTTGGAGTAGGATTTTTATTTGTTTTCCTTCTTGTTTTTAAGTTGTAATTTTCGGCTGCCACTAATAATTAGGTGACCGAAATTTCCTTTTCTTTTACCATTACCCACTTCTTTCAGGTTTTGGTATTGTAAAGGAAATCAATCTCTTGATTGGTTTCCAATTCTACTTCTTTTCCTACTTCTTTTAGGTGAGATTTTCGGCTGCTTCTTGCCTATAAATAGGCAGCCGCAACTCATTAATAAAACAAGTATTCAGATCATAAAACTATTAGTTTTGAGTACTCTCCCTTTATTGCTTTATGTATTTTGCATGGTTGTAATTTATATATTGCATGAAACTTAGCTTAATTAGGTTAATTGCTCTACCTAATTAAATTCGCATGTTTCGACTCTTTCTTACTTGGTTCGAATTCTTAAGTAAATTAGCTTAGGTTAGATTATTTTTGTTCTTTGAAATTCGGGTAAGTTAGTGATGAGGGCATCCAAAGTCAAGCAACAAGTCAAGCAAGTCAAGATGCAAGTGGTTCCGGAGAAGCTGAGGAGGTTCGAGTTCTACATCGAGGCCCAACAATGCTTCAGGATCCAAGCCCATATCAGAGGGACCCACTTGTAGACATCACTGGGCCAATGACTAGAAGCCGAGCGAAGAAGGTTAGAGAAGCACTCAACAACCTTGTCCAAGCTTGCCATCAAGACGCTCAGTTGATTGTAGAAGCCAACGCCTTGAAGCAGAAAGGAGGAAATGTTCAAATTGCAACTCTTCTAATAATTCTTGAAGAAGAGGCGCAATTCACCACTTTCCATTAAAGAAGAAGGCTGTTTCTTGAAGTCTTGAAGATGCCGGGAGGTTCTTGGGCTTTAAAGAAACAATTCATGAAATTCCCTACACATTGGGCCGACCCAAACTCATGGAGGACCAGCCCACAAGTTTCGGCCAGTCCAAGGAGTCCACAAGAGCAGCCGCACGGCCAGCCCAAAGAGAAAGCCCACACGGCTCCTTAAAATTAATTAGGGATTTTCTTTTAATTAATTAAGTTGTTCTTTTAAGTTAGTTTCTAAAAAGGGTTCTTTCTTGTTCTCTTTTTGGAGTAGGCTTTTTATTCTTTCCTTATTGTTTTAAACTTGTTAAATTCGGCAATCACCAAAAAGAATAGGTGACCGAATTCTTTTCTTCCTTTTCTTACCATTCCTACTTCTTTCCGGGTTTGGTAAAGGAAATTAACCTCTTGGTTAATTTCCAATTCTACTTCTTTTCTTTTTCTAATTCTTGTACTATTTTCAGCCATCCCTTACTCCTATAAATAGGGGCCGAATTCTTCAATAAAATTCAGAGTATTCAGATCATAAAACTTAGTGTTTGAGTACCCTCCTTTTATTGCTTTATGTATTTGCATGTTGTAGTTTACATAATTGCATTAAACTTAGCTAATTAGGTTCTTGCTCTACCTAATTATTCGCATGTTTCAAATCTCTTTCTTGCACTTGGTTCGACTATAAAACAAGTTAGCTTAGGATAGCTTCTCTTTGTTTCTCTTAGCCGAAAGTAAGTTAGAGAATTCTAAGAGCTCGCCGCTTAATCACAAGGTCCTTGGCAACATTATCCGCATGTTTACAACCATCCACATCAATTGGTATCAGAGCTAAGGAGTGGTTTCGTGGCTGGAGGAGGTCAACCGACCAACTCTTTTCCAGGTGTTTTCTTTTCCTTATTTTGAATTTTTGGATTAGAATTCATCTTCTTGGGGAAATTTTTTCTTTCAAGCTTTAATTTTGGTACTGTTTTCCTATCTTTAAAAATCGCAAACTTTTTCTTAAAACCCGGACTGCCTTACTATAATTTCAGATCCTTAAAACCGGGTTTTAGAATTCCAATCGGGTTTCAAAACAAAGGGTTCGATTTTTCAGTTTTTGCTAGGGTTGTGCTGCTCGGGTTTTGGTTTTTGTTCACCTAGGGTTTTGGTTTTCAAATTGTAAACCCTAAACCCTAACCCTAAACCCTAACCCTAAACCCTAAACCCTAAACCTAGGGTTTCAAATTTTTGGGTTCGGTTTTTCTGTTTTGGTTTTTCAGTTTCGGGTTTGCCTACATTCTAAGGGTTTCGGTTTTGCTCATTCTAAAGGTTTCGGGTTCAGTTGTAATTGCTGGGTTTTGCGAATTAAATTCTACCCCTCTTGTGCTGTTTTGTTGAGAAATAGTGAGTTTTTGCGGTTGATGTTAAGCAGCTCACTTGTTGGCGCATTATAAATTGCATGCTCTAGTTTGGGATACTTTGTTTTGAATTCTTGAAAATATAGTGAATTCTTGGTTTTGTATCCTTGTGCTGCTAAGATTATCCCTAGGAATAGGTTAGTGAGTCAAAAATTGAACTTGCTAGCCCTAGGGTTTTCAATTCTTGAAAATCGCATCTTGCTGAATTTTGGTACTGTTTTGGCCATTTAGGGGGATTTAATTTTGCAATTTGGTACTGTTTTGCCTATTAGAAGAATTGATAATTTATGGGGATTGGTTCCTTGATTACCTATTGGGTGGGTGATCTCTTCTTTGGGTAGTTTTAGGACTTTCCTGAAGTCGTTTCAACTCTGCTTATTTTCTTTGCTTCTATTCGATTTTGAATTGCCCTGCTTTCAATTGCCTAGTTATCTTTTCGTGCTACCTGGACATTTGCTCTTTAATTATAGTTTGGATTTTGTCATCGTGCACACTCATCTTTTCTGAAATTTGAGGGCTTAACCCCGAAATTTCCTGTTGTGTACTTCATATCTGAACTATATTACAAAATTTCGTTTTGCGAAAAGATTTTTCAAAATAGAACCAAGTGTCTATTTTTGCGAAAATTTGCTTCTTTCTTAAGTGTCATTGCTTTTGTGTGAATTGCTGCTTGCCTAATACATTTATCAATACCGGGAGGTAGAGTGGAAAAAGGCTTGTGTGATCATACTATAAAGGGCGCCACCCTAGAGTGAAACACAGGGTTGTGTGTAGCTGTTAGGTGGGATACACTTGGGGGAACAAGGGGGTAAGGTTCTTTTCTCACTTTTCCTTGTTCTTAGCAGACAGGATTTCGCTTCTTTTTACCAATGTCAGGGGGAGGTGCTCCTAACCCTTTGGGGAACGAGCAAATCCTGGCTACAATTGCGCAACTCTCCACGCGAATTGCTACACTCACGGAGGAAGTCGCCGAACTCAGGACTAAACGGGAACAGAGGCTCACAGACTCAGATGACGATGTGGCCGCACCTGGCACCAACGTCGCTGACCAACCTTTCGCAGGCCTCAGTCAGTGCAAGACGACCGTCCGCCCTTTGCCGGAGGCACGAATCCAGAGCATTTTTGAACTTCATGCAATCCCAGAACACAAGAAGGTCCAGCTCGCAGTGGTCCATTTCACAGACTATGCCCTAATCTGGTGGAATCAATAGATAGATCAACGCAGAAACACGCGTCCCATGCGCGCCCGTGCTCCATGATATGGACGGTTGTGCACATGCTGATAATGTTGCCAAGGACCTCGTGATTAAGCGGCGAGCTCGTATAAGACTCTAACTTACCTTCGAAATCAGCTTCAACAAAAAGACCTAATCTAGTTGTTTTTGTTTTAGATTCGAACCAAAGTGTAAGAAAAGAGTTTTGAACATGCGAATAATTAGGTAGAGCAAATAACCTAATTAGCTAAGTTCATGCAATTATGTAAATTACGACATGCAAATACATAAAGCAATAAAAAGAGGGTACTCAAACACTAAGTTTTATGATATGAATACTCTGAATATTATTATGCATGGCTGCCCTATTTATAGATGTAGGGGTGGCCAAAAATAAGAAAGAAAATAAGGAAAAGAATTGGAAATTAACCAAGAGGTTAATTTCCTTTACCAAGTCCGGAAAGAAGTAGAATTTGGTGAGAAAAGAAAGAAGGAATTCGGTCACCTCTTTTCTTAGGGTGATTGCCGAAATTACAAGGAAAAGAATAAGGAAAAGAATAAAACTCCTACTCCCAAAAAGAATAAGGGAACCCTTTTTGGAAACTAACTTAAAGAATAAAAGAACATAATTAATTTAAAAGAAGAAATCCCTAATTTATCTAAGGAGCCGTGTGGGCTGTTTTCTTTGGACTGTGCGGCTTCCTTGCTCCTTTGGGCTGGCCGAAGCTTGTGGACTTTGGTTCCATAAGTTTGGGTCGGCCCAATGTGTAGGGAATTTCATGATTTGTTTCTTTTAAAGCCTAAGAACCTTCCGGCATCTTCAAGACTTCAAGAAACAGCCTTCTTCTTTATTTGGACTTGGTAAATTGCGCTTCTTCTTCAAAGATGTGTAGAAGATTCGCAATTTGCACATTTCCTCCATTTTCCTCCAAGGCGTGGGCTTCTACAATTAACTGAGCATCCTGATGGCAAGCTTGAACAAGGTTGTTGAGTGCCTCTCGAACCTTCTTCGCTCTGCTTCTGGTCATTGGCCCAGTTATGTCTACAAGTGGATCCCTTTGATACGGACTTGGATCCTGAAGCATTGTAGGACCTCTATGTAGAACTCGAACATCCCCCTCAGCTTCTCCGGAATCACTTGCATCTTGACTTTGACTTGTTGGTTGACTTTGGATGCCCTCATCATCCCCTCCCGGTTGAAAAGGATTTGACCTCAAATCAGTAACCTGTTCATCAACAAAAGGAGACAAGTCAGCAACATTAAAGGAAGAACTAACACCATACTCACCTGGTAAGTCGAGTTTGTAGGCGTTAGGCCCAATCTTGGAAACGATTTGAAAATGTCCATCGCAAGGAATCGTTCCTTCCTTATGTGAACCCAAACCCAGTCGCCTGGTTCAAAGTTCACAGCCTTGCGCCGTTGGTTTGCATTGGCGGCGGCTTTGGCATACGTCTTCTCCAGATTAGCTCGAACTTTAGCATGTATGCGTTGCACTGCTTCAGCTTTCTTTGCACCGTCTGGATTGACTTGTTCTTTGGGCGGCAAAGGAATGAGATCCATCACCGTCAATGGAGTAAAGCCGTAGGCAACTTCAAATGGACAGAACCCTATTGAGGAGTTCTTGGTTCGGTTGGATGCAAACTCTGCAACCGGCAAGATGTCTTCCCAACGCTAGAGGTTTTTCTGAATCAACGCCCTGAGTAGGTTGCCAACGGTTCGGTTGGTGACTTCCGTCTGACCATCCGTCTGTGGATGACTTGTAGTCGAAAACAACAGTTTTGTGCCGAGGCGGGACCACAAAGTCTTCCAAAAGAAACTCAGAAATTTGACGTCGCGATCTGACACAATTGTTCTCGGAAATTCCATGTAGCCGAACAATACCTTGAAAGAATAACTCAGCTATATGTCTGGCATCATCTGATTTCCTGCAAGGAATAAAATGCGCCATTTTAGAGAAACGATCAACAACGACAAATAAAGAATCATTACCTTTCTGCGTCCTTGGGAGCCCTAGAATAAAATCCATAGAAATGTCAGTCCAAGGTACAGAAGGTACAGGCAAAGGCGTGTAAAGTCCATGGGGTTTAGAAGTAGATTTAGCTTGCAAACAATTAAGGCATCGAGAGCAAACATTCTGTACATCTTTTCACATATGTGGCCGATAAAAGTGTTCATGCAACAGTTCAAGTGTTTTATGCACACCAAAATGACCCATAAGACCCCCACTATGAGCTTCATGAACCAGTAATTCCCTAGTGGAACTACGAGGGATGCATAACCTATTTTCCCTAAACAGAAAACCATCCTGTCTAAAGTACTTTTGAAATGCACCAGATTCACATGCTTTATACAAATCAGCAAAATCAATATCAGAAGCATATAAATCCTTGAGGTATGCGAAACCTAACAAAGTATGATCAAGAATTGTCAGATTTCATACCTGCGAGATAGAGCGTCAGCAACTAAATTATCCTTACCTTTCTTATACTTAATAATATAAGGAAACGATTCAATAAAGTTAACCCACTTTGCATGACGTCTATTTAACTTATTTTGTCCTTTGAAGTGCTTAAGAGACTCATGATCACTATGAACAACAAATTCTTTAGACATCCAATAATGTGACCAAGTTTCAAAAGCACGGACAACAGCATAGAGCTCTTTATCATATGTAGGATAATTCAAAGCAGCTCCTTAAGCTTCTCACTGAAAAAGGCGATAGGCTTTCTTTCCTGCATAAGAACAGCGCCAATTCCAATACCTGATGCATCACACATTAGTTCAAACACTTTATCAAAATAAGGTAATGCTAAAACAGGTGCATGAGTGAGATCATGCTTTAAAAAAGTAAAAGCTTTTTCCTGAGCTGGCCCCCACACAAATGGTGCGTTTTTCTTGCAGAGATCATTGAGGGGCGCGGCTTTAGTGGCTAACACTTGTCCTATCTCTCCTTAGTTGTGAAACAACTATTCCTCACTTTGTCCTGATCAGGCTTATCAGAGTTCGCCTTACTACCCTTTACAAGTTCTTTCCCCTTACCCTTCGCTTGGCGCCTTTCAGCTTCCCAGTTTGTGATTGACTCCTTCATGCGAACAGCTTCTGATCGCACTTCATCCGGTGGCATTGGTAGGAACGTGTGGATCTTGCCCTCCTGGCAGACCGAGTAAGTGTTGGCGACCCCATCATGTGTTGCCTTCAGGTCAAAGAGCCATGGTCGTCCGAGTAGAATGTGACAAGCCTCCATTGGCAGAACATCACACAAAACCATGGATTCGAACTTACCGATAGCGTATCGTACGCTTACCTGCTTTGTGACTCTGTAGCCATCTGAGCTGTTGAGCCATTGAAGCCGATAAGGACGGGGATGATTGATGGCAGGGAGGCGCAGCTTATAACCCATATACTCACTAGCAACATTAGTACAACTCCCTTCATCAATAATCAGAACACATAACTTTCCATTTACCTTGGTGCGGGCATGGAAGATGTTTGTCTGTTGGGACGTGTCCGGGACAGCAGCTGTTGTCAGAGTGCGAGTAACCAAGTTCTGAGATGGATCTTCTTCAAGGAACTCGAATTGCTCCACTGGTGCAGACGGAGTGCTGTCAGTCAACTCCTGTGTAGGGTCAACGTGTGGTTCCTCTTCATCGTCCTCTGAAATGTACTCTCGCAGTGCTGTCAGTCAACTGCTGAACACTTGTGGCAAGTTACGTTGCTGATGGACTGCCTGGGAGTTGATGGCGTTTTCTGCTGTGATGAAGAAGAAGTGGAGGCGGCAACAGGGACTAGGGCTTTGCGCTCAGACATGATTAGCCTCCGTGCCGGTGGAGAGTAGGCAGGATTCTTGCGCCAGGCTGGTGGAGCGCTGGTAGGTGTCCGGACTGGTGGAACGGACTTCAGATACTCCTCCATAACTCGAGCTTTGTGCAGCATGTCTGTCAGAGTTGTAGCATTCTGCAATTCAACAGCTAAAGCAATACCCCTGTTTAAACCACTAAGAAAACGAGCCATAGATGCGGGCTCATCTTCCTGTACATTAGCCCTAATTTTTGCCATCTCTAATTTTCTATAGTATTCATCTACAGACATAGAACCTTGTACAAGAGTATGTAACTTTCTATACAATTCTCTAAAATAGTATTCAGGCACAAAAGTTCTACGCATTAAAGTGGTCAAATCAAACCAAGAGAGAGGCGGTGCGCGGGCACGCATAGGGCGCGTATTCCTGCACTGGTCCTGCTGTTGATTCCACCAAGTTAGGGCATAGTCGGTGAAATGGACCACTGCAAGTTGGACTTTCTTGTGTTCCGGGATCGCATGAAGTTCAAAAATGCGCTCCATCTTCATCTCCCAGTCGAGATAGTCTTCTGAATTCGTGCCTCCGGCAAAAGGCGGAACGGTAGTTTTGCACTGACTGAGGCCTGCGAATGGCTGGTCTGCGGCGTTGGTGCCGGGGCCGGCAACATCGTCTTCTGAATCTGTACGCCTCTGATCCCGTTCTGTCCTGAGTTCGGCGACTTCCTCCGTGAGTGTAGCGAATCGCGCGGAGAGTTGCGCAATCGCAGCCAGGATTTGCTCATTTCCCAGAGGGTTAGGAGCACCTCCACCTGACATTGGATAAAGAAAGTGAAAACCTGTCTGCTAAGAACAAGGAAAAGTGAGAAATAACCTTACCCCCTTGTTCCCCCAAGTGTTTCCCACCTAACAGCTACACACAATCCCCGTGTATCGCTCTAGGGTGGCGCCCTGTATAAAATGTGCACTCAAGCCTTTTTCCACTCAAAACCTCCCGGTATTGATAAATGTATAAGGCACGCAGCAAATCACACAAAAGCAATGTCACTTAAGAAAGAAGCAAAAAATTTTCACAAAAACCAACACTTGGTTCTAATTTTGAAAAATCTTTTGCAAAACGATATTTGTAATATAGTTCAGATATGAAGTACACAACAGGAAATTTCGGGGATAAGCCCTCAAATTTCAGAAAAGATGAGTGTGCACAATGACAAAATCCAAACTATAATTAAAGATCTAATGTCCAGGTAGCACGAAAAGATAACTAGGCAATATGAAAGCAGGGCAATTCAAAATTGAATAGAAGCAAAGAAATATAAGCAGAGTTGAAACAACTTTAGGAAAGTCCTAAAACTACCCAAAGAAGAGATCACCCACCCAATAGGTAATCAAGAAACCAATCCCCACAAATTATCAATGCTCCCAATAGGCAAAACAGTACCCAACTTGCGATTTCTAATCCCTCAATTAACCAAAAACAGCACCAAATTGCAGCAATATGCGATTTCAAGAATTGACAATCCTAGGGCTAGCAAGTTCAATTTTTGACTCACTAACCAATTCCTAGGAATTATCTTAGCAGCACAAGGATACAAAAACCAAGAATTCAATATATTTTCAAGAATTCAAAACAAATTATCCCAAACTAGAGCATATAATTTTTCAATGCGCAAACAAAGTGAGCTGCTTAACATCAACCGCAAAAACTCACTATTTCTCAACAAAACAGTACAAGAGGGATAGAAATAATTCGCAAGAAGCCCAGCAATAGAAAACCCAAGCAAGAACCGAAAACCCTTAGAAAGTAGGAAAAACCCGAGAAGAGAACCCGAAAACTGAAAACCCGAAAAGAAAAACCAAAACAGAAAACCGAACCCAAAAACCGAAATTAGGGTTTAGGGTTTAGGGTTAGGGTTAGGGTTTAGGGTTGGGTTTAGGGTTAGGGTTTAGGGTTAGGGTTTAGGGTTTAGGAGAGAAAGACCAAAACCCTAAAAGAAGCAAAACCCGAAACCAATTTGAAGCACAAAACCGTAACCCTTAAAAATTCTGAAAACCCGATTTTCCAAAACCCGATCTTTGTTTTCTAAAACCCGATTAAGTTATGAAATTAAGCAAGGGCATTCTGGGTATTTAGAAATTATTTGCGACTTTTAAAGATGGAAAACAGTACACAAATCGCAAATTGAAGAGCTTGAAGAAAAAAAAAAATTTCCCCCAAGAAGGTGAGTTCTAATCCAAGGATTTCAAGAATAATCAAGATGAACAAGGAAAAGAAAACACCTGGAAAGGATTTGATCGGTTGATCTCCTCCAGCCACGAAACCACTCCTTAGCTCTGATACCAATTGATGTGGACGGTTGTACACATGCGGATAATGTTGCCAAGGACCTTGTGATTAAGCGGCGAGCTCGTATAAGACTCTAACTTACCTTCGAAATCAGCTTAAACAAAAAGACCTAATCTAGTTGTTTTTGTTTTAGATTCGAACCAAAGTGTAAGAAAAGAGTTTTGAACATGCGAATAATTAGGTAGAGCAAATAAACTAATTAGCTAAGTTCATGCAATTATGTAAATTACGACATGCAAATACATAAAGCAATAAAAGGAGGGTACTCAAACACTAAGTTTTATGATATGAATACTCTGAATATTATTATGCATGGCTGCCCTATTTATAGATGTAGGGGTGGCCGAAAATAAGAAAGAAAATAAGGAAAAGAATTGGACATTAACCCAGAGGTTAATTTCCTTTACCAAATCCGGAAAGAAGTAGAATTTGGTAAGAAAAGAAAGAAGGAATTCGGTCACCTCTTTTCTTAGGGTGATTGCCGAAATTACAAGGAAAAGAATAAAGAAAAGAATAAAACTCCTACTCCCAAAAAGAATAAGGGAACCCTTTTTGGAAACTAACTTAAAGAATAAAAGAACATAATTAATTTAAAAGAAGAAATCCCTAATTTATCTAAGGAGCCATGTGGGCTGTTTTCTTTGGGCTGTGAGGCTTCCTTGCTCCTTTGGGCTGGCCGAAGCTTGTGGACTTTGGTTCCATAAGTTTGGGTCGGCCCAATGTGTAGGGAATTTCATGATTTGTTTCTTTTAAAGCCCAAGAACCTTCCGGCATCTTCAAGACTTCAAGAAACAGCCTTCTTCTTTATTTGGACTTGGTAAATTGCGCTTCTTCTTCAAAGATGTGTAGAAGATTCGCAATTTGCACATTTCCTCCATTTTCCTCCAAGGCGTGGGCTTCTACAATTAACTGAGCATCCTGATGGCAAACTTGAACAAGGTTGTTGAGTGCCTCTCGAACCTTCTTCGCTCTGCTTCTGGTCATTGGCCCAGTTATGTCTACAAGTGGATCCCTTTGATACGGACTTGGATCCTGAAGCATTGTAGGACCTCTATGTAGAACTCGAACATCCTCCTCAGCTTCTCCGGAATCACTTTGACTTGTTGGTTGACTTTGACTTGTTGGTTGACTTTGGATGCCCTCATCACTCCGCCTCTCTCGTGGTATGATTTGACTACATCTATGCGTAGAACTTTTGTGCCTGACTACTATTTTAGAGAATTGTATAGAAAGTTACATACTCTTGTACAAGGTTCTATGTCTGTCGATGAATATTATAGAAAATTACAGATGGCTAAAATTAGGGCTAATGTACAGGAAGACGAACCTGCATCAATGGCTCGTTTTCTTAATGGTTTGAATAGGGGTATAGCTTTAGCTGTGGAATTGCAGAATGCCACAACTCTGACAGACATGCTATACAAAGCTCGGGTCATGGAGGAGTATCTGAAGTCCGTCCCACCAATCCGGACACCTACCAGCGCCCCACCAGCTTGGCGCAAGAATCTGGCCTACTCTCCACCCGCAAGGAGGCCGATCATGTCAGGGAGAAAAGCTATAGTTCCTGTTGCCGCCACCCCTTCTTCATCACAGGCCAAGACGCCATCAAATCCCAGACAGTCCATCAACAACGTTACTTGCCACAAGTGCTCAGGCCGTGGCCACTACATGCGTGACTGTCCCAACATCCGGAAGGTATTATTGGGCCAAGATGGTGAGTACATTTCAGAGGATGATGAAGAGGAACCAACCATTGACCCTTCACAGGAGTTAACTGACAGCACTCCGTCTACACCAGTGGAGCAATTCGAGTTCATAGAGGAGGATCCGAATCAGAACTTGGTTACTCGCACTCTGACTACAGCTGCTGTCCCAGACACAACTCAACGGACAAACATTTTCCACGCCAGGACTAAGGTAAATGGAAAGTTGTGTGTTCTGATAATTGATGGAGGAAGTTGCACTAACGTTGCTAGTGAGTATATGGTTGACAAGTTGAAGCTTCCTGTTATCAATCATTCACGTCCTTATCAGCTACAATGGCTCGACAGCTCAGACGGCTACAGAGTCACTAAGCAGGTAAGCGTACCATACGTTATCGGTAAGTTCGAATCCACTGTTTTATGTGATGTTCTGCCAATGGAGGCTTGTCACATTCTACTCGGACGACCACGGCTCTTTGACCTGAAGGCAACACATGAGGGGTCGCCAACACATACTTAGTCTGCCAGGAGGGCAAGATCTACACGTTCCTACCCATGCCACCTCACGAAGTGCGATCCGAAGCTGTTCGAATCAAGGATGCGATTGCAACTTGGGGAGCTGAAAAACGCCAAGAGAAGGGTAAGGGGAAAGAAATTGTAAATGGTAGTAAGGCGAACTCTGATAAACCTGATCAGGACAAAGTTAAGGGTAGTTGTTTCGCTACTTTTGGGGAGATAGGTCAAGTGTTAGACAACAATGATGATGTACTGGTTTTAGTATGTAAAGATAATTGTGCTAACCCTGACGATGTCCCTCGGGATATCCCTATAGAAGTCTCTTCTTTGTTGCAGGAATTCGCTGATGTTTTTCCAGACGAGTTGCCGCAGGGTCTGCCGCCACTTCGAGGAATTGAACATCAGATTGACTTCATCCCTGGCACAACCATTTCGAACAGACCTGCCTACAAAGCAAATCCGGAGGAAACAAAGAAGTTGCAGAGACAAATAGACAAGCTGCTCGCGAATGGTCAGGTAAGGGAATCTCTAAGTCCTTGTGCTGTACCTGTCCCTAAGAAAGACAGTACATGGAGAATGTGTGTTGATTGTAGAGCTATAAATAAGATAACAATCAAGTATAGGCACCCTATCCCTAGGCTTGATGACATGTTAGAGGATTTGCATGGTTCTACTATTTACAAGAAAATAGATCTTACACAGGGCTATTATCAAATTCGCATGCGGGAGGGGGATGAATGGAAAACTGCTTTTAAAACTAAATTTGGTTTATATGAGTGGTTAGTGATGCCCTTTGGTTTAACAAATGCACCAAGTACTTTCATGAGATTAATGAATCATGTGCTTAGAAAGTTTCTAGGTAAATTTGTTATTGTGTATTTTGATGATATTTTGATCTATTCTAAGGACTTCAAATCGCATGTTGAACATCTTCGTTTGGTTTTAATTGAATTGCGTGCTAATCAATTATATGCCAAGATGCAAAAATGTACTTTTTGTGTTTCGGAGGTTGTTTTTCTCGGTTTTGTAGTTTCAGCAGAAGGTGTCAAAGTTGATGATGCCAAGGTGAAGGCAATTAGGGATTGGCCGCAGCCAACTTCGGCCGCCCAGGTTCGGTCATTCCATGGATTGGCTGGATTCTACAGACGGTTTGTGAAGGACTTTTCCACTAAAGCCGCGCCTCTTAATGATCTTTGCAAGAAGAATGTTCCATTTTTGTGGGGGCAGGCGCAGGAAAACGCCTTTACTGTTTTAAAGCATGATCTCACTCATGCACCTGTTTTAGCATTACCTGATTTTGATAAAGTGATTGAACTAATGTGTGATGAATCAGGTGTTGGAATTGGCGAAGTTTTAATGCAGGAAAGAAAGCCAATCGCATTTTTCAGTGAGAAGCTTAAAGGAGCTGCTTTGAATTATCCTACTTATGATAAAGAGCTCTATGCAGTTGTCCGCGCCTTTGAGACTTGGTCGCATTATTTGATGGCTAAAGAATTTGTTGTTCATAGTGATCACGAGTCTCCTAAGCATTTGAAAGGGCAAAATAAATTAAATAGACGTCATGCTAAGTGGGTTAACTTTATTGAGTCTTTTCCTTACATTATTAAGTATAAGAAAGGTAAAGATAATTTAGTTGCTGACGCTCTATCTTACAGGTATGAAATTCTGACAATTTTAGATCATAATTTGTTAGGATTCGCATATCTCAAGGATTTGTATGCTTCTGATGTTGATTTTGCTGATTTGTATAAAGCATGTGAATCTGGTGCATTCCAAAAGTACTATAGACATGATGGTTTTGTGTTTAGGGAAAGTAGGTTATGCATCCCTTGTAGTTCTGCTAGGGAATTACTGGTTCGTGAAGCTCATAGTGAGGGTCTTATGGGTCATTTTGGTGTGCATAAAACACTTGAACTGTTGCATGAACACTTTTATTGGCCGCATATGAGAAAGGATGTACAGAATGTTTGCACACGTTGCATTAATTGTTTGCAAGTTAAGTCTACTTCTAAACCCCATGGCCTTTACACGCCTTTGCCTGTACCTTCTGTACCTTGGACTGACATTTCTATGGATTTTATTCTAGGGCTTCCAAGGACGCAGAAAGGTAATGATTCTTTATTTGTCGTTATTGATCGGTTTTCTAAAATGGCGCATTTTATTCCTTGCAGGAAATCATATGATGCCCGACATGTAGCAGAATTGTTCTTTCAAGGGATAGTTCGGTTGCATGGAATTCCGAGAACCATTGTCTCCGATCGCGACGTCAAATTTCTGAGTTATTTTTGGAAGACTTTGTGGTCCCGCCTCGGCACAAAACTGTTGTTTTCGACTACAAGTCATCCACAGACGGATGGTCAGACGGAAGTCACCAACCGCACCGTTGGCAACCTACTCAGGGCGTTAATTCAGAAGAATCTCAAGTGTTGGGAAGAAATCTTGCCGGTTGCAGAGTTTGCATACAACCGAACCAAGCACTCCTCAACAGGGTTCTGTCCATTTGAAGTTGCCTACGGCTTTACTCCTTTGACGGTGATGGATCTCATCCCTTTGCCGCTTAAGGAACAGGTTAATCCAGATGGTGCAAAGAAAGCTGAAACTGTGCAGCGCATTCATGCCAAAGTTCGCGCAAATCTGGAGAAGACATATGCCAAAGCCGCCGCCAATGCAAACCAACGGCGCAAGGCTGTGAACTTTGAACCAGGCGACTGGGTTTGGGTTCACATGAGGAAGGAACGATTCCCTGCGGCAAGAAGGACCAAACTCCATCCAAGGGGCTGGACCTTTTCAGATCGTTTCCAAGATTGGGCCTAACGCCTACAGACTTGATTTACCAGGGGAGTATGGTGTTAGTTCTTCCTTTAATGTTGTTGACTTGTCTCCTTTTACTCATGAACAGGATGCTGATTTGAGGACAAATCCTTTTCAACCGGGAGGGGATGATGAGGGCATCCAAAGTCAAGCAACAAGTCAAGCAAGTCAAGATGCAAGTGGTTCCGGAGAAGCTGAGGAGGTTCGAGTTCTACATCGAGGCCCAACAATGCTTCAGGATCCAAGCCCATATCAGAGGGACCCACTTGTAGACATCACTGGGCCAATGACTAGAAGCCGAGCGAAGAAGGTTAGAGAAGCACTCAACAACCTTGTGATGTGGACGGTTGTACACATGCGGATAATGTTGCCAAGGTGATGTGGACGGTTGTACACATGCGGATAATGTTGCCAAGGACCTTGTGATTAAGTGACAAGCTCTTACAAAAAAAAACCTTTAACTCACGTTCGGATTTGAGAAAACAAGGGAAAAACTATCCTGACCAATTTTTTTATGAATTCGAACCAAGTGCAAGAAAAGAGGTGTGAAACATGCGAACAACTAGGCAGAGTAAGAACCTAATTGGCTAAGTTTCATGCAATTATGTAAACTACGACATGCAAATACATAAAGCAATAAAAGGAGGTACTTCAAACACTAAGTTTATGATCTGAAATACACTGAATTTTATTGAAGAATTCGGCCCCTATTTATAGGAGTAAGGGCAGCCGAATTTGGTACAAGAATTAGAAAAAGAAAAGAAGTAGAATTGGAAATTAACCAAGAGGTTACTTTCCTTTACCAAACCCGGAAAGAAGTAGGAATGGTAAGAAAAAGGAAAAGGAAATTTCGGATTTACCCTTAACAAGTGGTAGCCGAAATTGTAAACTAAAATTAAGGAAAAGAATAAAAATCCTACTTCCAAAAAGAATAAGGGAACCCTTTTTGGAAACTAATTAAAAAGAATAAAAGAAACAACTTAATTAATTAAAACCCTAACTAAGAAGGATGTAGCCGTGTGGGCTTTGCTTTGTGGGATGGTCCATGCGGCTCCTTGTTACTTCTTGGGCTGGCCGAACTTGTGGGCTTTGTCTCCATGAGTTTGGGTCGGCCCAAATTGTAGGGAACTTTATGAATTGTTTCTTTAAAGCCCAAGAACCTTCCGGGTTAGTACAAGTATCTTTACAGACTAAAACTAATACATCATCTTTGCTATCTAACACTTGTCCTATGTCTCCCTTAGTAGCAAAACAACTATTCTTAACTTTTTCCTGAGCAGGCTTATCAGAGTTCGCCTGACTACTCTTTACAAATTCTTTCCCCTTACCCTTCGCTTGGCGCCTTTCAGCTTCCCAGTTGGCGATTGACTCCTTCATGCGAACAGCTTCTGATCGCACTTCAGCCGGTGGCATGGGTAGGAATGTGTGGATCGTGCCCTCCTGGCAGACCGAGTAAGTGTTGGCGACCCCATCATGTGTTGCCTTCAGGTCAAAGAGCCATGGTCGTCCGAGTAGAATGTGACAAGCCTCCATTGGCAGAACATCACATAAAACCATGGATTCGAATTTACCGATAGCATATGGTACGCTTACCTGCTTTGTGACTCTGTAGCCGTCTGAGCTATCGAGCCATTGAAGCCGATAAGGACGTGGATGATTGATGACAGGGAGGCACAACTTATCAACCATATACTCACTAGCAACGTTAGTACAACTCCCTCCATCAATAATCATAACACATAACTTTCCATTTACCTTGGTTCGGGCATGGAAAATGTTTGTCCGCTGGGACGTGTCTGGGACAGCAGCTGTAGTCAGAGTGCGAGTAACCAAGTTCTGAGATGGATCTTCTTCAAGGAACTCGAATTGTTCCACTGGTGCAGACGGAGTGCTGTCAGTCAACTCCTGTGTAGGGTCAACGGTTGGTTCCTCTTTATCGTCCTCTGAAATGTACTCACCATCTTGGCCCAATAATACCTTCCGGATGTTGGGACAGTCACGCATGTAGTGACCACGACCTGAGCATTTGTTGCAAATCACGTTGCTGATGGACTGTCTGGGAGTTGATGGCGTCTTGTTTGGCGTTGAAGAAGAAGATGTGGCGTCTTCTTGTACATCGATGCGGATTTTATTCTAGGGCTTCGAGGACGCAGAAAGGTAATGATTCTTTATTTGTCGTTGTTGATCGGTTTTCTAAAATGGCGTATTTCATTCCTTGCAGGAAATCAGATGATGCTAGACATGTAGCTGAGTTGTTCTTTCAGGGAATAGTTCGGTTGCATGGGATACCGCGCACAATTGTGTCAGATCGCGACGTCAAATTTTTGAGTTATTTTTGGAAGACTTTGTGGTCCCGCCTTGGCACAAAACTGTTGTTTTCGACTACAAGTCATCCACAGACGGATGGTCTGACGGAAGTCACCAACCGAACCATTGGCAACCTACTCAGAGCATTGATTCAGAAGAACCTCAAGCGTTGGGAAGACATCTTGCCGGTTTCAGAGTTTGCATACAACCGAACCAAGCACTCCTAAACAGGGTTCTGTCCATTTGAAGTTGCCTACGGCTTTACTCCCTTGACGGTGATGGATCTCATTCCTTTGCCGCCCAAATAACAAGTCAATCCAGACGGTGCGAAGAAAGCTGAAGCAGTGCAACGCATACATGCTAAAGTGCGAGCTAATCTGGAGAAGACTTATGCCAAAGCCGCCGCCAATGCAAACCAACGGCGCAAGGCTGTGCATTTCGAACCAGGTGACTGGGTTTGGGTTCACATGAGGAAGGAACGATTCTCTGCAGCAAGAAGGACCAAACTCCATCCAAGGGGCGATGGACCTTTTCAGATCGTTTCCAAGATTGGGCCTAACGCCTACAAACTCGACTTACCAGGCGAGTGTGGTGTTAGTTCTTCCTTTAATGTTGCTGACTTGTCTCCTTTTGTTGATGACCAGGTTGCTGATTTGAGGACAAATCCTTTTCAACCGGGAGGGGATGATGAGGGCATCCAAAGTCAGCAACACGCAGCAAGTCAAACTACAAGTGATTCCGGAGAAGCTGAGGAGGAGGTTCGCATATTTCACACCTCTTTTCTTGCACTTGATTCGAATTCATAAACAAACTGGTCAGGATAGTTTATCCCTTGTTTTATCGATTCCGAACGTAAGTTAAAGGTTTGTAAAGAGCTTGTCACTTAATCACAAGGTCCTTGGCAACATTATCCGCATGTGTACAACCGTCCACATCAATTGGTATCAGAGCTAAGGAGTGGTTTCGTGACCGGAGAAGATCAACCGATCAAATCCTTTCCAGGTGTTTTGTTTTCCTTGTTAGTCTTGATTATTCTTGAAATTCTTGGAATTGAACTCATCTTCTTGGGGGAAAATTTTTTTTCTTCAAGCTTTTTAATTTTGCGATTTTTGGTGCTGTTTTCTATCTTTTAAAATCGCAAACTTCTTTATAAATTCGGATACCCTTGCTGTAAATTTTTCGGAACTCAAAATCGGGTTTTTGAACTAGGGTTTCTCGGATTTTTTCGTCGCTAATTCTCGCGACACTAGGGTTTGTTTGCTCAGCTTTTGTGACACTTGCTACCCCTTTTTGGTGCTGATTTGTTGAAAAATTGTGAGTTTTGCGGTTGATGTTAAGCAGCTCACTTGTTTATGCATTGTAAAAATTGCATGCTCTAGTTTTGGATACTTTCTTTTGAATTGTTGAAAATATATTGAATTCTTGATTTTGTATCCTTGTGCTGCTAAGATTATCTCTGGGATTAGGCTAGTAAATCGAAAACTGTTTTTGCTGGCCCTAGGGTTTTCGTAATTAAAAAAATCGCATATTGCTAAAGTTGGTACTGTTTTTTGCCACTAGGGGGTATTAATTTCGCAAATTTGGTACTGTTTTGCATACTAGAAGAATTGATAATTTGTGGGGATTGGTTTCTTGATTACCTATTGGGTGGGTGATCGCTTCTTTGGGTAGTTTAGGCTTTCCTGAAGTTGTTTCAACTCTGCTAATTTTCTTTGCTTCTATTCACTTTGAATTGCCCTGCTTTCAATTGCCTTGTTTATCTTTTCGTGCGACCTATACATTAGATCTTTAATTATAGTTTGGATTTTGTCATCGTGCACACTCATCTTTTCTGAAATTTGAGGGCTTAACCCCGAAATTTCCTGTTGTGTACTTCATATCTGAACTATATTACATAAATATCGTTTTACGAAAAGATTTTTCAAAACAGAACCAAGTGTGGTTTTTGCGAAAATTTTTGCTTCTTTCTTAAGTGTCATTGCTTTTGTGTGAATTACTGCTTGCCTGATACATTTATCAATACCGGGAGGTTTGAGTGGTAAAAGGCTTGAGTGCACATCTTATACAGGGCGCCACCCTAGAGCGATACACGGGGTTTGTGTGTAGCTATTAGGGGGGAAACACTTGGGGGAATAAGGGGGTAAGGTTATTTCTCACTTTTCCTTATTCTTAGCAGACAGATTTTCGCTTCTTTTACCAATGTCAGGTGGTAGTACTCCTAACCCTCTCGGGAACGAGCAAATTCTGGCTGCGATTGCGCAACTCTCCGCGCGATTCGCTACACTCACGGAGGAAGTCGCCGAACTCAGGACAGAACGGGACCAGAGGCGCACAGACTCAGACGACGAGCCGGCCGATCCAGGCACCAACGCCGCAGACCAGCCATTGGCAGGCCTCAGTCAGTGCAAAACTACCGTTCCACCCTTTGCCGGAGGCACGAATCCAGAGGACTATCTCGACTGGGAGATGAAGATAGAGGGCATTTTTGAACTTCATGCGATCCCGGAACACAAGAAAGTCCAACTTGCAGTGGTCCATTTCACCGACTATGCCCTAATCTGGAGGAATCAACAGCAGGACCAGCGCAGAAATACGCGCCTCATGAGTGCCCGCGCACCGCCTCTCTCTTGGTTTGATTTGACTACTTCTATGCGTAGGACTTTTGTACCGGACTACTATTTTAGAGAATTGTATAGGAAATTACATACTCTTGTACAAGGTTCTATGACTGTAGATGAATACTATAGAAAACTGGAGATGGCAAAAATTAGGGCTAATGTACAAGAAGATGAGCCCGCATCTATGGCTCGTTTTCTTAGTGGTTTAAACAGGGGTATTGCTTTAGCAGTTGAATTGCAGAATGCTACGACACTGACAGATATGCTGCACAAGGCTCGGGTTATGGAGGAGTATCTGAAGTCCGTTCCACCAGTCCGGACACCTACCAGCGCCCCACCAGCCTGGCGCAGGAATCCGACCTACTCGCCACCAGCAAGGGGCCGAACATGTCTGACCGCAAGGCCATTGTCCCTGTTTCCGCCGCCACTTTTTCTTCATCCCAGCAGAAAAACGCCATCAACTCCCAGGCAGTCTATCAGCAACGTTACTTGCCACAAGTGTTCAGGCCGTGGCCACTACATGCGTGACTGTCCCAACATCCGGAAGGTATTATTGGGCCAAGATGGTGAGTACATATCAGAATCCGATGAAGAGGAACCAACCGTTGACCCTATAAAGGAGTTAACTGACAGCACTCCGTCAGAATCTGTGGAGCAGTTCAAATTTCTTGAAGAAGATCCATCTCAGAACTTGGTTACTCGCACTCTGACCACAGCTGCTGTCCCGGACACGTCCCAAAGGACAAACATCTTCCATGCCCGCACAAAGGTAAATGGAAAGTTATGTGTTCTGATTATTGATGGAGGGAGTTGTACTAATGTTGCTAGTGAGTATATGGTTGATAAGCTGCTCCTCCCTGTCATCAATCATCCACGTCCTTATCGGCTTCAATGGCTCGACAGCTCAGACGGCTACAGAGTCACAAAGCAGGTGAGCGTACCATACGCTATCGGTAAGTTCGAATCCACGGTTTTATGTGATGTTCTGCCAATGGAGGCTTGTCACATTCTACTCGGACGACCATGGCTCTTTGACCTGAAGGCAACACATGATGGGGTCGCCAACACTTACTCGGTCTGCCAGGAGGGCAAGATCCACACGTTCCTACCCATGCCACTGGCTGAAGTGCGATCAGAAGCTATTCGTATGAAGGAGTCACTCGCTAAATGGGAAGCTGAAAGGCGCCAAGCGAAGGGTGAGGGGAAAGAAATTGTTGTAAAGGGTAGTAAGGCGAACTCTGATAAGCCTGATCAGGACAAAGTTTGGAGTAGTTGTTTTGCAACGAGAGGAGAGATAGGTCAAGTGTTAGACAGCAATGATGATGTATTTGTTTTAGTCTGTAAGGATAACTGTGCTAACCCTGACGATATCCCTCGGGATATCCCTACAGAAGTCAATTCTTTGTTGCAGGAATTTGCTGATGTCTTTCCAAACGAGTTACCGCAGGGTCTGCCGCCACTTCGAGGCATTGAACATCAGATTGACTTCATCCCTGGCGCACCTATACCAAATCGCCCTGCATACAAGGCAAATCCTGAGGAAACAAAGGAGTTGCAGGCGCAAATTGAGAAGCTATTGGCGCATGGTCAGGTAAGGGAATCTCTAAGTCCTTGTGCTGTACCTGTTATTCTAGTCCCTAAGAAAGAAGGTACATTGAGAATGTGTATGGATTGTAGAGCTGTAAATAAAATAACAATCAAGTATAGGCATCCTATCCCTAGGCTTGATGACATGTTAGAAGATTTGCATGGTTCTACTGTTTATACAAAAATAGATCTGACACAGGGCTATCATCAAATTCGCATGAGGGAGGGGGACGAATGGAAGACTGCTTTTAAAAACTAAATTTGGTTTATATGAGTGGTTAGTCATGCCCTTTGGTCTCACAAATGTACCTAGTACTTTCATGAGGTTAATGAATCATGTGCTTAGAAAGTTTATAGGTAAATTTGTTGTTGTGTATTTTGATGATATCTTGATCTATTCTAGGGATTATAATTCGCATGTTGAACATCTTCGTTTGGTTTTAATTGAATTACGTGCTAATCAGTTATATGCCAAGCTGCAAAAGTGTACCTTTTGTGTTTCGGAAGTTGTTTTTCTTGGTTTTGTAGTCTCTGCAGATGGTGTCAAAGTTGATGATGCCAAGGTGAAGGCCATTAGGGATTGGCCGCAGCCAACATCGGCCGCCCAAGTTCGGTCATTCCATGGATTGGCTGGATTTTACAGGCGGTTTGTGAAAGATTTCTCCACTAAAGCCGCGCCCATCAATGATCTCTGCAAGAAGAACGCACCATTTGTGTGGGGGCCAGCTCAGGAAAAAGCTTTTACTAGTTTAAAGCATGATCTCACTCATGCACCTGTTTTACCATTACCTGATTTTGATAAAGTGTTTGAACTAATGTGTGATGCATCAGGTGTTGGAATTGGCGCAGTACTAATGCAGGAGATGAAGCCTATCGCCTTTTTCAGTGAGAAACTAAAAGGGGCTGCCTTAAATTATCCTACATATGATAAGGAGCTCTATGCTGTTGTCCGTGCTTTTGAAACGTGGTCACATTATTTGATGTCTAAGGAATTTGTTGTTCATAGTGATCATGAGTCTCTTAAGCATTTAAAAGGGCAAAATAAGTTAAATAGACGTCATGCAAAGTGGGTTAATTTTATTGAGTCTTTTCCTTATATTATCAAGTATAAGAAAGGTACGGATAATTTAGTTGCTGACGCTCTATCTCGCAGGTATGAAATACTGATAATTCTTGATCATACATTGTTAGGTTTCGCATACCTCAAAGATTTGTATGCTTTTGATGTTGATTTTGCTGATGTGTATAAAGCATGTGAATCTGGTGCATTCCAAAAGTACTTTAGACAGGATGGTTTTCTGTTTAGGGAAAATAGGTTATGCATCCCTCGTAGTTCCACTAGGGAATTACTGGTTCGTGAAGCTCGTAGTGGGGGGCTTATGGGTCATTTTGGTGTGCATAAAACACTTGAACTATTGCATGAACACTTTTACTGGCCGCATATGCGCAAAGATGTACAGAATGTTTGCTCTCGATGCATTAATTGTCTGCAAGCTAAATCTACTTCTAAGCCCCATGGACTTTACACGCCTTTACCTGTACCTTCTGTACCTTAGACTGACATTTCTATGAATTTTATTCTAGGGCTTCCGAGCACGCAGAAAGGTAATGATTCTTTATTTTTCGTTGTTGATCGGTTTTCTAAAATGGCGCATTTCATTCCTTGCAGGAAATCAGATGATGCCAGACATGTAGCTGAGTTGTTCTTTCAGGGAATAGTTCGGTTGCATGGGATACCGCGCACAATTGTGTCAGATCGCGATGTCAAATTTCTGAGTTAAAAGGACAAAATAAGTTAAATAGACGTCATGCAAAATGGGTTAACTTTATTGAATCTTTTCCTTATATTATTAAGTATAAGAAAGGTAAGGATAATTTAGTTGCTGACGCTCTATGATGCGGACATCCAAAGTCAACAACACGCAACAAGTCAAACTACAAGTGATTCCGGAGAAGCTGAGGAGGAGGTTCGAGTTCTACATCGAGGCCCAACAATGCTTCAGGATCCAAGCCCATATCAGAGGGATCCACTTGTAGACATCACTGGGCCCATGACTAGAAACAGAGCGAAGAAGGTGCGAGAAGCTCTCAACAACCTTGTGCAAGCCTGCCATCAAGATGCCCAGCTGATTGTAGAAGCCCACGCCTTGGGAGCAAAATGGAGGAAATGTGCGATTTGCAACTCTTCTAACTATCTTGGAAGAAGAGGCGCAAGTCATCAAATCTTAATCAAGAAGAAGGCTGTTTCTTGAAGTACTTTAGACATGATGGTTTTCTGTTTAGAGAAAATAGGTTATGCATCCCTCGTAGTTCCACTAGGGAATTACTGGTTCGTGAAGCTCATAGTGGGGGTCTTATGGGTCATTTTGGTGTGCATAAAACACTTGAACTGTTGCATGAACACTTTTATTGACCGCATATGCGCAAAGATGTACAGAATGTTTGCTCTCGATGTATTAATTGTTTACAAGCTAAATCTACTTCTAAACCCCATGGGCTTTACACGCCATTACCTATCCCTTCTGTGCCCTGGACTGACATTTCTATGGATTTTATTTTAGGGCTTCCAAGGACGCAGAAAGGTAATGATTCTTTATTTGTCGTTGTTGATCGTTTCTCTAAAATGGCGCATTTCATTCCTTGCAGGAAATCAGATGATGCCAGACATGTAGCTGAGTTGTTCTTCCAAGGTATTGTTCGGCTACATGGAATTCCAAGAACTATAGTCTCAGATCGCGACGTCAAATTCTTGAGTTATTTTTGGAAGACTTTGTGGTCCCACCTCGGCACAAAACTGTTGTTTTCGACTACAAGTCATCCACAGACGGATGGTCAGACGGAAGTCACCAACCGAACCGTTGGCAACCTACTCAGAGCATTGATTCAGAAGAACCTCAAGTGTTGGGAAGACATCTTGCCGGTTGCAGAGTTTGCCTACAACCGAACGAAGCATTCATCAACAGGGTTCTGTCCATTTGAAGTTGCCTACGGCTTTACTCCCTTGACGGTGATGGATCTCATTCCTTTGCCGCCCAAAGAACAAATCAATCCAGACGGTGCGAAGAAAGCTGAAGCAGTGCAACGCATGCATGCTAAAGTTCGAGCTAATCTGGAGAAGACTTATGCCAAAGCCGCCGCCAATGCAAACCAACAGCGCAAGGCTGTGAATTTCGAACCAGGTGACTGGGTTTGGGTTCACATGAGGAAGGAATGATTCCCTGCAGCAAGAAGGACCAAACTCCATCCAAGGGGCGATGGACCTTTTCAGATCGTTTCCAAGATTGGGCCTAACGCCTACAAGCTCAATTTACCAGGTGAGTATGGTGTTAGTTCTTCCTTTAATGTTGCTGATTTGTCTCATTTTGTTGATGACCAGGTTGCTGATTTGAGGACAAATCCTTTTCAACCGGGAGGGGATGATGAGGGCATCCAAAGTCAACAACACGCAACAAGTCAAACTACAAGTGATTCCGGAGAAGCTGAGGAGGAGGTTCGAGTTCTACATCGAGGCCCAACAATGCTTCAGGATCCAAGCCCATATCAGAGGGATCCACTTGTAGACATCACTGGGCCCATGACTAGAAGCAGAGCGAAGAAGGTGCTAGAAGCTCTCAAAAACCTTGTTCAAGCTTGCCATCAAGATGCCCAGCTGATTGTAGAAGCCCACGCCTTGGAGCAAAATGGAGGAAATGTGTAATTTGCAACTCTTCTAACTATCTTGGAAGGAGAGGCGCAAATCATCACATCTTAATCAAGAAGAAGGCTGTTTCTTGAAGTCTTGAAGAAGTTGGGAGGTTCTTGGACTTAAAAGAGACTAAATAATAAAGTTCCTTACCAATTGGGCCAACCCAAAAACTCATGGACCAGCCCACAAGTTTTCGGCCAGCCCAAGGAGTAGCATGAAGACCGCACGGCCCAATCCAAGGAGAAGAGCCCGCACGGCCAACCAAGGAAAAAGCCACACGGTTTTAGGGAATTAATTTTCAAATTTTTAATTAAGTCTTTTTAGTCTTTTAGTTAATTTCCAAAACTGGTTTCATTGTTCTTTTTGGAAGTAGGACTTTTATTTCTTTCCTACTTGTTTTCCAATTAGTTTCCTTCTTGTTTTAGGTAGTGTAAATTCGGCTACCTCATGTTTAAGGTAAAACCGAATTCTTGTTACCTTTTCTTACCATTCCTACTTCTTTCCGAGTTTGGTAATTGTACAAGGAATTAACCTCTTGGTTAATTTCCAATTCTAATTCTTTTCTTTTCCTACTTTTTGTATTAAAATTCGGCCACCCTCACCTATAAATAGGTGACCGAATTCTTCAATAAAGTTAGTGTATTTCTGATCAAAAACTTAGTGTTTGAAGTACCTCCTTTTATTGTTTTATGTATTTGCATGTCGTAGTTTACATAATTGCATGAAACTTAGCCTATTAGGTTCTTGCTCTACCTAATTGTTCGCATGTTTCACACCTCTTTTCTTGCACTTGATTCGAATTCATAAATAAACTGGTCAGGATAGTTTATCCCTTGTTTTATCAATTCCGAACGTAAGTTAAAGGTTTGTAAAGAGCTTGTCACTTAATCACAAGGTCCTTGGCAACATTATCCGCATGTGTACAACCGTCCACATCACTAACTCACGTTCGGATTTAAGAGAAAACAAAGGAAAGCTAACCTAGCTAACTTGTTTATAAATTCTAACCAAGTGCAAGCAAGAGATGTGAAACATGCGAATAATTAGGTAGAGCAAGAACCTAATTAGCTAAGTTTCATGCAATTATGTAAACTACGACATGCAAATACATAAAGCAATAAAAGGAGGGTACTCAAACACTAAGTTTTATGATATGAATACTCTGATTATTATTGATGAATTCGGTGCCCATTTATAAGTGTAGAGGCAGCTGAAAAAGGTACAACAAGTTGAAGAAGGAAAGAATTAGAATTGGAAATTAACCTCTATTACCAAACCCGGAAAGAAGTAGGAATGGTAAGAAAAGGAAAGCAATTTTCGGATTTACCCTTAACAAGTGGCAGCCGAAAATTGTAACTAAAATAAAGAAAAGAATAAAAATCCTACTTCCAAAAAGAATAAGGGAACCCTTTTTGGAAATTAACTTAAAAGAATAAAACAACTTAATTAAGTAAAAGAAAAGATCCCTAATTAGGCAACTAGCCGTTGGACTTGCTTACTAGCCGTTGGGCTTGCTTTGTTTAGCCGTTGGGCTTGCTTTGCTAGCCGTTGAGCTTGCTTGTGCGGCTTCCTCTTGCTTCCTTTGGGCTGGCCGAAACTTGTGGGCTGGTCCATGAGTTTTGGGTCGGCCCAAATTGTAGGGAACTTTATTAATTTGTTTCTTTTAAGTCCAAGAACCTTCCGTCATCTTCAAGACTTCAAGAAACAGCCTTCTTCTTCTTTAGGACTTGATGATTTGTGCCTCTTCTTCAAATCTGGTTAGAAGAGTTGCAAATCGCACATTTCCTCCATTTTCCTCCAAGGCGTGGGCTTCTACAATTAACTGAGCATCCTGATGGCAAGCTTGAACAAGGTTGTTGAGTGCATCTCGAACCCTCTTCGCTCTGCTTCTGGTCATGGGCCCAGTGATGTCTACAAGTGGATCCCTCTGATATGGGCTTGGATCCTGAAGCATTGTCGGGCCTCGATGTAGAACTCGAACCTCCTCCGCAGCTTCTCCGGAATCACTTGTAGTCTGACTTGTTGCGTGTTGACTTTGGATGCCCGCATCACCTTGTCCAACCTTGCCATCAAGACGCTCAGTTGATTGTAGAAGCCAACGCCTTGAAGCAGAAAGGAGGAAATGTTCAAATTGCAACTCTTCTAACAATTCTTGAAGAAGAGGCGCAATTCACCACTTTCCATTAAAGAAGAAGGCTGTTTCTTGAAGTCTTGAAGATGCCGGAAGTTCTTGGGCTTTAAAGAAACAATTCATGAAATTCCCTACACATTGGGCCGACCCAAACTCATGGAGGACCAGCCCACAAGTTTCAGCCAGCCCAAGGAGTCCACAAGAGCAACCGCACGGCCAGCCCAAAGAGAAAGCCCACACGGCTCCTTAAAATTAATTAGGGATTTTCTTTTAATTAATTAAGTTGTTCTTTTAAGTTAGTTTCCAAAAAGGGTTCTTTCTTGTTCTCTTTTTGGAGTAGGCTTTTTATTATTTCCTTATTGTTTTAAACTTGTTAAATTCGGCAATCACCAAAAAGAATAGGTGACCAAATTCTTTTCTTCCTTTTCTTACCATTCCTACTTCTTTCCGGGTTTGGTAAAGGAAATTAACCTCTTGGTTAATTTCCAATTCTACTTCTTTTCTTTTTCTAATTCTTGTACTATTTTCGGCCATCCCTTACTCCTATAAATAGGGGCCGAATTCTTCAATAAAATTCAGAGTATTCAGATCATAAAACTTAGTGTTTGAGTACCCTCCTTTTATTGCTTTATGTATTTGCATGTTGTGGTTTACATAATTGCATGAAACTTAGCTAATTAGGTTCTTGCTCTACCTAATTATTCGCATGTTTCAAATCTCTTTCTTGCACTTGGTTCGACTATAAAACAAGTTAGCTTTAGGATAGCTCCTCTTTGTTTCTCTTAGCCGAAAGTAAGTTAGAGAATTCTAAGAGCTCACCGCTTAATCACAAGGTCCTTGGCAACATTATCCGCATGTGTACAACCGTCCACATCAGTTAGAGCCTATACGAGCTACGCCACTTAATCGCACTTTCCTTGGCAACTTCATCCTCATGTGTACAACCGTCCACATCAATTGGTATCAGAGCTTTCCGGGCAACTTTCATCCGCATGTGTACATCCGTCCACATCAATTGCTATCAGAGCTTAGGAGTGGTTTCGTGGCTGGAGAAGGTCGAAGTAACCCGACCGAATCTTATCAGGTGTTTTCTTTTCCTTGTTAGTCTTGCTTGTCTTGAAATTCTTGGAAGTAGAACGCATCTTCTTGGGGGAAATTTTTTTTTCTTTCAAGCTTTGAATTTTGGTTTTTGTACTGTTTTAAAATCGAAATTTCCTTCGAAAAATTGAACCAAATTTTAACGTACTGAAAAACGCATCTTAGGGTTTTAAAATCACCTTCTTTTTGCGAAAAGCTTGTACTGTTTTGGGGCTGTTTTTCTTAACTTAAAATCGCATATCCCTTGCTGTAAATTCAAAATTAAAAATTTGGACTTTAGAAACAAATTTAGGGTTCGGATTTTGGGCTTAGCTAGGGTTTCGGTTTTGTTGAATCTTTTAGTCGCCTTTACCTTGCGACGCTAGGGTTTTGAGAGACACTTTAGTGCTGCTGTTTTTGCGTCTAAATTGCTGGGTTTTGCGATTGTTTTTCTACCCCTCTTATGCTGAATTTGTGAAAATTGGTGAGTTTTTGCGGTTGATGTTAAGCAGCTCACCTTATCTGCGCATCGTAATTTGCATGCACTAGTTTTGGATACCTCGTTTTGAATTCTTGAAAATATAGTGAATTCTTAATTTTGTGTCCTTGTGCTACTGAGATTATCCCTGGGAATTGGTTGGTTAGTCAAAAATTGAACTTTGCTAGCCCTAGGGTTTTCTTTTCTTCAATTCGCATTTTGGTTAATTTTGCCGCCACTTAGGGGTTTTAAAATTTGTAATTGGGTTGTCTGCATATTGAAAGAATTAACAATTTGCTGGGATTGGTTTCTTTGATTACCTATCGGGTGGGTGATCTCTTCTTTGGTTAGTTTTAGGACTTTCCTAAAGTTGTTTCAACTCTGCTTATTTTTCTTGATTCTATTCAATTCTTGAATTGCCCTGCTTTCAACTGCTAGTTGTATTTTTTCAAGCGACCTGAACGTTTACTCTTGAATTATAGTTTGGATTTTTGTCATCGTGCACACCCATCTTTTCTGAAATTTGAGGGCTTCACCCCGAAATTTCCTTATTGTGTACCTCTTATCTGAACTATATTACAAATACCGTTTGCGAAAATATTTTTCAACCTCAAATAGAACCAAGTATCTATTTTCGAAAATTTGTGCTTTTTCCTTAAGTATCATTGCTGTGTGTGAGTTACTGCTTGCCTTAGACATTTATCAATACCGGGAGGTAGAGTGGAAAAAGGCTTGAGTGAACATACTATAAGGGCGCCACCCTCGAGTGAAACACTGGTTTGTCTGTAGCTGTTAGGTGGGATACACTTGGGGGACAAGGGGGTAAGGTTACTACTCATTTTTCCTTGTTTTTAGCAGACAGATTTTCGCTGATTACCGATGTCAGGAGGAGGTGCTTCTATCCCTTTGGGGAGTGAGCAAATACTGGCTGCAATAGCGCAACTCTCTGCGCGATTTGCTACCCTCACGGAGGAGGTTGCTGACTTGCAGGCTGAGCGGGAACAACGACGTACGGAGTCAGAGGAGGACAACCCTACCAACGACAACAACGCCGCTGCCAAGCCTTTCGAGGGTCTCAGTCAATGCAAAACGACTGTTCCACCCTTCGCCGGCGGTACGAATCCGGAGGATTATCTAGACTAGGAGATGAAAATGGAGCGCATCTTCGAGCTTCATGCGATCCCAGAACACAAGAAGGTCCCACTCGCGTTGGTACATTTCACGGACTATGCCCTGGTCTAGTGGAATAAAGAGATGGACCAACGAAGGAATACCCGTCCAATGTGGGCCCGTGCTCCGCCTCTAACTTGGTTTGATTTGACTACTTCTATGCGTAGAACTTTTGTTCCTGATTATTATTTTAGAGAATTGTATAGGAAATTACATACTCTTGTACAAGGTTCTTTATCTGTAGACGCATATTATAGGAAGTTAGAGATGGCCAAAATTAGGGCAAATGTGCAGGAAGATGAAGCTGCTTCAATGGCTCGTTTTCTTAATGGCCTAAACAGGGGTATAGCTTTAGCTGTTGAACTTCAGAATGTGACAACTCTGACGGACATGTTGCACAAAGCTCGGGTTATGGAGGAATACCTGAAGACCGTTCCACCCATCCGGACGCCTACCAGCGCCCCACCGGCTTGGAGAAAGAATCCGATTTACTCTCCACCTGCAAAGAAGCCGTTTACGTCGGAAAGGAAGGCTATAGTCCCCGCCACTACCTCGTCTTCATCCCAATCCAGAACGCCCTCAACACCTCGGCAATCCATCAGCAATGTCACTTGCCACAAATGCTCAGGCCGTGGCCACTACATGCGCGATTGCCCTAACATCCGGAAGGTCTTATTGGGGCAAGATGGTGAGTACATTTCCGAAGAGGATGAAGAAGATCAACCTGTTGACCCCTTGTCGGAGTTAACTGACAGCACTCCATCTGCACCGGTCGAGCACTTTGAGTTCATCGAAGAAGATCCTAATCAGAACCTAGTTACTCGCACCTTGACTACAGCTGCTGTTCAGGATACATCTCAACGAACAAACATCTTTCACGCCAGGACTAAGGTAAATGGGAAGTTGTGTGTTCTGATCATTGATGGAGGGAGTTGCACAAATGTGGGCAGCGAATATATGGTCGAAAAACTGAAGCTCCCTATAATCAATCATCCACGTCCTTATCGGCTCCAATGGCTCGACAGCTCAGATGGCTCGACAGCTCAGATGGCTACAGAGTCACCAAGCAGGTAAGTGTACCATATGCTATCGGTAAGTTCGAATCCACTGTTTTATGTGATGTTCTGCCAATGGAGGCTTGTCACATTCTGCTCGGACGACCATGGCTCTTTGACCTGAAGGAAACGCATGATGGGGTCGCCAACACTTACTCGGTCTGTCAGGCGGGCAAGATCCACACGTTCCTCCCTATGCCACCTAATGAAGTGCGTTCAGAAGCAATCCGCATGAAGGACGCCATCGCCAAATGGGAAGCTGAAAAGTGCCTGGATAAGGGGAAGGGGAAAGAACTTGTAATGGGTAGTAAGGCGAACTCTGATAAGCCTAATCAGGAAGAAGTTAAGAATAGCTGTTTCGCTACAGTAGGGGAAATAGGACAAGCTGAAAACGTTCTGTACTAGTTTTAGTATGTAAAGATACTTGTGCTAACCCTGAAGATATCCCTCAGGATATCCCTTTAGAAGTTGATTGTTTGTTGCAAGAATTCAACAATGTGATGCGGGCATCCAAAGTCAACACGCAACAAGTCAGACTGCAAGTGATTCCGGAGAAGCTGAGGAGGAGGTTCAAGTTCTACATCGAGGCCCGACAATGCTTCAGGATCCAAGCCCATATCAGAGGGATCCACTTGTAGACATAAATGGGCCAATGACCAGAAGCAGAGCGAAGAAGGTTCGAGATGCACTCAACAACCTTGTTCAAGCTTGCCATCAGGATGCTCAGTTAATTGTATAAGCCCACGCCTTGGAGGAAAATGGAGGAAATGTGCGATTTGCAACTCTTCTAACTATCTTTGAAGAAGAGGCGCAAATCATCAAGTCCTAATAAAGAAGAAGGCTGCTTCTTGAAGTCTTGAAGATGCCGGAAGGTTCTTGGACTTAAAAGAAACAAATTAATAAAGTTCCCTACAATTTGGGCCGACCCAAAACTCATGGACCAGCCCACAAGTTTCGGCCAGCCCAAAAGGAAGCAAGGAGAAGCCGCACAAGCAAGTCCAACGGCTAGCAAGCCCAACGGCTAGTCCAAACGGCTAGTACCAAATTAGGGATCTTTTCTTTTACTTAATTAAGTTATTTTATTCTTTTTAAGTTAATTCCCAAAAAGGGTTCCCTTATTCTTTTTGGAAGTAGGATTTTTATTCTTTTCTTTATTTTAGTTTACAATTTTCGGCTGCCACTTGTTAAGGGTAAATCCAAAAATTGCTTTCCTTTTCTTACCATTCCTACTTCTTTCCGGGTTTGGTAATTGTAAAAGAAATTAACCTCTTGGTTAATTTCCAATTCTAATTCTTTCCTTCTTCTACTTCTTGTACTAATTTTCGGCTGCCTCATCCTTATAAATAGGTGCCGAATTCTTCAATAAAAAGTTAGAGTATTCAGATCATAAAACTTAGTGTTTGAGTACCCTCCTTTTATTGCTTTATGTATTTGCATGTCGTAGTTTATATAATTGCATGAAACTTAGCTATTTAGGTTCTTGCTCTACCTAATTATTTGCATGTTTCACATCTCTTGCTTGCACTTGGTTCGAATTTATAAACAAGTTAGCTAGGTTAGCTTTCCTTTGTTTTCTCTTAAATCCGAACGTGAGTTAGGGGTTTTATTCGAGCTTGTCACTTAATCACAAGGTCCTTGGCAACATTATCCGCATGTGTACAACCGTCCACATCACAATGTCTTTCCAGACGAGCTGCCGCAGGGATTGCTACCTCTCCGTGGGATTGAACATCAAATCGACTTCATACCTGGCGCATCTATTCCAAATCGACCTGCCTACAAAGCAAATCCGGAGGAAACAAAGGAGTTGCAAAAGCAGATCGACAAGCTTTTGGCTAACGGTCAGGTAAGGGAATCTCTTAGTCCTTGTGCTGTACCTATAATTCTGGTCCCTAAGAAAGATTGTACATGGAGAATGTGTGTTGATTGTCGAGCTATTAATAAGATAACAATCAAGTATAGGCATTGATGCGGGCATCCAAAGTCAACACGCAACAAGTCAAACTACAAGTGACTCCGGAGAAGCTGAGGAGGAGGTTCGAGTTCTACATCGAGGTCCTACGATGCTTCAGGATTCAAGTCCATATCAGAGGGATCCACTTGTAGACATCACTGGGCCCATGACCAGAAGCAGAGCGAAGAAGGTTCGAGATGCACTCAACAACCTTGTTCAAGCTTGCCATCAGGATGCTCAATTAATTGTAGAAGCCCATGCCTTGGAGGAGAAAGGAGGAAATGTGCAAATTGCGAATCTTCTACACATCTTTGAAGAGGAGGCGCAATTCACAAAATCCTAATGAAGAAGAAGGCTGTTTCTTGAAGTCTTGAAGATGCCGGAAGAACCCAATTCATGAAACTCCCTACACATTGGGCCGACCCAAACTCATGGACCAGCCCACAAGTTTCGGCCAGCCCAAGAAGCAACAAGAAGCCGCGCGGACAAGCCCACACGATTCCTTAAATTAGTTAGGGTCTTTCGGATTTAATTAATTAAGTGTTTTATTTCTTTTAGTTAGTTTCCAAAAAAGGGTTCTTTCTTGATCTCTTTTTGGGAGTAGGACTTTTATTCTTTCCTACTTGTTTTCAACTTAGTTTCCTTCTTGTTTTGGTAGTTGTAAATTCGGCAATCACCCAATGATGAGGTGACCGAATTCTTCTTTCCTTTTCTTACCATTCCTACTTCTTTCCGGGTTTGGTAATTGTAAAAGAAATTAACCTCTTGGTTAATTTCCAATTCTAGTTCTTTTCTTTTTCTACTTCTTGTATTTTTCGGCCACCTTACACCTATAAATAGGGGCCGACTTCTTCAATAATACTTAGCGTATTTCAGATCATAAACTTAGTGTTTGAAGTACCTCCTTTTATTGCTTTACGTATTTGCATGTCGTAATTTAAATACTTGCATGAAACTTAGCTAATTAGGTTCTTGCTCTGCCTAATTATTCGCATGTTTCACATCTCTTTCTTGCACTTGGTTCGAATTTCTAAACAAGTTAGCTAGGTTAGCTTTCCTTTGTTTTCTCGTAAATCCGAACGTGAGTTAGGGGTTTATTTGAGCTTGTCACTTAATCACAAGGTCCTTGGCAACATTATTCGCATGTGTACAACCATCCACATCAGGCATCCTATCCCTAGACTTGATGACATGTTAGAGGATTTGTATGGCTCTACGATTTACACTAAAATATATCTTACACAGGGCTATCATCAAATTTGCATGAGGGAGGGGGATGAATGGAAAACTGCTTTGAAGACTAAGTTTGGTTTGTATGAGTGGTTAGTCATGCCCTTCGGCCTAACAAATGCACCTAGTACTTTTATGCGATTAATGAATCATGTGCTTAGAAATTTCATAGGAAAATTTGTTGTGGTTTATTTTGATGATATCTTGATCTATTCCAGGGACATGAAATCGCATGTAGAACATATTCGCTTGGTATTAATTGAATTACGTGCTAATAAATTGTATGCCAATGTGAAGAAATGTACTTTCTGTGTTTCAGAAGTTGTGTTTCTCGGTTTTGTAGTCTCTGAAGCTTGTGTCAAAGTTGACGACGCCAAGGTGAAAGCCGTTAGGGAGTGGCCCACACCAACCTCGGCCGCACAGGTAAGGTCTTTCCACGGTTTGGCTGGATTTTACCGACAGTTTGTGAAGGAATTTTCTACCAAAGCAGCACCTCTGAACGACTTGTGCAAAAAGAATGTTCCATTCATGTGGGGGCAAGCTCAGGAAAACGCCTTTACGGTTCTTAAGCATGATCTCAGTCATGCACCTGTTTTAGCATTACCTGATTTTGATAAAGTCTTTGAACTAATGTGTGATGCATCAGGTATAGGAATTGGTGCAGTTTTAATGCAGGAACGCAAGCCAATCGCCTATTTCAGTGAGAAGTTAAAAGGGGCTGCCTTAAATTATCCAACTTACGATAAGGAGCTCTACGCAGTGGTCCGTGCTTTCGAGACTTGGTCACATTATTTAATGGCCAAGGAATTTGTTGTTCATAGTGATCACGAGTCCCTTAAACACTTAAAGGGACAGAATAAATTAAATAGACGTCATGCTAAATGGGTTAATTTTAGTGAAACTTTTCCTTACATTATTAAATATAAGAAGGGTAAAGATAATTTGGTTGCTGACGCTCTATCTCGCAGGTATGAAATTCTGGCTGTTCTAGATCATTCTTTGCTAGGATTTGCATATCTAAAAGATTTGTATGCTTCTGATAGTGATTTTTTGACTTTGTATAAAGCATGTGAATCTGGTGCATTTTATAAGTACTATAGACAGGATGGTTTCTTATTTAGGGAACATAGGTTATGCATCCCTCGTAGTTCTACTAGAGAATTACTGGTTCGTGAAGCTTACAATGGAGGTCTTATTGGTCATTTTGGTGTGCATAAAACACTTGAAGTGTTACAGGAACATTTTTATTGGCCTCATATGCGAAAAGATGTACAGCATGTCTGCACTCGTTGTATTAATTGTTTAAAAGCTAAATCTACATCTAAGCCTCATGGACTTTACTCACCTTTACCTATTCCTTCTTTACCTTGGACTGACATTTCAATGGATTTTATTCTAGGTCTTTCGGGACGCAAAGAGTTGACTCCTTATTTGTCGTAGTCGATCGTTTTTCTAAAATGGCTTACTTTATTCCTTGCAGGAAATCAGATTATGCCAAACATGTTGCGGACTTATTCTTTCAGGGAATAGTTCGGCTGCATGGAATACCGCGCACCATTGTCTCTGATCGCGACGTCAAATTTTAGAGTTACTTTTGGAAGACTTTGTGGTCACGCCTCGGCACAAAACTCCTGTTTTTGACTACAAGTCATCCACAGACGGATGGTCAGACTGAAGTCACCAACCGCACCGTTAGCAATCTACTTCGGGCCTTAATACAGAAGAATCTCAAACGTTGGGAAGAAATCTTACCGGTTGCAGAGTTTGCCTACAACCGCACTAAGCACTCCTCAACAGGGTTCTGTCCATTCGAATTTGCCTACGGCTTCACTCCTTTGACGGTTATGGATCTCATCCCTTTGTCGCTAAAGGAACAGGTTAATCTCGACGGCGCCAAGAAGGCTGAAACCGTCAAACGCCTGCATGCCAAGGTTCGGGCCAACCTTGAGCAAAAGTACGCCAGAGCCGCCGCCCATGCAAACCAACTGTGCAAGGCTGTGAACTTTGAACCAGGCGACTGGGTTTGGGTTCACATGAGGAAGGAACGATTCCCTGCTGCGAGGAGGACGAAACTCCATCCCCGGGGCGATGGGCCTTTACAAATCGTGTCCAAGATGGGGACTAATGCTTACAAGCTTGATTTACCAGGTGAGTATGGTGTTAGTACTTCATTTAATGTTGCTGACTTGTCTCCATTTACTTATGAACAGGGTGAAGATTTGAGGTCAAATCCTTTTCAACCGGGAGGGGATGATGAGGGCATCCCAAGTCCAGTGACAAGTACACAAACAAGTGAGTCCAGAGAAGCTGAGGAGGTTCGAGTTCTACACCGAGGTCCAACAATGCTTCAGGATCCAAGTCTATATCAAAGGGATCCACTTGTAGACATCATTGGGCCAATGACCAGAAGCAGAGCAAAGAAGGTTCAAGAGACACTCAACAACCTTGTACAAGCTTGCCAAAAAGATGCCCAAGTGATAGTAGAAGCCAATGCCTTGGAGAACAAAGACGGAAAGGTTCAAATTGCGACTCTCCTTACAATTCTTGAAGAAGAGGCGTAATTCCCCAATCCACAATGAAGAAGAAGGTTGTTTGATGTGGACGGTTGTACACATGCGGATTAAAGTTGCCAAGGACCTTGTGATTAAGTAGCGAGCTCGTATAATACTCTATCTTACCCGAAAAATCAGAGAAACAAAAAGAACTTAACCTAAGCTAATTTGTTTTAGATTTTCGAACCAAGTGTAAGAAAAGAGTTTTGAAACATGCGAATTAATTAGTAGAGCAAGTAACCTAATTAGCTAAGTTTCATGCAATTATGTAAACTACAACATGCAAATACATAAAGTGATGTGGACGGTTGTACAGATGCGGATAATGTTGCCAAGGACCTTGTGATTAAGTGACAAGCTCTTACAAAACCTTCAACTCACGTTCGGATTTGATAAAACAAAGGAAAAACTATCCTGACCAACTTGTTTATAAATTCGAACCAAGTGCAAGAAAGAGGTGTGAAACATGCGAATAATTAGGCAGAGCAAGAACCTAATTAGCTAAGTTTCATGCAAGTGTGTAAATTACGACATGCAAATACATAAAGCAATACTAAGTTTATGATCTGAAATACACTGAATATTATTGATGTTTCGGTCCCTTTATATAGGAGAAGGGATGGCCGAAAAATACAAGAATTAGAAAAAGAAAAGAACTAGAAATGGAAATTAACCAAGAGGTTAATTTCTTTTACAATTACCAAACCCGGAAAGAAGTAGGAATGGTAAGAAAAGGCAACAAAAATTCGGTCACCTCATAATGGGTGATTGCCGAAATTACAAGTACCAAAACAAGAAGGAAAGCTAATTAGAAAACAAGTAGGAAAAGAATAAAAATCCTACTCCCAAAAAGAATAAGGAAACCCTTTTTGGAAACTAACTTAAAATAAAATAACTTAATTAAAAATCTGAAAATAATCCCTAAAACCGTGTGGCTTCTCCTTGGGCTGGCCGTGTGGGCTTTCTCCTTGAATGGGCCGTGCGGCTTCCTTTGTTGACTCCTTGGGCTGGCCGAAAACTTGTGGGCTGGTCCATGAGTTTTGGGTCGGCCCAAATTGTAGGGAACTTTATTAATTTGTTTCTTTTAAGTCCAAGAACCTTCCGGCATCTTCAAGACTTCAAGAAACAGCCTTCTTCTTTATTGTGAAGTGCTGAATTGCGCCTCTTCTTCAAGGATTGTTAGAAGAGTTGCAATTTGAACATTTCCTCCATTTTGTTTCAAGGCGTGTGCTTCTTTTTGCAATTTGTGCCTCCTCTTTGTTTCGTGGATTTTGACTCATATTGTGTGTTGTTTTCGCCCTTGATGTCCTCATCATTCCCTCCCGGTTGGAAAGGATTCGTCCTCGAATCCAAGGCGCTGAAAACAAACAGAAACAAGTCAGAAAGATTAATACAAAACAAAGATCATGCTTACCTGTTAAATGAAACTTGTAAGTAGGAGGCCCGAATGGTGACACGATGTGAAAAGGCCGATCTCCATCACGGGCTTTAAACTCCTTGGACATCTCTTTGGCAGTGTAGATAATAGGCAACAGTGCTTTGCAGTAGTCCAGATCGTGAGCCAAAAGTTCATCGATCTGTCTTTGCAACTCCATTGTCTCCTTCGGTTTGTCTCCTTCCTGCAACAAAGAATCGACTTTCATAGGGACATCCCGAGGGATATCTTCAGGGTTAGCACAATTATCTTTACATACTAAAACTAGTACATCAGCATTGTTGTCTAACACTTGACCTATCTCCCCTAAAGTAGCGAAACAACTACCCTTAACTTTGTCCTGATCAGGCTTATCAGAGTTCGCCTGACTACCCTTTACAAGTTCTTTCCCCTGACCCTTCGCTTGGCGCCTTTCAGCTTCCCATTTTGCGATTGACTCCTTCATACGAACAGCTTCTGATCGCACTTCAGCTGGTGGCATGGGTAGGAACGTGTGGATCTTGCCCTCCTGGCAGACCGAGTAAGTGTTGGCGACCCCATCATGTTTTGCCTTCAGGTCAAAGAGCCATGCCCGTCCGAGTAGAATGTGACAAGCCTCCATTGGCAGAACATCACATAAAATCGTGGATTCGAACTTACCGATAGCGTATGGTACGCTTACCTGCTTGGTGACTCTCTAGCCGTCTGAGCTGTCGAGCCATTGAAGCCGATAAGGACGTGGATGATTGATGATAGGGAGGTGCAGCTTATCAACCATATACTCACTAGCAACGTTAGTACAACTCCCTCCATCAATAATCAGAACACATAACTTTCCATTTACCTTGGTTCGGGCATGGAAGATGTTTGTCCTTTGGGACGTGTCCGGGACAAACATCTTCCATAACTACAGCTGCTGTCCCGGACACGTCCCAGCGGACAAACATCTTCCATGCCCGAACCAAGGTAAATGGAAAGTTATGTGTTCTGATTATTGATGGAGGGAGTTGTACTAACATTGCTAATGAGTATATGGTTGATAAGCTGCACCTCCCTGTCATCAATCATCTATGTCCTTATCGGCTTCAATGGCTCGACAGCTCAGACGGCTACAGAGTCACAAAGCAGGTAAGCGTACCATACGCTATCGCTAAATGCGAATCCACGGTTTTATGTGATGTTCTGCCAATGGAGGCTTGTCACATTCTACTCGGACGACCATGGCTCTTTGACCTGAAGGCAACACATAATGGGGTCGCCAACACTTACTCGGTCTGCCAGGAGGGCAAGATCCACACGTTCCTACCAATGCCGCCGACTGAAGTGCGATCTGAAGCAGTTCGCATGAAGGAGTCCATCGCAAACTGGGAAGCTGAAAGGCGCCAAGCGAAGGGTAAGGGGAAAGAACATGTAAAGGGTAGTAAGGCGAACTCTGATAAGCCTGATCAGGACAAAGTTAGAAATAGTTTTTTCACTACAACAGGGGAGATAGGTCAAGTGTTAGACAGCAATGATGATGTACTAGTTTTAGTATGTAAAGATAATTGCACTAACCCTGACGATATCCCTCAGGATATCCCTATGCACGTCGTTTCTTTGTTATAGGGAGGAGACAAACCGAAGGACACAATGGAGTTGCAAAGACAGATCGACGAACTTTTGGCTCACGATCTGGACTACTGCAAAGCACTGTTGCCTGTCATCTACACTGCAAAAGAGATGTCCAAGGAGCTTAACGCCCGTGATGGCGATAGGCCTTTTGCAATCGTGTCCACAATAGGGCCTCCTGCTTACACGCTTAATTTGACAGGTAAGCATGATGTATGTTTTGTGTTCATCTTTCTAACTTGTTTCTGTTTGTTTTCAGCACCTTGGATTCGAGGACGAATCCTTTCCAAACGGGACGGAATGATGAGGACATCAAGGGCGAAAACAACACACATTAGGAGTAAGAATCCACGAAACAAAGAGGACGGCCAAAAAGAAGACAACGCCTTGGAGCAGCAAGGAGGAAATGTTCAAATTGCAACTCTTCTAACAATTCTTGAAGAAGAGGCGCAATTCACCACTTCCTAATGAAGAAGAAGGCTGTTTCTTGAAGTCTTGAAGATGGCGTAAGGTTCTTGGGCTTTAAAGAAACAATTCATGAAATTCCCTACACATTAGGCCGACCCAAACTCATGGAGTCCACTCCACAAATTCGGCCAGCCCAAGGAAGCCAAGGAAGCCCACACGGCCAAGTGAAGAAGCTAGGGTTACAAATTAAGTCCTTAGGGTTCTTTTAAGTAACTAGGGTTACAAATTAAGGGTAGGGTTCCTTTAAGTCGCTAGGGTTAAAAGTTAAGTGTTAGGGTTCTTTTTACTCTTTTAGTTAAGTTTCAAAAAGGGTTTCCTTATTCTTTTTGGAAGTAGGAATTTTATTCTTTTCATTATTTTTCAGATTGTAAATTCGGCTACCCTAAGATAAAGGGAAAACCGACATTGCCTTTTTCTTTTCTTACCAATCCTACTTCTTTCCGGGTTTGGTAAAGGAAATTAACCTCTTGGTTAATTTCCAATTCTAATTCTTTTCCTTGTTAATTTCTTTCACTTTTTCGGCTGCCTTAAGCCTATAAATAGGCAGCCACCCCTTCAATAATATTCAGCATATTTCAGATCATAAACTTAGTGTTTGAAGTACCTCCTTTTATTGCTTTATGTATTTGCATGTCGTAGTTTACATAATTGCATGAAACTTAGCTAATTAGGTTCTTGCTCTACCTAATTATTCGCATGTTTCACATCTCTTGCTTGCACTTGGTTCGAATTTATAAACAAGTTAGCTAGGTTAGCTTTCCTTTGTTTTCTCTTAAGTCCGAACGTGAGTTAGAGGTTTTTATCAGAGCTGCCACTTAATCACAAGGTCCTTGGCAACATTATCCGCATGTGTACAACCGTCCACATCATCTGTCTTTGCAACTCCTTTGTTTCCTCCGGATTTACTTTGTAGGCAGGTCGATTTGGAATAGGTGCGCCAGGTATGAAGTCGATCTGATGTTCAATTCCGCTTAGAGGCAGCAATCCCTGCGGCAGCTCTTCGGGAAAGACATCGTTGAATTCCTGCAACAAAGAATCAACTTCTATAGGGATATCCCGAGGGATATCGTCAGGGTTAGCACAATTATCTTTACATACTAAAACTAGTACATCAACTTTGCTATCTAACACCTGTCCTATTTCCCCTTTTGTAGCAAAACAACTACCTTTAACTTCTTCCTGTTTAGGCTTATCAGAGTTCGCCTTACTACCCTTTACAAGTTCTTTCCCCTTCCCCTTTTCTTGGCACTTTTCAGCTTCCCAGTGGGCAATTGCTTCTGATGTGGACGGTTGTACACATGCGGATAATGTTGCCAAGGACCTTGTGATTAAATGACAAGCTCTTACAAAACCTTTAACTCACGTTCGAATTTGATAAAACAAAGGAAAAACTATCCTGACCAACTTGTTTATAAATTCAAACCAAGTGCAAGAAAGAGGTGTGAAACATGCGAATAACTAGGCAGAGCAAGAACCTAATTAGCTAAGTTTCATGCAATTATGTAAACTACAACATGCAAATACATAAAGCAATAAAAGGAGGTACTTCAAACACTAAGTTTTTGATCTGAAATACACTGAATATTATTGATGTTTCGGTCCCTTTATATAGGAGAAAGGATGGCCAAAAAATACAAGAATTAGAAAAGGAAAAGACTTAGAATTGGAAATTAACCAAGAGGTTAATTTCTTGTACAATTTACCAAACCCGGAAAGAAGTAGGAATGGTAAGAAAAGGAAGAAAATAATTCGGTCACCTCATAATGGATGATTGCCAAAATTACAAGTACCAAAACAAGAAGGAAAGCTAATTAGAAAAAAGGTAGGAAAAGAATAAAAATCCTACTCCCAAAAAGAATAAGGTAACCCTTTTTGGAAACTAACTTAAAAATAAAATAAAATAACTTAATTAAAATCCGAAAAACTCCCTAAAACCGTGTGGCTTCTCCTTGGGCTGGCCGTGTGGGCTTTCTCCTTGGATGGGCCGTGCGGCTTCCTTTGTGGACTCCTTGGGCTGGCCGAAAACTTGTGGGCTGGTCCATTAGTTTTGGGTTGGCCCAAATTGTAGGGAACTTTATGAATTGTTTCTTTAAAGCCCAAGAACCTTCCGGCATCTTCAAGACTTCAAGAAACAGCCTTCTTCTTTAATGTGAAGTGCTGAATTGCGCCTCTTCTTCAAAGATTGTTAGAAGAGTTGCAATTTGAACATTTCCTCCATTTCCTCCTCCAAGGCGTGAGCTTCCATTTGGTGTCCATCTTTCTCTACTCATAATGTGTGCTGTTTTAGCTCTGGATATCCTCATCAGCTTCCTTCATGCGAACTGCTTCGGATCGCACTTCAGTAGGTGGCATAGGGAGAAACGTGTGGATCTTGCCTGCCTGGCAGACCGAGTAAGTGTTGGCGACTCCATCATGTGTTGCCTTCAGGTCAAAGAGCCATGGTCGTCTGAGTAGAATGTGACAAGCCTCCATTGGCAGAACATCACATAAAACAGTGGATTCGAACTTACCGATAGCGTATGGTACACTTACCTGCTTGGTGACTCTGTAGCCGTCTGAGCTGTCGAGCCATTGTAGCCGGTAAGGACGTGGATGATTGATAACAGGAAGCTTCAGCTTGTCAACCATATATTCGCTGGCAACGTTGGTGCAACTTCCTCCATCAATTATCAGAACACACAACTTTTCATTTACCTTAGTTCTGGCGTGGAAGATGTTTGTCCGTTGAGATGTGTCTTGGATAGCAGCTGTAGTCAGAGTGCGAGTAACCAAGTTCTGATTGGGATCCTCCTCTATGAACTCGAATTGCTCCACTGGTGCAGACGGAGTGCTGTCAGTTAACTCCTGCGAAGGGTCAACAGTTGGTTCTTCTTCATCTTCTTCTGAAATGTACTCACCATCTTGCCCCAATAAGACCTTCTGGATGTTAGGACAATCACGCATGTAGTGGCCACGGCCTGAGCATTTGTGGCAAGTGACATTGCTGATGGATTGCCGAGGTGTCGATGGCGTCCTGGATTGCGATGAAGAAGGGGTGGTGACAGGGACTATAGCCTTCCTTTCTGACGTGATCAGTTTCTTTGGTGGTGGAGAATATACCGGATTCTTTCTCCAAGCCGGTGGGGCGCTTGTAGGCGTCCGGACAAGTGGTAGTCCTCCATGACCCGAGCTTTGTGCAACATGTGACCCGAGCTTTGTGCAACATGTCCGTCAAGTTGTAGCATTCTGAAGTTCAACAGCTAAGGCTATATTCCTATTTTGGCCATAAGAAAACGAGCCATTGATGCGGCTTCATCTTCCTATACATTTGCCCTAATTTTGGCCATCTCTACCTTTCTAAAATATGCGTTTACGGATAAAGAACCTTGTACAAGATGAATGAGTGGACGATTGTACACATGCGGATAATGTTGCCAAGGACCTTGTGATTAAGCAGCGAGCTCGTATAATACTTCTAACTTACTTTTGAAAATCAGAGAAATAAAGCTAACCTAAGTTTATTTTATTTTAGATTCGAACCAAGTGTAAGAAAGGAGTTTTGAACATGCAAGTAATTAGGTAGAGCAAGTAACCTAACTAGCTAAGTTCATGCAATTATGTAAACTACGACATGCAAATACATAAAGCAATAAAAGGAGGGTACTCAAACACTAAGTTTTATGATCTGCATACTCTGAATATTATTGAAGAATTTGGCCCCTATTTATAGGAGAGGTAGCCGAAAATAATACAAGAAATAGAAGAAGGAAAGAATTAGAATTGGAAATTAACCAAGAGGTTAATTTCTGTTACAATACCAAACCCTAAAAGAAGTAGGAGAATGGTAAGAAAAGGAAAAGGAAATTCGATTTTACCCTTAACAACTGGCAGCCGAATTTGTAAACTAAAAATAAGGAAAAGAATAAAATTCCAACTTCCAAAAAGAATAAGGGAACCCTTTTTGGAAACTAACTTAAAAACTAAAAGAAATAACTTATTTAATTTATAAGAAATTCCCAATTAATTAAGTAGCCGTTGGCTTGCTTTGTAGGCTCCGTGCGGCTTCATTGTGCTTCCTTTTGGGCTGGCCAAAACTTGTGGCTGGTCCTCCATGAGTTTGGTCGGCCCAATGTTGATGTCGCTTTATGCAATGGTGTAGGGAGCTTCGGAATCTTCTGGAACCTCCCGAATCATTTCGGAATCAAGATTTCAAGATTTCAAGATTCTCAAAGATTCTGCAAAATATGAAATTTCAAGGAATTTAAGAAACCAAGAACTTCAAGAAATGTCTCTTAAATTCCAAGAACCTTCCGGCGTCTTCAAGAACTTCAAGAAAACAACGCTTTTCTTAATTGTGGGAGTTTGGAGATGCATTGGCTTCAAGGATCCTTTTGAAACGAATGACCTCACATTCTTCCGGCATTCTTTTGGGCTTTGCCTTCAGTTGGCTTCGTAGATTCTGACTCATAATGTGTGTTGTTTTTTAGCCCTGGATATCCTCATCAAAGAGTATAATTTCCTATACAATTCCCTAAAATAGTAGCAAGAACAAAAGTTCTACGCATAGCACTAGTCAAATCAAACCAAGTTAGAGGCGGAGCACGGCCACGCATGGGACGCGTATTCTTCGCTGGTCCATCTGTTGATTCCACCAGACCAGGGCATAGTCCGTGAAATGTACCACCGCCAGAGGGACCTTTTTGTGCTCTGGGATCGCATGTAGCTCGAAGATGCACTCCATCTTCATCTCCCAATCTAGATAATCCTCTGGATTCGTGCCGCCAGCGAAGGGTGGAACAGTCATTTTGCATTGACTGATGATGTGGACGGTTGTACACATGCGGATAATATTGCCAAGGACCTTGTGATTAAGTGACAAGCTCTTACAAAACCTTTAACTCACGTTCGGATTTGATAAAACAAGGGAAAAACTATCCTGACCAATTTGTTTATAAATTCGAACCAAGTGCAAGAAAAGAGGTGTGAAACATGCAAACAACTTGGCAGAGCAAGAACCTAATTGGCTAAGTTTCATGCAATTATGTAAACTACGACATGCAAATACATAAAGCAATAAAATGAGGTACTTCAAACACTAAGTTTTTGATCTGAAATACTCTGCCTTTATTTGATGAATTCGGTCCCCTTAAATAAGAGAAGGGATGGCCGAAAATACAAGAATTAGAAAAAGAAAAGACTTAGAAGTGGAAATTAACCAAGAGGTTAATTTCTTGTACAATTACCAAACCCGGAAAGAAGTAGGAATGGTAAGAAAAGGTAACTAAATTTCAGTCACCTCATCATTGGGTGATTGCCGAAAATTACAACTCCCAAATCAAGAAGGAAAGCTAATTATAAAACAAGTAGGAAAAGAATAAAAATCCTACTCCCAAAAAGAATAAGGAACCCTTTTTGGAAACTAACTAAAAATAAAATAACTTAATTAAAAATCTGAAAAATAACCCTAAAACCGTGTGGCTTTCCTTGGGTTGGCCGTGTGGGCTTTTCTCCTTGGATTGGGCCGTGCGGCTTCATGCTACTCCTTGGCTGGCCGAAAACTTGTGGGCTGGTCCATGAGTTTTGGGTCGGCCCAATTGGTAGGGAACTTTATTATTGTTTTTCTTTTAAGTCCAAGAACCTCCCGGTTTCTTCAAGACTTCAAGAAACAGCCTTCTTCTTGATTAAGATTTGATGACTTGCGCCTCTTCTTCCAAGATAGTTAGAAGAGTTGCAAATCGCACATTTCCTCCATTTTGCTCCAAGGCGTGGGCTTCTACAATCAGCTGTGCATCTTGATGGCAGGCTTGCACAAGGTTGTTGAGGGTTTCTCGCACCTTCTTCGCTCTGCTTCTGGTCATGGGCCCAGTGATGTCTACAAGTGGATCCCTCTGATATGGGCTTGGATCCTGAAGCATTGTTGGGCCTCGATGTAGAACTCGAACTCCTCCTCAGCTTCTCCGGAATCACTTGTAGTTTGACTTGTTGCGTGTTGTTGACTTGGATGCCCGCATCAACTGAGCCCTTCGGAAGACTTGTCAGCGGCGTTGTTGTCAGGTGCGGCCATGTCGTCCTCTGACTCTGTACGCCGTTGCTCTCTTTCAGTGCGTAGTCAGCGACTTCCTCCGTGAGGGTAGCAAATCACACACAGAGTTGCGCTATTGCAGCCAGTATTTGCTCGCTCCCCAAGGGTTAGGAGCACCTCCACCTGACATCGGTTAAAGCGAAAACCTGTCGCTAAGAATAAGAAAAATGAGTAGTAACCTACCCCTTGTCCCCCAAGTGTATCCCACCTAACAGCTACACACAAACCCTGTGTTTCACTCTAGGGTGGCGCCCTTTACAGTATGGTCACTCAAGCCTTTTTCCACTCTACCTCCCGGTATTGACAAATGTATAAGGCAAGCAGTAATTCACACAAAGCAATGACACTTAAGAAAAGCAAAAATTTTTGCAAAAATAGATACTTGGCTCTATTTTGAGTTGAAAAATTGTTTCGCAAACGATAGTTATAATATAGTCCAGATATGAAGTACACAACAGGAAATTTCGGGGTTAAGCCCTCAAATTTCAGAAAAGATGAGTGTGCACGATGACAAAATCCAAACTATAATTCAAGAGCAAATGTTCAGGTCGCATGAAAAGATATACTAGCAGTTGAAGCAGGGCAATTCAAAATTGAATAGAATCAAAGAAATAAGCAGAGTTGAAACAACTTCAAGAAAGTCCTAAAACTACCCAAAGAAGAGATCACCCACCCAATAGGTAATCAAGAAACCAATCCCAGCAAATTTATTAATTCCTTCAATATGCAAAACAGTACCAATTGCGATTTTTAAGCACCCCTAAGTGGCCGAAAACTTAGCAATATGCGATTTCAAGAAACGAAAACTTTAGGGCTAGCAAAGTTCAATTTTTGACTCACTAACCTATTCCCAGGGATAATCTCAGCAGCACAAGGATACAAAATCAAGAATTCAATATATTTTCAAGAATTCAAAACAAGGTATCCCAAACTAGAGCATGCAATTCACAATGCGCAGATAAGGTGAGCTGCTTAACATCAACCGCAAAAACTCACCAATTTCAACAAAACAGCACAAGAGGGGTAGAAAATTAGTCGCAAAACCCAGCAATTTAGACCCTAGTGTCGCAAGAAAGGCGACTAAAAAGAATCAACTAAACCGAAACCCTAGTGTCGCAAAATCCGAACCCTTATTTGTTTTTAAAGGCCAAATTTTAATTCTGAATTTTCAGCAAGGGTATACCATTTTTTCTAATGAATTTTTGATTTTAAAGATAGGGAAACAGCACCAAAATTGAAAATTTAAAGCTTGAAAGAAAAAAAAAATTTCCCCCAAGAAGATGCGTTCTAATCCAAGAATTCCAAGATAAACAAGACTAACAAAAAAAAACACCTGATATAAAATTTGGTCGGGTTACTTCGACCTCCTCCAGCCACGAAATCACTCCTAAGCTCTGATACCAATTGATGTGGACGGTTGTACACATGCGGATTAAAGTTTCCAAGGACCTTGTGATTAAGTAGCGAGCTCATATAATACTCTATCTACTCGAAAAATTAGAGAAACAAAAAAACTTAACCTAAGCTAATTTGTTTTAGATTTTCGAACCAAGTGTAAGAAAAGAGTTTTGAAACATGCGAATTAATTAGGTAGAGCAAGTAACCTAATTAGCTAAGTTTCATGCAATTATGTAAACTACAACATGCAAATACATAACGCAATAAAGGGATGGTACTCAAAACACTTAGTTTTATGATCTGAATACGTTGAATATTATTGATGCACGGCTGCCCTTTTATAGACTAAGGGATAGCCAAAAAAGTCATAAAAAGAATAAGGAAAAGAAGTAGAATTGGAAATCAATCAAGAGATTGATTTCCTTTACAATACAAAACCCTGAAAGAAGTGGGGAATAATAAAAAGAAAAGGTAAGTTTCGGTCACCTTACTTCTTTAGGGTAGCCGAAATTACATCTTGAAAATAATAAGGAAAGAATAAAAATCCTACTCCCAAAAAGGAGATCAATAAGGAACCTGATGTGGACGGTTGTACACATGCGGATAATGTTGCCAAGGACCTTGTGATTAAGTGACAAGCTCTTACAAAACCTTTAACTTACGTTCGGATTTGATAAACAAGGGAAAAACTATCCTGACCAATTTGTTTACAAATTCGAACCAAGTGCAAGAAAAGAGGTGTGAAACATGCGAACAACTAGGCAGAGCAAGAACCTAATTGGCTAAGTTTCATGCAATTATGTAAACTACGACATGCAAATACATAAAGCAATAAAAGGAGGTACTTCAAACACTAAGTTTTTGATCTGAAATACTCTGTCTTTATTTGATGAATTCGGTCACCTATTTATAGGTGAGGGTGGCCGAATTTTAATACAAAAAGTAGGAAAAGAAAAGAAATAGAATTGGAAATTAACCAAGAGGTTAATTCCTTGTACAATTACCAAACCCGGAAAGAAGGTAGGAATGGTAAGAAAAGGTAACTAATTTCGGTCACCTCATAAAAGGGTGATTGCCGAAAATTACATCTCCTAAATCAAGAAGGAAAGCTAATTGTAAAACAAGTAGGAAAAGAATAAAATCCTACTTCCAAAAAGAATAAGGAAACCCCTTTTGGAAATTAACTAAAAGTAAAATAACTTAATTAAAATCTGAAAATTAAACCCTAAGCCGTGTGCCTTTTTCCTTGGTTGGCCATGTGGGCTCTTCTCCTTGGATTGGGCCGTGCGGCTTCATGCTACTCCTTGGGCTGGCCGAAAACTGTGGGCTGGTCCATGAGTTTTTGGGTCGGCCCCAATTGGTAGGGAACTTTATTATTTGGTTTCTTCTAAGTCCAAGAACCTCCCGGCTTCTTCAAGACTTCAAGAAACAGCCTTCTTCTTGATTAATGTTGGATGATTTGCGCCTCTTCTTCCAAGATAGTTAGAAGAGTTGCAAATTGCACATTTCCTCCATTTTGCTCCAAGGCGTGGGTTTCTACAATCAGCTGGGCGTCTTGATGGCAAGCTTGAACAAGGTTGTTGAGAGCTTCTCGCACCTTCTTCGCTCTGCTTCTGGTCATGGGCCCAGTGATGTCTACAGGTGGATCCCTCTGATATGGGCTTGGATCCTGAAGCATTGTTGGACCTCGATGTAGAACTCGAACCTCCTCCTCAGCTTCTCCGGAATCACTTGTAGGTTGACTTGTTGCGTGATGTTGACTTGGGATGCCCTCATCCCCTCCCGGTTGAAAAGGATTTGTCCTCAAATCAGCAACCTGGTCATCAACAAAAGGAGACAAGTCAGCAACATTAAAGGAAGAACTAACACCATACTCACCTGGTAAGTCGAGCTTGTAGGCGTTAGGCCCAATCTTGGAAACGATCTGAAAAGGTCCATCGCCCCTTGGATGGAGTTTGGTCCTTCTCGCTGCAGGGAATCGCTCCTTCCTCATGTGAACCCAAACCCAGTCACCTGGTTCGAAATTCACAGCCTTGCGCCGTTGGTTTGCACTGGCGGCGGCTTTTGCATACGTTTTCTCCAAATTTGCGCGGACTTTGGCCTGAATGCGCTGTACGGTTTCTGCTTTCCGTGCACCATCTGGATTAACTTGTTCTTTAACTGGCAAAGGAATGAGATCCATCACCGTCAAAGGAGTAAAGCCGTAAGCAACTTCAAATGGACAGAACCCTGTTGAGGAGTGCTTGGTTCGGTTGTAGGCAAACTCTGCAACCGGAAAGATGTCTTCCCAACGTTTGAGGTTCTTCTGAATCAATGCTCTGAGTAGGTTTCCAACGGTTCGGTTGGTGACTTCCGTCTCACCATCCGTCTGTGGATGACTTGTAGTCGAAAACAACAGTTTTGTGCTGAGGCGGGACCACAAAATCTTCCAAAAATAACTCAAGAATTTGACGTCGCGATCTGAGACTATAGTTCTTGGAATTCCATGTAGCCGAACAATACCTTGGAAAAACAACTCAGCTACATGTCTGGCATCATCTGATTTCCTGCAAGGAATGAAATGCGCCATTTTAGAGAAACGATCAACAACGACAAATAAAGAATCATTACCTTTCTGCGTCCTTGGAAGCCCTAAAATAAAATCCATAGAAATGTCAGTCCAGGGCACAGAAGGGATAGGTAATGGCGTGTAAAGCCTATGGGGTTTAGAAGTAGATTTAGCTTGTAAACAATTAATACATCGAGAGCAAACATTCTGTACATCTTTGCGCATATGCGGTCAATAAAAGTGTTCATGCAACAGTTCAAGTGTTTTATGCACACCAAAATGACCCATAAGACCCCCACTATGAGCTTCACGAACCAGTAATTCCCTAGTGGAACTACGAGGGATGCATAACCTATTTTCTCTAAACAGAAAACCATCATGTCTAAAGTACTTCAAGAAACAGCCTTCTTCTTGATTAAGATTTGATGACTTGCGCCTCTTCTTCCAAGATAGTTAGAAGAGTTGCAAATCGCACATTTCCTCCATTTTGCTCCCAAGGCGTGGGCTTCTACAATCAGCTGGGCATCTTGATGGCAGGCTTGCACAAGGTTGTTGAGAGCTTCTCGCACCTTCTTCGCTCTGTTTCTAGTCATGGGCCCAGTGATGTCTACAAGTGGATCTCTCTGATATGGGCTTGGATCCTGAAGCATTGTTGGGCCTCGATGTAGAACTCGAACCTCCTCCTCAGCTTCTCCGGAATCACTTGTAGTTTGACTTGTTGCGTGTTGTTGACTTTGGATGCCCGTATCATAGAGCGTCAGCAACTAAATTATCCTTACCTTTCTTATACTTAATAATATAAGGAAAAGATTCAATAAAGTTAACCCATTTTGCATGACATCTATTTAACTTATTTTGTCCTTTTAACTCAGAAATTTGACGTCGCGATCTGACACAATTGTGCACGGTATCCCATGCAACCGAACTATTCCCTGAAAGAACAACTCAGCTACATGTCTGGCATCATCTGATTTCCTGCAAGGAATGAAATGCGCCATTTTAGAAAACCGATCAACAACGAAAAATAAAGAATCATTACCTTTCTGCGTGCTCGGAAGCCCTAGAATAAAATTCATAGAAATGTCAGTCCAAGGTACAGAAGGTACAGGTAAAGGCGTGTAAAGTCCATGGGGCTTAGAAGTAGATTTAGCTTGCAGACAATTAATGCATCGAGAGCAAACATTCTGTACATCTTTGCGCATATGCGGCCAGTAAAAGTGTTCATGCAATAGTTCAAGTGTTTTATGCACACCAAAATGACCCATAAGCCCCCCACTACGAGCTTCACGAACCAGTAATTCCCTAGTGGAACTACGAGGGATGCATAACCTATTTTCCCTAAACAGAAAACCATCCTGTCTAAAGTACTTTTGCAATGCACCAGATTCACATGCTTTATACACATCAGCAAAATCAACATCAAAAGCATACAAATCTTTGAGGTATGCGAAACCTAACAATGTATGATCAAGAATTGTCAGCATTTCATACCTGCGAGATAGAGCGTCAGCAACTAAATTATCCTTACCTTTCTTATACTTGATAATATAAGGAAAAGACTCAATAAAATTAACCCACTTTGCATGACGTCTATTTAACTTATTTTGCCCTTTTAAATGCTTAAGAGACTCATGATCACTATGAACAACAAATTCCTTAGACATCAAGTAATGTGAGGCACATTTTAGTTTTTCAAAAGCACGGCATCACACATTACACACTTTATCAAAATCAGGTATGGTAAAACAGGTGCATGAGTGAGATCATGCTTTAAACTAGTAAAGCTTTTTCCTGAGCTGGCCCCCACACAAATGGTGCGTTCTTCTTGAGAGATCATTGATGGGCGCGGCTTTAGTGGAGAAATCTTTCACAAACCGCCTGTAAAATCCAGCCAATCCATGGAATGACCGAACTTGGGCGGCCGATGTTGGCTGCGGCCAATCCCTAATGGCCTTCACCTTGGCATCATCAACTTTGACACCATCTGCAGAGACTACAAAACCAAGAAAAACAACTTCCGAAACACAAAAGGTACACTTTTGCAGCTTGGCATATAACTGATTAGCACGTAATTCAATTAAAACCAAACGAAGATGTTCAACATGCGAATTATAATCCCTAGAATAGATCAAGATATCATCAAAATACACAACAACAAATTTACCTATAAACTTTCTAAGCACATGATTCATTAACCTCATGAAAGTACTAGGTGCATTTGTGAGACCAAAGGGCATGACTAACCACTCATATAAACCAAATTTAGTTTTAAAAGCAGTCTTCCATTCGTCCCCCTCCCTCATGCGAATTTGATGATAGCCCTGTGTTAGATCTATTTTTGTATAAACAGTAGAACCATGCAAATCTTCTAACATGTTATCAAGCCTAGGGATAGGGTGCCTATACTTGATTGTTATCTTATTTACTGCTCTACAATCCATACACATTCTCCATGTACCTTCTTTCTTAGGGACTAGAATAACAGGTACAGCACAAGGACTTAGAGATTCCCTTACCTGACCATGCGCCAATAGCTTCTCAATTTGCGCCTGCAGCTCCTTCGTTTCCTCCTGATTTGCTTTGTACGCAGGGCGATTTGGTATAGGCGCACCAGGGATGAAGTCAATCTGATGTTCAATTCCCCGAAGTGGCGGCAGACCCTGCGGCAACTCGTCTGGAAATACATCAGCGAATTCCTGCAACAAAGAATTGACTTCTGTAGGGATATCCCGAGGGATATCGTCAGGGTTAGCACAGTTATCTTTACAGACTAAAACAAATACATCATTATTGTTGTCTAACACTTGACCTATCTCTCCTCTCGTTGCAAAACAACTACTCCTAACTTTGTCCTGATCAGGCTTATCAGAGTTCGTCTGACTACCCTTTACAACAAGTTCTTTCCCCTTACCCTTCGCTTGGCGCCTTTCAGCTTCCCATTGAGCGAGTGACTCCTTTATACGAACAGCTTCTGATCGCACTTCAGCCGGTGGCATGGGTAGGAACGTGTGGATCTTGCCCTCCTGGCAGACCGAGTAAGTGTTGGCGACCCCATCATGTGTTGCCTTCAGGTCAAAGAGCCATGGTCGTTCGAGTAGAATGTGACAAGCCTCCATTGGCAGAACATCACATAAAATCGTGGATTCGAACTTACCGATAGCGTATGGTACGCTTACCTGCTTTGTGACTCTATAGCCTTCTGAGCTGTCGAGTCATTGAAGCCGATAAGGACGTGGATGATTGATGACAGGGAGGCGCAACTTATCAACAATATACTCACTAGCAACATTAGTACAACTCCCTCCATCAATAATCAGAACACATAACTTTCCATTTACCTTTGTGCGGGCATGGAAGATGTTTGTCCTCTGGGACGTGTCCGGGACAGCAGCTGTAGTCAGAGTGCGAGTAACCAAGTTCTGAGATGGATCTTCTTCAAGAAATTCGAACTGCTCCACAGGTTCTGACGGAGTGCTGTCAGTTAACTCCTTTGTAGGGTCAACGGTTGGTTCCTCTTCATCGGATTCTGATATGTACTCACCATCTTGGCCCAATAATACCTTCCGGATGTTGGGACAGTCACGCATGTAGTGGCCACGGCCTGAACACTTGTGGCAAGTAACGTTGCTGATAGACTGCCTGGGAGTTGATGGGGTTTTCTGCTGGGATGAAGAAGAAGTGGTGGCGGCAACAGGGACTATGGCCTTGCGTTCAGACATGATCGGCCTCCTTGCTGGCGGCAAGTAGGTCGGATTCTTGGGCCAAGCTGGTGGGGCGCTGGTAGGTGTCCGGACTGGTGGAACGGACTTCAGATACTCCTCCATAACCCAAGCTTTGTGCAGCATGTCTGTCAGCGTTGTAGCATTCTGCAGTTCCACAGCTAAAGCAATACCCCTGTTTAAACCACTAAGAAAACGAGACATAGAGGCGGGCTCATTTTCCTGTACATTAGCCCTAAGATTTGCCATCTCTAATTTTCTATAGTACTCATCTACAGACATAGAACCTTGTACAAGAGTATGTAATTTCCTATACAATTCTCTAAAGTAATAATCCGGTACAAAAGTTCTACGCATTAAAGTAGTCAAATCAAACCAAGAGAGAGGCGTGCGCGGGCACGCATTGGTCGCGTATTCCTGCGCTGGTCCTGCTGTTGATTCCACAAAATTAGGGCATAGTCGGTGAAATGGACCACTGCTAGTTGGGCTTTCTTGTGTTCCGGGATCGCATGAAGTTCAAAAATGCACTCCATCTTCATCTCCCAGTCGAGATAGTCCTCTGGATTCGTGCCTCCGGCAAAGGGCGGAACGGTCGTCTTGCACTGACTGAGGCATGCGAAAGGCTGGTCTGCGGCGTTGGTGCCTGGACCGGCCGGCTCGTCGTCTGAGTCTGTGCGCCTCTGGTCCCATTCAGTCCTGAGTTCGGTGACTTCCTCCGTGAGTGTAGCGAATCTCGGGGGGAGTTGCGCAATCGCAGCCAGAATTTGCTCGTTTCCCAAAGGGTTAGGAGCACCTCCACCTGACATTGGATAAGAAAGCGAAAACCTGTCTGCTAAGAATAAGGAAAAGTGAGAAAGAACCTTACCCCCTTATTCCCCCAAGTGTTTCCCACCTAATAGCTACACACAACCCTGTGTTTCACTCTAGGGTGGCACCCTGTATAAGATGTGCACTCAAGCCTTTTACCACTCAAACCTCCCGGTATTGATAAATGTATAAGGCAAGCAGCAATTCACACAAAAGCAATGACACTTAAGAAAGAAGCAAAAATTTTCGCAAAACACCACTTGGTTCTTTTTTGAAAAATCTTTTCGTAAAACGATATTTATGTAATATAGTTCAGATATGAAGTACACAACAGGAAATTTCGGGGTTAAGCCCTCAAATTTCAGAAAAGATGAGTGTGCACGATGACAAAATCCAAACTATAATTAAAGATCTAATGTATAGGTCGCACGAAAAGATAAACAAGGCAATTGAAAGCAGGGCAATTCAAAGTGAATAGAAGCAAAGAAAATTAGCAGAGTTGAAATGACTTCAGGAAAGTCTAAACTACCCAAAAAAGTGATCACCCACTGATGTGGACGGTTGTACACATGCGGATAATGTTGCCAAGGACCTTGTGATTAAGTGACAAGCTCTTCAAAACCTTTAACTTACGTTCAGATTTGATAAACAAGGGATAAACTATCCTGACCAATTTGTTTATAAACTCGAACCAAGTGCAAGAAAAGAGGTGTGAAACATGCGAACAATTAGGCTGAGCAAGAACCTAAAAGGCTAAGTTTCATGCAATTATGTAAACTACGACATGCAAATACATAAAGCAATAAAAGGAGGTATCTCAAACACTAAGTTTTTGATCTGAAATACTCTAAATTTTTTTGAAATTTCGTCCCCTTTAAATAGGAGTAAGGATGGACGAAAATCAGTAGAAAAAGAAAAGGAAAAGAATTAGAATTGGAAATTAACCAAGAGGTTAATTTCCTTTACAATACCAACTCCTGAAAGAAGTAGGAGAATGGTAAGAAAAGAAAAGGTAATTTCAAAAATTACAACTCCTAAATCAAGAAGGAAAGCTAATTAGAAAACAAGTAGGAAAAGAATGATAATCCTACTCCCAAAAAGAATAAGGAAACCCTTTTTGGAAATTAACTAAAAATAAAATAACTTAATTAAAATCTGAAAAATAATTCCCTAAAACCGTGTGGGCTTTTTCCTTGATTGGCCGTGTGGGCTTCTCTCCTTGGATTGGGCCGTGCGGGTTCATGCTTCAACTTGGGCTGGCCGAAAACTTGTGGGCTGGTCCATGAGTTTTTGGGTCGGCCCAATTTGTAGGGAACTTATTATTTGGTTTCTTTAAGTCCAAGAACCTCCCGGCTTCTTCAAGACTTCAAGAAACAGCCTTTTTGATTAATGTTGGATGATTTGTGCCTCTCCTTCCAAGATAGTTAAAAGAGTTGCAAATTGCACATTTCCTCCATTTTGCTCCCAGGCGTGGGCTTCCATTTGGCGTCCATCTTTCTGACTCCTAATACGTGCTGTTTTAGCTCTGGATATCCTCATCATCCCCCCTGGTTGGAAAGGATTCGTCCTCGAATCCAAGGCGCTGAAAACAAACAGAAACAAGTCAGGAAGATTAACACAAAACATAGATCATACTTACCTGTAAGCGTGTAAGCATGATGCCCAATTGTTGACACGATTTGAAAAGGGATATCGCCATCACGGGCGTTAAGCTCCTTTGACATCTCTTTGGCAGCGTAGACAACAGGCAACAGTGCTTTGCAGTAGTTCTGATCGTGCGCCAAAAGCTCGTAGAACTGTCTTTGCAACTTCTTTGTCTCCTTCGGTTTGTCTTCTTCCTGCAACAAAGAAACGACTTGCAGAGGGATATCCCGAGGGACATCTGCAGGGTTAGCACAAGTATCTTTACATACTAAAACTAGTACATCATCTTTGCTATCTATCACTTGTCCTATATCTCCCTGTGTAGCGAAACAACTATATTTAACTTTGTCCTGATCAGGCTTATCAGAGTTCGCCTTACTACCCTTTACAACAAGTTCTTTCCCCTTACCCTTCGCTTGGCGCCTTTCAGCTTCCCATTTAGCGAGTGACTCCTTCATACGAACAGCTTCTGATCGCACTTCAGCCGGTGGCATGGGTAGGAATGTGTGGATCTTGCCCTCCTGGCAGACCGAGTAAGTGTTGGCGACCCCATCATGTGTTGCCTTCAGGTCAAAGAGCCATGGTCGTCCGAGTAGAGTAGAATGTGACAAGCCTCCATTGGCAGAACATCACATAAAAACTGTGGATTCGAACTTACCGATAGCGTATGGTACGCTTACCTGCTTTGTGACTCTGTAGCCGTCTGAGCTGTCGAGCCATTGAAGCCGATAAGGATGTGGATGATTGATGACAGGGAGGCGCAACTTATCAACCATGTACTCACTAGCAACATTAGTACAACTCCCTCCATCAATAATCAGAACACATAACTTTCCATTTACCTTTGTACGGGCATGGAAGATGTTTGTCCGCTGGGACGTGTCCGGGACAGCAGCTGTAGTCAGAGTGCGAGTAACCAAGTTCTGAGAAGGATCTTCTTCAAGAAATTCGAACTGCTCCACAGGTTCTGACGAAGTGCTGTCAGTCAACTCCTTTATAGGGTCAACGATTGGGTCTTCTTCATCCTCCTCTGAAATGTACTCACCATCTTGTCCCAACAAGACCTTTCGGATATTTGGACAATCCCGCATGTAGTGGCCACGGCCTGAGCACTTGTGGCAAGTTACGTTGCTGATAGACTGTCTGGGAGTGGATGGCGTTTTCTGCTGTGATGAAGAAGAGGTGGCGGCGGCAACAGGGATTAGGGATTAATGTTGGATGATTTGCGCCTCTTCTTCCAAGATATTTAGAAGAGTTGCAAATTGCACATTTCCTCCATTTTGCTCCAATGCGTGGGTTTCTACAATCAGCTGGGCGTCTTGATGGCAAGCTTGAACAAGGTTGTTGAGAGCTTCTCGCACCTTCTTCGCTCTGCTTCTGGTCATGGGCCCAGTGATGTCTACAAGTGGATCCCTCTGATATAGGCTTGGATCCTGAAGCATTGTTGGACCTCGATGTAGAACTCGAACCTCCTCCTCAGCTTCTACGGAATCACTTGTAGGTTGACTTGTTGCATGATGTTGACTTGGGATGCCCTCATCAGAACCCTTTTTGGAAACTAACAAAACTAAGAGTAAAAAGAACCCTAACACTTAACTTGTAACCCTAGCGACTTAAAAGAACCCTAGCCCTTAACTTGTAACCCTAGCTCCTTCACTTGGCCGTGTGGGCTTCCTGGGCTTCCTTGGGCTTGCCGAATTTGTGGAGTGGACTCCATGAGTTGGGTCGGCCCAATGTTGATTCGCATTATGGAAAGGGAACTTCAAGAAATGTTTCTTTAAAGTCCAAGAACCTTCCGGCATCTTCAAGAACTTCAAGAAACATCCTTCTTCTTCATTGTGGATTGGAGAATTGCGCCTCTTCTTCAAGAATGGTTAGGAGAGTCACAATTTGAACCTTTCCCTCTTTCTGCTCCAAGGCGTTTGCTTCTATGATCAACTGAGCGTCTTGATGGCAAGCTTGGACAAGGTTGTTGAGTGTCTCTCGAACCTTCTTTGCTCTGCTTTTGGTCATCGGACCAGTGATGTCTACAAGTGGATCCCTTTGATATGGACTTGGATCCTGAAGCATTGTTGGACCTCGATGTAGAACTCGAACCTCCTCAGTTTCTCCGGACTTACTTGCTTCTTGAGTTGTTGCTGGCGTTTGGATGCCCTCATCACTGTTTCTTGAAGTTCTTGAAGACGACGGAAAATCTTGAAGAATCTTGAAATCTTGAAAATCTTGATTCCGAAATGATTCCGGGAGGTTCCAGAAGATTTCAGAAGCTCCCTACATCATTCCATAATGCGACATCAACAATTGGGCCGACCCAACTCATGGAGTCTGATGAGGGCATCCAAAGTCAAGCAACAAGTCAAAGTCAAGATGCAAGTGGTTCCGGAGAGCTGAGGAGAAGGTTCGAGTTCTACATCGAGGCCCGACAATGCTTCAGGATCCAAGCCATATCAGAGGGATCCACTTGTAGACATCACTGGGCCAATGACTAGAAGCCGAGCAAAGAAGGTTAGAGAAGCACTCAACAACCTTGTTCAAGCTTGCCATCAAGACGCTCAAGTGATTGTAGAAGCACACGCCTTGGAGCAAAATGAAGGAAATGTTCAAATTACAACTCTTCTACCGAAGCTACCCATGCCACCTCACGAAGTGCGATCCGAAGCTGTTCGAATCAAGGATGCGATCACGAATTGGGGAGCTGAGAAACGCCAAGAGAAGGGTAAGAGGAAGCAAATTGTAAAGGGTAGTAAGGCGAACTCTGATAAGCCTGATCAGGACAAAGTTAAGGGTAGTTGTTTCGCTACTTTAGGGGAGATAGGTCAAGTGTTAGACAACAATGATGATGTACTGGTTTTTGTATGTAAAGATAATTGTGCTAACCCTGACGATATCCCTCGGGATATCCCTATAGAAGTCAATTCTTTGTTGCAAGAATTCAGGAGGATGTTTTTCCAGACGAGTTACCGCAGGGTAGAGGAATTGAACTTAGAGGATTGAACATCAGATTGACTTATCCCTGGCGCACCAATTCCGAACAGACCTGCCTACAAAGCAAAGCAAAGAGGGAAACAAAGGAGTTGCAAAGACAAATAGACAAGCTGCTCACGAATGGTAGGTAAGGGAATCTCTAAGTCCTTGTGTTGTACCTGTTATTCTAGTCCCTAAGAAAGACAGTACATGGAGAATGTGTGTTGATTGTAGAGCTATAAATAAGATAACAATCAAGTACAGGCATCCTATCCCTAGGCTTGATGACATGTTAGAAGATTTGCATGGTTCAACAATCTACACGAAAATAGATCTTACACAGGAATATCATCAAATTCGCATGAGGGAGGGGGAGGATGAAGAAAACTGCTTTTAAAACTAAGTTTGGTTTATATGAGTGGTTAGTCATGCCCTTTGGTCTCACAAATGCACCTAGTACTTTCATGTTGTTGTGTATTTTGATGATATTCTGATCTATTCTAAGGACTTCAATTCGCATGTTGAACATCTTCGTTTGGTTTTAATTGAATTGCGTGCCAATCAATTATATGCCAAGATGCAAAAATGTACTTTTTGTGTTTCAGAGGTTGTTTTTCTCGATTTTGTAGTTTCTGCAGAAGGTGTCAAAGTTGATGATGCCAAGGTTAATGCCATTAGGGATTGGCCGCAGCCAACTTCGGCCGCACAGGTTCGGTCATTCCATGGATTGGCTGGATTCTACAGACGGTTTGTAAAGGATTTTTCCACTAAAGCCGCGCATCTTAATGATCTTTGCAAGAAGAATGTTCCATTTGTGTAGGGGCAGGCGCAGGAAAACGCCTTTACTGTTTTAAAGCATGATCTCACTCATGCACCTGTTTTAGCATTACCTGATTTTGATAAAATGTTTGAACTAATGTGTGATGCATCAGGTGTTGGAATTGGCGCAGTGTTAATGCAGGAAAGAAAGCCAATCGCCTTTTTCAGTGAGAAGCTTAAAGGGGCTGCCTTAAATTATCCTACTTATGATAAGGAGCTCTATGCAGTTGTCCGCGCCTTTGAGACTTGGTCGCATTATTTGATGGCTAAAGAATTTGTTGTTCATAGTGATCATGAGTCTCTTAAGCATTTGAAAGGGCAAAATAAATTAAATAGACGTCATGCTAAGTGGGTTAACTTTATTGAGTCTTTTCCTTACATTATTAAGTATAAGAAAGGTAAAGATAATTTAGTTGCTGACGCTCTATCTCGCAGGTATGAAATTCTGACAATTTTAGATCATAATTTGTTAGGATTCGCATATCTCAAGGATTTGTATGCTTCTGAAGTTGATTTTGCTGATTTGTATAAAGCATGTGAATCTGGTGCATTCCAAAAGTACTATAGACAGGATGGTGTTCTGTTTAGGGAAAATAGGTTATGCATCCCTCGTAGTTCTGCTAGGGAATTACTGGTTCATGAAGCTCATAGTGGGGGTCTTATGGGTCATTTTGGTGTGCATAAAACACTTGAACTGTTGCATGAACACTTTTATTGGCCGCATATGAGAAAGGATGTACAGAATGTTTGCACACGTTGCATTAATTGTTTGCAAGCTAAGTCTACTTCTAAACCTCATGGCCTTTACACGCCTTTGCCTGTACCTTCTGTACCTTGGACTGACATTTCTATGGATTTTATTCTAGGGCTTCCAAGGACGCAGAAAGGTAATGATTCTTTATTTGTCGTTGTTGATCAGTTTTCTAAAATGGCGCATTTTATTCCTTGCAGGAAATCAGATGATGCCAGACATGTAGCAGAATTGTTCTTTCAAGGGATAGTTCGGTTACATGGAATTCCGAGAACCATAGTCTCAGATCGCAACGTCAAATTCTTGAGTTATTTTTGGAAGACTTTGTGGTCCCGCCTCGGCACAAAACTGTTGTTTTCGACTACAAGTCATCCACAGACGAATGGTCAGACGGAAGTCACCAACCGCACCGTTGGCAACCTACTCAGGGCGTTAATTCAGAAGAATCTCAAGCGTTAGGAAGAAATCTTGCCGGTTTCAGAGTTTGCATACAACCGAACCAAGCACTCCTCAACAGGGTTCTGTCCATTTGAAGTTGCCTACGGCTTTACTCCTTTGACGGTGATGGATCTCATCCCTTTGCCGCTTAAGGAACAGGTTAATCCAGATGGTGCAAAGAAAGCTGAAACTGTGCAGCGCATTCATGCCAAAGTTCGCGCAAATCTGGAGAAGACATATGCCAAAGCCGCCGCCAATGCAAACCAACGGCGCAAGGCTGTGAACTTTGAACCAGGCGACTGGGTTTGGGTTCACATGAGGAAGGAATGATTCCCTGCGGCAAGAAAGACCAAACTCCATCCAAGGAGCGATGGACCTTTTCAGATCGTTTCCAAGATTGGGCCTAACGCCTACAGACTTGATTTACCAGGTGAGTATGGTGTTAGTTCTTCCTTTAATGTTGCTGACTTGTCTCCTTTTACTCATGAACAGGATGCTGATTTGAGGACAAATCCTTTTCAACCGGGAGGGGATGATGAGGGCATCCAAAGTCAAGCAACAAGTCAAGCAAGTCAAGATGCAAGTGGTTCCGGAGAAGCTGAGGAGGAGGTTCGAGTTCTACATCGAGGCCAGACAGTGCTTCAGGATCCAAGCCCATATCAGAGGGATCCAATTGTAGACATCACTGGGCCAATGACTAGAAGCCGAGCAAAGAAGGTTAGAGAAGCACTCAACAACCTTGTTCAAGCTTGCCATCAAGACACTGAAGTGATTGTAGAAGCACATGCCTTGGAGCAAAATGAAGGAAATGTTCAAATTGCAACTCTTCTAAACATTCTTGAAGAAGAGGCGCAATTCACCACTTCCCATTAAAGAATAAGGTTGTTTCTTGAAGTCTTGAAGATGCCAGAAGGTTCTTGGGCTTTAAAGAAACAATTCATGAAATTCCCTACACATTGGGCCGACCCAAACTCATGGAGGACCAGCCCACAAGTTTCGGCCAGCCCAAGGAGTCCACAAGAGCAGCCGCACGGCCAGCCCAAAGAGAAAGCCCACACGGCTCCTTAAAATTAATTAGGGATTTTCTTTTAATTAATTAAGTTGTTCTTTTAAGTTAGTTTCCAAAAAGGGTTCTTTCTTGTTCTCTTTTTGGAGTAGGATTTTTATTCTTTCCTTATTGTTTTAAACTTGTTAAATTCGGCAATCACCAAAAAGAATAGGTGACCGAATTCTTTTCTTTCTTTTCTTACCATTCCTGCTTCTTTCCGGGTTTGGTAAAGGAAATTAACCTCTTGGTTAATTTCCAATTCTACTTCTTTCCTTCTTCTAATTCTTGTATTATTTTCGGCTGCCCTTACTCCTATAAATAGGGGCCGAATTCTTCAATAAAATTCAGAGTATTCAGATCATAAAACTTAGTGTTTGAGTACCCTCCTTTTATTGCTTTATGTATTTGCATGTTGTAGTTTACATAATTGCATGAAACTTAGCTAATTAGGTTCTTGCTCTACCTAATTATTCGCATGTTTCAAATCTCTTTCTTACACATGGGTGATTACTGAAATTACAAGTACCAAAACAAGAAGGAAAGCTAATTAGAAAACATGTAGGAAAAGAATAAAAATCCTACTCCCAAAAAGAATAAGGAAACCCTTTTTGGAAACTAACTTAAAATTAAAATAACTTAATTAAAAATCTGAAAATAATCCCTAAAACCGTGTGGCTTCTCCTTGGGCTGGCCGTGTGGGCTTTCTCCTTGGATGGGCCGTGCGGCTTCCTTTGTGGACTCCTTGGGCTGGCTGAAAACTTGTGGGCTGGTCCATGAGTTTTGGGTTGGCCCAAATTGTAGAGAACTTTATCAATTTGTTTCTCTTAAGTCCAAGAACCTTCCGGCATCTTCAAGACTTCAAGAAACAACCTTCTTCTTTAATGTGAAGTGCTGAATTGCGCCTCTTCTTCAAAGATTGTTAGAAGAGTTGGAATTTGAACATTTCCTCCATTTTCCTCCAAGGCGTGAGCTTCCATTTGGCGTCCATCTTTCTACTCATAATGTGTGCTGTTTTATCTCTGGATATCCTCATCATTCCCTCCCGGTTGGAAAGGATTCGTCCTCGAATCCAAGGCGCTGAAAACAAACAGAAACAAGTCAGGAAGATTAACACAAAACATAGATCATACTTACCTGTCAAATGAAGCTTGTAAGCATGATGCCCTATTGTTGACATGAATTGAAAAGGGCTATCGCCATCACGGGCGGTAATCTCCTTTGACATCTCCTTGGCCGTGTAGACAACATGTAACTCCTGTAGCAACTCCTGTGGCTCTTCCGAATTGGCGTTGTAGGCCGACTGAGTTGGAATGGGTGCATCAGGTATGAAGTCGATCTGATGTCCAATTCCTTGTAGAGGCGGCAAACCCTGCGGCAACTCGTCTGGAAAAACATCAGCAAATTCCTGCAACAAAGATTCGACTTCTATAGGGATATCCCGAGGGACATCGTCAGGGTTAGCACAGTTATCTTTACAGACTAAAACAAATACATCAGCATTGCTGTCTAACACTTGACCTATCTCTCCTCTTGTTGCAAAACAACTACTCCTAACTTTGTCTTGATCAGGCTTATCAGAGTTCGCCTGACTACCCTTTACGAGTTCTTTCCCCTTACCCTTCGCTTGGCGCCTTTCAGCTTCCCAGATTGCGAGTGACTCCTTCATACGAACAGCTTCTGATCGCACTTCAGCCGGTGGCATGGGTAGGAACGTGTGGATCTTGCCCTCCTGGCATACCGAGTAAGTGTTGGAGACCCCATCATGTGTTGCCTTCAGGTCAAAGAGCCATGGTCGTCCGAGTAGAATGTGACAAGCCTCCATTGGCAGAACATCACATAAAACCGTGGATTCGAACTTACCGATAGCGTATGGTACGCTTACCTGCTTTGTGACTCTGTAGCCGTCTGAGCTGTCGAGCCATTGAAGCCGATAAGGACGTGGATGATTGATGACAGGGAGGCGCAGCTTATCAACCATATACTCACTAGCAACATTAGTACAACTCCCTCCATCAATAATCAGAACACATAACTTTCCATTTACCTTTGTTCGGGCATGGAAGATGTTTGTCCTTTGGGACGTGTCCGGGACAGCAGCTGTAGTCAGAGTGTGAGTAACCAAGTTCTGAGATGGATCTTCTTCAAGGAACTCGAATTGCTCCACTGGTGCAGACGGATTGCTGTCAGTCAACTCCTGTGTAGGGTCAACGGTTGGTTCTTCTTCTTCCTCCTCTGAAATGTACTCACCATCTTGGCCCACTAATACCTTCCGGATGTTGGGACAGTCACGCATGTAGTGGCCATGGCCTGAGCATTTGTGGCAAATCACGTTGCTGATGGACTGTCTGGGAGTTGATGGCGTCTTGCTTGGCGTTGAAGAAGAAGATGTGGCGGCAACAGGGATGATGGCCTTGCGTTCAGACATGGTCGGCCTCCTTGCTGGCGGCGAGTAGGTCGGATTCTTGCGCCAGGCTGGTGGGGCGCTGGTAGGTGTCCGGACTGGTGGAACGGACTTCAGATACTCCTCCATAACCCGAGCTTTGTGCAGCATGTCTGTCAGTGTTGTAGCATTCTGCAGTCACACCTCTTTTCTTGCACTTGGTTCGAATTTGTAAACAAATTGGTCAGGATAGTTTTTCCCTTGTTTTATCAAATCCGAACGTTAGTTAAAGGTTTTGTAAGAGCTTGTCACTTAATCACAAGGTCCTTGGCAACATTATCCGCATGTGTACAACTGTCCACATCAATTGGTATCAGAGCTAAGGAGTGGTTTCGTGACCGGAGGAGATCAACTGATCAAATCCTTTTCCAGGTGTTTTCTTTTCCTTGTTAGTCTTGATTATTCTTGAAATTCTTGGAATTGAACTCATCTTCTTGGGGGAAATTTTTTTTTCTTCAAGGTTTTTGAATTTTCGGATTTTGGTACTGTTTTTCCATCTTTAAAGGCCGAAAATTCTTTTCATTAAATCGTAACCCTTGCTGAAATTTCATAAACCGAAAATTGTGTTCGGGTTTCGGGTTTTCAGTTGTTAATTGCTAGGCCTTTTGCAACACTTTTCTACCCTTCTTTTGTGCTGATTTTGTTGGAAAATTGTGAGTTTTGCGGTTGATGTTAAGCAGCTCACTTGTTTGCGCATTATAAAATTGCATGCTCTTGTTTTGGATACTTTCTTTTGAATTCTTGAAAATATAGTGAATTCTTGATTTCGTATCCTTGTGCTGCTAAGATTATCCCTGGGAATAGGCTAGTAACTTGAAGAATTGTTTTTGCTGGCCCTAGGGTTTTCATAATTAAAAAATCGCATATTGCTATAATTTAGTACTGTTTTCGGCCATTAAGGGGTAGTAATTTCGCAAATTTGGTACTGTTTTGCATATTAGAAGAATTGATAATTTGTGGGGATTGGTTTCTTGATTACCTATTGGGTGGGTGATCGCTTCTTTGGGTAGTTTAGACTTTCCTGAAGTCGTTTCAACTCTGCTAGTTTTCTTTGCTTCAATTCACTTTGAATTGCCCTGCTTTCAATTGCCTTGTTTATCTTTTCGTGCGACCTATACATTAGATCTTTAATTATAGTTTGGATTTTGTCATCGTGCACACTCATCTTTTCTGAAATTTGAGGGCTTAACGCCGAAATTTCCTGTTGTGTACTTCATATCTGAACTATATTACATAAATATCGTTTTATGAAAAGATTTTTCAAAACAGAACCAAGTGTGGTTTTTGCGAAAATTTTTGCTTCTTCCTTAAGTGTCATTGCTTTTGTGTGAATTGCTGCTTGCCTAATACATTTATCAAAACCGGGAGGTTTGAGTGGTAAAAGGCTTGAGTGCACATCTTATACAGGGTGCCACCCTCGAGCGATACACGGGGTTTGTGTGTAGCTATTAGGTGGGAAACACTTGGGGGAATAGGGGGGTAAGGTTATTTCTCACTTTTCCTTATTCTTAGTGATGAGGGCATCCAAAGTCAACAACACGCAACAAGTCAAACTACAAGTGATTCCGGAGAAGCTGAGGAGGAGGTTCGAGTTCTACATCATGGCCCAACAATGCTTCAGGATCCAAGCCCATATCAGAGGGATCCACTTGTAGACATCACTGGGCCCTTGACCAGAAGCAGAGCAAAGAAGGTGCGAGAAGCTCTCAACAACCTTGTTCAAGCTTGCCATCAAGATGCCCAGCTGATTGTAGAAGCCCACGCCTTGGAGCAAAATGGAGGAAATGTGCAATTTGCAACTCTTCTAACTATCTTGGAAGAAGAGGCGCAAATCATCACATCTTAATCAAGAAGAAGGCTGTTTCTTGAAGTCTTGAAGAAGCTGGGAGGTTCTTGGACTTAAAAGAAACTAAATAATAAAGTTCCCTACCAATTGTGCCGACCCAAAAACTCATGGACCAGCCACAAGTTTTCGGCCAGCCCAAGGAGTAGCATGAAGCCGCAGGCCCAATCCAAAGAGAGAAGCCCACAAGGTTTTAGGGAATTAATTTTCAGAATTTTAATTAAGTCTTTTTAGTCTTTTAGTTAATTTCCAAAAAGGGTTTCCTTATTCTTTTTGGAAGTAGGATTTTTATTCTTTCCTACTTGTTTTCCAATTAGTTTCCTTCTTGTTTTAGGTAGTGTAAATTCTGCTACCTCATGTTTAAGGTAAAACCGAATTCTTGTTGCGTTTTCTTACCATTCCTACTTCTTTCCGGGTTTGGTAATTGTAAAAGAAATTAACCTCTTGGTTAATTTCCACTTCTAATTCTTTTCTTTTTCTAAGTCTTGTATTTTCGGCCATCCCTTCTCTTATTTAAGGGGACCGAATTCATCAAATAAAGACAGAGTATTTCAGATCAAAAACTTAGTGTTTGAAGTACCTCTTTTTATTGCTTTATGTATTTGCATGTCGTAGTTTACATAATTGCATGAAACTTAGCCAATTAGGTTCTTGCTCTGCCTAGTTGTTCGCATGTTTCACACTTCTTTTCTTGCACTTGGTTCGAATTTGTAAACAAATTGGTCAGGATAGTTTTTCCCTTGTTTTATCAAATCCGAACGTGAGTTAAAGGTTTTGTAAGAGCATGTCACTTAATCACAAGGTCCTTGGCAACTTTATCCGCATGTGTACAACCGTCCACATTAATTGGTATCAGAGCTAAGGAGTGGTTTCGTGACCGGAGGAGATCAACCGATCAAATCCTTTTCCAGGTGTTTTCTTTTCCTTGTTAGTCTTGATTATTCTTGAAATTCTTGGAATTGAACTCATCTTCTTGGGGGAAATTTTTTTTTCTTTAAGCTTTTTGAATTTTTGGATTTTGGTACTGTTTTTCCATCTTTAAAGGCCGAAAATTCTTTTCATTAAATCGTGACCTTTGCTGAAATTTCATAAACCGAAAATCGGACCTTAAATTTTGGCTAGGGTTTCGGTTTTTCAGTTATAAATTGCTGGGCTTTTCCGACTTAATTCTACCCCTCTTGTGCTGATTTTGTTGAAAAATTGTGAGTTTTTGCGGTTGATGTTAAGCAGCTCACTCTATTTGCGCATTGTAAAATTGCATGCTCTAGTTTGGGATACCTTCTTTTGAATTCTTGAAAATATAGTGAATTCTTGATTTTGTATCCTTGTGTTGCTAAGATTATCTCTGGGATTAGGCTAGTAAATCGAAAATTGTTTTTTTGCTGGCCCTAGGGTTTTCGTAATTGAAATCGCATATTGCTAAAAGTGGTACTGTTTTCGGCCACTAGGGGGTGTTAATTTCGCAATTAGTGTACTGTTTTGCATATTAGAAGCCTTGATAATTTGTGGGGATTGGTTTCTTGATTACCTATTGGGTGGGTGATCGCTTCTTTGGGTAGTTTAGACTTTCCTAAAGTTGTTTCAACTCTGCTTATTGTTCTTTGCTTCTATTCACTTTGAATTGCCCTGCTTTCAAATTGCCTAGTTATCTTTTCGTGCGACCTGAACATTAGATCTTTAAATTATAATTTGGATTTTTTCATCGTGCACACTCATCTTTTCTGAAATTTGAGGGCTTAACCCCGAAATTTCCTGTTGTGTACATCATATCTGAATTATATTACATAAACATCGTTTGCGAAAAGATTTTTTTCAAAATAGAACCAAGTGTGGTTTTTGCGAAAATTTTTGCTTCTTTCTTAAGTGTCATTGCTTTTGTGTGATTTGCTGCGTGCCTTATACATTCATCAATACCGGGAGGTTTGAGTGGAAAAAGGCTTGAGTGCACATCTTATACAGGGCGGCACCCTAGAGTGAAACACAGGGTTGTGTGTAGCTATTAGGTGGGAAAACACTTGGGGGAATAAGGGGGTAAGGTTCTTTCTCACTTTTCCTTATTCTTAGCAGACAGGTTTTCGCTTTCTTTATCCAATGTCAGGTGGAGGTGCTTCTAACCCTTTGGGAAACGAGCAAATCCTGGCTGCGATTGCGCAACTCTCCGCGCGATTCGCTACACTCACGGAGGAAGTCGCCGAACTCAGGACTGAACGAGAACAGAGGCGCACAGACTCAGACGACGATGTTGCCGGCCTAGGCCCCAACGCCGCATACCAGCCATTCGCAGGCCTCAATCAGTGCAAGACGACCGTTCCGCCCTTTGCCGGAGGCACGAATCCAGAGGACTATCTCGACTGGGAGATGAAGATGGAGCGCATTTTTGAACTTCATGCGATCCCGGAACACAAGAAAGTCCAACTTGCAGTGGTCCATTTCACAGACTATGCCCTAATCTAGTGGAATCAACAAATGGATCAATGCAGAAACACGCGTCCCATGCGGGCCCGTGCTCCGCCTCTCTCGTGGTTTGATTTGACTACGTCTATGCTTAGGACTTTTGTACCTGATTACTATTTTAGAGAATTGTATAGGAAATTACATACTCTTGTACAAGGTTCTATGTCTGTAGATGAATACTATAGAAAACTAGAGATGGCAAAAATTAGGGCTAATGTACAGGAAGATGAGCCCGCATCTATGGCTCGTTTTCTTAATGGTTTAAACAGGGGTATTGCTTTAGGGTTTGAATTACAGAATGCTACAACTCTGACAGACATGCTGCACAAAGCTCGGGTCATGGAGGAGTACCTGAAGTCCGTTCCACCAATCCGGACACCTACCAGCGCCCCACCAGCTTGGCGCAAGAACCCAGCCTACTCTCCACCAGCAAGAAGGCCGATCCAGTCAGAGAGAAAAGCCATAGTCCCTGTTGCCGCCACCCCTTCTTCATCACAGGCCAGAACGCTATCCAAAGTCAACACGCAACAAGTCAAACTACAAGTGATTCCGGAGAAGCTGAGGAGGAGGTTCGAGTTCTACATCGAGGCCCGACAACGCTTCAGGATCCAAGCTCATATCAGAGGGATCCACTTGTAGACATCACTGGGCCCATGACCAGAAGCAGAGCGAAGAGGATTCGAGATGCACTCAACAACCTTGTTCAAGCTTGCCATCAGGATGCTCAGTTAATTGTAGAAGCCCACTCCTTGGAGGAAAATGGAGGAAATGTGCGATTTGCAACTCTTCTAACTATCTGTTAAGAAGAGGCGCAAATCATCAAGTCCTAATAAAGAAGAAGGTTGTTTCTTGAAGTCTTGAAGATGCCGGAAGGTTCTTGGACTTAAAAGAAACAAATTAATAAAGTTCCCTACAATTTGGGCCGACCCAAAACTCATGGACCAGCCCACAAGTTTCGGCCAGCCCAAAAGGAAGCACGAAGAAGCCGCACAAAGCAAGCCCAACGGCTAGCAAGTCCAAACGGCTAGTTGCCAAATTAGGGATCTTTTCTTTTATTTAATTAGGTTGTTTTATTCTTTTAAGTTAATTTCCCAAAAGGGTTCCCTTATTCTTTTTGGAAGTAGGATTTTTATTCTTTTCTTTATTTTTTTAGTTACAATTTTCGGCTGCCACTTGTTAAGGGTAAATCCGAAAATTGCTTTCCTTTTCTTACCATTCCTACTTCTTTCGGGGTTTGGTAATTGTAAAAGAAATTAACCTCTTGGTTAATTTCCAATTCTAATTCTTTCCTTCTTCTACTTGTTGTACCTTTTTCGGCTGCCTCTACACTTATAAATAGGCACCGAATTCATCAATAATAATTAGAGTATTCAGATCATAAAACTTAGTGTTTGAGTACCCTCCTTTTATTGCTTTATGTATTTGCATGTCGTAGTTTACATAATTGCATGAAACTTAGCTAATTAGGTTCTTGCTCTACCTAATTATTCGCATGTTTCACATCTCTTGCTTGCACTTGGTTCAAATTTATAAACAAGTTAGATAGGTTAGCTTTCCTTTGTTTTCTCTTAAATCCGAACGTGAGTTAGGGTTTTATTCGAGCTTGTCACTTAATCACAAGGTCCTTGGCAACATTATCCGCATGTGTACAACCGTCCACATCAATTGGTATCAGAGCTAATGAGTGGTTTCGTGGCTGGAGGAGGTCAAAGACCGAATCTTTATCAGGTGTTTTCTTTTCCTTATCTTAAATTTTTGGATTAGAACTTATCTTCTTGGGGAAAATTTTTCTTTCAAGCTTTCAAATTTGCGTTTTTTGGTGCTGTTTTCTATCTTTTAAGATCGCAATTTTCTTCAAAAATTCGGATACCCTTGCTGTAATTTTCAGAACTTAAAATCGGGCCTTAAATTTCAAACTAGGGTTCGGGTTTTTCATGAGCTAGGGTTTCTCGGGTTTTTCGTCGCTAATTCTCGCGACACTAGGGTTTGTTTGCTCGGCTTTTTGCGACATTTTGCTACCCCTTTTCCGTGCTGATTTTTCTTGAAAATTTGTGAGTTTTGCGGTTGATGTTAAGCAGCTCACTTGTTTGCGCATTGTAAAATTGCATGCTCTAGTTTGGGATACCTTCTTTTGAATTCTTGAAAATATATTGAATTCTTGATTTTGTATCCTTGTGCTGCTAAGATTATCCCTGGGATTAGGTTAGTGAATCAAAAATTGAATTTGCTAGCCCTAGGGTTGTCGTTTATTGAAATCGCATATTGCTGAAATTTGGTACTGTTTTCGGCCAATTAGGGGGTTAGAAAATCGCAATTTTAAGTGCTGTTTTGCTTGAAAAGAATAAAGAATTTGTGGGGATTGGTTTCTTGATTGCCTATTGGGTGGGTGATCTCTTCTTTGGGTAGTTTTAGGACTTTCCTGAAGTCGTTTCAACTCTGCTAAATTTCTTTGATTCTATTCACTATTGAATTGCCCTGCTTTCAATTGCCTAGTTATCTTTTCGTGCTACCTGGACATTTGCTCTTTAATTATAGTTTGGATTTTGTCATCGTGCACACTCATCTTTTCTGAAATTTGAGGGCTTAACCTCGAAATTTCCTGTTGTGTACTTCATATATGAGCTATATACAAAATATCGTTTTACGAAAAGATTTTTCATAATAGAACCAAGTGTGGTTTTTGCAAAAATTTTGCTTCTTTCTTAAGTGTCATTGCTTTTGTGTGAATTGCTGCTTGCCTGATACATTTATCAATACCGGGGAGTAGAGAGTGATGTGGACGGTTGTACACATGCGGATAAAGTTGCCAAGGACCTTGTGATTAAGTGACAAGCTCTTACAAAACCTTTAACTCGCGTTCGGATTTGATAAAACAAGGGAAAAACTATCCTGACCAATTTGTTTGCAAATTCGAACCAAGTGCAAGAAAGAGGTGTGAAACATGCGAATAACTAGGCAGAGCAAGAACCTAATTAGCTAAGTTTCATGCAAGTATGTAATTCACGATATGCAAATACATAAAGCAATAAAAGGAGGTACTTCAAACACTAAGTTTATGATCTGAAATACACTAAGTATTATTGATGTTTCAGTCACCTATATATAGGTGAGGGTGGCCGAAAATTAGTACAAGAATTAGAAAAAGAAAAGAAGTAGAATTGGAAATTAACCAAGAGGTTAATTTCCTTTACCAAACCCGGAAAGAAGTAGGAATGGTAAGAAAAAGGAAAAGGCAATTTCGGTCACCTAATTCTTTTAGGTAGCCGAAAATACAATCTTAAAACAAGAAGGAAAAGAATAAAATTCCTACTCGAAAAAGGAGAACAAGAAAGAACCCTTTTTGGAAACTAACTAAAAGAATAAAAGAAACAACTTAATTAATTAAAAGAAATTCCCTAATTATTTTAAGGAGCCGTGTGGGCTTTCTCCTTGGGCTAGCCGTGTGGGCTTTCTCCTAGGGCTAGCCGTGCGGCTTCTCTTGTGGACTCCTTGGGCTGGCCGAACTTGTGGGCTTTGTCTCCATGAGTATGGGTCGTCCCAAATTGTAGGGAACTTCATGAATTGTTTCTTTAAAGCCCAAGAACCTTCCGGCATCTTTAAGACTTCAAGAAACAGCCTTCTTCTTTATTGGGAAGTGGTGAATTGCGTCTCTTCTTCAAGAATTGTTAGAAGAGTTGCAATTTGAACATTTCTTCCATTTTGCTCCAAGGCGTGTGCTTCTTTTTGGCCGTCTTCTTTGTTTCATGGAATCTGACTCAACATGTGCGTTGTTTTAGCCCTGGATATCCTCATCAGAGAGGTAAAAGGCTTGTGATGTGGACGGTTGTACACATGCGGATAATATTGCCAAGGACCTTGTGATTAAGTGACAAGCTCTTACAAAACCTTTAACTCACGTTCGGATTTGATAAAACAAGGGAAAAACTATCCTGACCAATTTGTTTACAAATTCGAACCAAGTGCAAGAAAGAGGTGTGAAACATGTGAATAACTAGGCAGAGCAAGAACCTAATTAGCTAAGTTTCATGCAAGTATGTAAATTACGACATGCAAATACATAAAGCAATAAAATGAGGTACTTCAAACACTAAGTTTTTGATCTGAAATACACTAATTTTTATTGAAGGGGCGGCTGCCTATTTATAGGCTTAAGGCAGCCGAAAAAGTGAAGAAAATAATAAGGAAAAGAAGTAGAATTTGGAAATTAACCAAGAGGTTAATTTCTTTTACAATTACCAAACCCGGAAAGAAGTAGGAATGGTAAGAAAAGGAAAGCAGAAATTCGGTCACCCTAATTCTTTTAGGTAGCCGAAAATACAAATCTTAAAACAAGAAGGAAAAGAATAAAATTCCTACTCCAAAAAGGAGAACAAGAAAGAGCCATTTTTGGAAACTAACTAAAAGAGTAAAAGAAACAACTTAATTAATTAAAAGAAATTCCCTAATTATTTTAAGGAGCCGTGTGGGCTTTCTCCTTGGGCTGGCCGTGTGGGCTTTCTCCTTGGGCTAGCCGTGCGCTTCCTTGCTCCTTTGGGCTGGCCGAAAACTTGTGGGCTGGTCCATGAGTTTTGGGTTGGCCCAAATTGTAGGGAACTTTATTAATTTGTTTCTTTAAGTCCAAGAACCTTCCGGCATCTTCAAGATTTCAAGAAACAACCTTTTTCTTTATTATGGACTTGGGAATTGCGCGTCTTCTTCAAGATTTGTTAGAAGATTCGCAATTTGCACCTTTCCTTCATTTTGCTCCAAGGCATTTGCCTTCAGGTTGGCTTCGTAGATTCTGACTCATAATGTGTGTTGTTTTAGCTCTGGATGTCCTCATCCTTCCCACCCGGTTGAAAAGGATTTGTCCTCGAATCCGAGGTGCTGAAAACAAACATAAACAAGTCAGTAATATTAACACAAAACATAGATCATACCTACCCGGCAATGAGGTTTGTATGCTATGCTTCTCAATTGTGCAACCACGATGAATGTTGATGTAGGAAGTTTTCATCTCCCTGCTTAGTTGAAGACGATTTCAAGACAAAGATAATCCTCCTTAATTCTTCAAGAATGTCTCAAGTACCTTCTAGACACTTGCAGGAAACTATCAGGAAGCATCTAAAACCTCAGGAACTTATCCATACTCCTCAAGAAGGATTACATATCGAACAAGAAATCTTAAACTTTATTCACAGGCAGATATAGTTAGAACAACATAACTACATACTCAACACAAAAGAATCATGCATGCGAAATATATTATTTGCACAATTGCATAATTTTTAAAAGTAACAAACAGAAATTGCATGTATAACAATTAGTAGTTACAGAGACAATTTCTGAGAAAGACATCTTAAGGAATAGTTGAAGCAAAATCATGCAGTCATGAAACCAAAAGATGAATTCCAAGAAGTTATGCACATGTTTAAGATTCACAAGATGCGAAATGTTGTAAAAATCCTTAACATGAAGATAACCAATATAAAGAGAATCAATGATAAAATGATGTTGAAATCGATTCCCAGGCGCATAAAGTCCCATGATTAGAACGTGGAACTGTAATCAATATTGCCATGCGTCGTTGTGAAGCACCAATCCAATACTATGGAATCCCTACAAAACAAACAAAATATGATTGCTCGGAGGTATTCCGACCGACGGATTAGTGAGCAGAAAATTTGTAAACAAAATTTCAGAAAGTTGTATGAAGTATAAGAGTAAACTTCACACGAATATCAAACCTCCATGCACAGCCCCTGAATAAGCAGAAAACTTGTTTTGGAACTGGCGTTGGAACCTGTAGTTGAGCGAAAATCTCCATTGGGATTTCCGAGGCAAAGTAAGAAGAAACAACAATGGCACCAAATCTCCCTATAGGGGTCAATTTGCACAATGTTGTAGCCTTACACCGCCATTGAAGGGCTCGGAGTACGAGACCCTAAGCGAATTGCGCTGAGAGTTGTGCTATCCCAGCCAGTATTTGCTCGCTCCCCAAAGGGATAGGAGCACCTTCACCTGACATCGGTTAAAAGAAGCGAAAACCTGTCTGCTAAGAACAAGGAAAAGTGAGAAATAACCTTACCCCCTTGTTCCCCCAAGTGTTTCCCACCTAACAGCTACACACAACCCTGTGTTTCACTCTTAGGGTGGCGCCCTGTATAAAATGTGCACTCAAGCCTTTTTCCACTCTACCTCCCGGTATTGATAAATGTATTAGGCAAGCAGCAATTCACACAAAAGCAATGACACTTAAGAAAAGAAGCAAATTTTCTCAAAAATAGACACTTGGTTCTATTTTGAAAAATCTTTTCGCAAACGAAATTTTGTAATATAGCTCAGATATGCGGTACACAACAGGAAATTTCGGGGTTAAGCCCTCAAATTTCAGAAAAGATGAGTGTGCACGATGACAAAATCCAAACTATAATATAAGAGTAAATGTTCAGGTCGCACGAAAAGATAAACTAGCAGTTGAAGCAGGGCAATTCAAAATTGAATAGAATCAAAGAAAAATTTGCAGAGTTGAAACAACTTCAGGAAAAATCCTAAAACTACCCGAAGAAGCGATCACCCACCCAATAGGTAATCAAGAAACCAATCCCCACAAAATTCTTAATTCTTTTCAAGCAAAACAGTACCAAATTGCGAAATTTTAAACCCCCTTAGTGGCCGAAACCTTAGCACTATGCGATTTTAATGAAACGAAAACCCTAGGGCTAGCAAGTTCAATTTTGACTCACTAACCAATTCCTAGGAATAATCTTAGCAGCACAAGGATACCAAAACCAAGAATTCACTATATTTTCAAGAATTCAAAACAAGGTATCCCAAACTAGCGCATGCAATTTTCAATGCACAAATAATGTGAGCTGCTTAACATCAACCGCAAAAACTCACAATTTTCAACTAAATCAGCACCAAAAGAGGTAGAATAAATCGCAAAAGCCCGGCACTTTCACAACTGCAAAACCAAAACCCTAGCCAAAAATCTGAACACTAGTTTGAAATTTAAGGCCGATTTTAACTTATGAAATTATGGCAAGGGAATGCGATTTTAAAAAGAGAAAAACAGCCCAAAACAGTACTAGCCTTTCGCAAAAGAAGGTGATTTTTAAAACCCTAAGTTGCGTTTTTCAGTACTTTAAAATTTGGTTCAATTCTTCTAAGAAATTTTCGATTTTTAAAGATAGGGAAACATAACCAAAATCGAAAATTGAAAACTTGAAAGAAAATAATTTTCCCCAAGAAGATGAGTTCTAATCCAAGAATTTCAAGATAAACAAGACTAACAAGGAAAAGAAAACACCTGATAAGGATTTGGTCTTCGACCTCCTCCAGCCACGAAACCACTCCTTAGCTCTGATACCAATTGATGTGGACGGTTGTACACATGCGGATAATGTTGCCAAGGACCTTGTGATTAATTGACAAGCTCTTACAAAACCTTTAACTCACGTTTGGATTTGATAAAACAAGGGAAAAACTATCCTGACCAATTTGTTTACAAATTCGAACCAAGTGCAAGAAAGTGGTGTGAAACATGCGAATAACTAGGCAGAGCAAGAACCTAATTAGCTAAGTTTCATGCAAGTATGTAAATTACGACATGCAAATACATAAAGCAATAAAATGAGGTACTTCAAACACTAAGTTTTGATCTGAAATACACTAATTTTTATTGAAGGGGCGGCTGCCTATTTATAGGCTTAAGGCAGCCGAAAAAGTGAAGAAAATAATAAGGAAAAGAAGTAGAATTTGGAAATTAATCAAGAGGTTAATTTCTTTTAAAATTACCAAACCCGGAAAGAAGTAGGAATGATAAGAAAAGGAAAGCAGAAATTCGGTCACCCTAATTCTTTTAGGTAGCCGAAAATACAATCTTAAAACACGAAGGAAAAGAATAAAATTCTTACTCCAAAAAGGAGAACAAGAAAGAACCCTTTTTGGAAACTAACTAAAAGAGTAAAAGAAACAACTTAATTAATTAAAAGAAATTCCCTAATTATTTTAAGGAGCCGTGTGGGCTTTCTCCTTGGGCTGGCCGTGTGGGCTTTCTCCTTGGGCTCGCCGTGCGCTTCCTTGCTCCTTTGGGCTGGCCGAAAACTTGTGGGCTGGTCCATGAGTTTTGGGTTGGCCCAAATTGTAGGGAACTTTATTAATTTGTTTCTTTAAGTCCAAGAACCTTCCGGCATCTTCAAGACTTCAAGAAACAACCTTCTTCTTTATTATGGACTTGGGAATTGCGCCTCTTCTTCAAGATTTGTTAGAAGATTCACAATTTGCACCTTTCCTTCATTTTGCTCCAAGGCGTTTGCCTTCAGGTTGGCTTCGTAGATTCTGACTCATAATGTGTGTTGTTTTAGCTCTGGATGTCCTCATCAGATTGAGTGTTCATATTATACAGGGCGCCACCCTAGAGCGATACACAGGGTTTGTGTGTAGCTGTTAGGTGGGAAACACTTGGGGGAACAAGGGGGTCAGGTTATTTCTCACTTTTCCTTGTTCTTAGCAGACAGGTTTTCGCTTGTTTTTACCAATGTCAGGTGGTAGTGCTCCTAACCCTCTGGGTAATGAGCAAATTCTGGCTGCGATTGCGCAACTCTCCTCGCGATTCGCTACACTCACGGAGGAAGTCGCCGAACTCAGGAAGAACGTGATCAGAGGCGCACAGACTCAGACGACGATGTTGCCGCGCCAGGCATCAACGCCGCCGATCAGCCTTTCGCAAGCCTCAGCCAGTGCAAGACAACCGTTCCGCCCTTTGCCGGAGGCACGAATCCTGAGGATTATCTAGACTGGGAGATGAAGATGGAGCGCATCTTTGAGCTTCATGCGATCCCAGAACACAAGAAGGTCCAGCTCGCAGTGGTACATTTCACAGACTATGCCCTAATCTGGTGGAATCAACAGCAGGACCAGTGCCGAAATACGCGCCCAATGCGGGCCCGTGCGCCGCCTCTCTCTTGGTTTGATTTGACTACATCTATGCGTAGAACTTTTGTCCCAGACTACTGTTTTAGAGAATTGTAAAGGAAATTACATACTCTTGTACAAGGTTCTATGTCTGTAGATGAATATTTTCTCAAATTAGAGATGGTAAAAATTAGGGCTAATGTACAGGAAGATGAGCCCGCATCTATGGCTCATTTTCTTAATGGTTTGAACAGGGGTATTGCTTTAGCTGTTGAATTACAGAATGCTACGACTCTGATAGACATGCTGCACAAGGCTCGGGTCATGGAGGAGTATCTGAAGTCCGTTCCACCAATCCAGACACCTACCAGCGCCCCACCAGCCTGGCGCAAGAATCCGGCCTACTCCCACCAGCAAGGAGGCCGATCCAGTCAGAGAGAAAAGCCATAGTCCCTGTTGCCGCCACCCCTTCTTCATCACAGACAAAAACGCCATCCACTCCCAGGCAGTCTATCAGCAACGTTACTTGCCACAAGTGCTCAGGCCGTGGCCACTACATGCGTGACTGTCCTAACATTCGAAAGGTATTATTGGGCCAAGATGGTGAGTACATATCAGAAGACGATGAAGAGGAACCAACCGTTGACCCTACACAGGAGTTGACTGACAGCACTCCGTCTGTACCAGTGGAGCAATTCGAGTTCCTTGAAGAAGATCCATCTCAGAACTTGGTTACTCGCACTCTGACTACAGCTGCTGTCCCGGACAAACATCTTCCATGCCCGAACCAAGGTAAATGGAAAGTTATGTGTTCTGATTATTGATGGAGGGAGTTGTACTAATGTTGCTAGTGAGTATATGGTTGATAAACTGTGCCTCCCTGTCATCAATCATCCACGTCCTTATCGGCTTCAATGGCTCGACAGCTCAGACGGCTACAAAGTCACAAAGCAGGTAAGCGTACCATACGCTATCGGTAAGTTCGAATCCACGGTTTTATGTGATTTTCTACCAATGAAGGCTTGTCATATTCTACTCGGACGACCATGGCTCTTTGACCTGAAGGCAACACATGATGGGGTCGCCAACACTTACTCGGTCTGCCAGGAGGGCCAGATCCACACGTTCCTAACCATGCCGTGGACTGAAGTGCGATCAGAAGCTGTTCGTATGAAGGAGTCAATCGCTAAATGGGAAGCTGAAAGGCGCCAAGCGAAGGGTAAGGGGAAAGAATTTGTAAAGGGTAGTAAGGCAAACTCTGATAAGCCTGATTAGGACAAAGTTAGGAATAGTTGTTTTGCAACAAAAGGAGAGATAGGTCAAGTGTTAGACAGCAATGATGATGTACTGGTTTTAGTCTGTAAAGATAACTGTGCTAACCCTGACGATATCCCTCGGGATATCCCTACAGAAGTCGAATCTTTGTTGCAGGAATTCGCTGATGTTTTTCCAGATGAGTTGCCGCAAGGTCTACCGCCACTTCGAGGAATTGAACATCAGATTGATTTCATCCCTGGCGCGCCTATACCAAATCGGCCTGCTTACAAAGCAAATCCGGAGGAAACGAAGGAGCTGCAGGCGCAAATCAAAAAGTTATTGGCGCATGGTCAGGTAAGGGAATCTCTAAGTCCTTGTGTTGTACCTGTTATTCTAGTCCCTAAGAAAGAAGGTACATGGAGAATGTGTATGGATTGTAGAGCTGTAAATAAGATAACAATCAAGTATAGGCACCCCATCCCTAGGCTTGATGACATGTTAGAAGATTTGCATGGTTCTACTGTTTACACGAAAATAGATCTCACACAGGGCTATCATCAAATTCGCATGAGGGAGGGGAACGAATGGAAGACTGCTTTTAAAACTAAATTTGGTTTATATGAGTGGTTAGTCATGCCTTTTGGTCTCACAAATGCACCTAGTACTTTCATGAGGTTAATGAATCATGTGCTTAGAAAGTTTATAGGTAAATTTGTTGTTGTGTATTTTGATGATATTCTGATATATTCCAGGGATTATGAATCGCATGTTGAACATCTCTGCTTGGTTTTAATTGAATTGCGTGCTAATCAGTTATATGCCAAGATGCAAAAATGTACTTTTTGTGTTTCGGAAGTTGTTTTTCTTGGTTTTGTAGTCTCTGCAGAAGGTGTCAAAGTTGATGATGCCAAGGTTAAGGCCATGAGGGATTGGCTGCAGCCAATTTCGGCAGCCCAGGTTCGGTCATTCCACGGATTGGCTGGATTCTACAGACGGTTTGTGAAGGACTTTTCCACTAAAGCCGCGCCTCTTAATGAATTGTGTAAAAAGAATGTTCCATTTGTATGGGGGCAGGCTCAGGAAAAAGCCTTTACTGTACTTAAGCATGATCTCACTCATGCACCTATTTTAGCATTACCTGATTTTGACAAAGTGTTTGAACTAATGTGTGATGCATCAGGTGTTGGAATTGGCGCAGTGTTAATGCAGGAGAAGAAGCCTATCGCCTTTTTCAGTGAGAAGCTTAAAGGAGCTGCTTTGAATTATCCAACATATGATAAAGAGCTCTATGCTGTTGTCCGTGCTTTTGAAACTTGGTCGCATTATTTGATGTCTAAAGAATTTGTTGTTCATAGTGATCATGAGTCTCTTAAGCACTTAAAAGGACAAAATAAGTTAAATAGACGTCATGCAAAGTGGGTTAACTTTATTGAATCTTTTCCTTATATTATTAAGTATAAGAAAGGTAAGGATAATTTGGTTGCTGATGCTCTATCTCGCAGGTTTTAAATTCTAACAATTCTTGATCATACTTTGTTAGGTTTCGCATACCTCAAGGATTTATATGCTTATGATATTGATTTTGCTGATTTGTATAAAGCATGTGAATCTGGTGCATTCCAAAAGTACTTTAGACAGGATGGTTTTCCGTTTAGGAAAATAGGTTATGCATCCCTCGTAGTTCCACTAGGAAATTACTGGTTCGTGAAGCTCATAGTGGGGGGCTTATGGGTCATTTTGGTGCGCATAAAACACTTGAACTGTTGCATGCGGATAATGTTGACTCACGAAACCACTCATTAGCTCTGATACCAATTGATGTGGATGGTTGTACACATGCGGATAATGTTGCCAAGGACCTTGTGATTAAGTGACAAGCTCGAATAAAATCCCTAACTCACGTTCGGATTTAAGAGAAAACAAAGGGAAGCTAACCTAGCTAACTTGTTTATAAATTCGAACCAAGTGCAAGCAAGAGATGTGAAACAAGCCCAAGAACCTAATTAGCTAAGTTTCATGCAATTATGTAAATTACAACATGCAAATACATAAAGCAATAAAAGGAGGTACTCAAACACTAAGTTTTATGATATTAATACTCTGATTATTATTGATGAATTCGGTGCCTATTTATAAGTGTAGAGGCAGCCGAAAAAGGTACAACAAGTAGAAGAAGGAAAGAATTAGAATTGGAAATTAACCAACAGGTTAATTTCTTTTACAATTACCAAACCCGGAAAGAAGTAGGAATGGTAAGAAAAGGAAAGCAATTTTCGGATTTACCCTTAACAAGTGGCAGCCAAAAATTGTAACTAAAAATAAAGAAAAGAATAAAAATCCTACTTCCAAAAAGAATAAGGGAACCCTTTTTGGAAATTAACTTAAAAGAATTAAACAACTTAATTAAGAAAAAGAAAAGAACCCTAATTAGGCAACTAGCCGTTGGACTTGCTTGCTAGCCGTTGGGCTTGCTTGGTTTAGCCGTTGGGCTTGCTTTGCTAGCCGTTGAGCTTGCTTGTGCGGCTTCCTCTTGCTTCCTTTGGGCTGGCCAAAACTTGTGGGCTGGTCCATGAGTTTTGGGTCGGCCCAAATTGTAGGGAACTTTATTAATTTGTTTCTTTTAAGTCCAAGAACCTTCCGGCATCTTCAAGACTTCAAGAAACAGCCTTTTTCTTCATTAGGACTTGATGATTTGCGCCTCTTCTTCAAAGATAGTTAGAAGAGTTGCAAATCGCACATTTCCTCCATTTTCCTCCAAGGCGTGGGCTTCTACAATTAACTAAGCATCCTGATGGCAAGCTTGAACAAGGTTGTTGAGTGCATCTCGAACCCTCTTCGCTCTGCTTCTGGTCATGGGCCCAGTGATGTCTACAAGTGGATCCCTCTGATATGGGCTTGGATCCTGAAGCATTGTCGGGCCTCGATGTAGAACTCGAACCTCCTCCTCAGCTTCTCCAGAATCACTTGTAGTTTGACTTGTTGCGTGTTGACTTTGGATGCCGCCATCAGTAAGGGGAAAGAAATTGTAAAGGGTAGTTGTTTCTCTACTTTAGGGGAGATAGGTCAAGTGTTAGACAGCAATGATAATGTACTGGTTTTAGTTTGTAAAGATAGTTGCACTAAGCCTGACGATATCTCTCGGGATATCCCTATAGAAGTCTCTTCTTTGTTGCAGGAATTCGCTGATGTTTTTCCAGAAGAGTTGCCTGGTCTGCCGCCACTTCGAGGAATTGAACATCAGATTGACTTCATCCCTGGCGCGCCTATACCAAATTGGCCTGCTTACAAAGCAAATCCGGAGGAAACAAAGGAGCTGCAGAAGCAAATCGAAAAGCTATTGGCGCATGGTCAGGTAAGGGAATCTCTATGTCCTTGTGCTGTACCTATCATTCTAGTCCCTAAGAAAGATAGTACTTGGAGAATGTGTATGGATTGTAGAGCTGTAAATAAGATAACAATCAAGTATAGGCACCCTATCCCTAGGCTAGATGACATGTTAGAAGATTTGCATGGTTCCACAATTTATACAAAAATAGATCTTACACAGGGCTATCGTCAAATTCGCATGAGGGAAGGGGCTGAATGGAAAACTGCTTTTAATTGAATTGCGTGCTAATCAATTATATACCAAGATACAAAAGTGTACTTTTTGTGTTTCGGAGGTTGTTTTTCTCGGTTTTGTAGTCTCTGCAGAAGGTGTCAAAGTTGATGATGCCAAGGTGAAAGCCATTAGGGATTGGCCGCAGTCAACTTCGGCCGCACAGGTTTGGTCATTCCATGGATTGGCTGGATTCTACAGACGGTTTGTGAAGGATTTTTCCACTAAAGCCGCTCCTCTTAATGAATTGTGTAAAAAGAATGTTCCATTTGTGTGGGGGCAGGCTCAGGAAAACGCCTTTACTGTACTTAAGCATGATCTCACTCATGCACCTGTTTTAGCATTACCTGATTTTGATAAAGTGTTTGAACTAATGTGTGATGCATCAGGTGTTGGAATTGGCACAGTTCTAATGCAGGAAAGAAAGCCTATCGCCTTTTTCAGTGAGAAGCTTAAAGGAGCTGCTTTGAATTATCCTACATATGATAAAAAGCTCTATGCTGTTGTCCGCGCTTTTGAAACTTGGCCACATTATTTGATGTCTAAAGAATTTGTTATTCATAGTGATCATGAGTCTCTTAAGCATTTAAAAGGACAGAATAAATTGAATAGACGTCATGCTAAGTGGGTTAACTTTATTGAGTCTTTTCCTTACATTTAAGTATAAGAAAGGTAAAGATAATTTAGTTGCTGACGCTCTATCTCGCAGGTATGAAATTCTGACAATTTTAGATCATACTTTGTTAGGATTCGCATATCTCAAGGGTTTATATGCTTCTGATGTCGATTTTGCTGAATTGTATAAAGCATATGAATCTGGTGCATTCCAAAAGTACTATAGACATGATGGTTTTCTGTTTAGGGAAAATAGGTTATGCATCCCTCGTAGTTCAACTAGGGAATTACTGGTTCGTGTGCATAAAACACTTGAATTGTTGCATGAACACTTTTATTGGCCACATATGTGAAAAGATATACAGACTGTTTGCACACGATGCATTAATTGTTTGCAAGCTAAATCTACTTCTAAACCCCATGGACTTTACACGCCTTTACCTGTACCTTCTGTACCTTGGACTGACATTTCTATGGATTTTATTCTAGGGCTTTCGAGGACGCAGAAAGGTAATGATTCTTTATTTGTCGTTGTTGATCGGTTTTCTAAAATGGCACATTTTATGGAAATCAGATGATGCCAGACATGTAGCTGAGTTGTTCTTTCAGGGAATAGCTCAGTTGCATGGGATACCGCACACAATTGTGTCAGATCGCGACGTCAAATTTCTGAGTTATTTTTGGAAGACTTTGTGGTCCCGCCTCGGCACAAAACTGTTGTTTTCGACTACAAGTCATCCACGGACGGATGGTCAGACGGAAGTCACCAACCGAACTGTTGGCAACCTACTCAGGGCGTTAATTCAGAAGAACCTCAAGCGTTGGGAAGATATCTTGCCGGTTGCAGAGTTTGCATACAATTGAACCAAGCACTCCTCAACAGGGTTCTGTCCATTTGAAGTTGCCTACGGCTTTACTCCTTTAACGGTGATGGATCTCATTCCTTTACCGCCCAAGGAACAAGTTAATCCAGACGGAGCAAGAAAAGTTGAAGCTGTGCAACGCATACATGCTAAAGTTCGAGCTAATCTGGAGAAGACGTATGCCAAAGCCGCAGCCAATGCAAACCAACGGCGCAAGGCTGTGGACTTCGAACCAGGCGACTGGGTTTGGGTTCACATGAGGAAGGAACGATTCCCTGCTGCAAGAAGGACCAAACTCCATCCAAGGGGCGATGGACCTTTTCAGATCGTTTCCAAGATTGGGCCTAACACCTACAAACTTGACTTACCAGGTGAGTATGGTGTTAGTTCTTCCTTTAATGTTGCTGACTTGTCTCCTTTTGTTCATGAACAGGTTGCTGATTTGAGGACAAATCCTTTTCAACCGGGAGGGGATGATGAGGGCATCCTAAGTCAAGCAACAAGTCAAAGTCAACAAGCAAGTGGTTCCGGAGAAGCTGAGGAGGAGGTTCGAGTTCTACATCGAGGCCCGACAATGCTTCAGGATCCAAGCCCATATCAGAGGGATCCACTTGTAGATATCACTGGGCCCATGACCAGAAGCAGAGCGAAGAAGGTTCGAGATGCACTCAACAACCTTGTTCAAGCTTGCCATCAGGATGCTCAGTTGATTGTAGAAGCTCACGCCTTGGAGCAAAATGGAGGAAATGTTCAAATTGCAACTCTTCTAACAATCCTTGAAGAAGAGGCGCAATTCAGCACTTCACATTAAAGAAGAAGGCTGTTTCTTGAAGTCTTGAAGATTCCGGAAGGTTCTTGGGCTTTAAAGAAACAATTCATGAAGTTCCCTACAATTTGGGCCGACCCAAACTCATGGAGGAAGCCGCACGGCAGCCCACAAAGCAAGCCAACGGCTAGTTACTTAATTAGGGAATTTCTTTAATTAATTAAGTTGTTTCTTTTATTCTTTTAAGTTAGTTTCCAAAAAGGGTTCCCTTATTCTTTTTGGAAGTAGGGATTTTATTCTTTTCCTTATTTTTAGTTTACAAATTCGGCTGCCACTTATTAAGGGTAAAACTGAATTTCCTTTTCCTTTTCTTACCATTCTCCTACTTCTTTCAGGGTTTGGTATTGTAACAGAAATTAACCGCTTGGTTAATTTCCAATTCTAATTCTTTCCTTCTTCTATTTCTTGTATTTTTTCGGCTATCTCTCCTATAAATAGGGGCCGAATTCTTCAATAATATGCAGAGTATTCAGATCATAAAACTTAGTGTTTGAGTACCCTCATTTTATTGCTTTATGTATTTGCATGTTGTAGTTTACATAATTGCATGAAACTTAGCTAATTAGGTTCTTGCTCTACCTAATTATTCGCATGTTTCAAATCTCTTTCTTGCACTTGGTTCAACTATAAAACAAGTTAGCTTAGGATAGCTTCTCTTTGTTTCTCTTAGCCGAAAGTAAGTTAGAGAATTCTAAGAGCTCGCCGCTTAATCACAAGGTCCTTGGCAACATTATCCGCATGTGTACAACCGTCCACATCATTTTACCTTTAAAGAAAAGGGAAAACCGAAAAATAAAGGAGAAAAGAAAAAGAGGAAACTATGAAGAGAATTAGGTAACATGCACAAAACCTTAATTCTCCTCCTAACCCTAACCCTAATTGTGAATTGCTTCTCCTTGGGCTTGGGCTTGGCCGAATGTGGGTTCATGGAGTGGACTTGATGGATTCGGCCCAATTGATGTAGCATGATGATGTAGATGTAGGAATGATGTAGATTTCTTAAGCAATTGAATAAGTTCCCAAGATTGGTTTAGTGAGCATACAACACAGTTGGAGAATTCAAGCTCTAGTTCGGTGTTGTTTAGTGAATGGAACAATGATAATCATGGATTTGCAAAGTGATGAACACAAGAAAACACTTCACATATAGATTATCAAAAATACAACAAGATTGATACAATGATGGAGAGATAGAGAATGGAAACAAAGAGTATTATCGAAGGCAATACAAGATCGAATCTAGACTAGGCACCCCTAATGAACATATGTCATTAAATTCACCTAGCTACTTACAAAACCTTGAAATTAACCAAGCTAACCAAGACTTCTAATACTCAAAAGAAGACTTGTAAACTTCTTACCAATGCCCACAAGTGTGCAATGATGACCAAAACCACCAAGGAGTTGGAATTGAAGTTGAGAAGCTCTCAAATTTGGATTGAATTTTCATGTAGGTTGATGATTCCTTGTAGTTTCAGCCACATTATATAGAAGGCCAGCAAGAATAAGTCCAACAAAGCTAAAGTACACACCAAATAAAGAAATACAAAGCTAAAGTTCACACCAAATAAAGAAATACAATATAATACTTAAAGTAGTGGGATTGATTCTTCATGTTTTGTGGGTGGGTTTCATTTTCAGCCATGTTTTGTGGCTTTGATTCTTCATGGCCGAAAATCATTAGTTGGCTGCCATGTTTTGGTGGATTTGATTATTGGCCAAGAATTATATATCTTCCACCTTTGAATTTTCAAATAAGGTTTCCCTCAAATTGGCATCTTGCCCTCCAACTTCTCCTTAAATGCATTTTGACCCTTCCAATTGTGATCAAAGGTAGATTGACCTCCTATCCTTTCACTTGACCGAGAATGTAGTCCCAATGTGAGATTTGATGGTTGAAATTGATTGTTCATGGTGATCATGGTCACCCACGGTTTTGCTTCTTCCACCTTGCGGTCCTCTAGTGCTTGATCAACGTATCCATTAATTGCTTCCTTCAATTTCTTTGTTTGAAGACGAGTCATGTGTTGCTTAGGTTCTTGTTGAGGCTTGATGGAGATAGGATCTACATCATCCCCTCTCCCTTGGAAAGGATTCTTCCTAGAATCCGTATCTTCATTCGGATCTTCACCTACAACAACAAAAGGAGACAAATCACTTACATTGAATGTAGTACTTACATTATACTCACCCAGAAGATCAATAACGTAAGAGTTATTGTTGATTCGTTCCACCACTTGAAAGGGTCCATCCCCCCTTGGGTCTAATTTCGACTTCCTTTGATTTGGAAATCGTATTTTCCGAAAATTCACCCAAACCCAATCACCCGGGCGGTAAATCTTCTCCTTGCGGCCCTTGTTGGCTTGTTGTGCATAGTGTTCATTTTTCCTTTCAATTAGATCATGTATCTTTTGATGCATATGCCGTATGTATTCTCCTCTCTTGCTTCCTTCATCACCTATGATTGCCTTTTGTGGCCACAAAGAAGTAGATAAATCAAGAGGTGTTAAAGGATTAAAGCCATATACACATTCAAATGGAGACATTTCAATAGTACGGTGCGTAGTTCTATTATAAGCAAACTCGGCTATGGGTAGGCATTCTTCCCAAGCCTTCTTATGACTTCGCACAAGGGCCCGTAGTAAAGATCCTAGGGTCCTATTCACAACTTCGGTTTGTCCATCCGTTTGAGGATGAGCCGAAGTAGAAAACAAAAGTTTAGTTCCTAACTTATGCCAAAGAGACTTCCAAAAATAACTCAAAAATTTGGGATCCCTATCACTCACAATAGTTTTTGGAAGACCATGCAACTTAACTATTTCTTTGAAAAAGATGTTAGCTATATGAGATGCATCATTAGTCTTTTTGCATGGTATAAAATGTGCCATTTTAGAAAACCTATCTACCACAACAAAAATGCTATCATTCCCTTTACTAGATGTAGGTAGTCCTAGCACAAAATCCATAGATAAATCAAGCCAAGGTTTAGAAGGAACCGGGAGTGGAGTGTAGAGTCCATGATTATTCCCTTTTGATTTGGCTTGCCTACACTCGATGCACGTTGAGCATATCCTTTCCACATCCTTGCGCATGTGTGGCCAATGAAAATGTTCTTTGAGCACGTCTAGTGTTTTAAGAACTCCAAAATGTCCCATGAGACCTCCACAATGTGCTTCCCTCACAAGTAATTCCCTAAAAGAACAAGAAGGAACACAAAGTTGGTTATTCCTAAACAAATATCCATCAAATAAATAAAACTTACCAAAGGCTCCCTTTGCACAAGATGAAAATATTTCGGCCAATTCCTTGTCTTTGGCATAGAGATCCTTGATAAAGCTAAAAGCAAGAAATTTAGAATCACACATTGAAAGTAAAGAAGTCCTCCTAGAAAGAGCATCGGCTACAACATTTTCTTTCCCTTTCTTGTATTTCAACACATAAGGAAAAGATTCAAGAAATGCACTCCACTTAGCATGCCTCTTATCTAGTTTTTGTTGTCCATTCAAGTATTTAATGCTTTCATGATCCGTGTGTATGATGAATTCCTTAGGCCTAAGATAATGTTGCCAATGTTCAAGTGTCCTAATGATTGCATACAACTCTTTATCATAGGTAGGATAATTCAATTGAGCATTATTGAGCTTCTCGGAAAAGTAAGCTATGGGCCGAGAACCTTGCATCAAAACACTTCCAATACCTACTTTGCTTGCATCACACTCTACCTCAAAAGTATTATCAAAATTTGGCAAAGCAAGTAAAGGTGCATGAGTAAGAATGTGCTTAAGTGTATCAAAAGCATGTTGTTGTGCATTACCCCAATCAAACCTAGCATTCTTTTTAGTTAATGAACTCATAGGGGCGGCTATTGTAGAGAAATCTTTCACAAACCTCCTATAGAAACTAGCAAGGCCATGGAAAGATCTCACCTCGGTTATGGATGTTGGAGTTGGCCATTCTCGAATCACCTTGACCTTTTCTTCATCCACTTTGACTCCATGTTTCCCTACTACAAAGCCAAGAAACACAACTTCTTCTTCACAAAATATACACTTTGACATCTTGGCATAGAGCTTGTTTTCCCTTAATGATGAAAGAACCAAAGATAAATGGTTAGTATGCTCTTCTAGACTCTTACTAAACACAAGAATGTCATCAAAATAAACAACAACAAATTGTCCTATGAACTTCCTAAGCACATGATTCATGAGTCTCATAAAAGTAGATGGTGCATTAGTAAGTCCAAAAGGCATCACGAGCCACTCATACAAACCAAATTTGGTTTTGAAAGCCGTCTTCCACTCATCACCTTCTTTCATGCGAATTTGGTGATAACCGGAAGCAAGATCAATTTTTGAAAATATTGTGGCTCCACATAGGTCCTCTAACAAGTCATCTAACCTCGGTATTGGATGTCTATACCGAATGGTGATCTTGTTAATGGCCCTACAATCAACACACATTCTCCAAGTGCCATCTTTCTTAGGTACAAGAATGACCGGTACGGCACATGGTGACAATGACTCCCTTACCAAACCTTTGTGGAGTAATTCTTCCACTTGTCTTTGTAGCTCCCTAGTCTCGGTTGGATTTGCTTTGTAGGCTGCCCTATTCGGCAATGGAGCTCCCGGAACCAAATCAATTTGATGTTCTATGCCTCTAAGTGGTGGAAGGCCGTGTGGAAGCTCCTCGGGAAAAACATCTGCAAATTCCTTCAAAACCGAAGACACAACACTAGGCAAACTTGAGTTAGCATTAGATAAAGATAAACAAAAACTTGGGTGCATGAGAAGCACCAATGGTGAGTGATCACCCAATGTCCTACCCAATTCCCTCTTGGAAGTAAACAAGATGCCTTTTTCTTTCTCACCATCTTGTGGCTTTTCACTCACCTCTTTTAATTTCCCTTGCCCTCTACTCTCTTTTGGCTTCTTACACTCACTCTCTTGCCTTTTATTCTTCTCTCGTTCTTCTTTCAACACATGATGAGCTTTGTGTACAATATGAGGGGAAAGAGGCTTCAAACGAATTCTCTTACCCTTACATTTCAAGATATACTCATTACTCCTACCATCATGCATAGCACAAGTATCATATTCCCATGGTCGACCTAGCAAAACATGACATGCATCCATGGGTACAACATCACAAAGAATATCATCAACATATGTTCCTACCACTATAGGCACAATGCATTGATGAGACACTTTAATTTCACCAAAATCACCTAACCACTTCAATTTATAGGGTGTCGGATGCTTAACAAGAGAAAGATTGAGTTTACATACCAAGTCTTGACTTATGGCATTGGTGCAACTACCTCCATCCACGATGACGAGACAAATTTTGCCCTTGATCTTGCATTGCATATGGAAGATGTTGGTTCGTTGCTCCTCATGATCCTCCACCTTTGGTTGTAGACTTAAAGCCCTCATAATCACCAAGTTGTGGTCTTGAGCAAGGATAGGTGTGCTCTCGGGTTCTCCTTCTCCTTCAAAGCCAAGATAAGTATCCGGATGCTCTTCTTCCATGGTTTCCTCTTCATCTTCCTCACCATGCCATAGTCCATCATCCCCAAGAATCATGACCCTTTGATTTGGACATTCATTTGCATAGTGGCCGATTCCTTTGCATTTGAAACAATGGTTTGGACGAGTTGTCACCCGAGTAGTCCGAGGAACATGCTCGCTAGAGTTTGTTGCATTGTTTCGGGTAGGTGTAGGCCGAGAAATGGATGAAGGTGCGGCTGGTTCGGGGCGGCCATGATGTGCATTTGAGGCTGAATTAGATGCTGCCGAAGACACCAAAGGATTAGAAACCGAAGGTACCGAGCTAAAATTCCTCCCGGAGCCGGAAGGTGTAGGAAAGGGGCGCGCATTGGGCCTTGATCCCGGAACCGGATACGTTGTCTTGTATCTTCCTTTCGACATACTCTCCTCCTTGAGTTGCTGCTCAATGGTCACGGCATATTTGAATAAATCTTCCAAAGATCTAACCCGAAAAGATTCCAACTCCACCTTGTGCCTTAATTGCATGTTCAATCCTTCTACAAATCGTGCCTCTGTGATATCCTCCTCCTCATTAAGATTAAGTCGAAGCATTAACCTTTTCATCTCATGGTAGTATTCTCCCACACTCTTACTTCCTTGCTTTAAATGTTGAAGCTCTCGGCGAAGGAAAGTGGAATAAGACTTAGGCACATAATAGGTTTTCATAATACGCTTCAAATGGTACCAAGAATCCACCGGTAGTTCTCCACCTCTTCCTTCTCGACGAACCAAGTCCTTCCACCAAATCAAAGCGTGACCTCTAAGGGAAGCTACCACAAGCCTCACTTGATACTCCTCGGAATAAGTGTGAAGCTGAAAAATCATATCTACTTGATCCATCCAATCAAGGAATTCTTCCGGGTTGGAGAGACCATAGAAAACCGGAATGTCATGCTTGAGCTTGCCATCCTCCACTTGATTTCTTGGGCGATCATAATTCTCCCGACGGGGTTCATCGTGCATGTTACCATGCCTTTGCTGATTTTGGTCTCCATGATCACTACGCCTAGTCTCCATGCGAGTCACGCGTTCATCCATCGTATCCATCCTTGCTTGAAGGTCCCTTAAGATTCCCATTATAGCATCCAATTGTCCTCCTTCCTCATGGGCCGTAGAGGCCTCATCTTGCTGTTCTTGTTGAGCTTGAAGCCTCGTTTGAGGTGGCATTGTACCTGCAAATTAGTGCAAACAAAAGAAGGGGGGTTTTTCGAAGAACTCACTCCCGCAATTGTCACCCCTTCCCCAACACTCACCAATGTACACTCAAGAAAGGTTTAGAATATTTGTGAGGGGTAGGTTCACTCCCTTACTATCTCAACAAACAATCCAACACCTTGTGCAATGGGTATGATCACCTTAAATGCAAGCAAGATATGAAGCAACAAGTACAAGAACAAATCTGTCAAACAGGGGGGTATAAATAATACAGTGACTTTCAAGAATAAACTGTATGGATCTGGAAAGAATCAAGAAACAAGGCTTACCTATATGGAAACTACTATGAAAGAGGAGTTCAAGAAATTTGGAATCACTCAATTCCAAGTTGAAACGACCGAGTTATGATCAAAACAAAACAGTATCACAAATTGACAGAATCTGCCAGCAATAAGAACACACTGTACCAGTTTGCTTGCAACAAAATTAACTATTTTTTTTTTTTAACAACGAATTAGCAAGCAAGAATTACATTCCTGGAAACTAGACTCATAGAGGAATCCATAGCAATTGGAATCACTCAATGTAGATTTGAAATGAGTGAGATATGGTCAAAACAAAACAGCACACACAACCAGAAGGTTCTGGCCAGAATACCAAAACAGAGACAGTGTTGAGTCAAACGTGATTTTCAACACCTTAGGCTAACAATAAAATTGCATGGCATACATGGTTGGAAACTAGACTCAAAAAGGAAAAGAATGGTGTATGATTTGGCACAAAACAAACGTCAAATGACAGAGATATAGACAACACAAAACAACACAACTTTCTGGAAATTGAAAACAATGAAACAGAAACTATGGTTTTCGAGTTTTTGAGGTGATTTCAATTGTTTCACCAAGAAAACGATTCAAAGCTCACAAAACCAAGAACTTAAGCTCTGATACCAAGTTGATGTAGATTTCTTAAGCAATTGAATAAGTTCCCAAGATTGGTTTAGTGAGCATACAACACAGTTGGAGAATTCAAGCTCTAGTTCGGTGTTGTTTAGTGAATGGAACAATGATAATCATGGATTTGCAAAGTGATGAACACAAGAAAACACTTCACATATAGATTATCAAAAATACAACAAGATTGATACAATGATGGAGAGATAGAGAATGGAAACAAAGAGTATTATCGAAGGCAATACAAGATCGAATCTAGACTAGGCACCCCTAATGAACATATGTCATTAAATTCACCTAGCTACTTACAAAACCTTGAAATTAACCAAGCTAACCAAGACTTCTAATACTCAAAAGAAGACTTGTAAACTTCTTACCAATGCCCACAAGTGTGCAATGATGACCAAAACCACCAAGGAGTTGGAATTGAAGTTGAGAAGCTCTCAAATTTGGATTGAATTTTCATGTAGGTTGATGATTCCTTGTAGTTTCAGCCACATTATATAGAAGGCCAGCAAGAATAAGTCCAACAAAGCTAAAGTACACACCAAATAAAGAAATACAAAGCTAAAGTTCACACCAAATAAAGAAATACAATATAATACTTAAAGTAGTGGGATTGATTCTTCATGTTTTGTGGGTGGGTTTCATTTTCAGCCATGTTTTGTGGCTTTGATTCTTCATGGCCGAAAATCATTAGTTGGCTGCCATGTTTTGGTGGATTTGATTATTGGCCAAGAATTATATATCTTCCACCTTTGAATTTTCAAATAAGGTTTCCCTCAAATTGGCATCTTGCCCTCCAACTTCTCCTTAAATGCATTTTGACCCTTCCAATTGTGATCAAAGGTAGATTGACCTCCTATCCTTTCACTTGACCGAGAATGTAGTCCCAATGTGAGATTTGATGGTTGAAATTGATTGTTCATGGTGATCATGGTCACCCACGGTTTTGCTTCTTCCACCTTGCGGTCCTCTAGTGCTTGATCAACGTATCCATTAATTGCTTCCTTCAATTTCTTTGTTTGAAGACGAGTCATGTGTTGCTTAGGTTCTTGTTGAGGCTTGATGGAGATAGGATCTACATCAAGGAAGCTTTTGGAATCTTCTGGAAGCTTCCGGAATCATTTCAGAAGCTCAAAAAACATTTCACTTCTAAAATTCTTCAAACTTTATGAAATCTCCATTTCTTCACTAGAAAGACTAGTAGTTACCATTTGCACCATTTATGTGACTTGTAAATACCATTTCCACCATTTTCACAACTTGGAAATACCATTTCTACCATTTCCTTAGCTGAGATGATTAGTATTCACCATTTCCACTTTGATGGCGAGTAGGGTAACACTTGTAATCTTCATTTTCTTCTCGTTAAAGTCATTGGAGCTTTCCTTTGTCTTCGTGGATTCTGACTCATAACTTGTGTTGTTTTAGCCTTGGATTTCCCCATCAATTGCCCTGCTTCTTTAGCCTTGTTAACCTTTTTGTGCTACCTTGTATGTGTACTCTGAAAATATAGCTTGAATCTTGTCTTCGTGCACTGTCATTATCTCTGAACTTTGAGGGCTTCTCCCCGAAAGTTCCTTATCGGTGTACTTCTTATTTGAGCTATACTACAAAAATTCATTTTTTACAAGGTGTTTTTCAAAAATAGAACCAAGTGTCTATTTCGAAAATTTTTTGCTACTTTCCTATATAGTTGTTGTGCTTGTGTGGTTAACTGTTGCTTGTTACCTTTGGCAAAGTAATCTGTGAAAACTTTCTACAGGACTGAGGTAAAATGCTGAGTGTTACAGGATACAAGGGCCGCCAACCCTAACGAGCGATACACAGGGTTTGTGTGTAGTTCGTTAGGAGGGCACTAGGGGGACAAGGGAGTAAGGTTACTTTTACTCACTTTTACTTGTTCTCAGCAGGATCTTTTCTGGTTACCATGTCAGGGGGTAGTTCTAACATCAGTAATGAACAACTCCTGGCTGCGATTGCAAACTTGACCAATCAGTTCAACACTCAGTTCACTGACCTAAGTAGTGAGGTTGCCGAACTCAGGGCCACCCAGGCTCATCACTCCGTGGCGGAGGAGGAGAACATTGAAACTCCTCAAGATGGTTCAAGCAAGTCCTTTGAGGGTCTAAGTCAGTTGAAGACATCTGTGCCTTCTTTCGCTGGAGGTACGGACCCCGAAGTATACTTAGATTGGGAGATCAAGATGGAGCGGATCTTTGAGCTTCACTCGGTTCCCGAACATAGGAAGGCTCCTCTCGCCGTCGTGAACTTCACCGACTATTCTCTTGTTTGGTGGAATTAGCAGATGGACATGCGACGGAACACCAGGCCCATGCGTACTCGTGCACTCCCTATTAATTGGTTTGATCTCACAATAGAAATGCGCAAGACTTTTGTACCTGCTTAATATTTTTGTGCATTGTATAAGAAATTACATACTCTTGTGCAAGGGACTTTAACTGTTGATGAATATTTTAGAAAGTTGGAGATGGCCAAAATTAGGGCTAATGTAATAGAAGATGAGGGTGCTAGTATGGCTCGTTTTCTTAGTGGGCTTAATCGTGGGATAGCTTTGGCAGTTGAATTGCAGAATGCTGCTTCTTTAACTGATATATTGCATAAAGCCAGGGTGATGGAGGAGTACCTGTAGACTGTTCCACCTGTTCGAACACCTGCCAGCAATCAATGGAAGAAGACTCCAGCATCGCCATCCTTTCCAGCAAAGAACTCAGAGAAGAAAGCTATTCAGCCTGCTCAATCAACTCCTGCCTCTTCAGCTAAGTCCCCTTTTACTCCTAAGCCGTCTATCAATAATATAACTTGCCATAAATGTTCTGGTCATGGCCACTACATGCGAGATTGCCCTAATGTCCGCAGAGTTATGTTGGGACAAGATGGTAAGTATTCTTCTTCTGAAGAAGAAGAGGATAATGATGCTGTCAATCCCTTTTCTGAATTGACTGATAACAGCAAGTCTGATACTGAAGCAGATGTTCATCGACCAGAAGACAACACTCACCTGGCAATTGTTACTCGTACTTTGACTACTGCTGTTATCCAGGATACTGATAAAAGGACCACTATCTTCCGTACCCGTGCTAAAGTTAATGGAGGTATTTGTGTTCGGATAGTTGATGGCGGAAGTTGCACCAATGTGGCCAGTGAATACATGGTCGAGAAGCTGACACTTCCCACAATCAACCATCCTCATCCGTACCGGCTTCAATGGCTCGACAGCTCGGATGGCTACAGAGTGACTAAGCAGGATCGGATCACTTTTGCTATTGGTAAGTTCAAAGGACAGGTGACATGCGACATTCTCCCCATGGAGGCTTGTCATATTCTGCTAGAACGACCTTGGCTCTTCGACATGAAGGCGACGCATGATGGAGTTGCCAACATGATGAGGGCATCCCAAGTCCACAGACAAGTCCACAAACAAGTGAGTCCAGAGAAGCTGAGGAGGTTGGGGTTCTACACCGAGGTCCAACAATGCTTCAAGATCCAAGTCCATATCAAAGGGATCCACTTGTAGACATCATTGGGCCAATGACCAGAAGTAGAGCAAAGAAGGTTCAAGAGACACTCAACAACCTTGTACAAGCCTGCCAACAGGACGCCCAATTGATAGTAGAAGCCAACGCCTTGGAGAACAAAGACGGAAAGGTTCAAATTGCAACTCTCCTTACAATTCTTGAAGAAGAGGCACAATTCCCCAATCCATAATGAAGAAGAAGGTTGTTTCTTGAAGTTCTTGAAGACGCCAAAAGGTTCTTGGACTTTAAAGAAACATTTCTTGAAGTTCTTGGTTTTCTTAAAATTCTTGAATTTCATATTTTGCAGAATCTTGAAGAATCTTGAAATCTTGAAAATCTTGATTCCGAAATGATTCCGGGAGGTTCCAGAAGATTCCAGAAGCTCCCTACATCATTCCATAATGTGACATCAATATTGGGCTGACCCAACTCATGGAGTCCATTCAACAAAGTCGGCCAGCCCACAAAGAAGCCCACACGGCCAAGCCTAGTCCATTAGGGTTGGAAATTAAGGGTTAGGGTTTGGGGAAAAATAAGGGTTTGTGCATGTTCCCTATTTTGCCCTTAGTTTAATTAGTTTCCAAAAAGGGTTCCTTCTTGATCTCCTTTTTGGAGTAGGATTTTTATTCTTTTCCTTCTTGTTTTCAAATTGTAATTTCGGCTACCACTAAGAATTAGGTGACCGAAAATTTCCTTTCCTTTTTTACCATTACCCACTTCTTTCCGGGTTTGGTATTGTAAAGGAAATCAATCTTTTGATTGATTTCCAATTCTAAGTCTTTTACTACTTCTTTTAGGTACAATTTTCGGCTGTCCCTTAGCCTATAAATAGGCGGCCGAACTCAATAATAAACACAAGTATTCAGATCATAAAAACTATTAGTTTTGAGTACTCTCCCTTTATTGCTTTATGTATTTTGCATGATTGTAATTTATATATTGCATGAAACTTAGTTTAATTAGGTTAATTGCTCTACCTAATTAAATTCGCATGTTTCAACTCTTTCTTACTTGGTTCGAATTCTTAAAATAAATTAGCTGGTTAGTTTATTTTTGGTTCTCTTATTTTCGGGTAAGTTAGGGGTTATACGAGCTACGCTACTTAATCACACTTTCCGGGCAACTTTCATCCGCATGTGTACAACCGTCCACATTGTATTTTGCATGATTGTAATTTATATATTGCATGAAACTTAGCTTAATTAGGTTAATTGCTCTACCTAATTAAATTCGCATGTTTCAACTCTTTCTTACTTGGTTCAAATTCTTAAAATAAATTAGCTTAGGTTAGTTTATTTTTGGTTCTCTTATTTTCGGGTAAGTTAGGGGTTATACGAGCTACGCTACTTAATCACACTTTCCGGGCAACTTTCATCCGCATGTGTACAACCGTCCACATCACCCCGGGGATGGAGTTTCATCCTCCTCGCAGCAGGGAATCGTTCCTTCCTTATGTGAAGCCAAACCCAGTCGCCTGGTTCAAAGTTCACAGCCTTGCGCCGTTGGTTTGCATGGACGGCGGCTCTGGCGTAATTCTTCTCAAGGTTGGCCCGAACCTTGGCATGTAGGCGTTTGACGGTTTCAGCCTTCTTGGCGCCATCAAGATTAACCTGTTCCTTTAGCGGCAAAGGGATGAGATCTATAACCGTCAAAGGAGTGAAGCCGTAGGCAACTTCGAATGGACAGAACCCTGTTAAGGAGTGCTTGGTGCGGTTGTAGGCAAACTCTGCAACCGGTAAGATTTCTTCCCAACGTTTGAGATTCTTCTGAATTAAGGCCCGAAGTAGATTGCCAACGGTGCGGTTGGTGACTTCCGTCTGACCATCCGTCTGGGGATGACTTGTAGTCGAAAACAGGAGTTTTGTGACGAGGCGTGACCACAAAGTCTTCCAAAAGTAACTCAAAAATTTGACGTCGCGATCAGAAACAATAGTGCGCAGAATACCATGAAGCCGAACTATTCCTTGAAAGAACAAGTCCGCAACATGTTTGGCATCATCTGATTTCCTGCAAGGAATAAAGTGAGCCATTTTAGAAAATCGATCAACTACGACAAATAAGGAGTCATTACCTCTTTGCGTCCTCGGAAGACCTAGAATAAAATCCATTGAAATGTCAGTCCAAGGTAAAGAAGGAATAGGCAAAGGCGTGTAAAGTCCATGAGGTTTAGATGTAGATTTAGCTTTTAAGCAATTAATACAACGAGTGCAAACATGCTATACATCTTTTCGCATATGAGGCCAATAAAAATGTTCTTGTAACACTTCAAGTGTTTTATGTACACCACAATGACCCATAAGACCCCCATTGTGAGCTTCACGAACCAGTAATTCTCGAGTACAACTACGAGGGATGCATAACCTATGTTCCCTAAACAAGAAACCATCATGTCTATAGTACTTATGGAATGCACCAGATTCACATGCTTTATACAAAGTCGAAAAATCACTATCAGAAGCATACTAATCTTTGAGATATGCAAATCCTAGCAAAGAATGATCTAAAACAGCCAGAATTTCATACCTGCGAGATAGAGCGTCAGCAACCAAATTATCTTTACCTTTCTTATACTTAATAATGTAAGGAAAGGTTTCAATAAAATTAGCCCATTTAGCATGACGTCTATTTAATTTATTCTGTCCCTTTAAGTGTGTTAAGGGACTCGTGATCACTGTGTACAACAAATTCCTTGGCCATTAAATAATGTGACCAAGTCTCGAAAGCACGGACCACTGCATAGAGCTCCTTATCGTAAGTTGGATAATTTAAGGCAGCCCCTTTTAACTTCTCACTGAAGTAGGCGATTGGCTTGCGTTCCTGCATTAAAACTGCTCTAATTCCTATACCTGATGTATCACACATTAGTTCAAAGACTTTATCAAAATCAGGTAATGCTAAAACAGGTGCATGAGTGAGATCATGCTTAAGAACCGTAAAGGCATTTTCCTGAGCTTGCCCCCACATGAATGGAACATTCTTTTTGCACAAATCATTGAGAGGCGCTGCTGCTTTGGTGGAAAAATCCTTCACAAACCGTCGGTAAAATCCAGCCAAACCGTGGAAAGACCTTACCTGTGCGGCTGAGGTTGGTGTGGGCCACTCCCTAATGGCTTTCACCTTGGCTTCGTCAACTTTGACACCTTCTTTAGAGACTTCAAAACCGAGAAAGATAACTTCCGAAACACAGTGATGTGGACGATTGTACACATGCGGATAATGTTGCCAAGGACCTTGTGATTAAGCAGCGAGCTCGTATAACACTCTAAATTACTTTCGAAATCAGAGAAACAAAAAGACCTAATCTAGTTATTTTTGTTTTAGATTCGAACCAAGTGTAAGAAAAGAGTTTTGAACATGCGAATAATTAGGTAGAGCAAATAACCTAATTAGCTAAGTTCATGCAATTATGTAAACTACGACATGCAAATACATAAAGCAATAAAAGGAGGGTACTCAAACACGAAGTTTTAAGATCTGAATACTCTAAATATTATTGAAGGGGTGGTTGCCTATTTATAGGCTTAAGGCAGCCGAAAAAGTGAAAGAAATTAACAAGGAAAAGAATTAGAATTGGAAATTAACCAAGAGGTTAATTTCCTTTACCAAACCCGGAAAGAAGTAGGATTGGTAAGAAAAGAAAAAGGCAATTTCGGTTTTCCCTTTATCTTAGGGTAGCCGAATTTACAATCTGAAAAATAAGGAAAAGAATAAAATTCCTACTTCCAAAAAGAATAAGGAACCCTTTTTGGAAACTAACTAAAAGAGTAAAAAGAACCCTAACACTTAACTTTTAACCCTAGCGACTTAAAGGAACCCTACCCTTAACTTGTAACCCTAGTTACTTAAAAGAACCCTAAGGACTTAATTTGTAACCCTAGCTTCTTCACTTGGCCGTGTGGGCTTCCTTGGCTTCCTTGGGCTGGCCGAATTTGTGGAGTGGACTCCATGAGTTTGGGTCAGCCCAGTGTGTAGGGAATTTCATGAATTGTTTCTTTAAAGGCCAAGAACCTTCCGGCATCTTCAAGACTTCAAGAAACAGCCTTCTTCTTCATTATGGACTTGGGAATTGCGCCTCTTCTTCAAGATTTGTTAGAAGATTCGTAATTTGCACCTTTCCTTCATTTTGCTCCAAGGCGTTTGCCTTCAGGTTGGCTTCATAGATTCTGACTCATAATGTGTGTTGTTTTAGCTCTGGATGTCCTCATCACACAGAAAGTACATTTCTTCACATTGGCATACAACTTATTAGCACGCAATTCAATTAACACCAAGCGAATGTGTTCTACATGCGATTTCATGTCTCTAGAATAGATCAAGATATCATCAAAATAAACCACAACAAATTTCCCTATGAACTTTCTAAGTATGATTCATTAATCTCATAAAAGTACTAGGGGCATTTGTTAGGCTGAAGGGCATGACTAACCACTCATACAAACCAAATTTAGTTTTAAAAGTAGTTTTCCGTTCATCCCCCTCCCTCATGCGAATTTGATGATAGCCCTGTGTAAGATCTATTTTAGTGTAAATTGTTGAGCCATACAAATCTTCTAACATGTCATCAAGCCTAGGGATAGAATGCCTATACTTGATTGTTATTTTATTAACAGCTCTACAATCAACACACATTCTCCATGTACCATCTTTCTTAGGGACAAGAATTACAGGTACAGCACAAGGACTAAGAGATTCCCTTACCTGACCGTTAGCCAAAAGTTTGTCGATCTGCTTTTGCAACTCCTTTGTTTCCTCCAGATTTGCTTTGTAGGCAGGTCAATTTGGAATAGAAGCGCTAGGTATGAAGTCGATTTGATGCTCGATTCCACGCAGAGGCGGCAATCCCTGCGGCAGCTATTCTGGAAAGACATCGTTGAATTCCTGCAACAAACAATCAACTTCTATAGGGATATCCCGAGGGATATCTGCAGGGTTAGCACAAGTATCTTTACAAACCAAAACTAGTACACAACCGCTATTATCTAACACTTGGCCTATTTCCCCTACTGTAGCGAAACAACTACCTTTAACTTCTTCCTGTGTAGGCTTATCAGAGTTCGCCTTATTACCCATTACAAGTTCTTTCCCCTTCCCCTTATCTAAGCGCTTTTCAGCTTCCCATTTGGCGATGGCGCCCTTCATGCGGATTGCTTCTGAACGCACTTCATTAGGCAGCATAGGGAGGAACGTGTGGATCTTGCCCGCCTGGCAGACCGAGTAAGTGTTGGCGACTCCATCATGCGTTGCCTTTAGGTCAAAGAGCCATGGTCGTCCGAGTAGAATGTGACAGGCCTCCATTGGCAGAACATCACATAAAACAGTGGATTCGAATTTACCGATAGCGTATGGTACGCTTACCTGCTTGGTGACTCTGTAGCCATCTGAGCTGTCGAGCCATTGTAGCCGATAAGGACGTGGATGATTGAGTATGGGGACCTTAAGTTTTTCGACCATATATTCGCTGGCCACATTGGTGCAGCTCCCTCCATCAATGATCAGAACACACAACTTCCCATTTACCTTAGTCCTGGCGTGGAAGATGTTTGTCCGTTTGAGACGTATCCTGGACAGCAGCTGTAGTCAAGGTACGAGTAACCAAGTTCTGATTTGGGTCTTCTTCGATGAACTCAAATTGCTCCACCGATGCAGATGTAGTGCTGTCAGTTAACTCCGGCAAGGGGTTAACAGGTTGATCTTCTTCATCCTCTTCTGAAATGTACTCACCATCTTGCCCCAATAAGACCTTCCGGATGTTAGGACAATCGCGCATGTAGTGGCCATGGCCTGAGCATTTGTGGCAAGTGACATTGCTGATGGATTGCCGAGGTGTTGATGGCGTTCTAGATTGGGATGAAGACGAGGTGGTGGCAGGGACTATAGCTTTTCTTTCTGACGTGAACGGCTTCTTAGCTGGTGGAGAGTAAACCGAATTCTTTCTCCAAGCCGGTGGGGCGTTGGTAGGCGTCCGGACGGGTGGAACTGTCTTCAGGTACTCCTCCATGACCTGAGCTTTGTGCAACATGTCCGTCAGAGTTGTTGCATTCTGAAGTTCAACGGCTAAAGCTATACCCCTGTTTAGGCCATTAAGAAAACGAGCCATTGACGCAGCTTCATCTTCCTGTACATTTGCCCTAATTTTGGCCATCTCTAACTTTCTATAATATGCGTCTACAGATAAAGAACCTTGTACAAGAGTATGTAATTTCCTATACAATTCTCTAAAATAATAATCAGGAACAAAAGTTCTACGCATGGAAGTAGTCAAATCAAACCAAGTTAGAGGCGGAGCACGGGCCCGCATTGGACGCGTATTCCTTCGCTGGTCCATCTCTTGATTCCACCAGACCAGGGCATAGTCCGTAAAATGTACCACCGCGAGTGAGAGCTTCTTGTGCTCTGGGATCGCATGAAGCTCGAAGATGCGCTCCATTTTCATCTCCCAGTCTAAGTAATCCTCCGGATTCGTACTGCCGGCGAAGGGTGGAACAATCGTTTTGCATTGACTGAGACCCTCGAAAGGCATGGCAGCGGCATTGTTGTCAGGGGCGGCCATATCCTCCTCTGACTCTGTACGCCGTTGTTCCCGTTCGGTTCGTAATTCAGCGACCTCCTCCGTGAGGGTAGCAAATCGCGCAGAGAGTTGCGCTATTGCAGCCAGGATTTGCTCACTCCCCAAAGGGGTAGAAGCACTGATGTGGACGGTTGTACACATGCGGATAATGTTGCCAAGGACCTTGTGATTAAGCGGCGAGCTCTTAGAATTCTCTAACTTACTTTCGGCTAAGAGAAACAAAGAGAAGCTATCCTAAGCTAACTTGTTTTATAGTCGAACCAAGTGCAAGAAAGAGATTTGAAACATGCGAATAATTAGGTAGAGCAAGAACCTAATTAGCTAAGTTTCATGCAATTATGTAAACTACAACATGCAAATACATAAAGCAATAAAAGGAGGGTACTCAAACACTAAGTTTTATGATCTGAATACTCTGATTTTTATTGAAGAATTCGGCCCCTATTTATAGGAGTAAGGGATGGCCGAAAATAGTACAAGAACTAGAAAAAGAAAATAAGTAGAATTGGAAATTAACCAAGAGGTTAATTTCCTTTACCAAACCCGGAAAGAAGTAGGAATGGTAAGAAAAGGAAGAAAAGAATTCGGTCACCTATTCTTTTTGGTGATTGCCGAATTTAACAAGTTTAAAACAATAAGGAAAGAATAAAAATCCTACTCCAAAAAAAGAACAAGAAAGAGCCCTTTTTGGAAACTAACTTAAAAGAACAACTTAATTAATTAAAAGAAAATCCCTAATTAATTTTAAGGAGCCGTGTGGGCTTTCTCTTTGGGCTGGCCGTGCGGCTGCTCTTGTGGACTCCTTGGGCTGGCCGAAACTTGTGGGCTGTTCCTTCATGAGTTTGGATCGGTCCAATGTGTAGGGAATTTCATGAATTGTTTCTTTAAAGCCCAAGAACCTTCCCGCATCTTCAAGACTTCAAGAAACAGCCTTCTTCTTTAATGGGAAGTGGTGAATTGCGCCTCTTCTTCAAGAATTGTTAGAAGAGTTGCAATTTGAACATTTCCTTCATTTTGCTCCAAGGGGTGTGCTTCTACAATCACTTGAGCGTCTTGATGGCAAGCTTGAACAAGGTTGTTGAGTGCTTGATGTGGACGGTTGTACACATGCGGATAATGTTGCCAAGGACCTTGTGATTAAGTGACAAGCTCTTACAAAACCATCAACTCACGTTCAGATTTGATAAAACAAAGGAAAAACTATCCTGACCAACTTGTTTATAAATTTGAACCAAGTGCAAGAAAGAGGTGTGAAACATGCGAATAATTAAGCAGAGCAAGAACCTAACTAGCTAAGTTTCATGCAAGTATGTAAATTACGACATGCAAATACATAAAGCAATAAAAAGAGGTACTTCAAACACTAAGTTTTTGATCTGAAATACACTAAGTATTATTGATGATTTCGGTCCCTTTATATAGATGTAGGGCAGCCGAAAATAATACAAGAATTAGAAGAAGAAAAGAAGTAGAATTGGAAATTAACCAAGAGATTAATTTCTTGTACAATTACCAAACCCGGAAAGAAGTAGGAATGGTAAGAAAAGGCAACAAAAATTCGGTCACCTCATAATGGGTGATTGCCGAAATTACAAGTACCAAAACAAGAAGGAAAGCTAATTACAAAACAAGTAGGAAAAGAATAAAAATCCTACTCCCAAAAAGAATAAGGAAACCCTTTTTGGAAGCTAACTTAAAATAAAATAACTTAATTAAAAATATGAAAATAATCCCTAAAACCGTGTGGCTTCTCCTTGGGCTGGCCGTGTGGGCTTTCTCCTTGAATGGGCCGTACGGCTTCCTTTGTGGACTCCTTGGGCTGGCCAAAAACTTGTGGGTTGGTCCATAAGTTTTGGGTCGGCCCAAATTGTAGGGAACTTTATTAATTTGTTTCTTTTAAGTCCAAGAACCTTCCGGCATCTTCAAGACTTCAAGAAACAGCCTTCTTCTTCATTAGGGCTTCGTGGTTTGCGCTTCTTCTTCAAAGATTTGTAGAAGATTCGCAATTTGCACATTTCCTCCATTTTCCTCCAAGGCGTGGGCTTCTACAATTAACTGAGCATCTTGATGGCAAGCTTGAACAAGATTGTTGAGAGCTTCTCGCACCTTCTTCACTCTGCTTCTGGTCATTGGCCCAGTTATGTCTACAAGTGGATCACTCTGATATGGGCTGGATCCTGAAGCATTGTCGGGCCTCGATGTAGAACTCGAACCTCCTCCTCAGCTTCTCCGGAATCACTTGTAGGTTGACTTGTTGCGTGTTGACTCTGGATGCCCGCATTATCCCCTCCCAGTTGAAAAGGATTTGTCCTCAAATCAGCAACCTGGTCATCAACAAAAAGAGACAAGCCAGCAACATTAAAGGAAGAACTAACACCATACTCACCTGGTAAGTCGAGCTTGTAGGCGTTAGGCCCAATCTTGGAAACGATCTAAAAAGGTCCATCGCCCCTTGGATGGAGTTTGGTCCTTCTTGCTGCAGGGAATCGTTCCTTCCTCATGTGAACCCAAACCCAGTCGCCTGGTTCAAAGTTCACAGCCTTGCACCATTGGTTTGCAGTGGCGGCGGCTTTGGCATAAGTTTTCTCCAGATTAGCTCGAACTTTAGCATGTATGCATTGCACTGCTTCAGCTTTCTTCTCACCGTCTGGATTAACTTGTTCTTTGGGCGGTAAAGGAATGAGATCCATCACCGTCAAAGGTGTAAAGCCATAGGCAACTTCAAATGGACAGAACCCTGTTGAGGAGTGCTTGGTTCGGTTGTATGCAAACTCTGCAACTGGCAAGATGTCTTCCCAACGCTTGAGGTTCTTTTCAATCAACGCCCTGTGTAGGTTGCCAACGGTTCGGTTGGTGACTTCTTTCTGACCATCCGTCTGTGGATGACTTGTAGTTGAAAACAACAGTTTTGTGCCGAGGCGGGACCACAAAGTCTTCCAAAAATAACTCAAGAATTTGACGTCGCGATCTGAGACTATGGTTCTCGGAATTCCCTGTAGCCGCACAATGCCTTGAAAGAACAACTCAGCTACATGTCTGGCATCATCTGATTTCCTGCAAGGAATAAAATGCGCCATTTTAGAAAACTGATCAACAACGACAAATAAAGAATCATTACCTTTCTGCGTCCTCGGAAGCCCTAGAATAAAATCCATAGAAATGTCAGTCCAAGGTACAGAAGGTACAGGTAAAGGCGTGTAAAGTCCATGGGGTTTAGAAGTAGATTTAGCTTGCAAACAATTAATGCATCGAGAGCAAACATTCTCTACATCCTTGCGCATATGCGGCCAGTAAAAGTGTTCATGCAACAGTTCAAGTGTTTTATGCACACCAAAATGACCCATAAGCCCCCCACTATGAGCTTCACGAACCAATAATTCCCTAGTGGAACTACGAGGGATGCATAACCTATTTTCCTTAAATAGAAAACCATCCTGTCTAAAGTACTTTTGGAATGCACCAGATTCACATGCTTTATACACATCAGCAAAATCAACATCAAAAGCATACAAATCCTTGAGGTATGCGAAACCTAACAAAGTATGATCAAGAATTGGCAGCATTTCATACCTGCGAGATAGAGCGTCAGCAACTAAATTATCCGTACCTTTCTTATACTTAATAATATAAGGAAAAGATTCAATAAAGTTAACCCATTTTGCATGACGTCTATTTAACTTATTTTGTCCTTTTAAGTGCTTAAGAGACTCACGATCACTATGAACAATAAATTCCTTAGACATCAAATAATGTGACCACGTTTCAAAAGCACGGACAACAGCATAGAGCTCCTTATCATATGTAGGATAATTTAAGGCAGCCCCTTTAAGTTTCTCACTGAAAAAGGCGATAGGCTTCTTCTCCTGCATTAACACTGCGCCAATTCCAACACCTGATGCATCACACATTAGTTCAAATACTTTATCAAAATCAGGTAATGCTAAAACAGGTGCATGAGTGAGATCATGCTTTAAAACAGTAAAACAGGGGCGCGGCTTTAGTGGAGAAATCTTTCACAAACCGCCTGTAGAATCCAGCCAATCCATGGAATGACCGAACCTGGGCGGCCGATGTTGGCTGCGGCCAATCCCTAATAGCCTTCACCTTGGCATCATCAACTTTGACACCATCTGCAGAGACTACAAAACCAAGAAAAACAACCTCCGAAACACAAAAGGTACACTTTCGCATCTTGGCATATAATTGATTATCACGCAATTCAATTAAAACCAAACGAAGATGTTCAATATGCGAATTATAATCCTTGGAATAGATCAAGATATCATCAAAATACACAACAACAAATTTACCTATAAACTTTCTAAGCACATGATTCATTAACCTCATGAAAGTACTAGGTGCATTTGTGAGACCAAAGGGCATGACTAACCACTCATATAAACCAAATTTAGTTTTAAAAGCAGTCTTCCATTCGTCCCCCTCCCTCATGCGAATTTGATGATAGCCCTGTGTTAGATCTATTTTTGTATAAACAGTAGAACCATGCAAATCTTCTAACATGTCATCAAGCCTAGGGATAGGGTGCCTATACTTGATTGTTATCTTATTTACAGCTCTACAATCCATACACATTCTCCATGTACCTTCTTTCTTAGGGACTAGAATAACAGGTACAACACAAGGACTTAGAGATTCCCTTACCTGACCATGCGCCAATAGCTTCTCGATTTGCGCTTGCAACTCCTTTGTTTCCTCCGGATTTGCTTTGTACGCAGGGCGATTAGGTATAGGCGCGCTGATGTGGACGGTTGTACACATGCGGATAATGTTGCCAAGGACCTTGTGATTAAGTGACAAGCTCTTACAAAACTTTTAACTCACGTTCGGATTTGATAAAACAAAGGAAAAACTATCCTGACCAACTTGTTTATAAATTCGAACCAAGTGCAAGAAAAGAGGTGTGAAACATGCGAACAACTAGGCAGAGCAAGAACCTAATTGGCTAAGTTTCATGCAATTATGTAAACTACGACATGCAAATACATAAAGCAATAAAATGAGGTACTTCAAACACTAAGTTTTTGATCTGAAATACTCTGAATATTATTGAAGTTTCGGCCCCTTTATATAGGAGAAGGGATGGCCGAAAATCAGTAGAAAAAGAAAAGGAAAAGAATTAGAATTGGAAATTAACCAAGAGGTTAATTTCTTGTACAATTACCAAACCCAGAAAGAAATAGGAATGGTAAGAAAATGCAACAAAAATTCGGTCACCTCATAATGTGTGATTGCCGAAATTACAAGTACCAAAACAAGAAGGAAAGCTAATTAGAAAACAAGTAGGAAAAGAATAAAAATCCTACTCCCAAAAAGAATAAGGAAACCTTTTTTGGAAACTAACTAAAAATAAAATAACTTAATTAAAAATTCAAAAATTCCCCAAGCCGTGTGGCTTTTTCCTTGGGCTGGCCGTGTGGGCTTTTCTCCTTGGATTGGCCGTGTGGCTTCTCTTGTGGACTCCTTGGGCTGGCCGAAAACTTGTGGGCTGGTCCATGAGTTTTGGGTCGGCCCATATTGTAGGGAACTTTATTTATTTGTTTCTTTTAAGTCCAAGAACCTCCCGGCTTCTTCAAGCCTTCAAGAAACAGCCTTCTTCTTTATTGTGGACTTGGGAATTGCGCTTCCTCTGAAAAGATGTGTAGAAGATTCGTAATTTACACATTTCCTCCATTTTGCTCCAAGGCGTTGTCTTCTTTTTGGCCGTCCATCTTTCTGACTCATAATGCGTGTTGTTTTAGCCCTGGATTTCCTCATCACGCGCCAGGGATGAAGTCAATCTGATGTTCAATTCCTCGAAGTGGCGGCAGACCCTGCGGCAACTCGTCTGGAAATACATCAGCAAATTCCTGCAACAAAGAATTGACTTCTGTAGGGATATCCCGAGGGATATCGTCATGGTTAGCACAGTTATCTTTACAGACTAAAACAAATACATTAGCATTGCTGTCTAACACTTGACCTATCTCTCCTCTTGTTGCAAAACAACTACTCCTAACTTTGTCCTGATCAGGCTTATCAGATTTCGCCTGACTACCCTTTACAACAAGTTCTTTCCCCTTACCCTTCGCTTGGCGCCTTTCAGCTTCCCATTGAGCGAGTGACTCCTTCATACGAACAGCTTCTGATCGCACTTCAGCCGGCGGCATGGGTAGGAACGTGTGGATCTTGCCCTCCTGGCAGACCGAGTAAGTGTTGGCGACCCCATCATGTTTTGCCTTCAGGTCAAAGAGCCATGGTCGTCCGAGTAGAATGTGACAAGCCTCCATAGGTAGAACATCACATAAAACCGTGGATTCGAACTTACCGATAGCGTATGGTACGCTTACCTGCTTTGTGACTCTGTAGCCGTCTGAGCTGTCGAGCCAATGAAGCCGATAAGGACGTGGATGATTGATGACAGGGAGGAGCAATTTATCAACCATATACTCACTAGCAACGTTAGTACAACTCCCTCCATCAATAATCAGAACACATAACTTTCCATTTACCTTGGTTCGGGCATGGAATATGTTTGTCCACTGGGACGTGTCCGGGACAGCAGCTGATGAGGATATCCAGAGCTAAAACAGCACACATTATGAGTCAGAAAGATGGACGCCAAATGGAAGCTCACGCCTTGAAGCAAAATGGAGGAAATGTGCAAATTGCAAATCTTCTACACATATTTGAAGAGGAAGCGCAAGTCACAACGTCCTAATGAAGAAGAAGGCTGTTTCTTGAAGTCTTGAAGAAGCCGGGAGGTTCTTGGACTTTAAAGAAACAAATTATTAAAGTTCCCTACGAATTGGGCCGAGCCAAAACTCATGGACCAGCCCACAAGTTTTCAGCCAGCCCAAGGAGTCCACAAGGAGCCGCATGGACAGCCCACAAAGCAAAGCCCACACGGCTACATCCTTAAAATAATTCGGGAATTAATTTTTCAGATTTAATTAAGTTATTTTATTTTTAGTTAATTTCAAAAAGGGTTTCCTTATTCTTTTTGGGAGTAGGATTATCATTCTTTTCCTACTTGTTTTCTAATTAGCTTTCCTTCTTGATTTAGGAGTTGTAATTTTCGAAATTACCTTTTCTTTTCTTACCATTCTCCTACTTCTTTCAGGAGTTGGTATTGTAAAGGAAATTAACCTCTTGGTTAATTTCCAATTCTAATTCTTTTCCTTTTCTTTTTCTACTGATTTTCGTCCATCCTTACTCCTATTTAAAGGGGACGAAATTTCAATAAAATTTAGAGTATTTCAGATCAAAAACTTAGTGTTTGAGATACCTCCTTTTATTGCTTTATGTATTTGCATGTTGTAGTTTACATAATTGCATGAAACTTAGCCTTTTAGGTTCTTGCTCTACCTAATTGTTCGCATGTTTCACACCTCTTTTCTTGCACTTGGTTCGAATTCTTAAACAAACTGGTCAGGATAGTTTATCCCTTGTTTTATCAATTTGAACGTAAGTTAAAGGTTTTTAGAGCTTGTCACTTAATCACAAGGTCCTTGGCAACTTAATCCGCATGTGTACAACCGTCCACATCAATTGGTATCAGAGCTAAGGAGTGGTTTCGTGACCGGAGGAGATCAACCGATCAAATCCTTTTCCAGGTGTTTTCTTTTCCTTGTTAAATCTTGATTGTTCTTGAAATTCTTGGAATTGAATTCATCTTCTTGGGGGGGGAAATTTTTTTTTTTCTTCCAGCTTAAAATTGCGATTTTGTGTACTGTTTTTCCATCTTTAAAATCGCAAATTTTCTTAAAAACTCGGATACCCTTGCTGCAATTTTTGAAATTAAAATCGGACCTCAATTTTCAGATTAGGGTTTCGGTTTTTAGTGACACTAGGGTTTCGGGTTTTCCGTCGCTAATTCACGCGACCTAAGCTTTTGTTTGCTTGGTTTTTGCGACACTTTTCTACCCTTCTTTTGGTGCTGATTTTGCTGAAAATTGTGAGTGTTGCGGTTGATGTTAAGCAGCTCACTTGTTTGCGTCTTATAATATTGCATGCTCTTGTTTTGGATACTTCCTTTTGAATTCTTGAAAATATAGTGAATTCTTGATTTCGTATCCTTGTGCTGCTAAGATTATCCCTGGGAATAGGCTAGTAATTTGACAAATTGTTTTGCTGGCCCTAGGGTTTTCATAATTAAAAATCGCATCTTGCTATAAGTTGGTACTGTTTTCGGCCATTAGGGGGTAGCAATTTTCGCAATTTTGGTGCTGTTTTCATATTAGAAGAATTGATAATTTGTGGGGATTGGTTTCTTGATTACCTATTGGGTGGGTGATCGCTTCTTTGGGTAGTTTAGGCTTTCCTGAAGTTGTTTCAACTCTGCTAATTTTCTTTGCTTCTATTCACTTTGAATTGCCCTGCTTTCAAATTGCCTAGTTATCTTTTCGTGCGACCTGAACATTAGATCTTTAAATTATAATTTGGATTTTGTCATCATGCACACTCATCTTTTCTGAAATTTGAGGGCTTAACCCCGAAATTTCCTGTTGTGTACATCATATCTGAATTATATTACATAAACATCGTTTGCGAAAAGATTTTTCAAACAGAACCAAGTGTTGGTTTTTGCGAAAATTTTGCTTCTTTCTTAAGTGTCATTGCTTTTGTGTGAATTGCTGCTTGCCTGATACATTTATCAATACCGGGAGGTTTGAGTGGTAAAAGGCTTGAGTGCACATCTTATACAGGGCGCCACCCCTAGAGCGATACACGGGGTTTGTGTGTAGCTATTAGGTGGGAGACACTTGGGGGAATAAGGGGGTAAGGTTCTTTCTCACTTTTCCTTATTCTTAGCAGACAGATTTTCGCTTTCTTTTACCAATGTCAGGTGGTAGTGCTCCTAACCCTCTCGGGAACGAGCAAATTCTGGCTGCGATTGCGCAACTCTCCGCGCGATTCGCTACTTTAACGGAGGAAGTCGCCGACCTCAGGACTGAACGGGAACAGAGGCGCACAGACTCAGACGACGAACCGGCCGGTCCAGGCACCAACGCCGCAGACCAGCCATTCGCAGGCCTCAGTCAGTGCAAAACTACTGTTTCATCCTTTTCTGGAGGCACGAATCCTGAGGAGTACTTAGACTGGGAGATGAAGATGGAGAGCATCTTTGAGCTTCATGCTATCCCAGAGCACAAGAAGGTCCAGCTCGCAGTTGTACATTTCACAGACTATGCCATAATCTGGTGGAATCAGCAGCAGGACCAGCACAGAAATACACGCCCAATGCGTGCCCGCGCACCGCCTCTCTCTTGGTTTGATTTGACTACTTCTATGCGTAGGACTTTTGTACCGGACTACTATTTTAGAGAATTGTATCGAAAGTTACATACTCTTGTACAAGGTTCTATGTCTGTAGATGAGTACTATAGAAAATTAGAGATGGCAAAAATTAGGGCTAATGTACAGGAAGATGAGCCCGCATCTATGGCTCGTTTTCTTAGTGGTTTAAACAGGGGTATTGCTTTAGCTGTGGAATTGCAGAATGCTACAACGCTGACAGACATGCTGCACAAAGCTCGAGTTATGGAGGAGTATCTGAAGTCCGTTCCACCAGTCCGGACACCTATCAGCGCCCCACCAACTTGGCGCAAGAATCCGACCTACTCGCCACCGGCAAGGAGGCCGATCATGTCTGAGCGCAAAGCCCTAGTCCCTGTGGTTGCCGCCGCCACCTCTTCTTCATCAGCAGCAGAAAACGCCATCCACTCCCAGACAGTCTATCAGCAACGTAACTTGCCACAAGTGCTCAGGCGTGGCCACTACATGCGGGATTGTCCAAATATCCGGAAGGTCTTATTGGGACAAGATGGTGAGTACATTTCAGAGGAGGATGAAGAAGACCCAACCGTTGACCCTACAAAGGAGTTAACTGACAGCACTCCGTCAGAGCCTGTGGAGCAGTTCGAATTTCTTGAAGACGATCCATCTCAGAACTTGGCTACTAGCACTCTGACTACAGCTGCTGTCCCGGACACGTCCCAATGACAAACATCTTCCATGCCCGCACAAAGGTAAATGGAAAGTTATGTGTCTTGATTATTGATGGAGGGAGTTGTACTAATGTTGCTAGTGAGTATATGGTTGATAAGCTGCGCCTCCCTGTCATCAATCATCCACGTCTTATCGGCTTCAATGGCTCGACAGCTCAGACGGCTACAGAGTCACAAAGCAGGTAAGCGTACCATACGCTATCGGTAAGTTCGAATCCACGGTTTTATGTGATGTTCTGCCAATGGAGGCTTGTCACATTCTACTCTCGGACGACCATGGCTCTTTGACCTGAAGGCAACACATGATGGGGTCGCCAACACTTACTCGGTCTGCCAGGAGGGCAAGATCCACACATTCCTACCCATGCCACCGGCTGAAGTGCGATCAGAAGCTGTTCGTATGAAGGAGTCACTCGCTAAATGGGAAGCTGAAAGGCGCCAAGCGAAGGGTAAGGGGAAAGAACTTGTTGTAAAGGGTAGTAAGGCGAACTCTGATAAGCCTGATCAGGACAAAGTTAAATATAGTTGTTTCGCTACACAGGGAGATATAGGACAAGTGATAGATAGCAAAGATGATGTACTAGTTTTAGTATGTAAAGATACTTGTGCTAACCCTGCAGATGTCCCTCAGGATATCCCTCTGCAAGTCGTTTCTTTGTTGCAGAAGAAGACAAACCGAAGGAGACAAAGAAGTTGCAAAGACAGTTCTACAGCTTTCGCTGAGCAAAAGACGAAGACAATAACTATTCTTCAAGATTACACTGTTGCCTGTTGTCTACGCTGCCAAGAGAGATGTCAAAGGAGCTTAACGCCCGTGATGGCGATATCCCTTTTCAAATCGTGTCAACAATTGGGCATCATGCTTACACGCTTACAGGTAAGTATGATCTATGTTTTGTGTTAATCTTCCAACCGGGAGGGGATGATGAGGATATCCAGAGCTAAAACAGCACACATTATGAGTCAGAAAGATGGACGCCAAATGGAAGCTCACGCCTTGAAGCAAAATGGAGGAAATGTGCAAATTGCAATCTCTTCTACACATATTTGAAGAGGAAGCGCAAGTCACAAGTCCTAATGAAGAAGAAGGCTGTTTCTTGAAGTCTTGAAGAAGCCGGGAGGTTCTTGGACTTTAAAGAAACAAATTATTAAAGTTCCCTACGAATTGGGCCGACCCAAAACTCATGGACCAGCCCACAAGTTTTCAGCCAGCCCAAGGAGTCCACAAGGAGCCGCATGGACAGCCCACAAAGCAAAGCCCACACGGCTACATCCTTAAAATAATTCGGGAATTAATTTTTCAGATTTTAATTAAGTTATTTTATTTTTAGTTAATTTCCAAAAAGGGTTTCCTTATTCTTTTTGGGAGTAGGATTATCATTCTTTTCCTACTTGTTTTCTAATTAGCTTTCCTTCTTGATTTAGGAGTTGTAATTTTCGAAATTACCTTTCTTTTCTTACCATTCTCCTACTTCTTTCAGGAGTTGGTATTGTAAAGGAAATTAACCTCTTGGTTAATTTCCAATTCTAATTCTTTTCCTTTTCTTTTTCTACTGATTTTCGTCCATCCTTACTCCTATTTAAAGGGGACGAAATTTCAATAAAATTTAGAGTATTTCAGATCAAAAACTTAGTGTTTGAGATACCTCCTTTTATTGCTTTATGTATTTGCATGTTGTAGTTTACATAATTGCATGAAACTTAGCCTTTTAGGTTCTTGCCCTACCTAATTGTTCGCATGTTTCACACCTCTTTTCTTGCACTTGGTTCGAATTCTTAAACAAACTGGTCAGGATAGTTTATCCCTTGTTTTATCAATTTGAACGTAAGTTAAAGGTTTTTAGAGCTTGTCACTTAATCACAAGGTCCTTGGCAACTTAATCCGCATGTGTACAACCGTCCACATCAGCAGCTCTAGACAGAGTGCGAGTAACCAAGTTCTGAGATGGATCTTCTTCAAGGAACTGGAATTGCTCCACTGGTGCAGACGGAGTGCTGTCAGTCAACTCCTGTGTAGGGTCAACGTGTGGTTCTTCTTCTTCCTCTTCTGAAATGTACTCACCATCTTGTCCCAATAATACCTTCCGGATGTTGGGACAATCACGCATGTAGTGGCCACGGCCTGAACACTTGTGGCAAATCACGTTGCTGATGGACTGTCTGGGAGTTGATGGCGTCTTGCTTGGCGTTGAAGAAGAAGATGTGGCGGCAACAGGGATGATGGCCTTGCTGGCGGTGAGTAGGTCGAATTCTTGCGCCAGGCTGGTGGGGCGCTGGTAGGTGTCCGGACTGGTGGAACGGACTTCAGGTACTCCTCCATAACCCGAGCTTTGTGCAGCATGTCTGTCAGCATTGTAGCGTTCTGCAATTCCACAGCTAAAGCAATGCCCCTGTTTAAACCATTAAGAAAATGAGCCATAGATGCGGGCTCATCTTCCTGTACATTAGCCCTAATTTTTGCCATCTCTAGTTTTCTATAATATTCATCTACAGGCATAGAACCCTGTACAAGAGTATGTAATTTTCTATACAATTCTCTAAAATAGTAGTTCGGTACAAAAGTCCTACGCATAGATGTAGTCAAATCAAACCACGAGAGAGGCGGAGCACGGGCCCGCATTGGACGCGTGTTTTTGCGTTGATCCATCTATTGATTCCACCATATTAGGGCATAGTCGGTGAAATGGACCACTGCAAGTTGGACTTTCTTATGTTCCGGGATCGCATGAAGTTCAAAAATGCGCTCCATCTTTATTTCCCAGTCGAGATAGTCCTCTGGATTCATGCCTCCGGCAAAGGGCGGAACGGTTGTCTTGCACTGACTGAGGCCTGCGAATGGCTGATCTGCGGCGTTGGGGCCTGGACCGGCAACATCGTCGTCTGAGTCTGTGCGCCTCTGTTCCCGTTCAGTCCTAAGTTCGGCGACTTCCTCCGTAAGTGTAGCGAATCGCGCGGAGAGTTGCGCAATCGCAGCCAGGATTTGCTCGTTTCCCAAAGGGTTAGGAGCACCTCCACCTGACATTGGATAAGAAAGCAAAAACCTGTCTGCTAAGAAGAAGGAAAAGTGAGAAATAACCTGATCCCCTTATTCCCCCAAGTGTTTCCCACCTAATAGCTACACACAACCCTGTGTTTCACTCTAGGGTGCCGCCCTGTATAAGATGTGCACTCAAGCCTTTTTCCACTCAAACCTCCCGGTATTGATAAATGTATAAGGCACGCAGCAAATCACACAAAAGCAATGACACTTAAGAAAGAAACAAAAATTTTCGCAAAAACCAACACTTGGTTCTGTTTTGAAAAATCTTTTCGTAAAATGATATTTTGTAATATAGTTCAGATATGAAGTACACAATAGGAAATTTCGGGGTTAAGCCCTCAAATTTCAGAAAAGATGAGTGTGCACGATGACAAAAGCCAAACTATAATTAAAGAGTAAATGTCCAGGTAGCACGAAAAGATATCTAGGCAATTGAAAGCAGGGTAATTCAAAATTGAATAGAAGCAAAGAAAATAAGCAGAGTTGAAACAACTTCAGGAAAGTCCTAAAACTACCCAAAGAAGCGATCACCCACCCAATAGGTAATCAAGAAACCAATCCCCACAAATTATCAATTCTTCTAATATGCAAAACAGTACACTAATTGCGAAATTAAAACCCCCTAGTAGCATAAAACAGTACCACTTTTAGCAATATGCGATTTTCAATTACGAGAACCCTAGGGCCAGCAAAAACAATTTTTGATTTACTAGCCTAATCCCAGGGATAATCTTAGCAGCACAAGGATACAAAATCAAGAATTCACTATATTTTCAAGAATTCAAAAGAAAGTATCCAAAACTAGAGCATGCAATTTTTACAATGCGCAAACAAGTGAGCTGCTTAACATCAACCGCAAAACTCACAATTTTTTTCAACAAAATCAGCACCAAAAAAAAAAAAAAGGGTAGCAAAGTGTCACAAAAAGGCCCAGCAATTAACAACTGAAAACCCGAAACCCTAGCCAAAAATCCGAGTACTATCCTGAAAACCAGAAACCCTAGCCTAGCGATTCACAATTTTAAGGCCCGATTTTGAGTTCCGACAATCTATAGCAAGGGTATCCGAATTTTTTAAAGAAGTTTGCGATTTTAAAAGATAGAAAACAGCACCAAAAAATCGGAAATTTGAAAGCTTGGAGAAAAAAAAATTTCCCCCAACAAGATGAGTTCTAATCCAATAATTTCAAGAATAATCAAGACTAACAAGGAAAAGAAAACACCTGATAAAGATTCGGTCTTTGACCTCCTCCAGCCACGAAACCACTCCTTAGCTCTGATACCAATTGATGTGGACGGTTGTACACATGCGGATAGCGTTGCCAAGGACCTTGTGATTAAGTGACAAGCTCTTACAAAACCTTCAACTCACGTTTGGATTTGGAAAAACTATCCTGACCAACTTGTTTATAAATTCGAACCAAGTGCAAGAAAGAGGTGTGAAACATGCGAATAATTAGGCAGAGCAAGAACCTAACTAGCTAAGTTTCATGCAAGTATGTAAGTTACGACATGCAAATACATAAAGCAATAAAAGGAGGTACTTCAAACACTAAGTTTTTGATCTGAAATACACTAAGTATTATTGATGATTTTGGTCCCTTTATATAGATGTAGGGTAGCCGAAAATAATAATAGAATTAGAAGAAGAAAAGAAGTAGAATTGGAAATTAACCAAGAGGTTAATTTCTTGTACAATTACCAAACCCGGAAAGAAGTAGGAATGGTAAGAAAAGGCAACAAAAATTCGGTCACCTCATAATGGGTGATTGCCGAAATTACAAGTACCAAAACAAGAAGGAAAGCTAATTAGAAAACAAGTAGGAAAAGAATAAAAATCCTACTTCCAAAAAGAATAAGGAAACCCTTTTTGGAAACTAACTTAAAATAAAATAACTTAATTAAAAATCTGAAAATAATCCCTAAAACCGTGTGGCTTCTCCTTGGGTTGGCCGTGTGGGCTTTCTCCTTGAATGGGCCGTGCGGCTTCCTTTGTGGACTCCTTTGGCTGGCCGAAAACTTGTGGGCTGGTCCATGAGTTTTGGGTCGGCCCAAATTGTAGGGAACTTTATTAATTTGTTTCTTTTAAGTCCAAGAACCTTCCGACATCTTCAAGATTTCAAGAAACAGCCTTCTTCTTCATTAGGGCTTTGTGGTTTGCGCTTCTTCTTCAAAGATTTGTAGAAGATTCGCAATTTGCACATTTCCTCCATTTTCCTCCAAGGCGTGGGCTTCTACAATTAACTAAGCATCTTGATGGCAAGCTTGAACAAGGTTGTTGAGAGCTTCTCGCACCTTCTTCGCTCTGCTTCTGGTCATTGGCCCAGTTATGTCTACAAGTGGATCCCTCTGATATGGGCTTCGATCCTAAAGCATTGTCGGGCCTCGATGTAGAACTCGAACCTCCTCCTCAGCTTCTCCGGAATCACTTGTAGGTTGACTTGTTGCGTGTTGACTTCGGATGCCCGCATCACGTCTATTTAATTTATTTTGCCCTTTCAAATGCTTAAGAGACTCATGATCACTATGTACAACAAATTCTTTAGCCATCAGATAATGCGACCAAGTCTCAAAGGCACGGACAACTGCATAGAGCTCCTTATCATAAGTAGGATAATTTAAGGCAGCCCCTTTAAGCTTCTCACTGAAAAAGGCGATTGGCTATCTTTCCTGCATTAAAACTGCGCCAATTCCAACACCTGATGCATCACACATTAGTTCAAACACTTTATCAAAATCAAGTAATGCTAAAACAGGTGCATGAGTGAGATCATGCTTTAAAACAGTAAAGCCGTTTTCCTGAGCCTAGCCCCACACAAATGGAACATTCTTCTTGCAAAGATCATTAAGAGGCGCGGCTTTAGTGGAAAAGTCCTTCACAAACCGTCTGTAGAATCTAGCCAATCCATGGAATGACCGAACCTGTGCGGCCGAAGTTGGCTGCGGCCAATCCCTAATGGCCTTAACCTTGGCATCATCAACTTTAACACCTTCTGCTGAAACTACAAAACCGAGAAAAACAACCTCCGAAACACAAAAAGTACATTTTTGCATCTTGGCATATAATTGATTAGCACGTAATTCAATCAAAACCAAACGAAGATGTTCAACATGTGATTTGAAGTCCTTAGAATAGATCAGAATATCATCAAAATACACAACAACAAATTTACCTATAAACTTTCTAAGCACATGATTCATTAATCTCATGAAAGTACTAGGTGCATTTGTGAGACCAAAGGGCATGACTAACCACTCATATAAACCAAATTTAGTCTTAAAAGCAGTTTTCCATTCATCCCCCTCCCTCATGCGAATCTGATGATAGCCCTGTGTAAGATCTATTTTCATGTAAATAGTAGAACCATGCAAATCCTCAACATGTCATCAAGCCTAGGGATATGATGCCTATACTTGATTGTTATCTTATTTACAGCTCTACAATCAACACACATTCTCCAAGTACTGTTTTTCTTAGGGACTAGAATAACAGGTACAACACAAGGACTTAAAGATTCCCTTACCTGACCATTCGCGAGCAGCTTGTCTATTTGTCTCTGCAACTCCTTTGTTTCCTCCGGATTTGTTTTGTAGGCAGGTCTGTTCGGAATGGGTGCACCAGGGATGAAGTCAATCTGATGTTCAATTCCTCGAAGTGGCGGCAGACCCTGCGGCAACTCGTCTGGAAAAACATCAGCGAATTCCTGCAACAAAGAAGAGACTTCTATAGGGATATCCCGAGGGATATCGTCAGGGTTAGCACAATTGTCTTTACATACCAAAACCAGTACATCATCATTGTTGTCTAACACTTGACCTATCTTTGTCCTGATCAGGCTTATTAGAGTTTGCCTTACTACCCTTTACAATTTCTTTCCCCTTACCCTTCTCTTGGCGTTTTTCCGCTCCCCAAGTTGCGATCGCATCTTTGATTTGAACAGCTTTGGATCGCACTTCGTGAGGTGGCATGGGTAGGAACGTGTAGATCTTGCCCTCCTGGCAGACTGAGTAAGTGTTGGCGACCCCATCATGTGTTGCCTTCAGGTCAAAGAGCCATGGTCATCCGAGTAGAATGTGACAAGCCTCCATTGGCAGAACATCACATAAAACAGTGGATTCGAACTTACCGATAGCGTATGGTACGCTTACCTGCTTAGTGACTCTGTAGCCGTCTGAGCTGTCGAGCCATTGTAGCCGATAAGGACGTGGATGATTGATAACAGGAAGCTTCAACTTGTCAACCATATACTCACTAGCAACGTTAGTGCAACTTCCTCCATCAATTATCAGAACACACAACTTTCCATTTACCTTAGTTCTGGCGTGGAAAATGTTTGTCCGTTGAGTTGTGTCTAGGACAGCAGCTGTAGTTAGAGTGTGAGTAACCAAGTTCTGATTCGGATCCTCCTCTATGAACTCGAATTGCTCCACTGGTGCAGACGGAGTGCTGTCAGTTAACTCCTGTGAAGGGTCAACGGTTGGTTCCTCTTTATCATCCTCTGAAATGTACTCACCATCTTGGCCCAATAATACCTTCAGGATATTGGGACAATCACGCATGTAGTGGCCACGGCCTGAGCACTTGTGGCAAGTTACGTTGCTGATGGACTGTCTGGGATTTGATGGCGTTTTGGCCTGTGATGAAGAAGGGGTGGCGGCAACAGGAACTATGGCTTTGCACTCTGACATGATCGGCCTCCTTGCTGGTGGAAAGTAGGCCGGATTCTTGCGCCAAGCTGGTGGGGCGCTGGTAGGTGTCCGGATTGGTGGAACAGACTTCAGATACTCCTCCATGACCCGAGCCTTGTGCAGCATGTCTGTCAGAGTCATAGCATTCTGCAATTCAACAGCTAAAGCAATACCCCTGTTCAAACCATTAAGAAAACGAGCCATAGATGCGGGCTCATCTTCCTGTACATTAGCCCTAATTTTAGCCATCTCTAATTTTCTATAATATTCATCTACAGACATAGAACCTTGTACAAAAGTATGTAACTTTCTATACAATTCTCTAAAATAGTAGTCAGGCACAAAAGTTCTACGCATAGATGTAGTCAAATCAAACCACGAGAGAGGCGGAGCAGGTGCCCACATGGGACGCGTGTTTCTGCATTGATCCATCTGTTGATTCCACCAGATTAGGGCATAGTCTGTGAAATGGACCACTGCAAGTTGGACCTTCTTGTGCTCTGGGATCGCATGAAGTTCAAAAATGCGCTCCATCTTCATCTCCCAGTCGAGATTGTCCTCTGGATTCGTGCCTCCGGCAAAGGGCGGAACGGTCGTCTTGCACTGACTGAGGCCTGCGAAAGGTTGGTCAGCGGCGTTGGTGCCAGGTGCGGCCACATCGTCGTCTGAGTCTGTGCACCTCTGTTCCAGTTCAGTCCTGAGTTCGGCGACTTCCTCCGTGAGTGTAGCAAATCGCGCGGAGAGTTGCGCAATTGCAACCAGGATTTGCTCTTTCCCCAAAGGGTTAGGAGCACCTCCACCTGACATTGGTACAAAGAAGCGAAAACCTGTCTGCTAAGAACAAGGAAAAGTGAGAAAAAACCTTACCCCCTTGTTCCCCCAAGTGTATCCCACCTAACAGCTACACACAACCCTGTGTTTCACTCTAGGGTGGCGCCCTTTATAGTATGATCACACAAGCCTTTTTCCACTCTACCTCCCGGTATTGATAAATGTATTAGGCAAGCAGCAATTCACACAAAAGCAATGACACTTAAAAAAAGAAGCAAATTTTTGCAAAAATAGACACTTGGTTCTATTTTGAAAAATCTTTTCGCAAAACGAATTTTTGTAATATAGCTCAGATATGAAGTACACAACAGGAAATTTTGGGGTTAAGCCCTCAAATTTCAGAAAAGATGAGTGTGCACGATGACAAAATCCAAACTATAATTCAAGAGGAAATGTTCCAGGTTGCACGAAAAGATAACTAGGTAATTGAAAGTAGGGCAATTCAAAATTGAATAGAAGCAAAGAAAAATAAGCAGAGTTGAAACAACTTTAGGAAAGTCCTAAAACTACCCAAAGAAGAGATCACCCACCCAATAGGTAATCAAGAAACCAATCCCCACAAATTATCAATTCTTCTAATAGGCAAAATGATGTGGATGGTTGTACACATGCGGATAATGTTGCCAAGGACCTTGTGATTAAGTGACAAGCTTGAATAAAACCCCTAACTCACGTTCGGATTTAAGAGAAAACAAAGGAAAGCTAACATAGCTAACTTGTTTATAAATTCGAACCAAGTGCAAGCAAGAGATGTGAAACATGCGAATAATTAGGTAGAGCAAGAACCTAATTAGCTAAGTTTCATGCAATTATGTAAACTACGACATGCAAATACATAAAGCAATAAAAGGAGGGTACTCAAACACTAAGTTTTATGATCTGAATACTCTAATTATTATTGATGAATTCGGTGCCTATTTATAAGTGTAGAGGCAGCCGAAAAAGGTACAACAAGTAGAAGAAGGAAAGAATTAGAATTCGAAATTAACCAAGAGGTTAATTTCTTTTACAATTACCAAACCCGGAAAGAAGTAGGAATGGTAAGAAAAGGAAAGCAATTTTTGGATTTACCCTTAACAAGTGGCAGCCGAAAATTGTAACTAAAAATAAAGAAAAGAATAAAAATCCTACTTCCAAAAAGAATAAGGGAACCCTTTTTGGAAATTAACTTAAAAGGATAAAACATCTTAATTAAGTAAAAGAAAAGATCCCTAATTTGGCAACTAGCCGTTTGGACTTGCTAGCCGTTGGGCTTGCTTTGGGCGGCTTCTTCGTGCTTCCTTTTGGGCTGGCCGAAACTTGTGGGCTGGTCCATGAGTTTTGGATCGGCCTAAATTGTAGGGAACTTTATTAATTTGTTTCTTTCAAGTCCAAGAACCTTCCGGCATCTTCAAGACTTCAAGAAACAGCCTTCTTCTTCATTAGGACTGAATAAAAACCCCTAACTCACGTTCGGATTTAGAGAAAACAAAGGAAAGCTAACATAGCTAACTTGTTTATAAATTCGAACCAAGTGCAAGCAAGAGATGTGAAACATGCGAATAATTAGGTAGAGCAAGAACCTAATTAGCTAAGTTTCATGCAATTATGTAAACTACGACATGCAAATACAAAGCAATAAAAGGAGGGTACTCAAACACTAAGTTTTATGATCTGAATACTCTAATTATTATTGATGAATCGGTGCCTATTTATAAGTGTAGAGGCAGCCGAAAAAGGTACAACAAGTAGAAGAAGGAAAGAATTAGAATTCGAAATTAACCAAGAGGTTAATTTCTTTTACAATTACCAAACCGGAAAGAAGTAGGAATGGTAAGAAAAGGAAAGCAATTTTTGGATTTACCCTTAACAAGTGGCAGCCGAAAATTGTAACTAAAAATAAAGAAAAGAATAAAAATCCTACTTCCAAAAAGAATAAGGGAACCCTTTTTGGAAATTAACTTAAAAGGATAAAACAACTTAATTAAGTAAAAGAAAAGATCCCTAATTTGGCAACTAGCCGTTTGGACTTGCTAGCCGTTGGGCTTGCTTTGTGCGGCTTCTTCGTGCTTCCTTTTGGGCTGGCCGAAACTTGTGGGCTGGTCCATGAGTTTTGGATCGGCCTAAATTGTAGGGAACTTTATTAATTTGTTTCTTTCAAGTCCAAGAACCTTCCGGCATCTTCAAGACTTCAAGAAACAGCCTTCTTCTTCATTAGGACTTGATGATTTGCGCCTCTTCTTCAAAGATAGTTAGAAGAGTTGCAAGTCGCACATTTCCTCCATTTTCCTCCAAGGCGTGGGCTTCTGCAATTAACTGAGAATCCTGATGGCAAGCTTGAACAAGGTTGTTGAGAGTCTCTCGCACCTTCTTCGCTCTGCTTCTGGTCATTGGCCCAGTTATGTCTACAAGTGGATCCCTCTGATATGGGCTTGGATCCTGAAGCATTGTCGGGCCTCGATGTAGAACTCGAACCTCCTCCTCAGCTTCTCCGGAATCACTTGTCCTCAAATCAGCATCCTGTTCCTGCGAAAAAGGAGATAAGTCAGCAACATTAAAGGAAGAACTAACACCATACTCACCTGGTAAGTCGAGTTTGTAGGCGTTACGCCCAATCTTGGAAACGATCTGAAAAGGTCCATCGCCCCTTGGATGGAGTTTGGTCCTTCTTGCTACAGGGAATCGTTCCTTCCTCATGTGAACCCAACCCAGTCTCCTGGTTCAAAGTTCACAGCCTTGCGTCGTTGGTTGGCATTGGCGGCGGCTTTGGCATAAGTTTTCTCCAGATTAGCTCGAACTTTAGCATGTACGCGTTGCACTGCTTCAGCTTTCTTCGCACCGTCTGGATTAACTTGTTCCTTGGGCGGTAAAGGAATGAGATCCATCACTGTCAAAGGAGTAAAGCCGTAGGCAACTTCAAATAGACAGAACCTTGTTGAGGAGTGCTTGGTTCGGTTGTATGCAAACTCTGCAACCGGCAAGATCTCTTCCCAACGCTTGAGGTTCTTCTGAATTAACGCCCTGAGTAGGTTGCCAAGGGTTCGGTTGGTGACTTCCGTCTGACCATCCGTCTGTGGATGACTTGTAGTCGAAAACAACAGTTTTGTGCCGAGGTGGGACCACAAAGTCTTCCAAAAACAACAGTTTTGTTCTCGGAATTCCATGTACCCGAACAATACCTTGAAAGAATAACTCAGCTACATGTCTGGCATCATCTGATTTCCTGCAAGGAATAAAATGCGCCATTTTAGAGAAACGATCAACAACGACAAATAAAGAATCATTTCCTTTCTGCGTCCTGGGGAGACCTAAAATGAAATCCATAGAAATGGCAGTCCACGGTACAGAAGGTAAAGGCAAAGGCGTGTAAAGTCCATGGGGTTTAGAAGTAGATTTAGCTTGCAAACAATTAATGCATCGAGAGCAAACATTCTGTACATCTTTTCGCATATGTGCCCAATAAAAGTGTTCATGCAACAGTTCAAGTGTTTTATGCACACCAAAATGACCCATAATGATATCGACGGTTGTACACATGCGGATAATGTTGCCAAGGACCTTGTGATTAAGTGACAAGCTCTTACAAAACCTTTAACTCACGTTCGGATTTGATAAAACAAGGGAAAAACTATCGTGACCAATTTGTTTATAAATTCGAACCAAGTGCAAGAAAAGAGGTGTGAAACATGCGAATAATTAGGTAGAGCAAGAACCTAATTAGCTAAGTTTCATGCAAGTATGTAATTTACGACATGCAAATACATAAAGCAATAAAAGGAGGTACTTCAAACACTAAGTTTTTGATCTGAAATACACTAATTTATTATTGATGGTTCGGCCCCTATTTATAAGTGTAGGGATGGCCGAAAATACAAGAAGTAGAAAAAGAAAAGAACTAGAATTGGAAATTAACCAAGAGGTTAATTTCTTGTACAATTACCAAACCTGGAAAGAAGTAGGAATGGTAAGAAAAGGCAACAAGAATTCGGTTTTACCTTAAACATGAGGTAGCCGAATTTGTAACTAAAATCAAGAAAAGAATAAAACTCCTACTTCCAAAAAGAATAAGGAAACCCTTTTTGGAAACTAACTTAAAAAATAAAAGAAACAATTTAATTACTTAAAGGAAAATCCGAAAATCCCTAATTAAGTAAGTAGTAGCCGTGTGGACTTTTGCCTTGTGGGCTTAGCCGTGCGGCTTCATGCTGCTCCTTGGGCTGGCCGAAACTTGTGGGCTTTGTCTCCATGAGTTTGGGTCGGCCCAATGTGTAGGGAACTTTATTAATTTGTTTCTTTAAGTCCAAGAACCTTCCGGCATGTTCAAGACTTCAAGAAACAGCCTTCTTCTTTATTAGGATTTGATGATTTGCGTTTCTTTTTCAAAGATTTGTAGAAGATTCGCAATTTGCACATTTCCTCCATTTTCCTCCAAGGCGTGGGCTTCTACAATTAACTGAGCATCTTGATGGCAAGCTTGAACAAGGTTGTTGAGAGCTTCATGCACCTTCTTCGCTCTGCTTCTGGTCATTGGCCCAGTTATGTCTACAAGTGGATCCCTCTGGTATGGGCTTGGATCCTGAAGCATTGTCAGGCCTCGATGTAGAACTCGAACCTCCTCCTCAGCTTCACTCGAATCACTTGTAGGTTGACTTGTTGCGTGTTGACTTTGGATGCCCGCATCACATAAGCCCCCCACTATGAGCTTCACGAACCAGTAATTCCCTAGTGGAACTACGAGGGATGCATAACCTATTTTCCCTAATAAGAAAACCATCCTGTCTAAAGTACTTTTGGAATGCACCAGATTCACATTCTTTATACAAATCAGCAAAATCAATATCAGAAGCATATAAATCCTTGAGGTATGCGAAACCTAACAAAGTATGATCAAGAATTGTCAGAATTTCATACCTGCGAGATAGAACGTCAGCAACTAAATTATCCTTACCTTTCTTATACTTAATAATATAAGGAAAAGACTCAATAAAGTTAACCCACTTTGCATGACGTCTATTTAACTTATTTTGTCCTTTTATGTGCTTAAGAGACGCATGATCACTATGAACAACAAATTCTTTAGACATCAAATAATGCGACCAAGTTTCAAAAGCACTGACAACAGCATAGAGCTCTTTATCATATGTAGGATAATTCAAAGCAGCTCCTTTAAGCTTCTCACTGAAAAAGGCGATAGGCTTCTTCTCCTGCATTAACACTGCGCCAATTCCAACACCTGATGCATCACACATTAGTTCAAACACTTTGTCAAAATCAGGTAATGCTAAAACAGGTGCATGAGTGAGATCATGCTTAAGTACAGTAAAGGTGATGTGGACGGTTGTACACATGCGGATAATGTTGCCAAGGACCTTGTGATTAAGCGGCGAGCTCGTATAACACTCTAACTTACTTTCGAAATCAGAGAAACAAAAAGACATGTTGTTTTTGTTTTAGATTCGAACCAAGTGTAAGAAAAGAGTTTTGAACATGCGAATAATTAGGTAGAGCAAATAACCTAATTAGCTAAGTTTATGCAATTATGTAAACTACGACATGCAAATACATAAAGCAATAAAAGGAGGGTACTCAAACACGAAGTTTTAAGATCTGAATACTCTGAATATTATTGAAGGGATGGCTGCCTATTTATAGGCTTAAGGCAGCCGAAAAAGTGAAAGAAATTAACAAGGAAAAGAATTAGAATTGGAAATTAACCAAGAGGTTAATTTCCTTTACCAAACCCGGAAAGAAGTAGGATTGGTAAGAAAAGAAAAAGGCAATTTCGGTTTTCCCTTTATCTTAGGGTAGCCGAATTTACAATCTGAAAAATAAGGAAAAGAATAAAATTCCTACTTCCAAAAAGAATAAGGAACCCTTTTTGGAAACTAACTAAAAGAGTAAAAAGAACCCTAACACTTAACTTTTAACCCTAGCAACTTAAAGGAACCCTACCCTTAACTTGTAACCCTAGTTACTTAAAAGAACCCTAAGGACTTAATTTGTAACCCTAGCTTCTTCACTTGGCCGTGTGGGCGTCCTTGGCTTCCTTGGGCTGGCCGAATTTGTGGAGTGGACTCCATGAGTTTGGGTCGGCCCAATGTGTAGGGAATTTCATGAATTGTTTCTTTAAAGCCCAAGAACCTTCTGGCATCTTCAATACTTCAAGAAACAGCCTTCTTCTTCATTAGGACTTGGTGATTTGCGCCTCTTCTTCAAAGATTGTTAGAAGAGTTGCAAATCGCACATTTCCTTCCTTTTGCTCCAAGGCGTGGGCTTCTACAATTCACTGAGCATCCTGATGGCAAGCTTGAACAAGGTTGTTGAGTGCAACTCGAACCTTCTTCGCTCTGCTTCTGGTCATGGGCCCAGTGATGTCTACAAGTGGATCTGATGAGGGCATCCAAAGTCAACAACACGCAACAAGTCAAACTACAAGTGATTCCGGAGAAGCTGAGGAGGAGGTTCGAGTTCTACATCGAGGCCCGACAATGCTTCAGGATCCAAGCCCATATCAGAAGGATCCACTTGTAGACATCACTGGGCCCATGACCAGGAGCAGAGCGAAGAAGGTACGAGAAGCTCTCAACAACCTTGTTCAAGCTTGCCATCAAGATGCCCAGCTGATTGTAGAAGCCCACGCCTTGGAGCAAAATGGAGGAAATGTGCAATTTGCAACTCTTCTAACTATCTTGGAAGGAGAGGCGCAAATCATCCAACATTAATCAAGAAGAAGGCTGTTTCTTGAAGTCTTGAAGAAGCCGGGAGGTTCTTGGACTTAAAGAAACCAAATAATAAAGTTCCCTACAAATTGGGCCGACCCCAAAAACTCATGGACCAGCCCACAAGTTTTCGGCCAGCCCAAGGAGTAGCATGAAGCCGCACGGCCCAATCCAAGGAGAAGAGCCCACACGGCCAACCAAGGAAAAAGCCACACGGCTTAGGGTTTAATTTTCAGATTTTAATTAAGTTATTTTACTTTTAGTTAATTTCCAAAAGGGGTTTCCTTATTCTTTTTGGAAGTAGGATTTTTATTCTTTTCCTACTTGTTTTATAATTAGCTTTCCTTCTTGATTTAGGAGATGTAATTTTTGGCAATCACCCTTTTATGAGGTGACCGAAATTTAGTTACCTTTTCTTACCATTCCTACTTCTTTCCGGGTTTGGTAATTGTACAAGGAATTAACCTCTTGGTTAATTTCCAATTCTAATTCTTTTCTTTTCCTACTTTTTGTATTAAAATTCGGCCACCCTCACCTATAAATAGGTGACTGAATTCTTCAATAAAGATTAGAGTATTTCAGATCAAAAACTTAGTGTTTGAGATACCTCTTTTTATTGCTTTATGTATTTGCATGTTGTAGTTTACATCATTGCATGAAACTTAGCCTTTTAGGTTCTTGCTCTACCTAATTGTTCGCATGTTTCACACCTCTTTTCTTGCACTTGGTTCGAATTCTTAAACAAACTGGTCAGGATAGTTTATCCCTTGTTTTATCAATTCTGAACGTAAGTTAAAGGTTTGTAAGAGCTTGTCACTTAATCACAAGGTCCTTGGCAACATTATCCGCATGTGTACAACCGTCCACAACATTATCCGAAAATTTTTCAAAACAGAACCAAGTGTGGTTTTTGCGAAAATTTTTGCTTCTTTCTTAAGTGTCATTGCCTTTGTGTGAATTACTGCTTGCCTGATACATTTATCAATACGGGGAGGTTTGAGTGGTAAAAGGTTTGAGTGGACATCTTATACAGGGCGCCACCCTAGAGCGATACACGGGGTTTGTGTGTAGCTATTAGGTGGGAAACACTTGGGGGAATAAGGGGGTAAGGTTATTTCTCACTTTTCCTTATTCTTAGCAGACAGATTTTTTCTTCTTTTACCAATGTCAGGTGGTAGTGCTCCTAACCCTCTCGGAAACGAGCAAATTCTGGCTGCGATTGCGCAACTCTCCGCGCGATTCGCTACACTCACGGAGGAAGTCGCCGAACTCAGGACAGAACGGGACCAGAGGCGCACAGACTCAGACGACGAGCCGGCCGGTCCAGGCACCAACGCCACAGACCAGTCATTTGCAGGCCTCAGTCAGTGCAAAACTACCGTTCCGCCCTTTGCCGGAGGCACGAATCCAGAAGACTATCTCGACTAGGAGACGAAGATGGAGCGCATTTTTGAACTTCATGCGATCCCGGAACACAAGAAAGTCCAACTTGCAGTGGTCCATTTCACCGACTATGCCCTAATCTGGTGGAATCAACAGCAGGACCAGCGCAGGAATACGCGCCCTATCGTGCCCGCGCACCGCCTCTCTCTTGGTTTGATTTGACTACTTCATGCGTAGGACTTTTGTACCGGACTACTATTTTAGAGAATTGTATAGGAAATTACATACTCTTGTACAAGGTTCTATGACTCTAGATGAATACTATAGAAAACTAGAGATGGCAAAAATTAGGGCTAATGTACAGGAAGATGAGCCCGCATCTATGGCTCGTTTTCTTAGTGGTTTAAACAGGGGTATTGCTTTGGCTGTGGAACTGCAGAATGCTACAACATTGACAGACATGCTGCACAAAGCTCGGGTTATGGAGGAGTATCTGAAGTCCGTTCCACCAGTCCGGACACCTACTCGCCACCAGCAAGGAGGCCAATTATGTCTGAACGCAAGGCCATAGTCCCTGTTGCCGTCGCCACTTCTTTTTCATCCCAGCAGAAAACGCCATCAACTCCCAGGCAGTCCATCAGCAACGTTACTTGCCACAAGTGCTCAGGCCGTGGCCACTACATGCGTGACTGTCCCAACATCCGGAAGGTATTATTGGGCCAAGATGGTGAGTACATATCAGAATCCGATGAAGAGGAGCCAACCGTTGACCCTATAAAGGAGTTGACTGACAGCACTCCGTCAGAACCTGTGGGGCAGTTCGAATTTCTTGAAGAAGATCCTTCTCAGAACTTGGTTACTCGCACACTGACTACAGCTACTGTCCCGGACACGTCCCAGAGGACAAACATCTTCTATGCCCGCACAAAGGTAAATGGAAAGTTATGTGTTCTGATCATTGATGGAGGGAGTTGTACTAATGTTGCTAGTGAGTATATGGTTGATAAGCTGCGCCTCCCTGTCATCAATCATCCCCGTCCTTATCGGCTTCAATGGCTCGACAGCTCAGACGGCTACAGAGTCACAAAGCAGGTGAGCGTACCATACGCTATCGGTAAGTTCGAATCCATGGTTTTATGTGATGTTCTGCCAATGGAGGCTTGTCACATTCTACTCGGACGACCATGGCTCTTTGACCTGAAGGCAACACATGATGGGGTCGCCAACACTTACTCGGTCTGCCAGGAGGGCAAGATCCACACATTCCTACCCATGCCACTGGCTGAAGTGCGATTAGAAGCTGTTCGTATGAAGGAGTAACTCGCTAAATGGGAAGCTGAAAGGCGCCAAGCGAAGGGTAAGGGGAAAGAAATTGTTGTAAAGGGTAGTAAGGCGAACTCTGATAAGCCTGATCAGGACAAAGTTAGGAGTAGTTGTTTTGCAACGAGAGGAGAGATAGGTCAAGTGTTAGACAGCAATGATGATGTATTTGTTTTAGTCTGTAAAGATAACTGTGCTAACCCTGACGATATCCCTCGGGATATCCCTACAGAAGTCAATTCTTTGTTGCAGGAATTTGCTGATGTCTTTCCAGACGAGTTACCGCAGGGTCTGCTGCCACTTTGAGGCATTGAACATCAGATTGACTTCATCCCTGGCGCGCCTATACCAAATCGCCCTGCATACAAGGCAAATCCTGAGGAAACAAAGGAGTTGCAGGCGCAAATTGAGAAGCTTTTGGCGCATGGTCAGGTAAGGGAATCTCTAAGTCCTTGTGTTGTACCTGTTATTCTAGTCCCTAAGAAAGAAGGTACATAGAGAATGTGTATGGATTGTAGAGCTGTAAATAAGATAACAATCAAGTATAGGCACCCTATCCCTAGGCTTGATGACATGTTAGAAGATTTGCATGGTTCTACTATTTATACGAAAATAGATCTAACACAGGGCTATCATCAAATTCGCATGAGGGAGGGGGATGAATGGAAAACTGCTTTTAAGACTAAATTTGGTTTATATGAGTGGTTAGTCATGCCCTTTGGTCTCACAAATGCACCTAGTACTTTCATGAGATTGATGAATCATGTGCTTCGAAAGTTTATAGGTAAATTTGTTGTTGTGTATTTTGATGATATCTTGATCTATTCCAGAGATTATGATTCGCATGTTGAACATCTTCGTTTGGTCTTAATTGAATTACGTGGTAATCAGTTATATGCCAAGATGCAAAAGTGTACCTTTTGTGTTTCGGAGGTTGTTTTTCTTGGTTTTGTAGTCTCTGCAGATGGTGTCAAAGTTGATGATGCCAAGGTGAAGGCCATCAGGGATTGGCCGCAGCCAACATCGGCCGCCCAAGTTCGGTCACTCCATGGATTGGCTGGATTCAACAAGCGGTTTGTAGAAGATTTCTCCACTAAAGCTGCGCCCCTCAATAATCTCTGCAAGAAGAACACGCCATTTGTGTGGGGGCCAGCTCAGGAAAAAGCTTTTACTACTTTAAAGCATGATCTCACTCATGCACCTGTTTTAGCATTACCTGATTTTGATAAAGTGTTTGAACTAATGTGTGATGCATTAGGTGTTGGAATTGGCGCAGTGTTAATGCAGGAGAAGAAGCCTATCGCCTTTTTCAGTGAGAAACTCAAAGGGGCTGCCTTAAATTATCCTACATATGATAAGGAGCTCTATGCTGTTGTCCGTGCTTTTGAAACGTGGTCACATTATTTGATGTCTAAGGAATTTGTTGTTCATAGTGATCATGAGTCTCTTAAGCACTTAAAAGGACAAAATAAGTTAAATAAACGTCATGCAAAATGGGTTAACTTTATTGAATCTTTTCCTTATATTATTAAGTATAAGAAAGGTAAGGATAATTTAGTTGCTGACGCTCTATCTCGCAGGTGTGAAATGCTGACAATTCTTGATCATACATTGTTAGGTTTCGCATACCTCAAGGATTTGTATGCTTTTGATGTTGATTTTGCTGATGTGTATAAAGCATGTGAATCTGCTGCATTCCAAAAGTACTTTAGACATGATGGGTTTCTGTTTAGGGAAAATAGGTTATGCATCCCTCGTAGTTCCACTAGGGAATTACTGGTTCGTGAAGTGGGGGGCTTATGGGTCATTTTGGTGTGCATAAAACTCTTGAACTGTTGCATGAACACTTTTATTGGCCGCATATGCGCAAAGATGTACAGAATGTTTGCTCTCGATGCATTAATTGTTTGTAAGCTAAATCTACTTCTAAGCCCCATGGACTTTACCCGCCTTTACCTGTACCTTCTGTACCTTGGACTGACATTTCTATGGATTTTATTCTAGGGCTTCCGAGGACGCAGAAAGGTAATGATTCTTTATTTGTCGTTGTTGATCGGTTTTCTAAAATGGCGCATTTTATTCCTTGCAGGAAATCAGATGAAAACCCAATTATCAATAGCAACCTAAGAAGAACCTAAGAGGGGGAGGGGGTGAATTAGGTTCTTGACACTTTTAAAAATATTTCTTCTACAAAGAAGAACTTTGAAAAACTATTTTCAAAGACAAGTGTAAAAACAATTTTACAAAGTGAGGTGTGTGATTAATGATTTGAAAATCATGAAAGCAAAGTAAAGGAAGACAAAACACAACCGATTTAGAGTGGTTCGGATTCCCCTGGAATCCTAATCCACTACCCAAGTTCTACAACTTGGGATTTTCTAACCCTCTCAAATGAATCACTTAAAGGTGTAATTCAAACCTTTACAAATGCCAAAATTCTACCTCTAGAATTTAGGACTTCACACACATGCCTAATCTACCTCTAGACTTAGGACTTCTTTGCTTAATCTAGCTCTAGACTAAGACTCCTTTGCCTAATGGCTAACAATGAATCTTTTGCCCCCGCTCCTTCCTCAAGGACTTAGGGTCTTACTCAAGACTTCATTGCCTAGCTAATAGGACTTTTACACTTCTTTCTCCTTCTCTTCAATCTCCCCATTTCTTCTTACCTAACTCTTTGCTCAAGAGATTAGGACTTTGCCTCACATACAATGTGCCTACAACACTTACTCAAGTGTTTAGGACTTCCTCAAAGTATTTACAATGATGACAATCTCCACAAATGGAGTTTACAACAACCTATGACAAATGGGCACAAATGCCTCTTTCTAATCCTAACTCACAAGCTAATTTGACAATTAAATGTATGAAATAAAGCTCTTGAAGTGTGTTTGAGTGTAGGAGACTTGTTGGGGATGATTCTTCATCATTTTCGCAGCTTGGGGTATTTATAGAAGTGGCAAAATGGCTTACAACGGCTTTCCAACGGCTCTCTAACGGCTAGTTTCAGAAAAAGTCTTTTCTGACACAATATCGGTTATAACCGATTTGTGATCGGTTAAAACCGCTATTCCTCTCGGGTTGTGTTTTCTTCTTTCTTCATTTGTTTGCCATTTCTTCGTTTGAACTCCGTTTTCTTCGCCGTTTTTTGCGTTGGTCTTCTTTTGAATTTTTCTACATTTTCTCACTTAGAAATAAAACCGTTAAATTAATTCTCATATTTGTTAACTCATCAATCAAAATAAAGATTAAGACCAACCGGGTCTAACATCAGATGATGCCAGACATGTAGCTGATCTGTTCTTTCAAGGCATTGTGCGGCTACATGGAATTCCGAGAACCATAGTCTCAGATTGCAACGTCAAATTCTTGAGTTATTTTTGGAAGACTTTGTGGTCCCGCCTCGGCACAAAACTGTTGTTTTCGACTACAAGTCATCCACAGACGGATGGTCAGACATAAGTCACCAACCGAACCGTTGGCAACCTACTCAGAGCATTGATTCAGAAGAACCTCAAGCATTGGGAAGACATCTTGCCGGTTGCAGAGTTTGCCTACAACCGAACCAAGCACTCCTCAACAGGGTTCTGTCCATTTGAAGTTGCCTACGGCTTTACTCCCTTGACGGTGATGGATCTCATTCCTTTGCCGCCCAAAGAACAAGTCAATCTAGACGGTGCAAAGAAAGCTGAAGCAGTGTAACGCATACATGCTAAAGTTCGAGCTAATATGGAGAAGACTTATGCCAAAGTCGCCGCCAATGCAAACCAACGGCGCAAGGCTGTGAATTTCGAACCAGGTGACTGGGTTTGGGTTCACATGAGGAAGGAACTATTCCCTGCAGCGAGAATGACCAAACTCCATCCAAGGGGCGATGGACCTTTTCAGATCGTTTCCAAGATTGGGCCTAACGCCTACAAACTCGACTTACCAGGTGAGTATGGTGTTAGTTCTTCCTTTAATGTTGCTGACTTGTCTCCCTTTGTTGATGACCAGGTTGCTGATTTGAGGACAAATCCTTTTCAACCGGAAGGGGATGATGAGGGCATCCAATGTCAACAACACGCAACAAGTCAAACTACAAGTGATTCCGGAGAAGCTGAGGAGGAGGTTCGAGTTCTACATCGAGGCCCGACAATGCTTCAGGATCCAAGCCCATATCAGAGGGATCCACTTGTAGACATCACTGGGCCCATGACCAGGAGCAGAGCGAAGAAGGTACGAGAAGCTCTCAACAACCTTGTTCAAGCTTGCCATTAAGATGCCCAGCTGATTGTAGAAGCCCACGCCTTGGAGCAAAATGGAGGAAATGTGCAATTTGCAACTCTTCTAACTATCTTGGAAGGATAGGCGCAAATCATCCAACATTAATCAAGAAGAAGGCTGTTTCTTGAAGTCTTGAAGAAGCCGGGAGGTTCTTGGACTTAAAGAAACCAAATAATAAAGTTCCCTACAAATTGGGTCGACCCAAAAAACTCATGGACCAGCCCACAAGTTTTCGGCCAGCCCAAGGAGTAGCATGAAGCCGCACGGCCCAATCCAAGGAGAAAAGCCCACACGGCCAACCCAAGGAAAAAGCCACACGGCTTAGGGTTTTAGGGAATTATTTTTCAGATTTTAATTAAGTTATTTTATTTTTTGTTAGTTTCCAAAAAGGGTTTCCTTATTCTTTTTGGAAGTAGGATTTTTATTCTTTTCCTTATTGTTTAGTTATAATTTCGGCTGCCACAACAATAAGGAAAATCCGAAATTTAGTTACCTTTTCTTACCATTCCTACTTCTTTCCGGGTTTGGTAATTGTACAAGGAATTAACCTCTTGGTTAATTTCCAATTCTAATTCTTTTCTTTTCCTACTTTTTGTATTAAAATTCGGCCACCCTCACCTATAAATAGGTGACTGAATTCTTCAATAAAGATTAGAGTATTTCAGATCAAGAACTTAGTGGTTGAGATACCTCCTTTTATTGCTTTATGTATTTGCATGTTGTAGTTTACATCATTGCATGAAACTTAGCCTTTTAGGTTCTTGCTCTACCTAATTGTTCGCATGTTTCACACCTCTTTTCTTGCACTTGGTTCGAATTCTTAAACAAACTGGTCAGGATAGTTTATCCCTTGTTTTATCAATTCTGAACGTAAGTTAAAGGTTTGTAAGAGCTTGTCACTTAATCACAAGGTCCTTGGCAACATTATCCGCATGTGTACAACCGTCCACATCAGGATCCCTTTGATACGGACTTGGATCCTGAAGCATTGTAGGACCTCTATGTAGAGCTCGAACATCCTCCTCAGCTTCTCCGGAATCCCTTGCATTTTGACTTTGACTTGTTGCTTGACTTTGGATGCCCTCATCATCCCCTCCCGGTTGAAAAGGATTTGTCCTCAAATCTGCAACCTGTTCATGAACAAAAGGAGACAAGTCAGCAACATTACAGGAAGAACTAACACCATACTCACCTGGTAAATCGAGCTTGTAGGCGTTAGGCCCAATCTTGGAAACGATCTGAAAAGGTCAATCGCCCCTTGGGTGGAGTTTGGTCCTTCTTCCTGCAGGGAATCGTTCCTTCCTCATGTGAACCCAAACCCAGTCGCCTGGTTCAAAGTTCACAGCCTTGCGCCGTTGGTTTCCACTGGCGGCGGCTTTGGCATAAGTTTTCTCCAGATTTGCGCGAACTCTGGCATGAATGCGCTGGACGGTTTCAGCTTTCCTTGCACCATCTGGATTAACTTGATCCTTTATCGGCAAAGGAATGAGATCCATCACCGTCAAAGGAGTAAAGCCGTAGGCAACTTCAAATGGACAGAACCCTGTTGAGGAGTGCTTGGTTCGGTTGTATGCAAACTCTGCAACCGGCAAGATGTCTTCCCAATGCTTGAGGTTCTTCTGAATCAATGCTCTGAGTAGGTTGCCAACGGTTCGATTGGTGACTTCCGTCTGACCATCCGTCTGTGGATGACTTGTAGTCGAAAACAACAGTTTTGTGCCGAGGCGGGACCACAGAGTCTTCCAAAAATAAGTCAGAAATTTGACGTCGCGATCTGACACAATTGTTCTCGGAATTCCATGTAGCCGAACAATACCTTGAAAGAACAACTCAGCTACATGTCTGGCATCATCTGATTTCCAGCAAGGAATAAAATGCGCCATTTTAGAGAAACGATCAGCAACGACAAATAATGAATCATTACCTTTCTGCGTCCTCAGGAGACCTAAGATGAAATCCATACAAATGTCAGTCCAAGGTATAGAAGGTACAGGCAAAGGCGTGTAAAGTCCATGGGACTTAGAAGTAGATTTAGCTTGCAAACAATTAATGCATCGAGAGCAAACATTTTGTACATCCTTGTGCATATGCGACCAGTAAAAGTGTTCATGCAACAGTTCAAGTGTTTTATACACACCAAAATGACCCATAAGCCCCCCACTATGAGCTTCACAAACCAGTAATTCTCTAGTGGAACTACGAGGGATGCATAACCTATTTTCTTTAAAAAGAAAACCATCATGTCTAAAGTACTTTTGGAATGCACCAGATTCACATGCTTTATACAAATCAGCAAAATCAATATCAGAAGCAATAAATCCTTGAGGTATACGAAACCAAACAAAGTATGATCAAGAATTGTCAGAATTTCATACCTGCGAGATAGAGCGTCAGCAACTAAATTATCCTTACTTTTCTTATACTTAATAATATAAGGAAAAGATTCAATAAAGTTAACCCACTTTGCATGACGTCTATTTAACTTATTTTGTCCTTTTAAGTGCTTAAGAGACTCATGATCACTATCTATGAACAACAAATTCTTTAGACATCAAATAATGTGACCAAGTTTCAAAAGCACGGACAACAGCATAGAGCTCTTTATCATATGTAGGATAATTCAAAGCAGCTCCTTTAAGCTTCTCACTGAAAAAGGCGATAGGCTTCTTCTCCTGCATTAACACTGCGCCAATTCCAACACCTGATGCATCACACATTAGTTCAAACACTTTGTCAAAATCAGGTAATGCTAAAACAGGTGCATGAGTGAGATCATGCTTAAGTACAGTAAAGGCTTTTTCCTGCGCCTGCCCCCATACAAATGGAACATTCTTTTTACACAATCCATTAAGAGGCATGGCTTTAGTAGAAAAGTCGTTCACAAACCGTCTGTAGAATCCAACCAATCCATGGAATGACCGAACCTGGGCGGCCAAAGTTGGTTGCGGCCAATCCCTAATGGCCTTCACCTTGGCACCATTGACTTTGACACCTTCTGCAGAGACTACAAAACCAAGAAAAACAACCTCTGAAACACAAAAGGTACACTTTTGCATCTTGGCATATAATTGATTAGCACATAATCCCTGCAATAGATCAAGATATCATCAAAATACACAACAATAAATTTACCTATAAACTTTCTAAGCACATGATTCATTAACCTCATGAAAGTACTAGGTGCATTTGTGAGACCAAAGGGCATGACTAACCACTCATATAAACCAAATTTAGTTTTAAAAGCAGTCTTCCATTCATCCCCCTCCCTCATGCGAATTTGATGATAGCCCTGTGTTAGATCTATTTTCGTGTAAACAGTAGAACCATGCAAATCTTCTAACATGTCATCAAGCCTAGGGATAGGGTGCCTATACTTGATTGTTATCTTATTTACAGCTCTACAATCCATAAACATTCTCCATGTACCTTCTTTCTTAGGGACTAGAATAACAGGTATAGCACAAGGACTTAGAGATTCCCTTACCTGACCATGCGCCAATAGCTTTTCGATTTGCGCTTGCAGCTCCTTCGTTTCCTCCGGATTTGCTTTGTACGCAGGGCGATTTGGTATAGGCGCGCCAGGGATGAAGTCAATCTGATGCTCAATTCCTCGAAGTGGCGACAGACCCTGCGGCAACTCGTCTGGAAAAACATCAGCGAATTCCTGCAACAAAGATTCGACTTCTGTAAGGATATCCCGAGGGACATCGTCAGGGTTAGCACAGTTATCTTTACAGACTAAAACCAGTACATCATCATTACTGTCTAACACTTGACCTATCTCCCCTTTTGTTGCTAAACAACTATTCATAACTTTTTCCTGATCAGGCTTATCAGAGTTCGCCTTACTACCCTTTCAAGTTCTTTCCCCTTAGCCTTCGCTTGGTGCCTTTCAGCTTCCCATTGAGTGGTTGACTCCTTTATACGAACAGCTTCTGATCGCACTTCAGTCGGCAGCATGGGTAGGAAGGTGTGAATCTTGCCCTCCTGGCAGACCGAGTAAGTGTTGGCGACCCCATCATGTGTTGTCTTCAGGTCAAAGAGCCATGGTCGTCCGAGTAGAATGTGACAAGCCTCCATTGGCAGAACATCACATAAAACCATAAATTCGAACTTACCGATAGCGTATGGTACGCTCACCTGCTTTGTGACTCTGTAGCTGTCTGAGCTATCGAGCCATTGAAGCTGATAAGGACGTGGATGATTGGTGACTGGGAGGCGCAACTTATCAACCATATACTCACTAGCAACGTTAGTACAACTCCCTCCATTAATAATCAGAACACATAACTTTCCATTTACCTTGGTTCGGGCATGGAAGATGTTTGTCCGCTGGGACGTGTCCGGGACAGCAGCTGTAGTCAGAGTGCGAGTGACCAAGTTCTAAGATGGATGTTCTTCAAGGAACTCGAATTGCTCCACTGGTGCAGACGGAGTGCTGTCAGTCAACTCCTGTGTAGGGTCAACGGTTGGTTCCTCTTCATCGTTTTCTGATATGTACTCACCATCTTTGCCCAATAATACCTTCCGGATGTTGGGACAGTCACGCATGTAGTGGCAACGGCCTGAACACTTGTGGCAAGTTACGTTGCTGATGGACTGTCTGGGAGTGGATGGCATCTTCTGCTGTGATGAAGAAGAGGTGGCGGCAGCAACAGGGACTAAGGCTTTGCGCTCAGACATGATCGGCCTCCTTGCCGGTGGAGAATAGGCCGGATTCTTGCGCCAGGCTGGTGGTGCACTGGTAGGTGTCCGGATTGGTGGAACGGACTTCAGATACTCCTCCATGACCTGAGCCTTGTGCAGCATGTCTGTCAGAGTCATAGCATTCTGTAATTCAACAGCTAAAGCAATACCCCTGTTTAAACCGTTAAGAAAACGAGCCATAGATACGGGCTCATCTTTCTGTACATTAGCCCTTATTTTTGCCATCTCTAATTTTCTAAAATATTCATCTACAGACATAGAACCTTGTACAAGAGTATGTAATTTCCTATACAATTCTCTAAAATAGTAGTCCGGGACAAAAGTCCTACGCATAGATGTAGTCAAATCAAACCACGAGAGAGGTGGAGCACGGGCCCGCATTGGGCGCGTATTTTGGCGCTGGTCCTGCTGTTGATTCCACCAAATTAGGGCATAGTCGGTGAAATGGACCACTGCAAGTTGGACTTTCTTATGTTCCGGGATCGCATGAAGTTCAAAGATCCACTCCATCTTCATCTCCCAGTCGAGATAGTGCTCTGGATTTGTGCCTCCAGCAAAGGGCGGAACGGTTGTCTTGCATTGGTTGAGACCTGCGAAAGGTTGGTCTGCGGCGTTGGTGCCTGGAGCGGCAACATCGTCGTCTGAGTCTGTGCGCCTCTGTTCCCGTTCAGTCCTGAAAGGCGCCAAGCGAAGGGTAAGGGGAAAGAACTTGTAAAGGGTAGTAAGGCGAACTTTGATAAGCCTGCTCAGGAAAAAGTTAGGAATAGTTGTTTTGCTACTCAGGGAGAGATAGGTCAAGTGTTAGAAAGCAATGATGATGTACTAGTTTTAGTATGTAAAGATAATTGCACTAACCCTGACGATATCCCTCGGGATATCCCTATGCAAGTCGTTTCTTTGTTGCAGGAAGGAGACAAACCGAAGGAGACAATGGAGTTGCACAGACAGATCAACGAACTTTTGGCTCACGATCTGGACAACTGCAAAGCACTGTTGCCTGTTATCTACACTACAAAAGAGATGTCTAAGGAGCTTAACGCCCGTGATGGCAATAAGCCTTTTCCCATCGTGTCACCATTCGGGCCTCCTGCTTACAAACCTAATTTGACAGGTAAGCATGATCTACGTTTTGTGTTAATCTTCCTGACTTGTTTTTGTTTGTTTTCAGCGACTTGGATTCGAGGACGAATCCTTTCCAACCGGGAGGGAATGATGAGGACATCAAGGGCGAAAACAACACACATTATGAGTCAGAATCCACAAAACAAAGAAGATGGCCAAAAAGACGCACACGCCTTGGAGCAAAATGGAGGAAATGTTCAAATTGCAACTCTTCTAACAATTCTTGAAGAAGAGGCGCAATTCACCACTTCCCATTAAAGAAGAAGGCTGTTTCTTGAAGTCTTGAAGATGCCGGAAGGTTCTTGGGCTTTAAAGAAACAATTAATGAAAGTTCCCTGCAATTTGGGCCGACCCAAAACTCATGGACCAGCCCACAAGTTTCGGCCAGCCCAAAAGAAGCAAGAGGAAGCCACACGGCCAGCCCAAGGAGAAGCCACACGGTTTTAGGGATTTTTTTCAGATTTTTAATTAAGTTAGTTTCCAAAAAGGGTTTCCTTATTCTTTTTGGGAGTAGGATTTTTATTCTTTTCCTACTTGTTTTCTAATTAGCTTTCCTTCTTGTTTTGGTACTTGTAATTTCGGCAATCACCCATTATGAGGTGACCGAATTTTTTTTGCCTTTCCTTACCATTCCTACTTCTTTCCGGGTTTGGTAATTGTACAAGAAATTAACCTCTTGGTTAATTTCCAATTCTACTTCTTTTCCTAATTTTTGTATTATTTTTGGCTGCCCTTCTCCTATATAAAGGGGCTGAATTCATCAATAATAATCAGAGTATTTCAGATCATAAACTTAGTGTTTGAAGTACCTCCTTTTATTGCTTTATGTATTTGCATGTCTTAATTTACATACTTGCATGAAACTTAGCTAATTAGGTTCTTGCTCTGCCTAATTATTCGCATGTTTCACACCTCTTTCTTGCACTTGGTTCGAATTTATAAACAAGTTGGTCAGGATAGTTTTTCCTTTGTTTTATCAAATCCGAACGTGAGTTGAAGGTTTTGTAAGAGCTTGTCACTTAATCACAAGGTCCTTGGCAACATTATCCGCATGTGTACAACCGTCCACATCAAATACTCTAATTATTATTGAAGAAGTCGGCCCCTATTTATAAGTGTAGGGTGGCCGAAAATACATCAAATACTCTATTGTTGAAACGATTTCAAAAGGCCTATCGCCATCACGGGCGTTAAGCTCCTTGGACATCTCTTTTGCAGTGTAGATAACAGGCAATAGTGCGTTGCAGTAGTCCAGATCGTGAGCCAAAAGTTCGTCGATCTGTCTTTGCAACTCCTTTGTCTCCTTCCTTTTGTCTTCTTCCTGCAACAAAGAAACGACTTGCAGAGGGATATCCCGAGGGATATCGTCAGGGTTAGTGCAATTATCCTTACAGACTAAGACTAGTACATCATCATTGCTTCCTAACACTTGACCTATCTCTTCTCTTGTTGCAACTATTCCTAACTTTGTCCTGAGCAGGCTTATCAGAGTTCGCCTTACTACCCTTTACAAGTTCTTTCCCCTTACCCTTCGCTTGGCGCCTTTCAGCTTCCCAGTTTGCGATGGACTCCTTCATGCGAACTGCTTCGGATCGCACTTCAGTCGGTGGCATTGGGAGGAACGTGTGGATCTTGCCCTTCTGGCAGAACTAGTAAGTGTTGGCGACCCCATCATGTGTTGCCTTTAGGTCAAAGAGCCATGGTCGTCCGAGTAGAATGTGACAAGCCTCCATTGGCAGAACATCACATAAAACCGTGGATTCAAACTTACCGATAGCGTATGGTACGCTCACCTACTTTGTGACTCTGTAGCCGTCTGAGCTATCGAGCCATTGAAGCTGATAAGGACGTGGATGATTGGTGACTGGGAGGTGCAGCTTATCAACCATATACTCACTAGCAACGTTAGTACAACTCCCTCCATCAATAATCAGAACACATAACTTTCCATTTACCTTGGTTCGGGCATGGAAGATGTTTGTCCGCTGGGACGTGTCCGGGACAGCAGCTGTAGTTAGAGTGCGAGTAACCAAGTTCTGAGATGGATCTTCTTCAAGGAACTCGAATTGCTCCACTGGTGCAGACGGAGTGCTGTCAGTCAACTCTTGTGTAGGGTCAACGGTTGGATCTTCTTCTTCCTCCTCTGAAATGTACTCACCATCTTGTCCCAATAATACCTTCCGGATGTTGGGACAGTCACACATGTAGTGGCCACGGCCTGAACACTTGTGGCAAATCACGTTGCTGATGGACTGTCTGGGAGTTGATGGCGTCTTGCTTGGCGTTGAAGAAGAAGATGTGGCGGCAACAGGGATGATGGCCTTGTGTTCAGACATGGTCGGCCTCCTTGCTGGCGGCGAGTAGGACGGATTCTTGCGCCAGGCTGGTGGGGCGCTGGTAGGTGTCCGGATTGGTGGAAAGGACTTCAGATACTCCTCCATAACCCGAGCTTTGTGCAGCATGTCTGTCAGCGTTGTAGCATTCTGCAATTCCACAGCTAAAGCAATACCCCTATTTAAACCACTAAGAAAACGAGCCATTGAGGCGGGCTCATCTTCCTGTACATTGGCCCTAATTTTTGCCATCTCTAATTTTCTATAGTACTCATCTACAAACATAGAATCTTGTACAAGAGTGTAATTTTCTATACAATTCTCTAAAGTAATAATCCGGTACAAAAGTTCTACGCATTAAAGTAGTCAAATCAAACCAAGACAGAGGAGGTGCGCGGGCACGCATTGGTCGCGTATTCCTGCGCTGGTCCTGCTGTTGATTCCACCAGATTAGGGCATAGTCGGTGAAATGGACCACTGCAAGTTGGACTTTCTTGTGTTCCGGGATCGCATGAAGTTCAAAAATGCGCTCCATCTTCATTTCCCAGTCTAGATAGTCCTCTGGATTCGTGCCTCCGGCAAAGGGCGGAGCGGTTGTTTTGCACTGACTGAGGCCTGCGAAAGGTTGATTGCGGCGTTGGTGCCTGGAGCGGCAACATCGTCGTCTGAGTCTGTGCGCCTCTGTTCCCGTTCAGTCCTGAGGTTGGCGACTTCCTCTGTGAGAGTAGCGAATCGCGCGGAGAGTTGCGCAATCGCAGCCAGGATTTGCTCGTTTCCCAAAGGGTTAGGAGCACCTCCACCTGACATTGGATAAGAAAGCGAAAACCTGTCTGCTAAGAATAAGGAAAAGTGAGAAATAACTTTACCCCCTTATTCCCCCAAGTGTTTCCCACCTAATAGCTACACACAACCCTGTGTTTCACTCTAGGGTGGCGCCCTGTATAAGATGTGCACTCAAGCCTTTTTCCACTCAAACCTCCCGGTATTGATAAATGTATAAGGCACGCAGCGAATCACACAAAAGCAATGACACTTAAGAAAGAAGCAAAATTTTCGCAAAAACCAACACTTGGTTCTGTTTTGAAAAATCTTTTCGTAAAACGATATTTTGTAATATAGTTCAGATATGAAGTACACAACAGGAAATTTCGGGGTTAAGCCCTCAAATTTCAGAAAAGATGTGTGTGCACGATGACAAAATCCAAACTATAATTAAAGAGTAAATGTCCAGGTAGCACGAAAAGATATCTAGGCAACTGGAAGCAGGGCAATTCAAAATTGAATAGAAGCAAAGAAAAATAAGCAGAGTTGAAACAACTTTAGGAAGGTACTAAACTACCCAAAGAAGCGATCACCCACCCAATAGGTAATTAAGAAACCAATCCCCACAAATTATCAATTCTTCTAATATGCAAAACAGTACACTAATTGCGAAATTAACACCCCCTAGTGGTCGAAAACAGTACCACTTTTAGCAATATGCGATTTTCAATTACGAGAACCCTAGGGCCAGCAAAAACAATTTTCGATTTACTAGCCTAATCCCAGAGATAATCTTAGCAGCACAAGGATACAAAATCAAGAATTCACTATATTTTCAAGAATTCAAAAGAAGGTATCCAAAACTAGAGCATGCAATTTTTACAATGCGCAAAGAAGTGAGCTGCTTAACATCAACCGCAAAACTCACAATTTTTCAACAAAATCATCACCAAAAAGGGGTAGGAAAGTGTCGCAAAAAGGCCCAACAATTAAATCAGCAAAACCCTAGTGTCGCAAGTTTTAGTGACGGAAAAAGTAAACTGAATCCGAAACCCTAGTGTCGCTAAAGCCGAAACCCTAACTTCTTTCTAGAGTCCGAATTTTATTTTTGAAATTGCAGCAAGTGTTTGTGATTTTTCTTGAAGAATTTTCGGTTTTAAAAAATAGGAAAAACAGTACCAAAATCCGAAAATTCAAAAGCTTGAAAAAAAAAAAATTTCCCCCAAGAAGATGAGTCCAATTCCAAGAATTTCAAGAATAATCAAGACTAACAAGGAAAAGAAAACACCTGGAAAAGGATTTGATCGGTTGATCTTCTCCGGTCACGAAACCACTCCTTAGCTCTGATACCAATTGATGTGGACGGTTGTACACATGCGGATAATGTTGCCAAGGACCTTGTGATTAAGTGACAAGCTCAAATAAACCCCTAACTCACGTTCGGATTTGCGAGAAAACAAAGGAAAGCTAACCTAGCTAACTTGTTTAGAAATTCGAACCAAGTGCAAGAAAGAGATGTGAAACATGCGAATAATTAGGCAAAGCAAGAACCTAATTAGCTAAGTTTCATGCAATTATGTAAACTACGACATGCAAATACATAAAGCAATAAAAGGAGGGTACTCAAACACTAAGTTTTATGATATGAATACTCTAATTATTATTGAAGAAGTCGGCCCCTATTTATAAGTGTAGGGTGGCCGAAAATACAAGAAGTAGAAAAAGAAAAGAACTAGAATTGGAAATTAACCAAGAGGTTAATTTCTTTTACAATTACCAAACCCGGAAAGAAGTAGGAATGGCAAGAAAAGGAAAGAAGAATTCGGTCACCTCATCATTGGGTGATTGCCGAATTTACAACTACCAAAAACAAGTAGGAAAGAATAAAAATCCTACTCCAAAAAAGAGATCAAGAAAGAACCCTTTTTGGAAACTAACTAAAAGAAATAAAACACTTAATTAATTAAATCCGAAAAACCCTATCTAATTTAAGGAACCGTGTGGGCTTGCTTTGGGCTTGTCCGCGCGGCTTCTTGTTGCTTCTTGGGCTGGCCGAAACTTGTGGGCTGGTCCATGAGTTTGGGTCGGCCCAAATGTAGGGAACTTCATGAATTTGTTTCTTTAAAGTCCAAGAACCTTCTGGCATCTTCAAGAACTTCAAGAAACAGCCTTCTTCTTTAATGGGAAGTGCTGAATTGCGCCTCTTCTTTAAGAATGGTTAGAAGAGTTGCAATTTGAACATTTCCTTCTTTCTTTTTCAAGGCGTGTGCGTCTTTTTGGCCGTCCTCTTTGTTTCATGGATTCTGACTCATAATGTGTGTTGTTTTCGCCCTTGATATCCTCATCACTTACCCCCTTGTTCCCCCAAGTGTTTCCCACCTAACAGCTACACACAAACCCCGTGTATCGCTCTAGGGTGGCGCCCTGTATAATATGAACACTCAAGCCTTTTACCTCTCTACCTCCCGGTATTGATAAATGTATCAGGCAAGCAGCAATGACACTTAAGAAAGAAGCAAAAATTTTCGCAAAAACCACACTTGGTTCTATTTTGAAAAATCTTTTCGCAAAACGATATTTTGTAATATAGTTCAGATATGAAGTACACAACAGGAAATTTTGGGGTTAAGCCCTCAAATTTCAGAAAAGATGAGTGTGCACGATGACAAAATCCAAACTATAATTAAAGAGCAAATGTCCAGGTAGCACGAAAAGATAACTAGGCAATTGAAAGCAGGGCAATTCAAAAGTGAATAGAATCAAGAAAATTAGCAGAGTTGAAACGACTTCAGGAAAGTCCTAAAACTACCCAAAGAAGCGATCACCCACCCAATAGGTAATCAAGAAACCAATCCCCACAAATTCTTAATTCTTTTCAAGCAAAACAGCACTTAAAATTGCGATTTTAAACCCCCTAATTGGCCGAAAACAGTACCAAATTTCAGCAATATGCGATTTCAATAAACGACAACCCTAGGGCTAGCAAATTCAATTTTTGATTCACTAACCTAATCCCAGGGATAATCTTAGCAGCACAAGGATACAAAATCAAGAATTCAATATATTTTCAAGAATTCAAAAGAAGGTATCCCAAACTAGAGCATGCACTTTTACAATGCGCAAAGAAGTGAGCTGCTTAACATCAACCGCAAAACTCACAAATTTTCAAGAAACCCTAGTGTCGCAAAAACTCAACAAATTTTCAAATTTTCAAGAAACTTAGCAAAATGTCGCAAAAAGCCGAGCAAACAAACCCTAGTGTCGCGAGAATTAGCGAAGAAAAACCCGAGAAAACCTAGCTCACGAAAAACCCGAACCCCAGTTTGAAATTTAAGGCCCGATTTTAAGTTCTGAAAATTACAGCAAGGGTATCCGAATTTAAAGAAATTTGCGATTTGAAAAGATAGAAAACAGTACCAAAAATCGCAAATTTGAAAGCTTGAAAGAAAAAATTTTCCCGAAGAAGATGAGTTCTAATCCAAAAATTTAAGATAAGGAAAAGAAAACACCTGATAAAGATTCGGTCTTTGACCTCCTCCAGCCACGAAACCACTCCTTAGCTCTGATACCAATTGATGTGGACGGTTGTACACATGCGGATAATGTTGCCAAGGACCTTGTGATTAAGTAACAAGCTCGAATAAAACCCCTAACTCACGTTCGGATTTAAGAGAAAACAAAGGAAAGCTAACCTAGCTAACTTGTTTATAAATTCGAACCAAGTGCAAGCAAGAGATGTGAAACATGCAAATAATTAGGTAGAGCAAGAACCTAATTAGCTAAGTTTCATGCAATTATGTAAACTACGACATGCAAATACATAAAGCAATAAAAGGAGGGTACTCAAACACTAAGTTTTATGATCTGAATACTCTAATTATTATTGATGAATTCAGTGCCTATTTATAAGTGTAGAGGCAGCCGAAAAAGGTACAACAAGTAGAAGAAGGAAAGAATTAGAATTGGAAATTAACCAAGAGGTTAATTTCTTTTACAATTACCAAACCCGGAAAGAAGTAGGAATGGTAAGAAAAGGAAAGCAATTTTTGGATTTACCCTTAACAAGTGGCAGCCGAAAATTGTAACTAAAAATAAAGAAAAGAATAAAAATTCTACTTCCAAAAAGAATAAGGGAACCCTTTTTGGAAATTAACTTAAAAGGATAAAACAACTTAATTAAGTAAAAGAAAATATCCCTAATTTGGCAACTAGTCGTTTGGACTAGCCGTTTGGACTTGCTAGCCGTTGGGCTTGCTTTGTGCGGCTTCTTCGTGCTTCCTTTTGGGCTGGGCGAAACTTGTGGGCTGGTCCATGAGTTTTGGGTCGGCCCAAATTGTAGGGAACTTTATTAATTTTTTTCTTTTAAGTCCAAGAACCTTCCGGCATCTTCAAGACTTCAAGAAACAGCCTTCTTCTTCATTAGGACTTGATGATTTGCGCCTCTTCTTCAAAGATAGTTAGAAGAGTTGCAAATCGCACATTTCCTCCATTTTCCTCCAAGGCGTGGGCTTCTACAATTAACTGAGCATCCTGATGGCAAGCTTAAACAAGGTTGTTGAGAGTCTCTCGCACCTTCTTCACTCTGCTTCTGGTCATTGGCCCAGTTATGTCTACAAGTGGATCCCTCTGATATGGGCTTGGATCCTGAAGCATTGTCGGGCCTCGATGTAGAACTCGAACCTCCTCCTCAGCTTCTCCGAAATCACTTGTAGTCTAACTTGTTGCGTGTTGACTTTGGATGCCTGCATCACAAAACAGTACCAAATTGCGAAATTAAATCCCCCTAAGTGGCCGAAACAGTACCAAAATTCAGCAAGATGCGATTTTCAAGAATTGAGAACCCTAGGGCTAGCAAGTTCAATTTTGACTCACTAACCTATTCCTAGGGATAATCTTAGCAGCACAAGGATACAAAACCAAGAATTCACTATATTTTCAAGAATTCAAAACAAAGTATCCCAAACTAGAGCATGCAATTTATAATGCGCAAACAAAGTGAGCTGCTTAACATCAACCGCAAAACTCACAATTTTCAACAAAGACAGCACCAAAAGGGGTAGAATAATGTCGCAAAAAGCCAGCAATTAAACCCTAGTGTCGTGAGAATTAGCGACGGAAAAATCCGAGAACCCTAGTGTCACGAAATCTGAACCCTAGTTTGAAATTTAAGACCCGATTTTAATTTCTGAAATTACAGCAAGGGTATCCGAATTTTATTGAAAAAAAAAAGTTTTCGATTTTTAAGATAAAGAAGTAGCAACAAAATCGAAAATTTAAAGCTTGAAAGAAAAAAAAAATTCCCCAAGAAGATGAGTTCTAATCCAAGAGTTTCAAGATAAGGAAAAGAAAACACCTGATAAAAGATTTGGTCTTCGACCTCCTCCAGCCACGAAATCACTCCTTAGCTCCGATACCAATTGATGTGGACGGTTGTACACATGCGGATAATGTTGCCAAGGACCTTGTGATTAAGCGGCGAGCTCTTAGAATTCTCTAACTTACTTTCGGCGAAGAGAAACAAAGAGAAGCTATCCTAAGCTAACTTGTTTTATAGTCAAACCAAGTGTAAGAAAGAGATTTGAAACATGCAAATAATTAGGTAGAGCAAGAACCTAATTAGCTAAGTTTCATGCAATTATGTAAACTACAACATGCAAATACATAAAGCAATAAAAGGAGGGTACTCAAACACTAAATTTTATGATCTGAATACTCTGATTTATTAATGAAGAATTCGGCCCCTATTTATAGGTGAAGGGCAGCCGAAAATAATACAAGAAGTAGGAAAAGAAAACAAGTAGAATTGGAAAGTAACCAAGAGGTTAATTTCTTTTACAATTACCAAACCCGGAAAGAAGTAGGAATGGTAAGAAAAGGTAAGCAAATTTCGGTCACCCCCTTTTTGGTAAGTGGGAACCAATTACAACTTTAAGTAATAAAAAGAATAAAAATCCTACTTCCAAAAAGAGATCAAGAAGGAACCCCTTTTTGGAAACTAACTTAAAAGAAAGAAACAATTTAATTACTTAAAAGAAAATTCCCTAAATATTTAAAGTAGCCGTTAGTAGCCGTTGGGCTTGCTTTGTGGGCTAGCCGTGCGGCGTCCTCTTGCTTCCTTGGGCTGGCCGAAACTTGTGGGCTGGTCTCCATGAGTTTGGGTTGGTCCAAAATGTAGGGAACTTTAACAATTTGTTTCTTTAAATCCAAGAACCTTCCGGCATCTTCAAAAACTTCAAGAAACATCCTTCTTCTTTAATGGGAAGTGGAGAATTGTGCCTCTTCTTCAAGAATGGTTAGAAGAGTTGCAATTTGAACATTTCCCCCTTTCTGCTCCAAGGCGTTGGCTTCTACAATCAACTGAGCGTCCTGATGGCAAGCTTGAACAAGGTTGTTGAGTGCATCTCGAACCTTCTTCGCTCTGCTTCTGGTCATTGGCCCAGTAATGTCTACAAGTGGATCCCTCTGATATGGACTTTGATCCTGAAGCATTGTCGGGCCTCAATGTAGAACTCGAATCTCCTCCTCAGCTTCTCCGGAACCACTTGCATCTTGACTTGTTGCGTGACTCTGGATGCCCTCATCATCCCCTCCCGGTTGAAAAGTATTTGTCCTCAAATCAGCATCCTGTTCATGAGTAAAAGGAGACAAGTCAGCAACATTAAAGGAAGAACTAACACCATACTCACCTGGTAAATCAAGTCTGTAGGCGTTAGGCCCAATCTTGGAAACGATCTGAAAAGGTCCATCGCCCCTTGGATGGAATTTGGTCCTTCTTGCAGCAGGGAATCGTTCCTTCCTCATGTGAACCGAAACCCACTCGCCTGGTTCAAAGTTCACAGCCTTGCGCCGTTGGTTTGCATTGGCGGCGGCTTTGGCATATGTCTTCTCCAGATTTGTGCGAACTTTAGCATGTATGCGCTGCACAGTTTCAGCTTTCTTTGCACCATTTGGATTAACCTGTTCCTTAAGCGGCAAAGGGATGAGATCCATCACCATCAAAGGAGTAAAGCCGTAGGCAACATCAAATGGACAGAACCCTGTTGAGGAGTGCTTGGTTCGGTTGTATGCAAACTCTGTAACCGGCAAGATTTCTTCCCAACGCTTGAGATTCTTCTGAATTAACGCCTGAGTAGGTTGCCAACGGTGCGGTTGGTGACTTTCGTCTGACCATCCGTCTGTGGATGACTTGTAGTCGAAAACAACAGTTTTGTGCCGAGGTGGGACCACAAAGTCTTCCAAAAATAACTCAAGAATTTGACGTCGCGATCTGAGACTATGGTTCTCGGAATTCCATGTAACCGAACTATCCCTTGAAAGAATAACTCAGCTACATGTCTGGCATAATTTGATTTCCTGCAAGGAATAAAATGCGGCATTTTAGAAAATAGATCAACAACGACAAATAAAGAATCATTACCTTTCTGTGTCCTCGGAAGCCCTAAAATAAAATCCATAGAAATGTCAGTCCAAGGTACAGAAGGTACAGGCAAAGGCATGTAAAGTCCATGGGGTTTAGAAGTAAACTTAGCTTGCAAACAATTAATGCAACGTGTGCAAACATTCTGTACATCCTTTCTCATATGCGGCCAATAAAAGTGTTCATGCAACAGTTCAAGTGTTTTATGCACACCAAAATGACCCATAAGACCCCCACTATGAGCTTTACGAACCAGTAATTCCCTAGCAGAACTACGAGGAATGCATAACCTATTTTCCCTAAACAGAAAACCATCTTGTATATAGTACTTTTGGAATGCACCAGATTCACATGCTTTATACAAATAAGCAAAATCAACATCAGAAGCATACAAATCCTTGAGATATGCGAATCCTAACAAATTATGATCTAAAATTGTCAGAATTTCATACCTGCGAGATAGAGCGTCAGCAACTAAATTATCTTTACCTTTCTTATACTTAATAATGTAAGGAAAAGACTCAATAAAGTTAACCCACTTAGCATGACGTCTATTTAATTTATTTTTCCCTTTCAAATGCTTAAGAGACTCATGATCACTATGTACAACAAATTCTTTAGCCATCAAATAATGCGACCAAGTCTCAAAGGCACGGACAACTGCATAGAGCTCCTTATCATAAGTAGGATAATTTAAGGCAGCCCCTTTAAGCTTCTCACTGAAAAAGGCGATTGGCTTTCTTTCCTACATTAAAACTGCGCCAATTCCAGCAGCTGATGCATCACACATTAGTTCAAACACTTTATCAAAATCAGGTAATGCTAAAACAGGTGCATGAGTGAGATCATGCTTTAAAATAGTAAAGGCGTTTTCCTGAGCCTGGCCCCACACAAATGGAACATTCTTCTTGCAAAGATCATTAAGAGGCGCGGCTTTAGTGGAAAAGTCCTTCACAAACCGTCTGTAGAATCCAACCAATCCATGGAATGTCCGAACCTGTGCGGCCGAAGTTGGCAGCGGCCAATCCCTAATGGCCTTAACCTTGGCATCATCAACTTTGACACCTTCTGCTGAAACTACAAAACCGAGAAAAACAACCTCCGAAACACAAAAAGTACATTTTTGCATCTTGGCATATAATTGATTAGCACGTAATTCAATCAAAACCAAATGAAGATGTTCAACATGCGATTTGAAGTCCTTAGAATAGATCAGAATATCATCAAAATACACAACAACAAATTTATCTATAAACTTTCTAAGCACATGATTCATTAATCTCATGAAAGTACTAGGTGCATTTGTGAGACCAAAGGGCATGACTAACCACTCATATAAACCAAATTTAGTCTTAAAAGCAGTTTTCCATTCATCCCCCTCCCTCATGCGAATCTGATGATAGCCCTGTGTAAGATCTATTTTCATGTAAATAGTAGAACCATGCAAATCCTCAACATGTCATCAAGCCTAGGGATAGGATGCCTATACTTGATTGTTATCTTATTTACAGCTCTACAATCAACACACATTCTCCAAGTACTGTCTTTCTTAGGAAGTAGAATAACAGGTACAACACAAGGACTTAAAGATTCCCTTACCTGACCATTCGCGAGCAGCTTGTCTATTTGTCTCTGCAACTCCTTTGTTTCCTCCGGATTTGTTTTGTAGGCAGGTCTGTTCGGAATGGGTGCACCAGGGATGAAGTCAATCTGATGTTCAATTCCTCGAAGTGGCGGCAGACCCTCCTGCGGCAACTCTTCTGGAAAAACATCCTTGAATTTCTGCAACAAAGAATTGACTTCTATAGGGATATCCCGAGGGATATCGTCAGGGTTAGCACAATTGTCTTTACAAACTAAAACTAGTACATCATCACTGTTGTCTAACACTTGACCTATCTCCCCAAAAGTAGCGAAAAAACTACCCTTAACTTTGTCCTGATCAGGCTTATCAGAGTTCGCCATACTACCCTTTACAATTTCCTTCCCCTTACCCTTCTCTTGGCGTTTCTTAGCTCCCCAATTCGCGATCGCATCCTTGATTCGAACAGCTTCGGATCGCACTTTGTGAGGTGGCACGGGTAGGAACGTGTAGATCTTGCCCTCCTGGCAGACTGAGTAAGTGTTGGCGACCCCATCATGTGTTGTCTTCAGGTCAAAGAGCCATGGTCGTCCGAGTAGAATGTGACAAGCCTCCATTGGCAGAACATCACATAAAACAGTGGATTCGAACTTACCGATAGCGTATGGTACGCTTACCTGCTTAGTGACTCTGTAGCCGTCTGAGCTGTCGAGCCATTGTAGCCGATAAGGACGTGGATGATTGATAACAGGAAGCTTCAACTTGTCAACCATATACTCACTAGCAACGTTAGTGCAACTTCCTCCCTCAATTATCAGAACACACAACTTTCCATTTACCTTAGTTCTGGCGTGGAAAATGTTTGTCCGTTGAGTTGTGTTTGGGACAACAGCTGTAGTCAGAGTGCGAGTAACCAAGTTCTGATTCGGATCCTCTTCTATGAACTCGAATTGCTCCACTGGTGCAGACGGAGTGCTGTCAGTTAACTCCTGTGAAGGGTCAACGGTTGTGATGCGGGCATCCAAAGTCAACACGCAACAAGTCAAACTACAAGTGATTCCGGAGAAGCTGAGGAGGAGGTTCGAGTTCTACATCGAGGCCCGACAATGCTTCAGGATCCAAGCCCATACCAGAGGGATCCACTTGTAGACATCACTAGGCCCATGACCAGAAGGAGAGTGAAGAAGGTTCGAGATGCACTCAACAACCTTGTTCAAGCTTGCCATCAAGATGCTCAGTTAATTGCAGAAGCCCACGCCTTGGAGAAGAAGGGAGGAAATGTGCAAATTACGAATCTTCTACACATCTTTGAAGAGGAGGCGCAATTCAACAAGTCCAAATAAAGAAAAAGGCTGTTTCTTGAAGTCTTGAAGATGCCGGAAGGTTCTTGGGCTTTAAAGAAAAAATTCATGAAAATTCCCTACAATTTGGGCCGACCCAAAACTCATGGACCAGCCCACAAGTTTTGGCCAGCCCAAAAGGAAGCAAGGAGAAACCGCTCAAAGCAAGCCAACGGCTAGCAAGCCCAACGGCTAGTCCAAACGGCAAGTTTAGGGAATTTCTTGTAACTTAATTAAGTTGTTTCTTTTATTTTAAGTTAGTTTCCAAAAAGGGTTTCCTTATTCTTTTTGGAAGTAGGAATTTTATTCTTTTCCTTATTTTTAGTTGACAATTTCGGCTGCCACTTGTGTATGGTAAATCCGAAATTACCTTTTCTTTTCTTACCATTCTCCTACTTCTTTCAGGAGTTGGTATTGTAAATGAAATTAACCTCTTGTTTAATTTCCAATTCTACTTCTTTTCTTTTTCTAATTCTTGTATTTTTCGGCCATCCCTTCTCCTATATAAAGGGACCGAAACTTCAATAATAATTAGATTATTTCAGATCAAAAACTTAATGTTTGAAGTACCTCCTTTATTGCTTTATGTATTTGCATGTCGTAGTTTACATAATTGCATGAAACTTAGCTAATTAGGTTCTTGCTCTGCCTAGTTATTCGCATGTTTCACACCTCTTTCTTGCACTTGGTTCGAATTTATAAACAAGTTGGTCAGGATAGTTTTTCCTTTGTTTTATCAAATCCGAACGTGAGTTAAAGGTTTTGTAAGTGCTTGTCACTTAATCACAAGGTCCTTGGCAACATTATCCGCATGTGTACAACCGTCCACATCAGGTTGGTTCCTCTTCATCATCCTCTAAAATGTACTCACCATCTTGGCCCAATAATACCTTCCGGATATTGGGACAATCACGCATGTAGTGGCCACGGCCTGAGCACTTGTGGCAAGTTACGTTGCTGATGGACTGTCTGGGATTTGATGGCGTTTTGGCCTGTGATGAAGAAGGGGTGGCGGCAACAGGAACTATGGCTTTGCGCTCTGACATGATCGGCCTCCTTGCTGGTGGAGAGTAGGCCGGATTCTTGCGCCAAGCTGGTGGGGCGCTGGTAGGTGTCCGGATTGGTGGAACGGACTTCAGGTACTCCTCCATGACCCGAGCTTTGTGCAGCATGTCTGTCAGAGTTGTAGCATTCTACAATTCAACAGCTAAAGCAATACCCCTGTTTAAACCGTTAAGAAAACGAGCCATAGATGCGGGCTCATCTTCCTATACATTAGCCCTAATTTTAGCCATCTCTAATTTTCTATAATATTCATCTACAGACATAGAACCTTGTACAAGAGTATGTAACTTTCTCTAAAATAGTAGTCAGGCACAAAAGTTCTACACATAGATGTAGTCAAATCAAACCACGAGAGAGGCGGAGCACGTGCCCGTAGGGGACGTGTGTTTCTGCGTTGATCCATCTGTTGATTCCACCAGATTAGGGCATAGTCTGTGAAATGGACCACTGCAAGTTGGACTTTCTTGTTCTCTGGGATCGCATGAAGTTCAAAAATGTGCTCCATCTTCATCTCCCAGTCGAGATAGTCCTCTTGATTTGTGCCTCTAGCAAAGGGCGGAACGGTCGTCTTGCACTGACTGACGCCTGCGAAAGGTTGGTCAGCGGCGTTGGTGCCAGGTGCGGCCACATCGTCGTCTAAGTCTGTGGGCCTCTGTTCCCGTTCAGTCCTGAGTTCGGCGACTTCCTCCGTGAGTGTAGAAAATCGCGTGGAGAGTTGCGCAATTGCATCCAGGATTTGCTCGTTCCCCAAAGTGTTAGGAGCACCTCCACCTGACATGGTAAAAAGAAGCGAAAACCTGTCTGCTAAGAACAAGGAAAAGTGAGAAAAACCTTACCCCCTTGTTCCCCCAAGTGTATCCCCCCTAACAGCTACACACAACCCTGTGTTTCACTCTAGGGTGGCGCCCTTTATAGTATGATCACACAAGCCTTTTTTCACTCTACCTCCCGGTATTGATAAATGTATTAGGCAAGCAGCAATTCACACAAAAGCAAAGACACTTAAGAAAAGAAGCAAATTTTCGCAAAAATAGACACTTGGTTCTATTTTGAAAAATCTTTTCGCAAAACGAAATTTTGTAATATAGCTCAGATATGAAGTACACAACAGGAAATTTCGGGGTTAAGCCCTCAACTTTCAGAAAAGATGAGTGTGCACGATGACAAAATCCAAACTATAATTAAAGAGCAAATGTTCAGGTCGCACGAAAAGATAACTAGGTAATTGAAAGCAGGGCAATTCAAAATTGAATAGAAGCAAAGAAATATAAGCAGAGTTGAAACAACTTTAGGAAAGTCCTAAAACTACCCAAAGAAGAGATCACCCACCCAATAGGTAATCAAGAAACCAATCCCCACAAATTATCAATTCTTCTAATATGCAAAACAGTACCCTAATTGCGATTTCTTAAACAAAACCCCAAGTGGGCGAACAATGAAGCAATATGCGATTTTCAAGAATCGAAAACCCTAGGGCTAGCAAGTTCAATTTTTGACTCACTAACCTATTCCTAGGAATAATCTTAGCAGCACAAGGATACAAAACCAAGAATTCACTATATTTTCAAGAATTCAAAACAAAGTATCCCAAACTTGAGCATGCAATTTATAATGTGCAACAAAGTGAGCTGCATAACATCAACCGCAAAACTCACAAATTTCTCAACAAAACAGCACAAAAGGGGTAGAATTAAATCGCAACAACCCAGCACTTACAATTAAAAACCGAAACCCTGAGAATGAGCAAAAGCCGAAACCCTAGCTTGTAAGCAAAACCCGAAAACTGAAAAACCAAAATAGAAAAACCGAATTGAAAACTAAAACCCTAGGTTAGGGTTTAGGGTTTAGGGTTTAGGGTTAGGGTTTAGGGTTTAGGGTTAAGGTTTAGGGTTTAGGGTTAGGGTTTAGGGTTAGGGTTAGGGTTTACAATTGAAGAACCAAAACCCTAAGAGAAGCTAAAACCGAACCCCTTTTATGAAAGCCAAAAACCGAACCCCAAAGTATTCTAAAACCCGATTTTTCTAAAACCCGATTTTGTTTTCTAAAATCCGATTTAATTTCTGAAATTTACAGCAAGGACAGTCCGGGGTTTAAGAAAAATTTTTGGTGTTTAAGGATAGGAAAAACAGTTCCAAAAACGAAAATTGAAAGCTTGAAAGAAAAAAAATTTTCCCCAAGAAGATGATTTCTAATCCGAGAATTTGAAGATAAGGAAAAGAAAACACCTGGTAAAAGATTTGGTCGGTTGCGTCGACCTGCTCCAGCCACGAAACCACTCCTTACCTCTGATACCAATTGATGTGGACGGTTGTACACATGCGGATAATGTTGCTAAGGACCTTGTGATTAAGCGGCGAGCTCTTAGAATTCTCTAACTTACTTTCGGCTAAGATAAACAAAGAGAAGCTATCCTAAGCTAACTTGTTGATGTGGACGGTTGTACACATGCGGATAATGTTGCCAAGGACCTTGTGATTAAGCGGCGAGCTCTTAGAGTTCTCAAACTCACATTCGGCTAAGAGAAACAAGGAAAAGCTAACCTAGCTAGTTTGTTTTATAGTCGAACCAAGTGCAAGCAAGAGATTTGAAACATGCGAATAATTAGGTAGAGCAAGAACCTAATTAGCTAAGTTTCATGCAATTATGTAAACTACGACATGCAAATACATAAAGCAATAAAAGGAGGGTACTCAAACACTAAGTTTTATGATCTGAATACTCTGAATATTATTATGCACGGCTGCCCTATTTATAGGGAAGGAATCAGCCGAAAAAAGAAAGAAAATAATAAGGAAAAGAATTAGAATTGGAAATTAACCAAGAGGTTAATTTCCTTGACCAAACCCGGAAAGAAGTAGGAGAATGGTAAGAAAAGAAAGTAGGAATTCGGTCACCTCTTTTCTTTGGGTGATTGCCGAAATTACACAAAGAAGAATAAGGAAAAGAATAAAATTCCTACTCCCAAAAAGAGAACAAGAAAGAACCCTTTTTGGAAACTAACTAAAAGAATAAAAAAACACTTAAGTAATAAAAAGAAAAATCCCTAATTAATTTGAAGGAGTAGCCGTGTGGGCTTTGCTTTGTGGGCTGGTCCATGCGGCTTCCTCTTGCTTTCTTGGGCTGGCCGAGAGTTTTGGGTTGGCCCAAATTGTAGGGAACTTTATTATTTGTTTCTTTAAAGCCCAAGAACCTTCCGGCATCTTCAAGACTTCAAGAAACAGCCTTCTTCTTCATTAGGACTTGGTGATTTGCGCCTCTTCTCTAAAGATGGTTAGAAGAGTTGCAAGTTGCACATTTCCTTCATTTTGTTCCAAGGCGTGAGCTTCTACAATCACTTGGGCGTCTTGATGGCAAGCTTGGACGAGGTTGTTGAGTGCTTCTCTAACCTTCCTTGCTCGGCTTCTAGTCATTGGCCCAGTGATGTCTACAAGTGGATCCCTCTGATATGGGCTTGGATCCTGAAGCATTGTCGGGCCTCGATGTAGAACTCGAACCTCCTCCTCAGCTTCTCCGGAACCACTTGCTTGTTGAGTTTGACTTGTTGCTTGACTTGGGATGCCCTCATCATCCCCTCTCGGTTGAAAAGGATTTGTCCTCAAATCAGAACCCTGTTCATGGAAAAAAGGAGACAAGTCAGCAACATTAAAGGAAGTACTAACACCATACTCACCTGGTAAATCGAGCTTGTAGGCGTTAGGCCCAATCTTGGAAACGATCTGAAAAGGTCTATTGCCCCTTAGATGGAGTTTGGTCCTTCTTACAGCAGGGAATCGTTCCTTCCTGATGTGAACCCAAACCCAGTCGCCTGGTTCGAAGTCCACAGCCTTGCGCCGTTGGTTTGCATTGGCGGCGACTTTGGCATACGTCTTCTCCAGATTAGCTCGAACTTTAGCATGTATGCGTTGCACTGCTTCAGCTTTCTTTGCACCGTCTGGATTAACTTGTTCCTTGGGCGGTAAAGGAATGAGATCCATCACCGTTAAAGGAGTAAAGTCGTAGGCAACTTCAAATGGACAGAACCCTGTTGAGGAGTGCTTGGTTCGGTTGTATGCAAACTCTGCAACCGGCAAGATGTCTTCCCAACGCTTGAGATTCTTCTGAATTAACGCCCTGAGTAGGTTGCCAACGGTTCGGTTGGTGACTTCCGTCTGACCATCCGTCTGTGGATGACTTGTAGTCGAAAACAACAGTTTTTGTGCCGAGGCGGGACCACAAAGTCTTCCAAAAATAACTCAGAAATTTGACGTCGCGATCTGACACAATTGTGCACGGTATCCCATGCAACCGAACTATCCCCTGAAAGAACAACTCAGCGACATGTCTGGCATCATCTGATTTCCTGCAAGGAATGAAATGCGCCATTTTAGAAAACCGATCAACAACGACAAATAAAGAATCATTACCTTTCTGCGTCCTCGGAAGCCCTAGAATAAAATCCATAGAAATGTCAATCCAAGGTACAGAAGGTACAGGCAATAGCTTGTAAAGTCAATAAGGTTTAGATGTAGATTTAGCTTGCAACGAGAGCAAACATTCTGTACATCTTTGCGCATATGCGGCCAATAAAAGTGTTCATGCAACAGTTCAAGTGTTTTATGCACACCTAAATGACCCATAAGACCCCCACTATGAGCTTCACGAACCAGTAATTCCCGAGCAGAACTACGAGGGATGCATAACCTATTTTCCCTAAACAGAAAACCATCCTGTCTAAAGTACTTTTGGAATGCACCAGATTCACATGCTTTATGCATATAAGCAAAATCAACATCAGAAGCATACAAATCCTTGAGATATGCGAATCCTAACAAATTATGATCAAAAATTGTCAGAATTTCATACCTGCGAGATAGAGCGTTAGCAACTAAATTATCCTTACCTTTCTTATACTTAATAATATAAGGAAATGATTCAATAAAGTTAACCCACTTAGCATGACGTCTATTCAACTTATTATGTCCTTTCAAATGCTTAAGAGACTCATGATCACTATGAACAACAAATTCTTTAGCCATCAAATAATGCGACAAGGTCTCAAAAGCGCGGAGAACAGCATAGAGGTCTTTATCATATGTAGGATAATTCAAAGCAGCTCCTTTAAGCTTCTCACTAAAAAAGGCGATTGGCTTTCTTTCCTGCACGAGAACTGCGCCAATTCCAACACTTGATGCATCACACATTAGTTCAAACACTTTATCAAAATCAGGTAATGCTAAATAGGTGCATGAGTGAGATCATGCTTTAAAACAGTAAAGGCGTTTTCCTGCGCCTGCCCCCACACAAATGGAACATTCTTCTTGCAAAGATCATTAAGAGGCACGGCTTTAGTGGAAAAATCCTTTACAAACCGCCTGTAGAATCCAGCCAATCCATGGAATGACCGAACCTGTGCGGCCGAAGTGGGCTGCGGCCAATCCCTAATGGCCTTCACCTTGGCATCATCAACTTTGACACCTTCCACACTTTTGCATTTTGGCATATAATTGATTAGCACGCAATTCAATTAAAACCAAACGAAGATGTTCAACATGCGATTCATAATCTTTAGAATAGATCAGAATATCATCAAAATACACAACAACAAATTTACCTATAAACTTTCTAAGCACATGATTCATTAACCTCATGAAAGTACTAGGTGCATTTGTGAGACCAAAGGGCATGACTAACCACTCATATAAACCAAATTTAGTCTTAAAAGCAATTTTCCATTCATCCCCCTCCCTCATGCAAATTTGATGATAACCCTGTGTGAGATATATTTTCGTGTAAATAGTAGAACCATGCAAATCCTCTAACATGTCATCAAGCCTAGGGATAGGGTGCCTATACTTGATTGTTATCTTATTTACAGCTCTACAATCAACACACATTCTCCAAGTACTGTCTTTCTTAGGGACTAGAATAACAGGTACAGCACAAGGACTTAGAGATTCCCTTACCTGACCATTCGCGAGCAGCTTGTCTATTTGTCTCTGCAATTCCTTTGTTTCCTCCAGATTTGCTTTGTAGGCAGGCTTGTTCGGAATTGGTGCGCTAGGGATGAAATCAATTTGATGTTCGATTCCTCGAGTTGGCGGCAGACCCTGCGGCAACTCTTCTGGAAAGACATCAGCGAATTCTTGCAACAAAGAAGAGACTTCTATAGGGATATCCCGAGGGACATCATCAGGGTTAGTACAACTATCTTTACAAACTAAAACCAGTACATCATTATTGTTGTCTAACACTTGACCTATCTCTCCCTTTGTAGCAAAACAACTATTCCTAACTTTTTCCTGATCAGGCTTATCAGAGTTCGCCTTACTACCCTTTACAAGTTCTTTCCCCTTACCCTTATCCATGCGTTTTTCAACTCCCCAAGCAGCGATTGCATCCTTGATTCGCATAGCTTCCGATTGCACTTCGTGAGGTGGCATGGGTAGGACTGTGTAGATCTTGCCCTCCTGGCAGACTGAGTAAGTGTTGGCGACCCCATCATGTGTTGCCTTCAGGTCAAAGAGCCATGGTCGTCCGAGTAGAATGTGACAAGCCTCCATTGGCAGAACATCACATAAAACAGTGGATTCGAACTTACCGATAGCGTATGGTACGCTCACCTGCTTGGTGACTCTGTAGCCGTCTGATATGTCGAGCCATTGTAGCCGATAAGGACATGGATGATTGATAACAGGAAGCTTCAACTTGTCAACCATGTATTCACTAGCAATGTTTGTGCAGCTCCCTCCATCAATTATCAGAACACACAACTTTCCATTTACCTTAGTTCGGGCGTGGAAGATGTTTGTCCGTTGAATTGTGTCTGGGACAGCAGCTGTAGTCAGAGTGCGAGTAACCAAATTCTGAGAGGGATCTTCCTCGAGGAACTCGAATTGCTCCACTGGTGCAAACTGAGTGCTGTCAGTTAACTCCTGTGAAGGGTCAACGGTTGGATCTTCTTCGTCCTCCTCTGAAATGTACTCACCATCTTGTCCCAACAAGACCTTCCGGATATTTGGACAATCCCGCATGTAGTGGCCACGGCCTGAGCACTTGTGGCGAGTAACGTTGCTGATGGACTGTCTGGGAGTTGATGGCGTCTTGGCCTGTAACGAAGAAGTGGCGGCAACAGGGACTAGAGCTTTCCTCTCTGACTGGATCGGCCTCCTTGCTGGTGGAGAGTAGGCTGGGTTCTTGCGCCATGCTGGTGGGGCGCTGGTAGGTGTCCGGATTGGTGGAACGAACTTCAGGTACTCCTCCATGACCCGAGCTTTGTGCAGCATGTCTGTCAGAGTTGTAGCATTCTACAATTCAACAGCTAAAGCAATACCCCTGTTCAAACCGTTAAGAAAATGAGCCATAGATGCGGGCTCATCTTCCTGTACATTAGCCCTAATTTTTGCCATCTCTAACTTTCTAAAATATTCATCTACAGACATAGAACCTTGTACAAGAGTATGTAACTTTCTATACAATTCTCCAAAATAGTAATCAGGCACAAAAGTTCTACGCATAGATGTAGTCAAATCAAACCATGAGAGAGGCGGAGCAAGGGCCCGCATGGGACGCGTGTTTCTGCGTTGATCCATTTGTTGATTCCACCAGATTAGGGCATAGTCTGTGAAATGGACCACTGTGAGTTGGACTTTCTTGTGTTCTGGGATCGCATGAAGTTCAAAAATGCGCTCCATCTTCATCTCCCAGTCGAGATAGTCCTCTGGATTCGTGCCTCCGGCAAAGGGCGGAACGGTCGTCTTGCACTGACTGAGGCCTGCGAAAGGCTGGTCTGCGGCGTTGGTGCCAGGTGCGGCCACATCATTGTCTGAGTCTGTGCGGCGTTGTTCCCGTTCAGTCCTGAGTTCGGCGACTTCCTCCGTGAGTGTAGCAAATCGCGCGGAGAGTTGCGCAATTGCAGCCAGGATTTGTTCGTTTCCCAAAGGGTTAGGAGCACCTCCACCTGACATTGGATAAAGAAAAGCGAAAACCTGTCTGCAAGAATAAGGAAAAGTGAGAAATAACCTTACCCCCTTATTCCCCCAAGTGTTTCCCACCTAACAGCTACACACAAACCCCGTGTTTCGCTCTAGGGTGGCGCCCTGTATAATGTGTTCACCAAAGCCTTTTACCTCTCTACCTCCTGGTATTGATAAATGTATTGGGCAAGCAGCAATTCACAGAAAAGAAATGACACTTAAGAAAAGAAGCAAATTTTTGCAAAAACCACACTTGGTTCTATTTTGAAAAATCCTTTCGCAAAACGAAAATTTGTAATATAGCTCAGATATGAAGTACAGAACAGGAAATTTCGGGGTTAAGCCCTCAAATTTCAGAAAAGATGAGTGTGCACGATGACAAAATCCAAACTATAATTAAAGAGCAAATGTCCAGGTAGCACGAAAAGATATCTAGGCAATAGAAAGCAGGGCAATTCAAAATTGAATAGAAGCAAAGAAATATAAGCAGAGTTGAAACAACTTTAGGAAAGTCCTAAAACTACCCAAAGAAGAGATCACCCACCCAATAGGTAATCAAGAAACCAATCCCCACAATTATCAATGCTCCCAATATGCAAAACAGTACCCAACTTGTGATTTCTAACCCCTTAATTAACCGAAAACAGTACCAACTTTCAGCACATGCGATTTCCAAGAATTGACAACCCTAGGGCTAGCAAGTTCAATTTTGACTCACTAACCAATTCCTAGGGATAATCTTAGCAGCACAAGGATACAAAATCAAGAATTCACTATATTTTCAAGAATTCAAAGGAAGGTATCCCAAACTAGAGCATGCAATTTTACAATGCGCAACCAAGTGAGCTGCTTAACATAAACCGCAAAAACTCACTATTTCTCAACAAATCAGCACAAGAGGGGTAGAATTAATTCGCAATAAGCCCAGCAATATAGAAACCCAAACAAGAACCGAAAACCCTTAAGATGAGCAAATCGAAACCCTTAGAATGTAGGCAAACTCGAAACCGAAAACCAAAACAGAAAATTCGAAACTTGAAAAACCGAAACCCTAAATTTAGGTTTTAGGGTTTAGGGTTAGGGTTTAGGGTTTAGGATTTAGGGTTTAGGGTTTAGGGTTAAGGTTTAGGGTTAGGGTTTAGGGTTAGGGTTTAGGGTTTACAATTTGAGAAACCAACAGCCTAAGGAAGCCAAAAACTGAACCCTTTAAAGAAGCCCAAAACCGAACCCTACAAAAATTCTAAAACCCAATTTTTTTTTTTTGTTTTTTGCTAAAACCCGATTTTTATTTTCTAAACCCGATTTAATTTCTGAATTTCAGTCCGGGTATTTAAGAAAATTTTGCGATTTTTAAAGATGGAAAACAGTACAAAAATTGCAAATTGAAAGCTTGAAAGAAAAAAAAATTTCCCCAAGAAGATGAAGTCTAATCCAAAATTTCAAGATAAGGAAAAGAAAACACCTGGAAAAGAGTTGGTTGCGTTGACCTCCTCTAGCCACGAAACCACTCCTTTGCTCTGATACCAATTGATGTGGACGGTTGTACACATGCGGATAATGTTGTCAAGGACCTTGTGATTAAATTGCGAGCTCTTAGAATTCTCAAACTCACGTTCGGCTAAGAGAAACAAGGAAAAGCTAACCTAGCTAGTTTGTTTTATAGTCAAACCAAGTGCAAGCAAGAGATTTGAAACATGCGAATAATTAGGTAGAGCAAGAACCTAATTAGCTAAGTTTCATGCAATTATGTAAACTACGACATGCAAATACATAAAGCAATAAAAGGAGGGTACTCAAACACTAAGTTTTATGATCTGAATACTCTGAATATTATTATGCACGGCTGCCCTAGTTATAGGGAAGGAATCAGCCGAAAAAGAAAGAAAATAATAAGGAAAAGAATTAGAATTGGAAATTAACCAAGAGGTTAATTTCCTTGACCAAACCCGGAAAGAAGTAGGAGAATGGTAAAAAAGAAAGTAGGAATTCGGTCACCTCTTTTCTTTGGGTGATTGCCAAAATTACACAAAGAAGAATAAGGAAAAGAATAAAATTCCTACTCCCAAAAAGAGAACAAGAAAGAACCCTTTTTGGAAACTAACTAAAAAGAATAAAAAACACTTAAGTAATAAAAAGAAAAATCCCTAATTAATTTGAAGGAGTAGCCGTGTGGGCTTTGCTTTGTGGGCTGGTCCATGCGGCTTCCTCTTGCTTTCTTGGGCTGGCCGAAAACTTGTGGGCTGGGCCATGAGTTTTGGGTTGGCCCAAATTGTAGGGAACTTTATTATTTGTTTCTTTAAAGCCCAAGAACCTTTCGGCATCTTCAAGACTTCAAGAAACAGCCTTCTTCTTCATTAGGACTTGGCAAGCTGCACATTTCCTTCATTTTGTTCCAAGGCGTGAGCTTCTACAATCACTTGGGCGTCTTGATGGCAAGCTTGGACGAGGTTGTTGAGTGCTTCTCTAACCTTCCTTGCTCGGCTTCTAGTCATTGGCCCAGTGATGTCTACAAGTGGATCCCTCTGATATGGGCTTGGATCCTTAAGCATTGTCGGGCCTCGATGTAAAACTCGAACCTCCTCCTCAGCTTCTCCGGAACCACTTGCTTGTTGAGTTTGACTTGTTGCTTGACTTGGGATGCCCTCATCACTTGTTTTATAGTCGAAACAAGTGTAAGGAAGAGATTTGAAACATGCGAATAATTAGGTAGAGCAAGAACCTAATTAGCTAAGTTTCATGCAATTATGTAAACTACAACATGCAAATACATACAGCAATAAAATGAGGGTACTCAAACACTAAGTTTTATGATCTGAATACTCTGTTTTATTAATGAAGTTTCGGCCCCTATTTATAGAGTTTAAGGGCAGCCGAATTTGGTACAAGAAGTAGAAGAAGGAAAGAAGTAGAATTGGAAATTAACCAAGAGGTTAATTTCCTTTACCAAACCCGGAAAGAAGTAGGTGAATGGTAAGAAAAGGAAAAGAATTCGGTCACTTCCTTTTGAGTGATTGCCGAATTGTACAATTAAAACAATCAGGAAAAAGAATAAAATTCCTACTCTAAGAAGAGAACAAGAAAGAACCCTTTTTGGAAACTAACTTAAAAAGAACAAAAGAACTTAATTAATTAAAACCCTAACTTAATAAGGAGCCGTGTGGGCTTTGCTTAATGGGCTGGCCGTGCGGCTTCATTGTGCTTCCTTTTGGGCTGGCCGAAACTTGTGGGCTGGTCCTCCATGAGTTTGGGTTGGCCCAAATTGTAGGGAACTTTATTAATTTGTTTCTTTAAGTCCAAGAACCTTCCGGCAAGAATGGTTAGAAATAACCTTCTTCTTTAATGGGAAGTGCTGAATTGCGCCTCTTCTTCAAGAATGGTTAGAAGAGTTGCAATTTGAACATTTCCTTCTTTCTGCTTCAAGGCGTTGGCTTCTACAATCACTTGAGCGTCTTGATGGCAAGCTTGGAAAAGGTTGTTGAGTGCTTCTCTAACCTTCTTCGCTCGGCTTCTAGTCATTGGCCCAGTGACGTCTACAAGTGGATCCCTCTGATATGGGCTTGGATCCTGAAGCATTGTTGGGCCTCGATGTAAAACTCGAACCTCCTCAGCTTCTCCGGAACCACTTGCTTGATTACTTGTTGCGTGACTCTGGATGCCCTCATCAAAATCTTTCTCAGGTGTTTTCTTTTCCTTGCTAGTCTTGTTTATCTTGAAATTCTTGGATTAGAACGCATCTTCTTGGGGAAATTTTTTTTCTTTCAAGCTTTGAATTTTTAGTTTTTTTGTACTGTTTTCCTATCTTTAAAGGCATAAAATTCTTTCAATAAAATCGTATACCCTTGCTGAATTTTCAGAAATTAAAATCGGGTTTGAAAATTTTTTAGGGTTCGGTTTTTGCTACACCTAGGGTTCGGTGTGTGCTACTCCTAGGGTTTTGGTTTTTCGGTTGCAAACCCTAAACCCTAAACCTAGGGTTTTGGTTTTCAGTTTCAGTTTTTTAGCTTCGGGTTTCAGTTTCGGTTTTGGCCTAAAAAGCTAAGGTTTCGGTTATTACTTGGGTTTACGTTTGCTGGGCTTTTTGCGACTTAATTCTACCCCTCTTGTGCTGTTTTGTTGAAGAATAGTGAGTTTTTGCGGTTGATGTTAAGCAGCTCACTTTGTTTGCGCATTGTAAATTGCATGCTCTAGTTTGGGATACCTTCTTTTGAATTCTTGAAAATATAGTGAATTCTTGATTTTGTATCCTTGTGCTACTAAGATTATCCCTTGGGAATATGTTAGTGAGTCAAAATTGAACTTTTAGCCCTAGGGTTTTCGTTTCTTGAAAATCGCATTTTGCTAAGTTGATTCGGCCACTTGGGGGTTTGGTTTAAGAAATCACAATTTGGTACTGTTTTGCATATTGAAAGAATTAATAATTCGCAGGTCTCAGTCAATGCAAAACAACTGTTCCACCCTTTGCTGGCGGCACAAATCCAGAGGATTACTTAGACTGGGAGATGAAGATGGAGCGCATCTTTGAACTTCATGCGATCCTAGAGCACAAGAAGGTCCAGCTCGCGGTGGTACATTTCACGGACTATGCCCTAGTCTGGTGGAATCAAGAGATGGATCGACGCAGGAATACACGTCCAATGCGGGCCCGTGCTCCGCCTCTAACGTGGTTTGATTTGACTACTTTAATGCGAAGAACTTTTGTGCCTGATTACTATTTTCGAGAATTGTATAGGAAATTACATACTCTTGTACAAGGTTCTTTGTCTGTAGAGGATTATTATAGAAAGTTAGAGATGGCCAAAATTAGGGCAAATGTACAGGAAGATGAAGCCGCATCAATGGCTCGTTTTCTTAATGGCCTAAACAGGAACATAGCCTTAGCTGTTGAATTGCAGAATGCTACAACTCTGACAGACATGTTGTGATGTGGACGGTCGTACACATTCGGATAATGTTGCCAAGGACCTTGTGATTAAGTGACAAGCTCTTACAAACCTGTAACTCACGTTCGGAATTGATAAAACAAGGGAAAAACTATCTTGACCAGTTTGTTTATGAATTTGAACCAAGTGCAAGAAAAGAGGTGTGAAACATGCGAACAATTAGGTAGAGCAAGAACCTAATAGGCTAAGTTTCATGCAATTATGTAAACTACGACATGCAAATACATAAAGCAATAAAAGGAGGTATCTCAAACACTAAGTTTTTGATCTGAAATACTCTAACTTTATTGAAGAATTCGGTCACCTATTTATAGGTGAGGGTGGCTGAATTTTAATACAAAAAGTAGGAAAAGGAAAGAATTAGAATTGGAAATTAACCAAGAGGTTATTCCTTGTACAATTACCAACCCGGAAAGAAGTAGAATGGTAAAAAAGGTAACAAGAATTCGGTTTTACCTTAAACATGAGGTAGCCGAACTTACACTACCTAAAACAAGGAAACTAATTGGAAAACAAGTAGGAAAGAAATAAAAGTCCTACTTCCAAAAAGAACAATGAAACCCTTTTTGGAAATTAACTAAAAGACTTAATTAAAAATCTGAAAATTAATTCCCTAAAACCGTGTGGCTTTTTCCTTGGTTGGCCGTGTGGGCTCTTCTCCTTGGAACCGTGTAGGCTTGCTTTGTGGGCTTGTCCGCGCGGCTTCTTGTTGCTTCTTGGGCTGGCCGAAACTTGTGGGCTGGTCCATGAGTTTGGGTCGGCCCAATGTGTAGGGAGTTTCATGAATTGTTTCTTTAAAGCCCAAGAACCTTCCGGCATCTTCAAGACTTCAAGAAACAGCCTTCTTCTTCATTAGGATTTTGTGAATTGCGCCTCCTCTTCAAAGATGTGTAGAAGATTCGCAATTTACACATTTCCTCCTTTCTCCTCCAAGGCGTGGGCTTCTACAATTAACTGAGCATCCTGATAGCAAGCTTGAACAAGGTTGTTGAGTGCATCTCGAATCTTCTTCGCTCTGCTTCTGGTCATGGGCCCAGTGATGTCTACAAGTGGATCCCTCTAATATGGACTTGGATCCTGCCGCATCGTAGGACCTCGATGTAGAACTCGAACCTCCTCCTCAGCTTCTCCGGAGTCACTTGTAGTTTGACTTGTTGCGTGTTGACTTTGGATGCCCGCATCATCCCCTCCCGGTTGAAAAGGATTTGTCCTCAAATCAGCAACCTGGTCATCAACAAAAGGAGACAAGTCAGCAACATTAAAGGAAGAACTAACACCATACTCACCAGGTAAATCGAGTTTGTAGGCGTTAGGGCCAATCTTGGAAACGATCTGAAAAGGTCCATGCTGCAGGGAATCATTCCTTCCTCATGTGAACCCAAACCCAGTCGCCTGGTTCAAAGTTCACAGCCTTGCGCCGTTGGTTTGCATTGGCGGCGGCTCTGGCATAAGTTTTCTCCAGATTTGCGCGAACTCTGGCATGAATGCGCTGGACGGTTTCTGCTTTCCTTGCACCATCTAGATTAACTTGTTCCTTTATCGGGAAACGAATGAGATCCATCACCGTCAAAGGAGTAAAGCCGTAGGCAACTTCAAATGGACAGAACCCTGTTAAGGAGTGCTTGGTTCAGTTGTATGCAAACTCTGCAATCGGCAAGATGTCTTCCCAACGCTTGAGGTTTTTCTAAATCAACGCCCTGAGTAGGTTGCCAACGGTTCAGTTGGTGACTTCCGTCTGACCATCCGTCTGTGGATGACTTGTAGTCGAAAACAACAGTTTTGTGCCGAGGCGGGACCACAAAGTCTTCCAAAAATAACTCAGAAATTTGACGTCGCGATCTGACATAATTGTTCTCGGAATTCCATGTAGCCGAACAATACCTTGAAAGAATAACTCAACTACATGTCTGGCATCATCTGATTTCCTGCAAGGAATAAAATGCGCCATTTTAGAGAAACGATCAACAACGACAAATAATGAATCATTACCATTCTGCGTCCTCGGAAGCCCTAGAATAAAATCCATAGAAATGTCAGTCCAAGGTACAGAAGGTACAGGTAGAGGCGTGTAAAGTCCATGGGGCTTAGAAGTGGATTTAGCTTGCAAACAATTAATGCATCGAGAGCAAACATTCTGTACATCTTTGCGCATATGCGGCCAGTAGAAGTGTTAATGCAATAATTCAAGTGTTTTATGCACACCAAAATGACCCATAAGCCCCCACTATGAGCTTCACGAACCAGTAATTCCCTAGTGGAACTACGAGGGATGCATAACCTATTTTCCCTAAACAGAAAACCATCATGTCTAAAGTACTTTTGGAATGCACCAGATTCACATGCTTTATACAAATCAGCAAAATCAATATCAGAAGCATATAAATCCTTGAGGTATGCGAAACCTAACAATGTATGACCAAGAATTGTCAGAATTTCATACCTGCGAGATAGAGCGTCAGCAACTAAATTATCCTTACCTTTCTTATACTTAATAATATAAGGAAAAGATTCAATAAAATTAACCCACTTTGCATGACGTCTATTTAACTTATTTTGTCCCTTTAAATGCTTAAGAGACTCATGATCACTATGAACAACAAATTCCTAAGACATCAAATAATGTGACCAAGTTTCAAAAGCGGACAATAGCATAGAGCTCTTTATCATATGTAGGATAATTCAAAGCAGCTCCTTTAAGCTTCTCACTGAAAAAGGCGATAGGCTTCTTCTCCTGCATAAGAACAGCGCCAATTCCAACACCGGATGCATCACACATTAGTTCAAACACTTTGTCAAAATCAGGTAATGCTAAAACAAGTGCATGAGTGAGATCATGCTTAAGTACAGTAAAGGCGTTTTCCTGCGCCTGCCCCCATACAAATGGAACATTCTTTTTACACAATTCATTAAGAGGCGCGGCTTTAGTAGAAAAGTCCTTCACAAACCGTCTGTAGAATCCAGCCAATCCGTGGAATGACCAAACCTGGGCGGCCGAAGTTGGCTGCGGCCAATCCCTAATGGCCTTCACCTTGGCATCATCAACTTTGACACCTTCTGCAGAGACTACAAAACCAAGAAAAACAACCTCCGAAACACAAAAGGTACACTTTTGCATCTTGGCATATAATTGATTAGCACGCAATTCAATTAAAACCAAACGAAGATGTTCAAAATGCGATTCATAATCTCTAGAATAGATCAAGATATCATCAAAATACACAACAACAAATTTACCTATAAACTTTCTAAGCACATGATTCATTAACCTCATGAAAGTACTAGGTGCATTTGTGAGTCCAAAGGGCATGACTAACCACTCATATAAACCAAATTTAGTTTTAAAAGCAGTCTTCCATTCGTCCCCCTCCCTCATGCGAATTTGATGATAGCCAGGTGTTAGATCTATTTTTGTGTAAACAGTAGAACCATTCAAATCTTCTAACATGTCATCAAGCCTAGGGATAGGGTGCCTATACTTGATTGTTATTTTATTTACAGCTCTACAATCCATACACATTCTCCATGTACCTTCTTTCTTAGGGACTAGAATAACAGGTACAGCACAAGGACTTAGAGATTCCCTTACCTGACCATGCGCCAATAGCTTTTCGATTTGCGCTTGCAGCTCTTTCGTTTCCTCCGGATTTGCTTTGTACGCAGGCCGATTTGGTATAGGCGCGCCAGGGATGAAGTCAATCTAATGTTCAATACCTCGAAGTGGCGGCAGACCCTGCGGCAACTCGTCTGGAAAAACATCAACAAATTCCTGCAACAAAGATTCGACTTCTGTAGGGATATCCCGAGGGATATCGTCAGGGTTAGCACAGTTATCTTTACAGATTAAAACCAGTACATCATTATTGCTGTCTAACACTTGACCTATCTCTCCCTTAGTTGCGAAATAACTACTTCTAACTTTGTCCTGATCAGGCTTATCAGAGTTCGCCTGACTACCCTTTACAAATTCTTTCCCCTTAACCTTCACTTGGCGCCTTTCAGCTTCCCATTGAGTGATTGACTCCTTCATACGAACAGCTTCTGATCGCACTTCAGTCGGCGGCATGGGTAGGAATGTGTGGATCTTGCCCTCCTGGAAGACCGAGTAAGTGTTGGCGACCCCATCATGTGTTGCCTTCAGGTCAAAGAGCCATGGTCGTCCGAGTAGAATATGACAAGCCTCCATTGGCAGAATGATGTGGACGATTGTACACATGCGGATAATGTTGCCAAGGACCTTGTGATTAAATGGCAAGCTCTTGAAAAACCCCTAACACACGTTCGGACTTAAGAGAAAACAAAGGAAAGCTAACCTAGCTAACTTGTTTAGAAATTCGAACCAAGTGCAAGAAAGAGATGTGAAACATGTGAATAATTAGGCAGAGCAAGAACCTAATTAGCTAAGTTTCATGCAGGTATGTAAATTACGACATGCAAATACATAAAGCAATAAAAGGAGGTACTTCAAACACTAAGTTTATGATCTGAAATACTCTGAATATTATTGATGTGGACGGTTGTACACATGCGGATAATGTTGCCAAGGACCTTGTGATTACGCGGCGAGCTCGTATAACACTCTAACTTACTTTCAAAATCAGAGAAACAAAAAGACCTAATCTAGTTGTTTTTGTTTTAGATTCGAACCAAGTGTAAGAAAAGAGTTTTGAACATGCGAATAATTAGGTAGAGCAAATAACCTAATTAGCTAAGTTCGTGCAATTATGTAAACTACGACATGCAAATACATAAAGCAATAAAAGGAGGTACTTCAAACACTAAGTTTATGATCTTAAATACGCTGAATATTATTATGCATGGCTGCCCTATTTATAGGGAAGGATCAGCCGAAAACAAGGAAGAAAATAGTAAGTAAAAGAATTGGAAATTAACCAAGAGGTTAATTTCCTTTACCAAACCCAGAAAGAAGTAGAATTTGGTAAGAAAAAGAAATGGCAATTCGGTTTTACCCTTAACAAGTGGTAGCCGAATTTGCAATCTAAAAATAAGGAAAAGAATAAAATTCCTACTCCCAAAAAGGAGATCAAGAAGGAACCCTTTTTGGAAACTAACTAAAAGAGTAAAAAGAACCCTAACACTTAACTTTTAACCCTAGCGACTTAAAGGAACCCTACCCTTAACTTGTAACTCTAGTTACTTAAAAGAACCCTAAGGACTTAATTTGTAACCCTAGCTTCTTCACTTGGCCGTCTGGGCTTCCTTCCTTGGCTTCCTTGGGCTGGCCGAATTTGTGGAGTGGACTCCATGAGTTTGGGTCGGCCCAATGTGTAGGAAATTTCATGAATTGTTTCTTTAAAGCCCAAGAACCTTCCGGCATCTTCAAGACTTCAAGAAACAGCCTTCTTCTTTAATGTGGATTGTTGAGTTGTGCCTCTTCTTCAAGAATGGTTAGAAGAGTTGCAATTTGAACATTTCCATCTTTCTATTCCAAGGCGCTTGCTTCTGTTTGGAGTCCTATTTGTTTTGTGGATTCTTGACTCATAATGTGTGTTATTTGAGCCCTGGATATCCTCATCAATTATTGAAGGGGTGGCTGCCTATTTATAGGCTTAAGGCAGCCGAAAAAGTGAAAGAAATTAACAAGGAAAAGAATTAGAATTGGAAATTAACCAAGAGGTTAATTTCCTTTACCAAACCCGGAAAGAAGTAGGATTGGTAAGAAAAGAAAAAGGCAATTTCAGTTTTCCCTTTATCTTAGGGTAGCCGAATTTACAATCTGAAAAATAAGGAAAAGAATAAAATTCCTACTTCCAAAAAGAATAAGGAACCCTTTTTGGAAACTAACTAAAAGAGTAAGAAGAACCCTAACACTTAACTTTTAACCCTAGCGACTTAAATGAACCCTACCTTTAACTTGTAACCCTAGTTACTTAAAAGAACCCTAAGGACTTAATTTGTAACCCTAGCTTCTTCACTTGGCCGTGTGGGCTTCCTTGGCTTCCTTGGGCTGGCCGAATTTGTGGAGTGGACTCCATGAGTTTGGGTCGGCCCAATGTGTAGTGAATTTCATGAATTGTTTCTTTAAAGCCCAAGAACCTTCCGACATCTTCAAGACTTCAAGAAATAGCCTTCTTCTTTAATGTGGATTGTTGAGTTGCGCCTCTTCTTCAAGAATGGTTAGAAGAGTTGCAATTTGAACATTTCCATGTTTCTGTTCCAAGGCGCTTGCTTCTATTTGGCGTCCTATTTGTTTTGTGGATTCTTGACTCATAATGTGTGCTGTTTGAGCCCTGGATATCCTCATCACAGAACATCACATAAAACCATGGATTCGAACTTGCCGATAGCGTATGGTACGCTTACCTGCTTTGTGACTCTGTAGCCGTCTGAGCTGTCGAGCCATTGAAGCCGATAAGGACGTGGATGATTGATGACAGGGAGGCGCAGCTTATCAACCATATACTCACTAGCAACGTTAGTACAACTCCCTCCATCAATAATCAGAACACATAACTTTCCATTTACCTTGGTTCGGGCATGGAAGATGTTTGTCCGCTGGGACGTGTCCGGGAAGCAGCTGTAGTCAGAGTGCGAGTAACCAAGTTCTGAGATGGATCTTCTTCAAGGAACTCGAATTGCTCCACTGGTGTAGACGGAGTGCTGTCAGTCAACTCCTGTGTAGGGTCAACGTGTGGTTCCTCTTCATCGTCCTCTGAAATGTACTCACCATCTTGGCCCAATAATACCTTCCGGATGTTCGGACAATCACGCATGTAATGGCCACAGCCTGAACACTTGTGGCAAGTTACGTTGCTGATGGACTGTCTGGGAGTGGATGGCGTCTTCTGCTGTGATGAAGAAGAGGTGGTGGCGGCAACAGGGACTAGGGCTTTGCGCTCAGACATGATCGGCCTCCGTGCCGGTGGAGAATAGGCTGGGTTCTTGCGCCAGGCTGGTGGGGCGCTGGTAGGTGTCCGGACTGGTGGAACGGACTTCAGATACTCCTCCATAACCCGAGCTTTGTGCAACATGTCTGTCAGGGTTGTAGCATTCTACAGTTCAACAGCTAAAGCAATACCCCTGTTTAAACCGTTAAGAAAACGAGCCATTGAGGCGGCTCATCTTCCTGTACATTTGCCCTAATTTTAGCCATCTCAAGTTTTCTAAAATATTCATCTACAGACATAGAACCTTGTACAGGAGTATGTAATTTCCTATACAATTCTCTAAAATAGTAGTCCGGGACAAAAGTTCTACGCATAGATGTAGTCAAATCAAACCAAGAGAGAGGCGGAGCACGGGCCCGCATGGGACGCGTGTTTCTACAGTCGGTGAAATGGACCACTGCAAGTTGGACTTTCTTATGTTCCGGGATCGCATGAAGTTCAAAGATGCGCTCCATCTTCATCTCCCAATCGAGATAGTCCTCTGGATTCGTGCCTCCGGCAAAGGGCGGAACGGTTGTCTTGCACTGGCTGAGGCCTGTGAAAGGCTGGTCTGCGGCATTGGTGCCTGGACCGGCCACATCGTCGTCTGAGTCTGTGCGCCTCTGATCCCGTTCTGTCCTGAGTTCGGCGACTTCCTCCGTGAGTGTAGCGAATCGAGCGGAGAGTTGCGTAATCGCAGCCAGAATTTGCTCGTTCCCCAGAGGGTTAGGAGCACTACCACCTGACATTGGTAAAAGAAGCGAAAACATGTCTGCTAAGAACAAGAAAAGTGAGAAATAACCTTACTCCCTTGTTCCCCCAAGTGTTTCCCACCTAACAGCTACACACAAACCCTGTGTATCGCTCTAGGGTGGCGCCCTGTATAATTTGACACTCAAGCCTTTTACCTCTCTACCTCCCGGTATTGATAAATGTATCAGGCAAGCAGCAATTCACACAAAAGCAATGACACTTAAGAAAGAAGCAAAAATTTTCGCAAAAACCACAATTGGTTCTATTTTGAAAAATCTTTTCGCAAAACGATATTTTGTAATATAGCTCAGATATGAAGTACACAACAGGAAATTTCGGGGTTAAGCCCTCAAATTTCAGAAAAGATGAGTGTGCACGATGACAAAATCCAAACTATAATTAAGAGCAAATGTCCAGGTAGCACGAAAAGATAACTAGGCAATTGAAAGTAGGGCAATTCAAAATTGAATAGAATCAAAGAAAATAAGCAGAGTTGAAACAACTTCAGGAAAGTACTAAAACTACCCAAAGAAGAGATCACCCACCCAATAGGCAATCAAGAAACCAATCCCCACTAATTCTTAATTCCTTTCATGCAAAACAGCACTTAAAATTGCGATTTTTCTAACCCCTTAAGTGGCCGAAAACAGTACCAAATTTCAGCAATATGCGATTTAATGAAGCGAAAACCCTAGGGTAAGCAAGTTCAATTTTTGACCTACTAACCAATTCCTAGGGATAATCTTAACAGCACAAGGATACAAAATCAAGAATTCACTATATTTTCAAGAATTCAAAAGAAGGTATTCCAAACTTTAGAGCATGCAATTTTACAATGCGCAAACAAGTGAGCTGCTTAACATCAACCGCAAAACTCACAATATTCAAGAAAATCAGCACGAAAAGGGGTAGCAAACGTCGCAAAAAGCCGAGCAACAAAAACCTAGCGTCGCGAGAATTAGCGACGGAAAACCCGAAACCCAAGTGTCACGAAAAACCAAAACCCTAGTTTGAAAATTAAGGTCCGATTTTACTTTCTGAAAATTACAGCATGGGTATCCGATTTTTAAAGAAATTTGCGATTTTAAAAGATAGAAAACAGCACCAAAAATCACAAATTTGAAAGCTTGAAAGAAAAATTTTCCCCAAGAAGATGAGTTCTAATCCAAAAATTTAAGATAAGGAAAAGAAAACACCTGATAAAGATTCGGTCTTTGACCTCCTCCAGCCACGAAACCACTCCTTAGCTCTGATACCAATTGATGTGGACGGTTGTACACATGCGGATAATGTTGCCAAGGACCTTGTGATTAAGTGACAAGCTCAAATAAACCCCTAACTCACGTTCGGATTTGTGAGAAAACAAAGGAAAGCTAACCTAGCTAACTTGTTTAGAAATTCAAACCAAGTGCAAGAAAGAGATGTGAAACATGCGAATAATTAGGCAGAGCAAGAACCTAATTAGCTAAGTTTCATGCAAGTATGTAAATTACGACATGCAAATACATAAAGCAATAAAAGGAGGTACTTCAAACACTAAGTTTATGATCTGAAATACGCTAAGTATTATTGAAGAAGTCGGCCCCTATTTATAGGTGTAGGGTGGCCGAAAAATACAAGAAGTAGAAAAAGAAAAGAACTAGAATTGGAAATTAACCAAGAGGTTAATTTCTTTTACAATTACCAAACCCGGAAAGAAGTAGGAATGGTAAGAAAAGGAAAGAAGAATTCGGTCAGCTCATCATTGGGTGATTGCTGAATTTACAACTACCAAAACAAGAAGGAAACTAAGTTGAAAACAAGTAGGAAAGAATAAAAGTCCTACTCCCAAAAAGAGATCAAGAAAGAACCCTTTTTTGGAAACTAACTAAAAGAAATAAAACACTTAATTAATTAAATCCGAAAGACCCTAACTAATTTAAGGAACCGTGTGGGGTTGCTTTATGGGCTTGTCTGCGCGGCTTCTTGTTGCTTCTTGGGCTGGCCGAAACTTGTGGGCTTGTCCATGAGTTGGGGCGGCCCAATGTGTAGGGAGTTTCATGAATTGTTTCTTTAAAGCCCAAGAACCTTCCGGCATCTTCAAGACTTCAAGAAATAGCCTTCTTCTTCATTAGGATTTTGTGAATTGCGCCTCCTCTTCAAAGATGTGTAGAAGATTCGCAATTTGCACATTTCCTCCTTTCTCCTCCAAGGCGTGGGCTTCTACAATTAACTGAGCATCCTGATGGCAAGCTTGAACAAGGTTGTTGAGTGCATCTCGAACCTTCTTCGCTCTGCTTCTGGTCATGGGCCCAGTGATGTCTACAAGTGAATCCCTCTGATATGGACTTGGATCCTGAAGCATCGTAGGACCTTGATGTAGAACTCGAACCTCCTCCTCAGCTTCTCCGGAGTCACTTGTAGTTTCACTTGTTGCGTGTTGACTTTGGATGCCCGCATCAAAAATGCCTTTACTATTCTTAAGCATGATCTCACTCATGCACCTGTTTTAGCATTACCTGATTTTGATAAAGTGTTTGAACTAATGTGTGATGCATCAGGTATTGGAATTGGTGTAGTGTTAATGCAGGAAAGAAAACCAATCGCCTTTTTCAGTGAGAAGCTTAAAGGGGCTGCCTTGAATTATCCAACGTATGATAAGGAGCTCTATGCAGTGGTCTGCGCATTTGAAACTTGGTCGCATTACTTGATGGCCAAAGAATTTGTTGTGCATAGTGATCACGAGTCTCTTAAGCATTTAAAGGGACAAAATAAGTTGAATAGACGTCATGCTAAGTGGGTTAACTTTATTGAATCTTTTCCTTACATTATTAAGTATAAGAAAGGTAAAGATAATTTAGTTGCTGACGCTCTATCTGGCAGGTATGAAATTCTGGCTGTTTTAGATCATTCTTTGCTAGGATTGTATATCTAAAGGATTTGTATGCTTCTGATGTTGATTTTTTGGATTTGTATAAAGCATGTGAATCTGGTGCATTCCATAAGTTCTATAGGTAGGATGGTTTTCTGTTTAAGGAAAATAGGTTATCCATCCCTCGTAGTTCTGCTAGGGAATTACTGGTTCGTGAAGCTCATAGTGGGGGGTCTTATGGGTCATTTTGGTGTGCATAAAACACTTGAGGAGTTACATGAGCATTTTTATTGGCCGCATATGAGAAAGGATGTACAGCATGTGATGCGGGCATCCAAAGTCAACACGCAACAAATCAAACTACAAGTGATTCCGGAGAAGCTGAGGAGGAGGTTCGAGTTCTACATCGAGGCCCGACAATGCTTCAGGATCCAAGCCCATATCAAAGGGATCCACTTGTAGACATCACTGGGCCCATGACCAGAAGCAGAGCGAAGAGGGTTCGAGATGCACTCAACAACCTTGTTCAAGCTTGCCATCAGGATGCTCAGTTAATTGTAGAAGCCCACGCCTTGGAGGAAAATGGAGGAAATGTGCGATTTGCAACTCTTCTAACTATCTTTGAAGAAGAGGCGCAAATCATCAAGTCCTAATGAAGAAGAAGGCTGTTTCTTGAAGTCTTGAAGATGCCGGAAGGTTCTTGGACTTAAAAGAAATAAATTAATAAAGTTCCCTACAATTTGGGCCGACCCAAAACTCATGGACCAACCCACAAGTTTCGGCCAGCCCAAAGGAAGCAAGAGGAAGCCGCACAAGCAAGCTCAATGGCTAGCAAAGCAAGCCCAACGGCTAGCAAGCAAGTCCAACGGCTAGTTGCCTAATTAAGGTTCTTTTCTTTTTCTTAATTAAGTTATTTAATTCTTTTAAGTTAATTTCCAAAAAGGGTTCCCTTATTCTTTTTCGAAGTAGGATTTTTATTCTTTTCTTTATTTTTAGTTACAATTTTTGGCTGCCACTTGTTAAGGGTAAATCCGAAAATTGCTTTCCTTTTCTTACCATTCCTACTTCTTTCCGGGTTTGGTAATTGTAAAAGAAATTAACCTCTTGGTTAATTTCCAATTCTAATTCTTTCCTTCTTCTACTTGTTGTACCTTTTTCGGCTACCTCTACACTTATAAATAGGCACCGAATTCATCAATAATAATCAGAGTATTCATATCATAAAACTTAGTGTTTGAGTACCCTCCTTTTATTGCTTTATGTATTTGCATGTTGTAATTTACATAATTGCATGAAACTTAGCTAATTAGGTTCTTGCTCTGCCTAATTATTCGCATGTTTCACATCTCTTGCTTGCACTTGGTTCGAATTTATAAACAAGTTAGCTAGGTTAGCTTCCCTTTGTTTTCTCTTAAATCCGAACGTGAGTTAGGGATTTTATTCGAGCTTGTCACTTAATCACAAGGTCCTTGGCAACATTATCCGCATGTGTACAACCGTCCACATCAGCATGTTTGCACTCGTTGCATTAATTGTTTAAGAGCTAAGTCTACATCTAAACCCCATGGACTTTACACGCCTTTGCCTATTCCTTCTTTGCCTTGGACTGACATTTCCATGGATTTTATTCTAGGTCTTCCGAGGACGCAAAGAGGTAATGATTCTTTATTTGTCGTTGTTGATCGGTTTTCTAAAATGTCACACTTTATTCCTTGCAGCAAATCAGATGATGCCAGACATGTAGCTGAGTTGTTCTTTCAAGGGATAGTTCGGTTGCATGGAATACCGCGCACAATTGTGTCAGATCGCGACGCCAAATTTCTGAGTTACTTTTGGAAGACTTTGTGGTCCCGCCTCGGCACAAAAATGTTGTTTTCGACTACAAGTCATCCACAGACGGATGGTCAGACGGAAGTCACCAACCGCACCATTGGCAATCTCCTTAGGGCGCTAATTGAGAAGAATCTCAAACGTTGGGAAGAAATCTTGCCGGTTGCAGAGTTTGCATACAACCGAACCAAGCACTCCTCAACAGGGTTCTGTCCATTTGAAGTTGCCTACGGCTTTACTTGTTTGACGGTGATGGATCTCATCCCTTTACCGCTAAAGGAACAGGTTAATCTCGACGGTGCAAAGAAAGCTGAAACTGTACAGCGCATACATGCCAAAGTTCGAGCAAATCTGGAGAAATCATACGCCAAAGCCGCCGCACATGCAAACCAACGGCGCAAGGCTGTGAACTTTGAACCAGGCGACTGGGTTTGGGTTCACATGAGGAAGGAACGATTCCCTGCTGCGAGAAGGACAAAACTCCATCCCCGGGGCGATGGACCTTTTCAGATCGTTTCCAAAATTGGGCCTAATGCTTACAAACTTGATTTACTAGGTGAGTATGGTGTTAGTTCTTCCTTTAATGTTGCTGACTTGTCTCCTTTTACTCATGAACAGGGTGCTGATTTGAGGTCAAATCCTTTTCAACCGGGAGGGGATGATGAGGGCATCCAAAGTCAAACAACAAGTCAAGATGCAAGTGATTCTGAGGAAGCTGAGGAGGTTCGAGTTCTACATCGAGGTCCAACAATGCTTCAGGATCCAAGTCCATATCAGAGGGATCCACTTGTAGACATCACTGGGCCGATGACCAGAAGCAGAGCGAAGAAGGTTCGAGATGCACTCAACAACCTTGTCCAAGCTTGCCATCAGGACGCTCAGTTGATAGTAGAAGCAAACGCCTTGGAGCAAAAAGAAGGAAAGGTTCAAATTGCAACTCTTCTAACTATTCTTGAAGAAGGGGAGCAATTCTCCAATTTTCAATAAAGAAGAAGGCTGTTTCTTTAAAGTTCTTGAAGATGCCGGAAGGTTCTTGGACTTTAAAGAAACAATTCATAAAGTTCCCTACATTTGGGCCGACCCAAACTCATGGAGACCAGCACACAAGTTTCGGCCAGTCCAAGAAACCCACAAGAGAGCCGCACGGCCAGCCCACAAAAGAAAGCCACACGACTACTTCTTTTAATTAATTAGGATTTCTTTAAGTTTCTTTTTACTCTTTTAGTTAGTTTCCAAAAAGGGTTCCTTCTTGATCTCTTTTTGGGAGTAGGAATTTTATTCTTTTCCTTATTGTTTTAAGTGTAAATTCGGCAATCACTCAAAAAGGAAGTGACCGAATTCTTCCTTATCTTTTCTTACCATTCTCCTACTTCTTTCAGGGTTTGGTATTGTAAAGGAAATTAACCTCTTGGTTAATTTCCAATTCTACTTCTTTTTTCCTTATTTTTCTCATGACTTTTTCGGCTACCTCACCTATAAATAGGGGCCGAATCCATCAATAATATTCAGAGTATTCAGATCATAAAACTTAGTGTTTGAGTACCCTCCTTTTATTGCTTTATGTATTTGCATGTTGTAGTTTACATAATTGCATGAAACTTAGCTAATTAGGTTACTTGCTCTACCTAATTATTCGCATGTTTCAATCTCTTTCTTACACTTGGTTCGAATTATAAAACAAATTAGCTTAGGTTAGCTTCTCTTGTTTCTCTTAGTTCGAAAGTAAGTTAGAGAATTATACGAGCTAGCTACTTAATCACAAGGTCCTTGGCAACTTAATACGCATGTGTCCAACCGTCCACATCAACATCAGTTATACATGCAATTTCTGCTGGATACAATAATTATGCAATTGTGATAGTCTTATAGCTCACGTGCATAATTCCTTTACCCTATGTGTTGAGTATATAGTTTGGTTAATCTAACTATATCTGCCTGCAACTAATATTTGAGATTTTTTTGTTGATAAGCACTTATTCTTGAGGAGTATGGATAAGTTTATGAGGTTTTAAATGCTTCCCGATAGTTTCTTGCAAGTGTCTAAAAGGTTCTTGAGAGGTTTTTGAAGAATCAAGAATGATAGCAGTGTCCTTGAAATCAATTCTACAAAAGTGCAGGGGGCAAATTCCCCACATCAACACTCACAATGGTTGTGCAATTGAGGGGCATAGCATACACACCTGTTTGCCTGGTAAGTATGATCTACATCCTGTGTTAATGTTACTGACTTGTTATGTTTGTTTTTGCAGCAACTTGGATTCGAGGACGAATCCTTTCTAACCGAAAGGGAATGATAAGGATATCCAAGGCTAAAAATAACACAAGTTATGAGTCAGAATCCACAAGGCCAACCAGAAGGCAAAGCCCTTGAGAAGAATGCCAAGAGAAGTAGAAGAGTCATGCTATTCAAAGATCCTTGAAGGAAAGGCATCTCTAAACTCTCCACAATAAAAAAAAGGGTCGTTTCTTGAAGTTCTTGAAGAAACCGGAAGGTTCTTGGACTTTAAAGAGAGAAATCTTGAAGTTCTTGATTTTCTTGAAAATCTTGAATTTCGCGGTTTACTGAATCTTGAAGAATCTTGAAAATCTTGAAGAATCTTGAAGTTCTTGATTTTTGACATTCCGAAATGATTCTGGGAGATTCCAGAAGATTCCAGAACCTCCTACATCATCTCCACCATGCGCCACCTCAAATGGGACGAAACCCACCTTGAAGTCCATCTCACAATTTCGGCCAGCCAAGCCCACAAGAAGCAGCCCACACGCCACTTAAAAGCTTAGGTAGGGGAAGGATTAGGTTTTGTGCATGTTACCTAATTTTACCCAAAGTTTGTTACAAGTTGGTTAGGTTGTTACAAGTTTGTTACAACTAGATTAGCTTGGTAGTTTCCAAAAAGGGTGATGTGGACGGTTGTACACATGCGGATAATGTTGCTAAGGACCTTGTGATTAAGCGGCGAGCTCGTATAAGACTCTAACTTACTTTCGAAATCAGCTAAACAAAAAGACCTAATCTAGTTGTTGTTGTTTTAGATTCGAACCAAGTGTAAGAAAAGAGTTTTGAACATGCGAATAATTAGGTAGAGCAAATAAACTATTAGCTAAGTTCATGCAATTATGTAAACTACGACATGCAAATACATAAAGCAATAAAAGGAGGTACTTCAAACACTAAGTTTATGATCTTAAATACACTGCATATTATTGAAGGGGTGGCTGCCTATTTATAGGCTTAAGGCAGCCGAAAAAGTGAAAGAAATTAACAAGGAAAAGAATTAGAATTGGAAATTAACCTCTTGGTTAATTTCCTTTACCAAACCCGGAAAGAAGTAGGATTGGTAAGAAAAGAAAAAGGCAATTTCGGTTTTCCCTTTATCTTAGGGTAGCCTAATTTACAATCTGAAAAATAAGGAAAAGAATAAAATTCCTACTTCCAAAAAGAATAAGGAACCCTTTTTGGAAACTAACTAAAAGAGTAAGAAGAACCCTAACACTTAACTTTTAACCCTAGCGACTTAAATGAACCCTACCTTTAACTTGTAACCCTAGTTACTTAAAAGAACCCTAAGGACTTAATTTGTAACCCTAGCTTCTTCACTTGGCCGTGTGGGCTTCCTTGGGCTGGCCGAATTTGTGGAGTGGACTCCATGAGTTTGGGTCGGCCCAATGTGTAGGGAATTTCATGAATTGTTTCTTTAAAGCCCAAGAACCTTCTGGCATCTTCAAGACTTCAAGAAACAGCCTTCTTCTTTAATGTGTAGTGGTGAATTGTGCCTCTTCTTCAAGAATTGTTAGAAGAGTTGCAATTTGAACATTTCCTCCTTGCTGCTCCAAGGCGTTGTCTTCTTTTTGGCCGTTCTCTTTGCTGCGTGGATTCTTACTCTTAATGTGTGTTGTTTTCGCCCTTGATGTCCTCATCAAAGGGATCCCTTCTTGATCTCCCTTTTTAGATAGGATTTATATTATTTTCCTACCTATTTTATTTGTTAATTTCGTCCATATGCCATTCCAAGTGGCAGAAGAATTCAGCAACTACAAAAACCTAGTTCCTTTAGGTTTCGGGTTTGTAAGAAATCAATCTCTTGATTGGTTTCCAATTTTAATTCTTTTCCTAGTATAATTAGGTTAGAATTTCGTTCACTCCTTTCCATAAAGGTGACTTAATTTATCCACCATTGTCCTTGTTCATTTAGGACTTGGTTTGTAAAGAAAATCCAATTCTGATTGGTTTCCACTTTTGCTGCTTTTACTAACTCTTTTCCTATTGTAATTTGGACACCCCCATACCTATTAATAGGGGTGCCAACCACGAAATTAGATAGTTGATTATTGATTAAGTTAGAATTTATACTTCTTTAATCACTCCTTTATTTTGGGCTTATGTAATTTGCATGCTTGTTAATTGTTAAAAGTCAAGAAACTATAGGCAGCACAAAAAGGTTAACAAGGCTAAAGAAGCAGGGCAATTCAATTGAAGAACAAGAACAATTAGCAGATTTGAAACAAATTAGGAAGTACTTAAACTACCCAAGATGTGATCACCCTCCCAATAGGTAATCAAGAACCAATTCCCACCAATTATCCAAGTTTTTCGAAAATAAGAGTCCTTTATGCAACCAGAGCCAAGTGGTGGAAAAATTCCTCAGATTTTCAAGTGTAGTGTTGTGGGGAGTAGTGTCGGTAATCGAACACTATCAACTTTGCAAGTACACAGGAAAGAGAAGAAGCTTTCCAATAAAGAAAATATTCCTCTTCGGTTTTGGAGTGTAGTGCTGTGGGGAGTAGTGTCGGTAATCGAACACTATCAACTTTGCAAGTACACTTTAAACCTTGGAGAAACAATTCTTACTAAATTTTTGACACAAAGACACAAGCATGCGAAAAATTATCCTTTTAAGCAATTTTTAGAAAATTTTGGCAGCACTATGACACAATTTCAAGAATCCAATATATTTTCAAGAATTCAAAGCTAATGTATCAAGCATAGGCATACCAATCACAGTTGCAACAAAGTGAGCTGCTTAACATCAACTGCAAAACTCACCACAATTACAAACGAGGGATAAAAATCGCAAAACAGCCCAATCAACCCAAACAAAACAGCAAAAGCCGAACGGCTTTTTTTTCAAACTTCTTTGCGCCCCTTTTTTTTTTTTTTTTGTTCGGGTGACCCTTTTTTTTTGTGCTTTTTAAATTTCGGCTTTAAAGATCACAAGCAGCAGCAAAAACTGAATTTAAAGGGATTTAAAAAAAATTTCTTAAAAAGGAGCAATCTTTTCCACAAAAATCAGAACTTAAAGTAGAGTTAAGGAAAAGAAAACACCTTATGAGTTGATCGGGTTACTCCAACCTCCTCTTGTCGAGCAAACAGCCAAGGCTCTGATAACCCTTGATTTCAACTTGTGAAAGCAAGAAATCAATGTGGAAAATTGCCAAGGAAAGTCTGTATGCAAGACGCATCTCTCAAAACTCTAGAATCCTTACCCTTGGATTCGGCAGACTACTAATTTAACAAGTTAAATTAAACATGCAATTCGAACCAAGTGGAGAATAATAGAGGCGAAACAAAGCATGCAATTAGATAGAGCAATTATCTAATTAGCCTATAGTTCCTGTACTTTAGCAATTAACAAGCATGCAAATTACTTAAGCCAAAATAAAGAGGAGTGAATAATAAAGTATAAACTTTCATTCAATTAATCACTGAAAAATAATGAGGTGCAGCACCCTATTTATAGGTGTAGATGCACGAAAATACAAGAGAAAATAAGGAAAGAAAACATAAAATTGGAACTTAATCAAGAGATTAAGTAACTCACAAAAATCAGCAAGAAAAAGGAACTTACTTGCTGAAAAAGTAAAAGAAAAGAAGGGAAAATTTCGTCTTCCATAAGGAAAGGTTGTGAACAAAATTCTCAAGGAAAAAGGAAGGAAAAATTCAGATTTTATCTTTAAAGAAAAGGGAAAACTGAAAAATAAAGGAGAAAGGAAAAAGAGGAAACTATAAAGAGAATTAGGTAACATGACAAAACCTTAATTCTCCCCCTAACCCTAACCCTAATTATGAATTGCTTCTCCTTGGGCTTGGGCTTGGCCGAATGTGGGTTCATGGAGTGGGCTTGATGGATTCGGCCCAATTGATGTAGCATGATGATGTAGATGTAGGAAGCTTCTGGAATCTTCTGGAAGCTTCCGGAATCATTTCAGAAGCTCAAAAAACATTTCACTTCTAAAATTCTTCAAACTTTATGAAATCTCCATTTCTTCACAAGAAAGACTAGTAGTTACCATTTCTCCCATTTCTGTAACTTGTAAATACCATTTCCACCATTTCCACAACTTGGAAATACCATTTCTACCATTTCCTTAGCTGGGATGATTAGTATTCACCATTTCCACTTTGATGGCGAGTAGGGTAACTCTTGTAATCTTCATTTCCTTCTCATTAAGGTCATTGGAGCTTTCATTTGTCTTCGTGGATTCTGACTCATAACTTATGCTGTTTTAGCCTTGGATTTCCTCATCAATTAAGGTTTTGTGCATGTTACCTAATTCTCTTCATAGTTTCCTCTTTTTCTTTCTCCTTTTCTTTTTGGTTTTTACCTTTTTCTTTTAAGGGTGAAATCTGAATTTCCCCTTCTTTTTTTCTCCTTCTTTTTTTTTTTCTTTTTGGTTTTCCTTCTTCCTTTTAAGGAGAAAATCCGAAATTTCCTTCTTCTTTTCTTCCTTGCAATTTCGGCAATTCCTTCTTTGTGCTGCCGAAATTCCTTTTATTCTTTTTGGTATTTTCCTTGTTTTTCTTTCCTTATTTTCTCTTGTATTTTCGTGCACCTACACCTATATATAGGGGTGCTGCACTTCATTATTTTTCAGTGATTAATTGAATGAAAGTTTATACTTTATTATTCACTCTTCTTTATTTTGGCTTAAGTAATTTGCATGCTTGTTAATTGCTAAAGTACCGGAACTATAGGCTAATTAGATAATTTCTCTATCTAATTGCATGCTTTGTTTCACCTCTATTATTCTCCACTTGGTTCGAATTGCGTGTTTAATTTAACTTGTTAAATTAGTAGTCTGCCGAATCCAAGGGTAAGGATTCTAGAGTTTTGAGAGCTGCGTCTTGCATACAAACTTTCCTTGGCAATTTTTCGCATTGAGTTCTTGTTTTCACAAGTTGAAATCAAGGGTTCACAGTTCCTCCCGATTTGAAAGGATTCGACCTCGAATCAAGATCGTGGTCGTGTTCAATGTTGCTAACTTGTCTCCCTTTGAACATGACCACGATCTTGATTCGAGGTCGAATCCTTTCAAATCGGGAGGGACTGTTAAGGGCATCCCCTGCCCAACGATAAGTCAGAACGCAAAGGATCCCAGTTCGAGTAATGAAGACTCGAGAAGTACAGCAGAGGTTTGTGTGCTCCATAGAGGCCCACCAATGATCCAGGACCCAAGTCCATATCAAAGAGATCCGTTCGTTGACATAGTTGGGCCTATGACTCGAAAGAGGACAAAGAAGCTCAGAGCAGATCTTGAAAACCTTGTCCAAAGGTGTACTACAGAAGCCCAGCTCATTACGGACACAAACGCCCTTGAAAAGAATGCAAGGAAGGTTAAAAGCATCATTTTACTCTCCATCACAAGGGAAATGGCCTAATCAATCCAGCTGAAGGAAGGGGCATTTCTTGATTTTCTTAAAAATTTGAATTTGGCAGTTTACTGAATCCTAAGAAATCTTGAAAATCTTAAAGAATCTTGAAATTCTTGATTTTTGACATTCCAAAGTAATTTTGGAAGATTCCAGAACCTCCCTACATCATCACCACCATGCGCCATCTCAATTTGGACCGAACCCACCTTGAAGTCCATTCCATAAAATTGGCCACACCAAGCCCACAAGGGGAGGCCCACAAGCCACTTGGAAGCTTAGGTTGGGGAAGGATTAGGTTTTGTGCATGTTACCTAATTCTACTCAAAGTTTGTTACTAGTTTGTTAAGTTGTTACAAGATTGTTACAACTAGGCTTACTGATGTGGACGGTTGTACACACGCGGATAATGTTGCCAAGGACCTTGTGATTAAGTGACAAGCTCTTACAAAAACCTTTAACTCACGTTCGGATTTGATAAACAAAGGAAAAATTATCCTGACCAACTTGTTTAGAAATTCGAACCAAGTGCAAGAAAAGAGGTGTGAAGCATGCGAACAACTAGGCAGAGCAAGAACCTAATTGGCTAAGTTTCATGCAATTATGTAAACTACGACATGCAAATACATAAAGCAATAAAAGGAGGTACTTCAAACACTAAGTTTATGATCTGAAATACTCTGAGTTTATTGATGAATTCGGTCCCCTTAAATAAGAGAAGGGTGGCCGAAATTTAGTACAAAAGGTAGAATAAGAAAAGAACTAGAATTGGAAATTAACCAAGAGGTTAATTTCTTGTACAATTACCAAACCTGGAAAGAAGTAGGAATGGTAAGAAAAGGCAACAAGAATTCGGTTTTACCTTAAACATGAGGTAGCCGAATTTGTAACTAAAATCAAGAAAAGAATAAAACTCCTACTTCCAAAAAGAATAAGAAAACCCTTTTTGGAAACTAACTAAAAAATAAAATAACTTAATTAAAATCTGAAAATTAAACCCTAAGCCGTGTGGCTTTTTCCTTGGTTGGCCGTGTGGGCTCTTCTCCTTGGATTGGGCCATGCGGCTTCATGCTACTCCTTGGGCTGGCCGAAAACTTGTGGGCTGGTCCATGAGTTTTGGGTCGGCCCAATTGGTAGGGAACTTTATTATTTGGTTTCTTCTAAGTCCAAGAACCTCCCCGCTTCTTCAAGACTTCAAGAAACAGCCTTCTTCTTGATTAATGTTGGATGATTTGCGCCTCTTCTCCCAAGATAGTTAGAAGAGTTGCAAATTGCACATTTCCTCCATTTTGCTCCAAGGCGTGGGCTTCTACAATCAGCTGGGCATCTTGATGGCAAGCTTGCACAAGGTTGTTGAGAGCTTCTCGTACCTTCTTCGCTCTGCTTCTGGTCATGGGCCCAGTGATGTCTACAAGTGGATCCCTCTGATATGGGCTTGGATCCTGAAGCATTGTTGGGCCTCGATGTAGAACTCGAACCTCCTCCTCAGCTTCTCCGGAATCACTTGTAGGTTGACTTGTTGCGTGATGTTGACTTTGGATGCCCTCATCACTTACTAGGATAAGTAGTTTACAAAAAAGTTGCCCTTTTTGAAACCTTTTTGTGATTTGTTTCTACTTCCTCATTTCCTTATTTTTTTGCTTGTATTTTCAGCCAAGGGCTACCCACAGCTGAAATTCCCTTTTTAACCAATCCTAGTTCCTTTAGTATTTGGTTCTTGTAGGAAATCAATCTCTTGATTGGTTTCCAATTCTAGTTCTGATGAGGTCATCCACACGCCAGCAACAAGTCAAGATGCAAGTGATTCCGGAGAAGCTGAGGAGGTTCGAGTTCTACATCGAGGTCCAACAATGCTTCAGGATCCAAGTCCATATCAGAGGAATCTACTTGTAGACATCACTGGGCCGATAACCAAAAGCAGAGCGAAGAAGGTTTGAGATGCACTCAACAACCTTGTCCAAGCTTGCCATCAGGACGCTCAGTTGATAGTAGAAGCAAACGCCTTGGAGCAGAAAGACGGAAAGGTTCAAATTGCAACTCTTCTAACCATTCTTGAAGAAGATGCACAATTCTCCAATCCTCAATGAAGAAGAAGGCTGTTTCTTGAAGTTCTTGAAGATGCCGGAAGGTTCTTGGACTTTAAAGAAACATTTCTTGAAGTTCCCTACATTTTTCAGAATGCGACATCAAGTTGGGCCGACCCAAACTCAGGGAGACCAGCCCACAAGTTTCGGCCAGCCCAAGGAAGCCCACAAGAGAGCCACACGGCCAGCCCACAAAGAAAGCCCACACGGCTACTTAATTGGCTAGGGTTCTTTTAATTAGTTAGGGTTTCTTTAAGTTAAAGGTTCTTTTTACTCTTTTAGTTAGTTTCCAAAAAGGGTTCCTTCTTGATCTCCTTTTTGGGAGTAGGAATTTTATTCTTTCCTTATTAATTAAAGTTGTAATTCGGCTGCCACTTACCAAAAGGGGTGACCGAAATTCTTTTCCTTTTCTTACCATTACCCACTTCTTTCCGGGTTTGGTATTGTAAAAGAAATTAACCTCTTGGTTAATTTCCAATTCAACTTCTTTTCCTTATTGTTTTCCATCACTTTTTAGGCTGATCTACACCTATAAATAGGCAGCCGAACCATCAATAAAATTCACGTATTCAGATCATAAAAACTTAGTGTTTTGAGTACCCTCCCTTTATTGCTTTATGTATTTGCATGTTGTAATTTACATAATTGCATGAAACTTAGCTAATTAGGTTACTTGCTCTACCTAATTAATTCGCATGTTTCAAACTCTTTTCTTACACTTGGTTCGAAATTCTAAAACAAATTAGCTTAGGTTAAGTTCTTTTTGTTTCTCTGAATTTTCGGGTAAGAAGGAGTATTATACGAGCTACGCTACTTAATCACAAGGTTCTTGGCAACTTTAATCCGCATGTGTACAACCGTCCACATCAATTGGTATCAGAGCTAAGGAGTGGTTTCGTGGCTGGAGGAGGTCGAAGTAACCCAACCAAATCTTTCTCTGGTGTTTTCTTTTCCTTGTTAGTCTTGATTATTCTTGAAATTCTTGGATTAGAACACATCTTCTTGGGGAACATTTTTTTTTTTCTTTCAAGCTTTAAATTTTCGATTTTTGGTGCTGTTTTCCTATCTTTAAAATCGAAAATTCTTTAGAAAAATCGAAGATCCCCTGCTGTAATTTCAGAAATTAAAAATCGGGCTTTCGAATTCAAACTAGGGTTCGGTTTTTGCTAAACCTAGGGTTTTGGTTTTCAGTTGTAAACCCTAAACCCTAAACCCTAATGATGTGGACGGTTGTACACATGCGGATTAAGTTGCCAAGGACCTTGCGATTAAGTAGCAAGCTCGTATAATTCCCTAACTTACTTTCGAACTAAGAGAAACAAAGAGAAGCTACGCTAGCTAGTTTGTTTTATAGTCGAACCAAGTGTAAGAAGAGAGATTGAAACATGCGAATAACTAGGTAGAGCAAGTAACCTAATTAGCTAAGTTTCATGCAATTATGTAAACTACAACATGCAAATACATAAAGCAGTAAAAGGAGGGTACTCAAAACACTAAGTTTATGATCTGAATACGCCTGAATTTTATTATGCACGGCTGCCCTATTTATAGGGAGTGAACAGCCGAAATATTGAAGGAAAATAATAAGGAAAAGAATTAGAATTGGAAATTAACCAAGAGGTTAATTTCTTTTACAATACCAAACCCGGAAAGAAGTAGGAATGGTAAGAAAAGGAAAGAGGAATTCGGTTTTACCATAAACATGTGGCAGCCGAATTTGTAAACTAAAAATAAGGAAAAGAATAAAGCTCCTACTCCCAAAAAGAGAACAAGAAGGAACCCTTTTTGGAAACTAACTAAAAGAGTAAAAAGAACTTAATTAATTTAAACTTAAAGAACCCTAACTAATAGCCGTGTGGGCTTGCTTTGTGGGCTGGTCCATGCGGCTTCTTGTGAGCTCCTTGGGCTGGCCGAAACTTGTGAGCTGGTCTCCATGAGTTTGGGTCGGCCCAAATTGTAGGGAACTTTAATAATTGTTTCTTTAAAGTCCAAGAACCTCCCGGCATCTTCAAGACTTCAAGAAACAGCCTTCTTCTTTAATGGGAAGTGCTGAATTGCGCCTCTTCTTCAAGAATGGTTAGAAGAGTTGCAATTTGAACATTTCCTTCTTTCTGCTTCAAGGCGTTGGCTTCTACAATCAACTAAGCGTCCTGATGGCAAGCTTGGACAAGGTTGTTGAGTGCATCTCGAACCTTCTTCGCTCTACTTCTGGTCATTGGCCCAATGATGTCTACAAGTGGATCCCTTTGATATGGGCTTGGATCCTGAAGCATTGTTGGGCCTCGATGTAGAATTCGAACCTCCTCAGCTTCTCCGGAACCACTTGCTTGATGACTTGTTGCGTGACTCTGGATGCCCTCATCATCCCCACCCGGTTGAAAAGGATTTGACCTCAAATCAGCACCCTGTTCATGAGTAAAAGGAGACAAGTCAGTAACATTAAAGGAAGAACTAACACCATACTCACCTGGTAAATCGAGTTTATAGGCGTTAGGCCCAATCTTGGAAACGATCTGAAAAGGTCCATCGCCCCTTTGATGGAGTTTGGTCTTTCTTGCAGCAGGGAATCATTCCTTCCTCATGTGAACCCAAACCCAGTCGCCTGGTTCAAAGTTCACAGTCTTGCGCCGTTGGTTTGCATTGGCGGCGGCTTTGGCGTAAGTCTTTTCCAGATTTGCGCGAACTTTGGCATGAATGCACTGCACAGTTTTAGCTTTCTTTGCACCATCGAGATTAACCTATTCCTTTAGAGGCAAAGGGATGAGATCCATCACCGTCAAAGGAGTAAAGCCGTAGGCAACTTCAAATGGACAGAACCCTGTTGAGGAGTGCTTGGTTCGGTTGTATGCAAACTCTGCAACCGGCAAAATTTCTTCCCAACGCTTCAGATTCTTCTGAATTAACGCCCTGAGTAGGTTGCCAACGGTGCGGTTGGTGACTTCTGTCTGACCATCCGTCTGTGGATGACTTGTAGTCAAAAATAACAGTTTTGTGCCAAGGCGGGACCACAAAGTCTTCCAAAAATAACTCAGAAATTTGACGTCGCGATCTGAGACAATGGTTCTCGAAATTCCATGCAACCAAACTATCCCTTGAAAGAATAACTCAGCTACATGTCTGGCATCATCTGATTTCCTGCAAGGAATAAAATGCGCCATTTTAGAAAATCGATCCACAACGACAAATAAAGAATCATTACCTTTCTGCGTCCTCGGAAGCCCTAGAATAAAATCCATAGAAATGTTAGTCCAAGGTACAGAAGGTACAGGCAAAGGCGTGTAAAGTCCATGGGGTTTAGATGTAGACTTAGCTTGCAAACAATTAATGCAACGAGTGCAAACATGTTGTACATCCTTTCTCATATGCGGCCAGTAAAAGTGTTCATGCAACAGTTCAAGTGTTTTATGCACACCAAAATGACCCATAAGACCCCCACTATGAGCTTCACGAACCAGTAATTCCCTAGCAGAACTACGAGGGATGCATAACCTATTTTCCCTAAACAGAAAACCATCCTGTCTATAGTACTTATGGAATGCACCAGATTCACATGCTTTATATACATCCAAAAAACCAACATCAAAAGCATACAAATCCTTTAGATATGCAAATCCTAGCAAAGAATGATCTAAAACAACCAGAATTTCATACCTGCGAGATAGAGCGTCAGCAACTAAATTATCCTTACCTTTCTTATACTTAATAATATAAGGAAAAGATTCAATAAAGTTAACCCACTTAGCATGACGTCTATTCAACTTATTTTGTCCCTTTAAATGCTTAAGAGACTCGTGATCACTATGCACAACAAATTCTTTGGCCATCAAGTAATGCGACCAAGTTTCAAATGCGCAGACCACTGCATAGAGCTCCTTATCATACGTTGGATAATTCAAGGCAGCCCCTTTAAGCTTCTCACTGAAAAAGGCGATTGGCTTTCTTTCTTGCATTAAAACTGCGCCAATTCCAACACCTGATGCATCACACATTAGTTCAAACACTTTATCAAAATCAGGTAATGCTAAAACAGGTGCATGAGTGAGATCATGCTTAAGTACAGTAAAGGCGTTTTCCTGAGCCTGCCCCCATACAAATGGAACATTCTTTTTACACAATTCATTGAGAGGCGCGGCTTTAGTGGAAAAATCCTTCACAAACCGTCTGTAGAATCCAGCTAATCCATGGAATGACCGAACCTGTGCGGCCGAAGTTGGCTGCGGCCAATCCCTAATGGCCTTAACCTTGGCATCATCAACTTTGACACCTTCTGCAGAGACTACAAAACCGAGAAAAACAACCTCCGAAACACAAAAAGTACATTTTTGCATCTTGGCATACAATTGATTAGCACGTAATTCAATCAAAACCAAACGAAGATGTTCAACATGCGATTTGAAGTCCTTAGAATAGATCAGAATATCATCAAAATACACAACAACAAATTTACCTATAAACTTTCTAAGCACATGATTCATTAATCTCATGAAAGTACTAGGTGCATTTGTTAGGCCAAAGGGCATGACTAACCACTCATACAAACCAAATTTAGTTTTAAAAGCAGTTTTCCATTCATCCCCCTCCCGCATGCGAATTTGATGATAGCCCTGTGTAAGATCTATTTTCGTGTAAATAGTAAAACCATGCAAATCCTCTAACATGTCATCAAGCCTAGGGATAGGATGCCTATACTTGATTGTTATCTTATTTACAGCTCTACAATCAACACACATTCTCCATGTACTGTCTTTCTTAGGGACTAGAATAACAGGTACAACACAAGGACTTAGAGATTCCCTTACCTGACCATTCGCGAGCAGCTTGTCTATTTGTCTTTGCAACTCCTTTGTTTCCTCCGGATTTGCTTTGTAGTCAGGTCTGTTCGGAATTGGTGCGCAGGGATGAAGTCAATTGATGTTCAATTCCTCAAAGTGGCGGCAGACCTGCCTGCGGCAACTCTTCTAGAAAAACATCCTTGAATTCCTGCAACAAAGATCGACTTCTATAGGGATATCCCGAGGGATATCGTCAGGGTTAGCACAATTATCTTTACACACTAAAACCAGTACTCATCATTGTTGTCTAACACTTGACCTATCTCCTAATTGTTGCGAAAACAACTATTTAACTTTGTCCTAATCAGGCTTATCAAGTTCGCCTTACTACCCTTTACAAGCTCTTTCCCCTACCCTTCTCTTGCGTTTTTCAGCTCCCCAAATTGCGATTGCATCTTTGATTCGGACAGCTTCGGATCGCACTTCGTGAGGTGGCACTGTGGGGTAGGAACGTGTGGATCTTGCCTCCTGGCAGACCGAGTAAGTGTTGGCGACCCCATCATGTGTTGCCTTCAGGTCAAAGAGCCATGGTCGTCCGAGAGTAGAATGTGACAAGCCTCCATTGGCAGAACATCACATAAAACAGTGGATTCGAACTTACCGACAGTGTATGGGTACGCTTACCTGCTTCGTGACTCTATAGCCGTCTGAGCTGTCGAGCCATTGTAGCCGATAAGGACGTGGATGATTGATAACAGGAAGCTTCAGCTTGTCAACCATGTATTCACTAGCTACATTCGTGCAGCTCCCACCATCAATTATCAGAACACACAACTTTCCATTTACCTTTGTTCTAGCGTGGAAGATGTTTGTCCATTGAGTTGTGTCTAGGACAGCAGCTGTAGTCAGAGTGCGAGTAACCAAGTTCTGATTCGGATCCTCCTCTATGAACTCGAATTGCTCCACTGGTGCAGACGGAGTGCTGTTAGTTAACTCCACTAAAGGGTCAACGGTTGGTTCCTCTTCATCTTCCTCTAAATGTACTCACCATCTTGCCCCAATAAGACCTTCCGGATGTTGGGACAGTCACGCATGTAGTGGCCACGGCCTGAGCATTTGTGGCAAGTAACGTTGCTGATGGACTGTCTGGGAGTTGATGGCGTCCTGGACTGTGATGAAGAAGGGGTGGCGACAGGAACTATAGCTTTTCTCTCTGACATGATCGGCCTCTTTGCTGGTGGAGAATATACCGGATTCTTTCTCCAAGCTGGCGGGGCGCTGGTTGGCGTCCGGATTGGTGGAACAGACTTTAGGTACTCCTCTATGACTCGAGCTTTATGCAGCATGTTTGTCAGAGTTGTGGCATTTTGCAATTCAACAGCTAAAGCTATACCTTTATTCAAACCATTAAGAAAACGAGCCATTGATGCGGGCTCATCTTCCTGTACATTAGCCCTAATTTTAGCCATCTCTAATTTTCTATAATATTCATCTACAGACATAGAACCTTGTACAAGAGTATGTAACTTTCTATACAATTCTCAAAAACAGTAATCAGGCACAAAAGTTCTAGCATAGATGTAGTCAAATCAAACCAAGAGAGAGGCGGAGCACGCCTGAATTGGGCGCGTATTTCGGCGCTGGTCCTGCTGTTGATTCCACCAGATTAGGGCATAGTCTGTAAATGTACCACTGCGAGCTGGACCTTCTGTGCTCTGGGATCGCATGAAGCTCAAAGATGCGCTCCATCTTCATCTCCTAGTCTAAATAATCCTCAAGATTTGTGCCTCTGGCAAAGGGTGGAACGGTTGTCTTGCACTGTCTGAGGCCTGCGAAAGACTGATAAGCGGCGTTGGTGCCAGGGGCGGCAATGTCGTCCTCTGACTCTATGCGCCGTTGTTCCCATTCGGTCCTGAGTTCGGCGACTTCCTCCGTTAGTGTAGCAAATCGCGCGAAGAGTTGCGCAATTGTAGTCAGTATTTGCTCGTTTCCCAAAGGGTTAGGAGCATGATGTGGACAGTTGTACCACATGCGGATAATGTTGCCGAGGACCTTGTGATTAAGTGACAAGCTCTTACAAAACCTTTAAACTCACGTTCGAATTTGATAAAACAAGGGAAAAACTATCCTGACCAATTTGTTTTATAAATCGAACCAAGTGCAGAAAAGAGGTGTGAAACATGCGAACAACTAGGCAGAGCAAGAACCTAATTGGCTAAGTTTCATTGCAAGTATGTAATTCACGACCTGCAAATACATAAAGCAATAAAAGGAGGTACTTTCAAACACTAAGTTTTTGATCTGAAATACACTGAATATTATTGAAGTTTCGGCCCTTTATATAGGAGAAGGGATGGCCGAAAATGAGTAGAAAAAGAAAAGGAAAAGAATTAGAATTGGAAAAAACCAAGAGGTTAATTCTTGTACAATTACCAACCTGGAAAGAAGTAGGAATGGTAAGAAAAGGCAACAAAAATTCGGTCACCTCATAATGGGTGATTGCCAAAATTACAAGTACAAAACAAGAAGGAAAGCTAATTAGAATAAAAAAAAAGTAGGAAAGAAACTAAAAATAAAATAACTTAATTAAAAATTCGAAAATTCCCCAAGCCGTGTGGCTTTTTCCTTGGGCTGGCCGTGTGGGCTTTTCTCCTTGGATTGGGTGTGGCTTCTCTTGTGGACTCCTTGGGCTGGCCGAAAACTTGTGGGCTGGTCCATGAGTTTTGGGTCGGCCCAAATTGTAGGGAACTTTATTTATTTGTTTCTTTTAAGTCCAAGAACCTCCCGGCTTCTTCAAGCCTTCAAGAAACAGCCTTCTTCTTTATTGTGGACTTGGGAATTGCGCTTCCTCTGCAAAGATGTGTAGAAGATTCACAATTTGCACATTTCCTCCATTTTGCTCCAAGGCGTTGTCTTCTTTTTGGCCGTCCATCTTTCTGACTCATAATGCGTGTTGTTTTAGCCCTGGATTCCTCATCAGAGCACCTCCACCTGACATTGGTTAAATGAAAGCGAAAACCTGTCTGCTAAGAATAAGGAAAAGTGAGTAGTAACCTTACCCCCTTGTTCCCCCCAAGTGTATCCCACCTAACAGCTACACACAACCCTGTGTTTCACTCTAGGGTGGCGCCCTTTATAGTATGATCACACAAGCCTTTTTCCACTCTACCTCCAGGTATTGATAAATGTATTAGGCAAGCAGCAATTCACACAAAAGCAATGACACTTAAGAAAGAAGCAAATTTTCGCAAAAATAGAAACTTGGTTCTATTTTGAAAAAAAATCTTTTCGCAAAACGATAGTTTATAATATAATTCAGATATGAAGTACACAACAGGAAATTTCGGGGTTAAGCCCTCAAATTTCAGAAAAGATGAGTGTGCACGATGACAAAATCCAAATTATAATGTAAGAGCAAATGTTCAGGTCGCACGAAAAGATAACTAGGCAATTGAAACAAGGCAATTCAAAATTGAATAGAATCAAAGAAAATTAGCAGAGTTGAAACGACTTCAGGAAAGTCCTAAAACTACCCAAAGAAGAGATCACCCACCCAATAGGTAATCAAGAAACCAATCCCTGCAAATTATCAATTCTTCTAATATGCAAAACAGTACCCAAATTGTGATTTCTTAAACAAAACCCCCAAGTGGCCGAACTTTAAAGCAATATGCGATTTTCAAGAAACGAAAACCCTAGGGCTAGCAAGTTCAATTTTGACTCACTAACCTACTCCTAGGGATAATCTGAGCAGCAGAAGGATACAAAATCAAGAATTCACTATATTTTCAAGAATTCAAAAGAAAGTATCCAAAACTAGAGCATGCAATTTATAATGCGCAAACCCTAGTTTGTAGGCTAAACCCGAAGCTGAAAAACCACAACAGAAAAACCGAAACTGAAAACCAAAACCCTAAATTTAGGTTTTAGGGTTTAGGGTTTAGGGTTTAGGATTTAGGGTTTAGGGTTTAGGGTTAGGGTTAGGGGTAGGGTTAGGGTTATGATGTGGACGGTTGTACACATGCGGATAATGTTGCCAAGGACCTTGTGATTAAGTGACAAGCTCTTACAAAACCTTTAACTCACGTTCAGATTTGATAAAACAAAGGAAAAACTATCCTGACCAACTTGTTTATAAATTCGAACCAAGTGCAAGAAAGAGGTGTGAAACATGCGAATAATTAGGCAGAGCAAGAACCTAATTAGCTAAGTTTCATGCAAGTATGTAAATTACGACATGCAAATACATAAAGCAATAAAAGGAGGTACTTCAAACACTAAGTTTATGATCTGAAATACACTGAATATTATTGAAGTTTCGGCACCTATTTATAAGGATGAGGTAGCCGAAAATTAATACAAGAAGTAGAAGAAGGAAAGAAGTAGAATTGGAAATTAGCCAAGAGGTTAATTTCTTTTACAATTACCAAACCCGGAAAGAAGTAGGAATGGTAAGGAAAAGGAAAATAAATTTCGGTTAAGCCTTATTTCTTTTTAGGCAGCCGAAATTACAATCTTAAAACAAGAAGGAAAAGAATAAAATTCCTACTCCAAAAAGGAGAACAAGAAAGAACCCTTTTTGGAAACTAACTAAAAGAATAAAAGAAACAACCTAATTAATTAGAAGAAATTCCCTAATTATTTGAAGGAACCGTGTGGCTTTCTCCTTGGGCTGGCCGTGTGGGCTTTCTCCTTGGGCTAGCCGTGCGGCTTCTCTTGTGGACTCCTTGGGCTGGCTGAAACTTGTGGGCTTTGTCTCCATGAGTTTGGGTCGGCCCAAATTGTAGGGAACTTTATTAATTGTTTCTTTAAAGCCCAAGAACCTTCCGGCATCTTCAAGACTTCAAGAAACAGCCTTCTTCTTCATTGTGAAGTGCTGAATTGCGCCTCTTCTTCAAAGATTGTTAGAAGAGTTGCAATTTGAACATTTCCTCCATTTTCCTCCAAGGCGTGAGCTTCCATTTGGCGTCCATCTTTGTTTAGTGGCTTTTGGCTCCTAATGTGTGTTGTTTTCGCCCTTGATGTCCTCATCAGGTTAACAATGGAAAAACCAACACCCTAATAGAAGCAAAACTGAACCCCTTAATAGAAACCAAAACGGAACCCTTTAATGAAAAAACCGAACCCTAATCTTGATCAAACCCGATTTTTAATTTCTGAAAAATTCAGCAAGGGATACGATTTGATTTGAAGAATTTTCGGTTTTTAAAGATAGGAAAACAGTACCAAAACCCAAAAATTCAAAGCGTGAAAGAAAAAAATTTCCCCCAAGAAGATGAGTTCTAATCCGAGAATTTAAGATAAGGACAAGTGATGAGGATATCCAGAGCTAAAACAGCACACATTATGTGTCAGAAAGATGGACGCCAAATGGAAGCTCACGCCTTGGAGCAATATGGAGGAAATGTGCGATTTGCAACTCTTCTAAATATCTTTGAAGAAGAGGCGCAAATCATCAAGTACTCATGAAGAAGAAGGCTGTTTCTTGAAGTCTTGAAGATACCGGGAGGTTCTTGGACTTAAAAGAAACAAATTAATAAAGTTCCCTACAATTTGGGCCGACCCAAAACTCATGCACCAGCCCACAAGTTTTCGGCCAGCCCAAGGAGTCCACAAAGGAAGCCGCACGGCCCATCCAAGGAGAAAGCCCACACAAGGAGAAAGCCCACACGGCCAGCCCAAGGAGAAGCCACACGGTTTTAGGGATTATTTTCGGATTTTTAATTAAGTTATTTTATTTTTTAAGTTAGTTTTCAAAAAGGGTTTCCTTATTCTTTTTGGGAGTAGGATTTTTATTTTTTTCCTACTTGTTTTCTAATTAGCTTTCCTTCTTGTTTTGGCACTTGTAATTTCGGCAAATACCCATTATGAGGTGACCGAATTGTACTTACCTTTTCTGACCATTCCTACTTCTTTCCGGGTTTGGTAATTGTACAAGAAATTAACCTCTTGGTTAATTTCCAATTCTAGTTCTTTTCTTTTTCTAATTCTTGTACTAATTTTCGGCCACCCTCACCTATAAATAGGTGACCGAAACTTCAATAATATTTAGCGTATTTCAGATCATAAACTTAGTGTTTGAAGTACCTCCTTTTATTGCTTTATGTATTTGCATGTCGTAATTTACATACTTGCATGAAACTTAGCTAATTAGGTTCTTGCTCTGCCTAGTTATTCGCATGTTTCACACCTCTTTCTTGCACTTGGTTTGAATTTATAAACAAGTTGGTCAGGATAGTTTTTCCTTTGTTTTATCAAATCCGAACGTGAGTTAAAGGTTTTGTAAGAGCTTGTCACTTAATCACAAGGTCCTTGGCAACATTATCCGCATGTGTACAACCGTCCACATCAATTGGTATCAGAGCTAAGGAGTGGTTTCGTGACCGGAGGAGATCAACCGATCAAATCCTTTCTAGGTGTTTTCTTTTCCTTGTTAGTCTTGATTATTCTTGAAATTCTTGGAATTGAACTCATCTTCTTGGGAGAAAATGTTTTTTCTTCAAGCTTTTGAATTTTCGGATTTTGGTACTGTTTTTCCATCTTTAAAGGCCGAAAATTCTTTTCATTAAATCGTAACCCTTGCTGAAATTTCATAAACCGAAAATCGGGCCTTAAATTTCACTTGTTTGTTGGCTAGGGTTTCGGGTTTTCAGTTCTTAATTGCTGGGCCTTTTTGCGAACACTTTGCTACCCCTTTTTGGTGCTGATTTTGTTGAAAAAAAATTGTTAGTTTTGCGGTTGATGTTAAGCAGCTCACTTGTTTGCGCATTGTAAAAATTGCATGCTCTAGTTTTGGATACTTTCTTTTGAATTCTTGAAAATATAGTGAATTCTTGATTTTGTATCCTTGTGCTGCTAAGATTATCCCTGGGATTAGGCTAGTAAATCGAAAATTGTTTTTGATGGCCCTAGGGTTCTCGTAATTGAAAATCGCATATTGCTAAAAGTGGTATTGTTTTCGGCCACTAGGGGGTGTTAATTTCGCAATTAGTGTACTGTTTTGCATATTAGAAGAATTGATAATTTGTGGGGATTGGTCTCTTGATTACCTATTGGGTGGGTGATCGCTTCTTTGGGTAGTTTTAGGCCTTTCCTGAAGTCGTTTCAACTCTGCTAATTTTCTTTGCTTCTATTCACTTTTGAACTGCCCTGCTTTCAATTGCCTTGTTTATCTTTTCGTGCGACCTGAACATTAGATCTTTAATTATAGTTTGGATTTTGTCATCGTGCACACTCATCTTTTCTGAAATTTGAGGGCTTAACCCCGAAATTTTCTGTTGTGTACTTTATCTGAGCTATATTACAAAATTTTGTTTTGCGAAAGGATTTTTCAAAATAGAACCAAGTGTGGTTTTTGCGAAAATTTGCTTCTTTTCTTAAGTGTCATTGCTTTTGTGTGAATTGCTGCTTGCCTAATACATTTATCAATACCAGGAGGTAGAGAGGTAAAAGGCTTGAGTGAACACATTATATAGGGCGCCACCCTAGAGCAAAACACGGGGTTTGTGTGTAGCTGTTAGGTGGGAAACACTTGGGGGAATAAGGGGGTAAGGTTATTTCTCACTTTTCCTTATTCTTAGCAGACAGGTTTTCGCTTTTCTTTATCCAATGTCAGGTGGAGGTGCTCCTAACCCTTTGGGAAATGAGCAAATCCTGGCTGCAATTGCGCAACTCTCCGCGCGATTTGCTACACTCACGGAGGAAGTCGCCGAACTCAGGACTGAACGGGAACAACGCCGCACAGACTCAGACGACGATGTGGCCGCACCTGGCACCAACGCCGCAGACCAGCCTTTCGCAGGCCTCAGTCAGTGCAAGACGACCGTTCTGCCCTTTGCCGGAGGCACGAATCCAGAGGACTATCTCGACTGGGAGATGAAGATGGAGCGCATTTTTGAACTTCATGCGATCCCAGAACACAAGAAAGTCCAACTCGCAGTGGTCCATTTCACAGACTATGCCCTAACTGGTGGAATCAACAAATGGATCAACGCAGAAACACACGTCCCATGCGGGCCCATGCTCCGCCTCTCTCATGGTTTGATTTGACTACATCTATGCGTAGGACTTTTGTACCGGACTACTATTTTAGAGAATTGTATAGGAAATTACATACTCTTGTACAATGTTCTATGTCTGTAAATGACTACTATAGAAAACTAGAGATGGCAAAAATTAGGGCTAATGTACAGGAAGATGAGCCCGCATATATGGCTCGTTTTCTTAGTGGTTTAAACAGGGGTATTGCTTTAGCTGTGGAATTGCAAAATGCTACAATGCTGACAGACATGCTGCACAAAGCTCGGGTTATGGAGGAGTATCTAAAGTCCGTTCCACCAGTCCGGACACCTACCAGCGCCCCACCAGCTTGGCGCAAGAACCCGACCTATTCGCCACCAGCAAGGAGGCCGATCATGTCTGAACGCAAGGCCATAGTCCCTGTTGCCACCGCCACTTCTTCTTCTTCAACGCCAGTTAAGACACCATCAAATCCCAGACAGTCCATCAGCAACGTAACGTGCCACAAGTGTTCAGGCCGTGGCCACTACATGCGGGATTGTCCAAATATCCGGAAGGTCTTGTTGGGCTAAGATAGTGAGTACATTTCAGAGGAAGAAGAAGAAGAACCACACGTTGACCCTACACAGGAGTTGACTGACAGCACTCCGTCTGCACCAGTGGAGCAATTCGAGTTCCTTGAAGAAGATCCATCTCAGAACTTGGTTACTCGCACTCTGACTACAGCTGCTGTCCCGGACACGTCCCAAAGGACAAACATCTTCCATGCCCGAACCAAGGTAAATGGAAAGTTATGTGTTCTGATTATTGATGGAGGGAGTTGTACTAACATTGCTAGTGAGTATATGGTTGATAAGCTGCGCCTCCCTGTCATCAATCATCCACGTCCCTATCGGCTTTAATGGCTCGATAGCTCAGATGGCTACAGAGTCACAAAGCAGGTAAGCGTACAATACGCTATCGGTAAGTTCGAATCCACGGTTTTATGTGATGTTCTGCCAATGGAGGCTTGTCACATTCTACTCGGACGACCATGGCTCTTTGACCTGAAGCCAACACATGATGGGGTCGCCAACACTTACTTGGTCTGCCAGGAGGGCAAGATCCACACGTTCCTACCAATGCCGCTGACTGAAGTGCGATCAGAAGTTGTTCGTATGAAGGAGTCACTCGCAATCTGGGAAGCTGAAAGGCGCCAAGCGAAGGGTAAGGGGAAAGAACTTGTAAAGGGTAGTCAGGCGAACTCTGATAAGCCTGATCCGGACAAAGTTAGGAGTAGTTATTTCGCAACTAAGGGAAAAATAGGTCAAGTGTTAGACAGCAATAATGATGTACTAGTTTTAGTATGTAAAGATAATTGGGCTAACTCTGACGATATCCCTCGGGTTGTCCCTATGAAAGTCGTTTCTTTGTTGCAGGACTTCAACGATGTTTTTCCCAAAGAGCTGCCGCAGGGTCTGCTGCCTCTACAAGAGATTCCACATCAGATCGACTTCATACCCATTCCAAGTCCGCCGGCCTACAAAGCAAATTCGGAGTTGCCACAAGAGTTACATATTGCCTACACTGCCAAAGAGATGTCAAAGGCACTTAACGCCCGTGATGGCGATAATCCTTTTCAGCTCGTGTCGACAATTGGGCCTCATACTTACAAACTTGATTTGACAGGTAAGTATGATCTATGTTTTGTGTTAATTTTCTGACTTGTTTCTGTTTGTTTTCAGCAAACTGGATTCGAGGACGAATCCTTTCCAACCGAGAGGGAATGATGAGGATATCCAGAGCTAATTCAGCACAAATTATGAGTCAGAAAGATGGACGCCAAATGGAAGCTCACGCCTTGGAGCAATATGGAGGAAATGTACGATTTGCAACTCTTCTAAATATCTTTGAAGAAGAGGCGCAAATCATCAAGTACTCATGAAGAAGAAGGCTGTTTCTTGAAGTCTTGAAGATGCCGGGAGGTTCTTGGACTTAAAAGAAACAAATTAATAAAGTTCCCTACAATTTGGGCCGACCCAAAACTCATGGACCAGCCCACAAGTTTTCGGCCAGCCCAAGGAGTCCACAAAGGAAGCCGCACGGCCCATCCAAGGAGAAAGCCCACACGGCCAGCCCAAGGAGAAGCCACACGGTTTTAGGGATTATTTTCGGATTCTTAATTAAGTTATTTTATTTTTTAAGTTAGTTTCCAAAAAGGGTTTCCTTATTCTTTTTGGGAGTAGGATTTTTATTCTTTTCCTACTTGTTTTCTAATTAGCTTTCCTTCTTGTTTTGGTACTTGTAATTTCGGCAATCACCCATTATGAGGTGACCGAATTCTACTTACCTTTTCTTACCATTCCTACTTCTTTCCGGGTTTGGTAATTGTACAAGAAATTAACCTCTTGGTTAATTTCCAATTCTAGTTCTTTTCTTTTTCTAATTCTTGTACTAATTTTCGGCCACCCTCACCTATAAATAGGTGACCGAAACTTCAATAATATTTAGCGTATTTCAGATCATAAACTTAGTGTTTGAAGTACCTCTTTTTATTGCTTTATGTATTTGCATGTCGTAATTTACATACTTGCATGAAACTTAGCTAATTAGGTTCTTGCTCTGCCTAGTTATTCGCATGTTTCACACCTCTTTCTTGCACTTGGTTTGAATTTATAAACAAGTTGTTCAGGATAGTTTTTCCTTTGTTTTATCAAATCCGAACGTGAGTTAAAGGTTTTGTAAGAGCTTGTCACTTAATCACAAGGTCCTTGGCAATATTATCCGCATGTGTACAACCATCCACATCAACAAGAAAACACCTGGTAAAAGATTTGGTCGGTTGTGTCGACTTCCTCCAGCCACGAAACCACTCCTTAGCTCTGATACCAATTGATGTGGATGGTTGTACACAGGCGGATTAAGTTGCCAAGGACCTTGTGATTAAGTAGCAAGCTCGTATAATTCCCTAACTTACTTTCGAACTAAGAGAAACAAAGAGAAGCTACGCTAGCTAGTTTGTTTTATAGTCGAACCAAGTGTAGGAAGAGAGATTGAAGCATGCGAATAATTAGGTAGAGCAAGTAACCTAATTAGCTAAGTTTCATGCAATTATGTAAACTACAACATGCAAATACATAAAACAATAAAAGGAGGGTACTCAATACACTAAGTTTATGATCTGAATACGCTTGAATTTTATTATGCACGGCTGCCCTATTTATAGGGAGTGAATAGCCGAAAAAGTGAAGGAAAATAATAAGGAAAAGAATTAGAGTTGGAAATTATCCAAGAGGTTAATTTCTTTTACAATACCAAACCCGGAAAGAAGTAGGAATGGTAAGAAAAGGAAAGAGGAATTCGGTTTTACCATAAACATGTGGCAGCCGAATTTGTAAACTAAAAATAAGGAAAAGAATAAAACTCCTACTCCCAAAAAGAGAACAAGAAGGAACCCTTTTTGGAAACTAACTAAAAGAGTAAAAAGAACTTAATTAAATTAAACTTAAAGAACCCTACCTAATAGCCGTGTGGGCTTGCTTTGTGAGCTGGTCCATGCGGCTTCTTGTGAGCTCCTTGGGCTGGTCGAAACTTGTGGGCTGGTCTCCATGAGTTTGGGTCAGCCCAAATTGTAGGGAACTTTAATAATTGTTTCTTTAAAGTCCAAGAACCTCCCGGCATCTTCAAGACTTCAAGAAACAGCCTTCTTCTTTAATGGGAAGTGCTGAATTGCGCCTCTTCTTCAAGAATGGTTAGAAGAGTTGCAATTTGAACATTTCCTTCTTTCTGCTTCAAGGCGTTGGCTTCTACAATCAACTGAGCGTCCTGATGGCAAGCTTGGACAAGGTTGTTGAGTGCATCTCGAACCTTCTTCGCTCTGCTTCTGGTCATTAACCCAGTGATGACTACAAGTGGATCCCTCTGATATGGGCATGGATCCTGAAGCATTGTTGGGCCTCGATGTAGAATTTGAACCTCCTCAGCTTCTCCGGAACCACTTGCTTGATGACTTGTTGCGTGACTTTGGATGCCCTCATCACCTAAACCCTAAACCCTACACCCTAAACCCTAAACCCTAAACTCTAAACCCTAAATTTAAAACCCAAACTCTAGAAACAAAGTTAGGGTTTTGGTTTTGCCTAAAGCTAGGGGTTCGGTTATTGGTTGAATTTTAGACGCTAAATCCTGCGACACTAGGGTTTTGCTGGTCTAAATTTGCTGGGTTTTTGCAACTTATTTCTACCCCTCTTGTGCTGATTTTGTTGAAAATAGTGAGTTTTGCGGTTGATGTTAAGCAGCTCACTTTGTTTGCGCATTGTAAATTGAATGCTCTAGTTTGGGGTACCTTATTTTGAATTCTTGAAAATATAGTGAATTCTTGATTTTGTATCCTTGTGCTGCTGAGATTATCCCTGGGAATAGGTTAGTGAGTCAAAATTGAACTTTGCTAGCCCTAGGGTTTTCGTTTCTTAAAAATCGCATATTGCAAAGTTTCGGCCACTTGGGGGTTTGTTTAAGAAATCGCAATTTGGTACTGTTTTGCATATTGAAAGAATTAATAATTTGCGGGGATTGGTTTCTTGATTACCTATTGGGTGGGTGATCTCTTCTTTGGGTAGTTTTAGGACTTTCCTGAAGTCGTTTCAACTCTGCTTATTTTCTTTGATTCTATTCAATCTTGAATTGCCCTGCTTTCAACTGCCTAGTTATCTTTTCGTGTGACCTGAACATTTGCTCTTGAATTCTAGTTTGGATTTTGTCATCGTGCACACTCATCTTTTCTAAAATTTGAGGGCTTAACCCCGAAATTTCCTGTTGTGTACTTCATATCTGAACTATATTATAACTATTGTTTGCGAAAAGATTTTTCAACTCAAAATAGAACCAAGTGTCTATTTTTGCGAAAATTTGCTTCTTTCTTAAGTGTCATTGCTTTTGTGTGAATTGCTGCTTCCCTTATACGTTTATCAATACCGGGAGGTAGAGTGGAAAAAGGCTTGAGTGACCATACTATAAAGGTGCCACCCTAAGAGTGAAACACGGGGTTTGTGTGTAGCTGTTAGGTGGGATACACTTGGGGGAACAAGGGGGTAAGGTTACTACTCATTTTTCCTTGTTCTTAGCAGACAGGTTTTCGCTTATTTACCAATGTCAGGTGGAGGTGCTCCTGCCCCTTTGGGGAGTGAGCAAATACTGGCTGCAATCGCGCAACTCTCCGCGCGATTTGCTACCCTCACGAAGGAAGTCGCCGAATTAAGGACTGAATGGGAACAACGGCGCACAGAGTCGGATGATGATACGGCCGGCCCTGACACCAATACCGCTCAGCCCTTCGCAGGTCTGAGTCAATGCAAAACGACTGTTCCACCCTTCGCCGGCGGCACAAATCCAGAGGATTACTTAGACTGGGAAATGAAAATGGAGCGCATCTTTGAACTTCATGTGATCCCAGAACACAAGAAGGTCCAGCTCGTGGTGGTACATTTCACGGACTATGCCCTGGTCTGGTGGAATCAAGAGATGGATCGACGCAGGAATACGCGTCCAATGCGGGCACGTGCTCCGCCTCTAACTTGGTTTGATTTGACTACTTTAATGTGAAGAACTTTTGTGCCTGATTACTATTTTAGAGAATTGTATAGGAAATTACATACTCTTGTACAAGGTTCTTTGTCTGTAGATGAATATTATAGAAAGTTAGAGATGGCCAAAATTAGGGCAAATGTACAGGAAGATGAAGCCGCATCAATGGCTCGTTTTCTTAATGGCCTAAACAGGAACATAGCCTTAGCTGTTGAATTGCAGAATTGATGAGGACATCAAGGGCGAAAACAACACACATTAGGAGTAAGAATCCACGAAACAAAGAGGACGGCCAAAAAAAAGAAGACAACGCCTTGGAGCAGCAAGGAGGAAATGTTCAAATTGCAACTCTTCTAACAATTCTTGAAGAAGAGGCGCAATTCACCACTTCCCAATGAAGAAGAAGGCTGTTTCTTGAAGTCTTGAAGATGCCGGAAGGTTCTTGGGCTTTAAAGAAACAATTCATGAAATTCCCTACAATTTGGGCCAACCCAAAACTCATGGACCAGCCCACAAGTTTTCGGCCCGCCCAAAGGAGCAAGGAAGCCCACACGGCCAAGTGAAGAAGCTAGGGTTACAAATTAAGTCCTTAGGGTTCTTTTAAGTAACTAGGGTTACAAGTTAAGGGTAGGGTTCCTTTAAGTCGCTAGGGTTAAAAGTTAAGTGTTAGGGTTCTTTTTACTCTTTTAGTTAGTTTCCAAAAAGGGTTCCTTATTCTTTTTGGGAGTAGGAATTTTATTCTTTTCCTTATTTTTCAGATTGTAAATTCGGCTACCCTAAGATAAAGGGAAAACCAAAATTGCCTTTTTCTTTTCTTACCAATCCTACTTCTTTCCGGGTTTGGTAAAGGAAATTAACCTCTTGGTTAATTTCCAATTCTAATTCTTTTCCTTGTTAATTTCTTTCACTTTTTCAGCTGCCTTAAGCCTATAAATAGGCAGCCACCCCTTCAATAATATTCAGCGTATTTCAGATCATAAACTTAGTGTTTGAAGTACCCTCATTTTATTGCTTTATGTATTTGCATGTCGTAGTTTACATAATTGCATGAACTTAGCTAATTAGGTTACTCGCTCTACCTAATTACTCGCATGTTCAAAACTCTTTTCTTACACTTGGTTCGAATCTAAAACAAAAACAACTAGATTAGGTCTTTTTGTTTAGCTGATTTCGAAAGTAAGTTAGAGTCTTATACGAGCTCGCCGCTTAATCACAAGGTCCTTGGCAACATTATCCGCATGTGTACAACCCGTCCACATCAAGAATGCTACAACTCTGACAGACATGTTGCATAAGGCTCAGGTCATGGAGGACTACCTGAAGACACTTCCACCCCCTCAGGACGCCTACAAGCGCCCCACCGGCTTGGAGAAAGAATCCGGTATATTCTCCACCAGCAAAGAGGCCGTTCACGTCAGAGAAGAAGGCTATAGTCCCTGTCACCACCTCTTCTTCATCGCAATCCAGGACGCCATCAACACCTCGGCAATCCATCAGCAATGTTACCTGCCACAAATGCTCAGGCCGTGGCCACTACATGCGTGATTGTCCTAATATCCGGAAGGTCTTATTGGGGCAAGATGGTGAGTACATTTCAGAAAAAGATGAAGAAGAACCAACCGTTGACCTCTTGAAGGAGTTAACTGACAGCACTCTGTCTGCACCAGTGGAGCAATTCGAGTTCATAGAAGAAGATCCCAATCAGAACTTGGTTACTCGCACTCTGACTACAGCTGCTGTCCAAGACACATCTTGATGAGGACATCTAGAGCTAAAACAACACACATTATGAGTCAGAATCAATGAAGCCAACCTGAAGGCAAAGCCCTTAAATAGAAGGCTGGGAAGAGTGCGAGAATCATTCCATTCAAAAGGATCCTTGAAGACAATGCATCTCTAAACTCTCCACAATAAAGAAAAGGGTTGTTTCTTGAAGTTCTTGAAGACGCCGGAAGGTTCTTGGACGTGAAAGAGACATTTCTTGAAGTTCTTGATTTTCTTGAAAATCTTGAATTTCATATTTTGCAGAATCTTGAAGAATCTTGAAAATCTTGATTCCGAAATGATTCCGGGAGGTTCCAGAAGATTCTGGAAGCTCCCTACACCATTCCATAATGCAATGCCAACATTGGGCTGACCCAAACGCATGGAGTCCAATCCACAACAATTCGGATCGCCCAAGCCGAAGGAAAAGCCCACACGGCCAACTTAATTAGTTAGGGTTGAAAGTTAAGGGTTAGGGTTTTGGGGAAAATAAGGATTTGTGCATGTTTCCTTATTTTGCCCTTAGTTTAATTAGTTTCCAAAAAGGGTTCCTTCTTGATCTCCTTTTTGGAGTAGGAATTTTATTCTTTTCCTTCTTGTTTTAAGATTGTAAATTCGGCTGCCACTAAAAGAAGGGTTGACCGAAATTTCCTTATTATTTTACCATTACCCACTTCTTTCCGGGTTTGGTATTGTAAAAGAAATTAACCTCTTGGTTAATTTCCAATTCTACTTCTTTTCTTTTTCTACTTCTTGTACTGTTTTCGGCTGCCCTTAAGCCTATATAAAGGGGCCGAAATTATCAATAAAGAGTAAGAGTATTCAGATCACAAAACTTAATGTTTGAGTACCCACCTTTTATTGCTTTATGTATTTGCATGTTGTAGTTTACATAATTGCATGAACTTAGCTAATTACGTTAATTGCTCTACCTAATTACTCGCATGTTCAAAACTCTTTTCTTACACTTGGTTCGAATCTAAAACAAATTAGCTTAGGTTAAGTTCTTTTGTTTCTGATGAGGAAATCCAGGGCTAAAACAACACGCATTATGAGTCAGAAAGATGAACGGCCAAAGGAAGCTCACGCCTTGGAGGAAAATGGAGGAAATGTTCAAATTGCAACTCTTCTAACAATCCTTGAAGAAGAGGCGCAATTCAGCACTTCACAATGAAGAACAAGGCTATTTCTTGAAGTCTTGAAGATGCCGGAAGGTTCTTGGACTTAAAAAAACAAATTAATAAAGTTCCCTACAATTTGGGCCGACCCAAAACTCATGGAGTCCACTCCACAAATTCGGCCAGCCCAAGGAAGCCCACATGGCCAAGTGAAGAAGCTAGGGTTACAAATTAAGTCCTTAGGGTTCTTTTAAGTAACTAGGGTTACAAGTTAAGGGTAGGGTTCCTTTAAGTTGCTAGGGTTAAAAGTTAAGTGTTAGGGTTCTTTTTACTCTTTTAGTTAGTTTCCAAAAAGGGTTCCTTCTTGATCTCCTTTTTGGGAGTAGGAATTTTATTCTTTTCCTTATTTTTAGATTGCAAATTCGGCTACCACTTGTTAAGGGTAAAACCGAATTGCCTTTTCTTTTTCTTACCAAATTCTACTTCTTTCCGGATTTGGTAAAGGAAATTAACCTCTTGGTTAATTTCCAATTCTTTTCCTTACTATTTTCTTCCTTGTTTTCGGCTGATCCTTCCCTATAAATAGGGCAGCCATGCATAATAATATTCAGAGTATTTCAGATCATAAACTTAGTGTTTGAAGTACCTCATTTTATTGCTTTATGTATTTGCATGTTGTAATTTACATAATTGCATGAAACTTAGCTAATTAGGTTCTTACTCTACCTAATTATTCGCATGTTTCACATCTTTTTCTTGCACTTGGTTCGAATTTATAAACAAGTTAGCTAGGTTAGCTTTCCTTTGTTTTCTCTTAAATCCGAACGTGAGTTAGAGGTTCTATTCGAGCTTGTCACTTAATCACAAGGTCCTTGGCAACATTATCCGCATGTGTACAACCGTCCACATCAATTGGTATCAGAGCTAAGGAGTGGTTTCGTGGCTGGAGGAGGTCAACGCGACCGAATCTTTATCCAGGTGTTTTCTTTTCCTTCATTCTTGAAATTTTGGGATTAGAATTCATTTTCTTGGGGAAATTTTTTTTTTTCTTTCAAGCTTTCAATTTTCGGTTTTGCTGCTGTTTCTTCATCTTTCAAACCGAAAATTTTCTTAAATACCCGGACTACCCTTGTTGTAAAATTCAGAAAATACAATCGGGCTTTAGAAAATACAATCGGGTTCAGAAAAATACAATCGGGTTTTAAACAAAGGGTTCGGTTTTCAGATTTTGCTAGGGTTGTGCTGCTCGGGTTTTGGTTTTTGTTCCCCTAGGGTTTTAGTTTTCAAATTCTATACCCTAACCCTAAACCCTAACCCTAAACCCTAAACCCTAAAGCCTAACCCTAAACCCTAACCCTTAACCCTAAACCCTAAACCTAGGGTTTCGAATTTTTGGGTTCGATTTTTCTGTTTTGGTTTTTCCATTCGGGTTTTCAGTTCGGGTTGTAGCTTCGGGTTGCTTAAATTTCTAGGGTTTTTTGGTTCTTGCTTGGGTTTATATATTGCTGGGCTATTTTTCTCTTCTTAAAATCGCATTCCCTTGCCATAATTTCAGAAGTTAAAATCGGATTTTTGGCTAGGGTTTCGGGTTTTCAGTTGTAAATTGCTGGGCTTTTGTGACTTAATTCTACCCCTCTTGTGCTGATTTTTGTTGAAAATTGTGAGTTTTTTCGGTTGATGTTAAGCAGCTCACTTTGTTTGCGCACTAGAAAATTACATGCTCTAGTTTGGGATACCTTGTGTTGAATTCTTGAAAATATAGTGAATTCTTGATTTTGTATCCTTGTGCTGCTAAGATTATCCCTGTGATTAGGTTAGTGAATCAAAAGTTGAATTTGCTAGCCCTAGGGTTCTCGTTTTCTTGAAATCGCATGTGCTGAAATTTGGTACTGTTTTCGGACAATTAAAGGGTTAGAAAATCGCAATTTTGGGTGCTGTTTTTGCTTGAAAAGAATTAAGAATTTGTGGGGATTGGTTTCTTGATTGCCTATTGGGTGGGTGATCACTTCTTTGGGTAGTTTTAGGACTTTCCTGAAGTCGTTTCAACTCTGCTAATTTTCTTTGATTCTATTCAATTTTGAATTGCCCTGCTTTCAATTGCCTAGTTATCTTTTCGTGCTACCTGGACATTTGCTCTTTAATTATAGTTTGGATTTTGTCATCGTGCACACTCATCTTCTCTGAAATTTGAGGGCTTAACCCCGAAATTTCCTGTTGTGTACTTCATATCTAAGCTATATTACAAAATATCATTTTTGCGAAAAGATTTTTCAAAATAGAACCAAGTGTGGTTTTTGCGAAAATTTTTGCTTCTTTCTTAAGTGTCATTGCTTTTGTGTGAATTGCTGCTTGCCTGATACATTTATCAATACCGGGAGGTAGAGAGGTAAAAGGCTTGAGTGTTCATATTATACAGGGCGCCACCCTAGAGCGATACACGGGGTTGTGTGTAGCTTTTAGGTGGGAAACACTTGGGGGAACAAGGGGGTAAGGTTATTTCTCACTTTTCCTTGTTCTTAGCAGACAGGTTTTCGCTAGTTTTTACCAATGTCAGGTGGTAGTGCTCCTAACCCTCTGGGTAATGAGCAAATTCTAGCTGCGATTGTGCAACTCTCCGCGCGATTCGCTACACTCACGGAGGAAGTCGCCGAACTCAGGACAGAACGGGATCAGAGGCGCACAGACTCAGACGACGATGTTGCCACTCCAGGCACCAATGCCGCAGACCAACCTTTCGCAGGCCGCAGTCAGTGCAAGACGACCGTTCCGCCCTTTGCCGGAGGCACGAATCCAGAGGACTATCTCGACTGGGAGATGAAGATGGAGCGCATCTTTGAACTTCATACGATCCTGGAACATAAGAAAGTCCAACTGCAGTGGTCCATTTCACCGACTATGCCCTAATCTGGTGGAATCAGCAGATGGATCAACGTAGAAACATGCGTCCCATGCGGGCCCGTGCTCCGCCTCTCTTGTGGTTTGATTTAACTACATCTATGTGTAGGACTTTTGTACCGGACTATTATTTTAGAGAATTGTATAGGAAATTACATACTCTTGTACAGGGTTCTATGTCTGTAGATGAATATTTTAGAAAATTAGAGATTGCTAAAATTAAGGCTAATGTACAGGAAGATGAGCCCACATCTATGGCTCGTTTTCTTAATGGTTTGAATAGGGGTATTGCTTTAGCTATTGAATTGCAGAATGCTACGACTCTGACAGACATGCTGCACAAGGCTCGGGTTAAAGAGGAGTATCTGAAGTCCGTTCCACCAATCCGAACACCTACCAGCGCCCCACCAGCCTGGCGCAAGAATCCGGCCTACTCCCCACCAGCAAGGAGGCCGATCCAGTCAGAGAGAAAAGCTCTAGTCCCTGTTGCCGCCACTTCTTCTTCTTCAACGCCTGCTAAGACGCCATCAAATCCCAGACAGTCCATCAGCAACGTAACTTGCCATAAGTGCTCAGGCCGTGGTCACTACATGCGGGATTGTCCAAATATCCAGAAGGTCTTGTTGGGACAAGATGGTGAGTACATTTTAGAGGAAGATGAAGAAGATCCACCCATTGACCCTTCCCAGGAGTTAACTGACAGCACTATGTCTGCACCAGTGGAGCAATTCAAGTTCCTTGAAGAAGATCCATCTCAGAACTTGGTTACTCGCACTCTAACAACAGCTGCTGTCCCAGACACTACTCAGCGGACAAACATCTTCCACGCCAGAACAAAGGTAAATGGAAAGTTGTGTGTTCTGATAATTGATGGAGGGAGCTGCACAAACGTTGCTAGTGAATACATGGTTGACAAGGTGAAGCTTCCTGTCATCAATCATCCCCGTCCTTATCGGCTACAATGGCTCGACAGCTGAGACGGCTACAGAGTCACAAAGCAGGTAAGCGCACCATACGCTATCGGTAAGTTTGAATCTACGATTTTATTTGATGTGCTACCAATGAAGGCTTGTCACATTCTACTCGGACGACCATGGCTCTTTGACCTGAAGGCAACACATGATGGGGTCGCCAACACTTACTCGGTCTGCCAGAAGGGCAAGATCCACATGTTCCTACCCATGCCGCCGACTGAAGTGCCCTCAGAAGCTGTTCGCATGAAGAAGTCACTCGCCAACTGGGAAGCTGACAGGCGCTAAGCGAAGGGTAAGGGGAAAGAGCTTGTAAAGGGTAGTAAGGCGAACTCTGATAAGCCTGATCAGGACAAAGTTAAATATAGTTGTTTCGCTACACAGGGAGACATAGGACAAGTGATAGATAGCAAAGATGATGTACTAGTTTTAGTATGTAAAGATACTTGTGCTAACCTTGCAGATGTCCCTCGGGATATCCCTATGCAAGTCGTTTCTTTGTTGCAGGAAGGAGACAAACCGAAGGAGACAGAAGAGTTGCAAAGACAGATCGATGAACTTTTGGCTCACGATCTGGACTACTGCAAAGCCCTGTTGCTTGTTGTCTACACTGCAAAAGAGATTTTGAAGGAGATCCAGGCCCGTGATGGCGCTGGGCCTTTTCAACTCGTGTCAACAATAGGGCCTCATGCTTACAAGCTTGATATGACAGGTAAGTATGATATCTGTTTTGTGTTATTCTTCCTGACTTGTTTCTGTTTGTTTGCAGTCACTTGGATTAGAGGACGAATCCTTTCCAACAGGGAGGGAATGATGAGGAAATCCAGGGCTAAAACAACACGCATTATGAGTTAGAAAGATGGAAGGCCAAAAGAAGCTCACGCCTTGGAGGAAAATGGAGGAAATGTTCAAATTGCAACTCTTCTAACAATTCTTGAAGAAGAGGCGCAATTCAGCACTTCACAATGAAGAAGAAGGTTGTTTCTTGAAGTCTTGAAGATGCCGGAAGGTTCTTGGACTTAAAAAAACAAATTAATAAAGTTCCCTACAATTTGGGCCGACCCAAAACTCATGGAGTCCACTTCACAAATTCGGCCAGCCCAAGGAAGCCAAGGAAGCCCACACGGCCAAGTGAAGAAGCTAGGGTTACAAATTAAGTCCTTAGGGTTCTTTTAAGTAACTAGGGTTACAAGTTAAGGGTAGGGTTCCTTTAAGTCGCTAGGGTTAAAAGTTAAGTGTTAGGGTTCTTTTTACTCTTTTATTAGTTTCCAAAAAGGGTTCCTTCTTGATCTCCTTTTTGGGAGTAGGAATTTTATTCTTTTCCTTATTTTTAGATTGCAAATTCGGCTACCACTTGTTAAGGGTAAAACCGAATTGCCTTTTCTTTTTCTTACCAAATTCTACTTCTTTCCGGGTTTGGTAAAGGAAATTAACCTCTTGGTTAATTTCCAATTCTTTTCCTTACTATTTTCTTCCTTGTTTTCGGCTGATCCTTCCCTATAAATAGGGCAGCCATGCATAATAATATTCAGAGTATTTTAGATCATAAACTTAGTGTTTGAAGTACCTCATTTTATTGCTTTATGTATTTGCATGTTGTAATTTACATAATTGCATGAAACTTAGTTAATTAGATTCTTGCTCTACCTAATTATTCGCATGTTTCACATCTCTTTCTTGCACTTGGTTCGAATTTATAAACAAGTTAGCTAGGTTAGCTTTCCTTTGTTTTCTCTTAAATCCGAATGTGAGTTAGAGGTTCTATTCGAGCTTGTCACTTAATCACAAGGTCCTTGGCAACATTATCCGCATGTGTACAACCGTCCACATCAGTTTCTCTGATTTTTGAAAGTAAGTTAGAGTGTTATACGAGCTCGCCGCTTAATCACAAGGTCCTTGGCAACTTAATCCGCATGTGTACAACCGTCCACATCACATCTCAACGGACAAACATCTTCCACGCCAGAACTAAGGTAAATGGAAAGTTGTGTGTTCTTATAATTGATGGAGGAAGTTGCACGAACGTTGCCAGCGAATATATGGTTGACAAGCTGAAGCTTCCTGTTATCAATCATCCACGTCCTTATCGGCTACAATGGCTCGACAGCTCAGACGGCTACAGAGTCACAAAGCTGGTAAGCGTACGATACGCTATCGGTAAGTTCGAATCCACTGTTTTATGTGATGTTCTGCCAATGGAGGTTTGTCACATTCTACTCGGACGACCATGGCTCTTTAACCTGAAGGCAACACATGATGGAGTCGCCAACACTTACTCGGTCTGCCAGGCGGGCAAGATTCACACGTTCCTCCCAATGCCGCCCAATGAAGTACGAACCGAAGCCATGCGCATGAAGGAAGCAATCGCCAACTGGGAAGCTGAAAGGCGCATAGATAAGGGTAAGGGGAAAGAAGTTGTAAATGGTAGTAAGGCAAACTCTGATAAGCCTAAAGAGGAAGAAGTAAAGGGTAGCTGTTTCGCTACAAAGGGAGAGATAGGTCAAGTGTTAGATAGCAATGCTGAGGTACTAGTTTTAGTATGTAAAGATAATTGTGCTAACCCTGACGATATCCCTCGGGATATCCCTATAGAAGTTGAATATTTGTTGCAGGAATTCAACGATGTCTTTCCAGAAGAGCTGCCGCAGGGTCTGCCACTTCTACGTGGAATTGAACATCAGATTGACTTCATACCTGGCGCACCTATTCCAAATCGACCTGCCTACAAAGCAAATCTGGAGGAAACAAAGGAATTGCAAAGACAGATCGACAAGCTGCTTGCGCATGGTCAGGTAAGGGAATTTAAGTCCTTGTGCTGTACCTGTAATTCTAGTCCCTAAGAAAGATGGTACATGGAGAATGTGTGTTGATTGTAGAGCTGTAAATAAGAAAACAATCAAGTATAGGCATCCTATCCCTAGGCTTGATGACATGTTACAAGATTTGCATGGTTCAACAATTTACACAAAAATAGATCTTACACAGGGCTATCATCAAATTCACATGAGGGAAGGGGATGAATGGAAAACTGCTTTTAAAACTAAATTTGGTTTGTATGAGTGGTTAGTCATGCCCTTCGGTCTAACAAATGCACCTAGTACTTTTATGAGATTAATGAATCATGTGCTTAGAAAGTTCATAGGTAAATTTGTTGTGGTTTATTTTGATGATATTCTGATCTATTCAAAGGACTTCAAATCGCATGTTGAACATCTTCGTTTGGTTTTGATTGAATTACGTGCTAATCAATTGTATGCCAAGATGTAAAAATGTACTTTTTGTGTTTCGGAAGTTGTTTTTCTCGGTTTTGTAGTCTCTAAAGATGGTGTCAAAGTTGATGATGCCAAGGTGAAAGCCATTAGGGAGTGGCCGCAACCAACTTCGACAGCACAGGTCCGATCCTTCCGCGGGTTGGCTGGATTCTACAGACGGTTTGTGAAGGATTTTTCCACTAAGGCCGCACCTCTCAATGATTTGTGCAAGAAGAATGTTCCATTTGTGTGGGGGCAGGCTCAAGAAAACGCCTTTACTGTTCTTAAGCATGATCTCACTCATGCACCTGTTTTAGCATTACCTGATTTTAATAAAGTGTTTGAACTAATGTGTGATGCATCAGGTATTGGATTGGCGCAGTCTTGATGCAGGAAAGAAAGCCAATCACCTTTTTCAGTGAGAAATTAAAAGGGGCTGCCTTGAATTATCCAACTCATGATAAGGAGCTCTATGCAGTGGTCCGCGCATTTGAAACTTGGTCGCATTACTTGATGGCCAAAGAATTTGTTGTGCATAGTGATCACGAGTCTTTTAAACAATTAAAGGGACAGAATAAATTAAATAGACGTCATGCTAAGTGATAAGGGCATCCTAAGTCAACAAAAAATCAAAGTCAACAAGCAAGTGGTTCCGGAGAAGCTGAGGAGGAGGTTCGAGTTCTACATCGAGGCCTGAAAATGCTTCAGGATCCAAGCCCATATCAGAGGGATCCACTTGTAGACATCACTGGGCCCATGACCAGAAGCAGAGCGAAGAAGGTTCGAGAAGCACTCAACAACCTTGTTCAAGCTTGCCATCAAGATGCTCAGCTGATTGTAGAAGCCCACGCCTTGGAGCAAAATGAAGGAAATGTGCAACTTGCAACTCTTCTAACCATCTTTGAAGAAGAGGTGCAAATCACCAAGTCCTAATGAAGAAGAAGGCTGTTTCTTGAAGTCTTGAAGATGCCGGAAGGTTCTTGGGCTTTAAAGAAACAATTCATGAAGTTCCCTACAATTTGGGCCGACCCAAACTCATGGAGGACCAGCCCACAAGTTTCGGCCAGCCCAAGAAAGCAAGAGGAAGCCGCACGGCAGCCCACAAAGCAAGCCAACGGCTAGTTACTCAATTAGGGAATTTCTTTAATTAATTATGTTGTTTCTTTTATTCTTTTAAGTTAGTTTCCAAAAAGGGTTCCCTTATTCTTTTTGGAAGTAGGAATTTTATTCTTTTTCTTATTTTTAGTTTACAAATTCAGCTGCCACTTGTTAAGGGTAAAACCGAATTTCCTTTTCCTTTTCTTACCATTCTCCTACTTCTTTCAGGGTTTGGTATTGTAACAGAAATTAACCTCTTGGTTAATTTCCAATTCTAATTCTTTCATTCTTCTATTTCTTGTATTATTTTCGGCTACCTCTCCTATAAATAGGGGCCGAATTCTTCAATAATATTCAGAGTATTCAGATCATAAAACTTAGTGTTTGAGTACCCTCCTTTTATTGCTTTATGTATTTGCATGTCGTAGTTTACATAATTGCATGAACTTAGCTAATTAGGTTACTTACTCTACCTAATTACTCGAATATTCAAAACTCCTTTCTTACACTTGGTTCGAATCTAAAATAAAATTAATTTAGGTTAGCTTTATTTCTCTGATTTTTGAAAGTAAGTTAGAAGTATTATACGAGCTCGCCGCTTAATCACAAGGTCCTTGGCAACATTATCCGCATGTGTACAACCGTCCACATCAATTGGTATCAGAGCTAAGGAGTGGCTTCGTGGCTGGAGGAGGTCAAAGACCGAATCTTTTATCAGGTGTTTTCTTTTCCTTATCTTAAATTTCTTGGATTAGAACTCATCTTCTTGTGGGGAAAATATATATATTTTTTTTCTTCAAGCTTTCATATTTGTGATTTTTGGTACTGTTTCTGATGTGGATGGTTGTACACATGCGGATAATGTTGCCAAGGACGTTGTGATTAAGTGACAAGCTCTTACAAACCTTTAACTTACGTTCGGAATTGATAAAACAAGGGATAAACTATCCTGACCAGTTTGTTTATGAATTCGAACCAAGTGCAAGAAAAGAGGTGTGAAACATGCGAACAATTAGGTAGAGCAAGAACCTAATAGGCTAAGTTTCATGCAATTATGTAAACTACGACATGCAAATACATAAAGCAATAAAAAGAGGTATCTCAAACACTAAGTTTTTGATCTGAAATACTCTAACTTTATTGAAGAATTCGGTCACCTATTTATAGGTGAGGGTGGCTGAATTTTAATACAAAAAGTAGGAAAAGAAAAGAATTAGAATTGGAAATTAACTAAGAGGTTAATTCCTTGTACAATTACCAAACCCGGAAAGAAGTAGGAATGGTAAGAAAAGGTAACAAGAATTCGGTTTTACCTTAAACATGAGGTAGCCGAATTTACACTACCTAAAACAAGAAGGAAACTAATTGGAAAACAAGTAGGAAAGAAATAAAAGTCCTACTTCCAAAAAGAACAATGAAACCCTTTTTGGAAATTAACTAAAAGACTAAAAAGACTTAATTAAAAATCTGAAAATTAATTTCCTAAAACCGTGTGGCATTTTCGTTGGTTGGCCGTGTGGGCTCTTCTCCTTGGATTGGGCCGTGCGGTCTTCATGTTACTCCTTGGGCTGGCCGAAAACTTGTGGGCTGGTCCATGAGTTTTTGGGTTGGCCCAATTGGTAGGGAACTTTATTATTTAGTCTCTTTTAAGTCCAAGAACCTCCCGGCTTCTTCAAGACTTCAAGAAACAGCCTTCTTCTTGATTAAGATGTGATGATTTGCGCCTCTCCTTCCAAGATAGTTAGAAGAGTTGCAAATTGCACATTTCGTCCATTTTGCTCCAAGGCGTGGGCTTCTACAATCAGCTGGGCATCTTGATGGCAGGCTTGCACAAGGTTGTTGAGAGCTTCTCGTACCTTCTTCGCTCTGCTTCGGGTCATGGGCCCAGTGATGTCTACAAGTGGATCCCTCTGATATGGGCTTGGATCCTGAAGCATTGTTGGGCCTCGATGTACAACTCGAATCTCCTCCTCAGCTTCTCCGGAATCACTTGTAGTTTGACTTGCTGCGTGTTGTTGACTTTGGATGCCCTCATCATCCCCTCCCGGTTGAAAAGGATTTGTCCTCAAATCAGCAACCTGGTCATCAACAAAAGGAGACAAGTCAGCAGCATTAAAGGAAGAACTAACACCATACTCACCTGGTAAGTCGAGTTTGTAGGCGTTAAGCCCAATCTTAGAAACGATCTGAAAAGGTCCATCGCCCCTTGGATGGAGTTTGGTCCTTCTTGCTGCAGGGAATCGTTCCTTCCTCATGTGAACCCAAACCCAGTCACCTGGTTCGAAATTCACAGCCTTGCGCCGTTGGTTTGCATTGGCGGCAGCTTTGGCATAAGTCTTCTCCAGATTAGCTCGCACTTTAGCATGTATGCGTTGCACTGCTTCAGCTTTCTTCGCACCGTCTGGATTGACTTGTTCTTTGGGCGGCAAAGGAATGAGATCCATCACCGTCAAGGGAGTAAAGCCGTAGGCAACTTCAAATGGACAGAACCCTGTTGAGGAGTGCTTGCTTCGGTTGTATGCAAACTCTGCAACCGGCAAGATGTCTTCTGATGTGGACGGTTGTACACATGCGGATAATGTTGCCAAGGACCTTGTGATTAAGTGACAAGCTCTAAAAACCCTTAACTTACGTTCAAATTGCTAAAACAAGGGATAAACTATCCTGACCAGTTTGTTTAAGAAATCGAACCAAGTGCAAGAAAAGAGGTGTGAAACATGCGAACAATTAGGTTGAGCAGAACCTAAAAGGCTAAGTTTCATGCAATTATGTAAACTACAACATGCAAATACATAAAGCAATAAAAGGAGGTATCTCAAACACTAAGTTTATGATCTGAAATACTCTAAATTTATTGAAATTTCGTCCCCTTTAAATAGGAGTAAGGATGGACGAAAATCAGTAGAAAAAGAAAAGGAAAAGAATTAGAATTGGAAATTAACCAAGAGGTTAATTTCCTTTACAATACCAACTCCTGAAAGAAGTAGGAGAATGGTAAGAAAAGAAAAGGTAATTTTCGAAAATTACAACTCCTAAATCAAGAAGGAAAGCTAATTAGAAAACAAGTAGGAAAAGAATAAAAATCCTACTTCCAAAAAGAATAAGGAAAACCCTTTTGGAAATTAACTAAAAGACTAAAAAGACTTAATTAAAATCTGAAAAATAATTCCCTAAAAACCGTGTGGGCTTTTTCCTTGATTGGCCGTGTGGGCTGCTCCTTGGATTGGGCCGTGCGGCTTCATGCTTCAACTTGGGCTGGCCGAAAACTTGTGGGCTGGTCCATGAGTTTTTGGGTCGGCCCAATTTGTAGGGAATTTTATTATTTAGTTTCTTTAAGTCCAAGAACCTCCCGGCTTCTTCAAGACTTCAAGAAACAGCCTTCTTCTTGATTAATGTGGGATGATTTGCGCCTCTCCTTCCAAGATAGTTAGAAGAGTTGCAAATTTCACATTTCCTCCATTTTGCTCCAAGGCGTGGGCTTCTACAATCAGCTGGGCATCTTGATGGCAAGCTTGAACAAGGTTGTTGAGAGCTTCTCGCACCTTCTTCGCTCTGCTTCTGGTCATGGGCCCAGTGATGTCTACAAGTGGATCCCTCTGATATGGGCTTGGATCCTGAAGCATTGTCGGGCCTCGATGTAGAACTCGAACCTCCTCCTCAGCTTCTCCGGAATCACTTGTAGTTTGACTTGTTGCATGTTGTTGACTTTGGATGCCCTCATCATCTTCCCAACGCTTGAGGTTCTTCTGAATCAATGCTCTGAGTAGGTTGCCAACGGTTCGGTTGGTGACTTCCGTCTGACCATCCGTCTGTGGATGACTTGTAGTTGAAAACAACAGTTTTGTGCCGAGGCGGGACCACAAAGTCTTCCAAAAATAACTCAGAAATTTGACATCGCGATCTGACACAATTGTGTGCGGTATCCCATGCAACCGAACTATTCCCTGAAAGAACAACTCAGCTACATGTCTGGCATCATCTGATTTCCTGCAAGGAATGAAATGCGCCATTTTAGAAAACCGATCAACAACGACAAATAAAGAATCATTACCTTTCTGCGTCCTCGGAAGCCCTAGAATAAAATCCATAGAAATGTCAGTCCAAGGTACAGAAGGTACGGGTAAGGCGTGTAAAGTCCATGGGCTTAGAAGTAGATTTAGCTTGCAGACAATTAATGCATCGAGAGCAAACATTCTGTACATCTTTGCGCATATGCGGCCAGTAAAAGTGTTCATGCAACAGTTCAAGTGTTTTTATGCACACCAAAATGACCCATAAGCCCCCCACTATGAGCTTCACGAACCAGTAATTCCCTAGTGGAACTACGAGGGATGCATAACCTATTTTCCCTAAACAGAAAATCATCCTGTCTAAAGTACTTTTGGAATGCACCAGATTCACATGCTTTATACACATCAGCAAAATCAACATCAAAAGCATACAAATCTTTGAGGTATGCGAAACCTAACAATGTATGATCAAGAATTGTCCGCATTTCATACTTGCGAGATAGAGCGTCAGCAACTAAATTATCCTTACCTTTCTTAAACTTGATAATATAAGGAAAAGACTCAATAAAATTAACCCACTTTGCATGACGTCTATTTAACTTATTTTGCCCTTTTAAATGCTTAAGAGACTCAGGATCACTATGAACAACAAATTCCTTAGACATCAAGTAATGTGACCACGTTTCAAAAGCACGGACAACAGCATAGAGCTCCTTATCATATGTAGGATAATTTAAGGCAGCCCCTTTTAGTTTCTCACTGAAAAAGGCGATAGGCTTCTTCTCCTGCATTAGTACTGCGCCAATTCCAACAGCTGATGCCACACATTAGTTCAAACACTTTATCAAAATCAGGTAATGCTAAACAGGTGCATGAGTGAGATCATGCTTTAAACTAGTAAAAGCTTTTTCCTGAGCTGGCCCCCACACAAATGGTGCGTTCTTCTTGCAGAGATCATTGAGGGGCGCGGCTTTAGTGGAGAAATCTTTCACAAACCGCCTGTAGAATCCAGCCAATCCATGGAATGACCGAACTTGGGCGGCCGATGTTGGCTGCGGCCAATCCCTAATGGCCTTCACCTTGGCATCATCAACTTTGACACCATCCGAAACACAAAAGGTTCACTTTTGCATCTTGGCATATAACTGATTAGCACGTAATTCAATTAAAACCAAACGAAGATGTTCAACATGCGAATTATAATCCCTAGAATAGATCAAGATATCATCAAAATACACAACAACAAATTTACCTATAAACTTTCTAAGCACATGATTCATTAACCTCATGAAAGTACTAGGTGCATTTGTGAGACCAAAGGGCATGACTAACCACTCATATAAACCAAATTTAGTTTTAAAAGCAGTCTTCCATTCGTTCCCCTCCCTCATGCGTATTTGATGATAGCCCTGTGTCAGATCTATTTTGTATAAACAGTAGAACCATGCAAATCTTCTAACATGTCATCAAGCCTAGGGATAGGGTGCCTAACTCGATGTTATCTTATTTACTGCTCTACAATCCATACATTCTCCATGTACCTTCAGCTATAGGTAATCATCTATATAATTTAGAGATCTAGTCATATACCTTAGTTCTTACTCCTGACATCCCATACTATTCATTATCTGCAACTCCTATGTTCTGGATCTTTCTATTAATAACAGGTACAGTGTAGCAAGGTTAAGTCGATTCCCACTAGCTACTGACCATCGCCGCTTCAAAGACATCTGCGCCTAACTCCTTTGTTTCCTCAGGAATTTGCCTGTATGTAGGCGATTTGGTATAGGCGCGCCAGGGATGAAGTCAATTGATGTCAATGCCTCGAAGTGCGGCACCCTACGGCAACTCGTCTCGAAAGACATCAGCAATTTCCTGCAACAAAGAATGACTTCTTCTGTAGGGATATCCCGAGGATATCGTCAGGGTTAGAACAGTGATCCTTACAGACTAAAACAAATACAGACTAAAACAAATACATTATCATTGTTGTCTAACACTTGACCTATCTCTCCTCTCGTTGCAAAACAACTACTCCTAACTTTGTCCTGATCAGGCTTATCAGAGTTCGCCTTACTATTCTTTACAACAATTTCTTTCCCCTTACCCTTCGCTTGGCGCTTTTTAGCTTCCCATTGAGCGAGTGACTCCTTCATACGAACAGCTTCTGATCGCACTTCAGCCGATGGCATGGGTAGGAACGTGTGGATCTTGCCCTCCTGGCAGACCGAGTAAGTGTTGGCGACCCCATCATGTGTTGCCTTCAGGTCAAAGAGTCATGGTCGTCCGAGTAGAATGTGACAAGCCTCCATTGGCAGAACATCACATAAAACCGTGGATTCGAACTTACCGATAGCGTATGGTACGCTTACCTGCTTTGTGACTCTATAGCCGTCTGAGCTGTCGAGCCATTGAAGCCGATAAGGACGGGGATGATTGATGACAGGGAGGCGCAGCTTATCAACCATGTACTCACTAGCAACATTAGTACAACTCCCTCAATCAATAATCAGAACACATAACTTTCCATTTACCTTTGTGCGGGCATGGAAGATGTTTGTCCTCTGGGACGTGTCCGGGACAGCAGCTGTAGTCAGAGTGCGAGTAACCAAGTTCTGAGATGGATCTTCGTCAAGAAATTCGAACTGCTCCACAGGCTCTGACGTAGTGCTGTCAGTTAACTCCTTTATAGGGTCAACGGTTGGTTCCTCTTCATCAGATTCTGATATGTACTCACCATCTTGGCCCAATAATACCTTCCGGATGTTGGAACAGTCACGCATGTAGTGGCCACGGCCTGAACACTTGTGACAAGTAACGTTGCTGATAGACTGCCTGGGAGTTGATGGCGTTTTCTGCTGGGATGAAGAAGAAGTGGCGGCGGCAACAGGGACAATGGCCTTGCGGTCAGACATGTTCGGCCTCTTTGCTGGTGGCGAGTAGGTCGGATTCTTGCGCCAGGTTGGTGGGGCGCTGGTAGGTGTCCGGACTGGTGGAACGGACTTCAGATACTCCTCCATAACCCAAGCTTTGTGCAGCATGTCTGTCAGTGTTGTAGCATTCTGCAGTTCCACAGCTAAAGCAATACCCCTGTTTAAACCACTAAGAAAACGAGCCATAGATGCGGGCTCATCTTTCTTTACATTAGCCCTAATTTTAGCCATCTCTAACTTTCTATAATACTCATCTACTGACATTGAACCTTGTACAAGAGTATGTAACTTTCTATACAATTCTCTAAAATAATAATCAGGTACAAAAGTCCTACGCATAGATGTAGTCCAATCAAACCAAGAGAGAGGCGGTGCGCAGGCACGCATAGGGCGCGTATTCCTGTGCTGGTCCTACTGTTGATTCCACCAGATTAGGGCATAGTCGGTGAAATGGACCACTGCAAGTTGGACTTTCTTGTGTTCCGGGATCGCATGAAGTTCAAAAAAACGCTCCATCTTCATCTCCCAGTCGAGATAGTCCTCTGGATTCGTGCCTCCGGCAAAGGGCGGAACGGTAGTTTTGCACTGACTGAGGCCTGCGAATGGCTGGTCTGCGGCGTTGGGGCCTAGACCGGTCGGCTCGTCGTCTAAGTCTGTGCGCCTCTGGTCCCGTTCTGTCCTGAGTTCATCGACTTCCTCCGTGAGTGTAGCGAATTGCGCGGAGAGTTGCGCAATCGCAGCCAGAATTTGCTCATTCCCGAGAGGGTTAGGAGCACTACCACCTGACATTGGTAAAAGAAGCGAAAATCTGTCTGCTAAGAATAAGGAAAAGTGAGAAATAACCTTAGCCCCTTATTCCCCCAAGTGTTTCCCACCTAATAGCTACACACAAACCCCGTGTATCGCTCTAGGGTGGTGCCCTGTATAAGATGTGCACTCAAGCCTTTTACCACTCAAACTCCCGGTATTGATAAATGTATCAGGCAAGCAGTAATTCACACAAAAGCAATGACACTTAAGAAAGAAGCAAAAATTTTCGCAAAAACAACACTTGGTTCTGTTTTGAAAAATCTTTTCGTAAACGATATTTATGTAATATAGTTCAGATATGAAGTACACAACAGGAAATTTCGGGGTTAAGCCCTCAAATTTCAGAAAAGATGAGTGTACACGATGACAAAATCCAAACTATAATTAAAGATCTAATGTATAGGTCGCACGAAAAGATAAACAAGGCAATTGAAAGCAGGGCAATTCAAAGTGAATAGAAGCAAAGAAAATTAGCAGAGTTGAAACGACTTCAGGAAAGCCTAAACTACCAAAGAAGCGATCACCCACCCAAATAGGTAATCAAGAAACCAATCCCCACAAATTATCAATTCTTCTAATATGCAAAACAGTACCAAATTTGCGAAGTTACTACCCCTTAATGGCCGAAAACATAACTAAATTATAGCAATATGCGATTTTTAATTATGAAAACCCTAGGGCCAGCAAAACAATTCTTCAAGTTACTAGCCTATTCCCAGGGATAATCTTAGCAGCACAAGGATACGAAATCAAGAATTCACTATATTTTCAAGAATTCAAAAGAAAGTATCCAAAATAAGAGCATGCAATTTTATAATACGCAAACAAGTGAGCTGCTTAACATCAACCGCAAAACTCACAATTTTCAGCAAAATCAGCACAAAAGAAGGGTAGAAAAGTGTCGTAAAAACCAAGCAAACAAAACCCTAGGTCGCGTGAATTAGCGACGGAAAAACCCGAACCCTAGTGTCGCAAAACCGAAACCCTAATCTGAAAATTGAGGTCCGATTTTAATTTCGAAAAATTGCAACAAGGGTATCCGAATTTTAAGAACATTTGCGATTTGAAAGATGGAAAAACAGTACATAAAATCGCAATTTTTAAGCTGGAAGAAAAAAAAAATTTCCCCCCCAAGAAGATGAATTCAATTCCAAGAATTTCAAGAATAATCAAGATTAACAAGGAACAGAAAACACCTGGAAAAGGATTTGATCGGTTGATCTCCTCCGGTCACGAAACCACTCCTTAGCTCTGATACCAATTGATGTGGACGGTTGTACACATGCGGATAATGTTGCCAAGGACCTTGTGATTAAGTGACAAGCTCTTACAAACCTTTAACTTACGTTCAGAATTGATAAAACAAGGGATAAACTATCCTGACCAGTTTGTTTATGAATTCGAACCAAGTGCAAGAAAAGAGGTGTGAAACATGCGAACAATTAGGTAGAGCAAGAACCTAATAGGCTAAGTTTCATGCAATTATGTAAACTACGACATGCAAATACATAAAGCAATAAAAGGAGGTATCTCAAACACTAAGTTTTTGATCTGAAATACTCTAACTTTATTGAAGAATTCGGTCACCTATTTATAGGTGAGGGTGGCCGAATTTTAATACAAAAAGTAGGAAAAGAAAAGAATTAGAATTGGAAATTAACCAAGAGGTTAATTCCTTGTACAATTACCAAACCCGGAAAGAAGTAGGAATGGTAAGAAAAGGTAACAAGAATTCGGTTTTACCTTAAACATGAGGTAGCCGAATTTACACTACCTAAAACAAGAAGGAAACTAATTGGAAAACAAGTAGGAAAGAAATAAAAGTCCTACTTCCAAAAAGAACAATGAAACCCTTTTTGGAAATTAACTAAAAGACTAAAAAGACTTAATTAAAAATCTGAAAATTAATTTCCTAAAACCGTGTGGCTTTTTCCTTGGTTGGCTGTGTGGGCTCTTCTCCTTGGATTAGGCCGTGCGGTCTTCATGCTACTCCTTGGGCTGGCCGAAAACTTGTGGGCTGGTCCATGACTTTTTGGGTTGGCCCAATTGGTAGGGAACTTTATTATTTAGTCTCTTTTAAGTCCAAGAACCTCCAGGCTTTTTCAAGACTTCAAGAAACAGCCTTCTTCTTGATTAAGATGTGATGATTTGCGCCTCTCCTTCCAAGAAAGTTAGAAGAGTTGCAAATTGCACATTTCCTCCATTTTGCTCCAAGGCGTGGGCTTCTACAATCAGCTGGGCATCTTGATGGTAGGCTTGCACAAGGTTGTTGAGAGCTTCTCGTACCTTCTTCGCTCTGCTTCTGGTCATGGGCCCAGTGATGTCTACAAGTGGATCCCTCTGATATGGGATTGGATCCTAAAGCATTGTTGGGCCTCGATGTAGAACTCGAACCTCCTCCTCAGCTTCTCCGGAATCACTTGTAGTTTGACTTGCTGCGTGTTGTTGACTTTGGATGCCCTCATCAGTTTCCTATCTTTTAAAAACGCAAATTTCTTTAAAAATTCGGATACCCTTGCTGTAATTTCAGAATTTAAAATCGGGCCTTAAATTTCAAACTAGGGTTCGGGTTTTTCGTGACACTAGGGTTTTGGATTTTCCGTCGCTAATTCTCGCGACACTAGGGTTTAAGTGCTGGGCTTTTTGCGACATTATTCTACCCCTTTTGGTGTTGTTTTGTTGAAAATTGTGAGTTTTGCGGTTGATGTTAAGCAGCTCACTTGTTTGCGCATTGTCAAATTGCATGCTCTATTTTGGGATACCTTCTTTTGAATTCTTGAAAATATAGTGAATTCTTGATTTCGTATCCTTGTGCTGCTAAGATTACCCCAGGGATCAAGTTAGTAAATCGAAAATTGCTAGCCCTAGGGTTTTCGTTTCATTGAAATCGCATATTGTTAGTTCGGCCAACTTGGGGGTTTGAGTTAATTTCGCAATTTAGTACTGTTTTGCATATTGGGAGAATTAAGAATTTGTGGGGATTGGTTTCTTGATTACCTATTGAGTGGGTGATCTCTTCTTTGGGTAGTTTTAGGACTTTCCTGAAGTTGTTTCAACTCTGCTTATTTTTCTTTGCTTCTATTCAATTTTGAATTGCCCTTCTTTCAATTACCTAGTTATCTTTTCGTGCGACCTGAACGTTTACTCTTACATTATAATTTGGATTTTGTCATCGTGCACACTCATCTTTTCTGAAATTTGAGGGCTTAACCCCGAAATTTCCTGTTGTGTACTTCATATCTGAATTATATTATAAACTATCGTTTGCGAAAAGATTTTTCAAAATAGAACCAAGTGTCTATTTTTGCAAAAAATTTGCTTCTTTTCTTAAGTGTCATTGCTTTTGTGTGAATTGCTGCTTGCCTGATACATTTATCAATACCGGGAGGTAGAGAGGAAAAAGGCTTGAGTGTTCATAATTTACAGGGCGCCACCCTAGAGCGAAGACGGGGTTTGTGTGTAGCTGTTAGGTGGGAAACACTTGGGGGAATAAGGGGGTAACGTTATTTCTCACTTTTCCTTATTCTAAGTAGACAGGTTTTTCGCTTTCTTTATCCAATGTCAGATGGAGGTGCTCTTAACCCTTTGGACTCAGGACTGAACGAGAGCAACGCCGCACAGACTCAGACGACGATGTGGCCGCCCCTGGCACCAACGCCACAGACCAACCTTTCGCAGGCCTCAGTCAGTGCAAGACAACCGTTCTGCCCTTTGCCGGAGGCACGAATCCAGAGGACTATCTCGACTAGGAGATGAAGATGGAGTGCATTTTTGAACTTCATGCGATCCCAGAACACAAGAAAGTCCAACTTGCAGTGGTCCATTTCATAGACTATGCCCTAATTTGGTGGAATCAACAAATGGATCAACGCAGAAACACGCGTCCTATGCGGGCCCGTGCTCCGCCTCTCACGTGGTTTGATTTGACTACATCTATGCGTAGGACTTTTGTACCTGATTACTATTTTAGAGAATTGTATAGGAAATTACATACTCTTGTACAAGGTTCTATGTCTGTAGATGAATACTATAGAAAACTAGAGATGGCAAAAATTAGGGCTAATGTACAGGAAGATGAGCCCGTATCTATGGCTCGTTTTCCTAATGGTTTAAACAGGGGTATTGCTTTAGCTGTTGAATTGCAGAATGCTACAACTCTGACAGACATGCTGCACAAAGCTCGGGTCAGGGAGGAGTACTTGAAATCCGTTCCACCAATCCGGACACCTACCAGCGCCCCACCGGCTTGGCGCAAGAACCCAGCCTACTCTCCACCAGCAAGGAGGCCGATCCAGTCAGAGAGAAAAGCCATAGTCCCTGTTGCCGCCACCCCTTCTTCATCACAGGCCAGAACGCCATCAACTCCCAGACAGTCCATCAGCAACGTAACTTGCCACAAGTGCTCAGGCCGTGGCCACTACATGCGTGACTGTCCCAACATCCGGAAGGTATTATTAGGCCAAGATAGTGAGTACATTTGAAACGACAATGAAGAAGAACCAGCCGTTAACCCCTCACAGGAGTTAACTGACAGCACTCCGTCTGCACCAGTGGAGCAATTCGAGTTCCTCGAGGAAGATCCCTCTCAGAATTTGGTTACTCGCACTCTGACTACAGCTGCTGTCCCAGACACCGCTCAGCGGACAAACATCTTTCACGCCAGAACAAAGGTAAATGGAAAGTTGTGTGTTCTGATTATTGATGGAGGGAGATGCACAAACGTTGCTAGTGAATACATGGTTGACAAGCTGAAGCTTCCTGTTATCAATCATCCACGTCCTTATCGGCTACAATGGCTCAACAGCTCAGACGGCTACAGAGTCACAAAGCAGGTAAGCGTACCATACTCTATCGGTAAGTTCGAATCCACTGTTTTATGTGATGTTCTGCCAATGGAGGCTTGTCACATTCTACTCGGACGACCATGGCTCTTTGACCTGAAGGCAACACATGATGGGGTCGCCAACACTTACTCGGTCTGCCAGGAGGGCAAGATCCACACATTCCTACCCATGCCACCTCACGAAGTGCGATCCGAAGCTGTGCGAATCAAAGATGCAATCGCTGCTTGGGGAGCTGAAAAACGCATGGATAAGGGTAAGGGGAAAGAAATTGTAAAGGGTAGTAAGGCGAACTCTGATAAGCCTGATCAGGACAAAGTTAGGGGTAGTTGTTTTGCTACTTTAGGGGAGATAGGTCAAGTGTTAGACAGCAATGATGATGTATTGGTTTTAGTTTGTAAAGATAGTTGCACTAACCCTGACGATATCCCTCGGGATATCCCTATAGAAGTCTCTTCTTTGTTGCAGGAATTCGCTGATGTTTTTCCAGAAGAGTTGTCGCAGGGTCTGCCGCCACTTCGAGGAATTGAACATTAGATTGACTTCCTCCCTGGCGCGCCTATACCAAATCGGCCTGCTTACAAAGCAAATCCGGAGGAAACAAAGGAGTTGCAGAAGCAAATTGAAAAGCTATTGGCGCATGGTCAGGTAAGGGAATCTCTAAGTCCTTATGCTGTACCTGTCATTCTAGTCCCTGAAAAAGACAGTACTTGGAGAATGTGTATAGATTGTGGAGCTGTCAATAAGATAACAATCAAGTATAGGCACCCTATCCCTAGGCTTGATGACATGTTAGAAGATTTGCATGGTTCCCCAATTTATACAAAAATAGATCTTACACAGGGCTATCATCAAATTCACATGAGGGAAGGGGATGAATGGAAAACTGCTTTTAAGACTAAATTTGGTTTATATGAGTGGTTAGTCATGCCCTTTGGTCTCACAAATGCACCTAGTACTTTCATGAGGTTAATGAATCATGTGCTTAGAAAGTTTATAGGTAAATTTGTTGTTATGTATTTTGATGATATTCTGATCTATTCTAGAGATTATAAATCGCATGTTGAACATCTTCGTTTGGTTTTAATTGAATTACGTGCTAATCAATTATATGCCAAGATGCAAAAGTGTACTTTTTGTGTTTTGGAGGTTGTTTTTCTCGGTTTTGTAGTCTCTGCAGAAGGTGTCAAAGTTGATGATGCCAAGGCGAAGGCCATTAGGGATTGGCCGCAGCCAACTTCGGCCGCACAGGTTCGGTCATTCCATGGATTGGCTGGATTCTATAGACGGTTTGTGAAGGATTTTTCCACTAAAGCCGCGCCTCTTAATGATCTTTGCAAGAAGAATGTTCCATTTGTGTGGGGGCAGGCTCAGGAAAACGCCTTTACTGTACTTAAGCATGATCTCACTCATGCACCTGTTTTAGCATTACCTAATTTTGATAAAGTGTTTGAACTAATGTGTAATGCATCAGGTGTTGGAATTGGCGCAGTTTCAATGCAGGAAAGAAAGCCTATCGCCTTTTTCAGTGAGAAGCTTAAAGGAGCTACTTTGAATTATCCTACATATGATAAGGAGCTCTATGCTGTTGTCCGTGCCTTTGAGACTTGGTCGCATTATTTGATGTCTAAAGAATTTGTTGTTCATAGTGATCATGAGTCTCTTAAGCATTTAAAAGGACAGAATAAATTGAATAGACGTCATGCTAAGTGGGTTAACTTTATTGAGTCTTTTCCTTACATTATTAAGTATAAGAAAGGTAAAGATAATTTAGTTGCTGACGCTCTATCTCGCAGGTATGAAATTCTGACAATTTTAGATCATACTTTGTTAGGATTCGCATATCTCAAGGGTTTATATGCTTCTGATGTTGATTTTACTGATTTGTATAAAGCCTGTGAATCTGGTGCATTCCAAAAGTACTACAGACAGGATGGTTTTATGTTTAGTGAAAATAGGTTATGCATCCCTCGTAGTTCCACTAGGGAATTACTGGTTCGTGAAGCTCATAGTGGGGGTCTTATGGGTCATTTTGGTGTGCATAAAACACTTGAACTGTTGCATGAACACTTTTATTGGCCACATATGCGAAAAGATGTACAGAATGTTTGCACACGTTGCATTAATTGTTTGCAAGCTAAATCTACTTCTAAACCCCATGGACTTTACACGCCTTTGCCTGTACCTTCTGTACCTTGGACTGACATTTCTATGGATTTTATTCTAGGGCTTCCGAGGACGCAGAAAGGTAATGATTCTTTATTTGTCGTTGTTGATGGGTTTCCTAAGATGGCGCATTTCATTCCTTGCAGGAAATCAGATGATGCCAGACATGTAGCTGAGTTGTTCTTTCAGGGAATAGTTCAGTTGCATGGGATACCGCGCACAATTGTGTCAGATCGCGACGTCAAATTTCTGAGTTATTTTTGGAAGACTTTGTGGTCCCGCCTCGACACAAAACTGTTGTTTTTTACTACAAGTCATCCACAGACGGATGGTCAGACGGAAGTCACCAACCGAACTGTTGGCAACCTACTCAGGGCGTTAATTCAGAAGAACCTCAAGCGTTGGGAAGACATCTTGCTGGTTGCAGAGTTTGCATACAACTGAACCAAGCATTCCTCAACAGGATTCTGTCCATTTGAAGTTGCCTACGGCTTTACTCCTTTGACGGTGATGGATCTCATTCCTTTACCACCCAAGGAACAAGTTAATCCAGATGGTGCAAAGAAAGCTGAAGCTGTGCAACGCATACATGCTAAAGTTCGAGCTAATCTGGAGAAAACGTATGCCAAAGCCGCCGCCAATGCAAACCAACGGCGAAAGGCTGTAGACTTCAAACCAGGCGACTGGGTTTGGGTTCACATGAGGAAGGAACGATTCCCTGCTGCAAGAAGGAGCAAACTCCATCCAAGGAGCAATGGACCTTTTCAGATCGTTTCCAAGATTAGGCCTAACGCCTACAAACTCGACTTACCAGATGAGTATCGTGTTAGTTCTTCCTTGAATGTTGCTGACTTGTCTCCTTTTACTCATGAACAGGGTTCTGATTTGAGGACAAATCCTTTTCAACCGGGAGGGGATGATGAGGGCATCCTAAGTCAAGCAACAAATCAAAGTCAACAAGCAAGTGGTTTCAGAGAAGCTGAGGAGGAGGTTCGAGTTCTACATCGAGGCCCGACAATGCTTCAGGATCCAAGCCCATATCAGAGGGATCCACTTGTAGACATCACTGGGCCCATGACCAGAAGCAGAGCGAAGAAGGTTCGAGAAGCACTCAACAACCTTGTTCAAGCTTTCCATCAAGATGCTCAGCTGATTGTAGAAGCCCACGCCTTGGAGCAAAATGAAGAAAATGTGCAACTTGCAACTCTTCTAACCATCTTTGAAGAAGAGGCGCAAATCACCAAGTCCTAATGAAGAAGAAGGCTGTTTCTTGAAGTCTTGAAGATGCCGGAAGGTTCTTGGGCTTTAAAGAAACAATTCATGAAGTTCCCTACAATTTGGGCCGACCCAAACTCATGGAGGACCAGCCCACAAGTTTCGGCCAGCCCAAGAAAGCAAGAGGAAGCCGCACGGCAGCCCACAAAGCAAGCCAACGGCTAGTTACTCAATTAGGGAATTTCCTTAATTAATTAAGTTGTTTCTTTTATTCTTTTAAGTTAGTTTCCAAAAAGGGTTCCCTTATTCTTTTTGGAAGTAGGAATTTTATTCTTTTTCTTATTTTTAGTTTACAAATTCGGCTGACACTTGTTAAGGGTAAAACCGAATTTCCTTTTCCTTTTCTTACCATTCTCCTACTTCTTTCAGGGTTTGGTATTGTAACAGAAATTAACCTCTTGGTTAATTTCCAATTCTAATTCTTTCATTCTTCTATTTCTTGTATTATTTTCGGCTACCTCTCCTATAAATAGGGGCCGAATTCTTCAATAATATTCAGAGTATTCAGATCATAAAACTTAGTGTTTGAGTACCCTCCTTTTATTGCTTTATGTATTTTCATGTCGTAGTTTACATAATTGCATGAACTTAGCTAATTAGGTTATTTGCTCTACCTAATTACTCGCATGTTCAAAACTCCTTTCTTACACTTGGTTCGAATCTAAAATAAAATTAACTTAGGTTAGCTTTATTTCCTGATTTTCGAAAGTAAATTAGAAGTATTATACGAGCTCGGCACTTAATCACAAGGTCCTTGGCAACATTATCCGCATGTGTGCAACCGTCCACATCACTAAGTGGGTTAACTTTATTGAATATTTTTCTTACATTATTAAGTATAAGAAAGGTAAAGATAATTTAGTTGCTGACGCTCTATCTCGCCGGTATGAAATTCTAGCTGTTTTAGATCATTCTTTGCTAGGATTTGCATATCTAAAGGATTTGTATGCTTCTGATGTTGATTTTTTGGATTTATATAAAGCATGTGAATCTGGTGCATTCCATAAGTACTATAGACAGGATGGTTTTCTGTTTAGGGAAAATAGGTTATGCATCCCTCGTAGTTCTGCTAGGGAATTACTGGTTCTTGAAGCTCATAGTGGGGGTCTTATGGGTCATTTTGGTGTGCATAAAACACGTGAGGTGTTACATGAGCATTTTTATTGGCCGCATATGAGAAATGATGTACAACATGTTTGCACTCGTTACATTCATTGTTTGAAAGCTAAGTCTACGTCTAAACCCCATGGACTTTACACGCCTTTGCCTATTCCTTCTTTGCCTTGGACTGACATTTCCATGGATTTTATTCTAGGTCTTCCGAGGACGCAAAGAGGTAATGATTCTTTATTTGTCGTTGTTGATCGGTTTTCTAAAATGTCACACTTTATTCCTTGCAGGAAATCAGATGATGCCAGACATGTAGGTGAGTTGTTCTTTCAAGGGATAGTTCGGTTGCATGGAATCCCGCGCACAATTGTGTCAGATCGATACGTCAAATTTCTGAGTTACTTTTGGACGACTTTGTGGTCTCGCCTCGGCACAGAACTGTTGTTTTCGACTACAAGTCATCCACAGACGGATGGTCAGACGGAAGTCACCAACCGCACCGTTGGCAATCTCCTTAGGGCGCTTATTCAGAAGAATCTCAAACGTTGGGAAGAAATCTTGCCGGTTGCAGAGTTTGCATACAACCAAACCAAGCACTCCTCAACAGGGTTCTGTCCATTTGAAGTTGCCTACGGAACAGGTTAATCTCGACGGTGCAAAGAAAGCTGAAACTGTGCAGCGCATACATGCCAAAGTTCGAGCAAATCTGGAGAACACCTACGCCAAAGCCACCGCCAATGCAAACCAACGGCGCAAGGCTGTGAACTTTGAACCAGGCGACTGGGTTTGTGTTCACATGAGGAAGGAACGATTCCCTGCTGTGAGAAGGACAAAGCTCCATCCCCGGGGCGATGGACCTTTTCAGATCGTGTCCAAACTTGGGCCTAATGCTTACAAACTTGATTTACCAGGTGAGTATGGTGTTAGTACTTCCTTTAATGTTGCTGACTTGTCTCCTTTTACTCATGAACAGGGTGCTGATTTGAGGTCAAATCATTTTCAACCTGGAGAGGATGATGAGGGCATCCACACGCCAGCAAAAAGTCAAGATGCAAGTGATTCCGGAGAAGCTGAGGAGGTTCGAGTTCTACATCGAGGTCCAACAATGCTTCAGGATCCAAGTCAATATCAGAGGGATCCACTTGTAGACATCACTGGGCCGATGACCAGAAGCAGAGCGAAGAAGGTTCGAGATGCACTCAACAACCTTGTCCAAGCTTACCATCAGGACGCTCAGTTGATAGTAGAAGCAAACGCCTTGCAGCAGAAAGACGGAAAGGTTCAAATTGCAACACTTCTAACCATTATTGAAGAAGAGGCGCAATTCTCCAATCCTCAATGAAGAAGAAGGCTGTTTCTTGAAGTTCTTGAAGATGCCGGAAGATTCTTGGACTTTAAAGAAACATTTCTTGAAGTTCCCTACATTTTTCAGAATGCGACATCAAGTTGGCCCAACCCAAACTCAGGGAGACCAGCCCACAAGTTTCGGCCAGCCCAAGGAAGCCCACAAGAGAGCCACACGGCCAGCCCACAAAGAAAGCCCACACGGCTACTTAATTGGCTAGGGTTCTTTTAATTAGTTAGGGTTTCTTTAAGTTAAAGGTTCTTTTTACTCTTTTAGTTAGTTTCCAAAAAGGGTTCCTTCTTGATCTCCTTTTTGGGAGTAGGAATTTTATTCTTTCCTTATTAATTAAAGTTGTAATTCGGCTGCCACTTACCAAAAAGGGCTGACCGAAATTTATTTTCCTTTTCTTACCATTACCCACTTCTTTCCGGGTTTGGTATTGTAAAAGAAATTAACCTCTTGGTTAATTTCCAATTCTACTTCTTTTCCTTATTGTTTTCCATCACTTTTTCGGCTGATCTACACCTATAAATAGGCAGCCGAACCATCAATAAAATTCACGTATTCAGATCATAAAAACTTAGTGTTTTGAGTACCCTCCCTTTATTGCTTTATGTATTTGCATGTTGTAATTTACATAATTGCATGAAACTTAGCTAATTAGGTTACTTGCTCTACCTAATTAATTCGCATGTTTCAAACTCTTTTCTTACACTTGGTTCGAAATTCTAAAACAAATTAGCTTAGGTTAAGTTCTTTTTATTTCTCTAAATTTTCGGGTAAGAAGGAGTATTATACGAGCTACGCTACTTAATCACAAGGTCCTTGGCAACTTTAATCCGCATGTGTACAACCGTCCACATCAAGTTCTATTTCCTCTTTGTTTTTGGTTTCTTTAATTTGGCCACCCCCCTATAAATAGGGCAGCTGAGTTCCATCTTTTAATTAGTTGATTAATTGATAAAAGTTAGTTTATACTTTATTAAATCACTCACATTTATTTTGGGCATATGTAATTTGCATGCTTGTTAATTACTAAAAGCTACAAAAACTGTAGGCTACTAGATAATTGCTCTGACTAATGCTAAGCTTTGTTTTGATTCTATTATTCTCCACTTGGTTCAAATTGTGTGTTTAAATTACTTAGTTAATTTATTAGTCTGCTAAATCCAAGGGTAAGGGTTCTAGGAGTTAAGAGCTACGTCTTGCAATTAGACTTTCATGGAAACTTTTCGCATCGAGTTCTTGGTTTCCACGGCATTGGGGATCAAGGGTTCACATCAGGTGTTCCTCTCATATGGAAGAAGTGTCGGCTCCAAGCGACACGTCTTTCGTCGACAAGCCCTACATAGCGGGCAAGCAACTGCTATCTAGTCAAGCGGGAAGACTAGGTGCCCAAGTCTTTTCAGATAAGTCCTTATGACCAATTTCATGCTAAGGTGATCATGGCAAGCCCTAGTGATGTGGACGGTTGTACACATGCGGATAATGTTGACAAGGACCTTGTGATTAAGCGGCGAGCTCTTAGAATTCTCTAACTTACTTTCGGCTAAGAGAAACAAAGAGAAGCTATCCTAAGCTAACTTGTTTTATAGTCGAACCAAGTGTAAGAAAGAGATTTGAAACATGCGAATAATTAGGTAGAGCAAGAACCTAATTAGCTAAGTTTCATGCAATTATGTAAACTACAACATGCAAATACATAAAGCAATAAAATGAGGGTACTCAAACACTAAGTTTTATGATCTGAATACTCTGGATTATTATTGATGATTCGGCCCCTATTTATAGGTTAAGGGCAGCCGAAACTAATACAAGAAGTAGGAAAAGAAAAGAAGTGGAATTGGAAATTAACCAATAGGTTAATTTCTTTTACAATACCAAACCCAGAAAGAAGTGGGAATGGTAAGAAAAAGGAAAAACAACTTGCGGTTACCCCTTTTTGGTAAGTGGCAGCCGAATTACAATTTTAAGTAATAAAGAAGGAACAAAAATCCTACTTCCAAAAAGAGATCAAGAAGGAACCCTTTTTTGAAACTAACTTAAAAAGAAAGAAACAACTTAATTAATTAAGTCCGAAAACCCTAACTAATTTAAGGAGCCGTGTGGGCTTTGCTTGGTGGGCTTGGCCGTGCGGCTTCTTGTGAGCTCCTTGGGCTGGCCGAAACTTGTGGGCTGGTCTCCATGAGTTTGGGTCGGCCCAAATTGTAGGGAACTTTATTAATTTGTTTCTTTAAGTCCAAGAACCTTCCGGCATCTTCAAGAACTTCAAGAAACAGCCTTCTTCTTTAATGGGAAGTGCTTAATTGCGCCTCTTCTTCAAGAATGGTTAGAAGAGTTGCAATTTGAACATTTCCTTCTTTCTGTTCCAAGGCGTGTGCGTCTTTTTGGCCGTCCTCTTTGTTTCGTGGATTCTGACTCATAATGTGTGTTGTTTTCGCCCTTGATGTCCTCATCATTCCCTCCCAGTTGGAAAGGATTCGTCGTCGAATCCAAGGTGCTGAAAACAAACAGAAACAAGTCAGGAAGATTAACACAAAACATAGAGCATGCTTACCTGTCAAATTAAGCTTGTAAGCAGGAGGCCCTATTGCCGAGACGATTGGAAAAGGGATATCGCCATCACGGGCGTTAATCTCCTGGACATCTCCTTCGCAGTGTAGACAACAGGCAACAGTGCTTTGCAGTAGTTCTGATCGTGAGCCAAAAGCTCGGCGATCTGTCTTTGTAACTCCGTTGTCTCCACCGGATTGGCGTTGTGGGCCCGAATAGGAGCTTCAGGTATGAAGTCGATCGAATGTTTTATTCCACGAAGAGGCTGCAATCCCTGCAGCAGCTCTTCTGGAAAAACATCGTTGGAGTCCTGCAACAAAGAAACGACTTTCATAGGGATATCCCAAGGGATATCGTCAGGGTTAGCACAATTATCTTTACACACTGAATGATGAGGGCATCCCAAGTCAACATCACCCAACAAGTCAACCTACAAGTGATTCCGGAGAAGCTGAGGAGGAGGTTCGAGTTCTACATCGAGGCCCAACAATGCTTCAGGATCCAAGCCCATATCAGAGGGATCCACTTGTAGACATCACTGGGCCCATGACCAGAAGCAGAGCGAAGAAGGTGCGAGAAGCACTCAACAACCTTGTTCAAGCTTGCCATCAAGATGCCCAGCTGATTGTAGAAGCCCACGCCTTGGAGCAAAATGGAGGAATTGTACAATTTGCAACTCTTCTAACTATCTTGGAAGAAGAGGCGCAAATCATCACATCTTAATCAAAAAGAAGGCTGTTTCTTGAAGTTTTGAAGAAGCCGGGAGGTTCTTGGACTTAGAAGAAACTAAATAATAAAGTTCGCTACCAATTGGGCCACCCAAAACTCATGGACCAGCCCACAAGTTTTCGGCCAGCCCAAGGAGTAGCATGAAGGCGCACGGCCCAATCCAAGGAGAAGAGCCCACACGGCCAACCAAGGAAAAAGCCACACGGCTTAGGATTTAATTTTCAGATTTTAATTAAGTTATTTTATTTTTAGTTAAATTCCAAAAAGGGTTTCCTTATTCTTTTTGGAAGTAGGATTTTTATTCTTTTCCTACTTGCTTTCTAATTAGCTTTCCTTCTTGATTTAGGAGTTGTAATTTTCGGCAATCACCCAATGATGAGGTGACCGAAATTTAGTTACCTTTTCTTACCATTCCTACTTCTTTTCGGGTTTGGTAATTGTACAAGAAATTAACCTCTTGGTTAATTTCCACTTCCAATTCTTTTCTTTTTCTAAGTCTTGTATTTTCGGCCATTCCTTCTCTTATTTAAGGGGACCGAATTCATCAAATAAAGACAGAGTATTTCAGATCATAAACTTAGTGTTTCAAGTACCTCCTTTTATTGCTTTATGTATTTGCATGTCGTAGTTTACATAATTGCATGAAACTTAGCCAATTAGGTTCTTGCTCTGCCTAGTTGTTCGCATGTTTCACACCTCTTTTCTTGCACTTGGTTCGAATTTGTAAACAAATTGGTCAGGATAGTTTTTCCCTTGTTTTATCAAATCCGAACGTGAGTTAAAGGTTTTTGTAAGAGCTTGTCACTTAATCACAAGGTCCTTGGCAACATTATCCGCATGTGTACAACCGTCCACATCACTAAAACTAGTACATCAGCATTGCTATCTAAACAACTACTTTTATCTTTTTCCTGTTTAGGCTTATCAGAGTTCGCCTTACTACCCTTTACAATTTCCTTCCCTTTACCCTTCTCTTGGCGTTTCGCAGCTCCCCAAGTCGCGATCGGATCCTTGATTCGAACAGCTTCGGATCGCACTTCGTGAGGTGGCATGGGTAGGAACGTGTAGATCTTGTCCTCCTGGCAGACTGAGTAAGTGTTGGCGACCCCATCATGTGTTGCCTTCAGGTCAAAGAGCCATGGTCGTCCGAGTAGAATGTGACAAGCCTCCATTGGCAGAACATCACATAAAATAGTGGATTCGAACTTACCGATAGCGTATGGTACGCTTACCTGCTTAGTAACTCTGTAGCCGTCTGAGCTGTCGAGCCATTGTAGCCGATAAGGACGTGGATGATTGATAACAGGAAGCTTCAGCTTGTCAACCATATACTCACTAGCAACGTTAGTGCAACTTCCTCCATCAATTATCAGAACACACAGCTTTCCATTTACCTTAGTTCTGGCGTGGAAAATGTTTGTCCGTTGAGTTGTGTCTGGGACAACAGCTGTAGTCAGAGTGTGAGTAACCAAGTTCTGATTCGGATCCTCCTCAATGAACTTGAATTGCTCCACTGGTGCAGACGGAGTGTGATGTGGACGGTTGTACACATGCGGATAATGTTGCCAAGGACCTTGTGATTAAGTGACAAGCTCGAATAGAATCCCTAACTCACGTTCAGATTTAAGAGAAAACAAAGGAAAGCTAACCTAGCTAACTTGTTTATAAATTCGAACCAAGTGCAAGCAAGAGATGTGAAACATGCGAATAATTAGGTAGAGCAAGAACCTAATTAGCTAAGTTTCATGCAATTATGTAAACTACGACATGCAAATACATAAAGCAATAAAATGAGGGTACTCAAACATTAAGTTTTATGATATGAATACTCTGATTATTATTGAAGAATTCGGCCCCTATTTATAGGAGAGGTAGCCGAAAATAATACAAGAAATAGAAGAAGGAAAGAATTAGAATTGGAAATTAACCAAGAGGTTAATTTCTTTTACAATTACCAAACCCGGAAAGAAGTAGGAATGGTAAGAAAAGGAAAGCAATTTTCGGATTTACCCTTGACAAGTGGCAGCCGAAAATTGTAACTAAAAAAATAAGGAAAAGAATAAAAATCCTACTTCCAAAAATAATAAGGGAACCCTTTTTGGAAATTAACTTAAAAGAATAAAACAACCTAATTAAGTAAAAGAAAAGAACCCTAATTTGGTAACTAGCCGTTTGGACTAGCCGTTTGGACTTGCTAGCCGTTGGGCTTGCTTTGTGCGGCTTCTTCTTGCTTCCTTTTGGGCTGGCCGAAACTTGTGGGCTGGTCCATGAGTTTTGGATCGGCCCAAATTGTAGGGAAATTTATTAATTTGTTTCTTTTAAGTCCAAGAACCTTCCGGCATCTTCAAGACTTCAAGAAACAGCCTTCTTCTTCATTAGGACTTGATGATTTGCGCCTCTTCTTCAAAGATGGTTAGAAGAGTTGCAAATCGCACATTTCCTCCATTTTCCTCCAAGGCGTAGGCTTCTACAATTAACTGAGCATCCTGATGGCAAGCTTGAACAAGGTTGTTGAGTGCATCTCGAACCTTCTTCGCTTTGCTTCTGGTCATGGGCCCAGTGATGTCTACAAGTGGATCCCTCTGATATGGGCTTGGATCCTGAAGCATTGTCGGGCCTCGATGTAGAACTCGAACCTTCTCCTCAGCTTCTCCGGAATCACTTGTAGTTTGACTTGTTGCGTGTTGACTTTGGATGCCCGCATCATCCCCTCCCGGTTGAAAAGGATTTGTCCTCAAATCAGCATCCTGTTCCTGCGAAAAAGGAGATAAGTCAGCAACATTAAAGGAAGAACTAACACCATACTCACCTGGTAAGTCGAGTTTGTAGGCGTTAGGCCCAATCTTGGAAACGATCTGAAAAGGTCCATCGCCCCTTGGATGGAGTTTGGTCCTTCTTGCTACAGGGAATCTTTCCTTCCTCATGTGAACCCAAACCCAGTCGCCTGGTTCAAAGTTCACAGCCCTGCGCCGTTGGTTTGCTGTGGCGGCGGCTTTGGCATATGTTTTCTCCAGATTTGCGCGGACTCTTGCATGAATGCGCTGCACGGTTTCTGCTTTCTTTACACCATCTGGATTAACTTGTTCCTTAAGCGGCAAAGTGATGAGATCCATCACCGTCAAAGGAGTAAAGCCGTAGGCAACTTCAAATGGACAGAATCCTGTTGAGGAGTGCGTGGTTCGGTTGTATGCTAACTCTGCAACCGGCAAGATTTCTTCCCAACGCTTCAGATTCTTCTGAATTAATGCCCTGAGTAGGTTGCCAACGGTTCGGTTGGTGACTTCCGTCTGACCATCCGTCTGTGGATGACTTGTAGTCGAAAACAACCGTTTTGTGCCGAGGCGGGACCACAAAGTCTTCCAAAAATAACTCAGAAATTTGACGTCGCGATCAGAGACAATTGTTCTCAGAATACCATGTAGCCGAACAATACCTTGAAAGAATAACTCAGCTACATGTCTGGCATCATCTGATTTCCTGCAAGGAATAAAATGCACCATTTTAGAGAAACGATCAACAACGACAAATAAAGAGTCATTACCTTTCTGCATCCTCGGGAGACCTAAAATGAAATCCATAGAAATGTCAGTCCAAGGTACAGAAGGCACATGTAAAGGCGTGTAAAGCCCATGGGGTTTAGAAGTAGATTTAGCTTGCAAACAATTCATGCATTGAGAGCAAACATGTTGTACATCCCTTCTTATATGCGGCCAATAAAAGTGTTCGTGCAACAGTTCAAGTGTTTTATTTACACCAAAATGACCCATAAGACCCCCACTATGAGCTTCACGAACCAGTAATTCCCTAGCGGAACTACGAGGGATGCATAACCTATTTTTCTTAAACAGAAAACCATCCTGTCTATAGAATTTTTGGAATGCACCAGATTCACATGCTTTATACAAATCAGCAAAATCAACATCAGAAGCATATAAATCCTTGAGGTTTGCGAAACCTAACAAAGTATGATCAAGAATTGTCAGAATTTCATACCTGCGAGATAGAGCGTCAGCAACTAAATTATCCTTACCTTTCTTATACCTAATAATATAAGGAAAAGATTCAATAAAGTTAACCCACTTAGCATGACGTCTATTTAACTTATTTTGTCCTTTTAAGTGCTTAAGAGACTCATGATCACTATGAACAACAAATTCTTTAGACATCAAATAATGTGACCAAGTTTCAAAAGCGCGGACAACAGCATAGAGCTCTTTATCATATGTAGGATAATTCAAAGCAGCTCCTTTAACCTTCTTATTGAAAAAGGTGATAGGCTTCTTCTCCTGCATTAACACTGCGCCAATTCCAACACCTGATGCATCACACATTAGTTCAAACACTTTGTCAAAATCAGGTAATGCTAAAACAGGTGCATGAGTGAGATCATGCTTAAGTACAGTAAAGGCTTTTTCCTGAGCCTGCCCCCACACAAATGGAACATTCTTTTTACACAATTCATTAAGAGGCGCGTCTTGAGTGGAAAAATCCTTCACAAACCGTCTGTAGAATCCAGCCAATCCGTGGAATGACCGAACCTGGGCGTGCGAAGTTGGCTGCGGCCAATCCCTAATGGCCTTAACCTTGGCATCATCAACTTTGAGACCTTCTGCAGAGACTACAAAACCAAGAAAAACAACCTCCGAAACACAAAAAGTACATTTTTGCATCTTGGCATATAATTGATTAGCACGCAATTCAATTAAAACCAAACGAAGATGTTCAACATGCGATTCATAATCTCTAGAATAGATCAGAATATCATCAAAATACAAAACAACAAATTTACCTATAAACTTTCTAAGCACATGATTCATTAACCTCATGAAAGTACTAGGTGCATTTGTGAGACCAAAGGGCATGACTAACCACTCATATAAACAAAATTTAGTCTAAAAAGCAGTTTTTCATTCATCCCCTTCCCTCATGTGAATTTGATGATAGCCCTGTGTAAGATCTATTTTTGTATAAATTTTGGAACCACGCAAATTTTCTAACATGTCATCAAGCCTAGGGAACTTTATTAATTTGTTTCTTTAAAGCCCAAGAACCTTCTGGCATCTTCAAGACTTCAAGAAACAGCCTTCTTCTTCATTAAGACTTGGGGATTTGCGCCTCTTCTTCAAAGATTGTTAGAAGAGTTGAAAATCGCACATTTCCTTCCTTTAGCTCCAAGGCGTGGGCTTCTACAATTAACTGAGCATCCTGATGGCAAGCTTGAACAAGGTTGTTGAGTGCATCTCGAACCTTCTTCGCTCTGCTTCTGGTCATGGGCCGAGTGATGTCTACAAGTGGATCCCTCTGATACGGACTTGGATCCTGAAGCATTGTAGGACCTCTATGTAGAACTCGAACATCCTCCTCAGCTTCTCCGGAATCACTTGCATTTTGACTTTGACTTGTTGCTTGACTTTGGATGCCCTCATCATAGACACTTGGTTCTATTTTGAAAAATCTTTTTGCAAAACGATAGTTTATAATATAGTTCCGATATGAAGTACACAACAGGAAATTTCGGGGTTAAGCCCTCAAATTTCAGAAAAGATGAGTGTGCACGATGACAAAATCCAAACTATAATTCAAGAGCTAATGTTCAGGTCGCACGAAAAGATACTAGGCAATTGAAAGCAGGGCAATTCAAAATTGAATAGAAGCAAAGAAAAATATGCAGAGTTGAAACGACTTCAGGAAAGTCCTAAAACTACCCAAAGAAGAGATCACCCACCCAATAGGTAATCAAGAAACCAATCCCCGCAAATTATCAATTCTTCTAATATGCAAAACAGTACCAAATTGCGAAATTAAATCCCCCCTAAGTAGCCGAAACAGTACCAAAATTCAGCAAGATGCGATTTTCAAGAATCGAAAACCCTAGGGCTAGCAAGTTCAATTTTTGATTCACTAACCTATTCCTAGGAATAATCTTAGCAGCACAAGGATACAAAACCAAGAATTCACTATATTTTCAAGAATTCAAAACAAAGTATCCCAAACTAGAGCATGCAATTTATAATGCGCAAACAAGTGAGCTGCTTAACATCAACCGCAAAACTCACAAATTTCTCAACAAAACAGCACAAAAAAGGGTAGAATTAAATCGCAACAACCCAGCAATTACAATTGAAAACCGAAACCCTTAGAACGAGCAAAAGCCGAAACCCTAGCTTGTAAGCAAAACCCGAAAACTGAAAAAACCAAAATAGAAAAATCGAACTGAAAACCGAAACCCTAGGTTAGCGTTTAGGGTTTAGGGTTAGGGTTTAGAGTTTAGGGTTTAGGGGTTAGGGTTAGGATTTAGGATTTAGGGTTTAGGGTTTAGGGTTAGGGTTTACAATTGAAGAACCAAAACCCTAAGAGAAACTAAAACCGAACCCCTTTTATGAAAGCCAAAAACAGAACCCCAAAGTATTCTAAAACCCGATTTTTGTTTTCTAAAACACGATTTAATTTCTGAAATTCAGCAAGGACAGTCCGGGGTTTAAGAAAAATTTTTGCTATTGAAGGATAGGAAAACAGTACCAAAAATTGAAAATTGAAAGCTTGAAAGAAAAAAAAAATTTCCCCAAGAAGATGAGATCTAATCCGAGAATTTAAGATAAGGAAAAGAAAACACCTGGAAAAAGATTTGGTCGGTTGTGTCGACCTCCTCCAGCCACGAAACCACTCCTTAGCTCTGATACCAATTGATGTGAACGGTTGTACACATGCGGATAATGTTGCCAAGGACCTTGTGATTAAGTGGCAGCTCCGATAAAAACCTCTAACTCACGTTCAGACTTAAGAGAAAACAAAGGAAAGCTAACCTAGCTAACTTGTTTATAAATTCGAACCAAGTGCAAGCAAGAGATGTGAAACATGCGAATAATTAGGCAGAGCAAGAACCTAATTAGCTAAGTTTCATGCAAGTATGTAAATTACGACATGCAAATACATAAAGCAATAAAAGGAGGTACTTCAAACACTAAGTTTATGATCTGAAATACGCTGAATATTATTGAAGGGGTGGCTGCCTATTTATAGGCTTAAGGCAGCCGAAAAAGTGAAAGAAATTAACAATGAAAAGAATTAGAATTGGAAATTAACCAAGAGGTTAATTTCCTTTACCAAACCCGGAAAGAAGTAGGATTGGTAAGAAAAGAAAAAGGCAATTTCGGTTTTCCCTTTATCTTAGGGTAGCCGAATTTACAATCTGAAAAATAAGGAAAAGAATAAAATTCCTACTTCCAAAAAGAATAAGGAACCCTTTTTTGGAAACTTACTAAAAGAGTGAAAAGAACCCTAACACTTAACTTTTAACCCTAGCGACTTAAAGGAACCCTACCCTTAACTTGTAACCCTAGTTACTTAAAAGAACCCTAAGGACTTAATTTGTAACCCTAGGTTCTTCACTTGGCCGTGTGGGCTTCCTTGGGCTGGCCGAATTTGTGGAGTGGACTCCATGAGTTTGGGTCGGCCCAATGTGTAAGGAATTTCATGAATTGTTTCTTTAAAGCCCAAGAACCTTCCGGCATCTTCAAGACTTCAAGAAACAGCCTTCTTCTTCATTAAGACTTGGTGATTTGCGCCTCTTCTTCAATGATTGTTAGAAGAGTTGCAAATCGCACATTTCCTTCCTTTTGCTCCAAGGCGTGGGCTTCTACAATTAACTGAGCATCCTGATGGCAAGCTTGAACAAGGTTGTTGAGTGCATCTCGAACCTTCTTCGCTCTGCTTCTGGTCATGGGCCCAGTGATGTCTACAAGTGGATCCCTCTGATACAGACTTGGATCCTGAAGCATTGTAGGACCTCTATGTAGAACTCGAACATCCTCCTCAGCTTCTCCGGAATCACTTGCATTTTGACTTTGACTTGTTGCTTGACTTTGGATGCCCTCATCATAGACACTTGGTTCTATTTTGAAAAATCTTTTCGCAAAATGATAGTTTATAATATAGTTCAGATATGAAGTACACAACAGGAAATTTCGGGGTTAAGCCCTCAAATTTCAGAAAAGATGAGTGTGCACGATGACAAAATCCAAACTATAATTCAAGAGCTAATGTTCAGGTCGCACGAAAACATACTAGGCAATTGAAAGCAGGGTAATTCAAAATTGAATAGAAGCAAAGAAAAATATGCAGAGTTGAAACGACTTCAGGAAAGTCCTAAAACTACCCAAAGAAGAGATCACCCACCCAATAGGTAATCAAGAAACCAATCCCCGCAAATTATCAATTCTTCTAATATGCAAAACAGTACCAAATTGCGAAATTAAATCCCCCCTAAGTAGCCGAAACAGTACCAAAATTCAGCAAGATGCGATTTTCAAGAATCGAAAACCCTAGGGCTAGCAAGTTCAATTTTTGATTCACTAACCTATTCCTAGGAATAATCTTAGCAGCAGAAGGATACAAAACCAAGAATTCACTATATTTTCAAGAATTCAAAACAAAGTATCCCAAACTAGAGCATGCAATTTATAATGCGCAAACAAGTGAGCTGCTTAACATCAACCGCAAAACTCACAAATTTCTCAACAAAACAGCACAAAAAAGGGTAGAATTAAATCGCAACAACCCAGCAATTACAATTGAAAACCGAAACCCTTAGAACGAGCAAAAGCCGAAACCCTAGCTTGTAAGCAAAACCCGAAAACTGAAAAAACCAAAATAGAAAAATCGAACTGAAAACCGAAACCCTAGGTTAGCGTTTAGGGTTTAGGGTTAGGGTTTAGAGTTTAGGGTTTAGGGGTTAGGGTTTAGGGTTAGGATTTAGGATTTAGGGTTTAGGGTTTAGGGTTAGGGTTTACAATTGAAGAACCAAAACCCTAAGAGAAACTAAAACCGAACCCCTTTTATGAAAGCCAAAAACAGAACCCCAAAGTATTCTAAAACCCGATTTTTGTTTTCTAAAACACGATTTAATTTCTGAAATTCAGCAAGGATAGTCCGGGGTTTAAGAAAAATTTTTGCTATTGAAGGATAGGAAAACAGTACCAAAAATCAAAAATTGAAAGCTTGAAAGAAAAAAAAAATTTCCCCAAGAAGATGAGATCTAATCCGAGAATTTAAGATAAGGAAAAGAAAACACCTGGAAAAAGATTTGGTCGGTTGTGTCGACCTCCTCCAGCCACGAAACCACTCCTTAGCTCTGATACCAATTGATGTGAACGGTTGTACACATGCGGATAATGTTGCCAAGGACCTTGTGATTAAGTGGCAGCTCCGATAAAAACCTCTAACTCACGTTCAGACTTAAGAGAAAACAAAGGAAAGCTAACCTAGCTAACTTGTTTATAAATTCGAACCAAGTGCAAGCAAGAGATGTGAAACATGCGAATAATTAGGCAGAGCAAGAACCTAATTAGCTAAGTTTCATGCAAGTATGTAAATTACGACATGCAAATACATAAAGCAATAAAAGGAGGTACTTCAAACACTAAGTTTATGATCTGAAATACGCTGAATATTATTGAAGGGGTGGCTGCCTATTTATAGGCTTAAGGCAGCCGAAAAAGTGAAAGAAATTAACAATGAAAAGAATTAGAATTGGAAATTAACCAAGAGGTTAATTTCCTTTACCAAACCCGGAAAGAAGTAGGATTGGTAAGAAAAGAAAAAGGCAATTTCGGTTTTCCCTTTATCTTAGGGTAGCCGAATTTACAATCTGAAAAATAAGGAAAAGAATAAAATTCCTACTTCCAAAAAGAATAAGGAACCCTTTTTTGGAAACTTACTAAAAGAGTAAAAAGAACCCTAACACTTAACTTTAACCCTAGCGACTTAAAGGAACCCTACCCTTAACTTGTAACCCTAGTTACTTAAAAGAACCCTAAGGACTTAATTTGTAACCCTAGGTTCTTCACTTGGCCGTGTGGGCTTCCTTGGGCTGGCCGAATTTGTGGAGTGGACTCCATGAGTTTGGGTCGGCCCAATGTGTAAGGAATTTCATGAATTGTTTCTTTAAAGCCCAAGAACCTTCCGGCATCTTCAAGACTTCAAGAAACAGCCTTCTTCTTCATTAAGACTTGGTGATTTGCGCCTCTTCTTCAATGATTGTTAGAAGAGTTGCAAATCGCACATTTCCTTCCTTTTGCTCCAAGGCGTGGGCTTCTACAATTAACTGAGCATCCTGATGGCAAGCTTGAACAAGGTTGTTGAGTGCATCTCGAACCTTCTTCGCTCTGCTTCTGGTCATGGGCCCAGTGATGTCTACAAGTGGATCCCTCTGATACAGACTTGGATCCTGAAGCATTGTAGGACCTCTATGTAGAACTCGAACATCCTCCTCAGCTTCTCCGGAATCACTTGCATTTTGACTTTGACTTGTTGCTTGACTTTGGATGCCCTCATCATAGACACTTGGTTCTATTTTGAAAAATCTTTTCGCAAAATGATAGTTTATAATATAGTTCAGATATGAAGTACACAACAGGAAATTTCGGGGTTAAGCCCTCAAATTTCAGAAAAGATGAGTGTGCACGATGACAAAATCCAAACTATAATTCAAGAGCTAATGTTCAGGTCGCACGAAAACATACTAGGCAATTGAAAGCAGGGTAATTCAAAATTGAATAGAAGCAAAGAAAAATATGCAGAGTTGAAACGACTTCAGGAAAGTCCTAAAACTACCCAAAGAAGAGATCACCCACCCAATAGGTAATCAAGAAACCAATCCCCGCAAATTATCAATTCTTCTAATATGCAAAACAGTACCAAATTGCGAAATTAAATCCCCCCTAAGTAGCCGAAACAGTACCAAAATTCAGCAAGATGCGATTTTCAAGAATCAAAAACCCTAGGGCTAGCAAGTTCAATTTTTGACTCACTAACCTATTCCTAGGAATAATCTTAGCAGCACAAGGTTACAAAACCAAGAATTCACTATATTTTCAAGAATTCAAAACAAAGTATCCCAAACTAGAGCATGCAATTTATAATGCGCAAACAAGTGAGCTGCTTAACATCAACCGCAAAACTCACAAATTTCTCAACAAAACAGCACAAAAAGGGGTAGAATTAAATCGCAACAACCCAGCAATTACAATTGAAAACCGAAACCCTTAGAATGAGCAAAAGCCGAAACCCTAGCTTGTAAGCAAAACCCGAAAACTGAAAAACCAAAATAGAAAAACCGAACTGAAAATTGAAACCCTAGGTTAGGGTTTAGGGTTTAGGGTTTAGGGTTTAGGGTTAGGGTTTACAATTGAAGAACCAAAACCCTAAGAGAAGTTAAAACCGAACCCCTTTTATGAAAGCCAAAAACCGAACCCCAAAGTATTCTAAAACCCGATTTTTCTAAAACCCGATTTTTGTTTTCTAAAGCCCGATTTAATTTCTGAAATTCAGCAAGGACAGTCCGGGGTTTAAGAAAAGTTTTCGCTATTGAAGGATAGGAAAACAGTACCAAAAACCGAAAATTGAAAGTTTGAAGAAAAAAAAAAATTTCCCCAAGAAGATGAGATCTAATCCGAGAATTTAAGATAAGGAAAAGAAAACACCTGGAAAAAATTTGGTCGGTTGTGTCGACCTCCTCCAGCCACGAAACCACTCCTTAGCTCTGATACCAATTGATGTGGACGGTTGTACACATTCGGATAATGTTGCCAAGGACCTTGTGATTAAGCGGCGAGCTCTTAGAATTCTCTAACTTACTTTCGGCTAAGAGGAACAAATAGAAGCTATCCTAAGCTAACTTGTTTTATGGTTGAAGCAAGTGTAAGAAAGAGATTTGAAACATGCGAATAATTAGGTAGAGCAAGAACCTAATTAGCTAAGTTTCATGCAATTATGTAAACTACAACATGCAAATACATAAAGCAATAAAAGGAGGGTACTCAAACACTAAGTTTTATGATCTGAATACTCTGGATTATTATTGATGATTAGGCCCCTATTTATAGGTTAAGGGCAGCCGAAAATAATACAAGTAGGAAAAGAAAAGAAGTGGAATTGGAAATTAACCAAGAGGTTAATTTCTTTTACAATACCAAACCCGGAAAGAAGTGGGAATGGTAAGAAAAAGGAAAAACAACTTGTGGTTACCTCTTTTTGGTAAGTGGCAGCCGAATTACAATTTTAAGTAATAAAGAAGGAATAAAAATCCTACTTCCAAAAAGAGATCAAGAAGGAACCTTTTTTTGGAAACTAACTTAAAAAGAAAGAAACAACTTAATTAATTAAATCCGAAAACCCTAACTAATTTAAGGAGCCGTGTGGGCTTTGCTTGGTGGGCTTGGCCGTGCGGCTTCTTGTGAGCTCCTTGGGCTGGCCGAAACTTGTGGGCTGGTCTCCATGAGTTTGGGTCGGCCCAAATTGTAGGGAACTTTATTAATTTGTTTCTTTAAGTCCAAGAACCTTCCGGCATCTTCAAGAACTTCAAGAAACAGCCTTCTTCTTTAATGGGAAGTGCTGAATTGCGCCTCTTTCAAGAATGGTTAGAAGAGTTGCAATTTGAACATTTCCTTCTTTATGCTCCAAGGCGTGTGCGTCTTTTTGGCCGTCCTCTTTGTTTCGTGGATTCTGACTCATAATGTGTGTTGTTTTCGCCCTTGATGTCCTCATCACCTAGCATGCTTCAAACATTTCTAGAGGCAGTCATACAAACCTAGATGTCATAATCCTAGGATGGGCCTAGTCCTTTCTTGGCTGATGCATGATGTTTGTATGTGTTCATTGGCATACATCTCTAGAGGCAAATATGCAATCCTAGATGACATGTGATTAACCCTAAGAAGGCACCAACCACCCTTCATGGCTACTATGTCATGCTTTCATATATAGGTGCATACATTCATAGACATTCAATTGATCATGGCAAGTTACGTACATTCAAGTCAAGTCAAGTCAAGTCAAGCGTGGCATAACATAATCAATCATAGTATCATCATATTAAGCAACAGTTTACACACTTAGCAATAAGTTGTATTTAAAATAGGCAAGTGCTGAGGTGTGGGAGACCTCTTTAGAAAATCAATCAATTAAGTAGGTATTGTTACACACAATTACTAATTAGATAGTCCAATTAAGTTTTATGAAAATAGCGAGTAATCCTTACCTTTCGTAGGATAGCGCGTAGCGACGGTTGACTAGATCAATTCGCGGTTAACGGTCAACTCCTACAAAGCGAGCATTCTAGCGTGAGTTACTAAAGTTTGCCTTTAACTTTAGGTCAACTAAGTTTGACTTTGACACTAGGTCAACTATTTTGACTTTGACTTTAGGTCAATTAGGTTTGACTTTGACTTTAGGTCAATTGTGTTTGACTTTGACTTTATGTCAACCATGTTGAAGGTCAACGTCAAAGGTCCAAGGTTAAGCTCAAAGGTCAAGTTCAAAGGTCAATGGTCAAAGGTCAAGGTCAATTTGAAATAAGGTCAAGTTTTCAATAAATTTCAATTTCACAATTAAGGTCTAGTTTTAAAATAATGTCAAGTTTCAAGTAATGGTCTTTCTCAAATCCTTTTGGTTAATTTTGAAAATTACGTAAGCTTTTGGGCAAAAACCAATTTCTGAAAAATAAGGCAAATTTTTGGTTCTGGGCTATGTCCGAGTTTCGGTCCGACTCGTGTGGAAACTCGCACATGGGTTTTGTGTTCTTCATGTTTTCAGTTTTAAATTCAAGAAAAGGCTTTCTGGGTCTCGTTCGAGTGGCTGTCCGACTCAGATGGAAAATCGGATAACTAGTTCAATTTTCCATAAACTACTGGTTCGGGTATCACTTTTGTGGTTGGTTTAAATAGGTTTCTAATCCGTTTCAATCTGTTCCAAAGACATGGATCTATAGTCTAACATACAAGCTATATGTAGGAACTTAAATTACATGAATACAAGTACTTTAACTACATTAAATTTTGTCCCGAACTAGATTTAGAACACTGATTTTAGAACATGCATAATTCCGAATTTTGGTTTTCAGATCTAAAGCATTACAGCTTATAAAAATCTAGAGGCATGCATCCTAAGCATAATAACCTGTAAAGAATTCAACCAATATCCTAAACATGCTTTCTATCCATCAATTAACATGAATTTCTTAATTACTTGTTATTCAAGTTTTCCTACGTGTTCATGCTTTTAATTCCATGTTTTGATTCTAATCCCAAATCAAACACTCACCGTGAGGTCCTACGAATACCACGAACTTAAAGACTTCAATGAAGGCTGCACGACGGCGGTTTGTCGGCGGCAGTTCGACAAGCTTCATGGCTTCTTTAATTTTCTTGCTTAAGTGTTTGTAAAGTTTGATTCTTGAAAGTTAAGGATGTATTTATAGGCATCCTTTAGGTTAAGGGAGATCAAAATCTTCTTTAAACAAGATACGCTTAATTCAGGTAGTTTTCTTTTATCGATTGATTGTGATTCCTAATTCCTTAATTAAAGATTTCGTTTCTCGTTTTCATTTTCTTCTGTTTGAGTACTTGTCCGACTCAAACAGTAACTCGCATGGGCTAATTCTGCAAATTCCTTCCTTTTTGCATTCTTCTGCTGTCCGAGTTTTTGTCCGAATTGGATGGAAACTTGTACGACGCAATTTTTCAGATTCGTTCCTTTTATGCTTCTCTCTTTTCCTTGTTTCACTTTTGGTAATTATCACTTCTATATTAGCTACCAATCAAGAATTCTAGCAATCAATTAGGCAATTAATTTAAGCAATTAATCACGCAATCAATTTAACAATCACTCAGGCAATCAATCAAGAAATCAATCAATTTAAGCAATTAATCACACAATCAATTAAACAATAACTCAGGCAATCCATCAGGCACTGAATTATTCAAGTTTCCGTAATTTAAGAGCAAGGGAAATGTCTATTTTACCCTTAATATGTTACGATTTCCAGCTCAAAATTTTTGGGTCCTCACATAACATCTAGGGTTGCATGATGCATTTAGATATGTATGAAGCATACTAGGGTTTCCATGATCACCTTAGCATGAAATAGGTCAGAGACATACAATATAAGACTCGGGCACCGAGTCTTCTTGCTTGCTTGACTTGACGAGTAGCCGCTCACCCATTACGAAGGGCCTGCCTCCAAAACCCCTGCCGTCGAGCATACCTCCGTTGTACAGCTTGCCGCAGGGGTGATGTGATGCGGTCATCCATAAGCTCAGATAAGCTAAGTCAATCTGAAGATGACGTCCAAAGAAATGCATTGCAAGAAGGAGGAAATGGTCAAAGGAGGCAATCCACAAGCTTCTCGCCCATCCACTACTTCAAATACAAAATTGGCGGTTTCCAGAAACATTTCTGGGAACATTTCTTGATCGATATTGGATTATTGACAACTTCCCTATTTGTCAAGTGGTTATGACAAAAGAATCTTGGAGAAATGTAAAAATCTTGATTTTCTCGATTTAAAATATTTCAAAATGATTTCAAAAGCTTCCCAATGGATCCGGAATGCTCTGAACTAATTGGTGAAAATTTCAGCACTTCCAGAAATGCATGCTACAACAGATTGGGCAAAATCCATCAAGCATTCAAGCTTTCATGTTTGGCCCACACAAAAGGAAAAGCAAGGACAGCCCGTGACTCGCAGCCCGCAATCGCCGGCCCAAGTCGCAAGCCATCCAATGCATGAGTTCCAGCACAAGGGAGCAGCCCTCAATCGCAAGTCCACCTCGCGACTCACGCAGCCCACAAAGAAGAAGCCCATATGCGAATTCATGGAGTTGCTTGTGCAGCAAGTTACTGGTTGTGCAAATTAATTAAGGGGTGTTGGAAAGATAAGGGAATTGTGCTTGTTTCCTAATTCTTTTCAAAGTAAAAATAGAATAAGTTAAGTTCCATAAAACTTACACTTAACTTATTCTAGTAGGATTTCCTTTTTTCTAGTTTCCTATTTCTTTTCTACCTCCCTTTTTTGGTTATTGATGTGGACCAAGGTACACATGTGGATGAATTGCCAAGGAAAGTTTGATTAAGTGGCGTAGCTCGTATAGACTCTTTACTTACCCGAAATCCAGATAACAAAAATAAACTAACCTAAGCTAATTTACTTAAAGAATTCAAACCAAGTAAGAAAGGAGTTTGATGAAGGCATCCAAAGTCAAGCCACAAGTCAAAGTCAAGATGCAAGTGGTTCCGGAGAAGCTGAGGAGGAGGTTCGAGTTCTACATCGAGGCCCGACAATGCTTCAGGATCCAAGCCCATATCAGAGGGATCCACTTGTAGACATCACTAGGCCCATGACCAGAAGCAGAGCGAAGAAGGTTCGAGATGCACTCAACAACCTTGTTCAAGCTTGCCATCAGGATGCTCAGTTGATTGTAGAAGCTCACGCCTTGGAGCAAAATGGAGGAAATGTTAAAATTGCAACTCTTCTAACAATCCTTGAAGAAGAGGCGCAATTCAGCACTTCACAATAAAGAAGAAGGCTGTTTCTTGAAGTTTTGAAGATGCCGGAAGGTTCTTGGGCTTTAAAGAAACAATTCATGAAGTTCCCTACAATTTGGGCCGACCCAAACTCATGGAGGACCAGCCCACAAGTTTTGGCCAGCCCAAGGAAGCAAGAGGAAGCCGCACGGCAGCCCACAAAGCAAGCCCGAACGGCTACTTACTTAATTGGGAATTTATTATAAATTAAATAAGTTGTTTATTTTAGTTTTTAATTTAGTTTCCAAAAAGGGTTCCCTTATTCTTTTTGGAAGTAGGAATTTTATTCTTTTCCTTATTTTTAGTTTACAAATTCGGCTGCCACTTGTTAAGGGTAAAACCGAATTTCCTTTTCCTTTTCTTACCATTCTCCTACTTCTTTCAGGGTTTGGTATTGTAACAGAAATTAACCTCTTGGTTAATTTCCAATTCTAATTCTTTCCTTCTTCTACTTCTTGTACCAATTTTGGCTGCCCTTAAAGCCTATAAATAGGGGCCGAAATCCTCAATAATATGCAGAGTATTCAGATAATAAAACTTAGTGTTTGAGTACCCTCCTTTTATTGCTTTATGTATTTGCATGTTGTAGTTTACATAATTGCATGAAACTTAGCTAATTAGGTTTTTGCTCTACCTAATTATTCGCATGTTTCAAATCTCTTTCTTACACTTGGTTCGACTATAAAATAAGTTAGCTTAGGATAGCTTCTCTTTGTTCCTCTTAGCCGAAAGTAAGTTAGAGAATTCTAAGAGCTCGCCGCTTAATCACAAGGTCCTTGGCAACATTATCCGCATGTGTACAACCATCCACGTCAGAGTTGAAACATGCGATTTTAATTAGGTAGAGCAAATAACCTAATTAAGCTAAGTTTCATGCAATATATAAATTACCAGCATGCAAAATACATAAAGCAATAAAGGGAGAGTACTCAAACTAATAGTTTTAAGATCTGAATACTTGTTTATTAATTTCGTGGATGGCCCTATTTATAGATATAGGGGTATCCAAATTACAATAGGAAACGAATAACTGAAAGCAGCAAAAGTGGAAACCAATCAGAATTGGATTTTCCTTACAAACCAAGTCCTAAATGAACAAGGACAATGGTGAACGAATTAAGTCACCTTTATATGATTAGGTGGACGAAATTCTACCCTATTTAGACTAGGAAAACAATTAAAATTGGAAACCAATCAAGAGATTGATTTCTTACAAACCCAAAACCTAAAGGAACTAGGTTTTGAAAGTTGCTGAATTCTTCTGCTACTTGGAATGGCATATGGACGAAATTAACAAATAAAATAGGTATGAAAATAATATAACTCCTATCCAAAAAGGGAGATCAAGAAGGGATCCCTTTTGGGAACTAATAAACTAAGGGCAAAATAGGGAACATGCACAAACCCTTATTTTCCCCCAAACCCTAACCCTTAATTTTGCAAACCCTAATGGACAAGGCCTTGCGTGTGGGCTTCTTGATGGGCTGGCCGACTTGATGATGTGGAATGGACTCCATGGATTGGGTCGGCCCAATTGTTGATGGCGCATGATGGAATGGTGTAGGGAGCTTCCGGAATCTTCTGGAACCTCCCAGAATCATTTCGGAATCAAGATTTTCAAGATTCTTCAAGATTCTGCAAAATATGAAATTCAAGATTTTCATGAAAATCAAGAACTTCAAGAAATGTCTCTTTAAAATCCAAGAACCTTCAAGAAACAGCCTTCTCTTCATTGTGGAATGGGGAATTGCACCTCTTCTTCAAGAATTGTAAGGAGAGTTGCAATTTGAACCTTTCCGGCTTTGTTCTCCAAGGCGTTGGCTTCTACTATCAATTGAGCATCATGTCGGCAAGCTTGTACAAGGTTGTTGAGAGTCTCGTGAACCTTCTTTGCTCTGCTTCTTATCATTGGCCCAATGATATCTACAAGTGGATCCCTTTGATATGGACTTGGATCCTGAAGCATTGTTGGGCCTCGGTGTAGAACCCGAACCTCCTCAGCTTCTCTGGACTCACTTGTCTGTGGACTTGTCGATGGACTTGGGATGCTCTCATCAGTTATTCTCTCCTTGAGTACAACTGAAATTCTTTTTCCTTTTTCTTGAGAATCCATGCGCTTCACACTTGTGAACTTGCCAAAATTCTACTTACCAATTCTCATGTTCCTTTTGAGTTTTGGTTGGTTTCCAACTCTCATTGGTTTTCATTTTTGTTTTTTATTCCTTTTCTAGTTTCTTTCCTTGTAAGTTTTCACTACCTCTATCACTTATAAATAGGGGGCAGCCGAAACATAACTCCGCAGAATTCATAGTCTAATTGTGAGGTTTATCCTTTACTTTGGGTTATCATCTTTTTATTTTGAGCTTGTGTGTTTATTATGTATTGATAACTCAGCAAAGCTCCAGAACTTAGGGCTTTTAGGTTACATGCTCTGCTGAGATTATTAGTTGGTTCACCTCTTCATTCTTCTATTTAGTTAGGATTGAAAAAGAGCTAGTCTCACCTAGTCTAAATAGGATTATTGAGTTTATAATCAGAGAGTAAGTCTATGACCTTTCAAGTTTGATCCTTCCTTGTCAATCGACTTCCTCAACATGGGGTGTTTAACGACAACTCACATCAAATTTGGTATCAAAGCCAGGGCGAGCTTGTTTGGTAGGAGGGATACAGTTGAACTCATTATGTGAACCCCGGATCCCCAATGCCGTGGAAACCAAGAATTCGATGCAGAAAGTGCCAAGGAAATTTGAATGCAAGACGCAGCTCTTAACTTCTAGAATCCTTACCCTTGGATTCGACAGTGATGTGGACGGTTGTACACATGCTGATTAAGTTGCCAAGGACCTTGCGATTTAGTAGCAAGCTCGTATAATTCCCTAACTTACTTTCGAACTAAGAGAAACAAAGAGAAGCTACGCTAGCTAGTTTGTTTTATAGTCGAACCAAGTGTAAGAAGAGAGATTGAAACATGCGAATAACTAGGTAGAGCAAGTAACCTAATTAGCTAAGTTTCATGCAATTATGTAAACTACAACATGCAAATACATAAAGCAATAAAAGGAGGGTACTCAAAACACTAAGTTTATGATCTGAATACGCTTGAATTTTATTATGCACGGCTGCCCTATTTATAGGGAGTGAACAGCCGAAAAAGTGAAGGAAAAGAATTAGAATTGGAAATTAACCAAGAGGTTAATTTCTTTTACAATACCAAACCCGGAAAGAAGTAGGAATGGTAAGAAAAGGAAAGAGGAATTCGGTTTTACCATAAACATGTGATTGAAAAGGATTTGACCTCAAATCAGAACCCTGTTCTGATTGAAAGGAGACAAGTCAGCAACATTAAAGGAAGAACTAACACCATACTCACCTGGTAAATCGAGTTTGTAGGCATTAGGTCCAATCTTCGAAACGATCTGAAAAGGTCCATCGCCCCTTGGATGGAGTTTGGTCCTTCTTGCAGCAGGGAATCGTTCCTTCCTCATGTGAACCCAAACCCAGTCGCCTGGTTCAAAGTTCACAGCCTTGCGCAGATTTGCGCGAACTTTGGCATGAATGCGCTGCACAGTTTCAGCTTTCTTTGCACCATCGAGATTAACCTGTTCCTTTAGCGGCAAAGGGATGAGATCCATCACCGTCAAAGGAGTAAAGCTGTAGGCAACTTCAAATGGATAGAACCCGGTTGAGGAGTGCTTGGTTCGGTTGTATGCAAACTCTGCAACCGGCAAGATTTCTTCCCAACGCTTGAGATTCTTCTGAATTAACGCCCTGCGTAGGTTGCCAACGGTGCGGTTGGTGACTTCCGTCTGACCATCCGTCTGTGGATGACTTGTAGTCGAAAACAACAGTTTTGTGCCGAGGCGGGACCACAAAGTCTTCCAAAAATAACTCAGAAATTTGACGTCGCGATCTGAGACAATGGTTCTCGGAATTCCATGCAACTGAACTATCCCTTGAAAGAATAACGCAGCTACATGTCTGGCATCATCTGATTTCCTGCAAGGAATAAAATGCGCCATTTTAGAAAACCGATCCACAACGACAAATAAAGAATCATTACCTTTCTGCGTCCTCGGAAGCCCTAGAATAAAATCCATAGAAATGTCAGTCCAAGGTACAGAAGGTACAGGCAAAGGCGTGTAAAGTCCATGGGGTTTAGATGTAGACTTAGTTTGCAAACAATTAATGCAACGAGTGCAAACATGCTGTACATCCTTTCTCAAATGCGGCCAGTAAAAGTATTCATGCAACAGTTCAAGTGTTTTATGCACACCAAAATGACTCATAAGACCCCCCACTATGAGCTTCACGAACCAGTAATTCCCTAGTAGAACTACGAGGGATGCATAACCTATTTTCCCTAAACAGAAAACCATCACCTCTATAGTACTTATGGAATGCACCAGATTCACATGCTTTATATACATCCGAAAAATCAACATCAGAAGCATACAAATCCTTTAGATATGCAAATCCTAGCAAAGAATGATCTAAAACAGCTAGAATTTCATACCTGCGAGATAGAGCGTCAGCAACTAAATTATCCTTACCTTTCTTATACTTAATAATATAAGGAAAAGATTCAATAAAGTTAACCCACTTAGCATGACGTCTATTCAACTTATTCTGTCCTTTCAAATGCTTAAGAGACTCATGATCACTATGAACAACAAATTCTTTAGCCATCAAATAATGCGACCAAGTCTCAAAGGCGCGGACAACTGCATAGAGCTCTTTATCATAAGTAGGATAATTCAAAGCAGCTCCTTTAAGCTTCTCACTGAAAAAGGCGATTGGCTTTCTTTCCTGCATTAAAACTGCGCCAATTCCAACACCTGATGCATCACACATTAGTTCAAACACTTTATCAAAATCAGGTAATGCTAAAACAGGTGCATGAGTGAGATCATGCTTTAAAACAGTGAAGGCGTTTTCCTGCGCCTGCCCCCACACAAATGGAACATTCTTCTTGCAAAGATCATTAAGAGCCGTGGCTTTAGTGGAAAAGTCCTTCACAAACCATCTGTAGAATCCAGCCAATCCATGGAATGACCGAACCTGGGCGGCCGAAGTTGGCTGCGGCCAATCCCTAATGGCCTTCACCTTGGCATCATCAACTTTGACACCTTCTGCTGAAACTACAAAACCGAGAAAAACAACCTCCGAAACGCAAAAACTACATTTTTGCATCTTGGCATATAATTGATTAGCACGCAATTCAATTAAAACCAAACGAAGATGTTCAACATGCGATTTGAAGTCCTTAGAATAGATAAGAATATCATCAAAATACACAACAACAAATTTACCTATAAACTTTCTAAGCTCATGATTCATTAATCTCATGAAAGTACTAGGTGCATTTGTTAGACCAAAGGGCATGACTAACCACTCATATAAACAAAATTTAGTCTTAAAAGTGGTTTTCCATTCGTCCCCCTCCCTCATGCGAATTTGATGATATCCCTGTGTAAGATCTATTTTTGTGTAAATTGTGGAACCATGCAAATCTATTAAGATGTCATCAAGCCTAGGGATAGGGTGCCTATACTTGATTGTTATCTTATTTACAGCTCTACAATCAACACACATTCTCCATGTACTGTCTTTCTTAGGGACTAGAATAACAGGTACAGCACAAGGACTTAGAGATTCCCTTACCTGACCATTCGCGAGCAGCTTGTCGATTTGTCTTTGCAACTCCTTTGTTTCCTCCGGATTTGCTTTGTAGGCAGGTCTGTTGGGAATTGGTGCGCCAGGGATGAAGTCAATCTGATGTTCAATTCCTCTAAGTGGCGGCAGACCCTGCGGCAACTCTTCTGGAAAAACATCCTTGAATTCCTGCAACAAAGAATTGACTTCTATAGGGATATCCCGAGGGATATCGTCAGGGTTAGCACAATTATCTTTACACACTAAAACCAGTACATCATCATTGTTGTCTAACACTTGTCCTATCTCCCCAAAAGTACCGAAACAACTACCCTTAACTTTGTCCTGATCAGGCTTATCAGAGTTCGCCTTACTACCCTTTACAATTTCTTTCCCCTTACCCTTCTCTTGGCATTTTTCAGCTCCCCAATTTGCGATTGCATCTTTGATTCGGACAGCTTCCGATCGCACTTCGTGAGGTGGCATGGGGAGGACCGTGTAGATCTTGCCCTCCTGGCAGACTGAGTAAGTGTTGGCGACCCCATCATGTGTTGCCTTCAGGTCAAAGACCCATGGTCATCCGAGTAGAATGTGACAAGCCTCCATTGGCAGAACATCACATAAAACAGTGGATTCGAACTTACCGATAGCGTATGGTACGCTTACCTGCTTAGTGACTCTGCAGCCGTCTGAGCTGTCGAGCCATTGTAGCCGATAAGGACGTGGATGATTGATAACAGGAAGCTTCAGCTTGTCCACCATATACTCACTAGCAACGTTAGTGCAACTTCCTCCATCAATTATCAGAACACACAACTTTCCATTTACCTTAGTCCTGGCGTGGAAAATGTTTATCCGTTGAGTTGTGTCTGGGACAGCAGCTGTAGTCAGAGTGCGAGTAACCAAGTTCTGATTCGGATCCTCCTCTATGAACTCGAATTGCTCCACTGGTTCCCCCAAGTGTATCCCACCTAACAGCTATACACAACCCTGTGTTTCACTTTGGGGTGGCGCCCTTTATAGTATGATCACACAAGCCTTTTTCCACTCTACCTCCCGGTATTGATAAATGTATTAGGCAAGCAGCAATTCACACAAAAGCAATGACACTTAAGAAAACAAGCAAATTTTTGCAAAAATAGACACTTGGTTATATTTTGAAAAATCTTTTCGCAAAACGAATTTTTGTAATATAGCTCAGATATGAAGTACACAACAGGAAATTTTGGGGTTAAGCCCTCAAATTTCAGAAAAGATGAGTGTGCACGATGACAAAATCCAAACTATAATTAAAGAGCAAATGTTCAGGTCGCACGAAAAGATAACTAGGTAATTGAAAGTAGGGCAATTCAAAATTGAATAGAAGCAAAGAAATATAAGCAGAGTTGAAACAACTTTAGGAAAGTCCTAAAACTACCCAAAGAAGAGATCACCCACCCAATCGGTAATCAAGAAACCAATCCCCACAAATTATCAATGCTTCCAATATGCAAAACAGTACCCAATTTGCGAAATCTTAAAAAAAACCCCCAAGTGGCCGAACAATGAAGCAATATGCGATTTTCAAGAATCAAAAACCCTAGGGCTAGCAAGTTCAATTTTTGACTCACTAACCTATTCCTAGGAATAATCTTAGCAGCACAAGGATACAAAACCCAGAATTCACTATATTTTCAAGAATTCAAAACAAAGTATCCCAAACTAAAGCATGCAATTTATAATGCGCAAACAAGTGAGCTGCTTAACATTAACCACAAAAACTCACTATTTCTCAATAAAACAGCACAAGAGGGGTAGAATTCAATTCGCAAAACCCAGCAATTACAACTGAAATCGAAAACCCTTAAGATAAGCAAAAACCGAAACCCTAGTTGGTAAAACCCGAAAACTGAAAACCAAAACAGAAAAATCGAACCCGAAAAATCGAAACCCTAGGTTTAGGGTTTAGGGTTTAGGGTTTAGGGTTTAAGGTTTAGGGTTTAGGGTTAGGGTTTAGAGTTAGGGTTAGGGTTTACAATTGAAAAACCAAAACCCTAAGGGAAACCAAAATTCGTACCCTAATGTGAAGCAAAATTGAACCCTTAATGAAGCCAAAAAACCGAACCCAATGGAAACCAAAAAATCGAACCCAATAGAATTCTAAAAACCCGATATAAGGATCTAAAATTACAGCAAGGGCAGTCCGGGTATTTAAGAAAATTTTCGGTGTTAAAGGATAGGAAAACAGTACCAAAACCGAAAATTGGAAGCGTGAAAGAAAAAAAAATTCCCCAAGAAGATGAAGATAAGGAAAAGAAAACACCTGGTAAAAGATTTGGTCGGTTGTGTCGACCTCCTCCAGCCACGAAACAACTCCTTAGCTCTGATACCAATTGATGTGGACGGTTGTACACATGCGGATAATGTTGCCAAGGACCTTGTGATTAAGCGGCGAGCTCTTAGAATTCTCTAACTTACTTTCGGCTAAGAGAAACAAAAAGACCTAATCTAGTTGTTTTTGTTTTAGATTCGAACCAAGTGTAAGAAAAGAGTTTTGAACATGCGAATAATTAGGTAGAGCAAATAACCTAATTAGCTAAGTTCATGCAATTATGTAAACTACGACATACAAATACATAAAGCAATAAAATGAGGTACTTCAAACACTAAGTTTATGATCTGAAATATGCTGAATATTATTGAAGGGGTGGCTGGCTATTTATAGGCTTAAGGCAGCCGAAAAAGTGAAAGAAATTAACAAGGAAAAGAATTAGAATTGGAAATTAACCAAGAGGTTAATTTCCTTTACCAAACCCGAAAAGAAGTAGGATTGGTAAGAAAAGAAAAGGCAATTTCGGTTTTCCCTTTATCTTAGGGTAGCCGAATTTACAATCTGAAAAATAAGAAAAGAATAAAATTCCTACTTCCAAAAAGAATAAGGAACCCTTTTGGAAACTAACTAAAAGAGTAAAAAGAACCCTAACACTTAAATTTTAACCCTAGCGACTTAAAGGAACCCTACCCTTAACTTGTAACCCTAATTACTTAAAAGAACCCTAAGGACTTAATTTGTAACCCTAGCTTCTTCACTTGGTCGTGTGGGCTTCCTTGGGCTGGCCGAATTTGTGGAGTGGACTCCATGAGTTTGGGTCGGTCCAATGTGTAAGGAATTTCATGAATTGTTTCTTTAAAGCCCAAGAACCTTCCGGCATCTTCAAGACTTCAAGAAACAGCCTTCTTCTTTAATGTGAAGTGCTGAATTGCGCCTCTTCTTCAAAGATTGTTAGAAGAGTTGCAATTTGAACATTTCCTCCATTTTCCTCCAAGGCGTGAGCTTCCATTTGGGCGTCCTCTTTGTTTAGTGGCTTCTGACTCCTAATGTGTTTTGTTTTTGCCCTTGATGTCCTCATCAAAACTCCATCCAAGGGGTGATGGACCTTTTCAGATCGTTTCCAAGATTGGGCCTAACGCCTACAAACTCGATTTACCAGGTGAGTATGGTGTTAGTTCTTCCTTTAATGTTGCTGACTTGTATCCTTTTACTCATGAACAGGATGCTGATTTGAGGACAAATCCTTTCCAACCGGAAGGGAATGATGAGGACATCAAGGGCAAAAACAACACACATTATGAGTCAGAATCCACGAAACAAAGAGGACGGCCAAAAAGACGCACACGCCTTGGAGCAGAAAGAAGGAAATGTTTAAATTGCAACTCTTCTAACCATTCTTGAAGAAGAGGCGCAATTCAGCACTTCCCATTAAAGAAGAAGGCTGTTTCTTGAAGTTCTTGAAGATGCCGAAAGGTTCTTGGACTTAAAGAAACAAATTAATAAAGTTCCCTACAATTTGGGCCGACCCAAACTCATGGAGACCAGCCCACAAGTTTCGGCCAGCCCAAGGAGCTCACAAGAAGCCGCACGGCCAAGCCCACCAAGCAAAGCCCACACGGCTCCTTAAATTAGTTAGGGTTTTCGGATTTAATTAATTAAGTTGTTTCTTTCTTTTTAAGTTAGTTTCCAAAAAGGGTTCCTTCTTGATCTCTTTTTGGAAGTAGGATTTTTATTCCTTCTTTATTACTTAAAATTGTAATTCGGCTGCCACTTACCGAAAAGGGGTAACCGCAAGTTGTTTTTCCTTTTTCTTACCATTCCCACTTCTTTCCGGGTTTGGTATTGTAAAAGAAATTAACCTCTTGGTTAATTTCCAATTCCACTTCTTTTCTTTTCCTACTTCTTGTATTATTTTCGGCTGCCCTTAACCTATAAATAGGGGCCGAATCATCAATAATAATCCAGAGTATTCAGATCATAAAACTTCGTGTTTGAGTACCCTCCTTTTATTGCTTTATGTATTTGCATGTTGTAGTTTACATAATTGCATGAAACTTAGCTAATTAGGTTCTTGCTCTACCTAATTATTCGCATGTTTCAAATCTCTTTCTTACACTTGGTTCGACTATAAAACAAGTTAGCTTAGGATAGCTTCTCTTTTGTTTCTCTTAGCCGAAAGTAAGTTAGAGAATTCTAAGAGCTCGCCACTTAATCACAAGGTCCTTGGCAACATTATCCGCATGTGTACAACCTTCCACATCTTCCCAACAGTTAACCATCCACATCCGTACCGGCTGCAATGGCTTGACAGCTCAGATGGCTACAGAGTCACCAAGCAGGTGCGAGTTACTTTCGCTATAGGTAAGTTCGAGGCGTGTCACATTCTGCTCGGACGACCATGGCTCTTTGACATGAAGGCTACACATGACGGGGTTGTTAATTCCTACTCAATTTGCCAAAGGGGTAATGATGTGGACGGTTGTACACATACGGATAATGTTGCCAAGGACCTTGTGATTAAGCGGCGAGCTCTTAGAATTCTCTAACTTACTTTCGGCTAAGAGAAACAAAGAGAAGCTATCCTAAGCTAACTTGTTTTATAGTCGAACCAAGTGCAAGAAAGAGATTTGAAATATGCGAATAATTAGGTAGAGCAAGAACCTAATTAGCTAAGTTTCGTGCAATTATGTAAACTACAACATGCAAATACATAAAGCAATAAAAGGAGGGTACTCAAACACTAAGTTTTATGATCTGAATACTCTGGATTATTATTGATGATTCGGCCCCTATTTATAGGTTAAGGGCAGCCGAAAATAATACAAGAAGTAGGAAAAGAAAAGAAGTGGAATTGGAAATTAACAAAGAGGTTAATTTCTTTTACAATACCAAACCCGGAAAGAAGTGGGAATGGTAAGAAAAAGGAAAAACAACTTACGGTTACCCCTTTTTGGTAAGTGGCAGCCGAATTACAATTTTAAGTAATAAAGAAGGAATAAAAATCCTACTTCCAAAAAGAGATCAAGAAGGAACCCTTTTTGGAAACTAACTTAAAAAGAAAGAAACAACTTAATTAATTAAATCCGAAAACCCTAACTAATTTAAGGAGCCGTGTGGGCTTTGCTTGGTGGGCTTGGCCGTGCGACTTCTTGTGAGCTCCTTGGGCTGGCCGAAACTTGTGGTCTGGTCTCCATGAGCTTGGGTAGGCCCAAATTGTAGGGAACTTTATTAATTTGTTTCTTTAAGTCCAAGAACCTTCCGGCATCTTCAAGAACTTCAAGAAACAGCCTTCTTCTTTAATGGGAAGTGCTGAATTGCGCCTCTTCTTCAAGAAATGTTAGAAGAGTTGCAATTTGAACATTTCCTTCTTTTTGCTCCAAGGCGTGTGCGTCTTTTTGGCCGTCCTCTTTGTTTCGTGGATTCTGACTCATAATGTGTGTTGTTTTCGCCCTTGATGTCCTCATTAGGCAAGATCCATACATTTTTACCTCTCTCCCCGCAGGAAGTTCGTGCTAAATCCGTCAGGATAAAGGACAAGATCACCGCCTGGGCAGCTGAAAAGTGACCAGACAAGGGAAAGGGTAAACAAATTGTAAAGGGTAGTAGTAAGGCGAACTCTGATAAGCCTTCAGAAAAAGATACTAGTCGTGGCCTTTTTGCCACAATGGGGGAAGTCAAACAAGTGTTAAGGGGAAATGGTTGTATCTTTGTACTTATAGCTTAGAATGATTCCACTAACCTTGACGACGTCCCTAGGGATCTCCCTATAGAAGTCAAGTTTCTTTTGCAAGAATATGAAGATGTGTTCCCTGAAGAGCTGCCGGCTGGAGTGCCCCCTCTTCGTGGAATTGAGCATCAGATTGACTTCGTGCCTGGCTCATCAATTCCAAACCGCCCCACGTGCAAAGCAAATCCGGAGGAAACAAAGGAGCTGCAACGTCAGGTTGACAAACTCTTAGGTAATGGTCTGGTAAGGGAATCTTTAAGCCCTTGTGCAGTACCTGTTATTCTTGTTCCAAAAAAAGATGGTACTTGGAGAATGTGCATGGATTGTAGAGCTGTTAATAAAATCACCATTAAGTATAGGCATCCTATCCCTAGGCTTGATAACATGCTAGAAGATTTATATGGCTCTACTATTTACACAAAAATAGATCTCACACAAGGCTATCATCAAATAAGAATGAAAGAAGGAGATGAATGGAAAACTGCTTTTAAAACTAAGTTTGGTTTGTATGAGTGGTTAGTTATGCCGTTTGGCCTCACAAATGCACCTAGTACTTTCATGCGATTAATGAATCATGTGCTTAGGAAGTTTATAGAGAAATTTGTTGTGGTTTATTTTGATGATATTCTGATCTATAGTCGAAGCATGCCTGAACACATATAGCACATTAAGTTGGTATTAATTGAGTTACGTGATAATAAATTATATGCCAATATTAAAAAGTGTACATTCTGTGTGAAGGAAGTTGTCTTTCTTGGGTTTGTTGTTTCGGAGGATGGTGTCAAGGTTGATGACACAAAGGTGAGAGCTATTCGTGAATGGCCTACTCCCACCTCGGCGTCGCAGGTAAGATCATTCCATGGATTAGCTAGTTTTTACCGCAGGTTCGTGAAGGATTTCTCAACCAAGGCCGCACCCCTCAATGAATTGTGTAAGAAGAATGTCCCATTTTTGTGGGGTCAGGCACAGGAAAATGCCTTCACTGTTCTTAAGCATGATCTCACTCATGCACCTGTTTTAGCATTACCTGATTTTGATAAAGTGTTTGAACTAATGTGTGATGCTTCAGGACTTGGTATAGGTGCTGTTTTAATGCAGGAAGGAAAACCTATTGCCTACTTTAGTGAGTAACTCAAGGGAGCTGCTTAAATTATCCGACATATGATAAGGAGCTATACGCTGTGGTAAGGGCATTACAAACTTGGCAACACTACTTGATGGCCAAGGAGTTTATTGTCCATTCAGATCACGAGTCCCTTAAACACCTTAAGGGACAGGGTAAGTTGAACAGGCTTCATGCTAAATGGGTTGCTTTTATTGAAACTTTTCCTTATATTATTAAGTATAAAAAGGGAAAAGATAATATGGTAGCTGATGCTCTGTCACGCAGGTATGAATCCCTCGCTATTCTTGATCATGCATCTATAGGGTTTTCATATCTAAAGGAATTGTATGCTTCTGATCCTGATTTTTCTATGTTATACGAAGCAAGCGAAAATGGTGCATTTAAGAAGTTCTTTAAGCGGAATGGTTTTTTATATAAGAACAATAAGTTATGCATCCCACATAGTTCTTATAGGGAACTGCTGGTAAGTGAAGCACATAATGGGGGGCTAATGGGTCACTTTGGTGTAACTAAAACACTTGACATGCTAAAGGAACACTTTACTGGCCTAAAATGCGAAAGGATGTAGAATCTATTTGCTCACGTTGCATTAACTGTTTAAAAGCAAAGTCTACTTCCAAACCTCATGGTCTTTATACACCTTTGCCTATTTCAACTGTTCCTTGGACTGACATCTCTATGGATTTTATTTTAGGGTTGCCGAGGACACAACGAGGTAATGACTCAATTTTTGTCGTGGTGGACAGATTTTTTAAAATGGCTCACTTTATTCCTTGCAGGAAGACAGATGATGCCAGACAAGTTTCTGAACTGTTCTTCAGTGGAGTGGTTCGGCTACATGGAATCCCACGCACAATCATCTGGGAAAGGGATGTTAAATTTTTGAATTATTTTTGGAAAACATTGTGGTCTAAACTAGGCACTAAATTGTTACTTTCTACTACTAGTCATCAACAAACGGATGGTCAAACTGAGGTGACCAACCGAACAGTAGGGAATTTGTTAAGGGCACTGATTAAAAGTAATCTTGCAGGTTGGGAACAGGTCTTGCCGAGTGCAGAATTTGCCTACAATCGCTCCGAGCATTCATCAACTGGATTTTCGCCCTTTGAAGCTGCCTACGGCTTCAATCCGTTGAATGTCATGGATTTACTGCCACTGCCCCTGAAGGATCAAAGAAGTCTGGATGGCGAACAGAAAGCAGACACCGTCAGAAGAATTCATCAAAGGGTTCGTGAGAACCTTGAGAGGAAAAATGCCAAGTATGCTTCAGATGCAAATCGAAGTCGCAAGGCTGTGAGCTTTGAACCAGGTGACTGGGTTTCGGTTCACATGAGGAAGGAAAGGTTTCCAGCAGCCCGGAGGACTAAACTCCACCCCAGAGGCGATGGGCCTTTTCAAGTTATCGTAAGGATGGGGGATAACGCCTACAAACTGGATCTGCCAGGTGAGTATAGCGTTAGAGCATCTTTTAATGTTGCTGACTTATCTCCGTTTAATTTTGACCAGGATCTTGATTCGAGGTCGAATCCTTTCCAACCGGGAGGGAATGATAAGGGCATCCTCAGCCCTACGCCAAGTCAGTAAACAGAGGATCCCCTATCAAGCAATGAGGACTCGAAAAGTGCAGTAGAGGTTCGTGTGCTCCATAAAGGCCCGCCAATGCTCCAGGACCCGAGCCCATATCAAAGAGATCCGTTCGTTGACATAGTTGGGCCTATGACCCGAAGAAGGACAAGGAAGCTTAGAGAAGATCTTGAATACCTTGTTCAAAGGAGTGCTACAGAAGCCCAACTCGTTGCGGACACAAACGCCCTAGAAGAGAATAGAAGGAAGGATAAAAGCATCACTTTACTCTCCATCACAATGGAAATGGCGCCTACAAATCAATCCAGCTGAAGAAAAGGGCATTTCTTGAAGTTCTTGAAGAATCTTGAAAATCTTGAAGAATCTTGAAGTTCTTGATTTTTGACATTCCGAAACCATTCCGGGAGATTCCAGAACCTCCCTACATCATCTCCACCATGCGCCACCTCAAATGTGCCGAAACCCACCTTGAAATCCATCTCACAATTTTTGGCCAGCCAAGCCCACAAGAAGCAGCCCACACGCTACTTGGAAGCTTAGGTTAGGGAAGGATTAGGATTTGTTCATGTTTCCTAATTCTGCTCAAAGTTTGTTACAAGTTAGTTAGGGTTGTTACAAGTTTGGTACAACTTGGGCTGATTTGTTAGATAGTTTCCAAAAAGGTTTACCTTCTTGAAACCTTTTTGTGAATTGTTTCTACTTTTTTATTTCCTTTTTCTTGCTTGTATTTTCGACCAGCACATACTCCTTGCAGCCGATTTCCTTTTCTTTAACCAATTCTAGTTCCTTTAGGATTTGGTTCTTGTATGAAATCAATCTCTTGATTGGTTTCCAATTTCACTTCTTTTCCTAGTTATTTTAGGATTAAAATTCAGCAAACCTACTCTATAAATAGGGGCTACCGAATTCACTTTTATGCAGTTGATTATTGAATAAGTTAGAATTTATACTTCTTTAATCACTCACCTTTATTTTGGGCTTATGTAATTTGCATGCTTGTTAATTGCTAAAAGTCAAGAAACTATAGGCTAATAGATAATTGCTCTGTCTATTAATCAAAGCTTTGTTTCGAATTCTAGTTTACTCCACTTGGTTCGAATTGCGTGTTTAATTTACTTTTGAAAGCTAGTAGTCTGCCGAATCCAAAGGTAAGGATTCTAGGGTTTAAGAGCAGTGTCTTGCATTCAGACTTTCCTTGGCACATTCCACGTAGAGTTCTTGGTTTCCAAAGGCGTTGGAAATCAGGGGTTCGCATCAATTGGTATCAGAGCGCCAGGGCTGTTTGCTCGACCGGAGTAGACTGAAGTAACTCAGTTGAATCATCAGGTGTTTTCTCTTCCTTTATTATACTTTAATATGAATTTGTGGAAAAGAACGCTCCATTTTGAGAAATTTTTTTTCTGTTTTTCTTAAATAAACTTTCGATTTTTATCATATTGTTTTGTTAGTAAAATCGAAATTGTGGTTTGAAAAAGGAAGAAGAATTTGCGAAAAGAATGGGTTAAAATCGGGTTTTTTCTAATAAGTTGGGAAAATCGATTTTTAGGGTTTTAAAGGTAGAGCTCTTTTGCTCACTTTTGGTACTGTTTTGCAATTGCCTCTGTGGATCCAATTAGTGCTGTTTTCGGTTGCAATTAAAGGATAACTGACACTTTTTGTTGCTAAAATTGCTCTTTATTGGACTGTTTTTACACACCTCTCCTGATGTGGACGGTTGTACACATGCGGATAATGTTGCCAAGGACCTTATGATTAAGTGACAAGCTCTTACAAAACCTTTAACTTACGTTCGGATTTGATAAAACAAAGGAAAAACTATCCTGACCAACTTGTTTATAAATTCGAACCAAGTGCAAGAAAGAGGTGTGAAACATGCGAATAATTAGGCAGAGCAAGAACCTAATTAGCTAAGTTTCATGCAAGTATGTAATTTACGACATGCAAATACATAAAGCAATAAAAGGAGGTACTTCAAACACTAAGTTTTTGATCTGAAATACACTGAATTTTATTGAAGAATTCGGCCCCTATTTATAGGAGTGAGGGCAGCCAAATTTGGTACAAGAATTAGAAAAAGAAAAGAAGTAGAATTAGAAATTAACCAAAAGGTTAATTTCCTTTACCAAACCCGGAAAGAAGTAGGAATGGTAAGAAAAAGGAAAAGGCAATTTCGGTTTTCCCTTTATCTTAGGGTAGCCGAATTTACAATCTGAAAAATAAGGAAAAGAATAAAAATCCTACTTCCAAAAAGAATAAGGGAACCCTTTTTGGAAATTAACTTAAAAAGAATAAAATAACAACTTAATTAATTAAAACCCTAACTAAGAAGAATGTAGCCGTGTGGGCTTTGCTTTGTGGGCTGGTCCATGCGGCTCCTTGTTACTTCTTGGGCTGGCCGAACTTGTGGGCTTTGTCTCCATGAGTTTGGGTCGGCCCAAATTGTAGGGAGTTTCATGAATTGTTTCTTTAAAGCCCAAGAACCTTCCGGCATCTTCAAAACTTCAAGAAACAGCCTTCTTCTTCAATGTGAAGTGCTGAATTGCGCCTCTTCTTCAAGGATTGTTAGAAGAGTTGCAATTTGAACATTTCCTCCATTTTCCTCCAAGGCGTGTGCTTCTTTTGGCCGTCCATCTTTCTGACTCATAATGCGTGTTGTTTTAGCCCTGGATTTCCTCATCATCTCCCTATTTGCAATTTTATTGAATCCGGTGAACTTTGGCGGTTGAAGTTAAGCCACTCACCTTGTTTTGCGATTTGTGATATATCTACACGCCTACCTTGTTTTGAATTCTTGAAAATATCGAATTCCTGAAACTGTATCGTCATGCTGTCTAAAGTTCTAAAATCGCATATTTGGCTTGGGAGGTGATAAAATTGCAATTTTGGTATCTTTGTGGCAATTGCTTCAAGAATGATTTCTCCACGGTTTAAAGTGTGCATGAAAAGTTGATAGTGTTCGTTCATCGACACTACTCCCACAGCAGTACGCTCCAAAGCCAAAGAGGTTTCTTTTCTTTATTGGGAATTTTCTTCTCTGTCATTGTGCTTGCAAGGTTGGTAGTGTTCGTTTTCGCCACTACTCCCCACAGCACCACAGTGACATCAGGGGAATTTTTCCGCCCAAGGGGTTAAAATTTTTTTCAAACACTTGAATAATTGGTTGGAATTGGTTTCTTGATTACCCGTTGGGTAGGGTGGTCACTTCTTCGGTTAGTGATGTGGACCAAGGTACACATGCGGATGAATTGCCAAGGAAAGTCTGATTAAGTGGCGTAGCTCGTATAGACTCTTTACTTACCCAAAATCTAGATAACAAAAATAAACTAACCTAAGCTAATTTACTTAAAGAATTCGAACCAAGTAAGAAAAGAGGTGAAACATGCGAATTTAATTAGGTAGAGCAAATAACCTAATTAAGCTAAGTTTCATGCAATATATAAATTACAAGCATGCAAAATAAATAAAGCAATAAAGGGAGAGTACTCAAACTAATAGTTTTAAGATCTGAATACTTGTCTTTATTATGGAGTTTCGGCTGCCTATTTATAAGGCAAAGGGCAGCCGAAATTCTACCCTAAAAGAAGTAGGAAAAGAATTAGAATTGGAAACCAATCAAGAGATTGATTTCCTTTACAATACCAAAACCTGAAAGAAGTGGGTAATGGTAAAAAGAAAAGGAAATTCGGTCACCTTAATCTTAATGGCAGCCGAAATTACAAGTTAAAAACGAGAAGGAAAAGGAATTGAAAATCCTACTCCAAAAAGGTGATCAAGAAGGGATCTTTTTGGAAAATAATAAACTAAGGGCAAAATAGGGAACATGCACAAACCCTTATTTTCCCCCAAACCCTAACCCTTAATTTCGCAACCCTAATGGACTAGGCCTTGCGTGTGGGCTTCTTGATGGGCTGGCCGACTTGATGATGTGGAATGGACTCCATGGATTGGGTCAGCCCAATTGGTGATGGCGCATGATGGAATGGTGTAGGGAGCTTCCGGAATCTTTTGGAACCTCCCGGAATCATTTCGGAATTTAAAGTCCAAGAACCTTCCGGCGTCTTCAAGAACTTCAAGAAACAGCCTTCTTTTCATTGTGGAATGGGGAGTTGCACCTCTTCTTCAAGAATTGTAAGGAGAGTTGCAATTTGAACCTTTCCGGCTTTGTTCTCCAAGGCATTGGCTTCTACTATCAATTGAGCATCCTGTCGGTAAGCTTGTACAAGGTTGTTGAGAGTCTCTTGAACCTTCTTTGCTCTGCTTCTTGTCATTGGCCCAATGATATCTACAAGTGGATCCCTTTGATATGGACTTGGATCCTGAAGCATTATTGGGCCTCGGTGTAGAACCCGAACCTCCTCAGCTTCTCTGGACTCACTTGTCTGTGGACTTGTCGATGGACTTGGGATGCCCTCATCATCCCCTCCCAGTTGAAAAGGATTTGACCTCAAATCTTCATCCTGTTCATAAGTAAATGGAGACAAGTCAGAAACATTAAATGAAGTACTAACACCATACTCACCTGGCAAATCCAGCTTGTAAGCATTAGTCCCCATCTTGGACATGATTTGAAAAGGCCCATCGCTCCGGGGATGGAGTTTCGTGTTCCTCAAGCAGGGAATCATTCCTTCCTCATGTGAACCCAAACCCAGTCGCCTGGTTCAAAGTTCACAGCCTTGCGCCGTTGGTTTACATGGGCGGCGGCTCTGGCGTAATTTTTCTCAAGGTTGGCCCGAACCTTGGCATGCAGGCGTTTGACGGTTTCAGCCTTCTGGGCGCCCTCGAGATTAACCTGTTCCTTTAGCGGCAAAGGGATGAGATCCAGAACCATCAAAGGAGTGAAGCCGTAGGCAACTTCGAATGGACAGAACCCTGTTGAGGAGTGCTTGGTGCGGTTGTAGGCAAACTCTGCAACCGGTAAGATTTCTTCCCAACGTTTGAGATTCTTCTGTATTAAACGCCGAAGTAGATTGCCAATGGTGCGGTTGGTGACTTCCGTCTGACCATCCGTCTGGGGATGACTTGTAGTCGAAAACAGTAGTTTTGTGCCGATGCGTGACCACAAAGTCTTCCAAAAGTAACTCAGAAATTTGACATCGCGATCAGAAACAATAGTGCGTGGAATACCATGAAGCCGAACTATCCCCTGAAAGAACAAGTCCGCAACATGTTTGGCATCATCTAATTTCCTGCAAGGAATAAAGTAAGCCATCTTAGAAAAGCGATCGACTACGACAAATAAGGAGTCATTACCTCTTTGCGTCCTTGGAAGACCTAGAATAAAATCCATTGAAATGTCAGTCCAAGGTAAAGAAGGAATAGGTAAAGGCGTGTAAAGTCCATGAGGCTTAGATGTAGATTTAGCTTTTAAACAATTAATGCAACGAGTGCAAACATGCTGTACATCTTTTCGCATATGAGGCCAATAAAAATGTTCCTGTAACACATCAAGTGTCTTATGTACACCAAAATGACCCATAAGTCCCCCATTGTGAGCTTCACGAACCAATAATTCCCGAGTAGAACTACGAGATATGCATAACCTATGTTCCCTAAACAAGAAACCATCATGTCTATAGTACTTATGGAATGCACCAGATTCACATGCTTTATATAAAGTAGCAAAATCACTATCAGAAGCATACAAATCTTTCAGATATGCAAATCCTAACAAAGAATGATCTAAAATTGCCAGAATTTCATACCTGCGAGATAGAGCGTTAGCAACCAAATTATCTTTCCCTTTCTTATATTTAATAATGTAAGGAAAAGTTTCAATAAAATTAACCCATTTAGCATGACATCTATTTAACTTACTCTGTCCCTTTAAGTGTTTAAGGGACTCGTGATCACTGTGAACAACAAATTCCTTGGCCATTAAATAATGTGACCAAGTCTCGAAAGCACGGACCACTGCATAGAGCTCCTTATCGTAAGTTGGATAATTTAAGGCAGCTCCCTTCAACTTCTCACTGAAAAAGGCGATTGGCTTGCCTTCCTGCATTAAAACTGCGCCAATTCCTATACCTGATACATCACACATTAGTTCAAAAACTTTATCAAAATCAGGTAATGCTAAAACAGGTGCATGAGTGAGATCATGCTTAAGGACTGTAAAGGCGTTTTCCTGAGCTTGCCCCCACACGAACGGAACATTCTTCTTGCAAAAATCGTTCAGAGGTGCTGCTTTGGTGGAAAAGTCCTTCACAAACCGTCGGTAAATTCCAGCCAAACCGTGGAAAGACCTTACCTGTGCGGCCGAGATTGGTGTAGGCCACTCCCTAATGGCTTTCACCTTGGCGTCGTCAACTTTGACACCAGCTTTAGAGACCACAAAACTGAGAAATACAACTTCCTCAACACAGAAAGTACATTTCTTCACATTGGCATACAATTTATTAGCACGTAATTCAATTAATGCCAAGCGAATATGTTCTACATGCGATTTCATGTCTCTGGAATAGATCAAGATATCATCAAAATAAACCACAACAAATTTCCCTATGAATTTTCTAAACACATGATTCATTAATCGCATAAAAGTACTAGGTGCATTTGTTAGGCCGAAGGGCATTACTAACCACTCATACAAACCAAACTTAGTTTTAAAAGCAGTTTTCCATTCATCCCCCTCCCTCATGCGAATTTGATGATAGCCCTATGTAAGATCTATTTTAGTGTAAATCGTTGAGCCATACAAGTCCTCTAACATGTCCTCAAGCCTAGGGATAGGATGCCTATACTTGATTGTTATCTTATTAACAGCTCTACAATCAACACACATTCTCCATGTACCATCTTTATTAGGGACAAGAATTACAAGTACAGCACAAGGACTAAGTGATTCCCTTACCTGACCGTTAGCCAAAAGCTTGTCGATCTGCTTCTGCAATTCCTTGGTTTTCTCTGGATTTGCTTTGTAGGCAGGTTGATTTGGAATAGATGCACCAGGTATGAAGTCGATTTGATGTTCAATCCCACGCAGAGGCGGCAATCCCTGCGGCAGCTCTCCTGGAAAGACATCGTTGTATTCCTGCAACAAACAATCAACTTCTATAGGAATATCCCGAGGGATATCTTCAGGGTTAGCACAAGAATCTTTACATCCTAAAACTAGTACACAACCTTTGTTACCTAACACCTGTCCTATTTCCCCCACTATAGCGAAAAAGCTACTTCTAACTTCTTCCTGATTAGGCTTATCAGAGTTCGCCTTGCTACCCATTACAAGTTCTTTCCCTTTCCCCTTATCTAGGCGCTTTCCAGCTTCCCATTTGGCGAGGGCATCCTTCATTCGGATTGCTTCTGAATGCACTTCATTAGGTGGCATAGGGAGGACGTGTGGATCTTGCCCTCCTGGCAGATCGAGTAAGTGTTGGCGACCCCATCATGCGTTGCCTTCAGGTCAAAGAGCCATGGGCGTCCGAGCAAATGTGACAAGCCTCCATTGGCAGAACATCACATAAAACAGTGGATTCGAACTTCCCGATAGCATATGGTACGCTTACCTGCTTGGTGACTCTGTAGCCATCTGAGCTGTCGAGCCATTGGAGCCGATAAGGACGTGGATGATTGAGTATGGGGAGCTTCAGCTTTTTGACCATATATTCACTGGCCATATTTGTGCAACTCCCTCCATCAATGATCAGAACACACAACTTCCCATTGACCTTAGTCTTGGCGTGGAAGATGTTTGTCCGTTGAGACGTATCCTGGACAGTAGCTGTAGTCAAGGTGCGAGTAACCAAGTTCTGATTAGGATCTTCCTCGATGAACTCAAATTGCTCAACCGGTGCAGACGTAGTGTTGTTAGTTAACTCCAACAAGGGGTCAACAGTTTGATCTTCTTCATCCTCTTCGAAAATATACTCACCATCTTGCCCCAATAAGACCTTCCGGATTTTAGGACAATTGCGCATTTAGTGGCCACGGCCAGAGCATTTGTGCCAAGTGACATTGCTAATGGATTGCTGAGGTGTTGATAGCGTTCTGGATTGGGATGAAGACCGGGTGGTGGCGGGGACTATAGCTTTCCGTTCTGACGTAAACGGCTTTTTAGCGGGTGGCGAGTAAACTGGATTCTTTCTCCAAGCCGGTGGGGCGCTGGTAGGCGTCCTGACGGGTGAAACTGTCTTCAGGTATTCCTCCATGACCCGAGCTTTGTGCAACATGTCCGTCAAAGTTGTTGCATTCTAAAGTTCAACGGCTAAAGCTATACCCCTGTTTAGGCCATTAAGAAAACGAGCCATCGAAGCAGTCTCATTTTCTTGTACATTTGCCCTAATTTTGGCCATCTCTAACTTTCTATAATGTGCGTCTACAGATAAAGATCCTTGTACAAGAGTATGTAATTTCCTATACAGTCGTTTTGCATTGACTGAGACCCTCGAAAGGCTTGGCAGCGGCATTGTTGTCATAGGTAGGGGCGTCCTCCTCTGACTCCGTACGCCGTTGTTCCCGCTCGGCCCGCAAGTCAGCAACCTCCTCCGTGAGGGTAGCAAATCGCGCAGAGAGTTGCGCTATCGCAGCCAGTATTTGCTCACTTCCCAAAGGGGGAGAAGCACCTCCTGACATCGGTTATAGGCGAAAATCTGTCTGCTAAGAACAAAGAAAAATGAGTAGTAACCTTACCCCCTTGTCCCCCAAGTGTATCCCACCTAACAGCTACACACAAACCAGTGTTTCACTGTAGGGTGGCGCCCTTATAGTATGTTCACTTAAGCCTATTTCCACTCTACCTCCCGGTATTGACAAATGTATAAGGCAAACAGTAATTCACACACAGCAATGATACTTAAGGAAAAAGCACAAATTTTCGAAAAATAGATACTTGGTTCTATTTTGGAGTTGAAAAATCTTTTTGCAAACAATATTTGTAATATAGTTCGGATAAGAGGTACACAACAAGGAAATTTCGGGGTGAAGCCCTCAAATTTCAGAAAATATGGGTGTGCACGATGACAAAATCCAAACTATAATTCAAGAGTAAACGTTCAGGTAGCTTGAAATGATACAACTAGCAGTTGAAAGCAGGGCCATTCAAGAATTGAATAGAATCAAGAAATAAGCAGAGTTGAACAACTTTAAGAAAGTCCTAAAACTAACCAAAGAAGAGATCACCAACCCAATAGGTAATCAAAGAAACCAATCCCAGCAAATTATCAATTCTTTTCAATATGCAGATAACCCAATTACGAATTTTAAAACCCCCCAAGTGGTGGAAAAATTTCTCAGGATTCCAGTGTAGTGCTATGGGGAGTAGCGTCGGTAATCGAACACTATCAACTTTGCAAATACACTGAAAAAGAAAAAGATTCCCAATGAAGGACAGAGTCCTCTTTGGCCGAAGGGTAGTGCTGTGGGGAGTAGTGTCGGTAATCGAACACTATCAACTTTGCAAGTACACCTCAAGCCGTAGAGAAAACAATCCTTACTCAATAGGTGCCACAAAAAAATTACCAATTGCGATTTTAAGAAAAAGCCCTAGGGTTAGCAAAGTTCAAGTTTGACTCACTAACCAATTCCCAGAGATAATTTCAGCAGCACAAGGACACAAAATCAAGAATTCAATATATTTTCAAGAATTCAAAACAAGGTATCCGAAACTAGTGCATGCAAATCACAATGTGCAGATAAGGTGAGCTGCTTAACATCAGCCGTAAAACTCACCAACTTTAAACAAAATCAGCACAAGAGGAGTATAAAACAGTCGCAAAAACCCAGCAATTTAGATGCAAAAACAGCAGCACTAAAGTGTCTCTCAAACCCTAGGTCGCAAAGGAAAAGCGACTAAAAGATTCAACCAACAACCCGAAACCCTAGCTAAGCCAAAACCCAAACCCTAATTTATTTATAAAGTTCAGAATTTAATTCAGTTTTTCAGCAAGGAATTCCAGATTGTAATTTAAGAAAAACAGCCCCAAAACAGTACAAGCTTTTCGCAAAAAGAAGGCAATTTTAAAACCCTAAGTTGAGTTTTTCAGTAGTTTAAAATTTGGTTCAATTTTTCTAGAGAATTTCGATTTTAAGATAGGCTAAAATAGTAACAAGAAACCGAAATTCATAGCTTGAAAGAAAAAAAATTTCCCCCAAGAAGAAGCGTTCTAATTCCAAGAATTTCAAGACAAGCAAGACTAACAAGGAAAAGAAAACACCTGATAAAGATTTGGTTGGGTTACTTCAACCTTCTCCAGCCACGAAACCAGCCCAAGCTTTGATACCAATTGATGCGGACCAAGGTACACATGCGGATGAATTGCCAAGGAAAGTCTGATTAAGTGGCGTAGCTCGAATAGACTCTTTACTTACCAGAAATCCATATAACAAAAATAAACTAACCTAAGCTAATTTACTTAAAGAATTAAAACCAAGTAAGAAAAGAGGTGAAACATGCGAATTTAATTAGGTAGAGCAAATAACCTAATTAAGCTAAGTTTCATGCAATATATAAATTACAAGCATGCAAAATAAATAAAGCAATAAAGGGAGAGTACTCAACTAATAGTTTTAAGATCTGAATACTTGTCTTTATTATGGAGTTTCGGCTGCCTATTTATAAGGCAAAGAGCAGCCGAAATTCTACCCTAAAAGAAGTAGGAAAAGAATTAGAATTGGAAACCAATCAAGAGATTGATTTCCTTTACAATACCAAAACCTGAAAGAAGTGGGTAATGGTAAAAAGAAAAGGAAATTCGGTCACCTTAATCTTAATGGCAGCCGAAATTACAAGTTAAAAATGAGAAGGAAAAGGAATTGAAAATCCTACTCCAAAAAAGAGATCAAGAAGGGATCTTTTTTGGAAACTAATAAACTAAGGGCAAAATAGGGAACATGCACAAACCCTTATTTTCCCCCAAACCCTAACCCTTATTTGGAAACTAATAAACTAAGGGCAAAACAGGGAACATGAACCTTTCCGGCTTTGTTCTCCAAGGCGTTGGCTTCTACTATCAATTGAGCATCCTGTCGGCAAGCTTGTACAAGGTTGTTGAGTGTCTCTTGAACCTTCTTTGCTCTGCTTCTGGTCATTGGCCCAATGATATCTACAAGTGGATCCCTTTGATATGGACTTGGATCCTGAAGCATTGTTGGGCCTCGGTGTAGAACCCGAACCTCCTCAGCTTCTCTGGACTCACTTATCTGTGGACTTGTCGATGGACTTGGGATGCCCTCATCAGTTAGTTAGGTCTTTCCTGATTTGTTTCAAACCTGCTAATTATTCTTGTTTCTTCAATTGAATTGCCCTGTTTCATTAGCTTGCTATCTTTTCATGCGACCTGAACATTTACTCTGAATTATAGCTTGAATTTTTTCTTCGTGCACTGCCATTCTCTCTGAACTTTGAGGGCTTCTCCCCGAAAGTTCCTTTTGATGTATGATGAGGGCATCCAAAGTCAAGCCACAAGTCAAAATCAAGATGCAAGTTGTTCCGGAGAAGCTGAGGAGGAGGTTCGAGTTCTACATCGAGGCCCGACAATGCTTCAGGATCTAAGCCCATATCAGAGGGATCCATCCACTTGTAGACATCACTGGGCCCATGACCAGAAGCAGAGCGAAGAAGGTTCTAGATGCACTCAACAACCTTGTTCAAGCTTGCCATCAGGATGCTCAGCTGATTGTAGAAGCTCACGCCTTGGAGCAAAATGGAGGAAATGTTCAAATTGCAACTCTTCTAACAATCCTTGAAGAAGAGGCGCAATTCAGCACTTCACAATAAAGAAGAAGGCTGTTTCTTGAAGTCTTGAAGATGCCGGAAGGTTCTTGGGGTTTAAAGAAATAATTCATGAAGTTCCCTACAATTTGGGCCGACCCAAACTCATGGAGGACCAGCCTACAAGTTTCGGCCAGCCCAAGGAAGCAAGAGGAAGCCGTACGGCAGCCCACAAAGCAAGCCCTAACGGCTACTTACTTAATTGGGAATTTCTTATAAATTAAATAAGTTGTTTCTTTTAGTTTTTAAGTTAGTTTCCAAAAAGGGTTCCCTTATTCTTTTTGGAAGTAGGAATTTTATTCTTTTCCTTATTTTTAGTTTACAAATTCGGCTGCCACTTGTTAAGGGTAAAACCGAATTTCCTTTTCCTTTTCTTACCATTCTCCTACTTCTTTCAGGGTTTGGTATTGTAACAGAAATTAACCTCTTGGTTAATTTCCAATTCTAATTCTTTCCTTCTTCTACTTCTTGAACCAATTTCGGCTGCCCTTAAAGCCTATAAATAGGGACCGAAATCCTCAATAATATGCAGAGTATTCAGATCATAAAACTTAGTGTTTGAGTACCCTCCTTTTATTGCTTTATGTATTTGCATGTTGTAGTTTACATAATTGCATGAACTTAGCTAATTAGGTTACTTGCTCTACCTAATTACTCGCATGTTCAAAACTCGTTTCTTACACTTGGTTCGAATCTAAAACAAATTAGCTTAGGTTAAGTTCTTTTGTTTCTCTGATTTTCGAAAGTAAGTTAGAAGTGTTATACGAGCTCGCCGCTTAATCACAAGGTCCTTGCCAAATTAATCCGCATGTGTACAACCGTTCACACAGAATGTACACTTTTTAATATTGGGATATAATTTATTATCACGTACCTCAATTAATACCAACTTAATGTGCTCTATGTGTTCAGGCATTCTTCGACTATAGATCAGAATATCATCAAAATAAACCACAACAAATTTCCCTAGAAACTTCCTGAGCACATGATTCATTAATCACATGAAAGTACTAGGTGCATTTGTGAAGCCGAACGGCATAACTAACCACTCATACAAACCAAATTTAGTTTTAAAAGCAGTTTTCCATTCATCTCCTTCTTTCATTCTTATTTGATGATTGCTTTGTGTGAGATCTATTTTCGTGTAAATAGTAGAGCCATATAAATCTTCTAGTATGTCATCAAGCCTAGGGATAGGATGCCTATACTTAATAGTGATTTTATTAACAGCTCTACAATCCATGCACATTCTCCAAGTACCATCTTTTTTCGGAACAAGAATAACAGGTACTGCACAAGGGCTTAAAGATTCCCTTACCTGACCACTACCTAAGAGTTTGTCAACCTGACGTTGCAGCTCCTTTTTTTCCTCCGGATTTGCTGTGTACGCCGGGCGGTTTGGAATTGATGAGCCAGGCACGAAGTCAATCTGATGCTCAATTCCACGAAGAGGGGGCACTCCAGCCGGCAGCTCTTCAAGGAACACATCTTCATAGTCCTGCAAAAGAAACTTGACTTCCATAGGGAGATCCCTAGGGACATTGTAAAGGTTAGTGGAATCATTCTTAGCAATAAGTACAAAGATATTACCATTTCCCCTTAACACTTGTTGGACTTCCCCACTGTGGCAAAAAGGCCACGACTAGTATCTTTTTCTGAAGGCTTATCAGAGTTTGCCTTACTACTACCCTTTACAATTTGTTTACCCTTTCCCTTGTCTGGTCGCTTTTCAGCTGCCCAGGCGGTGATCTTGTCCTTCATCCTGACGGATTCAGCACGAACTTCCTGTGGGGAGAGAGGTAAAAAGGTATGGATCTTGCCCCTTTGGAAAATTGAGTAGGTATTATCAACCCCGTCATGTGTAGCCTTCATGTCAAAGAACCATGGTTGTCCGAGCAGAATGTGACACGCCTCCATAATGAGCACATCACAAGTAACCTGTCCGTCGAACTTACCTGTAGCGAAAGTAACTCGCACTTGCTTGGTGGCTCTGTAGCCATCTGAGCTGTCAAGCCATTGCAGTCGGTAAGGATGTGAATGGTTAACTGTTGGGAGCTTGAGCTTTTCAACCATGTACTCACTGGCGACATTGGTGCAGCTCCCGCCGTTAACTATCAGAACGCAAACACCTCCATTAACTTTGGTCCTTGTGTGGAAGATGTTGGTCCGTTGAAAAGCGTCCTGGGCAACAGCTGTAGTTAAGGATCGGGACACAATGGCCATCTGGCTATAGTCTTTAGGACGATGAATGTCCTCTGATGTGGACGGTTGTACACATGCGGATAATGTTGCCAAGGACCTTGTGATTAAGCGGCGAGCTCTTAGAATTCTCTAACTTACTTTCGGCTAAGAGAAACAAAGAGAAGCTATCCTAAGCTAACTTGTTTTATAGTCGAACCAAGTGTAAGAAAGAGATTTGAAACATGCGAATAATTAGGTAGAGCAAGAACCTAATTAGCTAAGTTTCATGCAATTATGTAAACTACAACATGCAAATACATAAAGCAATAAAAGGAGGGTACTCAAACACGAAGTTTTATGATCTGAATACTCTGATTTATTAATGAAGTTTCGGCCCCTATTTATAGGCTTTAAGGGCAGCCGAAATTGGTACAAGAAGTAGAAAAAGGAAAGAAGTAGAATTGGAAATTAACCAAGAGGTTAATTTCCTTTACCAAACCCGGAAAGAAGTAGGAGAATGGTAAGAAAAGGAAAAAGAATTCGGTCACTTCCTTTTGAGTGATTGCCGAATTGTACAATTAAAACAATAAGGAAAAAGAATAAAACTCCTACTTCCAAAAAGAATAAGGGAACCCTTTTTGGAAACTAACATAAAAGAAGAAAAGAAACAACTTAATTAATTAAATCCCTAACTAATAAGGAGCCGTGTGGGTTTTGCTTAATGGGCTAGCCGTGCGGCTTCATTGTGAACTCCTTGGGCTGGCTGAAACTTGTGGGCTGGTTCTCCATGAGTTTGGGTCGGCCCAATGTGTAGGGAACTTCATGAATTGTTTCTTTAAAGCCCAAGAACCTTCCGACATCTTCAAGACTTCAAGAAACAGCCTTCTTCTTTAATGGGAAGTGGTGAATTGCGCCTCTTCTTCAAGAATGGTTAGAAGAGTTGCAATTTGAACATTTCCTTCTTTTTGCTCCAAGGCGTGTGCTTCTACAATCAACTGAGCGTCCTGATGGCAAGCTTGAACAAGGTTGTTGAGTGCATCTCGAACCTTCTTCACTCGGCTTCTAGTCATTGGCCCAGTGATGTCTACAAGTGGATCCCTCTGATATGGGCTTGGATCCTGAAGCATTGTTGGGCCTCGTGTAGAACTCGAACCTCCTCAGCTTCTCCGGAACCACTTGCTTGATTACTTATTGCGTGACTCTGGATGCCCTCATCATCCCCTCCCAGTTGAAAAGGATTTGTCCTCAAATCAGCATCCTGTTCATGCAAGTATGTAATTTACGACATGCAAATACATAAAGCAATAAAAGGAGGTACTTCAAACACTAAGTTTATGATCTAAAATACGCTGATTATTATTGAAGTTTTGGTCACCAATTTATAGGTGAGGGTGGCCGAAAATTAGTACAAGAATTAGAAAAAGAAAAGAACTAGAATTGGAAATTAACCAAGAGGTTAATTTCTTGTACAATTACCAAACCCGGAAAGAAGTAAGAATGGTAAGAAAACGAAGAAAATAATTTGGTCACCTCATAATGGGTGATTGCCGAATTTACAAGTACCAAAACAAGAAGGAAAGCTAATTAGAAAACAAGTAGGAAAAGAATAAAAATCCTACTCCCAAAAAGAATAAGGAAATCCTTTTTGGAAACTAACTTAAAAAATAAAATAACTTAATTAAAAATCCGAAAAATCCCTAAACCGTGTGGCTTCTCCTTAGGCTGGCCGTGTGGGCTTTTTCCTTGGATGGGCCGTGCAGCCTCTTGTGGACTCCTTGGGCTGGCCGAAAACTTGTGGGCTGGTCCATGAGTTTTGGGTCGGCCCAATTTGTAGGGACTTTATTAATTTGTTTCTTTTAAGTCCAAGAACCTTCCGGCATCTTCAAGACTTCAAGAAACAGCCTTCTTCTTCATGAGTACTTGGTGATTTGCGCATTTTCCTCAAAGATAGTTAGAAGATTTGCAATTTGCACATTTCCTCCATTTTGCTCCAAGACGTGGGCTTCTACAATCAGCTGAGCATCCTGATGGCAAGCTTGAACAAGGTTGTTGAGTGCGTCTCGAACCTTCTTCGCTCTGCTTCTGGTCATGGGCCCAGTGATGTCTACAAGTGGATCCCTCTGGTATGGACTTGGATCCTGAAGCATCGTAGGACCTCTATGTAGAACTCGAACATCCTCCTCAGCTTCTCTGGAATTACTTGCAGTTTGACTTTGACTCGTTGCTTGACTTTGGATGCCCTCATCAAACTTAATCCGCATGTGTACAACCGTCCACATCAGCGTGTACACCGGATTCTTTCTCCAAGTAGTAGGGGCGCTGGCAGGCGTTCTAGCTGGTGGAACCGTCTTCAGGTATTCTTCCATCACCCTGGCTTTTAGAGCATATCCGTCAAACTTGTAGCATTCTGCAATTCTACCGCTAAAGCTATCTCTCTATTAATCCCACTAAGAAAACGTGCCATGTTAGCGGCATCGTCTTCTATTACATTGGCCCTAATCTTAGCCATATCTAATTTCTTATAATAAGCATCGACAGATAAAGAACCCGGTACAAGAGTGTGTAACTTCCTATACAATTCTCTAAAATAATACGCAGGTACAAAAGTATTGCGTATCGCTGTCGTCAAATCAAACCATGAAATAGGTGGCGCACATGCACGCATAGGCCTGGTATTGCGCCTCTGGTCCAACTCTTGATTCCACCAAACGAGTGCATATTCGGTGAAATTTACCATGCGAGTGGAGCCTTATTGTGTTCGGGAATCTAGTGAAGCTCAAAGATTCGCTCCATCTTGATCTCCCAGTCTAAGTATTCTTCGGGGTCCGTACCTCCGCTGAAAGAAGGCACAGATGTCTTCATTTGACTTAGACCTTCAAAGGGCTTTGTATCAGTGCCAGCCCGTGGGGTGTGGATTTCTTCCTCCTCTTCAAACCGATCCTGCTGGGCGGCCCTTATCTCACTGACCTCGCCCTTGAGGTCTGCGAACTGATTGGTCAAATTCGCAATGGCAGCCATGAGTTGCGCATTCGTAACTGGGGGCGCTTCTCCTCCTGACATGCCTAGTAACCAAGAAAAGATCCCTTCTAAGAACAAGTAAAAGTGAGCAGAGTAACCTTACTCCCTTGTCCCCCTAGAATGGTGATGAGGGCATCCAAACGCCAGCAACAAGTCAACAAGCAAGTGATTCCAGAGAAGCTGAGGATGTTCGAGTTCTACATCGAGGTCCAACAATGCTTCAGGATCCAAGTCCATATCAAAGGGATCCACTTGTAGACATCACTGGGCCGATGACTAGAAGCAGAGCAAAGAAGGTTCGAGAGACACTCAACAACCTTGTCCAAGCTTGCCAAAAGGACGCCCAAGTGATAGTAGAAGCAAACGCCTTGGAGCAGAAAGACGGAAAGGTTCAAATTGCAACTCTTCTAACCATTCTTGAAGAATAAGCGTAATTTCCCAATCCACAATGAAGAAGAAGGCTATTTCTTGAAGTTCTTGAAGATGCCGGAAGGTTCTTGGACTTTAAAGAAACATTTCTTGAAGTTCCCTACATTTATCCATAATGCGACATCAACATTGGGCCAACCCAACTCATGGAGACCAGTCCACAAAGTCGGCCAGCCCAAGGAAGCCCACAACAAAGCCCACACGGCCAACTTAAGTACTATAGACAGGATGGATTCTTGTTTAAGGAACATAGGTTATGCATCCCTCGTAGTTCCACTAGAGAATCACTGGTTCGTGAAGCTCACAGTGGGGGTCTTATGGGTCATCTTTTTACCATTCCCCACTTCTTTCAGGGTTTGGTATTGTAAAGGAAATCAATCTCTTGATTGATTTCCAATTCTACTTCTTTTCCTTATTCTTTTCATGACTTTTTCGGCTGTCCTTAGCCTATAAATAGGCAGCCTCCCATCAATAATACTCAGAGTATTCAGATCATAAAACTATTAGTTTTGAATACCATCCCTTTATTGCTTTATGTATTTGCATGCTTGTAGTTTACATATTGCATGAAACTTAGATAATTAGGTTACCTGCTCTACCTAATTAATTCGCAGGTTTCAAACTCTTTTCTCACACTTGGTTCGAAATTCTCAATTAAGTTAGCTTAGGTTAGTTAATTTAGTTCTCTGAATTTCGAGTGAGTTAGAGGTTATACGAGCTACGTCACTTAATCACAAGGTCCTTGGCAACTTAATCCGCATGTGTACAACCGTCCACATCAATTGGTATCAGAGCTTAGGAGTGATTTCGTGGCTGGGGGAGGTTGAAGTAACCCAACCAAATCTTTATCAGGTGTTTTCTTTTCCTTGTTAGTCTTGTTTATCTTGAAATTCTTGGATTAGAACGCATCTTCTTGGGGGAAATTTTTTTTTCTTTAAAGCTTTAAATTTTCGATTTTTGCTGCTGTTTTCCTATCTTTAAAATCGAAAATTCTGTAGAAAACTAAACCAAATTTTAAAGTATTAAAAAATGCAACTTAGGGTTTTAAAATCACCTTCTTTTTGCGAAAGGCTAGTACTGTTTTGGGGCTGTTTTCTATTATTCAAATCGCATACCCTTGCTGTAATTTCAGAATCAAATTTGGGCTTTAGAAATTAACTAGGGTTTGGGTTTTGCCTAAAGCTAGGGTTTCGGTTTTGTGGTTGTCTTTTTAGTCACCTTCTAGCGACACTAGGGTTTTGAGAGACGCTTTAGTGTTGCTGTTTTGCGTCTAAAATTGCTGGGCTTTTGCGACTAATTTTTCTACCCCTCTTGTGCTGTTTTTGTTGAAATTGGTGAGTTTTTGCGGTTGATGTTAAGCAGCTCACCTTATTTGCGCATTGTGAATTGCATGCTCTAGTTTGGGATACCTTATTTCGAATTCTTGAAAATATAGTGAATTCTTGATTTTGTGTCCTTGCGCTGCTGAGATTATCCCTGGGAATTGGTTAGTAAGTCAAAAATTGAACTTTGCTAGCCCTAGGGTTTTCGTTTCTTGAAATCGCATATTGCTAAAATTTTCGGCCACTTAGGGGGTTTAAAAATCGCAATTTTGGTACTGTTTACATATTGAAAAGAATTAATAATTTGCGGGGATTGGTTTGTTGATTACCTATTGGGTGGATGATCTCTTCTTTGGGTAGTTTTAGGACTTTCCTGAAGTCGTTTCAACTCTGCTTATTTTTCTTTGATTCTATTCAATTTTGAATTGCCCTGCTTTCAACTGCTAGTATATCTTTTCGTGCGACCTAAACATTTGCTCTTACATTATAGTTTGGATTTTGTCATCGTGCACACGCATCTTTTCTGAAATTTGAGGGCTTAACCCCGAAATTTCCTGTTGTGTACTTCATATCTGAACTATATTATAACTATCGTTTGCGAAGATTTTTCAACTCAAAATAGAACCAAGTGTCTATTTTTGCGAAAATTTGTGCTTTTCTTAAGTGTCATTGCTTTGTGTGAATTGCTGCTTGCCTTATACATTTGTGAATACCGGGAGGTAGAGTGGAAAAAGGCTTGAGTAAACATACTATAAAGGGCGCCACCCTAGAGTGAAACACAGGGTTGTGTGTAGCTGTTAGGTGGGATACACTTGAGGGACAAGGGGGTAAGGTTACTACTCATTTTTCCTTGTTCTTAGCAGACATGTTTTTGTTTTAACCGATGTCAGGTGGAGGTGCTCCTAACCCTTTGGGGAGCGAGCAAATACTGGCTGCAATAGCGCAACTCTCTGCGCGATTTGCTACCCTCATGGAGGAAGTCACTGAATTACGCACAGAACGAGAACAACGGCGTATAGAGTCAGATGATGATATGGCCTCACCTGGCACCAACCCCGCTGACAAGTCTTTCGAAGGCCTCAGTCAATGCAAAACGACTGTTCCACCCTTTGCTGGCGGCACGAATCCAGAGGATTACTTAGACTGGGAGATGAAGATGGAGCGCATCTTCGAGCTGCATGTGATCCCAGATCACAAGAAAATCCCTCTCGCGGTGGTACATTTCACGGACTATGCCCTGGTCTGGTGGAATCAAGAGATGGACAATCGTAGGAATACGCATCCAATGCGGGCCCGTGCTCCGCCTCTAACTTGGTTTGATTTGACTACTGCTATGCGTAGAACTTTTGTTCCTGATTACTATTTTAGAGAATTGTATAGGAAATTACATACTCTTGTACAAGGCTCTTTATCTGTAGACGCATACTATAGAAAGTTAGAGATGGCCAAAATTAGGGCAAATGTACAGGAAGATGAAGCCGCGTCAATGGCTCGTTTTCTTAATGGCCTAAACAGGAATATAGCCTTGGCTGTTAAACATCAGAATGCTACAACTCTGATGGACATGTTGCACAAAGCTCGGGTCATGGAGGACTACCTGAAGACAATTCCACCCGTCCGGACGCCTACCAGTGCCCCACCGGCTTGGAGAAAGAATCCAGTTTACTCTCCACCTGCAAAGAAGCCGTTCACATCAGACAGGAAGGCTAAAGTCCCCGTCACCACCTCGTCTTCATCACAATCTCGAACACCATCAACACCTCGGCAATCCATCGGCAATCCATCAGCAATGTTACCTGCCACAAATGCTCAGGTCGTGGCCACTACATGCGTGATTGTCCTCACATCCGGAAGGTCTTATTGGGGCAAGATGGTGAGTACATTTCAGAAGAGGAAGAAGACGATCAAACCGTTGACCCATTGCAGGAGTTAACTGACAGCACTCCGTCTGCACCAGTGGAGTAATTCGAGTTCATAGAGGAAGATCCCAATCAGAACATGGTTACTCGCACTCTGCCTACAGCTGCTGTCCAAGACACATCCCAACGGACAAACATCTTCCACGCCAGAACTAAGGTAAATGGAAAGTTGTGTGTTCTAATAATTGATGGAGGAAGTTGCACCAACGTTGCCAGTGAATATATGGTCGACAAGCTGAAACTTCCTATTATCAATCATCCACGTCCTTATCGGCTACAATGGCTCGACAGCTCAGACGGCTACAGAGTCACCAAGCAGGTAAGTGTACCATACGCTATCGGTAAGTTCGAATCCACTGTTTTATGTGATGTTCTGCCAATGGAGGCTTGTCACATTCTACTCGAACAACCATGGCTCTGAAGGCAACACATGATGGAGTCGCCAACACTTACTCGGTCTGCCAGGCGGGCAAGATCCACACGTTCCTCCCTATGCCGCCCACTGAAGTGCGATCCGAAGCAATTCGCATGAAGGAAGCAATCGCTAACTGGGAAGCTGAAAGGCGCCAAGAAAAGGGAAAGGGGAAATGATGAGGGCATCCAGAGTCACGCAACAAGTCAAGATGCAAGTGGTTCCGGAGAAGCTGAAGAGGAGATTCAAGTTCTACATCGAGGCCCGACAATGCTTCAGGATCCAAGTCCATATCAGAGGGATCCACTTGTAGACATCACTAGGCCAATGACCAGAAGCAGAGCGAAGAAGGTTCGAGATGCACTCAACAACCTTGTTCAAGCTTGCCATCAGGACGCTCAGTTGATTGTAGAAGTCAACGCCGAGCAGAAAGGAGGAAATGTTCAAATTGCAACTCTTCTAACCATTCTTGAAGAAGAGGCGCAATTCTCCACTTCCCATTAAAGAAGAAGGCTGTTTCTTGAAGTTCTTGAAGATGCCGAAAGGTTCTTGGACTTAAAGAAACAAATTATTAAAGTTCCCTACATTTTGGGTCGACCCAAACTCATGGAGACCAGCCCACAAGTTTCGGCCAGCCCAAGGAAGCAAGAAGACGCTGCACGGCAAGCCCACAAAGCAAGCCCAACGGCTACTAACGGCTACTTTAAATATTTAGGGAATTTTCTTTTAAGTAATTAAATTGTTTCTTTCTTTTAAGTTAGTTTCCAAAAAGGGGTTCCTTCTTGATCTCTTTTTGGAAGTAGGATTTTTATTCTTTTTATTACTTAAAGTTGTAATCAGTTCCCACTTACCAAAAATGGGGTGACCGAAATTTGCTTACCTTTTCTTACCATTCCTACTTCTTTCCGGGTTTGGTAATTGTAAAAGAAATTAACTTCTTGGTTAATTTCCAATTCTACTTCTTTTCTTTTCCTACTTCTTGTATTATTTTCGGCTGCCAAAAACCTATAAATAGGGGCCAAATTCTTCATTAATAAATCAGAGTATTCAGATCATAAAACTTAGTGTTTGAGTACCCTCATTTTATTGCTTTATGTATCTGCATGTTGTAGTTTACATAATTGCATGAAACTTAGCTAATTAGGTTCTTGCTCTACCTAATTATTCGCATGTTTCAAATCTCTTTCTTACACTTGGTTCGACTATAAAACAAGTTAGCTTAGGATAGCTTCTCTTTGTTTCTCTTAGCCGAAAGTAAGTTAGAGAATTCTAAGAGCTCGCCGCTTAATCACAAGGTCCTTGGCAACATTATCCGCATGTGTACAACCGTCCACATCAATTGGTATCAGAGCTAAGGAGTGGTTTTGTGGCTGGAGGAGGTCTAAGATTCCCACTCTCGCCCTCACAGAGGAGGAAGCCATGACCAATTAGCAAGCAAAGAAATGAAGGAGTAGCACGTTTGGGATCTAGTTCCTGCCTTGCCTTCTAGTACGGTCTTTCAAAATAACACCACAACCTTGTTGATAGCACATGAGTACATGATATTGAAGCTCATCGATCCGGCATTGGATGCGCCTGTACCGCCGACGAATAAGAGGTACCCTCACCCCAGGCAGAGTTAGTGAGCCGTGTAATAGGTGACCATTTCGCGCGGTTCGGGGGGCACTTGAGTTAGCCGCCGGCACCCGACAGCGTCTTGACCCCCATCCAACTTTTGGGCCAATTCCCCCTTCAGATTCCTAGCTAACTCCTCTTCTAGTTCTATTGATCAAAAAAGCACCCTCATACTTCATGCAACTGGCATACCGTCGAATAGACTCTACTTTACCAACCGACCAAATCTTTTATCAGGTGTTTTCTTTTCCTTAATCTTGAAATTCTTGGATTAGAACTCATCTTCTTGGGGAAAATTTTTTTTTCTTTCAAGCTTTAAATTTTCAATTTTGTTGCTACTTCTTTATCTTAAAAATCGACAATTTTTTCAATAAAATTTAGATACCCTTGCTGTAATTTCAGAAATTAAAATCGGGCCTTAAATTTCGTGACACTAGGGTTTTCGGATTTTTTTTTAGGGTTTTCGGTTTTTTTTTTCTGTCGCTAATTCTCGCGACACTAGGGTTTAATTGCTGGCTTTTTGCAACATTATTCTACCCCTTTTGGTGCTGTTTTGTTGAAAATTGTGAGTTTTGCGGTTGATGTTAAGCAGCTCACTTGTTTGCGCATTGTCAAATTGCATGCTCTAGTTTGGGATACCTTGCTTCGAATTCTTGAAAATATATTGAATTCTTGAAAATATATTGAATTCTTGATTTTGTATCCTTGTGCTGCTAAGATTATCCCTGGGATTAAGTTAGTAAATCAAAAATTGCTTTTGCTAGCCCTAGGGTTTTCGTTTTAGTAAAATCGCATAGTGCTAATTTCGGCCACTTGGGGGTTTGATTTTGATTTCGCAAGTTGGGTACTGTTTTGCATATTGGAAGCATTGATAATTTGTGGGGATTGGTTTCTTGATTACCTATTGGGTGGGTGATCTCTTCTTTGGGTAGTTTTAGGACTTTCCTGAAGTTGTTTCAACTCTGCTAAATTTCTTTGATTCTATTCAATTTTGAATTGCCCTGCATTCAATTGCCTTGTTATCTTTTCGTGCGACCTGAACATTTGCTCTATAATTATAGTTTGGATTATGTCATCTGCACACTCATCTTTTCTGAAATTTGAGGGCTTAACCCCGAAATTTCCTGTTGTGTACTTCATATCTGAGCTATATTACAAAATTTCATTTTGCGAAAAGATTTTTCAAAATAGAACCAAGTGTCTATTTTTGCGAAAATTTGCTTCTTTCTTAAGTGTCATTGCTTTTGTGTGAATTGCTGCTTGCCTAATACATTTATCAATACCGGGAGGTAGAGTGGAAAAAGGCTTGAGTGCACATATTATACAGGGCGCCACCCTAGAGCGAAACACGGGGTTGTGTGTAGCTGTTAGGTGGGAAACACTTGGGGGAACAAGGGGGGGTAAGGTTATTTCTCACTTTTCCTTGTTCTTAGCAGACAGGTTGATGTGGACGGTTGTACACATGCGGATAATGTTGCCAAGGACCTTGTGATTAAGCGGCAAGCTCGTATAATACTTCTAACTTACTTTCGAACATCAGAGAAATAAAGCTAACCTAAGTTAATTTTATTTTAGATTTGAACCAAGTGTAAGAAAGGAGTTTTGAACATGCGAGTAATTAGGTAGAGCCAGTAACCTAATTAGCTAAGTTCAAGCAATTATGTAAACTACGACATGGAAATACATAAAGCAATAAAAGGAGGGTACTCAAACACTAAGTTTTATGATCTGAATACTCTGAATATTATTGAAGAATTCGGCCCCTATTTATAGGAGAGGTAGCCGAAAATAATAGAAGAAATAGAAGAAGGAAAGAATTAGAATTGGAAATTAACCAAGAGGTTAATTTCTGTTACAATACCAAACCCTGAAAGAAGTAGGAGAATGGTAAGAAAAGGAAAAGGAAATTCGGTTTTACCCTTAACAAGTGGCAGCCGAATTTGTAAACTAAAAATAAGAAAAAGAATAAAATTCCTACTTCCAAAAATAATAAGGGAACCCTTTTTGGAAACTAACTTAAAAGAATAAAAGAAACAACTTAATTAATTAAAGAAATTCCCTAATTAAGTAACTAGCCGTTGGCTTGCTTTGTGGGCTGCCGTGCGGCTTCCTCTTGCTTTCTTGGGCTGGCCGAAACTTGTGGGCTGGTCCTCCATGAGTTTGGGTCGGCCCAAATTGTAGGGAACTTCATGAATTGTTTCTTTAAAGCCCAAGAACCTTCCGGCATCTTCAAGACTTCAAGAAACAACCTTCTTCTTCATTAGGACTTGGTGATTTGCGCCTCTTCTTCAAAGATGGTTAGAAGAGTTGCAAGTTCCACATTTCCTTCATTTTACTCCAAGGCGTGGGCTTCTACAATCAGCTGAGCATCTTGATGGCAAGCTTGAACAAGGTTGTTGAGTGCTTCTCGAACCTTCTTCGCTCTGCTTCTGGTCATGGGCCCAGTGATGTCTACAAGTGGATCCCTCTGATATGGGCTTGGATCCTGAAGCATTGTCGAGCCTCGATGTAGAACTCGAACCTCCTCCTCAGTTTCTCCAGAACCACTTGCTTGTTGACTTTGATTTTGTTGCTTGACTTAGGATGCCCTCATCATCCCCTCCCGGTTGAAAAGGATTTGTCCTCAAATCAGAACCCTGTTCATGAGTAAAAGGAGACAAGTCTGCAACATTAAAGGAAGAACTAACACCATACTCACCTGGTAAGTCGAGTTTGTAGGCGTTAGGCCCAATCTTGGAAACGATCTGAAAAGGTCCATCGCCCCTTGGATGGAGTTTGGTCCTTCTTGCAGCAGGGAATCGTTCCTTCCTCATGTGAACCCAAACCCAGTCGCCTGGTTCGAAGTCCACAGCCTTGCGCCGTTGGTTTGCATTGGCGGCGGCTTTGGCATACGTCTTCTCCAGATTAGCTCGAACTTTAGCATGTATGCGTTGCACAGCTTCAAGTTTCTTTGCACCATCTGGATTAACTTGTTCCTTGGGCGGTAAAGGGATGAGATCCATGACAGTCAAAGGAGTAAAGCCGTAGGCAACTTCAAATGGACAGAACCCTGTTGAGGAGTGCTTGGTTCGGTTGTATACAAACTCTGCAACCGGCAAGATTTCTTCCCAACGCTTGAGATTCTTCTGAATTAACGCCCTGAGTAGGTTGCCAACGGTTCGGTTGGTGACTTCCGTCTGACCATCCGTCTGTGGATGACTTGTAGTCGAAAACAACAGTTTTGTGCCGAGGTGGGACCACAAAGTCTTCCAAAAATAACTCAGAAATTTGACGTCGCGATCTGGCACAATTGTGTGCGGTATCCCATGCAACCGAACTATTCCCTGAAAGAACAACTCAGCTACATGTCTGGCATCATCTGATTTCCTGCAAGGAATGAAATGTGCCATCTTAGAAAACCGATCAACAACGACAAATAAAGAATCATTACCTTTTTGCGTCCTCAGAAGCCCTAGAACAAAATAATAGAAATGTCAGTCCAAGGTACAGAAGGTACAGGCAAAGGCGTGTAAAGTCCATGGGATTTAGAAGTAGATTTAGCTTGCAAACAATTAATGAAACGTGTGCAAACATTCTGTACATCTTTTCGCATATGTGGCCAATAAAAGTGTTCATGCAATAGTTCAAGTGTTTTATGCACACCAAAATGACCCATAAGACCCCCACTATGAGCTTCACGAACCAGTAATTCCCTAGTGGAACTACGAGGGATGCATAACCTATTTTCCCTAAACAGAAAACCATCATGTCTATAGTACTTTTGGAATGCACCAGATTCACATGCTTTATACAAATCAGCAAAATCAACATCAGAAGCATATAAACCCTTGAGATATGCAAATCCTAACAAAGTATGATCTAAAATTGTCAGAATTTCATACCTGCGAGATAGAGCGTCAGCAACTAAATTATCTTTACCTTTCTTATACTTAATAATGTAAGGAAAAGACTCAATAAAGTTAACCCACTTAGCATGACGTCTATTCAATTTATTCTGTCCTTTTAAATGCTTAAGAGACTCATGATCACTATGAACAACAAATTCTTTAGACATCAAATAATGTGACAAAGTTTCAAAAGCGTGGACAACAGCATAGAGCTCTTTATCATATGTAGGATAATTCAAAGCAGCTCTGATGAGGGCATCCCAAGTCAAGCAACAAGTTAAACTCAACAAGCAAGTGGTTCCGGATAACCTGAGGAGGAGGTTCGAGTTCTACATCGAGGCCCGACAATGCTTCAGGATCCAAGCCCATATCAGAGGGATCCACTTGTAGACATCACTGGGCCAATGACTAGAAGCCGAGCAAGGAAGGTTAGAGAAGTACTCAACAACCTTGTCCAAGCTTGCCATCAAGACGCCCAAGTGATTGTAGAAGCTCACGCCTTGGAACAAAATGAAGGAAATGTGCAACTTGCAACTCTTCTAACCATCTTTAAAGAAGAGGCGCAAATCACCAAGTCCTAATGAAGAAGAAGGCTGTTTCTTGAAGTTTTGAAGATGCCGGAAGGTTCTTGGGCTTTAAAGAAACAAATAATAAAGTTCCCTACAATTTGGGCCAACCCAAAACTCATGGACCAGCCCACAAGTTTTCGGCCAGCCCAAGAAAGCAAGAGGAAGCCGCATGGACCAGCCCACAAAGCAAAGCCCACACGGCTACTCCTTCAAATTAATTAGGGATTTTTCTTTTTATTACTTAAGTGTTTTTTTATTCTTTTAGTTAGTTTCCAAAAAAGGTTCTTTCTTGTTCTCTTTTTGGGAGTAGGAATTTTATTCTTTTCCTTATTCTTCTTTGTGTAATTTCGGCAATCACCCAAAGAAAAGAGGTGACCGAATTCCTACTTTCTTTTCTTACCATTCTCCTACTTCTTTCTGGGTTTGGTAAAGGAAATTAACCTCTTGGTTAATTTCCAATTCTAATTCTTTTCCTTATTATTTTCTTTCTTTTTTCGGCTGATTCCTTCCCTATAAATAGGGCAGTCGTGCATAATAATATTCAGAGTATTCAGATCATAAAACTTAGTGTTTGAGTACCCTCATTTTATTGCTTTATGTATTTGCATGTCGTAGTTTACATAATTGCATGAAACTTAGGTAATTAGGTTCTTGCTCTACCTAATTATTCGCATGTTTCAAATCTCTTGCTTGCACTTGGTTCGACTATAAAACAAACTAGCTAGGTTAGCTTTTCCTTGTTTCTCTTAGCCGAACGTGAGTTTGAGAATTCTAAGAGCTCGCCGCTTAATCACAAGGTCCTTGGCAACATTATCCGCATGTGTACAGCCGTCCACATCAATTGGTATCAGAGCTAAGGAGTGGTTTCGTGGCTAGAGGAGGTCAACGCAACCAACTCTTTTCCAGGTGTTTTCTTTTCCTTATCTTGAAATTTTGGATTAGACTTCATCTTCTTGGGGAAATGATGAGGATATCCAGAGCTAAAACAGCACACATTATGAGTCAGAAAGATGGACGCCAAATGGGAGCTCACGCCTTGGAGGAAAATGGAGGAAATGTTCAAATTGCAACTCTTCTAACAATCCTTGAAGAAGAGGCGCAATTCAGCACTTCACATTAAAGAAGAAGGCTGTTTTTTGAAGTCTTGAAGATGCCGGAAGGTTCTTGGGCTTTAAAGAAACAATTCATGAAATTCCCTACACATTGGGCCGACCCAAACTCATGGAGACAAAGCCCACAAGTTTCGGCCAGCCCAAGGAGCAGCATGAAGCCGCACGGTCAAGCCCACAAGGCAAAAGTCCACACGGCTACTACTTACTTAATTAGGGATTTTCGGATTTTCCTTTAAGTAATTAAATTGTTTCTTTTATTTTTTAAGTTAGTTTCCAAAAAGGGTTTCCTTATTCTTTTTGGAAGTAGGAATTTTATTCTTTTCTTGATTTTTAGTTTACAAAATTCGGCTACCTCATGTTTAAGGTAAAACCGAATTCTACTTACCTTTTCTTACCATGCCTCTTCTTTCCGGGTTTGGTAATTGTACAAGAAATTAACCTCTTGGTTAATTTCCAATTCTAGTTCTTTTCTTTTTCTAATTCTTGTACTAATTTTCGGCCACCCTCACCTATAAATAGGTGACCGAAACTTCAATAATATTCAGTGTATTTCAGATCATAAACTTAGTGTTTGAAGTACCTCCTTTTATTGCTTTATGTATTTGCATGTCGTAAATTACATACTTGCATGAAACTTAGCTAATTAGGTTCTTGCTCTGCCTAATTATTCGCATGTTTCACACCTCTTTCTTGCACTTGGTTAGAATTTATAAACAAGTTGGTCAGGATAGTCTTTCCTTTATTTTATCAAATCCGAACGTGAGTTAAAGGTTTTGTAAGAGCTTGTCACTTAATCACAAGGTCCTTGGCAACATTATCCGCATATGTACAACCGTCCACATCAATTGGTATCAGAGCCAAGTTGTGGTTTCGTGACCGGAGGAGATCAACCGATCAAATCCTTTCCAGGTGTTTTCTTTTCCTTGTTAGTCTTGATTATTCTTGAAATTCTTGGAATTGAACTCATCTTCTTGGGGGAAAATTTTTTCTTCAAGCTTTTGAATTTTCGGTTTTTGGTACTGTTTGTCCTATTTTTAAAACCAAAAATTCTTCAAGAAAAATCGCAAACCCTTGCTGCAATTTCAGAAATAAAATTCGGACTCTAGAAAAGAAGTTAGGGTTTCGGCTTTAGCGACACTAGGGTTTCGGATTCAGTTTACTTTTCCGTCGCTAAAACTTGCGACACTAGGGTTTTGCTGATTTAATTGCTGGGCCTTTTTGCGACACTTTCCTACCCCTTTTTGGTGCTGATTTTGTTGAAAAATTGTGAGTTTTACGGTTGATGTTAAGCAGCTCACTTGTTTGCGTATTGTAAAAATTGCATGCTCTAGTTTTGGATACCTTCTTTTGAATTCTTGAAAATATAGTGAATTCTTGATTTTGTATCCTTGTGCTGCTAAGATTATCTCTGGGATTAGGCTAGTAAATCAAAAATTGTTTTTGCTGGCCCTAGGGTTCTCGTAATTAAAAATCGCATAGTGCTAAAAGTGGTACTGTTTTCGGCCACTAGGGGGTGTTAATTTCGCAATTAGTGTACTGTTTTGCATATTAGAAGAATTGATAATTTGTGGGGATTGGTTTCTTGATTACCTATTGGGTGGGTGATCGCTTCTTTGGGTAGTTTAGTACCTTCCTGAAGTTGTTTCAACTCTGCTTATTTTTCTTTGCTTCTATTCAATTTTGAATTGCCCTGCTTCCAATTGCCTAGATATCTTTTTGTGCTACCGGACATTTACTCTTTAATTATAGTTTGGATTTTGTCATCGTGCACACTCATCTTTTCTGAAATTTGAGGGCTTAACCCCGAAATTTCCTGTTGTGTACTTCATATCTGAACTATATTACAAAATATCGTTTTACAAAAAGATTTTTCAAAACAGAACCAAGTGCTGGTTTTTGCAAAAATTTTGCTTCTTTCTTAAGTGTCATTGCTTTTGTGTGATTTGCTGTGTGCCTTATACATTTATCAATACCGGGAGGTTTGAGTGGAAAAAGGCTTGAGTGCACATCTTATACAGGGCGCCACCCTAGAGTGAAACACAGGGTTGTGTGTAGCTATTAGGTGGGAAACACTTGGGGGAATAATGGGGTAAGGTTATTTCTCACTTTTCCTTATTCTTAGTAGACAGGTTTTCGCTTTCTTATCCAATGTCAGGTGGAGGTGCTCCCAACCCTTTGGGAAACGAGCAAATCCTGACTGCGATTGCGCAACTCTCCGCACGATTCGCTACTCTCACGGAGGAAGTCGCCGACCTCAGGACTGAACGGGAACAGAGGCGCACAGACTCAGACGACGATGTTGCCGCTCCAGGCACCAACGCCGTAGATCAACCTTTCGCAGGCCTCAGTCAGTGCAAAATAACCGTTCCGCCCTTTGCCGGAGGCACGAATCCAGAGGACTATCTAGATTGGGAAATGAAGATGGAGCGCATTTTTGAACTTCATGGGATCCCGGAACATAAGAAAGTCCAACTTGCAGTGGTCCATTTCACCGACTATGCCCTAATCTGGTGGAATCAACAGCAGGACCAGCGCAGGAAAATCGCAAAATTTTCTTAAATACCCGGACTGCCCTTGATGAAATTCAGAAATTAAATCGGGTTTAGAAAATAAAAATCGGGTTTTAGAAAAAAAAAAAATCGGGTTTTAGAATTTTTGTAGGGTTCGGTTTTTTGCTTCTTTAAAGGGTTCGGTTTTTGGCTTCCTTAGGGTGTTGGTTTCTCAAATTGTAAACCCTAAACCCTAACCCTAAACCCTAAACCCTAAACCCTAAATCCTAAACCCTAAACCCTAAATTCTAACCCTAAACCCTAAACCCTAAAACCTAAATTTAGGGTTTTGGTTTTTCAATTTTTGGATTTTCTGTTTTGGTTTTCAGTTTCGGGTTTGCCTACATTCTAAGGGTTTCGGTTTGCTCATCTTAAGGGTTTTCGATTCTTGTTTGGGTTTCTATATTGCTGGGCTTGTAGCGAATTAATTCTACCCCTCTTGTGCTGATTTATTGAGAAATAGTGATTTTTTGCGGTTGATGTTAAGCAGCTCACTTGTTTGCGCATTATAAAATTGCATGCTCTAGTTTGGGATACCTTCTTTTGAATTCTTGAAAATATAGTGAATTCTTGATTTTGTATCCTTGTGCTGCTAAGATTATCCCTAGGAATTGGTTAGTGAGTCAAAATTGAACTTGCTAGCCCTAGGGTTGTCAATTCTTGGAAATCGCATGTGCTGAAAGTTGGTACTGTTTTCGGTTAATTAAGGGGTTAGAAATCGTAAATTGGGTACTGTTTTGCATATTGGGAGCATTGATAATTTGTGGGGATTGGTTTCTTGATTACCTATTGGGTGGGTGATCTCTTCTTTGGGTAGTTTTAGGACTTTCCTAAAGTTGTTTCAACTCTGCTTATATTTCTTTGCTTCTATTCAAATTTGAATTGCCCTGCTTTCTATTGCCTAGATATCTTTTCGTGCTACCTAGACATTTACTCTTTAATTATAGTTTAGATTTTGTCATCGTGCACACTCATCTTTTCTGAAATTTGAGGGCTTAACCCCGAAATTTCCTGTTGTGTACTTCATATCTGAGCTATATTACAAAATTTCGTTTTGCGAAAGGATTTTTCAAAATAGAACCAAGTGTGCTTTTTGCGAAAATTTGCTTCTTTTCTTAAGTGTCATTGCTTTTGTGTGAATTGCTGCTTGCCTAATACATTTATTAATACCAGGAGGTAGAGAGGTAAAAGGCTTGAGTGAACACATTATACAGGGCGCCACCCTAGAGCGAAACACGGGGTTTGTATGTAGCTGTTAGGTGGGAAACACTTTGGGGAATAAGGGGGTAAAGTTATTTCTCACTTTTCCTTATTCTTAGCAGACAGGTTTTCGCTTTTCTTTATCCAATGTCAGGTGGAGGTGCTCCTAACCCTTTGGGAAACGAGCAAATCCTGGCTGCAATTGCGCAACTCTTCGCGCGATTTGCTACACTCACGGAGGAAGTCGCCGAACTCAGGACTGAACGGGAACAACGCCGCACAGACTCAGACGACGATGTGGCCGCACCTGGCACCAACGCCGCAGACCAGCCTTTCGCAGGCCTCAGTCAGTGCAAGACGACCGTTCTGCCCTTTGCCGGAGGCACGAATCCAGAGGACTATCTCGACTGGGAGATGAAGATGGAGCGCATTTTTGAACTTCATGCGATCCCAGAACACAAGAAAGTCCAACTCGTAGTGGTCCATTTCACAGACTATGCCCTAATCTGGTGGAATCAACAAATGGATCAACGCAGAAACACGCGTCCCATGCGGGCCCGTGCTCCGCCTCTCTCATGGTTTGATTTGACTACATCTATGCGTAGAATGTTTGTGCCTGATTACTATTTTAGAGAATTGTATAGAAAGTTACATACTCTTGTACAAGGTTCTATGTCTGTAGATGAATATTTTAGAAAGTAAGAGATGGCAAAAATTAGGCTAATGTACAGGAAGATGAGCCCGCATCTATGGCTCGTTTTCTTAACGGTTTGAACAGGGGTATTACTTTAGCTGTTGAATTCCAGAATGCTACAACTCTGACAGACATGCTGCACAAAGCTCGGGTCATGGAGGAGTACCTAAAGTCCATTCCACCAATCCGGACACCTACCAGCGCCCCACCAGCATGGCGCAAGAACCCAGCCTACTCTCCACCAGCAAGAAGGCCGATCCAGTCAGAGAGGAAAGCTCTAGTCCCTGTTGCCACCACTTTTTCTTCACAGGCCAAGACGCCATCAACTCCCAAACAGTCCATCAGCAACGTTACCTGCCACAAGTGCTCAGGCCATGGCCACTACATGCGAGATTGTCCAAATATCCGGAAGGTCTTGTTGGGACAAGATGGTGAGTACATTTCAGAGAAGGACAAAGAAGATCCAACCGTTGACCCTTCACAGGAGTTAACTGACAGCACTCAGTCTGCACCAGTGGAGCAATTTGAGTTCCTCGAGGAAGATCCCTCTCAGAATTTGGTTACTCGCACTCTGACTATAGCTGCTGTCCCAGACACAACTCAACGGACAAACATCTTCCACGTCCGAACTAAGGTAAATGGAAAGTTGTGTGCTCTGATAATTGATGGAGGGAGCTGCACAAACGTTGCTAGTGAATACATGGTTGACAAGTTGAAGCTTCCTTTTATCAATCATCCACGTCCTTATCGGCTACAATGGCTCGACAGCTCAGACGGCTACAGAGTCACCAAGCAGGTAAGCGTACCATACGCTATCGGTAAGCTCGAATCCATTGTTTTCTGTGATGTTCTGCCAATGGAGGCTTGTCACATTCTACTCGGATGACCATAGCTCTTTGACCTGAAGGCAACACATGATGGGGTCGCCAACACTTACTCAGTCTGCCAGGAGGGCAAGATCTACACATTCCTACCCATGCCACCTCACGAAGTGCGATCGGAAACTGTGCGAATCAAGGATGCAATCGCTGCTTGGGGAGCTGAAAAACGCATGGATAAGGGTAAGGGGAAAGAACTTGTAAAGGGTAGTAAGGCGAACTCTGATAAGCCTGATCAGGAAAAAGTTAGGAATAGTTGTTTTGCTCCAAAGGGAGAGATAGGTCAAGTGTTAGACAACAATGATGATATACTGGTTTTAGTTTGTAAAGATAGTTGTACTAACCCTGATGATGTCCCTCGGGATATCCCTATAGAAGTCTCTTCTTTGTTACAGGAATTCGCTGATGTCTTTCCAGAAGAGTTGCCGCAGGGTCTGCCGCCACTTCGAGGAATCGAACATCAGATTGATTTCATCCCTAGCGCACCAATTCCGAACAAGCCTGCCTACAAAGCAAATCTTGATGAGGACATCAAGGGCGAAAACAACACACATTATGAGGCAGAATCCACGAAACAAAGAGGACGGCCAAATAGAAGCAAATGCCTTGGAGCAAAATGAAGGAAATGTGCGATTTGCAACTCTTCTAACAATCTTTGAAGAAGAGGCGCAAATCACCAAGTCTTAATGAAGAAGAAGGTTGTTTCTTGAAGTCTTGAAGATGCCGGAAGGTTCTTGGGCTTTAAAGAAACAATTCATGAAATTCCCTACACATTGGGCCGACCCAAACTCATGGAGTCCACTCCACAAATTCGGCCAGCCAAGGAATCCCACACGGGCAAGTGAAGAAGCTAGGGTTACAAATTAAGTCCTTAGGGTTCTTTTAAGTAATTAGGGTTACAAGTTAAGGGTAGGGTTCCTTTAAGTCGCTAGGGTTAAAAGTTAAGTGTTAGGGTTCTTTTTAAGACCCGATTTGAACTTTTTGAAATTACAGCAAGGGTATCCGAATTGTTAAAGAAATTTGCAATTTTTTAAAGATAGGAAACAGCACCAAAATCGCAATGTGTGTTGTTTTCGCCCTTGATGTCCTCATCAGTTAGGGTTCTTTTTACTCTTTTAGTTAGTTTCCAAAAAGGGTTCCTTATTCTTTTTGGAAGTAGGAATTTTATTCTTTTCCTTATTTTTCAGATTGTAAATTTGGCTACCCTAAGATAAAGGGAAAACCGAAATTGCCTTTTTTTTTTTTCTTACCAATCCTACTTCTTTCTGGGTTTGGTAAAGAAAATTAACGTCTTGGTTAATTTCCAATTCTAATTCTTTTCCTTGTTAATTTCTTTCACTTTTTCGGCTGCCTTAAGCCTATAAATAGGTAGCCACCCCTTCAATAATATTTAGCGTATTTCAGATCATAAACTTAGTGTTTGAAGTACCTCCTTTTATTGCTTTATGTATTTGCATGTCGTAGTTTACATAATTGCATGAACTTAGCTAATTAGGTTATTTGCTCTACCTAATTATTCGCATGTTCAAAAATCTTTTCTTACACTTGGTTCGAATCTAAAACAAAAACAACTAGATTAGGTCTTTTTGTTTCTCTGATTTCGAAAGTAAGTTAGAGTGTTATACGAGCTCACAGCTTAATCACAAGGTCCTTGGCAACATTATCCGCATGTGTACAACCGTCCACATCAAATCTGGAGGAAACAAAGGAATTGCAGAGACAAATAGACAAGCTGCTCGCGAATGGTCAGGTAAGGGAATCTCTAAGTCCTTGTGTTGTACCTGTTATTCTAGTCCCTAAGAAAGACAGTACACAAGGTCCTTGGCAACATTATCCGCATGTGTACAACCGTCCACATCAAGCTCCTTTAAGCTTCTCACTGAAAAAGGCGATAGGCTTTCTTTCCTGCATTAAAACTACGCCAATTCCAACACCAAATGCATCACACATTAGTTCAAACACTTTATCAAAATCAGGTAATGCTAAAACAGGTGCATGAGTGAGATCATGCTTAAGTACAGTAAAGGCATTTTCCTGAGCCTGCCCCCACACAAATGGAACATTCTTCTTGCAAAGATCATTAAGAGGCGCGGCTTTAGTGGAAAAATCCTTCACAAACCGTCTGTAGAATCCAGCCAATCCATGGAATGACCGAACCTGTGCGGCCGAAGTTGGCTGCGGCCAATCCCTAATGGCCTTCACCTTGGCATCATCAACTTTGACACCTTCTGCAGAGACTACAAAACCGAGAAAAACAACCTCCGAAACACAAAAAGTACACTTTTGTATCTTGGCATATAATTGATTAGCACGTAATTCAATTAAAACCAAACGAAGATGTTCAACATGCGATTTATAATCTCTAGAATAGATCAGAATATCATCAAAATACACAACAACAAATTTACCTATAAACTTTCTAAGCACATGATTCATTAACCTCATGAAAGTACTAGGTGCATTTGTGAGACCAAAGGGCATGACTAACCACTCATATAAACCAAATTTAGTCTTAAAAGTAGTTTTCCATTCATCCCCTTCCCTCATGCGAATTTGATGATAGCCCTGTGTCAGATCTATATTTGTATAAATTGTGGAACCATGCAAATCTTCTAACATGTCATCAAGCCAAGGGATAGGGTGCCTATACTTGATTGTTATCTTATTGACAGCTCTACAATCCATACACATTCTCCAAGTACTGTCTTTCTTAGGGACTAGAATGACAGGTACAGCACAAGGACTTAGAGATTCCCTTACTTGACCATGCGCCAATAGCTTTTCAATTTGCTTCTGCAGCTCCTTTGTTTCCTCCGGATTTGCTTTGTAAGCAGGCCAATTTGGTATAGGCGCGCCAGGGATGAAGTCAATCTGATGTTCAATTCCTCGAAGTGGCGGCAGACCCTGCGACAACTCTTCTGGAAAAACATCAGCGAATTCCTGCAACAGAGAAGAGACTTCTATAGGGATATCCCGAGGGATATCGTCAGGGTTAGTGCAACTATCTTTACAAACTAAAACCAGTACATCATCATTGCTGTCTAACACTTGACCTATCTCTCCTAAAGTAGCGAAACAACTACCCTTAACTTTGTCCTGATCAGGCTTATCAGAGTTCGCCTTACTACCCTTTACAATTTCTTTCCCCTTACCCTTATCCATGCGTTTTTCAGCTCCCCAAGCAGCGATTGCATCTTTGATTTGCACAGCTTTGGATCGCACTTCGTGAGGTGGCATTGGTAGGAATGTGTGGATCTTGCCCTCCTAGCAGACCGAGTAAGTGTTGGTGACCCCATCATGTGTTGCCTTCAGGTCAAAGAGCCATGGTCATCCGAGTAGAATGTGACAAGCCTCCATTGGCAGAACATCACATAAAACAGTGGATTCAAACTTACCGATAGCGTATGGTACGCGTACCTGCTTCGTGACTCTGTAGCCGTCTAAGCTATCGAGCCATTGTAGCCGATAAGGACGTGGATGATTGATAACAGGAAGCTTTAGCTTGTCAACCATGTATTCACTAGCAACGTTTGTGCAGCTCCCTCCATCAATAATCAGAACACATAACTTTCCATTTACCTTTGTTCTGGCGTGGAAGATGTTTGTCCGCTGAGTGGTGTCTGGGACAGCAGCTGTAGTCAGAGTGCGAGTAACCAAATTCTGAGAGGGATCTTCCTCGAGGAACTCGAATTGCTCCACTGGTGCAGACGGAGTGCTGTCAGTTAACTCCTGTGAGGGGTTAACGGCTGGTTCTTCTTCATCGTCCTCTAAAATGTACTCACCATCTTGGCCCAATAATACCTTCCAGATGTTGGGACAGTCACGCATGTAGTGGCCACGGCCTGAACACTTGTGGCAAGTTACGTTGCTGATGGACTGTCTGGGAGTTGATGGCGTTCTGGCCTGTGATGAAGAAGGGGTTGCGGCAACAGGACTATGGCTTTTCTCTCTGACTAGATTGGCCTCCTTGCTGGTGGAGAGTAGGCCGGATTTTTGCGCCAAGCTGGTGGGGCGCTGGTAGGTGTCCGGATTGGTGGAACGGACTTCAGGTACTCCTCCATGACCCGAGCTTTGTGCAGCATGTCTGTCAGAGTTGTAGCATTCTGGAATTCAACAGCTAAAGTAATACCCCTGTTCAAACCGTTAAGAAAACGAGCCATAGATGCGGGCTCATCTTCCTGTACATTAGCCTAATTTTTGCCATCTCTAACTTTCTAAAATATTCATCTACAGACATAGAACCTTGTACAAGAGTATGTAACTTTCTATACAATTCTCTGAAATAGTAATCAGGTACAAAAGTCCTACGCATAGATCTAGTCAAATCAAACCACGAGAGAGGCGGAGCACGGGCCCACATGGGACGCGTGTTTCTGCGTTGATCCATTTGTTGATTCCACCAGATTAGGGCATAGTCTGTGAAATGGACCACTGCAAGTTGGACTTTCTTGTGTTCTGGGATCGCATGAAGTTCAAAAATGCGCTCCATCTTCATCTCCCAGTCGAGATAGTCCTCTGGATTTGTGCCTCCGGCAAAGGGCGGAACGGTTGTCTTGCACTGACTGAGGACTTCGAAAGGTTGGTCTGCGGCGTTGGTGCCAGGGGCGGCCACATCGTCGTCTGAGTCTATGCGGCGTTGCTCTCGTTCAGTCCTGAGTTCGGCGACTTCCTCCGTGAGAGTAGCGAATCGTGCGAAGAGTTGCGCAATCGCAGCCAGTATTTGCTCGTTACCCAAAGGGTTAGGAGCACCTCCACCTGACATTGGATAAAGAAAGCGAAAAACATGTCTGCTAAGAATAAGGAAAAGTGAGAAATAACCTTACCCCCTTATTCCCCCAAGTGTTTCCCACCTAACAGCTACACACAAACCCCGTGTTTCGCTCTAGGGTGGCGCCCTGTAAATTATGAACACTCGAGCCTTTTTCCTCTCTACCTCCCGGTATTGATAAATGTATCAGGCAAGCAGCAATTCACACAAAAGCAATGACACTTAAGAAAATAAGCAAATTTTTCGCAAAAATAGACACTTGGTTCTATTTTGAAAAATCTTTTCACAAATGATAGTTTATAATATAATTCAGATATGAAGTACACAACAGGAAATTTTGGGGTTAAGCCCTCAAATTTCAGAAAAGATGAGTGTGCACGATGACAAAATCCAAATTATAATGTAAGAGTAAACGTTCAGGTCGCACGAAAAGATAACTAGGTAATTGAAAGCAGGGCAATTCAAAATTGAATAGAAGCAAAGAAAAATAAGCAGAGTTGAAACAACTTCAGGAAAGTCCTAAAACTACCCAAAGAAGAGATCACCCACCCAATAGGTAATCAAGAAACCAATCCCCACAAATTATCAATTCTTCTAATATGCAAAACAGTACCCTAATTGCGATTTTAAATCAAACCCCCAAGTGGCCGAATTTTACTAGGTGCGATTTTAATGAAAAGAAAACCCTAGGGCCAGCAAAAGCATTTTTTTTTTTTTTTTTTGATTTACTAACTTAATCCCAGGGATAATCTCAGCAGCACAAGGATACAAAAATCAAGAATTCACTATATTTTCAAGAATTCAAAACAGGGTATCCCAATCTAGAGCATGCAATTTTACAATGCGTAAACAAGTGAGCTGCTTAACATCAACCGCAAAACTCACAATTTTCAACAAGAACAGCACCAAAAGGGGTAGAATAATGTCGCAAAAGGCATAGCAATTAAACCCTAGCGTCGCGAGAATTAGCGACGGAAAATCCGAAACCCTAGTGGCACGAAAACCAAAACCCTAGTTTGAAAATTAAGGTCCGATTTTAATTTCTGAAATCACAGCAAGGGTATTCGAATTTTTAAGAAAAATTTTCGATTTTAAGGATGAAGAAACACCAGCAAAAATCAAAAATTTTATAGCTTGAAAGAAAAAAAATTTTCCCCAAGAAGATGAGTTCTAATCCAAAAATTTCAAGAATAACGGAAAAGAAAAACACCTGGATAAAAGATTCGGTCGCGTTGACCTCTTCCAGCCATGAAACCACTCCTTAACTCTGATACCAATTGATGTGGACGGTTGTACACATGCGGATAATGTTGCCAAGGACCTTGTGATTAAGCGGCGAGCTCGTATAATACTTCTAACTTACTTTCGAAAATCAGAGAAATAAAGCTAACCTAAGTTAATTTTATTTTAGATTTGAACCAAGTGTAAGAAAGGAGTTTTGAACATGCGAGTAATTAGGTAGAGCCAGTAACCTAATTAGCTAAGTTCAAGCAATTATGTAAACTACGACATGGAAATACATAAAGCAATAAAAGGAGGGTACTCAAACACTAAGTTTTATGATCTGAATACTCTGAATATTATTGAAGAATTCGGCCCCTATTTATAGGAGAGGTAGGCGAAAATAATAGAAGAAATAGAAGAAGGAAAGAATTAGAATTGGAAATTAACCAAGAGGTTAATTTCTGTTACAATACCAAACCCTGAAAGAAGTAGGAGAATGGTAAGAAAAGGAAAAGGAAATTCGGTTTTACCCTTAACAAGTGGCAGCCGAATTTGTAAACTAAAAATAAGAAAAAGAATAAAATTCCTACTTCCAAAAATAATAAGGGAACCCTTTTTGGAAACTAACTTAAAAGAATAAAAGAAACAACTTAATTAATTAAAGAAATTCCCTAATTGAGTAACTAGCCGTTGGCTTGCTTTGTGGGCTGCCGTGCGGCTTCCTCTTGCTTTCTTGGGCTGGCCGAAACTTGTGGGCTGGTCCTCCATGAGTTTGGGTCGGCCCAAATTGTAGGGAACTTCATGAATTGTTTCTTTAAAGCCCAAGAACCTTCCGGCATCTTCAAGACTTCAAGAAACAGCCTTCTTCTTCATTAGGACTTGGTGATTTGCGCCTCTTCTTCAAAGATGGTTAGAAGAGTTGCAAGTTGCACATTTCCTTCATTTTGCTCCAAGGCGTGGGCTTCTACAACCGGCTGAGCATCTTCATGGCAAGCTTGAACAAGGTTGTTGAGTGCTTCTTGAACCTTCTTCGCTCTGCTTCTGGTCATGGGCCCAATGATGTCTACAAGTGGATCCCTCTGATATGGGCTTGGATCCTGAAGCATTGTCGGGCCTCGATGTAGAACTCGAACCTCCTCTTCAGCTTCTCCGGAATCACTTGCTTGCTAACTTTGATTTGTTGCTTGACTTAGGATGCCCTCATCGCAGGTTTTCGCTTCTTTTTACCAATGTCAGGTGGAGGTGCTCCTAACCCTTTGGGGAACGAGCAAATCCTGGCTGCAATTGCGCAACTCTCCGCGCGATTTGCTAAACTCACGGAGGAAGTCGCCGAACTCAAGACTGAACGGGAACAAAGGCGCACAGACTTAGACGACGATGTGGCCGCACCTGGCGCCAACGCCGCATACCAACCTTTCGCAGGCCTCAGTCAGTGCAAGACGACCGTTCCGCCCTTTGCCGGAGGCATGAATCCAGAGGACTATCTCGAATGGGAGATGAAGATAGAGCGCATTTTTGAACTTCATGTGATCCCAAAACACAAGAAGGTTCAGCTTGCAGTGGTCCATTTCACAGACTATGCCCTAATCTTGTGGAATCAACAGATGGATCAACGCAGAAACACGCGTCCCATGCGGGCACGTGCTCCGCCTCTCTCGTGGTTTGATTTGACTACATCAATGCGTAGAACTTTTGTGCCTGACTACTATTTTAGAGAATTGTATAGAAAGTTACATACTCTTGTACAAGGTTTTATATCTGTAGATGAATATTATAGAAAATTAGAGATGGCTAAAATTAGGGCTAATGTACAGGAAGATGAGCCCGCATCTATGGCTCGTTTTCTTAACGGTTTAAACAGGGGTATTGCTTTAGCTGTTGAATTGTAGAATGCTACAACTCTGACAGACATGCTGCACAAAGCTCGGGTCATAGAGGAGTACCTGAAGTCCGTTCCACCAATCCGGACACCTACCAGCGCCCCACCAGCTTGGCGCAAGAATCCGGCCTACTCTCCACCAGCAAGGAGGCCGATCATGTCAGAGCGCAAAGCCATAGTTCCTGTTGCCGCCACCCCTTCTTCATCACAGGCCAAAACGCCATCAAATCCCAGACAGTCCATCAGCAACGTAACTTGCCACAAGTGCTCAGGCCGTGGCCACTACATGCCTGATTGTCCCAACATCCGAAAGGTATTATTGGGCCAAGATGGTGAGTACATTTCAGAGAATGATGAAGAGGAACCAACCGTTGACCCTTCACAGGAATTAACTGACAGCACTCCGTCTGCACCAGTGGAGCAATTCGAGTTCATAGAGGAGGATCTGAATCAGAGCTAGGTTACTCGCACTCTGACTACAGCTGCTGTCCCAGACACAACTCAACAGACAACATTTTCCACGCCAGAACTAAGGTAAATGGAAAGTTGTGTGATGTGGACGGTTGTACACATGCGGATAATGTTGCCAAGGACCTTCTGATTAAGCGGCGAGCTCTTAGAATTCTCTAACTTACTTTCGGCTAAGAGAAACAAAGAGAAGCTATCCTAAGCTAACTTGTTTTATAGTCGAACCAAGTGCAAGAAAGAGATTTGAAACATGCGAATAATTAGGTAGAGCAAGAACCTAATTAGCTAAGTTTCATGCAATTATGTAAACTACAACATGCAAATACATAAAGCAATAAAAGGAGGGTACTCAAACACTAAGTTTTATGATCTGAATACTCTGAATATTATTGAAGTTTCGTGATTTGGACGGTTGTACACATGCGGATAATGTTGCCAAGGACCTTGTGATTAAGCGGCGAGCTCTTAGAATTCTCTAACTTACTTTCGGCTAAGAGAAACAAAGAGAAGCTATCCTAAGCTAACTTGTTTTATAGTCGAACCAAGTGCAATAAAGAGATTTGAAACAGGCGAATAATTAGGTAGAGCAAGAACCTAATTAGGTAAGTTTCATGCAATTATGTAAACTACAACATGCAAATACATAAAGCAATAAAAGGAGGGTACTCAAACACTAAGTTTTATGATCTGAATACTCTGAATATTATTGAAGTTTCGTGATGTGGACGGTTGTACACATGCGGATAATGTTGCCAAGGACCTTGTGATTAAGCTGCGAGCTCTTAGAATTCTCTAACTTACTTTCGGCTAAGAGAAACAAAGAGAAGCTATCCTAAGCTAACTTGTTTTATAGTCGAACCAAGTGCAATAAAGAGATTTGAAACATGCGAATAATTAGGTAGAGCAAGAACCTAATTAGCTAAGTTTCATGCAATTATGTAAACTACAACATGCAAATACATAAAGCAATAAAAGGAGGGTACTCAAACACTAAGTTTTATGATCTGAATACTCTGAATATTATTGAAGAATTCGGCCCCTATTTATAGATTTTAAGGGCAGCCGAATTTGGTACAAGAAGTAGAAGAAGGAAAGAAGTAGAATTGGAAATTAACCAAGAGGTTAATTTCCTTTACCAAACCCGGAAAGAAGTAGGAGAATGGTAAGAAAAGGAAAAAGAATTCGGTCACTTCCTTTTGAGTGATTGCCGAATTGTACAATTAAAACAATAAGGAAAAAGAATAAAATTCCTACTCCCAAAAAGAGAACAGGAAGGAACCCTTTTTGGAAACTAACTTAAAAAGAACAAAAAGACCCTAATTAATTAAGTGCCGTGTGGGCTGCCGTGCGGCTTCCTTGCTTCTTTGGGCTGGCCAAAAACTTGTGGGCTAGTCCATGAGTTTTGGGTCGGCCCAAATTGTAGGGAACTTTATTAATTTGTTTCTTTAAGTCCAAGAACCTTCGTGCATCTTCAAGAACTTCAAGAAACAACCTTCTTCTTTAATGGGAAGTGCTGAATTGTGCCTCTTCTTCAAGAATGGTTAGAAGAGTTGCAATTTGAATATTTCCTTCTTTCTTCTTCAAGGTGTTGGCTTCTACAATCACTTGAGCGTCTTGATGGCAAGCTTGAACAAGGTTGTTGAGTGCTTCTCTAACCTTCTTCGTTCGGCTTCTAGTCATTGACCCAGTGATGTTTACAAGTGGATCCCTCTGATATGGGCTTGGATCCTGAAGCATTTTGGGCCTCGATGTAGAACTCGAACCTCCTCAGCTTCTCCGGAACCACTTGATTGTTGAGTTGTTGCGTGACTCTGGATGCCCTCATCATTTCGGCCCCTATTTATAGGTGTAAAGGGTAGCCGAATTTAGTACAAGAATTAGAAAAAGAAAAGAAGTAGAATTGGAAATTAACCAAGAGGTTAATTTCCTTTAACAAACCCGGAAAGAAGTAGGAGAATGGTAAGAAAAGGAAAAAGAATTCGGTCACTTCCTTTTGAGTGATTGCCGAATTATGCCATTAAAACAATAAGGAAAAAGAATAAAATTCCTACTCCCAAAAAGAGATCAAGAGGGAACCCTTTTTGGAAACTAACTAAAAGAGTAAAAAGAACAATTAAGTGACTTAAAACCCTAACTAATTAAGAGCCGTGTGGGCTTCCTTTGTGGGTTGTCCATGCGGCTTCCTTGCTTCTTTGGGCTGGCCGAAAATTTGTGGGCTAGTCCATGAGTTTTGGGTCGGCCCAAATTGTAGGGAACTTTATTAATTTGTTTCTTTAAGTCCAAGAACCTTCCGGCATCTTCAAGAACTTCAAAAACAGCCTTCTTCTTCAATGGGAAATGCTGAATTGCGCCTCTTCTTCAAGAATGGTTAGAAGAGTTGCAATTTGAACATTTCCTCCTTTCTACTTCAAGGCGTTGGCCTCTACAATAACTTGAGCATCTTGATGGCAAGCTTGGACAAGGTTGTTGAGTGCTTCTCTAACCTTCTTCGCTCGGCTTCTAGTCATTGGCCCAGTGATGTCTACAAGTGGATCCCTCTGATATAGGCTTGGATCCTGAAGCATTGTCGGACCTCGATGTAGAACTCGAACCTCCTCCTCAGCTTCTCCGGAACCACTTGCTTGTTGACTTTGACTTGTTGCTTGACTTTGGATGCCCTCATCATTGTGTGTTCTGATAATTGATGGAGGAAGTTGCACTAGCATTGCTAGTGAGTATATGGTTGACCAGTTGAAGCTTCCTGTTATCAATCATCCACGTCCTTATCGGCTACTATGGCTCGACAGCTCAGACGGCTACAGAGTCACTAAGCAGGTAAGCGTACCATACGCTATCGGTAAGTTCAAATCCACTGTTTTATGTGATGTTCTGCCAATGGAGGCTTGTCACATTCTACTCGGACGACCATGGCTCTTTGACCTGAAGGCAACACATGATGGGGTCGCCAACACTTACTCAGTCTGCCAGGAGGGCAAGATCTACACGTTCCTACCCATGCCACCTCACGAAGTGCGATCCGAAGCTGTACGAATCAAAGATGCGATCGCAACTTGGGGAGCTAAAAAACACCAAGAGAAGGGTAAGGGGAAAGAAATTGTAAAGGGTAGTAAGGCGAACTCTGATAAGCCTGATCAGGACAAAGTTAGAAATAGTTGTTTTGCTACTAAGGGAGAGATAGGTCAAGTGTTAGACAACAATGATGATGTACTGGTTTTGGTATGTAAAGACAATTGTGCTAACCCTGACGATATCTCTCGGGATATCCCTATAGAAGTCTCTTCTTTGTTGCAGGAATTCGCTGATGTTTTTCTAGACGAGTTGCCACAGGGTCTGCCGCCACTTCGAGGAATTGAACATCAGATTGACTTCATCCCTGGTGCACCCATTCCGAACAGACCTGCCTACAAAGCAAATCTGGAGGAAACAAAGGAGTTGCAAAGACAAATAGACAAGCTGCTCGCGAATGGTCAGGTAAGGGAATCTTTAAGTCCTTGTGTTGTACCTGTTATTCTAGTCCCTAAGAAAGACAGTACTTGGAGAATGTGTGTTGATTGTAGAGCTGTAAATAAGATAACAATCAAGTATAGGCATCCTATCCCTAGGCTTGATGACATGTTAGAGGATTTGCATGGTTCTACTATTTACACGAAAATAGATCTTACACAGGGCTATCATCAGATTCGCATGAGGGAGGGGGATGAATGGAAAATAGCTTTTAAGACTAAATTTGGTTTATATGAGTGGTTAGTCATGCCCTTTGGTCTCACAAATGCACCTAGTACTTTCATGAGATTAATGAATCATGTGCTTAGAAAGTTTATTATGTAAATTTGTTGTTGTGTATTTTGATGATATTCTGATCTATTCTAAGGACTTCAAATCGCATGTTGAACATCTTCGTTTGGTTTTGATTGAATTACGTGCTAATCAATTATATGCCAAGATGCAAAAATGTACTTTTTGTGTTTCGGAGGTTGTTTTTCTCGGTTTTGTAGTTTCAGCAAAAGGTGTCAAAGTTGATGATGCCAAGGTTAAGGCCATTAGGGATTGGCCGCACAGGTTCGGTCATTCCATGGATTGGCTGGATTCTACAGACGGTTTGTGAAGGACTTTTCCACTAAAGCCGCGCCTCTTAATGATCTTTACAAGAAGAATGTTCCCTTTGTGTGGGGCCAGGCTCAGGAAAACGCCTTTACCGTTTTAAAGCATGATCTCACTCATGCACCTGTATTAGCATTACCTGATTTTGATAAAGTGTTTGAACTAATGTGTGATGCATCAGGTGTTGGAATTGGCGCAGTTTTAATGCAGAAGAGAAAGTCAATCGCCTTTTTCAGTGAGAAGCTTAAAGGGGCTGCCTTAAATTATCCTACTTATGATAAGGAGCTCTATGCAGTTGTCCGCGCATTTGAGACTTGGTCACATTATTTGATGGCTAAAGAATTTGTTGTACATAGTGATCATGAGTCTCTTAAGCATTTGAAAGGACAAAATAAATTAAATAGACGTCATGCTAAGTGGGTACCTAGTGATCATGCCTGTACCTTCTGTACCTTGGACTGACATTTTATGGATTTTATTCTAGGGCTTCCGAGGACGCAGAAAGGTAATGATTCTTTATTTGTCGTTGTTGATCGGTTTTCTAAAATGGTGCATTTTATTCCTTGCAGGAAATCAGATGATGCCAGACATGTAGCTGAGTTATTCTTTTAAGGGATAGTTCGGTTACATAGAATTCCGAGAACCATAGTCTCAGATCGCGACGTCAAATTCTTGAATTATTTTTGGAAGACTTTGTGGTCCCGCCTCGGCACAAAACTGTTGTTTTCGACTACAAGTCATCCACAGACGGATGGTCAGACGGAAGTCACCAACCGCACCATTGGCAACCTACTCAGGGCGTTAATTCAGAAGAATCTCAAGCGTTGGGAAGAAATCTTGCCGGTTGCAGAGTTTGCATACAACCGAACCAAGCACTCCTCAACAGGGTTCTGTCCATTTGAAGTTGCCTACGGCTTTACTCCTTTGACGGTGATGGATCTCATTCCTTTGCCGCTAAAGGATCAAGTTAATCCAGATGGTGCAAAGAAAGCTGAAACTGTGCATCGCATTCATGCCAAAGTTCGCGCAAATCTGGAGAAGACTTATGCCAAAGCCGCCGCCAATGCAAACCAACGGCGCAAGGTTGTGAACTTTGAACCAGGCGACTGGGTTTGGGTTTACATGAGGAAGGAACGATTCCCTACTGCAAGAAGGACCAAACTCCATCCAAGGGGCAATGGACCTTTTTAGATCGTTTCCAAGATTGGGCCTAACGCCTAAAAACTCGATTTACCAGGTGAGTATGGTGTTAGTTCTTCCTTTAATGTTGCTGACTTGTCTCCTTTTACTCATGACCAGGATGCTGATTTGAGGACAAATCCTTTTCAACCGGGAGGGGATGATGAGGGCATCCAGAGTCACGCAACAAGTCAAGATGCAAGTGGTTCCGACAATGCTTCAGGATCCAAGTCCATATCAGAGGGATCCACTTGTAGACATCACTGGGCCAATGACCAGAAGCAGAGCGAAGAAGGTTCGAGATGCACTCAACAACCTTGTTCAAGCTTGCCATCAGGACGCTCAGTTGATTGTAGAAGCCAACGCCTTGGAGCAGAAAGGAGGAAATGTTCAAATTGCAACTCTTCTAACCATTCTTGAAGAAGAGGCGCAATTCTCCACTTCCCATTAAAGAAGAAGGCTGTTTCTTGAAGTTCTTGAAGATGCCGGAAGGTTCTTGGACTTAAAGAAACAAATTGTTAAAGTTCCCTACATTTTGGGCCGACCCAAACTCATGGAGACCAGCCCACAAGTTTCGGCCAGCCCAAGGAAGCAAGAGGACGCCGCACGGCAAGCCCACAAAGCAAGCCCAACGGCTACTTTAAATATTTAGGGAATTTTCTTTTAAGTAATTAAATTATTTCTTTCTTTTAAGTTAGTTTCCAAAAAGGGGTTCCTTCTTGATCTCTTTTTGGAAGTAGGATTTTTATTCTTTTTATTACTTAAAGTTGTAATCGGTTCCCACTTACCAAAAAGGGGGTGACCGAAATTTGCTTACCTTTTCTTACCATTCCTACTTCTTTCCGGGTTTGGTAATTGTAAAAGAAATTAACCTCTTGGTTAATTTCCAATTCTACTTCTTTTCTTTTCCTACTTCTTGTATTATTTTCGGCTTCCCTTCACCTATAAATAGGGGCCGAATTCTTCATTAATAAATCAGAGTATTCAGATCATAAAACTTAGTGTTTGAGTACCCTCCTTTTATTGCTTTATGTATCTGCATGTTGTAGTTTACATAATTGCATGAAACTTAGCTAATTAGGTTCTTGCTCTACCTAATTATTCGCATGTTTCAAATCTCTTTCTTACACTTGGTTCGACTATAAAAAAAGTTAGCTTAGGATAGCTTCTCTTTGTTTCTCTTAGCCGAAAGTAAGTTAGAGAATTCTAAGAGCTCGCCGCTTAATCACAAGGTCCTTGGCAACATTATTCGCATGTGTATAACCGTCCACATCAGGAAAGAACTTGTAAAGGGTAGTAAGGCAAACTCTGATAAGCCTACACATGAAGAAGTTAAAGGTAGCTGTTTCGCTACAAAAGGGGAAATAGGTCAAGTGTTAGATAGCAAAGCTGATGTACTAGTTTTAGTTTGTAAAGATAATTGTGCTAACCCTGACGATATCCCTCGGGATATCCCTATAGAAGTCGATTCTTTGTTGCAGGAATTCAACGATGTTTTTCCAGAAGAGCTGCCGCAGGGTCTGCCGCCTCTACGCGGAATTGAACATCAGATCGACTTCATACCTGGCGCACCTATTCCAAATAGACCTGCTTACAAAGCAAATCCGGAGGAAACAAAGGAGTTGCAAAGACAGATCGACAAGCTGCTAGCGCATGGCCAGGTAAGGGAATCTCTAAGTCCTTGTGCTGTACCTGTAATTCTAGTCCCTAAGAAAGATGGTACATGGAGAATGTGTGTTGATTGTAGAGCTGTCAATAAGATAACAATCAAGTATAGGCATCCTATCCCTAGGATTGATGACATGTTAGAAGATTTGTATGGTTCAACAATTTACACAAAAATAGATCTTACACAGGGCTATCATCAAATTCGCATGAGGGAGGGGGATGAATGGAAAACTGCTTTTAAAACTAAATTTGGTTTGTATGAGTGGTTAGTCATGCCCTTCGGCCTAACAAATGCACCTAGTACTTTTATGAGATTAATGAATCATGTGCTTAGAAAGTTCATAGGGAAATTTGTTGTGGTTTATTTTGATGATATTCTGATCTATTCAAGAGACTTAAAATCGCATGTTGAGCATCTTCGTTTGGTTTTGATTGAATTGCGTGCTAATCAATTATATGCCAAGATGGCGAAATGTACCTTTTGTGTTCCGGAAGTTGTTTTTCTCGGTTTTGTAGTCTCTAAAGAAGGTGTCAAAGTTGACGACGCCAAGGTGAAAGCCATTAGGGAGTGGCCCACACCAACCTCGGCCGCACAGGTGAGATCTTTCCATGGTTTGGCTGGATTTTACCTACGGTTTGTGAAGGACTTTTCCACAAAAGCCGCACCTCTCAATGATTTGTGCAAAAAGAATGTTCCATTCGTGTGGGGGCAGGCTAAGGAAAATGCCTTTACTGTTCTTAAGCATGACCTCACTCATGCACCTGTTTTAGCATTACCTGATTTTGATAAAGTGTTTGAACTAATGTGTGATGCATTAGGTATTGGAATTGGCGCAGTCTTAATGCAGGAACGCAAGCCAATCGCCTTTTTCAGTGAGAAATTAAAAGGGGCTGCCTTGAATTATCCTACTTACGACAAGGAGCTCTATGCAGTGGTCTGCGCGTTTGAGACTTGGTCACATTATTTAATGGACAAGGAATTTGTTGTACACAGTGACCACGAGTCCCTAAAGCACTTGAAGGGACAGAATAAATTAAATAGACGTCATACTAAATGGGTTAACTTTATTGAATCTTTTCCTTACATTATTAAGTATAAGATTAAGTATAAGAAAGGTAAAGATAATTTGGTTGTTGACGCTCTATCTCGTAGGTATGAAATTCTGGCTGTTTTAGATCATTCTTTGCTAGGATTTGCATATCTAAAGGATTTGTATGCTTTTGATAGTGATTTTTCGGATTTGTATAAAGCATGTGAATCTGGTGCATTCCATAAGTACTATAGACAGGATGGATTCTTGTTTAAGGAACATAGGTTATGCATCCCTTGTAGTTCCACTAGAGAATTACTGGTTCGTGAAGCTCACAGTGGGGATCTTATGGGTCATTTTGGTGTGCATAAAACACTTGAAGTGTTACAAGAGCATTTTTGTTGGCCGCATATGCGTAAAGATGTACAGCATGTTTGCACTCGTTGCATTAATTGTTTGAAAGCTAAGTCTACATCTAAACCCCATGGACTTTACACGCCTTTGCCTATTCCTTCTTTACCTTGGACTGACATTTCAATGGATTTTATCCTAGGTCTCCCAAGGACGCAAAGAGGTAATGACTCTTTATTTGTCGTAGTTGATCGATTTTCTAAAATGGCACACTTTATTCCTTACAGGAAATCAGATAATGCCAGACATGTGGCGGAATTGTTCTTTCAATGAATAGTTCGGTTGCATGGAATACCGCGCACCATTGTCTCTGATCGCGACGTCAAATTTCTGAGTTACTTTTGGAAGACTTTGTGGTCCCGCCTCGGCACAAAACTACTGTTTTCGACTACAAGTCATCCTCAGACGGATGGTCAGACGGAAGTCACCAACCGCACCGTTGGCAATCTCCTTAGGGCGCTAATTCAGAAGAATCTCAAATGTTGGGAAGAAATCTTACCGGTTGCAGAGTTTGCATACAACCGAACCAAGAACTCCTCAACAGGGTTCTGTCCATTTGAAGTTGCCTACGGCTTTACTCCTTTGACGATTATGGATCTCATCCCTTTGCTGCTAAAGGAACAGGTTAATCTCGACGGCGCAAAGAAAGCTGAAACTGTGCAGCGAATCCATGCCAAAGTTTGGGCAAACCTGGAGAAAACCTACGCCAAAGCCACCGCCAATGCAAACCAACGGCGCAAGGCTTTGAACTTTGAACCAGGCGACTGGGTTTGGGTTCACATGAGGAAGGAACGATTCCCTGCTGCAAGAAGGACCAAACTCCATCCCCGGGGCGATGGACCTTTTCAAATCGTTTCCAAAATTGGACCTAATGCTTACAATATTGATTTACCAGGTGAGTATGGTGTTAGTACTTCCTTTAATGTTGCTGACTTGTCTCCTTTTACTTATGAACAAGGTGCTGATTTGAGGTCAAATCCTTTTCAACCGGGAGGGGATGATGAGGGCATCCAAACGCCAGCAACAAATGAACAAGCAAGTGAGTACGGAGAAGCTGAGGAGATTCGAGTTCTACATCGAGGTCCAACAATGCTTCAGGATCCAAGTCCATATCAAAGGGATCCACTTGTAGACATCACTGGGCCAATGACCAGAAGCAGAGCGAAGAAGGTTCGAGAGACACTCAACAACCTTGTCCAAGCTTGCCAAAAGGACGCCCAAGTGATAGTAGAAGCAAACACCTTGGAGCAGAAAGACGGAAAGGTTCAAATTGCGACTCTCCTAACCATTCTTGAAGAAGAGGCACAATTCCCCAATCCACAATGAAGAAGAAGGCTGTTTCTTGAAGTTCTTGAAGATGCCGGAAGGTTCTTGGACTTTAAAGAAACATTTCTTGAAGTTCCCTACATTTTTCCATAATGCGACATCAACATTGGGCCGACCCAACTCATGGAGTCCATTCCACAAGTCGGCCAGCCCACAAGAAAAGCCCACACGGCCAACTTAATTAGTTAGGGTTCTTTTAAGTAGCTAGGGTTACAAGTTAAGGGCTAGGGTTCTTTTAAGTCGCTAGGGTTACAAGTTAAGAGCTAGGGTTCTTTTTACTCTTAGTTTAGTTAGTTTCCAAAAAGGGTTCCTTCTTGATCTCCTTTTTGGGAGTAGGATTTTTATTCTTTTCCTTATTGATTTTAAGTGTAATTTCGGCTACCCTAAAGAAATAAGGTAACCGAAACTTGCCTTTTCTTTTTACCATTCCCCACTTCTTTCAGGGTTTGGTATTGTAAAGGAAATCAATCTCTTGATTGATTTCCAATTCTACTTCTTTTCCTTATTCTTTTCATGACTTTTTCGACTGTCCTTAGCCTATAAATAGGCAGCCGCCCATCAATAATATTCAGAGTATTCAGATCATAAAACTATTAGTTTTGAGTACCATCCCTTTATTGCTTTATGTATTTGCATGCTTGTAGTTTACATATTGCATGAAACTTAGCTAATTAGGTTACTTGCTCTACCTAATTAATTCGCATGTTTCAAACTCTTTTCTCACACTTGGTTCGAAATTCTCAATTAAGTTAGCTTAGGTTAGTTAATTTAGTTCTTTGAATTTTCGAGTGAGTTAGAGTAATATACGAGCTCGCTACTTAATCACAAGGTCCTTGGCAAGTTAATCCGCATGTGTACAACCGTCCACATCAATTGGTATCAGAGCTTTGGAGTGATTTCGTGGCTGGGGGAGGTCGAAGTAACCCGACCAAATCTTTATCAGGTGTTTTCTTTTCCTTGTTAGTCTTGTTTATCTTGAAATTCTTGGATTAGAACGCATCTTCTTGGGGGAAATTTTTTTTTCTTTCAAGCTTTAAATTTTCAATTTTTGGTGCTATTTCCCTATCTTTAAAATCGAAAATTCTGTAGAAAACTGAACCAAATTTTAAAGTACTGAAAAATGCAACTTAGGGTTTTAAAATCACCTTCTTTTTGCGAAAGGCTAGTACTGTTTTGGGGCTGTTTTCTATTATTCAAATCGCATACCCTTGCTATAATTTCAGAATCAAATTCGGGCTTTAGAAATTAACTAGGGTTCGGGTTTTGCCTAAAGCTAGGGTTTCAGTTTTGTGGTTGTCATTTTAGTTGCCTTCTAGCGACACTAGGGTTTTGAGAGACGCTTTAGTGTTGCTGTTTTGCGTCTAAATTGCTGGGTTTTGCGACTATTTTCTACCCCTCTTGTGCTGTTTTTGTTGAAATTGGTGAGTTTTTGCGGTTGATGTTAAGCAGCTCACCTTATCTGCGCATTGTGAATTGCATGCTCTAGTTTGGGATACCGTATTTTGAATTCTTGATGTTGTATCCTTGTGCTGTCGAGATTATCCCTGGGAATTGGTTAGTGAGTCAAAAATTGAAATTTGCTAGCCCTAGGGTTTTCGTTTCTTGAAATCGCATATTGCTAAATTTTTTGGTCACTTAGGGGGTTTAAAAATCGCAATTTTGGTACTGTTTGCATATTGAAAGAATTAATAAATTTGCTGGGATTGGTTTCTTGATTACCTATTGGGTGGGTGATCTCTTCTTTGGGTAGTTTTAGGACTTTCCTGAAGTCGTTTCAACTCTGCTTATTTTTCTTTGATTCTATTCAATTTTGAATTACCCTGCTTTCAACTGCCTAGTTATATCTTTTCGAGCGACCTGAACATTTACTCTTACATTATAGTTTGGATTTTGTCATCGTGCACACTCATCTTTTTTGAAATTTGAGGGATTCACTCTGAAATTTCCTGTTGTGTACTTCATATCTGAACTATATTATAACTATCGTTTGCGAAAAGATTTTTCAACTCAAAATAGAACCAAGTGTCTATTTTTACGAAAATTTGTGCTTTTCTTAAGAGTCATTGCTTTGTCTGAATTGCTGCTTGCCTTAGACATTTGTCAATACCGGGAGGTAGAGTGGAAAAAGGCTTGAGTGAACATACTATAAAGGGCGCCACCCTAGAGTGAAATACAGGGTTGTGTGTAGCTGTTAGGTGGGATACACTTGGGGGACAAGGGGATAAGGTTACTACTCATTTTTCCTTGTTCTTAGCAGACAGGTTTTCGCTTTTAACCGATGTCAGGTGGAGGTGCTCCTAACCCTTTGGGGAGCGAGCAAACACTGGCTGCAATAGCGCAACTCTCTGCGCGATTTGCTACCCTCACGGAGGAAGTCGCTGAGCTATGAACTGAAAGGGAACAACGGTGTATAGAGTCAGAGGAGGACGCCCCTACCAATGACCATGGCACTGACAAGTCTTTCGAGGGTCTTAGTCAATGCAAAACGACTGTTCCACCCTTGGCCGGCGGCATGAATCCAGAGGATTATCTAGACCGGAAGATGAAGATGGTGCGCATCTTCGAGCTGCATGCGATCCCAGAGCACAATAAGGTCCATCTCGCGGTGGTACATTTCACGGACTATGCCCTGGTCTGGTGGAATCAAGAGATGGACAATCGCAGGAATACGCGTCCAATGCGGGCACGTGCTCCACCTCTAACTTGGTTTGATTTGACCACTGCTATGCGTAGAACTTTTGCTCCTGATTACTATTTTAGAGAATTGTATAGGAAATTACGTACTCTTGTACAAGTTTCTTTATCTGTAGACGCATACTATAGAAAGTTAGAGATGGCCAAAATTAGGGCAAATGTACAGGAAGATGAAGCCGCATCAATGGCTCGTTTTCTTAATGGCCTAAACAGGAATATAGCCTTAGCTGTTGAACTTCAGAATGCTACAACTCTGACGGACATGTTGCATAAAGCTCGGGTCATGGAGGACTACCTGAAGACAATTCCACCCGTCCGGATGCCTACCAGCGCCTCACCGGCTTGGAGAAAGAATCCGGTATACTCTCCACCAGCAAAGAGGTCGATCACGTCAGAAAGGAAGGCTATAGTCCCTGTCACCACCTCTTCTTCATCGCAACCTTCAGCAGGGAGGCAACATGCTAACATGATGAAAGGTTAACTATTTTAGTGTAAATTGTTGGGAGTAGGTTCTCAACAGTTGGATATTCCGCTACGGCTTTACTCCTTTTCGGCTGTTTTACCTATAAATAGGGCAGCAGTCCATCAATAATATTCAGAGTATTCAGATCATAAAACTATTAGTTTTGAGTACTACCCTTTATTGCTTTATGTATTTGCATGCTTGTAGTTTACATATTGCATGAAACTTAGCTAATTAGGTTATTTACTCTACCTAATTAATTCGCATGTTTCAAACTCTTTTCTCACACTTGGTTCAAAATTCTCAATTAAGTTAGCTTAGGTTAGTTAATTTAGTTCTCTGAATTTTTGAGTGAGTTAGAGTAATATACGAGCTCGCTACTTAATCACAAGGTCCTTGGCAACTTAATCCGCATGTGTACAACCGTCCACATCAAATGGCCCTCCTAAAAATTACACACAGCCCTGTGTATCGCTGGTAGGGATGGCAACTCTTATGTGCTGTATCACTCAGCCTATTACCTCAGTCCTGTATACTCAATTAATGCCACAAAATCCTGGGCAAAGGTAACAAGCAAGCAATCAATCTCCCAAGCAAGCAATCAATCACACAAAGAACAAACTATATAGGAAAGTAGTCAAAAATCTTTCAAAAAAAAAGAACTTGGTTCAATTTTCAGTTTTAAAAACACCTTTTCGAAAAAGAAATTATGATAATATAGCTTAAATAAGAAGTACACCAAAAGGAACTTTCGGGGAGAAGCCCTCAAAGTTCAGAGAGAATGGCAGTGCACGAAGACAAAATTCAAGCTATAATTCAGAGTAAATGTTCAGGTCGCATGAAAAGATAGCAAGCTAAAGAAGCAGGGCAATTCAATTGAAGAAACAAGAATAATTAGCAGGTTTGAAACATATCAGGAAAGACCTAACTAACCCAAGAAGTGATCACCCTACCCAACGGGTAATCAAGAAACCAATTCCAACCAATTATTCAAGTGTTCAAAGAAAAAACAAATTCCATCCAATTGCCACAAAGATACAAAAATTACAATTTTATCACCTCCCAATCCGAATATGCGATTTAGAACTTTCGACAGCACGACGATACAGTTTCATGAATTCAATATTTTCAAGAATTCAAAACAAGGTAGGCGTGCAGATATATCACAAATTGCAAAACAAGGTGAGTGGCTTAGCTTCAACCGCCAAAGTTACCCGAATTCAATAAAATTGCAAATAGGGAGAGGTATGTAAAACAGTCCAATAAAGAGCAATTTTAGCACAAAAAGTGTCAGTTATCCTTTAATTGCAACCGAAAACATCACTAATTGGATCCACAAAGGCAATTGCAAAAATAGTACCAAAAGTGAGCAAAAGAGCCCTAGCTTTAAAAACCCTAAAACCGATTTTCCCAAATTATTAAGAAACCGATTTTAACCCTTTCTTTTCGCAAATTCTTCTTCCTTTTTCAATCCACAATTTTGATTTTACTAGCTAAACAATATGATCAAAATCGAAAGTTTATTTAAGAAAAACAGAAAACAAATTCTCAAAAAGGAGCGTTCTTTTCCACAAATTCATTAATTAAAGTAGAATAACGGAAGAGAAAACACCTGATGATTCGACTGAGTTACTTCAGTCTCCTCCGGTCTAGCAAACAGCCCTGGTGCTCTGATACCAATTGATGCGAACCCCTGATTCCCAACGCCGTGGAAACCAAGAACTCTACGCGGAATGTGCCAAGGAAAGTCTGAATGCAAGACATTGCTCTTAAACCCTAGAATCCTTACCCTTGGATTCGGCAGACTACTAACTTACAAAGTCAATTAAACACGCAATTCGAACCAAGTGGAGTAAACTAGAATTCGAAACAAAGCTTTGATTAATAGACAGAGCAATTATCTATTAACCTATAGTTTCTTGACTTTTAGCAATTAACAAGCATGCAAATTACATAAGCCCAAAATAAAGGAGTGATTAAAGAAGTATAAATTCTAACTTAATCAATAATCAACTAAATTATAATGGTGAATTCAGCTGCCCTTAAATAGGGAAGGGATGGCCGATTTTAAGTCCTAAATGAACTAGGAAAAGGAAGTGAAATTGGAAACCAATCAAGAGATTAATTTCATACAAGAACCAAATCCTAAAGGAACTAGGATTGGTTGAATTAAGGAATTTTGGCTGCCATGTAGGATGGGCTGACCGAATTTACAAAAAAAAGAAATAAAGAAATAACAACTCACAAAAAGGTTTCAAGAAGGTAAACCTTTTTGGGAACTATCTAACAAATCAGCCCCAGTTGGAACAAACTTGTAACAACCCTAACTAACTTGTAACAAACTTTGAGTAGAATTAGGAAACATGCAGAAATCCTAATCCTTCCCTAACCTAAGCTTCCAAGTGGCGTGTGGGCTGCTCCTAGTGGGCTTTTGGTCTGGCCAAAATTGTGAAGTGGATTTCAAGGGGGTTTCGGCCCAAGTAAGATGGCGCATGGTGGAGATGATGTAGGGAGGTTCTGGAATCTTCTGGAATCCCCCGGAATCATTTCGGAATGTCAAAAATCAAGAACTTCAAGATTCTTCAAGATTTCAAAATTCTTCAAGATTCAGTAAGCCGCGAAATTCAATATTTTCAAGAAAATCAAGAACGTCAAGAAATGTCCTTTCCTTCAGCTGGATTGATTAGTAGGCGCCATTTCCTCTGTGATGGATAGTAAAATGATGCTTTCATCCTTCCTTCTATTTTCTTCAAGGGCGTTTGTGTCCGTAACGAGTTGGGCTTCTGTAGCACTCCTTTGAACAAGGTTTTCAATATCTTCTCTGAGCTTTCTTGTCCTTGTTCGGGTCATAGGCCCAACTATGTCAACGAACGGATCTCTTTGATATGGGCTCGGGTCCTGGAGCATTGGCGGGCCTCTATGGAGACACGAACCTCTGCTGCATTTTCCCAGTCCTCATTGCTTGAACTGGGATCCTCTGTGTACTGACTTGGCGTAGGGCTGGGGATGCCCTCATCAATACAATTCCTTTAGATATGAAAACCCTATAGATGTATGATCAAGAATAGCAAGGGATTCATACCTACGTGACAGAGCATCAGCTACCATATTATCTTTTCCCTTTTTATACTTAATAATATAAGGAAAAGTTTCAATAAAAGCAACCCATTTAGCATGACGCCTGTTCAACTTACTCTTTCCCTTAAGGTGTTTAAGGGACTCATGATCTGAATGGACAATAAACTCCTTGGCCACCAAGTAGTGCTGCCGAGTTTGTAATGCCCTTAGCACGGCGTAGAGCTCCTTATCATAAGTCGGATAATTTAAGCCAGCTCTGATGACTACTTTCCGATTCCCAACACCTTGAGAAACCAAGAACTCTACGCAGAATGTGCCAAGGAAAGTCTGAATGCAAGACACTGCTCTTAAACCCTAGAATCCTTACCCTTGGATTCGGCAGACTAATAACTTACAAAGTAAATTAAACACGCAATTCGAACCAAGTGGAGTAAACTAGAATTCGAAACAAAGCTTTGATTAATAGACAGAGAAATTATCTATTAGCCTATAGTTTCTTGACTTTTAGCAATTAACAAGCATGCAAATTACATAAGCCCAAAATAAAGGAGTGATTAAAAAAGTATAAATTCTAACTTCATCAATAATCAACTAACTCAAAAGGGAATTCGGTCAGCCCTATAAATAAGGGAGGGATGGCTGAATTTTGACTCCTAAAACAACTAGGCAAAGAAGTGAAATTGGAAACCAATCAAGAGATTGATTTCTTACTAGAATCAAATCCTAAAGGAACTAGGATTGATTAAAGAGGTAATTCGGCTGCACAAAGGGAAGGAGCTGGCCGAATTCACAATTAAAGATAAGGAAATAAAGAAGTAAAAACAAATCCCAAAAAGGTTTCAAGAAGGTAAACCTTTTTGGAAACTATCTAACAAATCAGCCCAAGTTATAACAAACTTGTAACAACCCTAACTAACTTGTAACAAACTTTGAGTAGAATTAGGAAACATGCACAAATCCTAATCCTTCCCTAACCTAAGCTTCCAAGTGGCGTGTGGGCTGTCTTCTTGTGGGCTTGGTCTGGCCGAAATTGGTGAGATGGACTTCAAGGTGGTTTTGGCCCATTTTGAGGTAGCACATGGTGGAGATGATGTAGGGAGGTTCTGGAATCTTCTGAAATCTCCCAGAATCATTTCGGAATGTCAAAAATCAAGATTTTCAAGATTCTTCAAGATTCAGCAAACCGTGAAATTCAAGATTTTCAAGAAAATCAAGAACTTCAAGAAATGCCCTTTCCTTCAGCTAGATTGATTAGTAGGCGCCATTTCCTCTGTGATGGAGAGTAAAGTAATGCTTTTATCCTTCCTTCTATTCTCTTCAAGGGCGTTTGTGTTCGTAAAAAGTGAGGCTTCTGTAGCACTCCTTTGAACAAGGTTTTCAAGATCTTCTCTGAGCTTCCTTGTCCTTCTTCGGGTCATAAGCCCAACTATGTCAACGAACGGATCTCTTTGATATGGGCTTGGGTCCTGGAGCATTGGCGGGCCTCTATGGAGCACACGAACCTCTGCGGCACTTTCCAAGTCCTCATTGCTTGAATTGGGATCCTCTGTGTACTTACTTGGCGTAGGGCTGGGGATGCCCTCATCACCCACCTTGGAGTCCATTCCATTAATTCAGCCAGGCCCAACCCAAAGGAAGCAGCCCACACGCCACTTAGGGTTAGGGTTTGAGTAAGGGATAAGGATTTGTGCATGTTTCCTATTCCTACTCCTTGTTTGTTATAAGTTGGTTAGGTTGTTACAAGTTTGTTACAACTATATTAACTTGGTAGTTTCCAAAAAGGGATCCCTTCTTGATCTCCCTTTTTGGATAGGATTTATATTTATTTTCCTACCTATTGTAAGTGTTAATTTTGTTCATATGCCAATCCAAGTGGCAGACGAATTCAGCAGCTACCAAAACCTAGTTCCTTTAGGTTTCGGCTTTGTAAGAAATCAATCTCTTGATTGGTTTCCAATTTTAATTGATTTCCTAGTATAATTAGGTTAGAATTTCGCTCACCCCTTTCCATTAAGGTGACTTAATTCATCCACCATTGTCCTTGTTCATTTAGGACTTGGTTTGTAAGGAAAATCAAATTCTGATTGGTTTTCACTTTTGCTGCTTTCAGTTATTCTTTTCCTATTGTAATTTGGACACGCCCATACCTATAAATAGGGGTGCCAACCACGAAATTCTTTAGTTGATTAAATGATTTAAGTTATAGTTTTATACTTCTTTAATCACTCACCTTATTTTGGGCTTATGTAATTTGCATGTTTGTTAATTGCTAAAAGCTACAGAAACTATAGACTAATAGATAATTGCTCTATCTATTGCTAAGCTTTGTTTTGATTCTATTATTCTCCACTTGGTTTGAATTGCGTGTTTAATTTACTTTATAAGTTAGTAGTCTGCCGAATCCAAGGGTAAGGATTCTAGAAGTTAAGAGCTGCCTCTTGCATTCAGACTTTCCTTGACACTTTCCACATCGAGTTCTTGGTTTTCATGGCGTTGGGGATCAGGGGTTCACATCACCATGTCTATATAATTGCTTTGATAGTGAGACCTTTTGTCTGAGTACCACGATGGAAATTTTATATAGAAATCGAGGTCTCTCACTGAGCTTAGTGAAGCTCACCCCTTTCATAAACCTATTTTTGTAGGTGCTTAATTAGGTATGGCTTATTGTTCGTTAGATGTGAGGCCGACGTTCGCTGTAGCAGTGCTGAGCGTTTATTTTGTAATAAGTACGCCTGGACAATGATTGTTTAGATTAAGGGATAATTTGGTCGTTGACCGTCTCGAATAATGTTTTAGCTTCTGCATTTGGACAAGTTTGCTTTAAGAACTATTGATTGAATTGTTTTCAGATAAAGGTAATATTATGTTATTTACTATCCCAGGACTGGCCCGGACTCCCTCTAAGGAATGGTTCCTCGAGAGATGGGGTCGAGGCTGGGGCGTCACTGGCCAAGGGTTGGCGGGGTCTTCGGGGTGCTCCCGGTTAGGCCGGCAACCTTGTTGTTGATCTAAACCCTCTATCCTCTTGTTGAGGGTGGTGAATTGGGCCTCCATATTCTTGGTGAGAGCCGCAATTGCTTGCTGGATCGTGTCAGTCTTTGGTGCGTCCGACATGATTACTAAGCTGGGTAGGTTTGAGAATTACCTGTGTCAAACAAGTTTAAGTCCTAGGTGATAATATCCTCACTCCTCGTCTCCCAAGTGTATCAACTAAAGCTACGCACAACCCATGTTTCACTCTAATTGGCTTTTAACCTCGCACATACTGATGAGGGCAACCCTAGTCCATCGACAAGTCCACAAACAAGTGAGTCCAGCGAAGCTGAGGAGGTTCGGGTTCTACACCGAGGCCCAACAATGCTTCAGGATCCAAGTCCATATCAAAGGGATCCACTTGTAGATATCATTGGGCCAATGACGTGAAGCAGAGCAAGAAGAGTTCGTGAGGATCTCAACAACCTTGTACAAGCTTGCAGACAAGATGCTCAATTGATAGTAGAAGCCAACGCCTTGGAGAATAAAGCCGGAAAGGTTCAAATTGCAACTCTCCTTACAATCCTTGAAGAAGAGGCGCAATTCCCCATTCCACAATGAAGAGAAGGCTGTTTCTTGAAGTTCTTGAAGACGCAGGAAGGTTCTTGGACTTTAAAGAGACGTTTCTTGAAGTTCTTGGTTTTCTTGAAAATCTTGAATTTCATATTTTTGCAGAATCTTGAAGAATCTTGAAAATCTTGATTCCGGGAGATTCCAGAAGATTCCGGAAGCTCCCTACACCATTACACCATGCGCCATCAACAACTGACCGAACTTCCATGGAGTCCAGTCCACATCAATCAATTCGCTAGCCCATCAAGAAACCCACACGCAAGGTCTACTCCATTAGGGTTTGCGAAATTAAGGGTTAGGGTTTGGGGGAAAATAAGGGTTTGTGCATGTTCCCTATTTTGCCCTTAGTTTGTTAGTTTCCAAAAAGGATCCCTTCTTGATCTCCTTTTTGGAGTAGGATTTCCAATTCCTTTTCCTTCTTGTTTTTACTTGTAATTTCGGCTGCCCTTATCTTAAGGTGACCGAATTTCCTTTTTCTTTTACCATTACCCACTTCTTTCAGGTTATGGTATTGTAAAGGAAATCAATCTCTTGATTGGTTTCCAATTCTAATTCTTTTCCTACTTATTTTAGGGTAGAATTTTGGCTGCCCCTTTTCTTATAAATAGGCAGTCGAATCACCATAATAAACCAAGTATTCAGATATTTAAACTATTAGTTTGAGTACTCTCCCTTTATTGCTTTATGTATTTTGCATGCTTGTGATTTATATATTGCATGAAACTTAGCTTAAATTAGGTTATTTGCTCTGCCTAATTAAAATCGCATGTTTCACCTCTTTTCTTACTTGGTTCGAATCCCTTGAGTAAATTAGCTTAGGTTGGTTTATTTTTGTTAACTGGATTACCGGGTAAGTTGAGAGTTTATACGAGCTACGCTGCTTAATCAGACTTTCCTTGGCAATTCATCCACATGTGTACCTTGGTCCACATAACATACTCTCTCTACCTCTTACCTCTCAACTATCCTTTGCAATAATTTACTTTTGAAAATTGAACAAGGTAATATAAGCAGATAAATATGCACAAGTAGCAAACTTAGGTGAAAAAGCAAAATAATTCTCGAAATAGAGGTTGAACCTATTTCGGTTTTGATAGACTCCAAACGAAGTTTTTGTAATTAGTCCAGATATAGAAAGTGCAGAAAGGAGATTCGGGAATAAGCCCTCAATCTCAGCAAACAAGTTAGAATGCACACAATGACAAAATCTGAACTAATATTAAGATATGATGTCCAGGTAGCTCAAAAAAGAAATCTTAGGCTAGGCAAATTTTTGGGCAATTCGAATGAATAGAAGCAAAGAACAAATAGCAGAGTTGAAAACAAATCAGGAAACTACCCAAGATGTGACTGCCCTCATAATGGGAAGTCAAGAAACCAATCCCTACTATGCGAAATTACTTCAAGCAATAAGAACCAAATTGATATTTGAAGTTTCGGTCCCTGCCCCTTTGTTTATCCAAAATTCACAATTTTGACCTAGAAGGGCAAAATCAGAAATTCTCAGCTAGGATTTGTAGGAGAAACCGAAACTTGCAGCTTTTTAAAAGGAAAATTCAGACCTTTAAAGTCAATATATTTTCAAGACTTCAAAAATTAGAAAATTTTATAACTTTTCAAACAAAGAGATGCTACGAGGTGACGGAAAGAAAACTAGTCCTTAACGACACAAGGTTGTCGCAAGAACCAGGATCCTAATGAATCTGAAACCCTCTATCCCAAAAGAAATTGCACAGTTTGTAATCCAACAGGAGGATTACTATCACAATCAGCACTTGAAACCACAACTTAAGATTTAAGGAGAAAATCAAAAAGTAAGACAAATTCTTAAAACCCGATTTTGTGCTTGTCTGTCTTAGTATGCGATTTATTTTTCTTTAAAACGACCAATCTTTTTTAGAGTAAAATTTTCCCAACAAGAAAATTATAAGCAAGAATTTTTGGCTTTGAAAATTAAATTAATTTCAAAACCAAAAATCGAAAAACCTTAGGGCATGCGATTTTAAGAAAAACCTAACATGCAAGATGCCGTCTTTAATTCTCAACTAATTTTTCAAGGAACCAATGCAAGCAACCTACTCGATATACATACAATTTTCATACAAGAAAAATTGAAGAGAAAGAAAACACCTTTTTGAGTTTAACCGCGTTATTATGGTTGCCCTCCAATCAACACGTTCGCCGCTGTGATACCCAAATTGATGCGAGCAACCCGTGAGAACTCTCAAAGTGGAAGACTTGAAGCACCAAGGAACGTCGAACAATGAAGATGACAATTACTCTCTTGAAACTCAAAAAATTCCCTCTAGCTTAGGTGAGACTAGCCACTTTTATTCCTAAACTAGATTAATTTTAAGAGGGTGAATAACAGGACTATAGGCGGAGCAATAACCTATAAAACTTCTAAATTCGAAACTTGCCTAATAAATCATACAAAATATTAACAAGCTCAAAATCAAAAAGATGGAGAATTAAAGCAAGGATATACATATAACTCAATTCATTAACTCTCCCGGAACTCAGAAGTCAAACCCCCTATTTATATGTGAGAGGTGTGAATTCTAGAACTCAAGAAGTTACAAAAGAAATCAAAAACTAATTGGAAACTAACGAGAGTTAGTTCCTTATTACAACTCGAATTCAAAAAGAGTATGAATTCAAGCAAAGGTAATTTCGGTTGTAACCTATGAGGGTTACCCAAAATTCCTATTATTATTGGAAGAGGAAAGCTTGAATTTGGTAACTAGAAGTAAATCCAAATTCAAGTTGAAAAGAAAAAGGAAACTAGAAACAAAAAGGGAAACTACTAGATTAAATTAAGTTGTAACCAAATTAGGTAACTTAATTTAACTAGAATCATTATTGGAAAAGGAAATAGGTAACCTGCAAACCAATTCCTTCTTTGATTCTTGGATTGCGCAATCCACATAGGGAAACCCTGTGAATTGGGGCTGCGATGTCCTCAGAATCTGTGAAGCTGCGGGCTGCATTCGTGGGCTTCGTTCGTGGGCTGGAAGCCTGGGTTGTAGTCTTCTGAGTCGCGGCCTGGGTGCTAAAATAGAGTCGGGTTGACTTGTGTAGCTTGGAAGTTGATGGGTCGGCCCAATGTTGATGGAGCATGAGTTGGTGGATTTGAAGGGGTGTCCTCTTGAAGTCGACGGGCTTCAAGAGGCTTATCGCCTCTGAGCATGGCCTGGCTTGGAATCGCCTCCCTCAAAGAGTTCAATGATTTGTACCGAGCTGGGCCTTTGAATTAAAAATCTGCAAATGGAGCTATCCTATTGTGGGGATCCATCCTTTGGGCTAACGAAGCTAATAATGGCCTCATCAAATATTTTTCTTTTCTGGTGGGAGGGGAGGGGTTGGGTTGTGTGTAGTTTTGTGCGACGTTGTACCTTTTTCTATCTAATAATCTATTAACCTAATTTAGGTGTAAATTTGAGGTTAACGTTGCTGATGAGAGCTGTGTGTTCCCAGCCACTGTTTTTGGCTCATTGGACGAGGAAATTCTTTAACTGAATGCTATGGAAGCTATGTCTGCGGTCGACGAGGTATGTCATGATAGACCCACTGCGAGTATTTACATAGACATTCTTTCATAAGTTTTATTTGCTGTGTTAGTTATCGTGTACCTTATATTCCGCATTGTCTCTATGACCAGCAATCTATTAGAAACCGTGATGGCTATTTGAAAGGGAAAAAGTACCGGGTTCAAGTGCAATAGTCTAAGCTTAAATAAGGGTATATAAAAACATAAAAATTAAAATAAATTAAAATTAAAAAAAAAGCTTAAAGAAGGGGATAGTTGTTAAAAGTATGTTGTTTCTTATCTCCATCTCATCGGTGAGTCGTCCAACACAGCCCTATTTGCTGAAAGTTCTTCTTGGGATAGTTCGGGATCTTCTAGCCATTGTAACAATGTTCCTGCCTATTTGGTTGATGATGTCGAAGCTCAAGGTAATGTTGCCGTATCTACTTTTGTCTTCTGCAGAATACTATTTTTATTTGAGTGTTTTGTAATTTATTTTTTATTTGTAAGACAGGGTGATAGCAAAGAGAAGATGGTGTGATGTGAACCCCTGATCCCCAACGCCGTGGAAACCAAGAACTCGATGCGGAAAGTGCCAAGGAAAGTCTGAAGGCAAGACGCAGCTCTTAACTTCTAGAAAACTTACCCTTGGATTCGGCAGACTACTAACTTACACAGTAAATTAAACACGCAATTCGAACCAAGTGGAGAATAATAGAATCGAAACAAAGCTTAGCATTAGACAGAGAAATTATCTAATTGCCTATAGTTTCTGTAGCTTTTAGTAACTAACAAGCATGCAAATTACATAACCCCAAAATAAAGTGAGTGATTAAAGAAGTATAAAACTATAACTTATATCATTTAATCAACTAATGAGAAGCGGAACTCGGCTGCCCTATTTATAGGGAGTTGGCCGAATTCAAGAAACCAAAAACAAAGAGGCAATAGAACAAGAATTGGAAACCAATCAAGAGATTGATTTCCTACAAGACCCAAATCCTAAAGGAACTAGGATTGGGTTGAAAAGGAAATTCAGCTGCCATGTGGGAATGAGCTGTCCGAATTTTACAAGTAAAATTAAGGAAATAAAGAAGTAGAAACAAATCACAAAAAGGTTTCAAGAAGGTAAACCTTTTTGGTAACTACTATCCTAGTAAGTCTAGTTGTAACAAACTTGTAATAACCTAACAAACTAGTAACAAACTTTGAGCAGAATTATGTAACATACACAAAACCTAATCCTTCTCTAACCTAAGCTTCCAAGTGGTGAGTGGGTTGCTCCTTGTGGGCTTGGTCTATCAGAATAGATGGAATGGACTCCAAAGGTAGTTTCAACCCAAATAAGATGGCGCATGGTGGTGATGATGTATGGAGGTTCTAGAATCTTCTGGAATCTTCCGGAATCATTTCGGAACGTCAAAAATCAAGAATTTCAAGATTCTTCAAGATTTAGTAAACTGTGAAATTCAAGATTTTCAAGAAAATCGAAATGCCCTTTCCTCGGCTGGATTGATTAGTAGACACCATTTCCTCTGTAATTGAGAGTAAAGTGACACTTTTAACCTTCCTTCTATTCTCTTCAAGGGTGTTGGAGTCCGTAACGAGCTAGGCTCCTGTAGCACTCCTTTGAACAAGGTTTTTAAGATCTGATTTGAGCTTCCTTGTCCTTCTTCGGGTCATAGGCCCAACTATGTCAACGAACGGATCTCTCTGAAATGGGCTCGGATCCTGGAGCATTGGCGGGCCTCTATGGAGCACACAAACCTCTGCTGCACTTTTCGAACCTTCATTATTCGAACTAGGATCCTCTGCATACTGACTTTGCGTAGGGCTGGGGATGCCCTCATCATGGTGTCTGAAGAAAAGTTGGAGGAGTGTGTGGGGTTTTTTTTTGATAGAAAATTTTTTTTTTATATTGAGTTGACATATTATTCAATTTCTTCATTTTTTTTACTTTATAACATTAGTAGAATATAAAATCACAATCAAATTTTTTCTATTTATTTCACTAAGGATAATTTAGGCTTAATCACTATTTAACCCCCCCCCCCCCCCCCCCCCCCCCCCGGTGTTATTCTCTTTTGACTATTTACTCTCCATAATAATTGAAAGGACAAAATTACCCACATTAAATGATGACTCCCTGTCCACGTCACCCCCACCTCTCAGCCACGTCACCTAGCTTCAGAAGATCGGGTCTGGATTGATTTCAAATAAAAGGCAAAAATTATGCTACTGGTTGGGATTGAACACATGACCCTCCACTCCCTTACACATGGAATATCCACTAGGCTGCCGATGTTTTTGATATTAATTATAGTTCCCATTAGATTTATCCTTCACTCTCTCTCAATTCTCCAAATAAAAGAGAATTATACTTTTTACAAAAATCATGATTTTTTACTTCCAAAATTTTAAATTTTGAACTGAATAGAAAATTAAGTGAATTTTTTATGTAAACCCAAATTTTTTTTATGTAACCAAAAAAATTTTATGTAAAGGTTTTGGGTTTACATAAAAAAATTAACTTAATTTTCTACTCAGTTCAAAATTCAAAATTTAAAGTTTTGGAATAAAAAAATGATGACTCTTGTAAAAAACAATGGAAAATAACAGTGTTTAGGCTCTTTTATTTGGAGAGTTGAGAGAGAGTGAAAGATAAAGCTAATGTGAACTATAATTGATATAAAAAACAATAGTAGCCTAGCGGTTATACCATGTGCAAGGGAGTGGATGGTTGTGTGTTCGATCCTAGCTAGTAGCAGGTGATGTTGGCAGATGGGTTGTGACGTTGACAGGAAATCATCATTTAATGGGATAATTTTATTCTTTCAATGATTATTATACATACTTAGTCAAAGGGAGTAAAAAGTTAGTTTTAAAAACATGGGAGGTAAGTAATCAAAAGGGATAACACAAGAAGTAAATAGTGATTAAGTCTATAATTTATTTAATATTATTAACTCTAACTATTTAAAAATATTTACATAATTAAATAAATATTATTAAAGTCATAAAGTAAGAATATATATTGGGGTTCAAAAATAACTTCAATAGTTGGATAAGTATGCATTGTTGAACCCATGGTTGAAGATGCCCTAAAGGACAAATGAACTTTTTCAGCTTTAAGGACGAAAATGGGAGGGCGAGCATGTTGAGGGACGAAATAAATATAAACGTATTTTTTGATGGCGCAGGTTCAAATTTCTTAGAAATAGTATTAATTCATCATCTAATTTCTTCTCGTGCTAATGTCAGTTTTCATTTTCCCATGCAGCATTACAACTGCATTTAAAATAAAAATAACACTAATACATATATTTTGGCTCACTTTTTAGAGAGCTTCTCTTTCATTCTCTTGACCGCATTTCTGAGAGTTTCTTCATCTTTGCAGAAGGTAAACCTTACAAGATTCTTTCCATCTTCGGGATTGAGATAAAAGACGCTTGTTGGGATAGCCACAACTCCAACTTCCTTGATTAGATACTCACAGAAGGCAACATCATTTTCCAGCCCAAAAGGAGTATGATCAACTATGACAAAATAAGTTCCACTGGATGGATAAACAATGAACCCTGCAGCCTTCAATCCATTAACCAGGATTGCTTTCTTTGCCATGTAATCCCGTTTGAGCTCCTCATAGTAGGAATCTGGGGCCCTAAGAGCTACTGAAGCTGCAGATTGCATCGGAGTTGATGTCGCAAAAGTTAAAAACGAGTGAGCTTGCCTCACACCCCAAGCCAAATGTGGGGGAGCGATCGCCCAACCAATTTTCCAGCCAGTCAGTGAAAACGTCTTCCCAAGTGAATTCATAGTGACAGTCCTCTTGAACATCCCAGGAAGAGAAGCCATAGAGATGTGATCCATTTCAAAAGCCAGTTTGTCATAAACTTCATCAGCAAAAAGCAAAACATCATTTTCAATGCACAAAGATGCTATCACCTTGAGTTCTTCCCGTGTGAACATCTTCCCCGTGGGGTTATGAGGAGTATTCATAAGGATGGCTCGAGTATTCTTTGAGACTAATGACTTGAGCTCATCTAGGGGAACTGAAAAGTCTGGGGGCCTCAAAGTCACACTCTTAATCTTAGCACCAGCCATTGAAAGAGTAGCTTCATAGGAGTCATAAAATGGAGCAAAAAGGATTACTTCATCACCAGGATTTATTAAGCCTAATATAGTTGCAGCAATTGCTTCGGTGCATCCTGAGGTCACAGTAACTTCTGTTTCAGGATTCACCTTCAGCCCATTGTCTTTCTCAAACCGGGCAGCAATAGCAGAATTGAGGTCTGGCACGCCATATCCACGAGCATATTGATTTTTTCCATCTTTAATGGCTTGAATAGCCGCCTCCTTGACAAAATCAGGGCCATCAAAATTTGGGAAACCTTGCCCAAGATTTATAGCTCCGTGCTGGATAGCAAGCATGCTCATTTGAGTAAAAATTGTAGTTTTGAATTTCTCTAATCTCTTCGCTACCTGAAAGGGAAGATTTACCATGTAAAATAGGCAATGAATATACCAAGAGAAATGGTCATACAATTCAAAAACACTATGAAACACATTAACAAAAAATAAAGAAATAAAAGTTACAATATCATCCATCCTTCTGCTCCATCACCCAACTAATCGTAATTAGCAGTTATTTCAACTGAAATATAAATGCTACAGGCCAGGCCATTTTTATCTTAGGCTTCTGAAAATGTTAGATTTGACATAAGGTAATGAATTTCTCAAACATGCAATAAGGGCATTACAAGCTGATTCACAAATCAGCTTTCTAATTTGCTGGTCAGCAAACCAGTTCCATATTACTTCACAAAGTGACCAAAAACCCGGAAAACACATTAAGGACAATAAGTGAAAACCAAATGTTGGCGGGGTAGGTGAATCTTAGGATCACAAGAAACGATAGGTCATCTGATGAAAAGGGAGACCATCGATGAGTGCATGAGAAGCTGCTAGAGTTCTTGATTGTTATCCATCAAGAGCATCTTAACAACCTCATTAGGCCTGGATATGAATTATCCACATTCAGAGATGTTTCATGACAAAGGGTTTGGTTGTTACAGATTAAAGTCAAAAGATACCTCTTTTTGTGCCCCTTAGAAACCTTAGACATGATATGTAATATTCTCTAGAGTCCAAGATAGAGCAAACATGTACACAAGCTCAACCTTTTGCACATTTGCAGTAAAATAATAGAAATTGAAGAATCAAAAGCATATCCAGGAGAGATGATAAGTAAACAAATGAACAAGAAGCACTTTGGCCGGACATAACATCATCATAATAGTGAACAGAAAGGAAAAATCAAGAAAAAAAGGAAAACATATGCATAAGATAAACATGAGAAACGAGGGTAGAAAACTTAATACAGAAAAGAAGTAAAGATGATTACAAAAATATACCTTATTTGGCCAAAGGTGATTAGAGTACAGTACAGTATTAAAAGAATTATTAGCAGACAAGAATAATACTTAACACTGCCCCGCAAACTCAAGGGGAAATAGCTTCAGTTTGGAAACAAAGGACTAGCAGTTAAAGTAAGAAATTTGCTAGATTGGATTAGAGATAAGAGTAGATGCTGTAATAGAGTAGGTGGCAGTAGATAGAACAATAAGCAGAAAATAAAATAATAGCTGATTAGGCAGCCAGGGAGCAGCATAACGAACCCGACTGAACAAAAGAAGTAGTAGCAGCAATAATAGCAGAAATGCTGTAATAGTAGTAGCATCAATGACCGCAGAAGAAAAGGTAGCAGCAACATATCAAATCAGGCAGCAATTGCAAATCATTCCAATAGCTCATTAGTAACCGAGACAGCAGGCAAAAGTAGCAATGATAATACACCATATCAGCAAAATATATAGGATTAACCCAGATAATAACTTCAGGTGGCAAGAACAACCTTTTCAAGAGATTTAATATTTTACATTCTGCTCCGAAATATGCCTTGCGCAGGGTTAAGGTGATTACAGTGAGGTAATTACCGCTAAGGCACATAGTGCCAAGTAATTAGAGGTAGAATAATACTTCTGACAGTATGCATCACTTGGAACTTAAAATTTTTAAGTGTACTGGTGTATCTGTTGGCTTTCTATTGAGTAAAATTTGTCAAACAAAATGACAGATTCAAAGTACAAAAATGTGTCGTTCAGATGTAAAAAAACAAGCCTGTTGATACAATGATTATCCCCACAGACACAAACTAATATCCTTAAAATTTCAAACCATCTCTACAAAAACCAATTAATATCCACAACATTTCAAACCATCTCCACACAAACCAATTAATATCCACAACATTTCAAACCATCTCCACAAAAACCAATTAATATCCACAACATTTCAATCCAGCTTTACTTAATTGACCACCAACCTATATTTTCTGATACCATAAAATATATTAATCTTATTTTTGTTACTTAATCCTACTCTTGACAAACAACTATTTTCATATTTAAATTGAGTGTGCTAACAGATTTTGATAGTCACAAGAAAGAAAAGGGCATTTTCTGAGCCATTGGTGAAGGAAAATGAAGGTGCTGACAGCATGATTCATGAAAATATGGAGGGAAATCGGATGTAGAAGCATGAGGTGATAAAAGGAAGTACCTATGTTTAGTGGAGGACCGGGAGGTGAAGGCCTAAAGTATTTTTATATTTCCTTAATTCCTTTTCTTACTATCCATAACTCATACTGCATGATTGAGTTCCATCAAATTTAAAATTGCATGCACTCATTTTGCACTTTTTTTGGTCAGAAGATTAACAAAGTTGTCATTACTCTGCAGACATTATTTAGTTATTTCCCATGACATTCCACAAGACAGTACATATTAAAGAGAATTTTTCCAGTTAGATTTACACATTTGCAGAAAGGGACAAAAAAATAACCTAAACAATATACTCCCTGCATCCATTAATTGGAGTGCATACTGAACTTTTCTTGAAATGACAACTCTGGAAATCTACCAAAAGTGCAAGTATTGCAAACCAATGCATATCTAAACTAAACGTAACCTTCTCCAGTAATCAATAGACCTCAAGCATCGATTCATCATGTAGCCAAGGAAAATGGAGAAAGAACAGATGGTTTTAAACTAAAAGTGAAATTCCTAATGTCTGCAATTCTCTTACCAAAAGTCAGAATTGAAAATTCATGTTCAATAAAAAAACATCATCAAGGCTAAAATTTCCCATGATACTCTGTGCATGGAAGAGAGAGAAACTCCAAAGCCAATCTATTCATAAGTTACAATTCTAACATAAACACAATTCAATCATCGTTCTGACACAGTTCAAAGCATTAAGAACAAAATTGTACTCCTTCTGTCCCATAGTCCAATTTGGGTTTTGAGTTCACATGTTTCAGTAGTTAAGAAAGATTTATGGAACCCAAATCCAGGTATACAAAATGAATAAGACAATACAAAGAAAGGTAAATAAAGGACAAAAAAGCGCATCTTTTTCCTTCCACAACAATTTCTTCCTCACTGTTTCCGTCTAATCAAATGTTTTTCGAAACAGCCCACTAACGGTAATTCCATAACCTTTAATCCAGCACAACTCAATTCGTTACAAATTAATCGTGTCCTTCATAAACATATTTGGCGAAGGCCAGAGTATCAAATTGAAAATAGTACTGCTGAAGAACAAAAACTCAAAATTTAGGAAATGCTCCAATTTGTACAAAATTACCTGTAAAGGAGGCTGAGACATCTTCTGGGTCGACTCCTCCTTACTGGAAACGTCCTCGTTTTGAGTTGGAACACTGGACACGGAAGCCATAGCTGAAATACAGCGGGTGGTTCTGCCACTGCCAAAGCTAGACGGGCTTTTTCTTGAGAGGAAGTCCAATAAGGGAAAGGGCTTCAATGGTCTAGATCGAATCATTTCACCGGATTTTGTCCAGGTACATTGAATTGAACAGTAGTAATGAAGCATGACTTACTACTATTCTACTTTATTCAGTTGGGTAAAAATGGAATCAAATGTCAATGGATCTGATGGCTGCAAAAGTCTACTTCATGTTGGTGTCACAATCGGATATCATTTAACAACTGGCTTAATTGGCAGCCCCCCATCGAGTAGAGGTGTTCATTGGTTCTGTTCACGGTTTTTCGGTTTCTTTAATTCGATTTTTTTCAATTATTTTTTATTTTAGTCTAATTCGAAAACCAAAACTTAATTTGGATTAAATTTGAGAAAACCGAACCGAATCCAAATTTGGTTTTCAGTTCGAATTTGAATTAATTTAAAAATTCCAAAATAAATTATGTTCCCATGAATTTTATTTTCTTTTTGCAAATTAAAATATGTTGGGGCCAAACTTGCAGTAAGTACTAGTGGCAACAATATATTAAGGGAAGTAATGACAGAGACACTGAAAGATAGGGAAATCAGTTAGTGACTAACGTGGGTACTCATCTACTTGGCATCCATCCTTTGCCACGTCTACTTGGCGCAAAACTCGTTTGTTTGGCGTAAATAACCTAATGGCGCAATTGACGGAAGAAAATTATATATGAGTGTAAAACTCTATTTTGTCGTTCTCTTCCTGCCGTGTTGTCGTCCTCTTCCCAATTCCCAAATCAACAGCAAAACGAACGACGAAAAATTCTCAAATCCACAACAAACGAAAAGACGACGAAAAATTCTTCAAGTTTCTTTCTGGGTTTCTGGTGATGTCATCCTCGCATCACGGATCTTTTTCAACCCATGTGGAAGAAATCAATACTGACAGAGGTATATCTCTATGGTTTTCCAATCAATAATATGTAAAAATTAAAAAGAAATCAATTTTGATATCTTAAAAATCTATTCCCGTCTAAATGTTTTTTTCTTTTTTCCTTCTCCCCTTCTCCTCATCTGAACCATTCGAGTATCAGTGAATCCCTTACCCCATGAAGCATGGCTAGTAGTTTAGCCTGGTTGCTAAGTTTGCATGGCAAGAATTTTTCAGTTTTGACTTTCATAATGTCATATATTTTACTATATATACATTTCATTCTTTATTAATGTGATGTAAAATAATAATTTATTTTAGTTGACGCATGTTGTGAAATTGATACGGACCAAGACCAAAAAAATCTATGTGAGACTGAGAATGAAAATAACTCACACTTCTTGGGGTGATTCATCAAGTTCAAAAGAAGTTAATACTCCAAAAGTTGGTATGTATGTTTCATCTAAAGAAGAGATACGTGAATTTTACAAATCTTATGCCCAACATGTTGGTTTTGGTATTTCCAAATTATGTTAAAAAAAAAAGGAGATGATGGACAACAAATGTATTTTTCATATGGATGCTCTAGAAACGGTAAAAAAAAAATCTAGATGGAAAACTTCTTTTTTTCCTAGACCTTCCAGCAAAACAAATTGCAAGGCAAAGATCAATCTCAGAGTTCAGGGTGTTGGATTATTTACTATAACTAGTGTTAGCCTTGAACACAATCATTCCTTATGTCCGGGAAAGTCTAGACACTTTAGATGTAATAGTGTTGGATTTCACTACTAAGAGAAAATTAGTTTTGAATGATCAAGATGGGATAACTTTAAGTAAAAGTTTCCAATCATTTGTTGTTGAAGCTGGTGGTTATGAAAATTTATCATTCGATGAGAGAAAGTGCAGAAATTATGTGGGTGAAGCAAGGAGATTAAGACTTGGGATTGGAGATACCGAAGCCTTGAATAATTACTCTTGCCGTATGCAGAATAGAAATTCCAATTTCTTTTATGCAATAGACGTAGATGAAGATTCTCACATTAAAAACATTTTTTTGGCTGATGCGAGATGTAGATCTGCATATGAGTGTTTTTCTGATGTGGTTACATTTGATACTACCTATCTGACGAACAATTATGACATGCCATTTGCTCCATTTGTTGGATTAAATCACCACAGTGAATCTGTCTTACTTGGGTGTGGTTTGATAGCTAAAGAAGATTTTGAAATTTTTCATATGGTTGTTCAAATCTTGGCTAACATGCATGGGAGGACGTGCTCTGCAAGCTATTATCACGGATCAGTGCAAAGCCATGGAAATTCAATTACTGAGATATTTCCTAATTGTCATCATCGTCTTTGTCTTTGGCATATTATGAAAAAAAATCCTAGCAAAGTTAAGCTGTCATACCAACTATAAAATGATAAAGAAAAAATTGAAGAATATTATTTATAATTCTTCAGCTATTGAAGCATGTGATGAGAATTGGAAAAAGATGGTTGAAGAATTCAATTTGGACAGAAATTGTTGGTTAAATTCTTTGTATGAACCTCGCCATAAGTGGATACCTGTGTATGTGAAAGATAAATTGATGAGGACATCCAGGGCTAAAACAACACACATTATGAGTCAGAATCAACGAAGCTAACCTGAAGGCAAAGCCCTTGAAAAAGAATGCCGGGAAGAGTGTGAGAGTCATTCTATTCAAAAGGATCCTTGAAGACAATGCATATCCAAACTCTCCACAATAAAGAAAAGGGTTGTTTCTTGAAGTTCTTGAAGACGCCGGAAGGTTCTTGGACTTTAAAGAGACATTTCTTGAAGTTCTTGATTTTCTTGAAAATCTTGAATTTCATATTTTGCAGAATCTTGAAGAATCTTGAAAATCTTGATTCCGAAATGATTCCGGGAGGTTCCAGAAGATTCTGGAAGCTCCCTACACCATTCCATAATGCACCATCAACAATTGGGCCGACCCAACTCATGGAGTCCATTCCACAAAGTCGGCCAGCCAACGAAGAAGCCCACACGGCCAAGCTTAGTCCATTAGGGTTGGAAATTAAGAGTTAGGGTTTGGGGGAAAATAAGGGTTTGTGCATGTTCCCTATTTTGCCCTTAGTTTAATTAGTTTCCAAAAAGGATTCCTTCTTGATCTCCTTTTTGGAGTAGGATTTTTATTCCTTTTCCTTCTTGTTTTTAAGTTGTAAATTCGGCTGCCACTAAACTTAAGGGGTGACCGAAATTTCCTTTTTTTTTTACCATTACCCACTTCTTTCAGGTTTTGGTATTGTAAAGGAAATCAATCTCTTGATTGGTTTCCAATTATACTTCTTTTTCCTACTTCTTTTAGGTGAAGTTTTTTGGCTGTTCTTTGCCTATAAATAGGCAGCCGAAACTCCAAATTTAATACAAGTATTCAGATCATAAAACTATTAGCTTGAGTACTCACCCTTTATTGCTTTATGTATTTTGCATGCTTGGAATTTACATATTGCATGAAACTTAGCTTAATTAGGTTAATTGCTCTACCTAATTAATTTCGCATGTTTCAACTCTTTCTTACACTTGGTTCGAATTCTTAAAATAAATTAGCTTAGGTTAGTTTATTTTTGGTTATCTTATTTTCGGGTAAGTTAGGGGTTATACGAGCTACGCTACTTAATCACACTTTCCGGGCAACTTTCATCCGCATGTGTACAACCGTCCACATCATAAATTGTGGGCAGGAATGTCAGCAAGTCAAAGAAGTGAGAGTATGAATGCTTTGAAGAAAAAGATTGAGAAGGAAAAGAGTTCAGATTTTACTTCTTTCACTCCACCATTCCAGTCATTAGTGGTCATCCTATTTAAAGACAATTTCAAAATGTCTACACAAATGAGATATTCAAATTGTTTCAAGATGAATTGAGAGGTTTGATGTTTTGCAACACTTCGTTTGTGAAGCAAGAAGGGTCAATTTTAATGTTTGAAGTGGTGGAAACTGTATTAAGCAAAGAGAAATCAACTTCAATGGAAGTTTTGTTTTGGGTAGAATATAACGAGCTGCAAGGTCAAGTGAAATGTTTGTGTCGTCTATTTGAATTTTGAGGAATTTTATGTAGGCATGTGATTTCTTTTCTTATGAGGAAGAATGTCACTGAAGTTTTAGAGAATTATATTTTAGAACGGTGGCGCAAAGACATTAAATGTGGGTATCAAGGTATTACCAATATCTATGATGATTATGGTTATAGTGGAGAAAAAAGGCGACGGTATAATAATCTGCATCCATTATTACAAGAAGTACAACAACTTGGATCAAGAAGTGATGAAAGGTTTTTGGTATTAATAGAGATCTTGAAAGAAGCAAAGCAAAAACTCATGGATGTTAATCTTGATCTCTTTAATGGTGATAACAATATCAATTTATCATCATTTAGTCAAGATAGCAACAATGTATACGAGGGATCAAAAGTGAAGAGCAAACAAATAAGTACTCCATGGAAAGTAAGGTCTCGGGGTTGTCCACCAACAAAAAGAAAACAGTCCAAAATTGAGCAGATTGTGAAGAAAGCTGAGGCCAAATCCTCAAAAAAGGTAAATTGCATATTTAGTAGTTGATGAGGATATCCAGAGCTAAAACAGCACACATTATGAGTCAGAAAGATGGACGCCAAATGGAAGCTCACGCCTTGGAGGAAAATGGAGGAAATGTTCAAATTGCAACTCTTCTAACAATCCTTGAAGAAGAGGCGCAATTCAGCACTTCACATTAAAGAAGAAGGCTGTTTCTTGAAGTCTTGAAGATGCCGGGAGGTTCTTAGACTTAAGAGAAACAAATTGATAAAGTTCCCTACCAATTGGGCCGACCCAAAAACTCATGGACCAGCCCACAAGTTTTCGGCCAGCCCAAGGAGTAGCATGAAGCCGCACGGCCCAATCCAAGGAGAAGAGCCCACACGGCCAACCCAAGGACAAGCCACACGGTTTTAGGGTTATTTTCAGATTTTTAATTAAGTTATTTTATTTTTAGTTAATTTCCAAAAAGGGTTTCCTTATTCTTTTTGGAAGTAGGATTTTTATTCTTTTCCTACTTGCTTTATAATTAGCTTTCCTTCTTGATTTAGGAGATGTAATTTTCGGCAATCACCCTTTTATGAGGTGACCGAAATTTAGTTACCTTTTCTTACCATTCCTACTTCTTTCCGGGTTTGGTAATTGTACAAGAAATTAACCTCTTGGTTAATTTCCAATTCTAGTTCTTTTCTTTTTCTAATTCTTGTACTAATTTTCGGCCACCCTCACCTATAAATAGGTGACCGAAACTTCAATAATATTCAGTGTATTTCAGATCAAAAACTTAGTGTTTGAAGTACCTCCTTTTATTGCTTTATGTATTTGCATGTCGTAGTTTACATAATTGCATGAAACTTAGCCAATTAGGTTATTGCTCTGCCTAGTTGTTCGCATGTTTCACACCTCTTTTCTTGCACTTGGTTCGAATTTGTAAACAAATTGGTCAGGATAGTTTATCCCTTGTTTTATCAATTCCGAACGTGAGTTAAAGGTTTGTAAGAGCTTGTCACTTAATCACAAGGTCCTTGGCAACATTATCCGCATGTGTACAACCGTCCACATCAGTAGTACTTTTTATTTAATGAAAATCACTAGTCTCTTATTACTTTTTGATGAAATTTTAGTTTACTTTTGTTGCTTGCTAAATGTATACAAATGTTTCTTTGTTCACAGGGATCTAGAGGCAAAAGAAAGCAAGACGAGTTGCCATCTAATTTTCACACTACACAAGCTATTTGAGATGTCAAATTTGATATTCGAGAGTTACTTTTAATGGGTTTGCTAGTTATATAGGTTTTGGGAGAGTAACTTAGATTTGGAGAAGGTCTAAGGTGAAAACAACTTTCAAGTTTGTCTGTTTTAAGATTCAAATTTTCATGTTTGTCTTTTTAAGACTCAAATTTTCAAGTTTGATTGTGTCTTAAATTTGTTTTTGCTTCTGTGTTAACTTATTGTACTTTGAAGAAAAATGCAAAGATTTTTTTATATTGAAGGTTAAACTGTCATGTTCCATTCTCCCTTTGGTGGATTTATGCTGAACATTCATAATGGAAAAAAGAGGTGAAAGATGTTGGAACTAATGAGAACTTGTAATGTCAATTGGAAAACAAAACTCCTAATGCATAAAGAACCATGATAGAACAATAATAGCTTAACTAAATTTGTAAGGGCTCTTTGGCACTTTGGCAGTCCAATGTTAATGTGAAGATGTAAATATCATAAGTGGTAAAACATGTCCCCAATTGACTATGTAAACTATTTTTTTAGGAACTCAAATTGACAAGATGCTCTCAATTTGATATCAAAATCGAAAATTCTGTTCAGAGCACTATAGCCATTAATTTTCTTTTGTTGAATCCCAACAACTTACATTTATGCAGAGGAAGGAAAACTTCAATGCATTTTATCATGAGAACCTCAACCTAACTCCTTTGTCTTCATTGTTCTTTTTTTCAATCATTTTAGCTTACTTCTCTTGGAGAGAGTTTGGTTGCAAATGCAACTGTTTCTCTCACAAGTATCTAACACAAAAACATACATATTTAATAAAGATTCTTCAAAGCTAAGTCTTTACTATTTTGGATTCCGACACTACAATAAGCGTATACAATTTGCAGAAATGAAGATAATAGAACCCAGGCCAGCATTTTGATACAAATGAAAGAAGTACGAAGAATTAGCAGTTAAAGACCTCTCATTGTCAGGCTCATACGACATTCGCAAACTACTGTCTGAGAAAGGTGGTTTGAGAATACAAGAAATAGACCGAGTCATTCGAGTTTTACATATAATCATACAAACAATAATAAGATGGTTGCAAATCATCGCTTCCTGCCCATCAGGCCTTAACACAGCAGTTGAAGCACCAGAAGATGCTCCTCCTACCAGTTGGAGAATTGTTCTGATGGAAATGGTGATCGTCTCTATTGCCAGCGTTAAAGTTGCTTGTAGCTGAGGATGCAAACTCTTCCTCGTTTCCAATTATGCCTCTTAATGGATCCCTTTTGTTTTGTTTTCTGCTTTCTCTGACTTTAGAGAAATCCATCGATTAGTCAGGCATTACACCACCCTCCCTTTTGGTCTCAATCCCCAAACTCTAGTACAGAGAACCATGGAGCAGTTTTCTCCTTGTCCTTGCAATACAATTGTAACAAACATTTTGTCTAGGAATAAAATCAAACAGAACACAGTCAATTCTTCTACATCTCCTATTATCTTCAAACTTGATAAAAAAATAAAATAAACTCATTCGAAGAGAAGAAGAAGAAGAAAAAAAAAGAAAAGGAAAAGAAGCATTTAGATGGGAATAGATTTTTAGTGCGAGGATGACATCACCAGAAACCCAAAAAGAAACTTGAAGAATTTTTCGTCGTCGTTTCGTTTGCTGTGGATTTGAGAATTTTTCGTCATTCGTTTGCTGTTGATTTGGGAATTGGGAAGAGGACGGCAGCACTACAGGAAGAGGACGACATAACAGAGTTTTACACTCATATACAATTTTCTTCCGTTAATTGCGCCATTAGATTATTCACGTCAAACAAATGAGTTTTGTGCCAAGTAGACGTGGCAAAGGAAGGATGCCAAGTAGATGAGTACACGTCAGTCACTAACTAATTTCCCTGAGATCTTTCACTGTCTCTATCATTACTTATATTAAGGGTTGTTCTTTAAATTAGGTTTGAAACAATGTTTGAAACTTGGTTTCTGGAAAATAATTTTATAATTAGTTTTCATTATTTCCAATATAACTTTTTATTATTCACCTATACCTTTTTACATTTTCAATATACTTTTTACATTATAAAATTATTTCCCAAACCAGGTTTCAAACACTGTTTCAAACCCAACATAAAGAACATGCCCTAAAACTTCATACATCAAACTATCATCCAATTTCATCCCACCTAATCTGATAATGAAAGATTTATAAACTGAGAAACTTTAGTACAATCCAATTAAAAATATGAAAATCTTCACACAACCACAAACTAAAAGTTACAAAGTACAAACAACAACTAATGTTTGCATCTACAACAAATATTATTTTAGCAGAGTTCAAAATCTTTTCTATTTATATTTAAAATTTTTAAATATATACAATACTAATATATTTTGAATTCGATTTTCGGTTCGATTTTTGAATTGAAACCCCAATTTGAAAGCCTAATTTGGAATTCGGTTTGAAGACCAAACCAAATCTAAACTCGAAAACCAAATTCGAATTCAACTAATTTGAATTCGGTTGGTTTTTCGATTCAACTCAAATAGTAAACGCCCCTACCAAGGAGTGAGGAAAAATGACCATAACAAGTTTATTCGAAATTTTTTACTTTTGGTCCTTAGTTTGGACCTCTTACATTTTAGTCCCTCTTTTTTTTTTTTTTTTTTTTTATTGGTTGCAAAAATACTTGTTATATTGTGTTTATACTTTGGGTCGTAATCATCTATTATAAGGCCATTTTAAACAGTTAGTCCGGACTCTCGACTAATCCATTTTGGCCTACACCAAAAAGTACCCTCAATTCCAAAAGTTTGGACCAAATCATATACCAAAAGTACTATTTATTAAAATATTATATGTTTATTCAATTTAATTTATATATCATTGCACATACTATTTTATTACATACATTTTATTTAGTAGCTCTTATATTAAAAAATAATTTTTATATAACATTAAATAATTTTGAGATTCTAATTTTTTCTTGTGTGGTGTATTTTATATTAATGCATTTTAAAGATTTAAATTTGTTTGATTATATTTTTCTATCCAATTAAGAATGTATTTATTTATTTTTCAAATATGTGGAATAATGTAAAATATATTTTATTATCATCATAATATATATATATTTAAATTCAAATGTGAGCAATTATTCCTCTTTGTTTTATTACAAAAGTCCACTTTCAAAAACTTTGTTTCAATACAATGGTCCAATTTTCATTTTTTATATTTTTCTTACCTTACTAATATAATTACGCGTAATCCACGATTAATCTACACTTAAAAAATAAGTATATTTGTAGAACAAATGGTGACAAATCAGTTATACTAATTTCTGAGTGTTATACCATGAAATTCATAAAAAAGTTGTACATTATTAAAGTAGACTATTTTAGTTGAACAAAGAGAGTAATTATTATCGTGTCTATCAACCATAATTAAATACCAAATACCAACAATGAAAATAATTTTTACTTTGTTAAAAATTATACTAAAAGGAAACTTCTTTTTTGGTAAAAAAGAGTAAATTGCATAATAACTTCTCTACATATTTGGATTAATTTTCACTCGGAAAATGTCTACCATGTTGAGCTCACAACATCAATTCACTTGGAGTAGAATCACAGCTATACAAGATAATTAGACAAACTACTGACATTGTAGCTACTGGCTATCTAAGATTGAACGATTTTTCAGATAACTACATTTAAAGCCCAAAGCAATAAAAAAATCCCGTTAAGCCAGGACTAGCAGATGAAGGAACCAGTCACTCATCTTTGGCTGCTCTTTTCCTTCCTGATCAACTCAAATATGCCAGCACCAAAATTACCAAATTCTGCAAACTAGGGAATTAAGAATTGACTAATTACTGGACAACAACCACATCTTTTTGAACAGAGATGAAGTTTTAGGCATCAGACGCTTGTCACCCTTCAACCTTCGATAAATGTTTGTGGACCTGTAAACACAGGTTTGACATGTCTAGGAACAACTTTTTCTGTTCATCATGTGATGCTGATGCCTGGGTTGTGACTGATGGCCTTAGATCCTTCAGCAATCGTTCAAGTTGAGAACACATTGTCATTGTAGTGGGATCATCTTTACATGACTGAGCAACTAATTTCAACAGTACACAGTTCTGGTCCATTGGCAATGGTAATTGAAGTGGGATTGGAGGAACTAGAAAAGGATGTTGGAGCAGTTGAGGAATCCTCCATCTTTCATTCCGGTCCCAAGCAAGGCATTTCTGCATAAGATCCTTTAGCCATGGATTGGAAACTGGTCCATATTCAATTTCATGGTTTGGATCTGTTATGACTTTAAACTTGGCCCAGAAAGTCTTGTATTCTGAAAATGGTGTTCTTCCATAAACCATTTGGTAGAGAATACAACCAAGAGACCATATATCGGATGGACGACCACATTTTATGGTGTTTCCATTTGCATCTTTCTCATTACACATAAAGGCTTCTGGAGACATGTAACTGAGAGTACCCACCTGCCAAGGAACAGTTCAACAGAGATTAGAGTATGAAAAGAAAATTAAAGAAGCAGGAGCCTCAACATAATCGAATACGGATTTTTCTACTATTGTTTTCCAGGCAGGTATCAAGCGTCATTAACACAGAAGGCCAAATTCCTAGATGTTATACCAGTGTTGGTGAATTCCATTATGCACAGAGTTGATCTAAGCAAAAAGTGAAAAAGAAATAATATTACCTGTGAATCCCGTTGAATATTGGTAGTGTCACTCATTATCGCTTTTGCAATACCAAAGTCAATCAGCTTAAGTGACCCTCGAACGAGAAGAAAATTAGCTGGCTTCAAATCTGAATGCACAATTCGCTCCTCATGTATGGTATTCACAGCCAGAAGAATTTGCTGCAGTATATTTTCAATGAGTGTGGAGTGGAGTAGATATGTTTTCTGAGTTAAATTCACATGCAAAAACTAAGCAAAGAATCAGGCCAGAAGCCCCAGACTGGTTTTGCACAGATACATGCTCAGCCTGTTACTATTCACAAAGTCTCAATTGCTTAATAGGATACATGAATTCACTTAGCTATCAAAAGGCACGAACCTAATCTAGAGTAAAACCTAACATGTTCAATGATGTCTTTTACTGAATCACCTCTCGAAAATGTCAAATATGCACGCTTATTTTTCTATTCACCTTTCTTGTTTTTTTTATCTCCATTTCTTAATTTAATTGTCTTCACATTTCTGCTGCTTCTTCATTGTTCAAGGACTCCGCATGGATGCATATACACATAAAATCACTTAAAAATATAAGACACTCCATATCCACATGGACCGACAAACATGAACCACAACTAACGTAACATCTCAGACATGCACAGGTTAGAGACTATCTTGCAGATCAACTTGCCAGAATATAGAAGAGTACTTGTAGTTGTAGGATTCTGTAGGAACTAAGAAACCACATTGTCCAAAGCCACTTGGCCAGCCAGAAATTTTATTCAGAACAGTGTTGATGCCAAATCAGTTTGAATATTTACCTGACGAATGCTCAATAAATGATACAACATTTTTATTGCAAAACACCCCAGGCATATGTGAGACCCTAAAAGATGGAAGCTGTCTTACCTTTAATAGCTTTAGTAGATAATGTATTTATTTACTAAATAAAGCAATCCCACAAAAGGACTGTGGTCACCAGATAATATTACATCATGCTTAAATAAGCACAGCACATAAAAATAAGAATCTTTGTTTCTTGTTATCATCTTATGTTACAGGGCACGGCAAGAGAAGGGAAACCGGTGACAAACCTGCCAGTAAAACCGTAGCCAGTTCTCATCTATGGTTGATTTAGAGTTATCCAGCTCCTTCCACTTTTGGGAAAGCATGTGAGCCAAATCAATTTCACCATATTCAAGCACCATAAAAATATAAGCATCTTCCTTTACTCTGCCATCCTTATTACTCATGGAGCCATTGGTGACTTCTTGAAGCAATGCCTTGTCTGTCACCTAAAATGGAAAGTGAGTGTTGAGCTTTATGAAAGACGATTTATACACCCTATACAATTTAATAGAACATAAAAGGTTCATATCAGAACCCAAAGCTGCTTCAACCTAACATCCTTCCCTACTTCCCTACTTAAAGGCATAAAGTGACTAAATATGCAGATCAGAAAGTGAGTAATAATGATGTTGAGCTAGGGTCATTCCCATAACTTGTTGACCAATCTCAGCATTTTGAACAGATTAGTCACATATAACTTGCACTTTGAATCCTAATCCACAAACTAACTAAAAACGCATGCCAGAAGCATTAGTACTCAAATTAGGGAATCAATCTGACCTTCCCATTTGAATTCAACAAGAAACTGAGTCCCACACCTTATCAAACCTAAATCCAGCAACATATACTTAAAACCGTAGATGTTTCCTGCTTCTAAAAGTTATGTGCAACATATAATTCTTTTATTGATAAGCTTACAAGTAATTAAGCTAAATCCAAATTGTCCCACCACAAAGCCAAAGTGTCACAATCAGGAAAAGACAAAATGGGATTGAACTAATCATCAAAATTTTCTTTTCTTGTTAACTTGCTTTTTGGACTTGCCTAGAAAGCAGTCAGAGAAACCATAGTGTGTAAGTTGTCAATCCAAAATTAAAAGCACTGGTCAAACAAAGGCACATACCTACTGCATTTTTTAAATAGAACTAATCTTTTGATTATCTACACACAACTATTATCAGCTTTTTCGTAGACAAATAGTTCTGATTTTAAAAAATTGCAAGTTCCATGGCGTCATGCCTATTCAAAGTTAAACCTCATCGATGTGGTAGTAGCCTATCTTACTTGGAGCTCTTAATGGAGAATACAAAAGTAAAAAATATTAAAATTTAAAAATAATAATGATAAAATTATATAAAGAAAAAAAAGAAGAGAGAAAAAGAGATAACCAAAAAGAGAGGAAGAGAAAGAGGAAAGGGGTCACTGTTTAGGTATTTCTTTGCATCAATGAAAATCGGAAATTGAAAGGCAGCTACTATTCAGGGTAAGACATGGCAGTGTTTTGGTACTTTTAACTTTACCCTTTGATATTAAAAGTAAAGCCTACAATATCTTCACCCTTTAAGTGCTCTCACATGTCAATGGCTTTCATATACTCTGCAGTGGATTTGTCATTGTACATTTCCATTTTTTGTTTAAAGTCACCTTCTGAAAGTACAATACAAAAACAACAACCTTTGAAAGTGCTATCATAAGTTAGTTCCAATACCACACCTTTAAGTCCGCCACTTTACTCGAGTCCAACAGAAGTTTATGAAATTATTCTGAGAACAGAGAATTTGGCGTCCATATACAACAACAGCTAAGCATTTATCCCATTATGTGGGGGACTATATGGATCATGTCTCCATCATGTATGGTCGAGACAACACCCATAATCCCAAGTGAGAACTTTATCAATAGCATTGGTGCTTGTGGATAACATGAGTCAAATGGCCAATATAGAATGTGCCAAAAGATTTTCTGCAAATCAATGAATTCCACATACCTCAAAGTCAACAAGTTGAATGATGTTGTGCTTCCCCTTCAACTTATGCAGGTACTCAATTTCCTGACAAAAACCATATGCAGTACCATAGTCCCGACCTTTGAGCTTGATTTTTTTCAGAGCATAAATAGTACAATCTGATGAAATAACCTTGTGAACTTCACTGCTACCTCCACTACCTATCTTGCCAAGCCTTTGGTAGAGCTTCCCGTTAACTTTGAAAAAGAAGTCAGCATCATAAGTCTTCTTGCGAGATGTCGATGCTGATTTACCGCCTACTGTTTTACTCTGTTTTCCTGATTTGTTGGATTCCAACTTCATATTTTGATCATTTGACATGGGGGCTTCAAACTGAATATCTTTCTGAATCTCTACGGCCGTGTTTTCATCAACAGGAAAAGGAGGAGTTTGAACTGAGCTGCCGTCCTTCGAAACAAGAACCTCTTTCTTGTTGGACAAGACTGAATTCTTAACTTGCTGACTAGTTTCAGCCGTAGAGCTGCGGACTTTCCCTCCAGTGGCTGTGTGCTGACTTAACAAATCACTGTTACACTTTAATGGAGGATCCAACGGCAGGATTGCCAGTTCCGCCATGGGTCGATATTTCCTTTCTAAATCACCAACTGTCCCCAAATTTAACTTAGAACTACTTGCTTGCTGAGGTTCTGAAGAATAAGTTGTCGAACTAAGCATGGGAGCAGATCCAGGGTTAATCAATGTTGTGGTAGCACAAGACAACCCACCAACTGATGATTGGGTTATGGGCTGACCAATATCATTCTGTATGAAGTTTGAGAATTTATGGAGCTGGTCTGAAACCCCCAAGTCTACCAGCAAAGAAGTACCACCCCTACTCCTCATAAAGTCATCAACTTCTTCACTTCTTTTACTTTGATGTGGCAAGTCATGATCAACAGCCGGAACACCTATATGATTGCTTCCATCCCATTCCATTTCTGTGAATGCAAGTGAATCCAAATGAGACAATATACTGTCTAATCCAGTGGCCATTGGTTCGTCAGCCCCTGCATAGAAAATTTGCACTGGTGCAATAATATGCCAACTATAAATCTATCACTACTTGCTCTCCGAATCAGGAAATCAAATCATCGTAAATTTTTAGAAACATAGCTCAACTCCTTAAAAAATGGTCCATATAAAAGGCTGATTGTATTGCATTAGACCTACAAGGGAAAAACAAATATAGCAATAACTATTACCTTGGAGCCTGGCATCATTCTGTGTACCGAACTGTACCTTCTTCTGCCCCTCAAGCAGAGGAACATGCTCCGATCCCATAATGCAGGACGCAACTGTATCATTGTTTCTACAATATGCAAATGATCTGGGTGGATCACAAAGACCACCAAACTGTCTAGAGCTTTCTTCACATGTGTTAGTAGTAGAACCCCATTCCACAGGCGGAGTCATTGATACATGCTCTGCAGTTTCTCCAGCAACTGAAACCATATTCTTTGACTGTGAAATGCAATCCCTTAATTTCTGACTTAAGCTTTCTTCTTCATTTCTCTTTGTATTGAATGCGGAAGAACCTGTGACAAATCCTGAACTTTTTGGAGTTTCCTGCTGAGGAACGAACATTCTCCTAGGCTTTATACTATTTGATGGTATCACACCTACGAAAAAAACACAATATACAGAAAAATGTTCGGACCATTCTACAAAACCAAGTCATTAACTGTACAATTAGAAACTTAGAAGATAACTAATAACTACAAGTATAACAAAATACAGATGAAGCACTACAGCCCTGAAACAATCCACAGATGAGAACATTACCGGAAAAATAATGATAGTCAACGTGGAATTTTATGACTTATTCCAAAAGTTTATGAAAATCTATAGAGAGCCTAAACCCAGAGAACATACATTAAAAGTGAAAGAAGAAATGCTCTAGACTTTTAAATAAGTACGAATGAACAGATGAAGAAAATTAAGAAACAGTAAGATGATGGGGACAAAACTACAGGAAATAGACAAAGATGTATCAGATAGATATATTTCTACATTCATCAAGAGGCAACTTAAGCAGTATGAAGCTGATAAAGAACTGTACCCCCAATATGTGGAGTAAGGTATTCGTCAAGCTGCCAATTTTTACTAATGAACAATTATGTAATTAAGCACAGCCTCAATAGAACACAGAGCACACCAAAGAATTCAAGTCTCGAACTGAGAGCTTGAAAGCTGTGGGAAGAATGCATAGCATCCTGTAAAAGAAAATGACAGGAAAAACTACAAATTTCTAAATTAAATTTTAGCCATATTAAGAATGACATGGAAATTCTTCCTTAATCAAAACACAAATGCTAAACAAGATAAATGCTCCAACAGAAGGTAGTCATTTGAACTTGATTTTTAGAGCAGACATTTAGAATCAAAACGACAAAGCAAATATTTTAAGCATAAAGCAATATGGGCACACTGAAGTGACTTCCATGCCAGAAAACCTTCCTTTCTTTCCAGCTCAGTCGAGATAAATCACATCTAACTTGCCAGATCAGCAAAATTTAACTTGTGAATTTCAACTACTGCAAAATTTAAGCATTATCTTGTACTTGGGTTTGCATCTTTCCTGGTTCTCTCATATAACGGAAAGTTCCTCTCAATGCTCTAACGCCCAAATATTAACAGAAACAACACACGACATCCCGGACCCATGTAGAGAAGAGCTGGCATCCCGGTCAACTTCCATGATGTGAGCTTTTGGGAAGATCAGCCTATTGTCCATTGCCTAACTATTATCTTCTATCAGTGCAGCTGGCTGAAAAGCATCATAGCATGAAATTTCCTTTTCCCAATTTCTGATTTTCTCCAAATATCTAAAGTTTGACACAGCCCGTCACAGAAATGTGGCCGAGAGGGACAAAACACATCTAAGGTCAAAAGATCAACAAAGGAGTAATTCAAGGGATACCAATTAAGGCCAAACTGCAAGTTCAAAGTTGACATATATAAGTTATGAATCGTGTTCCTGTATCAAGAAGATGCCCATCCTATATGCTATCTTTAATTAAGATTATTTAACCACATTCGGAATTCACCTGACTAGGAAGACAAAATAAGGCACTTCAACCCAAATAGAAATCAGTATCTAAGCTTCAATTATGTCGAAAACAAGTCTGCTAAACAACAGGAAAAAGCTGCAACCACGGAGAAAACAAAAATGAAGAAAAAAAAAAAAAAAAAACTTTTATCCCACAGCGTGAGTTAGCTAAACCAAAAGGACAACAAGCTTCACATCTCGGAAGTAAAATAACAATAGGCAACCGAACAAGGGCCCAAATTATTGCCCTAACCGAATCTACGATAAAGGGACAAAACAGCAAGCGTACCTAGAGGACGGTGACGCTTGAAGGCGGCTTTAACATTGCGTAAGAATGCGTGAGGGGAAGAGGAAGAAGATGACGTCGTTGAGGAGGCAGAATCAGGGTTAATTGGACGGTTAAAGTTGTAATTGGATGATAAAGGAGCTGGTTCCGGCGGAAGGTTAGGCTCCTCCCCTTCCATGGATTTCTTCCTCGAGCATTTCTAGTAAATTCGCACTATCAATGAAATTGCGACCCAGTAGGGAGGAGGAGGTTCCACCGGCCGGAGGCTTTTCGGGGGCTGAGGGGAGTGTGGGAGCGGCTTACAGTTCAAAAAATGCCTAATTGGCGGTTTTCACTCCGATTCCAAGATTTCAAATTATTTAAAAAAATCAATGCAGTATATGGTATCATGGTTGAACTTGAATCGAAAGTTTGAATATGCATATCGTACCCAATTATTATATTGTAGGTGTTATTAAAAAAAAAAATTGGAAAGTTTGAAACCATGATTTCAAACTTGATCTGTTGTTTTCTTTAATAAATTTTCATCTTTACTAATGTATATTCAATTATTGTAAATTTGTAATAGGGTAGGTGTTATAAAAACCAAATTGGAAAAGTTTGAAACCATGATTTCAAACTTGATCTGTTGTTTTCTTTAATAAATTTTCATCTTTACTAATGTATATTCAATTATTGTAAATTTGTAATAGGGTAGGTGTTATAAAAACCAAATTGGAAAAGTTTGAAACCATGATTTCAAACTTGATCTGTTGTTTTCTTTAATAAATTTTCATCTTTACTAATGTATATTCAATTATTGTAAATTTGTAATAGGGTAGGTGTTATAAAAACCAAATTGGAAAAGTTTGAAACCATGATTTCAAACTTGATCTTTTGTTTTTTAAAATAAATTTTCATCTTTACTAATATATATTTTACATTTTTAATACGTATTAATATATATATATATATATTTTATATGAAAATAATTTTTTAATGTGAAAAATGTATTGAAATGTAGAAAGGTGGAATTAAAAGGTAAAAATGTGTACGGGAATGATGACAAATTAGTATAATATTCAAAATTACAAAAACACAGTAAAAAACAGGGTTTGATGAGCCTTGAATTTGCGGCCCACTAGGTGTGGAGGCCTCTAGTTGATTTTCGAATCTCTTCGAACATTTAACTGCAATGGCGGGGAGTGATTCTGATGAGGACATTCAGGGCTAAAACAACACACATTATGAGTCAGAATCCACAAAGTCAACCTGAAGGCAAAGCCCTTGAGAAGAATACCGGGAAGAGTGAAAGAGTCATTCTATTCAAAAGGATCCTTGAAGACAATGCATCTCCAAACTCTCCACAATAAAGAAAGGGTCGTTTCTTGAAGTTCTTGAAGAAACCGGAAGGTTCTTGGACTTTAAAGAGACAAATCTTGAAGTTCTTGATTTTTTTGAAAATCTTGAAATTCATAAAATGTTGAATCTTGAATATCTTGATTTTTGACATTCCGAAATGATTCCGGGAGTTTCAGAAGATTCTAGAAGCTCCCTACACTATCATCACCCTGCGCCATCAATTTGGCCCGAACTGCCATTGAAGTCCATTCTCCATCAAGTTCAGCCAACCCAAGCCCACAAAGGAAGTTTCCATGCACCTAGGGTTAAGGTTTGAGTAAGGGATAAGGATTTATGCATGTTTCCTATTCCTACTCCTAGTTTGTTACAAGTTAGATTGTTACAAATTTGTTGCAACTAAATTAACTTGGTAGTTTCTAAAAAGGGATCCCTTCTTGATCTCCCTTTTTGGCTAGGATTTATATTTATTTTCCTACCTATTTTAAGTGTTAATTTCGTCCATATGCCTCTGGCTTGTAAGAAATCAATCTCTTGATTAGTTTCCGATTCTAATTGTTTTCCTAGTCTAATTAGGTTATAATTTCGCCCATCTACTCATTCATTCACCATTGTCCTTGTTCATTTAGGACTTGGTTTGTAAGAAAAATCAAATTCTGATTGGTTTCCACTTTCATTGCTTTAAGTTATTCTTTTCCTATTGTAATTTGGATACCCCCATATCTATAAATAGGGGGCCATCCATGAAATTAATAAGTAGTATTCATATCTTTAAACTATTAGTTTGAGTACTTTCCTTTTATTGCCTTATGTATTTTGCATGCTTGTAATTTACATAATGCTTGAAACTTAGCTAATTAGGTTATTTGCTCTACCTAATTCATTTGCATGTTTTAATCTTCTCTTTACTTGGTTCGATAATTTCATGTTAGATTAGCTTAGGTTAATTTACTTGTTTAAGATCCATACGAGCTACGCTGCTTAATCAAACTTTCCTTGGGAACTTATCCGCATGTGTACTTCGGTCACAATTAATTGGTATCAGAGCCTTGGCTGGTTTCGTGGCTGGAGGAGGTTGGAGTAACACAACCAAATCATCTCAGGTGTTTTCTAATCTTTGTTACTCTTGGTTTGTCTTGAAATTCTTGGAATTAGAACACATCTTCTTGGGGGGAAATATTTTTCTTTCCAAGCTTTGAATTTTGATTTTTGGTACTGTTTTACATATTTAAAATCAAAATTCTTTTTGAAAAACCGAACCAAATTTTAAAGTACTGAAAAACGCAGTTTTAGGGTTTAAATTTGGCATTGTTTTTGCGAAAAAGGTGTACTGTTTGTGGACTGTTTTTCTTATTTTAAAATCTGAAATTCTTTTCTGAAAATCAAAATTAAATTCTGAACTTTAAATTTGTTAGGGTTCGGGTTTTTGGTTTATTAGGGTTTCAGGTTTTAAGGTTGTAAAAGGGTTGCTGTTTTTCGAATTTTGTGACATTAGGGTTTGAAAGACACTCTTTTGTTGCTGTTTATTTGCAACCTTGCAAGGCTATTTGCGATTTATTATTATACTCCCTTTGTTCGATTTTGTTATAGTTAGTGAGTTGTGCGACTGATGTTAAGCAGCTCACCTTATTTGCAATTTGTGATTTGCATGCACTAGTTCTGGATACTTTCTTTTGAATTCTTGAAAATAGATTGAATTCTTGATTTTGTGTCCTTGTGCTGCTGAAATTATTTCTGGGAATTGGTTAGTGAGTCAAACTTGAACTTTGCTGACCCTAGGGTTGTTCTTAAAATTGCATCCTTGTGCTTTATTGTGGCAAGTATTGAGTAAGAATCATTTTCTCCACTGTTTAAAGTGTACTTGCAAAGTTGATAGTGTTCAATTGTCGACACTACTCCCCACAACACTACATTCTAAAACTAAAGAGGAATATTTTCTTCATTGGGATCTTCTTCTTTTTCAGTGTACTTGCAAAGTTGATAGTGTTCGGTTGCCGACACTACTGCCCACAGCACTACACTGGAATTTTGAGAAATTTTTCCGCCACTGGGAGATTTAAATTTCGCAATTCGCTATATCTGTATATTGGGGGAATTGGTAATTAGCTGGGATTGGTTTATTTGATTACCTATTGGGTAGGTGATCTCTTCTTTGGGTAGTTTAGTACTTTCCTGAAGTTGTTCAACTCTGCTAATTTCCTTGATTATGTTCAATTCTTGAATTGCCCTGCTTTCAACTACTAGTTGTATCTTTTCAAGCTACCTAGACATTTACTCTTGAATTATAGTTTGTTTCTCATCGTGCACACGCCATTATTTCTGAAATTTGAGGGCTTCACCCTGAAATTTCCTTGTTATGTACCTCTTATCTGAACTATATTACAAACATCATTTGCAAAAAGATTTTCAACTTCAAAATAGAACCAAGTATCTATTTTTTGAAAATTTTGCTTTTTTCCTTAAGTGTCATTGCTTTGTGTGACTTACTGTTTGCTTTATACCTTTGTCAATAGTTGGAGATTTAGTGGTAAAAGGCTTTAGTGAACATACTACAGAGGGCGCCACCCTAGAGTAAAACACTGATTTGTGTGTAGCTGTTAGGTGGGATACACTTGGGGACAAGGGGGTAAGGTTACTACTCATTTTTCCTTATTCTTAGCAGACAAATTTTTGCTTCAACCAATGTCAGGTGGGAGTTCTGTTCCCTTCGGGAATGAATGATTACTGGCAGCTATTGCGCAACTCTCAGCGCAATTTGCTTAGGGCTTCGTGACCCTTCAACGGCGTATTGTACCCTATAGGATGATTTGGTGCCATTGTTGTTTGTTCTTACTTAGCCTCAGAAATCCAAATGGAGAAGTTCTCAGAACTCATTAAGATTTCCCCTCATCTACAGGAAGGCGTGCCAACCCATCTCGGATGGCATAGTCCTTTCACCATCTAGGTTCCAAAGCAAGTTCTTTGCTTATTCAGGGGCTATGAATGGAGGTTTGATATTCGTGTGAAGTTTACTCTTATACTTCATACAACTTGTTGAAAATTTGGTTAAAAATTTTTTGCTCACTAATCCGTTGCCCGGAATACCTCCGAGCAATACTATTCTGTTTGTTTTGTAGGGATTCCACAATTTTGGAATGGTGCTTCACAACGATGCACAGCAATGTTGATTGCAGTTCCACGTTATAGTCATGGGACTTCATGTGCCTAGGAATCAAGGTAAGTCATAGTACAAGGTACGCCTTTACTTTTACATTGATTCTCCTTCTATTGGTTATCATCATGTTAAGGATTTTTTACAACATCTTGAATATTGTGAATCTTACAACATGTGCATAGCCCCCTGGAATACATCTTTTGGTTTTCACGACTACATGATGTCTTTCTCAGAAATTGTCTCTGTAATCACTAATTGGTATTTATATCAGTTATACATGCAATTTCTGGTTAGTTTAAAAATTAGGGAAAATTTTCATTAGGGGTAGTGAAACTTTTAAAATTGTTAATAGGGGTGAGGTTTTCACATAATCTCTAATAAGGGAAGTAAATTATCAGCTAAAAAAATAAAAAATAAAAATATATAGATATGGACACATATACCCTCAAACAAATTAAAGGAATAATTTTTTTTTCAATTAATCCTGATACGTTCCTTAATCCTTTTAGTTCAATTAATCTTAATAAGTCTCAAGCTTCCCACAGAGGAAAACTATCATTTATGGTTTTATAATAGGTGCTAGCAGTCAATTTTTCATGCAGAGTAAAATGCTAAAAGTTTAAGAGTCATGGATCACAGAAAATAATTTGGACTCCACAAGAAAACACATGCAAGGAAAACATAAAGACATTGAAAATCAGTAGAAGCTATCACCATTTCCACCAAATTTAAAAGCAATATAAAAGCAGGGAACAATGGAAATGATCGCAAGCTAAATAACTTGATCAGAATTAAGTCACTACTAGAGTAAACTGAAGAATGATCATAATCCAAGCACAGTACATAATTACATTTTGTTCATGTAACCATTCTAAGTCTCCAGGAAGAAAATAAATTTTGGAACTTCAGTTACACCATCAGAATATGGAGAGCTCGCACTGCATCATCATAATGGAGGCTATAAATAATAGGAAGTGATGAGGAAATCCAAGGCTAAAACAACACAAGTTATGAGTCAGAATCCACGAAGACAAAGGAAAGCTCCAATGACCTTAATGAGAAGGAAATGAAGATTACAAGAGTTACCCTACTCGCCATCAAAGTGGAAATGATGAAATACTAATCATCCCATCTTAGGAAATGGTGGAAATGGTATTTCCAAACTATGGAAATGGTGGAAATGGTATTTACGAGCTAAAGAAATGGTGGAAATGGTAATTACAAGTCTTTCTAGTGAAGAAATGGAGATTTCATAAAGTTTGAAGAATTTTAGAAGTGAAATGTTTTTTGAGCTTCTGAAATGATTCCGGAAGTTTTCAGAAAATTCCAGAAGCTTCCTACATCTACATCATCATGCAATATCAATTGGGCCGAATCCATCAAGTCCACTCCATGAACCCACATTCGGCCAAACCCAAGCCCAAGGAGAAGCAATTCACAATTAGGGTTAGGGTTAGGAGGAGAATTAAGGTTTTGTGCATGTTACCTAATTCTCTTCATAGTTTCCTCTTTTTCTTTTCTCCTTTATTTTTTGGTTTTCCCTTTTCTTTAAAGGTAAAATCTAAATTTTTCCTTCCTTTTTCTTGTGAGAATTTCGCGCACTGCTTACCTTAAAGCAGCCAAAATTCTTCCTTCTTTTCTTTTACTTTTTCAGCAAGTAAGTTCATTTTTCTTGCTGATTTTTGTGAGTTACTTAATCTCTTGATTAAGTTCCAATTTTGTGTTTTCTTTCCTTATTTTCTTGTGTAAATTTCGTGCTCCCTATACCTATAAATAGGGGTGCTGCACTTCATAATTCTACAATGATTAATTGAATGAAAGTTTATACTTTATTATTCACTCTTCTATATTTTGGCTCAAGTAATTTGTGCTTTGTTAATTGCTAAAGTACAGGAACTATAGGCTAATTAGATAATTTCTATATCTAATTGCATGCTTTGTTTCGCCTCTATTATTCTCCACTTGGTTCGAATTGCGTGTTTAATTTAATTTTTTAAATTAGTAGTCTGCCGAAGGGTAAGGATTCTAGAGTTTTGAGAGCTGCGTCTTGCATACAGACTTTCCTTGGCAATTTTTTGCATTGAGGTCTTGTTTTCACAAGTTGGAGTCAAGGGTTCACATCAATTGGTATCAGAGCTTGGGCTGTTTGCTCGACAAGAGAGGTTGAAGTAACTCAGCCAAATCATCAGGTGTTTTCTAATCCTTGTTAATCTTACTTTGTCTTGAAATTCTTGGACTTAGAACACTCCTTTTTTTGAGAAATTTTTTTAATTTCTTGAAATTAATTGATTTTTGTTTTGGTACTGTTTTCTATCTTTAAAAACCGAAATTAAAATAAAAATAAAAAGAAAAAGGCAAGCGAAGATCAAGAAGAGGTTTTTGCAAAAAGAAAAAGCCTTTCGGTTTTGGCACTTGTTTTTGCTACTTTGGACTGGTTTTTGCAATTTTTGCTTCCTTTTATGCGTAGTTTTGGTGAGTTTTGCGGCTGATGTTAAGCAGCTCACCTTGTGTTGCAATTGTGAATTGTATGCCTATGCTTGTTACATTAGTTTTGAATTCTTGAAAATATATTGGATTCTTGATATTGTGTCATAATGCTGCCCAAATTTCTTGAAGTTGCAAAAGGGATTTTCGGATAAACCAAAATTAAGTCTTTTGTGGCAAATTTGAGTAAGAATTGTTTCTTGGCGGTTTAAAGGTGTACTTGCAAAGTTGATAGTGTTCGATTACCGACACTACTCCCCACAACACTACACTTTCTAACCAAAGAGAGATCTTTTCTTCATTGGAAATCTTCTGATTTTTTTGGTGTACTTGCAAAGCTGATAGTGTTCAATTACCGACACTACTCACCACATCACTACACTGAAATTCTGAAGAATTTTTCCGCCATTGCTTAAAAATTAAAATTTTGAAACCTTGAATAATAAAGTGGGGATTGGTTTCTGGATTACCTATTGGTTGGGTGATCACTTCTTGGGTAGTTTTAGTACTTCCTAAATTGTTTCAACTCTACTTATTACTCTTGTCTTGACACTTGAATTGCCCAGCTTCTTAAGCCTGTTTATGATCTTTCGTGCTACCTTGAACATTTACTCTGAAAAAATAGCTTGAATTTTGTCTTTGTGCACTGTCAGTATCTCTGAACTTTGAGGGCTTCTCCCTGAAAGTTCCTTATCGGTGTACTTCTTATTTGAGCTATACTACAAAATTTCTTTTTTGGAAAATGTGTTTTTTCCAAAAATAGAACCAAGTGTCTATTTCGAAAATGTTTTGCTACTTTCCTATATAGTTGTTGTGCTTGTGTGATTAACTGTTGCTTGTTACCTTTGCCAAAGTAATCTGTGAAAACTTTCTACAGGACTGAGGTAAAAGGCTGAGTGTTGCAGCATACAAGGGCTGCCAACCCTAAAGAGCGATACACAGGGTTTGTGTGATTTGTTAGGAGGGCACTATGGGGACAAGGGAGTAAGGTTACTTTTACTCACTTTTACTTGTTCTTAGCAGGATATTTTCTGATACTTTGAGAATCAGTCAACCTTGGACAAATTGACCCCGCTAGGGAGATTTGGTGCCATGGTTCTTTGTGACCTATGAGGGTTCCATTCTACGAGACCCATACAAATGGTGTATAAAGCTACAACTTTGTGAAAATTGACCCCTGAAGGGAGATTTGGTGCCATTGTTGTTTCTTCTTTCTTGGCCTCGGAAGTCCAAATGGAGAAGTTCTTAGAACTCCATCAGATTTCCACTCATCTACAAGAAGTCGTGCCCACCGACATTGGACGGCATGATCCTTGTACCATTCAAGTTCCAAGCAGTTTCTTTGCTTATTTAGAGGACGTGTATGGCGGTTTGATATGCGTGTAAAGTTTACTCTTGTAGTTCATATATCTTGCTGAAAATTTATTTACAGATTTTTTGCTCATTAATTCATTTGTCGGGATACCTCCGAGCAACATTCTTTTGTTTGTTTTGTAGGGATTCCACTAGTTGGATTAGTGCTTCTACGACGCATAGCAAGTTGATGGCGGTTCCACGAGGGACTCCGGCAACTCTTGCGCCTGGGAATCGAAAGTGTAAGTCACAGTATAAGATATCTTTTAGCTCTTTCTTCATGAAGGTACACTTTTACTTTTACATTAATTCTCTTTCTATTGGTTACCATTCATGTAAATATTTTACTAACTCTAGGGTTTGTTAATCTTAAACATGTGCATTGTTTTACGGGATACATCTTTTGGTTTAAAAACTGCATACTTTGCAGTTCACTATTCCTTAGGATGTCTTTCTCAGAAATTGTCTCTGTTATCATTAATTGGTTCTCATATCAGTTATGCATGCAATTTCTATTGATTACAATAACTTGTGAGTATGAGTCATGCAATTCTTGTGATTATGGCTCCACGAGTTTCATCAAAGGACCTTCTTGCGTCCAGGGATCAAAGGTAAAATAAGTATCAGGGTATCCTTCAGTACGCCTTTAAACTATTTCTCCTTTTGATTCCATTATTTTAGGTTATGAGCATGACTAAGAAATTTCAATTTCTGAAATTGTGACTAACCTCTGTTTGGGCATATTGACCGTAGGTATCTTTTCCTTCTTGTTGATGTTAATGCTCGAATGGTTTTCCAAGTGTTGGATTGCTTAACTGGTGAGTCTTGTGTTCCACTTTTGCGATTCTTACTTGTTTCGACATGAGGATGTTTTTCTACTTAATATGCCATATTGTCTGCCTGAAAAACTGTGAATTATTGTATAACATGTTACCTTTAGTTTGCATGTAGGATGGGTTTTTCTTCATTTTAGGATTTTATTATGCTAGTTTGTATGTCATACATATGATGCATAAATTTGTCCTAGTTAACGTGGTAAATTTTGCTTATTGCATATACTTGGCTAAAATACTGTATTTCATGTTGATAAGTAATTATTCTTGAGAAGTACAGATAAATTCATGAGATTTTAGATGCTTCTTAATAGTTTCTTGCAAGCAACTAAAAGGTTCTTGAGAGGTTCTTGAAGAATTAAGAATGATTATCCTTAAAAGCAGTGTCTGGTAAGTATGATCTATGTTCATGTGGTAATAGTACTGACTTGTTCTGTTTGTGTTTACAGCAATTTGGATTCGAGGACGAATCCTTTCCAACCGCAAGGGAATGATGAGGAAATCCAAGGCTAAAACAACACAAGTTATGAGTCAGAATCCACGAAGACAAAGGAAAGCTCCAATGACCTTAATGAGAAGGAAATGAAGATTACAAGAGTTACCCTACTCGCCATCAAAGTGGAAATGGTGAAATACTAATCATCCCATCTTAGGAAATGGTGGAAATGGTATTTCCAAACTATGGAAATGGTGGAAATGGTATTTACGAGCTAAAGAAATGGTGGAAATGGTAATTACAAGTCTTTCTAGTGAAGAAATGGAGATTTCATAAAGTTTGAAGAATTTTAGAAGTGAAATGTTTTTTGAGCTTCTGAAATGATTCCGGAAGTTTCCAGAAGATTCCAGAAGCTTCCTACATCTACATCATCATGCAACATCAATTGGGCCGAATCCATTAAGTCCACTCCATGAACCCACATTCGGCCAAACCCAAGCCCAAGGAGAAGCAATTCACAATTAGGGTTAGGGTTAGGAGGAGAATTAAGGTTTTGTGCATGTTACCTAATTCTCTTCATAGTTTCCTCTTTTTCTTTTCTCCTTTATTTTTTGGTTTTCCCTTTTCTTTAAAGGTAAAATCTAAATTTTTCCTTCCTTTTTCTTGTGAGAATTTCGCGCACTGCTTACCTTAAAGCAGCCAAAATTCTTCCTTCTTTTCTTTTACTTTTTCAGCAAGTAAGTTCATTTTTCTTGCTGATTTTTGTGAGTTACTTAATCTCTTGATTAAGTTCCAATTTTGTGTTTTCTTTCCTTATTTTCTTGTGTAAATTTCGTGCTCCCTATACCTATAAATAGGGGTGCTGCACTTCATAATTCTACAATGATTAATTGAATGAAAGTTTATACTTTATTATTCACTCTTCTATATTTTGGCTCAAGTAATTTGTGCTTTGTTAATTGCTAAAGTACAGGAACTATAGGCTAATTAGATAATTTCTCTATCTAATTGCATGCTTTGTTTCGCCTCTATTATTCTCCACTTGGTTCGAATTGCGTGTTTAATTTAATTTTTTAAATTAGTAGTCTGCCGAAGGGTAAGGATTCTAGAGTTTTTGAGAGATGCGTCTTGCATACGACTTTCCTTGGAAATTTTCCGCATCGAGTTCTTGTTTTCATAAGTTGGAATCAAGGGTTCACATCAGGAAGGATCTTCAGTTACAAAATCTTCAGTTATGGTTGGCATCACTTCAGTTACAGTCGACATTGCTGTTGTTGTAGGTTTGTAACTTTGTGGTCACTCGTGAACTCTTTATTTTTTTTCCTTGCTTTTTCCAACCTGAGAGTACAGAATAACTTATGAATGCTGATGAGTGGAATCTTACATGACTCTGAACTTTAAATAATTAAAAGAACTCAAAATTTTCTAAGCTTCAGATGTTTGCAGAAGTTAAGTAGTAGTATATTTTACATTTGATGGCCTCCTGAATGGCCACTCTACGGCATGCAAAGGAAGGCCGATAAGCTCTAATGTCTTCTCCCAAACTCTATAGGCAGTTTCAACGTCGTGCACTTCTTCAAAAGGATGTTGCCCAACGATCCAGACATAGAAAAGCAGAGACTGGCCACTCGCCTACTTTTAATATGTCACAGTACTTCAGAACTTGGGGATCTGTAGTTGCACAAAAGGCACTTCTGGAACCTGAAATAGCAATAAAAAAGACAAGTTCAAAAGATACCACCTAAATGGATGCCCCGTATTTGCATTCAACTTCTTCACCTTCTAGAAGTCTCTCTACAGCGTGTGAAGGAAGAACGATCAGCTCTAATGTCTTCTCCCAAACTCTGTACGCAGTTTCAACGTCGTGCGATTCTTCAAAAAGATGTTGGCTGACAATCCTGAGATAGAAAAGCAGAGACTGGCCACTCATCTGCTTCCAACATCTCACAGTACTTCGGAACTTGGAGATCTGTAGTTGCATAAAAGGCATTTCTGGAACCTGAAATAGCATTAAAAAAGCACATGTGAAACTACACAGAAGACAATCAAAGAAACACCAATCTGATACATGAGTATGAAGGGTTTAGATTTATCATACTTAAAAGAAATACAAGGAAAATATCAGAAGTGATAAGTCAAAATATTACATTAGTCCACTGATGGTATTGTTGTGTAATTTGCCCCCTTTTTTTTAAAAATAACAAACCACCTTTTGCCTTTAGTTAATAAACTAGATAATGTGCAGCTGCAACAAAATAAAGCTCTTCAAACACATACATTTCATATAGAATATCCATCCTAGATAGAAATAATTATCATTATATGTAAAATTCCTAGCGGTCTACAAGGCAATATCAAGCAAAAAAGATGCATACTTCATTCCATTTCCATCTGCTGCTCACAACAACTACTTCAAATACAACTTCATTTTATCTTCTAATATCTAAATCAATGAGATGTTCATTCCTAATAGCCAAACAGTAAAAGTAGTAACATTCAAAGATCAAGATAACAATCACTAACAGGAATATCAGAGGCAGTTTTTGAGTACCTTAGCTCCCAATAGCTGACCCGAAACTTGCTATATCAAATCAACTGATGCAACCGGCCTCGGAGTCCACCAGTTCAAACATTGCATCTATAAATACGATTAACTATAGATCAGGGGAATGATTGGTCTATGAGTTTATGTTATTAGTGTGAGGCCCCAAAAAAAAAGGAGATATTGTGCTTAGTATTATTGTTAAGTTATATTTAATTTTGGGTTCAAGAGAGCGTTTATTAAAATTTTAGGGCTTAAACTTTAATTAAGGAGGTTTAATAAATAAGCAAAAAAATAATAAAATAAAATAAAATAAAATAATAACAAAAATAGAATAATTTAAACCATCACCGTGAGCCAATAAATTTGGAATTTAGGAGGTTGAATACTACTGCACCTTTTATGATTATCGAAGTTCAGATTAAGGAAGGATGATGATACCCTCAACTAACTATCGATTACTTAGCTCACAAGTCCTATCCCACACATTTCTCGCGCACGTTTCGTTTCCTCCTCGCCCCAAATCCGCTGCCCACCTGCCTGACTCCACTTCAAACAGGATGGAGGGCAGTTCAAATTTCGCAAGATAAGGATAGCTGATCTCCTACGCTTACGCTAGATAATCTCTGTAAACCGGGAAGAACAAGAACCATTCTCACATCACTCGTGAACTCGTTCTCACTTCTCATCGCAAGCTTTCTCGCCGGACTGTTTTGGTACACCGAAAGTAAAATCCTGCGGGAAAAGGAATTGCTTGGGGGGACGTTCACACACAGGAGAATTCATAGAACAACGGAGGAAAAGGGTCGCTGCTGTGGCGTTTCTCGAGATCAACAAGTAAGACTTCCTTCGACTCGAACTGATCGTCTCGGTTGAACGAGATAGCGCAAAGAAAATTGTCATAGTCACGTAGTCGAATAAGAAGAATAAAGTATCTTGAATAAGGAAAACATAACCGGAGCCTGTAATTCCTGAGTATACGGATGAACCCTTCTCTTTTAGTCCAAAAACTCTATCATACACAAGTATGCATATATGTGTAGTTGTAGATGTGGTTAGTGAATACAGTGAGACTAGTTAGGACTATATAAATTGAACCCCGTATAGCAGACATCGGAATCTGAATATGTGTTCTGACTCACCCTTCCCATTTTGTTTGCGTCTGTGGAACCAACAACGAGCGTGTATGTATACTACTGATTGCCGATTGGTTCGTTTGGTATTTTTCTGGTTCTGAAAGCTACCTAGAATGCTGATGTGAAACCAGAGCATGCATATATGAAGAACCCGATGTCGGTTAAAAGAGGCTGCGGGTCTTCATTCCACAAGGAATAGCAATGCATGGGACTGACAGGCCTTTTATATGTATACATTTTTAGGGGGATAAATAGGTTACTTAGGGAGGGAGGTTTGTGATTCAATTGAACCCACGTACTGCATATGCATATAGGGAAGTGAGAGAAATATATATATGTACAACTTTGATTTTATCTACATGCGTGCATATCATACAGGGGGAAATGAATATGAGCCTGAAAGCCACACCTGGACCTTTAGGATCAATTAATTAATGACCCGTGTATAATAATGAATGCAAATGGATATTGTAGTCAGGCTGCCTCCGGATTTTAATTTGCCTGGCCACGGGTCTTAAAATACATTTATTATTATAGCGCATGTTTATGGATGACGAGTCCGAATGTGAGGTTTACCTATTAGATTGTGGGAAGCGTGAAACTATAGGGGTGTTGGTACATCGGCACAAATCGAGAAGTAATAAAAGTGAAGTTTAACTCAAATTCTTTAATAAAATTTGCAGGTTCACTGAAGAGAGATTGACGAATTGAATTAGTGAAGGTGAGAATTTCTCGCTATTTTCACTGCTTTCAAGTACATATAGAGTATATATAAATATATATATATATATTGGGATTGACCCTGTGATGAGGGCATCCAAAGTCACGCAACAAGTCAAGATACAAGTGGTTCCGGAGAAGCTGAGGAGGTTCGAGTTCTACATCGAGGCCCAACAATGCTTCAGGATCCAAGCCCATATCAGAGGGATCCACTTGTAGACATCACTGGGCCAATGACCAGAAGCAGAGCGAAGAAGGTTTGGGATACACTCAACAACCTTGTTCAAGCTTGCCATCAGGACGCTCAGTTGATTGTAGAAGCCAACGCCTTGAAGCAGAAAGAAGGAAATGTTCAAATTGCAACTCTTCTAACCATTCTTGAAGAAGAGGCGCAATTCAGCACTTCCCATTAAAGAAGAAAGCTGTTTCTTGAAGTCTTGAAGATGCCGGGAGGTTCTTGGACTTTAAAGAAACATTTATTAAAGTTCCCTACATTTTGGGCCGACCCAAACTCATGGAGACCAGCCCACAAGTTTCGGCCAGCCCAAGAAGTCCACAAGAAGCCGCACGGCCAAGCCCACAAAGCAAGCCCACATGGCTCCTTAAAATTAATTAGGGATTTTCTTTTAAGTAATTAAGTTGTTTCTTTATTCTTTTAAGTTAGTTTCCAAAAAAGGTTCCTTCTTAATCTTTTTTTGGAAGTAGGATTTTTATTCTTTCTTTATTACTTAAAGTGTAATTCGGCTGCCACTTACCAAAAGAGGTGACCGAAATTTGTTTTCCTTTTTCTTACCATTACCCACTTCTTTCCGGGTTTGGTATTGTAAAAGAAATTAACCTCTTGGTTAATTTCCAATTCTACTTCTTTCCTTCTTCTACTTCTTGTATTATTTTTGGCTACCCTTAAGCCTATATAAAGGGGCCGAAATCATCAATAATAATTAGAGTATTCAAATCATAAAACTTAGTGTTTGAGTACCCTCCTTTTATTGCTTTATGTATTTGCATGTTGTAGTTTACATAATTGCATGAAACTTAGCTAATTAGGTTACTTGCTCTACCTAATTATTCGCATGTTTCAATCTCTTGCTTGCACTTGGTTCGAATTATAAAACAAACTAGCTAGGTTAGCTTCTCTTTGTTTCTCTTAGTTCGAAAGTAAGTTAGGGAATTATACGAGCTTGCTACTTAATCACAAGGTCCTTGGCAACTTAATCCGCATGTGTACAACCGTCCACATCACCCGGTCATTGAGGTTTAAAAATTAAAATGTTTTCCTTCACCGGGATTTTTAAATCTAAAGATTTCCCTTTTACTGAGATTTTGAAACTTAAATATTTTCGTTTACTGTTTTCTCAAAATTTCTCATGCATATTTACTATCTACTGGTCGGTTTGTGTTTTGGCTTTTTGATTGTTTGCGTCATCGGGGCCGTACTTTATCGCCCGGTCACTTTTGCTGAAATTACTGTGTTACTGTATTTACTGTGCATTATGTATGCTATTATTGGTCACCGGAGGCGTACTTTATCGCTTCGGTGACATTGGGATCCCAAACCCTGGTGGTTCGAACCGGCGAGTTCAGCGATGGGCCTGATCACTTCGCTAGACTCCGTGGGTACTGCAGGTTATCTCGAGATATACCACTACTGAGCCGGCTATACTGATATACTGTTGGAGTTGTGGAATTGAAGAGCGGAGAGTGTCTGTCGGGGACCCTGTCCTTATATCCATAAAAGGACACCCTCGACGACCTCACCCGTATCCTTATACTGCGACTGCTTACTAAAATGCTTGTTGCATTGCATTTCTGATTTTGTGCTTTGAAAAATTATGGTTACACTGGTTTCCAAAACTAATGTTTTCAAGCAAGAACGTTTTCACACCTGATTGTCAACAACTTGAGATTTCTCACGGGGCTTTCTAGCTCACAAAACCAAAATACTATTTTATAGGTTGGGTTTAGGTGGAGCAGTTCATCGTACCTGACCAGGAAGAGGCCGTGCAAAGGAGCAGACATCGCCACTCGCAAGAAGGTCACAACTTTGTGACTCGAGTAATTAGAAGTTAATTTCTTTTTATTTTGATAAAAGAGTGGCTACCATATCTCTTCGTTTGACCTTAGTATACTGTAAATTCATTTCTACTTAATTTATTTAGGGAATGTTATCGAATCATTGGATTTACTGTACCGTTACTGTGGGCGAGAGCCCTGATGACGCCTAGTCGACTGCCCTTAGAAATGGCTCCTACAGGGGAGTCGGGGTGAGGTGTCACAATTAGAGTAGCTGGCAGTGATATATCATTATTATCACAAATGTATCCAGCAATAAGATACATCTGTTCAAAAAAAAAAGAAGAAAAGTATAAGCACATATTCATATAACACCTGGCTAGCAATAACAGAGACATGCAAATTTTCATTAGGAAAGGAAATCGACAACAATTGCAACCACAACTTTACTTAATTTCCTAATTTTTTTTATCTATACCACAATAGAACAAAACAAAAATACAAAAAATAAAGCAAAAACTAACCCATTAAGAATCAAAATAAATCGCCATTACGATTATCATGCACACAAATTTACTCCAAACAATCAAGAAAAGCTATACAAAACTTAAGAGCTGAACCTTTTACTCACCAAGAAAATATGTTCTGGGTAATTTTTTTGGTTGTTGGAAGAGAGACGAATCTACATTTGAAACTTCATTCCAAAAGTTTTCCCTTTTACACTTTAGCGTCCAAATTGGAGTGTATCGAATTTGAGTTTCCCAATTTCTGGTCGGATAGTTTTCACCTCATGAATTTCTTTCCTTCTATCTAGGTATCTCTTGTTCTCCTTTATTCAACTTTTGCAATTTTCCAGAGGGGAAACTGGGCCGGACTAGTGATGAGAATGTCTTCTGTCCGAGTGAGTGGCAATGATAACTTGTATTGGCATGGAAATTTTTGTATTCAGAATTGGGAATGAACCAACGAAGATGGAAGACAAAAGACGAACACAGTAGAATTTGAGGCTTATATTTGAGGAGAAAGAGAAGAAACAATAACTTTAAAAAAAAAATTGTTTCTTTAATTTGTTTAAGGGTATATATATGTCCATATCTATATATTTTTATTTTTATTTTTTTAGATGATAATTTACTTCTCTTATTAGAGATTATGTAAATATTTCACTCCTATTAATAATTTTAAAAGTTCCACTACCTTTAATGAAAATTTTCCGTAAAAATTATGCAATTGCCTAAATGATATATATCACATGCATAATTCTTTTGTGCTATGTGTTGAGTATATAGTTATGTTGTTCTAACTATATATGCCTGTGACTAAAGTTTGAGATTTCTTGTTCAATATGTAATCATTCTCGAGGAGTATGGATAAGTTCTTGAGGTTTTAGATACTTCCTGATAGTCTATTGCAAGCATCTAGAAGGTTCTTGAAGAATTGAGGATGGTTAATAGTGTTCTTGAAATCGTCTTCAAGGGGCAGGGGGATGCAAGCTCCCAACATCAACACTCATAATTTCTTGCAAGCATCTAGAAGGTTCTTAAGAAGTTCTTGAAGAATTGAGAATGGTTAACAGTGTTCTTGAAATTGTCTTCAAGGGGCAGGGGGATGCGAGCTCCCTACATTAACACTCATAGTGGTTGCGCAATTGAGGGACATAGCATACACATTTCATTGCCGGGTAGGTATGATCTATGTCTTTTGATAAATATTACTGACTTTTTCCTGTTTTTTTTTAAAGCAACTTGGATTCAAAGATGAATCCTTTCCAATCGGGAGGGAATGATGAGAACATTCAGGGCTAAAATAACATACGTTATGAGTCAGAATCCACAAAGCCAACTTGAAGGCAAAGCCCTTGAGAAGAATACTAGGAAGAGTGAAAAAGTGATTCTATTCAAAAGGATCCTTGAAGACAATGCATCTCTAAACTCTCCACAATAAAGAAAGGGTCGTTTCTTGAAGAAAATGGAAGGTTTTTGGACTTTAAAGAGACAAATCTTAAAGTTCTTGATTTTCTTGAAAATCTTGAAATTCATAAAAAGCTGAATCTTGAAAATATTGAAGATCTTAATTTTTGACATTCCAAAATGATTCTGGGAGTTTCAGAAGATTCCAGAAGCTCCCTACACTATCATCACGTTGCGTTATCAATTTTGGCTGAACCACCTTTGAAGTCCATTCTTCATCAAGTTCGGCCAACCCAAGCCCACAAAGAAAGTTTCCATGCACCTAGGGTTAAGGCTTGAGTAAGGGATAAGGATTTGTGCCCGTTTCCTATTCCTACTCCTAGTTTGTTACAAGTTAGTTAGGTTGCAACAATTTTGTTAAACTCGATTAACTTTGTAGTTTCCAAAAAGGGATCCCTTCTTGATCTCCCTTTTTGGCTAGGATTTATATTTATTTTCCTACCTATTTTAAGTGTTTGATGCGAACCCCTGATTCCCAACGCCTTTAGAAACCAAGAACTCTACGCGGAATGTGCCAAGGAAAGTCTGAATGCAAGACACTGCTCTTAAACCCTAGAATCCTTACCCTTGGATTCGGAAGACTACTAACTTACAAAGTAAATTAAACATGCAATTCGAACCAAGTGGAGTAAACTAGAATTCGAAACAAAGCTTTGATTAATAGACAGAGCAATTATCTATTAGCCTATAGTTTCTTGACTTTTAGCAATTAATAAGCATGCAAATTACATAAGCCCAAAATAAATGAGTGATTAAAGAAGTATAAATTCTAACTTAATCAATAATCAACAAAATTATAATGGTGAATTCGGCTGCCCTTATATAGGGGAGGGATGGCCGAATTTAAGTCCTAAATGAACTAGGAAAAGGAAGTGAAATTGGAAACCAATCAAGAGATTGATTTCATACAAGAACCAAATCCTAAAGGAACTAGGATTGGTTGAATTAAGGAATTTCAGCTACCGTGTAGGATGGGCTGGCTGAATTTACAAAAAAGAAATAAAGAAATAACAACTCACAAAAAGGTTTCAAGAAGGTAAACCTTTTTGGGAACTATCTAACAAATCAGCCCAAGTTGTAACAAACTTGTAACAACCCTAACTAACTTGTAACAAACTTTGAGTTGAATTAGGAAACATGCACAAATCCTAATCCTTCCCTAACCTAAGCTTCCAAGTGGCGTGTGGGCTGCTCCTTGTGGGCTTTTGGTCTGGCCGAAATTGTGAAGTGGATTTCAAGAGGGTTTCGGCCCAAGTAAGATGGCGCATGTTGGAGATGATGTAGAGAGGTTCTGGAATCTTCTGGAATCCCCCGGAATCATTTCGGAATGTCAAAAATCAAGAACTTCAAGATTCTTCAAGATTTTCAAAATTCTTCAAGATTCAGTAAGCCGCGAAATTCAAGATTTTCAAGAAAATCAAGAACTTCAAGAAATGCCCTTTCCTTCAGCTGGATGGATTAGTAGGCGGCATTTCCTCTGTGATGGAGAGTAAAGTGACGCTTTTATCCTTCCTTCTATTTTCTTCAAGGGCGTTTGTGTCCGCAACGAGTTGGGCTTCTGTAGCACTCCTTCAAACAAGGTTTTCAAGATATTCTCTGAGCTTCCTTGTCCTTCTTTGGGTAATAGGCCCAACTATGTCAACGAACGGATCTCTTTGATATGGGCTCGAGTCCTGGAGCATTGGCAGGCCTCTATGGAGCACACGAACCTCTGCTGCACTTTCCGAGTCCTCATTGCTTGAACTGGGATCCCCTGTGTACTGACTTGGCGTAGGGCTGGGGATGCCCTCATCATTCCCTCCCAGTTGGAAAGGATTCGACCTCGAATCAAGATCCTGGTGAAAATTAAATGGAGATAAGTCAGCAACATAAAAGATGCACTAATGCTATACTCACCTAGCAGATCCAGTTTGTAGGCGTTATCCCCCATCTTTGCGATAACTTGAAAAGACCCATCGCCTCTAGGGTGGAGTTTAGTCCTCCGGGCTGCTGGAAACCTTTCCTTCCTCATGTGAACCCAAACCCAGTCACCTGGTTCAAAGCTTACAACCTTGCGACTTCGATTTGCATCTGAAGCATACTTGCCGTTTTTCCTCTCAAGGTTCTCACGAACCCTTTGATGAATTCTTCTGATGGTGTCTGCTTTCTGTTCGCCATCCAGACTTGTTTGATCCTTTAGGGGCAGTGGCAGTAAATCCATGACCGTCAATGGATTAAAGCCGTAGGTAGCTTCAAAGGGCAAAAATCCAGTTGATGAATGCTTGGAGCGATTGTAGGCAAATTCTGCAATCGGCAAGACCTGTTCCCAACCTGCAAGATTACTTTTAATCAGTGCCCTTAACAAATTCCCTACTGTTCGGTTGGTCATCTCAGTTTGACCATCCGTTTGTGGATGACTAGTAGTAGAAAATAACAATTTAGTGCCTAGTCTAGACCCCAATGTTTTCCAAAAATAACTCAAAAATTTAACATCCCTATCCGAGACGATTGTGCGTGGGATTCCATGTAGCTGAACCACTCCACTGAAGAACAGTTCAGAAACGTGTCTAGCATCATCTGTTTTCCTGCAAGGAATAAAGTGAGCCATTTTAGAAAATCTGTCCACCACGACAAAATTGAGTCATTACCTCGCTATGTCCTCGGCAACCCTAAAATAAAATCCATAGAGATGTCAGTCCAAGGAACAGTTGGAATAGCCAAAGGTGTATAAAGACCATGAGGTTTGGAAGTAGACTTTGCTTTTAAACAGTTAATGCAAACGTGAGCAAATAGATTCTACATCCTTTCGCATTTTAGGCCAGTAAAAGTGGTCCTTTAACATGTCAAGTGTTTTAGTGACACCAAAGTGACCCATTAGCCCCCCATTATGTGCTTCACGCACCAATAGTTCCATATAAGAACTACGTGGTATGCATAACTTATTGTTCTTATATAAAAACCCATTCTGTTTAAAGAACTTCTGAAATGCACCATTTGCGCATGCTTCATATAACATAGAAAAATCAGGATCAGAAGTATACAATTCCTTTAGATATGAAAACCCTATAGATGCATGATCAAGAATAGCGAGGGATTCATACCCGCGTGACAGAGCATTAACTACCATATTATCTTTTCCCTTTTTATACTTAATAATATAAGGAAACGTTTCAATAAAAGCAACCCATTTAGCATGACGTCTGTTCAACTTACCCTGTCCCTTAAGGTGTTTAAGGGACTCGTGATCTGAATGGACAATAAACTCCTTGGCCATCTGATGCGGGCATCCAAAGTTAACACGCAACAAGTCAAACTACAAGTGATTCCGGAGAAGCTGAGGAGGATGTTCGAGTTCTACATCGAGGCCCGACAATGCTTCAGGATCCAAACCCATATCAGAGGGATCCACTTGTAGACATCACTGGGCCCATGACCAGAAGCAGAGCGAAGAAGGTTCGAGATGCACTCAACAACCTTGTTCAAGCTTGCCATCAGGATGCTCAGTTGATTGTAGAAGGCCACGCCTTGGAGCAAAATGGAGGAAATGTGCGATTTGCAACTCTTCTAAATATCTTTGAAGAAGAGGCGCAAATCATCAAGTACTCATGAAGAAGAAGGCTGTTTCTTGAAGTCTTGAAGATGCCGGAAGGTTCTTAGACTTAAAAGAAACAAATTAATAAAATTCCCTACAATTTGGGCCGACCCAAAACTCATGGACCAGCCCACAAGTTTCGGCCAGCCCAAAAGGAAGCAAGGAAGCCGCATGGACCAGCCCACAAAGGAAAGCCCACACGGCCAGCCCAAGGAGAAGCCACACGGTTTAGGGATTTTTCGGATTTTAATTAAGTTATTTTATTTTTTTAAGTTAGTTTCCAAAAAGGATTTCCTTATTCTTTTTGGGAGTAGGATTTTTATTCTTTTCCTACTTGTTTTCTAATTAGCTTTCCTTCTTGTTTTGGTACTTGTAAATTCGGCAATCACCCATTATGAGGTGACCGAATTATTTTCTTCCTTTTCTTACCATTCCTACTTCTTTCCGGGTTTGGTAATTGTATAAGAAATTAACCTCTTGGTTAATTTCCAATTCTAGTTCTTTTCTTTTTCTAATTCTTGTACTAATTTTCGGCCACCCTCACCTATAAATAGGTGACCGAAACTTCAATAATATTCAGAGTATTTCAGATCATAAACTTAGTGTTTTAAGTACCTCCTTTTATTGCTTTATGTATTTGCATGTCGTAATTTACATACTTGCATGAAACTTAGCTAATTAGGTTCTTGCTCTGCCTAGTTATTCGCATGTTTCACACCTCTTTCTTGCACTTGGTTCGAATTTATAAACAAGTTGGTCAGGATAGTTTTTCCTTTGTTTTATCAAATCCGAACGTGAGTTGAAGGTTTTGTAAGAGCTTGTCACTTAATCACAAGGTCCTTGGCAACATTATCCGCATGTGTACAACCGTCCACATCACCATCAAGTAGTGCTGCCAAGTTTGTAATGCCCTTACCATGGCGTAGAGTTCCTTATTATAAGTCGGATAATTTAAGGCAGCTCCCTTGAGTTTCTCACTAAAGTAGGCAATATGTTTTCCTTCCTGCATTAAAACAGCACCTATACCAATTCCTGAACATCACACATTAGTTCAAAAACTCTATCAAAATTAGGTAATGCTAAAACAGGAGCATGAGTGAGATCATGCTTAAGAACAGTGAAGGCGTTTTCCTGTGCCTGACCCCACAAAAATGGAACATTCTTCTTACACAATTCATTGAGGGGTGTGGCCTTGGTTGAGAAATCCTTCACGAACCTGCGGTAAAAACTAGCTAACCCATGGAATGATCTTACCTGCGAGGCCGAGGTAGGAGTAGGCCATTCACGAATGGCTTTCACCTTTGTGTCATCAACCTTGACACCATCCTTCGAAACAACAAACCCAAAAAAGACAACTTCCTCCACACAGAATGTACACTTTTTAATATTGGCATATAATTTATTATCGCGTAACTCAATTAATACCAACTTAATGTGCCCTATGTGTTCAGGCATGCTTCGACTATAAATCAGAATATCATCAAAATAAACCACAACAAATTTCCCTATAAACTTCCTAAGCACATGATTCTTTAATTGCATGAAAGTACTAGGTGCATTTGTGAGGCCGAATGGCATAACTAACCACTCATACAAACGAAATTTAGTTTTAAAAGCAGTTTTCCATTCATCTCCTTCTTTCATTCTGATTTGATGATAGCCTTGTGTGAGATCGATTTTTGTGTAAATAGTAGAGCCATATAAATCTTCTAGCATGTCATCAAGCATAGGGATAGGATGCCTATACTTAATGGTGATTTTATTAACAGCTCTACAATCCATGCACATTCTCCAAGTACCATCTTTTTTTTGGAACAAGAATAACAGGTACTGCACAAGGGCTTAAAGATTCCCTTACCTGACCATTACCTAAGAGTTTGTCAACCTGACGTTGCAGCTCCTTTGTTTCCTCCAGATTTGCTTTGTACATCGGGCGGTTTGGAATTGATGAGCCAGGCATGAAGTCAATCTGATGCTCAATTCCATGAAGAGGGGGCACTCCAGCCGGCAGCTCTTCAGGGAACACATCTTCATAGTCCTGCAAAAGAAACTTGACTTCCATAGGGAGATCCCTAGGGACGTCGTCAAGGTTAGTGGAATCATTCTTAGCAATAAGTACAAAGATACAACTATTTCCCCTTAACACTTGTTCGACTTCCCCCACTGTGGCAAAAAGGCCACGACTAGTATCTTTTTCTGAAGGCTTATCAGAGTTCGCCTTACTACTACCCTTTACAATTTGTTTACCCTTTCCCTTGTCTTGTCGCTTTTCAGCTGCCCAGGCGGTGATCTTGTCCTTTATCCTGACGGATTCAGCACGAACTTCCTGCGGGGAGAGAGGTAAAAAGGTATGGATCTTGCCCCTTTGGCAAATTGAGTAGGTATTAGCAACCCCGTCATGTGTAGCCTTCATGTCAAAGAGCCATGGTCGTCCGAGCAGAATGTGACACGCCTCCATAGGGAGCACATCACAAGTAACCTGTCCCTTGAACTTACTTATAGCGAAAGTAACACGCACCTGCTTGGTGACTCTGTAGCCATCTGAGCTGTCAAGCCATTGCAGCCGGTACGGATGTGGATAGTTAACTGTTGGGAGCTTGAGCTTTTCAACCATGTACTCGCTGGTGACATTGGTGCAGCTCCCGCCATCAACTATCAGAACGCAAACACCTCCACTAACTTTGGTCCTGTGTGGAAGATGTTGGTCCGTTGAGAAGCATCCTGGGCAATAGCCGTAGTTAAGGATCGGGACACAATGGCCATCTGGCTATAGTCTTCAGGGCGATGAATGTCCTCCTCAGTATCAGATTTGCTGTCGTCAGCCAACTATGGGATGCGACTGGCGTCTTCCTCGTCGTTTTCTTCTTCTGAGATGTACTCACCATCCTGCCCTAGTAGTACTTTTCTGATGTTAGGACAGTCCCGCATGTAATGCCCGCGGCCAGAACACCTATGGCAAGTGATCTGCGAAATGCTCTGCGTGGGGGTGCTTGGCATTTTAGCTGCTGAAGAAGAAGAGGTGGTTGGGACAGATTGAATAGCTTTACGCTCAGGGTTGAACAGTTTCTTGGCGGGTGTTGGCGTGTACACCGGATTCTTTCTCCAAGTAGTAGGGGCACTAGCAGGCGTCCTAGCTAGTGGAACCGTCTTCAGGTATTCTTCCATCACCCTGGCTTTGTGGAGCATATCCGTCAAACTTGTAGCATTCTGCAATTCTACCGCTAAAGCTATCCCTCTATTAAGCCCACTAAGAAAACGTGCCATGCTAGCGGCATCGTCCTCTATTACATTGGCCCTAATCTTCGCCATCTCTAATTTCTTATAATAAGCATCGACAGATAAAGAACCCTGTACAAGAGTGTGTAACTTCCTATACAATTCTCTAAAATAATACGCAGGTACAAAAGTCTTGCGCATCGCTGTCGTCAAATCAAACCATGAAATAGGTGGCGCACGTGCACGCATAGGCCTGGTATTGCGCCTCTGGTCCAACTCCTGATTCCACCAAATGAGTGCATATTCGGTGAAATTGACCACCGCGAGTGGAGCCTTCATGTGTTCGGGAACCGAGTGAAGCTCAAAGATTTGCTCCATCTTGATCTCCCAGTCTAAGTATTCTTTGGGGTCCGTACCTCCACTGAAAGAAGGCACAGATGCCTTCATTTGACTTAGACCTTCAAAGGGCTTTGTATCAGTGCTAGCCCGTGGGGTGTGGATTTCTTCCTCCTCCTCGAACCGATCTTGTTGGGCGGCCCTTATCTCATCGACCTCGCCATTGATGTATGCGAATTGATTGGTCAAATTCGCAATGGCAGCCATGAGTTGCTCATTCATAACTGGGGGCGCTTTTCCTCCTGACATACCTAGTAACCAAGAAAGATCCCTGCTAAGAACAAGTAAAAGTGAGCAGAGTAACCTTACTCCCTTGTTCCCCTAGAATGGCCCTCCTAAAAAAAACTACACACAACCCTGTGTATCGCTCTTAGGGATGGCAACCCTTATGTGTTGGATCACTCAGCCTTTTACCTCAGTCCTGTATACTCAATTAATTTCACAAAATTCTGGGCAAAGGTAACAAGCAAGAAATCAATCACACAAAGAACAAACTATAGGAAAGTAGTCAAAAATCTTTCGGAAAAAAGAACTTGGTTCGATTTTCAGTTTTAAAAAACACTTTTTCGAAAAATAAATTTTGATAATATAGCTTAAATAAGAAGTACACCAAAAGGAACTTTCGGGGAGAAGCCCTCAAAGTTCAGAGAGAATGGCAGTGCACGAAGACAAAATTCAAGCTATAATTCAGAGTAAATGTTCAGGTCGCACGAAAAGATAGCAAGCTAAAGAAGCAGGGCAATTCAATTGAGGAAGCAAGAATAATTAGCAGGTTTGAAACAAATCAGGAAAGACCTAACTAACCCAAGAAGTGACCACCCTACCCAACGGGTAATCAAGAAACCAATTCCAATCAATTATTCACGTGTTTTGAAAAATTTAAACCCCTGTGGCTGAAAAATTCCCCTGATGTCACTGTGGTGCTGTGGGGAGTAGTGGCGAAAACGAACAATATCAACTTTGCAAGTACAATGACAGAGAAGAAGATTCCTAATAAAGAAAAGAAACCTCTTTGGCTTTGGAGCGTACTGCTGTGGGGAGTAGTGTCGATGAACGAACACTATCAACTTTGTATGCACACTTTAAACCGTGGAGAAATCAATTCTTGAAGCAATTGCCACAAAGATACCAAAATTGCAATTTTATCACCTCCCAAGCCAAATATGCGATTTTAGAACTTTAGACAGCACGACGATACAGTTTCAGGAATTCGATATTTTCAAGAATTCAAAACAAGGTAGGCATACAGATATATCACAAATTGCAAAACAAGGTGAGTGGCTTAACTTCAATCGCCAAAGTTCACCGAATTCAATAAAATTGCAAATGGGGAGAGGTGTGTAAAACAGTCCAATAAAGAGCAATTTTAGCAACAAAAAGTGTCAGTTATCCTTTAATTGCAACCAAAAACAGCACTAATTGGATCCACAAAGGCAATTGCAAAACAGTACCCAAAGTGAGCAAAAGAGCCCTATTAAAACCCTAAAAAACGATTTTCCCAAATTATTAGAAAAACCCAATTTTAACCCTTTCTTTTCACAAATTCTTCTTCCTTTTTCAAACCACAATTTCGATTTTACTAGCAAAACAATATGATCAAAATCGAAAGTTTATTTAAGAAAAACAGAAAAAAATTTTCTCAAAAAGGAGAGTTCTTTTCCACAAATTCATTAATTAAAGTAGAATAAAGGAAGAGAAAACACCTGATGATTCAACTGAGTTACTTCAGTCTCCTCCGGTCGAGCAACAACCCTCGCGCTCTGATACCAATTGATGTGAACCCCTGATTCCCAACGCCTTTGGAAACCAAGAACTCTACGAGGAATGTGCAAAGGAAAGTCTGAATGCAAGACACTGCTCTTAAACCCTAGAATCCTTACCCATGGATTCGGCAGACTACTAACTTACAAAGTAAATTAAACACGCAATTTGAAGCAAGTGGAGTAAACTAGAATTCAAAACAAAGCTTTGATTAATAGACAGAGCAATTATCTATTAGCCTCTAGTTTCTTAACTTTTAGCAATTAACAAGCATGCAAATTTCATAAGCCCAAAATAAATGAGTGATTAAAGACGTATAAATTCTAACTTAATCAATAATCAACTATATTATAATGGTGAATTCGACTGCCCTTACATAGGGGAGGGATGGCCGAATTTAAGTCCTAAATGAACTAGGAAAAGGAAGTGAAATTGGAAACCAATCAAGAGATTGATTTCATACAAGAACCAAATCCTAAAGGAACTAGGATTGGTTGAATTAAGGAATTTCGGCTGCCATGTAGGACGGGCTGGCCGAATTTACAAAAAAAGAAATAAAGAAATAACAACTCACAAAAAGGTTTCAAGAAGGTAAACCTTGTTGGGAACTATCGAACAAATCAGCCTAAGTTGTAACAAACTTATAACAACCCTAACTAACTTTTAAAAAACTTTGAGTAGAATTAGGAAACATGCACAAATCCTAATCCTTCCCTAACCTAAGCTTCCAAGTGGCGTGTGGGCTGCTCCTTGTAGGCTTTTGTTCTGGCCGAAATTGGAAGTGGATTTCAAGAGGGTTTTGACCCAAGTAAGATGGCGCATGGTGGAAATGATGTAGGGAGGTTCGAGAATCTTCTGGAATCTCCCGGAATCATTTCGGAATGTCAAAAATCAAGAACTTCAAGATTCTTCAAGATTTTCAAATTTCTTCAAGATTCAGTAAGCCGCAAAATTCAAGATTTTCAAGAAAATCAAGAACTTCAAGAAATGCCCTTTCCTTCAGCTGGATTGATTAGTAGGCGCTATTTCCTCTGTGATGGAGAGTAAAGTGACGCTTTTATCCTTCCTTCTATTTTCTTCAAGGGCGTTTGTGTCCGCAACGAGTTGGGCTTCTGTAGCACTTCTTCGAACAAGGTTTTCAAGATCTTCTCTGAGCTTCCTTGTCCTTCTTCGGGTTATAGGCCCAACTATGTCAACGAACGGATCTCTTTGATATGGGCTCGGGTCCTGGAGCATTGGCGGGCCTCTATGGAGCACACGAACCTCTGCTGCACTTTCCGAGTCCTCATTCCTTGAACTGGGATCCCCTGTGTACTGACTTGGCGTAGGGCTGGGGATGCCTTCATCAGTGTTACTTTCGTCCATATGCCATTCCAAGTGGTAGACGAATTCAGTAACTACCAAAACCTAGTTCCTTTAGGTTTCTGGCTTGTAAGAAATCAATCTCTTGATTGGTTTCCACTTCTAATTGTTTTCCTAGTCTAATTAGGTTATAATTTCGTCCATCTACTCATATAAAGGTGACTTAATTCATTCACCATTGTCCTTGTTCATTTAGGACTTGGTTTGTAAGGAAAATCCAATTCTGATTGGTTTCCACTTTTGCTACTTTCAGTTATTCTTTTCCTACTGTAATTTGGATACCCCCATACTTATAAATAGGGGCCATCCATGAAATTAATAAGTAGTATTCATATCTTTAAACTATTAGTTTGAGTACTCTCCTTTTATTGCTTTATCTATTTTGCATGCTTGTAATTTACATAATGTTTGAAACTTAACTAATTCGGTTATTTTGCTCTACCTAATTAATTCACATGTTTCAATCTTCTCTTTACTTGGTTCGATAATTGCATGTTAGATTAGCTTAGATTAATTTACTTGTTTATGTTTTTCGGATAAAGAGTAAGACTCATGCGAGCTTCGCCGCTTAATCAGACTTTCTGATGCGAATCCCTAATTCCCAACGCCTTTGGAAACCAAGAACTCTACACGGAATGGGCCAAGGAAAGTCTGAATCCAAGACACTGCTCTTAAACCCTAGAATCCTTACCCTTGGATTCGGCAGACTACTAACTTACAAAAAGTAAATTAAACACGCAATTTGAACCAAGTGGAGTAAACTAGAATTCAAAACAAAGCTTTGATTAATAGACAGAGCAATTATCTATTAGCCTATAGTTTCTTGACTTTTAGCAATTAACAAGCACGCAAATTACATAAGCCCAAAATAAAGGAGTGATTACAGAAGTATAAATTCTAACTTAATCAATAATCAACTAAAGAATTTTGTTGTTGGCACCCCTATTTATAGGTATGGGGGTGTCCAAATTACAATAGGAAAAGAATAACTGAAAGCAGCAAAAGTGGAAACCAATCAGAATTGGATTTTCCTTACAAACTAAGTCCTAAATGAGCAAAGAAAATGGTGGATGAATTAAGTCACCTTTATGGGAAGGGGTGAATGAAATTCTAACCTAATTAGACTAGGAAAATAATTAAAATTGGAAACCAATCAAGAGATTGATTTCTTACAAACCTGAAACCTAAAGGAACTAGGTTTTGGTAGTTGCTGAATTCTTTTGCCGCTTGGAATGGCATATCGACGAAATTAACAAATAAAATAGGTAGGAAAATAATATAAATCCTATCCAAAAAGGGAGATCAAGAAGGGATCCCTTTTTGGAAACTACCAAGCTAATCTAGTTGTAACAAACTTGTAAAAACCTAACCAACTTGTAACAAACTTTGGGTAGAATTAGGTAACATAAACAAAACCTAATCCTTCCCCTACCTAAGCTTCCAAGTGGCGTGTGGGCTGCTTCTTGTGGGCTTGGTCTGGCCGAAAATTGAAGGGAATGGACTCCATGGTGAGTTCGGCCCATTTTGAGATGGCGCATGGTGCTGATAGTGTAGGGAGCTTTTGGAATCTTCTGGATACTCTCGGAATCATTTTGGAATGTCAAAAATCAAGATTTTCAAGATTCTTCAACATTCAGTAAACCGCGAAATTCAAGATTTGTCTCTTTAAAGTCCAAGAACCTTACAGTTTCTTCAAGAACTTCAAGAAACGACCCTTTCTTCATTTTGGAGAGTTTGGAGATGCCTTTCCTTCAAGGATCTTTGAATAGCATGACTCTTCTACTTCTCCTAGCATTCTTCTTAAGGGCTTTGCTTTCTGGTTGGCCTTGTGGATTCTGACTCATAACTTGTGTTATTTTTAGCCTTGGATATCCTTATCACTTTCCTTGGGAACTTATCCGCATGTGTACTTCGGTCCACATCAAATTCCCATAAGAAGCTCCAATGTTTAAACCAGTAAAAACAATTCAAAGTATGTAGTGATTAGAGTTACAGTATATTGTGTACCTTTGGTATAACTCATAACTATATATTTCTAGCCGATATCTTTCTCAATTGAGGTGGGAGAATCCTGTGGCAATTCTACCTAGATCTTCATGTTCCCTTCCTTATTTAATTAGATGAAAGGTAATTTCTCTAGTTATGGTAGTGACCTGATTGAGGGAGATTGATTTCGAGGTAATCTCTCCTTGTTCATTTCCATATCTATCTTCGAGAGGGATCCCTTGCCATATTGTCCTGGGCTGAGGAGCTGGCCCTCTAAGGGACTTGGTGATGAGGTCATCCCTAGCTTAGTGATGAGGGCATCCCAAGTCCATCGACAAGTTTACAGACAAGTGAGTCCAGAGAAGCTGAGGAGGTTCGGGTTCTACACCGAGGCCCTACAATGCTTCAGGATCCAAGTCCATATCAAAGGGATCCACTTGTAGATATCATTGGGCCAATGACAAGAACCAGAGCAAAGAAGGTTCAAGAGACTCTCAACAACCTTGTACAAGCTTACCGACAGGATGCTCAATTGATAGTAGAAGCCAATGCCTTGGAGAACAAAGCCGGAAAGGTTCAAATTGCAACTCTCCTTACAATTCTTGAAGAAGAGGCGCAATTCCCCATTCCACAATGAAGAGAAGGCTGTTTCTTGAAGTTCTTGAAGACGCCTGAAGATTCTTGGACTTTAAAGAGACATTTCTTGAAATTCTTGATTTTCTTGAAAATCTTAAATTTCATATTTTATAGAATCTTGAAGAATCTTGAAAATCTTGATTCCGAAATGATTTCGGGAGATTCCAGAAGATTCCGGAAGCTCCCTACACCATTCCATCATGCGCCATCAACAATTGGGCTGACCCAATCCATGGAGTCCATTCCACATCATCAATTCGGCCAAGCCCATCAAGAAGCCCACACGCAAGGCCTAGTCCATTAGGGTTTGCGAAATTAAGGTTAGGGTTGAGGGAAAATAAGGGTTTGTGCATGTTCCCTATTTTGCCCTTAGTTTATTAGTTTCCAAAAAGGATCCCTTCTTGATCTCCATTTTGGAGTAGGATTTTCAATTCCTTTTCCTTCTTGTTTTTACTTGTAATTTCGGCTACCATTAGATTAGGGTGACCGAATTTCCTTTTCTTTTTACCATTACCCACTTCTTTCAGGTTTTGGTATTGTAAAGGAAATCAATCTCTTGATTGGATTCCAATTCTAATTCTTTTCCTACTTCTTTTAGGGTAGAATTTCGGCTGCCCTTTGCCTTATAAATAGGCAGCCGAAACCGCCGTAATAATACAAGTATTCAGATCTTAAAACTATTAGTTTTAGTACTCTCCCTTTATTGCTTTATGTATTTTGCATGCTGGTAATTTATATATTGCATGAAACTTAGCTTAATTAGGTTATTTGCTCTACCTAATTAAAATCACATGTTTCACCTCTTTTCTTACTTGGTTCAAATTCTTTAAGTAAATTAGCTTAAGTTAGTTTATTTTTGTTATCTGGATTTCAGGTAAGTAAAGAGTCTATACGAGCTACGCCACTTAATCATACTTTCCTTGGCAATTCATCCGCATGTGTACCTTGGTCCATATCAATTGGTATCAGAGCTTGGGCTGGTTTCGTGGTTGGAGGAGGTTGAGGTAACACAACCAAAATTCGGACTTTAGAAATAAAATTGGGTTCGAATTTTTGGCTTTGCTAGGGTTTCGGGTTTTGGTTGAATCTTTTAGTCGCCTTTGCTTTGCGACACTAGGGTTTGAGAGACACTTTAGTGCTGCTGTTTTTGCGTCTAAATTGCTGGGTTTTTGCGAATGTTTTGATACTCCTCTTGTGCTGATTTTGTTTAAAGTTGGTGAGTTTTGCGGCTGATGTTAAGCCGCTCACCTTATCTGCACATTGTGATTTGCCTGCACTAGTTTCGGATACCTTGTTTTGAATTCTTGAAAATATATTGAATTCTTGATTTTGTGTCCTTGTGCTACTGAAATTATCTCTAGGAATTGGTTAGTGGGTCAAACTTGAACTTTGCTGACCCTAGAGCTTCTTCTTAAAATCGCAAATTGGTGTTTTTTTTGTGGCACCTATTGAGTAAGGATTGTTTTCCCCACGGTTTAAAGTGTACTTGCAAAGTTGATAGTGTTCGTTTTCACCACTACTCCCCACAGCACTACACTTTACGACCAAAGAGGACGCTTTTCTTCATTGGGAATCTTCTTCTTTTTTTAGTGTGCTTGCAAAGTTGATAGTGTTCTATTATCACCACTACTCCCCACAGCACCACACTGGAATTTTTCTGCCACTGGGGGGTTTTTAAAATTTTTAATTGGGTTATCTGCATATTGAAAGAATTGATAATTTGCTGGGATTGGTTTCTTTGATTACCTATCGGGTTGGTGATCTCTTCTTTGGTTAGTTTTAGGACTTTCTTAAAGTTGTTCAACTCTGCTTATTTCTTGATTCCATTCAATTCTTGAATTGCCCTGCTTTCAACTGCTAGTTGTATTTTTTCAAGCTACCTGAATGTTTACTCTTGAATTATAGTTTGGATTTTGTCATCGTGCACACCCATCTTTTCTGAAATTTGAGGGCTTCACCCCAAAATTTCCTTGTTGTGTACCTCTTATCTGAACTATATTATAAATATTGTTTGCGAAAAGATTTTTCAACTCCAAAATAGAAACAAGTATCTATTTTTTTGAAAATTTATGTTCTTTTCCTTAAGTATCATTGCTGTGTATGAATTGCTGTTTGCCTTATACATTTGTCAATACCGGGAGGTAGAGTGGCAAAAGGCTTGAGTGAACATACTATAAGGGCGCCACCCTAGAGTGAAACATTGGGTTGTGTGTACCTGGTGGGATACACTTGGGGGACAAGGGGGTAAGGTTACTACTCATTTTTCCTTGTTCTTAGCAGACAGATTTTCGCCTATAACCAATGTCAGGAGGTGTTTCTGCCCCTTTGGGAGGTGAGCAAATATTGGCTGCGATAGCGCAACTCTCTGTGTGATTTGCTACCCTCACGGAGGAGGTTGCTGATTTGAGGGCCGAATGAGAACAACGGCGTACGGAGTCAGAGGAGGACACTCCTGCCAATGACAACAATGCCGCTGCTAAGCCTTTCGAGGGTCTCAGTCAATGCAAAATGACTGTTCTACCCTTTGCCGGCGGTACGAATCTGGAGGATTACCTAAACTGGGAGATGAAGATGGAGCGCATCTTTGAGCTTCATGTGATCCCAGAACACAACAAGGTCCCACTCGCGGTGGTACATTTCACGAACTATGCCCTGGTCTGGTGGAATCAAGAGATGGACCAACGAAGGAATATGCCTTCAATGCAGGCCGTGCTCCGCCTCTAACTTGGTATGATTTGACGACTTCCATGCGTAGAACTTTTGTTCCTGATTATTATTATTTTAGAGAATTGTATAGGAAATTACGTACTCTTGTACAAGGACCTTTATCTATAGACGCGTATTATAGAAAGTTAGAGATGGCAAAAATTATGGCAAATGTACAGGAAGACGAGGCTGCTTCGATGGCTCGTTTTCTTAATGGCCTAAACAGGGGTATAGCTTTAGCCGTTGAACTTCAGAATGCAACAACTTTGACGGACATGTTGCACAAAGCTCGGGTCATGGAGGAATACCGTAAGACAGTTCCACCTGTCCGGACGCCTACCAACGACCCACTGGCTTGGAGAAAGAATTTGATTTACTCGCCACCTGCTAAGAAGCCGTTTACGTCAGAACGGAAGGCAATAGTCCCCGCCACCTCCCCGTCTTCATCCCAATCCAGAACGCCATCAACACCTCGGCAATCCATTAGCAATGTCACTTGCCACAAATGCTCAGGCCGTGACCACTACATGCGAGATTGTCCAAATATCCGGAAGGTCTTATTGGGGCAAGATGGTGAGTACATTTCCGAAGAGGATGAAGAAGATCAAACTGTTAACCCCTTGTCGGAGTAACTGACAGCACTACGTCTGCACCGGTTAAGCAATTTGAATTCATCAAAGAAGATCCTAATCAGAACTTGGTTACTTGCACCTTGACTACAGCTGCTGTCCAGGATACGTATCAACGGACAAACATCTTCCACGCCAGGACTAAGGTCAATGGGAAGTTGTGTGTTCTGATCATTGATGGAGGGAGTTGCACAAATGTGGCCAGTGAATATATGGTCGATAAGCTGAAGCTTCCCATACTTAATCATCCACGTCCTTATCGGCTCCAATGGCTCGACAGCTCAGATGGCTACAGAGTCACCAAGCAGGTAAGCGTACCATATGCTATCAGGAAGTTTGAATCCACTATTTTATGTGATGTTCTGCCAATGGAGGCTTGTCACATTCTGCTCAGACGCCCATGGCTCTTCGACTTGAAGGCAACGCATGATGGGGTCGCCAACACTTACTCGGTCTGCCAGGAGGGCAAGATGGCAATTCATCCGCATGTGTACCTTGGTCCACATCACTTAGAAAAGCCAAGTCAGCATTTGCCGAATCAATCCAAAGGTAATGTCCAAAGAATTACATTGCAAAGAGGAAGAAATGTTCAAATGAGGCAGCCAATAAGCCTCTCGGCCATCCACTACTTCCTAGTACAAGAATGGGGCAGTTTCTTGAAGTTCTTGAAGGATCCAACAAGATTCAAGACCTTCTTGAAGCATTTCTTGATCTATCTTGAAGTATTTACAACTTCCCGATCTGTAATGTGATTACTACCAAAGAATCTTGGAGAGAAGTGTAAATCTTGATTTTCTTGATTTTTAACATTTTAAAAGGGTTCTAAAAGCTGATGATGTGAACGCCCTTAGGTCATCGACAAGTTAAGCCTTAGTGGATCCAAGTTCGAGTAAAGATGACGCAAAGAGTGCAACTGAGGTTCAAGTGCTACATAGAGGCCCATCAGTGCTCCACAATCCAAGTCCATATCAAAGAGATCCAGTTGTTGATATAGTTGGACCAATGACTTGCAAGGGGACTTCAAAGTTCAAAGCATACCTTGCAAACCTTGTTCAAAGGTGTGCTACAGAAGCCCAGCTCATCACAGACGGCAACACACTTAATGAGAAGGAAATGAAGATTACAAGAGTCACTCTACTCTTCATCAAAGAGGAAATGGTGAAAATAGTGACTACTAATCTTTCCAGTTGAAGAAAAATGGAGATTTCACATTCTTGAAGAATTTTGAAAATGAAATGTTTTTGAGTTTTCGAAATGATTCGGGAAGTTTCCAGAAGATTCCAGAAGCTTCCTACATCATCATCATCATCATCATCATGCGACATCAATTGGGCCAAATCCATGAAGTCCACTTCAACTCATAAATTCGACCAAGCCCACAAGCCCAAAGAGAAGCCCTTCACACGCTGGGGTTAGGGTTAGGGTTAGGGTTAGGATAGATGAGAATTAAGGTTTTGTGCATGTTACGTCATTCTCTTAGTAGTTTCCATCTTTGTATTTTTGAAAATAAGGAGATGCTTCTTTTCTCCTTATTTCCAAATTTTGTCAAGGTTACTTATTCTCTTGATTAAGTTTCCCTTCTTTTCTTTTTGGAAATTTTGGCAATTGTTCCCCTTTCCGAACAGCCGAATTTCTACCTTCCAATTAACTTAGTTCCTTTAAGTTTTTTGGTAAGAAATCACTCTCTTGATTGATTTCCACTTTTGGTATTTTTCTTGTTTTTATTTCCTTGTAATTTCACACCCTATACCTATAGGGGTGCTTGACTTCATTATTATTTAGTGATTAATTGAATGATAAGTTTATACTTTATTAATTCACTCATCTTTATTTTGGCTCAAGTAATTTGCATGCTTGTTAATTGCTAAAGTACATAAACTATAAGTCATTAGACAATTGCTCTATCTAATGCATACTTTGTTTTGCCTCTAGAATTCATCACTTGGTTCGAATTGCGTGTTTAATTTAACTTGTTAAATTAGTAATTTGCCAAATCCAAGGGTAAGGATTCTTGAGTTTTAAAAACATCGTCTTGCAATCAGACTTTCCTTTGTAATTTTCCGTATTGAGTTCTTGTTTTCGCAAGTCGAGATCAAGGGTTCACATAAGCTTCTGAATGGATTCGGAATACTCCGAACTATTTGGTGAAATTTTTAGCACTTCCACAAACACATGCTATATCAAAATGGGCCGAAACCCCAGCATTGATAGCTTGAAGAATTCGGACCGCCCAAGAGAAACCCACGAACGAAATTCCAAGTCAAGATACAAGTTTTTTAAGGGTTTGGAAAGTTATAGGATTTGTGCATATTTCCTATTTCTTTTCGTAGTAAAAATAGAATAAGTTAAGTTTTCGTAAACACTTTACTACTTAGCTTATTCTAGGAATTCCCTTTTTAGTTATTTCCTCTTTTATTTTCTTTCTTAAATTTCGGCTACAACCACTTGGGAGATAGCCAGAAATAGGATTTTATTTTCCTTTTCTTGCTTAAACTTTTTGTGCAAGTCATTGTTATGATTGCCAAAAATAAGGTGTCAAATTCATTCTTCTTTTGAATTTTGACAATTGTAAGGTTTTCCAACTCTCGTTGGTTTTCACTTTTATTTTATTTTCCTTCATTATTTTTCCCGCTAAATTTTGTGCTCCCTCTCTCCTATAAATAGAGGGGCAGCCAAAAGTATTATTTAGAATTTGTATTTTGATAATAAAATATTGTGATGTTGTTTTACCTTTACTTTAGAATTCTCTCCTTGTTATTTGAACTTGTGTATTTTGCATGAATTGTTAAATTATACTTGTTCCGAACTTAGAAGAAGTTAGGTTACTTGCTCCCCCTAATTTTCTGTTGTTCAAACTCATTAATCCTGCTCAGTTAAGATTAAAGTAGCTACTCTCACTTAATTTACCTGAGTGATGTTCGAGATTTAAGAGAGTGAGTCTGTGATCAATATTGTTCAACTTTCCTTGGCAATATTCCGCATCTGTAAAGATCTTTATCGAATTGCTCACATCACCAGGGCTTCTTTTTCAGGGCTTTGAATGGCTTATGAGTCGCTCTTTGCAGTTGGCCTGTTCTCTTTTATATTACGTTAGGCTGCACTGATTCCGTGCTCCATTTACTAGCACCCTAAAGTCTGGGCTTTGGCTGGGACTGAGAGCTATAGTTCGAAGCCTTTTTGATGTGAGTTATTCGAAGAAGAGCTCACGGATGTGAAATGTTACCTAGGAAAGTGGATCGTTGAAGGGCACACATTGACTTACTTAAGTTTCAAAATTCATACAAGGCATCTAGTGAGATAAATTACTTTAGCTATAACATAGCAAGAATAAACGAATTGAAACCAGTAGAAATTAGGTGAAGCAAGAAACCTAATTACCCTATAGTCTCACTTGTGTTATCTAAACATTAACATGCAAATTACACAAGTGCAAAATAAGAATTCTAAAGCTAAGGAATAAACCTCACAAAATATAATAATCCAAATTTTAATATTTGTCTATTGATAAATTTGGCCAGGCCTCTCTTAAATAGAGGGTTGCGCGCCTTTACTTGAGTTGTTAAAGAAAAGGAATTAAGAAATTAAAGAAATTGGAAACCAACTAGAGTTGGTATTCCTACAAGAAAGCAAGTTGCCAAAAAGAACATGGAAACTTGGTTGGCAATTTTTGGCCACCCTAAAGAAAAGGGAAATCCAAAAATTCCTTCCAAAAAGAAAAGGAAATCTAGTGCAAAAAGGATTCAAGAAGTGAAACCTTTTTGGAAACAAAGAGATAAGGTAATCAGTTAGTTGTAACAAACTTGTAACAACCTTCTAACAAACCTTAACAAACTAGGAATAGAATTAGGAAACATGCACAAATCCTAATCCTATCCAAACACCTAAAATCGAACTCCAGTAGAACTGTGGTTTGGGCCAGAGGCGTGTAGTATGGGTTGAGTTGGTGTAGTTCTTGAGTGCTGATGGGCTCAGCCTGTTGAATGAAGCATTTTGGAAATGAAATGAGATGGAATAAAACTTCACCAAATAGTTCGGATGGTTTTGAACGCAATGAGAAGCTTTCTGAACCCGTCTGAAATGCCGAAAATCAAGATCCATTGCAATTCTTCAAGATTCATCAGCAGTAGTTCAAGAAGTTCAAGAATCCTTCCACGAACTTCAAGAAATATGCCTATCTTCAAGCCGTGTGTTGGGGTAGCTCGGTTAATCTCTCAGAGCTTTCTTTTGCACTTCTCGAACCTGGCATGGGGTGCCATGATTAGGCAGGGATCGAATGGTCAGGTGGAATGAAGCCAATGATGACCTCATCAGACCCTCCAGGTTGAAAAGGATTCATCCTTGAATCCTGCCTGTGGCGTGTAAAAAGAAAAGGGTTAGCAAAATAAAGACTAACATGAATACCTCCCTAGTACTTGTGGGCAATTTTGAATACCTCCCTTGTAATGATTTAGGTAAGCAATCAAGACTAACATAAAAGTCTAACTTTGCCTACGTCTAGCCTAAAATGCAACTAGTAAAGAATTTTGAGGACGAAATTTCCTAAGGGGGAAAGCATGTGAGACCCCAAAATTTTTCACATTAGTTTAACCATTATAACTTATATGTTTATGTAAAGTTATATTTTTAAATTTAATTAGGCATGATTATAAGTTGTATAGTTTCCCTTGAGAATTCTGATTTCTAAATTAGTGTTATTATGTTTTTCTAAGTGTAAGATTGTGTTTAAGGATATTTAGAAATAGATATATTAGTTTAATTTTGGAATTTATGAAATGAAAATAAGTGATGAGGACTTCTCTACGATTGAGACAAGCCAGCAAGAGGATCAAGAAGATGGACCACAAGTATGACATAGTGCCCAACATTTTTGAGGACCTAAGTCCTTATCAACGGGACCCTTTTGTCGACATCATTGGGCCTATGACTAGGTGACGCTAGAAGACAGTAGACGAGGCCCTTCAGAACCTCGTCCTTTTAAGCCTCGCTCAAGCCCACAAGATTGAAGAAGGCCAGACCCTTAATCCAATATTTAGGAAGGATAAAATGATTACTATCTTCTCAGTGACAGACAAGAAGCAACCATTGACACCTCAACCTGAATGGAGGCCTGTTTCGTGAAGTCCGCCAACTTCACAGACTGATGAGGATATCCCAAGCTAAAAACAACACAAATTATGAGTCAGAATCCACAAAGCCAACCGGAAGGCAAAGCCCTTGTGAAGAATGCCAGAAGAAGTAGAAGAGTCATACTATTCAAAGATCCTTGAAGGAAAGGCATCTCCAAGCTCTCAGCAATGAAGAAAGGGTCGTTTCTTGAAGTTCTTGAAGAAACCAGAAGGTTCTTGGACTTTAAAGAGACAAATCTTGAAGTTCTTGATTTTCTTGAAAATCTTGAATTTCGCGGTTTACTGAATCTTGAAAATCTTGAAGAATCTTAAAATTCTTGATTTTTGACGTTCCGAAATGATTCCGGGAGATTCTAGAAGATTCCAGAACCTACCTACATCATCACCACCATGCGCCACTCAAAATGGGCCAAAACCCACCTTGGAGTCCATCACATTAATTTTGGCCAAGCCAAGTCCACAAGGAGCAGCCCACATGCTATTGGAAGCTTAGGTAGGGGAAGGATTAGGTTTTGTGCATGTTACCTAATTCTACCCAAAGTTTGTTACAAGTTGGTTAGGTTGTTACAAGTTTGTTACAACTAGATTAACTTGGTAGTTTCCAAAAAGGGATCCCTTCTTGATCTCCCTTTTTGGATAGGATTTATATTTATTTCTTAATGATATTTAGTTGTGAATTTCGTTCATAGGCCAATCCAAGTGGCAGACGAATTAGCAACTACCAAAACCTAGTTCCTTTAGGTTTCGGGTTTGCAAGAAATCAATCTCTTGGTTGGTTTCCAATTTTAATTATTTTCCTAGTATAATTAGGTAATAATTTCGTTCCCCTATTACCATAAAGGTGAAAAAATTCATCCACCATTGTCCTTGTTCATTTAGGACTTGGTTTGTAAGGAAAATCCAATTCTGATTAGTTTCCACTTTTGCTGCTTTTACTAATTCTTTTTCTACTGTAATTTGGACACCTCCATACCTATAAATAGGGGTGCCAACCACGAAATTATTTAGTTGATTAAATGATTTAAGTTATAGTTTTATACTTCTTTAATCACTCACCTTATTTTGGGCTTAGGTAATTTGCATGTTTGTTAATTGCTAAAAGCTACATGAACTATAGGCTAATAGATAATTGCTCTGCTTATTGCTAAGCTTTGTTTCGATTCTAGTTTTCTCCACTTGGTTCGAATTGCGTGTTTAATTACTTTGTAAGTTAGTAGTCTGCCGAATCCAAGGGTAAGGATTCTAGAAGTTAAGAGCTACGTCTTGCATTCAGACTTTCCTTGGGTTTCCGCATCGAGTTCTTGGTTTCCACAGCGTTGGGGATCAGGGGTTCACATCACAGACCTACTACAATTCAAACTCATGCTCCATCAACATTGGCCTGACCCATTCAACATCCAAGCTTCACAAGTCGACCCAAAAAATAAAGGCCGCAATTCAAGCCACAATTGCAAGGCCCAAACCTGCGATCGCAGCCCATAGCAATTTCTGAAATTGTGAGTAACCTCTGTTTGGGCAAAGGCTCGAATGGTTTTCCTTAAATTCCAAATTGGTTGCATGAGTGAATTCTTGTGTTTCGATTCTAAGTTTATTAGAATCCAATTTCTAAGTCACCCTATAGGATGGCTCTGATAGAACTGCAAGAATTGAAAGCTCAACTCCAGGAATTGTTGTCTTAAGGATTCATTCGACCTAGTACATCGCCTTAGGGAGCCCTAGTACTATTTGTAAAGAAAAGGGACGGAACCCTAAGACATTGTATAGATTACAGGGGTCTGAATGATGTCACAATAAAGAATAAGTATCCCTTGCCAATGATAGATGAACTTTTTGATCAACTACAAGGAGCTGTAGTTTTCTCCAAGTTTGACCAAGGCAAGGATATTACCAGCTGAAGATTCGGGAAGAAGATATAGCAAAGACTGTTTTTAACTCCCGATATGGGCATTTCGAATTTCTAGTAATGCCTTTTGGTTTAACCAATGCCCCAGCTACATTCATTGACCTAATGCATCGTATTTTTTGACCATACCTAGATTAGTTTGTATTACTCTTTATAGACGACATGTTAGTTTACTCAAAATCAGTCGAGGAACATGAGAGACATATGAGGATTGTTCTCCAGACTCTGAGGAACATAAGTTATATCCTAAACTTAGCAAATGTAAATTTTGGTTGGATCGAGTGATTTTCCTGGGTCATGTTATTTCTAAGAACGGAATAGCAGTGGACCTGACCAAAGTAGAGGTGGTGACCAAATGGAAACAACCTAGCACTGTGATAGAAAACTATAGTTTCTTAGGATTGGCTTGATATTACAGACGTTTTATCTAAGACTTTTCTAAGCTAGCAGGACCGTTGACTAGGTTGACCCAGAAAGATGTCAAATTTGAATGGAACTCGAAAGTTGAGTCATGTTTCCAGGAACTGAAATGCAGACTGACCACAGCCCCAATCCTTACCTTACCTCAAGGAATGGATAATTTCATAGTTTACACCGATGCATCCTTAGAAGGAATAGGCTGTGTGTTAATGCAGAATAGACAAGTAATCACTTATGCTTCCAGACAACTTAAGACCTATGAGCATAATTACCGGACCCGTGACTTAGAATAAACTGCTGTAGTTTTCGCTCTTAAGAAGTGGTGACACTACCTTTATTGGATAACCTTTAGATATTTATAGATCATAATTAACCAACTGTTATTCATGAAAAAATTGCACAACAAATTTGATTGTGTTACCTATTTATGACACATGAATTGCATTTTTTGTAAAAGAAACTAAAAAATCTATGGCATTTAAAATTGAATAACGTAGATATTTCCATAAACTTAAGGCATATCATTTTAATGTTGCAAAAAAATGTTGCAAAACTTCTGCTAATTAATTTGAATATCAAAAATTGTCACAAATTTGTAACATACTGATACTGTGTTCCAATTTTGCATCATAAACAAAGTTGTGTGGCTACTTTATGGAAGTTTATGATAGTGTCGCAAAGCTTTTGTCACAAATTTAAGTCATTCAATTAAAATGACGCAAATTATGCCTCTAAGTTGTGACATGCTAATAATATGACGCAATTGTGCCCCAATTTTGCGGCACAATTATAATTGTGTTGTCTAATTGTGGTATTTTATTCAAGTGTCACAAATAAATTGTCACAATTTTGAGGAAAAAAAAAGGTGTCAAATTATGTCACAAAAGTGCGACGCATTAATTAAATGACGTAAAGATGTCGCAAATATAAGACACAAATACGTAAGTGCGGCATATTCACGACACCAACATGTAATGCCACATGTAAATATGTCGCAATGAGAAGCAGTGGGCCTAACTCCAGTAGAACTGTGGTTTGGGCCAGATGCGTGTAGCAGTGGACCGAATTGATGAAGCTTGGGTGCTGATGGATTCGGCCTATTGAATGTATCATTTTGGAAATGAATTTAGATGTAGTAAAACTTCACCAATAGTTCGGATGGTTCCGAATGCAATGAGAAGCTTTCTGAACCCGTCTGAAATGCCAAAAATCAAGAAAATCAAGATCCTTTGCAATTCTTCAAGATTTATCAATAGTAGTTCTCTTAATAAACCAAGAAGTTCAAGAACCTCAACATTTATCAAGATCCATTTCAAGAAGTTCAAGAACCCTTCCAAGAACTTCAAGAAATATGCCTATCTTCAAGTCGTGTGTTGGGGTAGCTTGGTTAATCTCACGGAGCTTTCTTTTGCACTTCTCGAACTAGGCACGGGGCGCCATACTGTGGCAGGGATCTAATGGCCAGGTGGAATGAAACCAATGATGGCCTCATCAAGTTGTGTAGGATTCATTATGTTGATATGATCTGATCCACAAGCAAGTGAAGGGCTTGGTCGTCTTGATCATTTGCGTTCTTGATTTCGAAATCAGTCCCGGCCACAGGGGGCCTATATATATCATGTACAGTTTGGGAGAGACTGTCGATAAGTACATGATTATGATTATTATGCCGAGGTGAGCTGGCCTTCGTTCATTGTATATGTGCACATTGATGAATGCCCCTATTCTCTTTATATACGCTGGATAAGTTGGCCATCATTGAGCGTACATGTAAACGCTAGCGATCGCCACTTATTCTCGAGATGAATTGGTTAGTTCGTTTAGGGTTCACAAAGAACTTTAAGTTGCTGCCCTTCATTCTCATTATATGTCTTTGAATCTTGTATGAGTCATGAATGCTATTTGTTAGGACATGCCTAAACTATATGCATAGGTAAACTTTACAACTTTGTAAATGTTTGAGAAAATAGTGGACTCTCACTGGGCAAGGACTTACTCCATTTTCTGATTTCCTTGTTTTCTATTTTCAAAATTTTGTAACAGATCCTTGGTATGAGTAGGATTTCACTCACTATCAACACTAGGATGGGACTGCATGAGGGCTGAACATATTACGTTAGTTTGATAAGAATGTACTTAGAGAGGTTATGTATAGCCATGCTTTTGCTTTTATGTTAAGTAATGACCTATGTACATTAAGGTTTGGCTGTTTTAATAATAAAAGAAGTTATTATTACTTTTCTCTACATGTTCTGAGTCTTGGTGCAAACCAGTCAGGCATTCAATGAAGCCAACCCCTTGTATGCGGGGTGGTGAATCTGGGGTGTCACACTTGGGCTAAGTGGGGTTGTGAAGATGTTCATAGTATGTAAAAGCTTGCAGTAATCTAACTTACTTTTGACTTGTAGGAGATGGCATTCAACAACTCTGGAAGCATCTACCCGTGTGATACCTAAGCTAAGGGGGTAGGATTCAGGCCAGCACCACTAGAGCACTACAGCGCTTGTCCCCGACGCATGAGCAGATGGTGGCTCAGGAGGTGGGAGCAATAGTGCACTTCCTAAATAGGGTGGTGCAGCATGTGATCAGGGAGAGAGATGAACTGCGTAGGGACAACGAAGCTCGCACGACGCAGTGACGACAGCACGACCTTATAGAGGCTCCTGATGATAATGCAGCATGGTCCACTTCCCTTGGGAAGTGCTCTAAACCATGACAACCGGCCTACTCGACGACCAGCTCTTACAGCCACGAGCTCCCATGGCAATGGAGGTGGAGGAAGTAGAGGAAGAAGAGTAAAATGAGGAAGATGAAGACTAGTAGTCCTTTAGGACAAGAGTGATAGGCACGGTAGTAGCGCGTTTAACTTAGTGCTTGTTTCGATGTTTTGGTAGAAGGGCTAGACAAATCTTTTGCCCTTTTATTCTACTTGTTTGTTGAGATATTTGTTTGTTATTTTTTTTGGTTGGAGAAGTGTTATCTCTCCAAACCACCCTTGGGAATAAAATTTCAGGTCACCCCTGGTAACTTCTAAATTAATTATCTGTTGTAGCATACTGTCTCGTTACCTTGCTTGCTTGAATGAACTAATTGGAAACCTGAACAACCTAGATGCATACGCCCTAGGTTCTAGCTAGATCATAACCAGACATATGGATAAGTTAGCCCAAACTAGGTCATACTACACTAAACAACTCCTTTGACATTGTAGATGGTAAGGGGCACACGTGGAAACAATGCATCCGGCTCTAGACTACACACCGCTATCCAAGGTTGTTAAACTCGTATATTGACTTAAACTCGTTTGAGGTCTAGAATCAAAATCGTAGAATCGGACCGTAGAATCAAAAAATAGGATTAAACTGTATAATTAATTCTATTAGTTTTCTCAATCTTAATACATACACAAATTTCACTATACTTGTAGCATAAAACTTAAATAGAATTAATAAAAACCACATTAAAGTGTCAAATTCTCTCTAAGATTACAATTGTTGAGTTGAGTAGTTAAGCATTGCCTTGGTCAGAGCTCTTGTCAGCAAACCCAGAGTCCCTTGTAAAATCTATCTCAAACAGGCGGAGTTTATATTTCACAATTTGACAACTTGTGGACTTTAAATACACAAGGATATTTATGGCAGCCTCATATGGCTCAACACCTATCAGGATGTAATTGACAAGCAAAGGATTGCATCTTTACGAGCTAAAATGCAATCAAAGGGATTTGAAGAGAGCATAGAAGTACTTGTGTGAGCAGCTTGAGCTGAAGCCCGGTCAGGTCTCTTCACAGGTCTCCAGTCGTGTCTCTTCTCGTCTCTTCATCGGCAGCTGTCTCTCTCTGTTTCCAAGTTTCCCTTTGGACTTTCCCGATTAGAGCTCAGCAAACTAAGGCAGCCAAATATTCACAAAAATGTAAAATTAGAAATTTTGGTTGGTTTGGGCCAAAAATAGCCCAATTAATTTGGAAAAGAAACCATTCCAGCAGCCCAATCCTTAAAATTATGATGCCCAATCACTTTTTTTTGAACTCACTCTAGACTCGTACGAGTTTAACGAGTCTGGAGCGAGTTTAGGCTTTCTACGAATTTCTAACGAGTCTGAATCGATTCTGGTGAGTCGATTCATAGACTCGTGTGAGTCTACGAGTCCAAGAATGAGTTTGACAACCATGCCGCTATCAACCACCTGACCACTTAGTGGCCAACTTACAGCGTCGACGAGAGCACCAGCCAGACGCTCATCGGGAGCTGACCTAATTCCTAAAACTTTAATAGCCCCGATTGAAGGAAAAGCTCGACAAGGACAAGGCCGAGGCCTGGCTGGAAAGCATAGGGAGAACGTTTGAGCTCATTGGATACACTGATTCGTGCCAAATTGAGTTTGCAACTTATTAGATGGATGACCCCGCTATGGATTGGTGACATGTGGTCAATCAAAAGTGGATTGCTGACTGAATGCCAAGGACCTGGGCCAACTTTGTTATCACATTCCAGGTCAAGTACTCGCCGCAAGTGGTGCGGTATAGAAGAGAGATAGAGTTCATGTCTTTTTGACAAGGGTCTAAGATAGTTCTAGAGTATGAGGCCACCTTCTCTAAGTTGTCCAAATACACACCAAGAATTGTGGGCACGGATGAGGATCGGAAGAAAAAGTTTATTTTGGGACTTAAAGCTCGAGATACAGTCCACCTTGACCGCAATTGATCTGCCCACCTATGCAGACGCTATTGAAAAGGCCCAACGTGTAGAGCGCGTACAGGATAAGATCACCGCATTCTGCTTTAGGCGCAATGACAAGAAGGCACTAAAGGCCAGCTAGGGTATTAGTAAGAACACCCACAAAGACAAGAGATATGACCACCACAGAATGAGCAATGACAAGGGCAAAGGAAAGGAGAAGTCCAAGGCCATCTGTTGTTTCTGCCAGAAAGCTTGCCATATCGAGGCAAAATGCTGGCGTAAGGCCAACAAATATTTGAAGTGTGAAAGTGACGACCATCAGATTTAGAACTGCTCTGCGATAAAGTCTCAACCGGGCCCTGTTAAGGAAAACCAAAAACTAGCAGGCGACCTGGGCAAGAGGGTAGCAGCCTGTGTCTTTGCTATCGAGCGCCGGGAGGGTAACGCAGCCAATGACGTGGTGGAAGGTACCTTTTCTATTTTGAACTTGCCTGCAAATGTATTGATTAACCCTGGTTCTACCCAGTCCTTTATTGCTGTGAACTTTGTGCCTAAGAACTTTGATAACCGAAAAAGTTGCCTTTTACATTAGAAGTGAGTACCCCAATTTTTGATGTGATGTTATGCACAGATAGTTTATACCGAGATTGTACAGTGAGTATCTAAGGGCAAAATCGGCTTGCGAATTTAGTGACCCTGGATCTAAGGGGCTACGATGCGATCCTTGGAATGGATTGGCTAGCTCAGAATTACACCTTTTCAGATTGCCGAGGGAAGGCAATAATTTTTAAGGATCCAAGACAGCTTGAAGTAGTATTGAGGCTAAGGAGCAAGAAGGCGGCCACTCCACTAATGTCCGGGATGAAAGCCCAAAAGTTATTATGGAAAGTAGCGCAGGGACTCCTAGCTGTAATGATAAACAAACCCAGGAAAAAAATCCAAGATTGAAAGTACCCACATCGTTAAGAAGTACCCAAACGATTTTCCGGAATAGTTAACCACCTTACCTCTTGCTAGAGAAATTGAGTTCACTATCGACCTTGTTCCTAGGGCAAAACCATACTCCAGGACCCCATACCTAATGGCCTCAGATAAACTAAGTGAACTAAAGAAAAAGCTTGAGGAGTTGTTGGCGCAAGGTTACATATGAGCTAGCACCTCGCCGTGGGGAGCCCTGGTAGTCTTTGTGAAGAAGAAGGATGGGACCATGAGAATGTGCATAAACTACCGAGGTTTGAACAACCTCACTATCAAGAACAAATATCCGTTTCCCCTGATCGATGAGCTCTTCGACCAGTTTCAGGGAGCGACAGTCTTCTCTAAGCTCGATTTACCAGCTGCAGATTCGGAGGAGGACATTCCTTATACCACTTTCAACACTCGCTACGGGCACTATGAATTCATTGTAATGCCCTTCGGGTTGACCAACGCACCAGTTGCATTTATAGATTTGATGCACCGAGTGTTTCAGCCTTATATGGATCAGTTTTTTGTAATCTTTATCGACGACATCCTGCTGTATTCCCGAAATGCAGAGGACCACGAGAAACATCTAAGGAAGGTGTTGCAGTAGTTGAGGGAACACCAGCAGTATGCTGAATTCAGCAAATGCGATTCTGGTTAGATCAGGTGTCAATTTCCAAAAAAGAAATTGCAGTGGACCAGGCCAAAATAGAAACCATAATGAACTGGAGGACACCGGAGAGTCCGACGGATGTACAGAGCTTCTTGGGGTTAGCGGGATACTACCAGAGGTTTATCCCCAAATTCTGGAAAGTTGCCGGGCCAATGACTAAATTGACCTATAAAGACATGAAGTTCGCATGGAGTTGAAGAAGAGGCTTACGTCTGCCCCCGTATTAATGCTACCTGAGGGGAAAGGTGATTGCTTACGCATCCCAAAAGTTAAAGGTGCACGAGCAAAACTATCCGACCCACGATTTGGAGCTAGCAGTCATAATCTTGGCATTGGCCAAGTGGAGGCATTACTTGTACGGAGTGACTTTTGAAGTCTTCTCTGACCACAAGAACCTTGGGTACCTATTCTCCCAGAAGGATCTTAACCTAAGGTAGAGAAGGTGGATGGAGTTTCTGCAAGACTATGACTGTACAATCCAGTACCACCCTGGCAAGGCAAACGTGGTAGTCGACGCTTTGAGCAGCAAAGCCCAATTAGCGAGAGTGGAAGTCTGCTCTAACGTGCGCATTAAGGCCGATTTACCAAAACGAATTAGGAAGGCTCAGGAGGAGGATTTGACCTTGAGCTACGGAATTGGGCTAGCGCAACAAAGTACGCATCTCGATTACCAAATAGTACCTGATGGAGGCCTGCGGTATTAAGGAAGGTTATACGTGCCAAACAATGATGCCTTGAAGCAGGAGATAATAGAGGAAGCCGACAAATCGAAGTAAACGGTGCACCTGGGGAGCACAAAAATGTATAAGGATTTGAGGACCCAGTACTGCTGGTACAACATAAAAAGAGCATTTGCTCAATTTGTATCAACCTGCTTAACGTGCCAGCAAGTAAAGTGAAGCACCAATGACCATCAGGTTGTTAAAACTGCTGGAGATTCCAGAATGGAAATGGCAACACATCACCATGGATTTCGTCAGTGGACTACCGAATTCACAATGCAACCGCGATGCAGTGTGGGTGGTAGTGGACCGACTCAAGAAGACGGCCCACTTCATACCGGTAAATGTCAAGTATTCAATGGAGAAATTGACCCAACTTTATATACGAGAGATAGTAAGGCTGCATGAAGTGCCAGCCATTATCACATCGGATCGGGACCCTCGATTTACTTCTAGATTATAGCAGTATTTGCAGCGGGCATTGGGTACGAGGCTAAACTTTAGTACTTCCGCTCATCCTCAGAGTGATGGACAGTCCGAGTGCACTACACAGATTCTCGAGGACATGCTCCGAGCTTGTTCCATGGACTTTGGAGGGGTGTGGGATACACACTTGCCATTGATTCAATTCCCCTATGAGGCTTTGTATGGGAGAAAGTGTTGGTCCCCCCTGTATTGAGACGAGGTAGGAAAGAGGAAAGTTACTCCAACCACCCTGGTCCCATTGGTGGAAGAGGCGTACGATGACAAAAGATAATATGTCAGCAACTACAGACCGCACAGACCAGACAGAAGCATTATGCAGATAGACGTTGCAAGGATTTGAGCTTCGAGGAAGGGGACTGTATTTTTGAAGGTTGCCCTGTACACCCACATCATTAAGTGTGGGAGATGAGAAAAGTTGGGTCCTCGGTTCGTGGGACCCTTTAAAATCTGAAATGTGTAGGCGAGGTCGCCTATCAGCTAGAGTTACTTGTATCCATGGGGAGGATGCATCCAGTTTTTCATGTGTCGATGCTACGGAAATACGTGGCGATTTAGAGGCACATGGTATAGCTTGATGACCTAGAAATTGAGGAGACACCAGAGTATGAGGAAAAACCAGTACAAATTCTAGACCGAAACACCAAAAAGCTAAGAACGAAAGAGATCACCCTAGTAAAAGTGTAGTGCAAGAGCCATAGGGTCAAGGAGGCAACCTGGGAACCCGAAGCGGAGATCCGCGAGAAGTACCCGTACCTGTTCATCGAGTGAGTGAGGGAATTTCGGGATGAAATTCGTTAAGTGGGGGAGAATTCGAAGCCCTGGATTTTTCAGAGAAAAGTCATAGGGACAAATATGGTTAATTAAGAAAAATGTTTTAAATTAGGTGTTGACATGGAATGTGACTTGTGTGCTTGAATAATTTTGTGAAATTAAAATGTGCTAAAGGGTGTGGTATACTCCCCTGGGAAATTAGGAGGAAGTACGTGCATTAAAAAGGAAAAGGAAATTAATTTAGGAAGTTTCTGGTGAAGAGAAGGGGCGAAACGGCACCATCGGGCCGGAGCGGAGCCAACTGCGCGCGCTGGGCAATGCCCAAGAGGGGCAGCACGCGCTACGCATGGCGCGTGCCCATCGCGCAGCTGGGCACCACCTCCAGCAGCTGGAGTTCGAATTTTGAACTCGGATCTGGATTTCTTTCAATCCAAATACGAGAAAAATCAGTAGAAGCTAACCTACTCTCGACCTAGACCTAGGAGACACTATATAAACATCCTTACACACGTTTGGAAGGATTTTAGAAGCCCAAACCAAGAGAAGAAACTCTTCCTCCAAGTTTCAGAAAACCTAGTTCGTAGCCACCTTGAGGAGCAACCGCCGCCGCCGTCGTTGCCTGAAAATCACCGTCGTCACTGTTAATTGGAACTCTTGCATCTCCTCAACAAGTTCGTAGCAATCTTAGGACAAGGGTAAGTCCACGGTAGTAAAATTAAAACCCCCAAAGAGGCATGAACACATAGGTTGAGAAATTTAATATTGCAAGTGGGTTATGATTTTTCTTCACGAGAGGGGGAAATCTAGAACATGGTTGGATTTCATGTCAAAATGTTTAGGTTATTAGTATTGATCTTAGTCTATAAACCTATGTTTTTTGAATGGTCAAAATTCGGGTAGCAAAACGATGGCCCTGAAAAAACCACCTCACGAGGGCGGATCTTGGTAAGCACCTTTACCACGAAGTGCCGACAGTTCCCCGCCTGCGTGTGCGGTGATGCGCACTTGGCCAGCCCACATGCGCAGGCTGTGCGTGCATGGCTAGCCCGCGCGAGCACGGCATGGCCAGCGCACATGAGCGTCGGGCTAGTCCGTGCCAACCTTGGCCCTTTGATCAACCTTGACCCACTTGAGACTAACCTGACCTGTCTGACCAACCTTGACCTGTTTGACCAAAACTTGACCCTTTGACTCGACTTCACCGGTTTGAAGCCAACCTTGACTCGTTTGACCCGACCTTGACCCGTTGACCCAAAACTTGCCCTTTGACTTAGAGTTGACCTTAAAAGTCAAAGGTTCACTGAAAAGTCAAAGTTTGAGCAAAAAGTCAAAGTTGACCGTAAAAGTCAAACTTAACCAGAAAAGTGAAAGTTAACTCGAAAACGCAAAGGTTGACCGTAAAGTCAAATTTCACTCAAAAAGTCAAACCAAACCCAAAAAGTCAAAGTTAACCGAAAAGTCAAAAAGTCAAAGGTTGACCCTAAAGTCAAATTTCACTAAAAAAGTCAAACCTAACCCAAAAAGTCAAAGTTAACCAAAAAGTCAACCGTAACCTGAAAAAGTCCAAGTCAACCCTAGTTGACCCAAAGGTCAAACTTGCTTAGGAAAGTAAACCACTTCTCCTTAACTGATAACCGTGTCTCCGTCATCCGCAGGAGTTGATTGTTGACGGAGTTGACCAAGTCGAACGACACACGTGCTGCCCAGACCTCCTGGGCAGGGATTACTCGCTAGTTTCCTAAGTTTTAAATGAACTATTTATGTAGTATTTATGTGTGTATATACTAGTACGATGTTGTGTTTATTTTCCTAACGACGTTTCCTATGCCTCCCTACATGTTGGTTTTCTTGTTTGAACTTGACATGAAACCTACGTGCTTATGTGCTACATTCCTACTTGATGCTATGCTATGCTTGCTACATACTCTGTTTAACATGGTATGTTTACTTGCTTACATGCCATTATGTATTCCTACACGATGGGATAGCATGTACCACCAACCTAGAAGGACGGTAGACTTCTCAACGTAAGTTGCATATCATATAGAGTTCATGCTGCCTCTAGAAACATATGAAGCATTCTAGGGTTGCAATGATCACCTTAGCGTGAAATAGATCAGAGACGTACTAGATAAGACTTAGGCTCCAAGTCTTCTTGCTGGCCTTGTCAAGTAACCTCTTACCCATTAGGAAGGGTCTGTCGATGAACGTGTCGCAAATAGTCGACACTCATTCGTTATGAGAGGAACACTTGATGGCCTGAAATGTGAAAGGACCAGGATCCAAAACCCCTGCCGTCGAGCATACCTCCATTGTACGTCTGCCGCAGGGGCGATGTGCTTTGCAAACCATCAAACACTTGAACAACTCGAACAACTTGAACACGGAGATAGATTTTGACCTAGCTTTAGTAAGGAATGCTTGCTTGTGAAATCTACTTGCTAGGAGTCTAGTGGCTCAATTATGTGCATATGACTGCTGTATCTATGTTGCCATGCTCGTTATATCCTATCTGCCATATACCTGACTATGATACATGATTTGCTGACCCGCCTGAATTGCTTAGCTTAATTTCCTGTAATTCTGATGTTACATGATTTCTTATACACATCTGTACAGATATATGCATGAACTGTGTACTTGATTGTAAGCCTATTTTATAAAGACCTACGGTGGGATTTTCTAAACCCCAAGGTCTCTTAATGAGCTTAAGCTCACCCCATTCCCTTTGAAAATTTGATTATAGGAGCTTGACGTGCGTACACTAGAGGTGAGGCTGATGGAAGTCCATAATAACACCAAAGGGGTGACTTGTAATAGATTAGTTCATATATATAATGTTCGGGAGGATAATTTGGCCTAGGGCCGTCCTCATATTAGTTTTACCTTATTTTTCGCTGCCATGAATCCTTGAATCTTTAGAATAATATCAGTGAAGTATGACGCTTTTGCTTTACTCTGTATCAATTGTTGGGCGCAAGCCCTGTATAACGATCCCGGGCTGGCTCCCTTCTCCTCGTCGGGAATGGTTTTCTGAGGCAAGAGGGTCGAGTGTGAGGCAACACAATCGATACCACTTGTAGGATATAAATCAATATAAAATATATCCTAATAACACATAGAGATTAACGTAGCAAAAATAAATCTCTTTATACCAAACAAACCAAAACAACAAAGTTCTCAAAGGCTTTTCACAATAACAAGTCAGGATTTTCTATAACTGACCTCACAACCTCTCACATCTTTTATCTCTGTTCTTCTCTGTCTATCTCTTTCATTATAATGGTAACCTATTACCTCAATTTATAGGCTAAACTATCCCTAAATCCTACCATTAATCTGATTCACAACTATTTCCTAAAACAACTAGGTTTTCCAAAAGAAACGCTAAACCAAATAGGAAATAGACAAATAACAAATCCTACTACAATTATAATTACTTAATTAATACAAGTTTGGTTTAAATTATCTATTTCCAACATCCTCATGTACATCTCATACCACAGTGATTTTAATGAAATGTGCATTCTACGTACAATGGTGTTGCGATTCTTTGCACATGTGTAGCACTTTTTTCCCCATTTTTTTCTATTTCACTTTTGAATACGCATATTTTTGTCCCTTTTTCACTTTTAAAAGCAAGAACAACCATAGACTGACTGTAATAAGCTAATCTAAAAGGTGCATACAAATGAAGCAGTACAGCTTCTGGTCTAGAAGATCAAGAACTTCACTACTTCTTCCCTTCTCCTCTACGTTGACCTCTGATGTCCCTGTAGTGTTGGTTAGAAAACACAAGCCTTCATTAACCTTGGCCATGTCATTGAAAAAATACAAACCTTTATTAACTTTTAGTCAGTCTGTTATGACCAGTTTTTATCTTGTATTGAGTTTGTATTTGTTTACAACAATATGTTTTATAATTTATTGTCAATTTTAACACATCTATTTGTTCGATTATATTTTCTTACGTTTCTAATCTAATTCCACATAAATTTATTTCAAAAATTTTTTTTATCACAAAATAAGTTATCATTCATGTCAATTGAATATTTAAAAACTTTCATTAGTTAAAAAAAAAAAGAGGAAATCCACTAAAAGAAAAAAAATCACCTATACTTTGTATAATCAATTTTCTTGAAGCAAGAAAATCAGCAATTGTCTATGTTCCATATGTCAAAACTAATCAAGCAGCCAAAAAGAAGATTTGTTTCGGGCAATGTTGTGAAGGAAGGAGCAACCTCTTCGTTGATCGGCAGTAACCGATTAAAAATCAGTTAAAACCGGCTCCATTGGAAATAGCCAACCAAATAGCGGGTAAAACTGATCCAATACTATTTTGGCCATTTTCTAGAATTTCAAATGTGCTAGAATAACCAATCTTTCATCAGAACGACCATATTATGAAAATAGTCGTTAGAAATCAATTTGAGGCTATTTTGCGCCAATTATAGATACGTACAAACTTCAAATTGATGGGTAATCATCCCTCAACAATTCATATACTCTCAAGCATCGTTTGGGAGCTAATTTCATCAATCTATGTTTTAGATTAGCTCTTTGAGGTAGGATTTGAGAGTTTTTAGAAAGAGGCTTTTATGGCCAATTGTTTGAGCATTATTGTACACTTGTAGTTGAGCAAATCATTTCTTCTCATCTTTGTATAAGTCCCAACCAAGAGAGTGGTTGAGACATATTTAAAAAGTTCAAATATCTTGTTAAAGAGATAGGCAAGGTGAAAGAGTGTTGAGTAAGTCCTAATTACTTGAGACTTATTAGGCTAAACATTTATTTCCTAAGACAGTTGGAGTCTTGAATAAGACCCAAAGTCCTTAAGGAATGATAAGGCAAAATATTCATTCATAGTCTTAGGAAATTATGAATAAATTCTAGCTTAGAGTTAAGTTAGGAATTTCTTGTAATAAGTCTAAGATCAAGAGTTTGATCTTAAGCAAGTGTTAAGATTTTGAGACAGACCTTTTAGTGTTTCCTATAGTGTGTTAGGGAATCTCAAGTTGTAGAAATTCGAGAGTGGACTAGGAGTTAAATAGAATCTGAACCACAATATTTCTATGGGTTTCATCTTTTTTAAGTTCGCTTTATAAATTGTTCTGACAAAATACACTTCACACAATTACTTTTGGCTTTTGGTTTTGAATTGTTATTTGAAATGGTTCTTTTAAAGTTTCTCATATTAGATAAAAAAAAATTTAGAAGTTCCAAGAACCTAACTCACAGCTCCCCCTCCTAGGTTACTATAGGGATTTCAGAAGAGTTAATCTGAGTTTAGAAGAAAGGTACAAGGGTTATCCAAGATTAGCCAAAGCTAGGCTGAGAACCAACTAAAGAACAAAAAACAAAAAGAGTAAAAAGGTAAACTCACCTCCAGCTCAGCCAAGGGTTATTTATTTTGGATAGTTCCAAACTGAATGGTAAAATCCTTCAAAGGCATTAATCTTATTAAACTTAAGGTCATTAAATCTCTTAATATATTAAAAAGGTTCCTGGGCATGCATTTAATTGTTTTCAAAAGAGTTTAGAAGACTTTCGAAGGATCTAGAATCTTCTCAAAATTAAAGTAGAAATGCACAAGTGGGAACGCTTGCCTGAAAGGTGAGAGCGCGATTAGATTTACTCTAAAACCAAAGGGCAGCCAAAATCAAGCTAGTGTGTGTGTATTTATTTTCCTTGCTTTTTTTTGAATTATTAATTATTATTTAAGATTTAGCTTAAAAGAATTCTTGCATGTTTTCTTTAAGGAATAAGTAGAGCTCCTAATATAGTAGTTCTTTTATTTGTTTTACAATTAGGAATTTGGATATCCTGAAATGATGAGATAGCCGAATTATGTTAGGAATTAGAATAGGTAGGTAATTTTCTTTCCTTTACGTGATCTTTTGTTTGCTTTTCTTTTATTAGAATTGCATATTAATTAGGTTTTAACTTTGCCTAATTAAATTTACTATTCACTTAAATTCTTTGCTTTGTTTATATTTTATAAAGAATTTGATTGTTCTATCGAATGCAAGTAATGGTGGGATTAAAAGGGCTTTAACCACTACTACAAAATTGTTAAAAGCCACTGTATCCATATGCACAAAGCCATCACATGTTCGCAAGTTCCCCCGTTGGCTATATAAGGGGTGGCTTTTTAAGTTAAAAGCCTTAGCTTAAAAAATCGGTGACTTTTCCAAAAAAAGAGGAAACAAAGCCACCGCGTGAAGGTATACCCAGTAGCTTTGTTGCGGAAAAATGTAAAACATTGCCACCGGTTGGAGATATACCGGTGGCTTTGTTTCGAAAAGTTAAAAACAAGTATTTACTTGTTTGTGTCTATGAGTGTAGACCGAGTAAAAAAAAATTTTATTTATAACTGCTTTTATAAAGGAGCTTCACCTCCCGAAATGAGTCTCCAGTCAATGTGGGATTTGTAAATTCCACCAAGAAAGCAAAAATTTATTTGCATTTACTGTGATTCAAACCCGAGACCATAACACTTATTTTCTTCTTGCATGACATCAGATCCCACCAGGTTAGGCATGCTTATCTATGCAAAAATGGGTTTAACCATATATATAGTATGTATATATATATACTATATATATTGTCTTTTAAAACTTGTGAGTTTAATTACTCAATTTTCTCTTTGAGTGTCCATTATATTTGTTTTCTCTAAAAGTTGCGATTTCCTATAAAATTACTAATTCTCACCCAGGTTCAAACATTGACTAATTTTCAGATATTTTTCTTAACTTTTTTTTTTCTTTTCTAAACTATGTGTATTCCTATTAAATTTATTGATGTGAGTTGTCGTGAAAAGTCCCATGTTGAGGAAGTCGACTACCAAGGAAGGATCGAACTTTAAAGGTCACAGACTTACTATCTGATAATAAACTTGACAATCCCTATTTAGACTAGGTGAGACTAGCTCGTTTTCAATCCTAACTAGATACAAAAATGAAGAGGTGAACCAACTAAAAATCTAGGTGGAGCAAATAACCTAGATACCCTAAGTTCTGGAGCTTTGACGAGTTCAATACATAATAAACACACAAGCTCAAAATAAAAAGATGAGAACCCAAAGTAAAGGATAAACATCACAATTATATCATGAATTCTGAGTTGGATGGTTTTGGCTACCCCCTATTTATAGGTGATAGGGTTGGTCGAAACTTACAAGGAAAGAAACAAGAAAAGAATCAAAAGTGGAAACAAATGAGAGTTGGAATCGAATTACAAACCAAATTTGAAAAGGAAACTCAAATAAGGTAGGGTGAAAATTCAGTTGCCTCCTTTAAAGAGGAAACCCAAAAATTCACTAAAAATAAAATAGGGAAAGGAAAGCTTGAATTTGATAACTTGAAAAGAAAATCCAAATTGAAGTAGGAAAGAAAATCTACTTTAAAAAGGAAACTATAATTAAATCAAGTTGTAACCAATTAAGGTAACTTAACTTAATTATAATTATTATTGGAAGAGAAAAGGAAAAAGAAACCATGCAATTTTCAAATCCTCTCAGGGAACTTGTGAAATTCACAAGAACCCTGGAGCTGATATGCACAGATCTGTGAAGGAGAAAAGGGCCGTGGCGTGGGCCTGCGGCAATCGCAGGTCTGCAAAGCAGGCTCTTTGCGGTTCTTCTTTTGACTTCTGCTGGGCCAACTTGAGAAACTTGGATGCTGCATGGATTGACCCAAAGTAAGGTGGAGCATGAATTGTGGATGAAAGTAAGGTCCCCCAACTTTGGGGGACTTTCCGGGAGTCGGGCCTTTATTGTTGCCGGACCGGTGCTGGATGGCGGAACTCGGGCTTTTTATCTTTTGGCAAAAATATCTTGGGTCCGGTCTGGGAGTAGTAGTTCGGATGTCCGCATCATTTATAACCCATCACAATTAATTAATAATATGGTAAAAATAAAATATTAAAAAATATTAATTTATTTATTTTCATTTCAAATATTAATCATAATAATTCTACCTATATTTGTTTCAAACATGCATATTTAACCTTTATAATTAAATTTAAATTATTATTAGTATTTTATTAACTCTATTTATGTAGATATGTTATTAACAGATGACATAAATTTTCTTAATTTAGGGCCTGTTCTTTAGGTAAAACTGGCACGAGAATCAATTCATCTCCTGATTGGTTTTGTATATTGGTTGGGATTTGAAACTTACGCTTTCGGTTGCATGCGATTTGTTGTGGGTTAATTTATATTTTCGGTCAAGCTGTTGTGATAGCTTTTTTTCGTGAGGTTGCCAATGCTTTCAAAATTAAATAAGAATTGAAGGTCATGGTAATTTGCTTATTTTGGCCTAAAAATTAATTGAATTGTGTTGATTGCAACATTGCCATTGAATGTTTGGATGCTTTTATGCTGAAACTAGGTTTACAATTTTACATCATGTTGTTTTTTTTTTTTTTGGTGGAGAATTTATTGTTCATGACATGTTTTCATTTAAGCTTTGATGTTGGAAATTTTATTTGTTTGCTGGGTTGTGGTTGAATATTTTGTCTTTTGAAGACTGCTTTTTGTGTTATTTTCTGATTTGAAAATCTCAATTATTTGAACTTCCAGATACTATTGGACTGGACACGAAGGAAAAATCTTGTTGTCTCAAGTGCTGCTCCATCTGCATCGGGTTCTGATGTAGAAAATTTGTTAAAGCTGCTCTTTCAAAAAACTGCAGGTGTGCTAGCTTGTGAGAATTTTTTAGGTTGATGTGATGTAGCCCATGAAGTGTTTGCAGAAATGACTAAATGAAACTTAATGATTTCAAACTAGTTTTTAGATTTTTTTTTTTCTCAAAGAAAGCTATTTATGTGAGGGTGTATACACACTACTGTGAGCTACTACTAATGTGGTGCAATATATCCCATTTCCACCACATTAGATTTTTGAAGAAGCCATTTTTCCTGCAGGATTAGAGTCACGTTGTGGAATTGTGGGATTGACGTTTCTCCAATGGATTGTGTGTTTCTGCTGTTGGCGAATCCTCCTGGTTGGGTTTCATTTTAATTCTGGTGCTTAAAATTTTTGTTTCCCTGTAAGTGAGTTTCCTATCAATTGTTTTTGGCATGATTTTTGTTTGGGCAGTAAGTATATCTTGGCAAAAATAGGGCAATTCCTTTTTCTTTTCTTTTTTAATATAAAATTTGTTATTCTTGGCATTTAGTGCTTTTATTGGGATCTTATTAGGGTTGGAATTTTCCTGCTTGTTGTATCCTTTTGGTTACTCAGTGAACAATTATTGCTTTGTGACAATGGTTGATGGAAAAAGTGGCTACTGAGGCTTGTTTTTGCAAAATTTTGCTATGCTTCTACTAAGTTGGACATTCTTTTCCCTTAAAATACTGGATGAGATTTGAAGTTGGTGGGTTTTGCATTATAGTGGATTGGGAAGAGAAAATGATGACAAAATAACAAATTATATTGTTAAACCAATGTTGATTCTCTCATTTTGTTCTCGAATTATATATGCTATTTGTTTTTCTTCCTTGGTGTCATAGGTGAACATATGCTTCTATTTTTTTGTTATTTTTTAAGCATTGGAAGCTGAAGAATTTATCCTTCTCTTGAAGTTTTGAAAGCTAAAGTTGGTATGTTTCAAGTATGCAATTGGGGGAGGCACTTGGTACCCGTTTTCACTAGTTCGGATGACAGTAGAATCTCTAAGGTTAGCAGTCGTTTTTCTTTAGGGAAAAAGTACTGTCTCAATTTTGATGTGGTATAAACTGCTTTAATTTGTTCTATAATGATTGCTAGGCTGCAACTTTACTACTCATATTCAGCTGATGCATATTTAAAATAAATATCATTACACTATCATTGGGAAATAATTAGAAGCATCTTTGTACAGTTATCCTATCCGAACTGCTCCCACAAAACACAGACCCTATTCAATCTTGACTTACATTTTTCCTTCTCTTCCATCTTAATTGATACCTCTACTATCTGATGACCAATGAATCTTCATTTCAAAATTATATTGTGCTGTTAAGTGAAAAACTAATGTTGCTTCTCTCTTTCTGTTTCTGCCCTTTTTAGCTTTATGTTTCTGTCCTTGGCCTCATAGGTCAATATATGGTTCTATCATTTATTTTTTAAAATTTTTTCTTTCGTTTCTTTTAAGCATTCGCTGCTGAACCATTTATCCTTTTTCTTGAAGCTTTAGAAGCTGAAGTTGCAAGGTTTCAAGTGTGCACTTTCTTGGGTGAGGCACTTGGTACAAATTTCACTAGCTGCGTGACACTTGAATTTAGGAGGTTAGCAATCTCTTTTTTTAAGGGAACAGCACTGCCTCAATTATGATGTGGTATTAACTGCTTCAATTTGCCCTTTAATAATTGTTGGGCTACTAGAGATCATTATTGTGTCATTAGGAAATTAGAAACATCTCTGTAACAGTTATCCTTCTAGAACTCCACAAACGCACAGACCCTCTTAAATCTAGACTTCCTTCTTTCCTCTTCTCCTATCTTAATGGAGGCATCTACTATCTGATGACCTTTGAATCTTCATTTCAAGTTCACAGTGTTCTGTTAAGTGAAAAACTAATGTTGCTTCTCTCTCAGTTTTGCATTCTAGCTGCTTTTTTTTTTTCATTTTTTTTTCCTTTTCCTTTTTGCTTTATGTTATGTCCTTGGCTTCATAAGTCAAAATTTTGTTCTATTTATTTATGTATTTTGTAAGCATTGGTAGCTGAAGCATTTATCCTTCTCTTGAAGCTTTGGAAGTCTAAAGTTGTAAGCTTTCAATTAACCAATTGGGAGAGGCAATTTGTATGCGTTTCACTAGTTGGGGTGACACTTGAATTTTCAAGGTTAGCTATTTGTTTTTTTTTCTATAGTGGAAAAGAATGCTCCAATTGTAATGTGATTTTGAAATGGTTTATAATTTCGTTTAATGACTGCTAAGATCTTAATAGATGACTTTATTCTTGTTTATGAACTTTCTTACTAGCATTGGGATTGATGAGTTTAATATGGTAGTTGCTTGATTCTTTTCACGTGCTCTTAGAATCAGTATTGTATCTCTTTAAAATAGGAATATGAGTTATGTTGACAAAGTAGGAATAGGAGTTATGTTGATTAAATAGGTAAATGATCAACTTTTCATTAATATTTCATTTTATATTTCATTTTAATGCATTAATATTCGTTTCTCACATCAATTGTCGTAGATGAGAAAAGAGATAAATAACACCGATAAGAACAACACAAACATCCATTCAAATGGTACTTCACCAAAGGTAATACAAATAATTATACTTTTATATTAATTTCACAACTATATGTGTTAAATATAATTAATTTTGTTAAAATTATTTAGGAACAAGGAAAAAGGTCCAAGGATGAGCAAGAGGAAGGCAAAATAATCTTCTTCAAAATGTGATAATTTGACTTATGGAATTTGCATTCGAGTCATGGAAGATAAATTTAGACATTTGCAATTTTTATTTATATATGTTGAGTGATGAATTTAAATTATGATATTCTAACTTTGACATTTAGCAAATATTTGATTTCATATTTTGAATAATATTCTAGTTGACTTATTTTTTCTTATATACAAATTGTGAATTATTTACTTTAACGCATTTGTGTAGCACAATTTATGCAACAAAAAAAATAATGACGTAAATTGTGTCGCAAATTATTATGTGACATAAATTTTACAGATGCGATATTGTGTCCCAAAATAACATTACGACATTTCAAATAATGACGTCACATGTGTAGCAAATAAATATGTGATATTAGCCGTAATGACACAAATTAGTGTAACAAATAATGCGTCATTGTAACTAATGACACGTAATGTGTCGCAATATTTATGCGACAATAATTAAGTGATGCAAAAGATGTCGCATCTTTTGTGGCACAACTAGTAAACAAATGCCATACAAAAGGCTACATAGCCTATTGTGACACGATCAAGTTTGTCGCAAACTTGTGTCTCTAATTTGTGTTTGCGACATTAAAGGTATATTTTGCGACACAATTTACGTGTCACGAATGCTCTTCGACATTTTAAATGTGACGCCACATTTGTCGCAAATAATCTTGCAACATTCATTTTAATGACACAAATCAGTGTCGTAAATTAGTATGCGTCAATAAGACAAATGACGCATAATGTGTCGCTAATTTTAAGCTACATTTAATTTAGTGCCGCAAAAAGTGCCATACATTTGCAGCACAAGTGAAAAAAAAGCTCCACAAATTTGCTTCCCCACCTTTTGCAACTCAATAACAAGAGAAGCATAATGTGTCGCAAATTAGTATTTGTGACACTAAATCGACTTTCAGCGACACATTTTCCAAGTCGCGAATACCCTTTGACGTTTTAAGGCCTTGTTTGGTAAGTATACTCAAACCATGGTTTGAGTCTCATTTTGATTTTATAATAGTTTTTCGTCATTTTCGATAAGCTTTTTTACATTTCCAATAAACCTTTTTCTATTTCCAACACACCTTTTTACATTCTCAATGTAATTTTAATATTATAAAATCAAAATGAAACTCCAATCATGGTTTGAATCTCTTTACCAAACAGGGCCTAAATGTGATGCCGCATTTGTCGCAAATAATCTTGCAACATTCATTTTAATGACACAAATCAGCGTCGTAAATTAGTATGCGTCAATAAGACAAATGACGCATAATGTCGCGAATTTTAAGCTACATTTAATTTAGTGACGCAAAAAGTGCCATACATTTGCAGCATAAGTGAAAAAAAAGCGCCACAAATTTGCTTCCCCACCTTTTGCAGCTCAATAACAAGAGACGCATAATGTGTCGCAAATTAGTATTTGCAACACTAAATAGACTTTTAGCGACACAATTTCTGGGTCGTGAATACCCTTCGACCTTTTAAATGTGATGCCACATTTGTCGCAAATAATCTTGCAACATTCATTTTAATGACACAAATTAGTGCCGTAAATTAGTATGCGATAATAAGACAAATGATGCATAATGTATCACGAATTGTAAACGACAATTAATTTAGTGATGCAAAAAATGCCATACATTTGAGGCACAAGTGGAATAAAAGCGCCACAAATTTGCTTCGCCACATTTTGCGACTCAAACAAGAGACACATAATGTGTCGCAAATTAGTATTTGTGACACTAAATCGACTTTTAGCGACACAATTTCCTTGTCGCAATAGGTCACTTTTCTTGTAGTGTCGTTTTTTCAAAGGATGCATGTCGATCATAAGTTAATTCCAGTAAACTTTATTAGTTAATTGATTCATGCGAGTTTGTGTATAATATATAAAAGAAATAACAAATATATGATAAATAAATTAATGATTTAGAATTAATAATGCATAATCCAAAAGGAAAATAATTAATAAGGAATAGATTAATTATTAATATCAATCATGTATAATTCAAAAAGGAAATAAATAATGAAGAAGAAATTAATGATTAAGAATCAATCATGCATAATTCAAAAAGAAAATAACTAGAAAAAAAGGAATACTATTAAGCCTATAATTAAGGAAATAATTAATTATGCACTCAAGGGTAATTAAATAAAACATAATATAAAGATTCTATTATGTGCACAATAATTTGCACATAATATGTGCAACCAACATTATCCTAATATTAATTACTTGAATTTTGAGTATACAGAATTTAAACATCGAGCTCAACAAATACTCCTGGTGTTGAAACTTGTGAAAGCCTGGATTAGACGGTAACAAATTAAATACTATAGGATATGAAGATAGTGGGTTTTCTTGTTGAATTTAGTCTGACCTGTCATATGACGTGGACGTCCACATAGGACAGGGTCACTGACCCTGAGGTAAGTAAAAATTTCTTCAAGGAAAACTGCTTTGCTCCACTCCACTGAGCAGGGAGCTTTTATTATTCGAAAAGGCAGAGCTATGCTCTTATTTCAGTGATGAAATTGCATCAATCGCAAAGCCCAGTTGACAATCAGCTCCAATAAGTGAGTTCTCGTATTTGATTATGTCTACCTATGTAATCTTTTGAAAGGAATGCAAACCTGGAAAAGATCAATACAGAGATGCGCTTGAATACATATATGAATTATGTATCGGCGGATACAGGGCTGGGTGAGGCAATGCCGATGCCCCGCCTTCCACTAGGAGCTTAGGGTAGTAGTAATACTACCCCTAAGCTCCGCCCCGCTGCCGCCACTGAAAAAATTTAGGGCATGGTGCGCTTTGCTAGCTGCTGTGAAGAAGAATACGTCTTCTTCTTCTTTTAATTTTGTACCCTTTAAGTAAGACGATGTCATTCTACTTAAGGGGAAATTTTTTTTATAAAAAAAGGTAGAGGGTCAATTTTGAAGACCAAATTCACAAATTATACCCCTCCTTCAATTCTAATTGAGTGAACTGCCAAAAATATCATCATACTTTTTCAAAATCTCTGGTTTGGTCACTAAACTTTTTTTTCCCCAGAAATGTCACTATACTTTCCAAAAGTTGCCGAAAGTGCCATTTTGCTGTTCGGCTCAGTTAGCACTAACGGAATAGGTTCTTTTTAGGGGTATTTTTGACAACAACTAATAAAAAAACACTGTTCATATTCTTCCTAAAAAACACTGTTCATCTTCTTCTTAAAAAAAAAAAACGACGACTCCCCCGCCTCCAACCACCTAAGGTTTCCATTGGTGGTGACGAATCTTTTGCCTCCAACCCAGTTGATTCCGACGACGAAGTGGAAACCGAAATTGCCGCTATGAATGATTTTACTGGACACCGCACTGGCTCTGCTGCTTGATGAAAAGGCTTTTTTCTTATTTAGCTTCAGACATTTTCAAGTAATTTTTTATTTTGATTATATATCAATTAGATGAAGATCTTGCACCTGCCCCGCAGCCTATTTCATTTTTATAAATTTTGTTTGATCCTAATCGAAAACGGAAATTCCGAAAATAGCTATAGTTGTTTGAGTAACATTCTCAAGAATATGAACTAGTTGGAAGGAGCAAAATCTTAAGTCAGGAAGGAGCAAAATCTTAAGTCTGGAAAGCTAACCTTGCTAATCCAAAAACTAATTCTCCAATTTAGTACATCTACGGGTACACCAACTGCAGTAGCTAGAGCCTTTGAGCTCTAGTTGTAAAAAATGGAGCGGTAATTTCGGCTTCCACTTCATCGTCGGAATCAACTGGGTTGGAGGCAAAAGAGTCGTCACCACCAATGTAACCTTGGGTGGTTGGAGGCGGGGGAGTCGTTGGTTTTTTTTTTTTTTTTTTTTTTTATTAGTTGTTGTCAAAAATACCCCTAAAAAGAACATATTCTGTTAGTGCTAACTGAGCCAAACAGCAAAATGACACTTTTGGCAACTTTTGAAAAGTATAGTGACATTTCTGGGGAAAAAAAAAGTTTAGTGACCAAACGAAAGATTCTGAAAAAGTATGATGACATTTTTGGCAGTTCACTCATTCTAATTCTAATTCCTCCCTTTCCCTTTTACTTCTAATCCCTAAAACCCAATTCACAAATCAACCCCCTCCCTCCAATTTTTTTTCCAAGGAAATTTTGGCCAAGATTAAAATTAAAGAAATTTTGCATCATTTTCAACAAATAAGTGATCATAGAATACATTTATCTCGCCTTACTCGTTTGCCCGGTACTAGTTGTTAAAACATTACAAAATAGTTGTCTTACTAGTATGTATTTTCTTTTATTTTTAGCATTAAAGTTTTATTTGGACAGATATCATGCATTATGGTTATTTCTTTTCCGTTAGTAGTTATCTATCTTACAATGACACCAAAATTTTTTTCAGCATTAAACTCAGTCCTTATATTTTGTTTTGGATCCGCCGCAAGTTATTTTGATATTTTAGTAGTATGTATTTTATTCAATGACGCTAAAAAAATTTTACCACTAAAGTCGTCCCTTTTGATATTTTGTTCTGCGTTCGCCCCTGATGATGTTCCAATTAATATGAATTTATTTTGCTATGCACATAATGTATATAACTGCACCTCTGTTCCAAACTCCATTGAAGTGTAGTTCTTATGTAGCTACGCTAATTATAGGGTGTATTAATTTTCATTGCTTTCAGAACAAATCATTTACCTATCTTCATGTGTGGATCGGAGGCAGAGTTGATGCTCTGTAAACTACACCATTATAAGTATAGTACCCTTCATCATCAAATCGACCTGCCACCAAAGTCATAATGGTCCCACAAGTCAGTAGAGAGGGAAGAAAAATGATAAGTCTAATAGCAAGGAAGAAAATTGCTAAACGCAAGGAATGAGAGATAATATTTTACCGATATACCAAAATTGCCCCCATTACCCCAGCCCCACCATTTACCTGCGTTTCACTCTCTCTCTCTCTCTCTCTCTCTCCCAGCTGGATATCGCCGGAAAAAATTTGTCGCCGTCTATAGCCGCCGGAGCTAAGGTGAAACTTTAAATTTCCTTTAAAAAAAAAAAAAAAAACCCCCCTTAGGCCAAATTTGCCAAATCCGGCCTGAAGCACCTGGATCTGGCTGCTTACACGCAGCTGTAAGTAGCCAGATCCGGCTGCAAAAATCTCCCGCTGCAATTTTTGCAGCTTGCACTCAACTGAAATGAAACCCAAGATGTGGGTTTCATTTCAGTTCATCTTCGGTTTCCATTTTGCACCATTTTTTTTTTATACCAATTTTTAGTATTAGGTTAGGAAACCTAACCCCATAGAATGGGCCTAAACCCATTCTCGGGGAATAGGCGAAATGGGTTAGGGTGCCAAAACCCATTCCCGGGGGTTAGGCACCCTAACGCATTTTGCCTAATCCCCGAGAATGGGTTTTGGCACCCTAAACCCATTCTCGGGGGTTAGGCATTCTAACCCCAAAACATAAGGGTAGGCTCTCTAACCCATTTTCAAAACCCATTCCCGGAGTTAGGCATCCTAACCCCCGGGAATGGGTTTAGGCACCCTAACCAATTTCGCCTAACCCCCGAGAATGAGTTTAGGCACCCTAACCCATTTATGGGGTTAGAAAATAAAGAAAAATGAAAAAAAAAATGAGGCTCTTATAGCTTTAGGTGAGGTTGGCGGAAAAACAGATTTCGGCAATAATTGCTGGGTTTCATATAATGAAACCCCTTTGCTGGGTTTCATATCATGAAACCCTCTGGCTGGGTTTCATGATATGAAATAATGAAACCCATTTGCTGGGTTCCATGCACCGTATGGAGGAAAGGTGGACTGGAGGCAGTAAAATGAAGGTAAGGGCAAATATGGTAAAGTTGTAAAATACTATCTCTCCTTCCCTACATTTAGCACTTTTCTTCCCTGCAGCCACTACTTCCCTGACATACCCTTTGCTAAACCACAATAAAGTTATCGTTAAGTTATGATGTTTTTTAATATCTGAGATTGTTTAAAGACACTGGAGTTTGTAGTTTGTACTGTGCCACTGCCAAATTGCCAATAGCAAAAGCTTCATGTTGTGATTTCCATTGGATTGGATTACCACTTAGAATGTGTTTTGTTCATAAAGGAGAACGAGAATAGGAATGAGAATGATAGTAGTGGGGAGATAGTAAAGGTAATCATTATATTTGTGTTGTTTGATTTGTGACAGAGAATGATTATCATTACTATTAATGGTGTTTGATAAACAAATAAAAATTTTAAGAATAATTTTTTAAATTTTTTTGAGAGTTCGACCAACTTTTAATATATTAGAAACTATTTATGCTTAAATGTATTATAATGATAACTTTTATTAATTATAAATTTTTTAAAGGAAAAAATATACACAAAAAATAATTTGATAAAGGAATGATACTCATTTCCCTCAAAATGAAAGGGAATGAATGATTGGAGAAAAGTTTATTTGGGAGGGAGAAGGGTTTAGGGAATGAAACCCCCAACCAACCATCAACTTCTCATTCTCATTCCTCACTCTCAAACCCTCCAACCAAGCGCAACCCTCTCATACAGACTTGGGAATAAAAAAACAATAAGCCTGCCTTGAAGGCTTAAAAGGAAAAAAAAAATTTTAAAAAAAAAAAAAACCTTGGCCGCAAGGACATGACGAAAAAGAAAATCACATGGTTTGGAGATGGCCAAGGGATGGAGTTTAGGGCTTTTGTCATTAAAGGGTGGGGCTTGGATTCTTCAGGGATTAACTGAGTGGGGAAATTTCCCTTCAATTTAGGGAAACATAATAGATTATGTTCCAATTAACCGTCAAAGGGACTAATTTACTCATGTTTTAAAAGTAAAGGATTGAAAAAGACATTTTCAAGGGACTAAAAAAAATTAAAATGTAACACGTAGGGGATCAAAATTACAATTTACTCTATATATTACGTATTCGATTCCATTAAAAGAGTCAACTTACCAACGTACAACTTATTATGAGGGTCAAGTAAAACACCTAAAATTACTAATATGATATCATTTATATCTTTACTTATTAAGTTTGGACTGATTGTGCACTACATATGAGTATATTAGTAAGAGTAATAACAAATTTAAAAGTAAATTCTTTTATTGAAAAAAAATTAAATTAAGTGGATTATTTTAAGGTAATCGAGGAAGTTTATCTTTGAGACACTATCATTAAAAATTTCCCATAAATTCATTAAAGGTTGGATCTTGATCGATCACTTTGATTATTCATAACAAAAGATGAAAATAAAAACAATATTACATTCATTTTTCCCATTTGGTTCTCGGAAACGCAAAATGGATCAAAATAAAATACAAGGATCCATATATATATATATATATATATATATATTAAGAACAAGAACCGCATTGATTCTTCAAGCCTTTTTGAACATAACCCTTAGCGCGGTTCATCACTCAAAGCCAGACGTCTCGTTCCATTCTCAATGAAAAAGCCGACATCTTTGCAGAGCACTTTGCAAAAGTTACAAACCGTCGGACAAAAAACCAGCTTATAATCTTTGCCGTCGTCGTACTTTTCAATCTTTAACCAGTTGTCTAAAGTTTTAGGGCCGGGGTTTCCTTCCACTCCACCGCTGACGATAACGTACTGTCCTGTTCTATCATCGTGTTCGAGCTTCCACACCGTTGACTGGACACAAACCGTGGCAGCGTAAAACTTGAAGTTCAGATCACTGGAAACCCGCACCACACCTTTACTCGGTTTAGCGGGAGTAAAACTTAGAGGGAGGCCGGGTTTGACCTCGAATTTCTCCTGGGCGACGAAAAGAGCGCAAGTCCCGTTATCGATGCTGCCTAGAGTGAGCTCACCACCGCGGCCGCGAAATACCGGCAGAATGTAGTAGTAATAGTTCGACCGGAGAGGTTTTCCGGCTATGTCGACCCCCGGATCTGGTATCTGTGAGAATGTAGAGTGGAAGAAAAGAAATGGAAGAACGAGGAGGGCTGTCTTCATTTTTGAAGTGTGAATTCGGAGCTAAGATCAGGGCGAAATGGTGTGGGAGTTGGAATGTTGGATTTTCGGCGGTGGTTATATGGTGGGATTTCGAGGCGATAAGTTGCATTGATTAAAAGGTCCCATTGACTTGCATCTTGCAAGCTGTCCAGTGTCCACAATTATGAAAGACGTGTAATACATAGGAATGGGATGAGATCTGATTTTTGGTCAACGCTTTTATTTTTATATATATAATTTATTTATTTTGAACAAAAAGTCCAGTTTATGGGCTTCATAGACATTTGTGATGTTTGATTTTTTTTTTTTTTTTCCCCTCTTCCTTTTCATTAAAACTTCATATTGGAAATAACGTTACTATTCTTTTACAACTTCTAGATTTGAATTATGTTCTTTTAAAAACTCTATTCTAAATATAATCATTGTATTTCGTCACTGCGAGCGTTGGACACCATATATTATGGTAAACACATTTCCTCACGTCTCCCCCATTTGCTTCATATGAACATGAAGCCTGGATAGCATTGTAGTTTTTGCTAAACATTAATTTTGATTGATTTTCTAAAAAATTACAAGTACACTAGAAAACGATAAATCCTCAGAATGGATGATGAATGGAAGCGAGATTTATAATAAAACATACCAGCACCGTACATGCCAAATTTAGTCAAATCAAACAATATAAAAGAAAGAGTAGGGATGCTTAACCAGAGTTTAGATTATATTCAAAATCGATTTTGATTGTAAGGTAAAATTTTATGATTATAAAGGTCAACTAAAAATAATTACAATAGATTGTTGAAGTTTGATGATGAGGACATCCTGAGAACATTGATGAGTCTATATAGGACGAGCCCTCAATGAACACGAGCCGACCGAAGAAGCAGAAACGCAGCCAAGTCAATGAAATTCACTAGTAGCTATTGTTGGACTGGTGCCCTTGAAATTCACTAGTAGATATTCTTGGACTGATGACAAGGGCACGTAGAATCAGAGCTAAGGAGGCTTTAGCTAACCTCATCCGCCCTAGCGTCGATCAGATTCAGATCGCTGAAGAACACAAAACTTTACACTTGCAGAGGAAAGGTAAAATTAATGGTTCATGAAAAAAGTAACGTGTATATTCAATTTATACCATTCATATGCATACAAAGATCATGTATCAATATATGAAAACATTAATTATAATTTAGTAAACAAATTAAAATTTATTTTATAACAACTATCATATTCTTATACTCCATTCGTTCTATTTCAAGAGTCCATTTTGACCAATGTACAACTTATTATGAATATTAATGTACAACACTCGAATTAGCTAATTTGACACACTTTATTCCATTTATATCTTTACTTATTCAGTATGGATTAATTGTGAATCATACGTGATTATATTGGTAAGGGTAAGACAAGTAAACACTTTGAAAGTGAACTCTTCTATTAGAACAAAATATATTTCTCAAACTGAACCCTTCTAATGGGACGGTGAGAGTACAAAATTTAATTACAAATAAATCCTATTTAATATTAGACATTCCTACTAATATTAAGTTAAAACAAGTCATTACATATGTAGGTTTTTCTACATACACCCCTCCCTTAGACAGAACACATTGGATCAAAATGTTTGACATCATAGCTGCATGTACTTCCATTCACTTGAAGAATTTTCCCTTCTTTTTTTTTTTTTCTTTTTTCAGCAATCGACACTCATTTTTGTAGTGTCCCTTTTATTGCAATCAAAACACTTGCCCTTTTATTTTTGCTTTTGCCATGATCATCATCATCTTTGATCCTTTTCTTATACTTGTTCTTTTGTCCTTCCTCAATGACATTGAATTTGTTAGCGCATTTCTTGTCTTTGTCATTATCATGCAAATTGTCATTACAGTATTTTGATAATTTTCCTGCATCATCAATTCTTCTTCTATGCGAAAATAATGAGTCAATCTTTCAAGAGTGATAAATTCTTTCTTCTGTTTGAGATCCTTCTTGAAATCTTTTCAGGAAGGGAGAAGTTTGTGAATTATTGCAGAAACAATAATTAATTCATGTTTGACCAAGTTTTGTTGAGTAAAACTGATGTGGACGGTTGTACACATGCGGATGAAGTTGCCAAGGACCTTGTGATTAAGTGACAAGCTCTTACAAACCTTTAACTTACGTTCGGAATTGATAAAACAAGGGATAAACTATCCTGACCAGTTTGTTTAAGAATTCGAACCAAGTGCAAGAAAAGAGGTGTGAAACATGCGAACAATTAGGTAGAGCAAGAACCTAAAAGGCTAAGTTTCATGCAATTATGTAAACTACAACATGCAAATACATAAAGCAATAAAAGGAGGTATCTCAAACACTAAGTTTTTGATCTGAAATACTCTAACTTTATTGAAGAATTCGGTCACCTATTTATAGGTGAGGGTGGCCGAATTTTAATACAAAAAGTAGGAAAAGAAAAGAATTAGAATTGGAAATTAACCAAGAGGTTAATTCCTTGTACAATTACCAAACCCGGAAAGAAGTAGGAATGGTAAGAAAAGGTAACTAAAATTCGGATTTACCTAAAGCATGAGGTAGCCGAATTTATACTACCTAAAACAAGAAGGAAACTAATTGGAAAACAAGTAGGAAAAGAATAAAAATCCTACTTCCAAAAAGAATAAGGAAACCCTTTTTGGAAATTAACTAAAAGACTAAAAAAAGACTTAATTAAAATTCTGAAAACTAATTCCCTAAAACCCTAAGCCGTGTGGCTTTTCCTTGGGTTGGCCGTGTGGGCTTCTCTCCTTGGATTGGGCCATGCGGCTTCATGCTTCAACTTGGGCTGGCCGAAAACTTGTGGGCTGGTCCATGAGTTTTTGGGTCGGCCCAATTTGTAGGGAACTTTATTATTTGGTTTCTTTAAGTCCAAGAACCTCCCGGCTTATTCAAAACTTCAAGAAACAACCTTCTTTTGATTAATGTTGGATGATTTGCGCCTCTCCTTTCAAGATAGTTAGAAGAGTTGCAAATTGCACATTTCCTCTATTTTGCTCCAAGGCGTGGGCTTCTACAATCAGCTGGGCATCTTGATAGCAAGCTTGAACAAGGTTGTTGAGAGCTTCTCGTACCTTCTTCTCTCTGCTTCTGGTCATGGGCCCAGTGATGTCTACAAGTGGATCCCTCTGATATGGGCTTGGATCCTGAAGCATTGTTGGGCCTCGATGTAGAACTCGAACCTCCTCCTCAGCTTCTCCGGAATCACTTGTAGTTTGACTTGTTGCGTGTTGTTGACTTTGGATGCCCTCATCATCCCCTCCCGGTTGAAAAGGATTTGTCCTCAAATCAGCAACCTGGTCATCAACAAAAGGAGACAAGTCAGCAACATTAAAGGAAGAACTAACACCATACTCACCTGGTAAATCGAGCTTGTAGGCGTTAGGCCCAATCTTGGAAACGATCTGAAAAGGTCCATCGCCCCTTGGATGGAGTTTGGTCCTTCTTGCTGCAGGGAATCGTTCCTTCCTCGTGTGAACCCAAACCCAGTCACCTGGTTCGAAATTCACAGCCTTGCGCCGTTGGTTTGCATTGGCGGCGGCTTTGGCATAAGTCTTCTCCAGATTAGCTCGAACTTTAGCATGTATGCGTTGCACTGCTTCAGCTTTCTTCGCACTGTCTGGATTAACTTGTTCTTTGGGCGGCAAAGGAATGAGATCCATCACCGTCAAGGGAGTAAAGCCGTAGGCAACTTCAAATGGACAGAACCCTGTTGAGGAGTGCTTGGTTCGGTTGTATGCAAACTCAGCAACCGGCAAGATGTCTTCCCAACGCTTGAGGTTCTTCTGAATCAATGCTCTGAGTAGGTTGCCAACGGTTCGGTTGGTGACTTCCGTCTGACCATCCGTCTGTGGATGACTTGTAGTCGAAAACAACAGTTTTGTGCCGAGGCGGGACCACAAAGTCTTCCAAAAATAACTCAAGAATTTGACGTCGCGATCTGAGACTATGGTTCTCGGAATTCCATGTAGCCGAACAATACCTTGAAAGAACAACTCAGCTACATGTCTGGCATCGTCTGATTTCCTGCAAGGAATGAAATGCGCCATTTTAGAGAACCGATCAACAACGACAAATAAAGAATCATTACCTTTCTACGTCCTTGGAAGCCGTAAAATAAAATCCATAGAAATGTCAGTCCAGGGCACAGAAGGGATAGGTAATGGCGTGTAAAGCCCATGGGGTTTAGAAGTAGATTTAGCTTGCAAACAATTAATACATCGAGAGCAAACATTCTGTACATCTTTGCGCATATGCGGCCAATAAAAGTGTTCATGCAACAGTTCAAGTGTTTTATGCACACCAAAATGACCCATAAGACCCCCACTATGAGCTTCACGAACCAGTAATTCCTTAGTGGAACTACGAGGGATGCATAACCTATTTTCCCTAAACAGAAAACCATCTTGTCTAAAGTACTTTTGGAATGCACCAGATTCACATGCTTTATACACATCAGCAAAATCAACATCAAAAGCATACAAATCCTTGAGGTATGCGAAACCTAACAAAGTATGATCTAAAATTGCTAGCATTTCATACCTGCGAGAGAGAGCGTCAGCAACTAAATTATCTTTACCTTTCTTATACTTAATAATGTAAGGAAAAGACTCAATAAAATTAAACCACTTTGCATGACGTCTATTTAACTTATTTTGCCCTTTTAAATGCTTAAGAGACTCATGATCACTATGAACAACAAATTCCTTAGACATCAAATAATGTGACCACGTTTCAAAAGCACGGACAACAGCATAGAGCTCCTTATCATATGTAGGATAATTTAAGGCAGCCCCTTTTAGTTTCTCACTGAAAAAGGCGATAGGCTTCTTCTCCTGCATTAACACTGCGCCAATTCCAACACCTGATGCATCACACATTAGTTCAAACACTTTATCAAAATCAGGTAATGCTAAAACAGGTGCATGAGTGAGATCATGCTTTAAAGTAGTAAAAGCTTTTTCCTGAGCTGGCCCCCACACAAATGGCGTGTTCTTCTTGCAGAGATTATTGAGGGGCGCGGCTTTAGTGGAGAAATCTTTTACAAACCGCCTGTAGAATCCAGCCAATCCATGGAATGACCGAACCTGGGCGGCCGAAGTTGGCTGCGGCCAATCCCGAATGGCCTTCACCTTGGCATCATCAACTTTGACACCATCTGCAGAGACTACAAAACCAAGAAAAACAACCTCCGAAACACAAAAGGTACACTTTTGCATCTTGGCATATAACTGATTAGCACGTAATTCAATTAAAACCAAACGAAGATGTTCAATATGCGAATTATAATCTCTGGAATAGATCAATATATCATCAAAATACACAACAACAAATTTACCTATAAACTTTCTAAGCACATGATTCATTAATCTCATGAAAGTACTAGGTGCATTTGTGAGACCAAAGGGCATGACTAACCACTCATATAAACCAAATTTAGTCTTAAAAGAAGTTTTCCATTCATCCCCCTCCCTCATGCGAATTTGATGATAGCCCTGTGTTAGATCTATTTTTGTATAAAAAGTAGAACCATGCAAATCTTCTAACATGTCATCAAGCCTAGGGATAGGGTGCCTATACTTGATTGTTATCTTATTTACTGCTCTACAATCCATACACATTCTCCATGTACCTTCTTTCTTAGGGACTAGAATAACAGGTACAACACAAGGACTTAGAGATTCCCTTACCTGACCATGCGCCAATAGCTTCTCAATTTGCGCCTGCAACTCCTTTGTTTCCTCAGGATTTGCCTTGTATGCAGGGCGATTTGGTATAGGCGCGCCAGGGATGAAGTCAATCTGATGTTCAATGCCTCGAAGTGGCGGCAGACCCTGCGGCAACTCGTCTGGAAAGACATCAGCAAATTCCTGCAACAAAGAATTGACTTCTGTAGGGATATCCCGAGGGATATCGTCAGGGTTAGCACAGTTATCTTTACAGACTAAAACAAATACATCATCATTGCTGTCTAACACTTGACCTATCTCTCCTCTCGTTGCAAAACAACTACTCCTAACTTTGTCCTGATCAGGCTTATCAGAGTTCGCCTTACTACCCTTTACAACAATTTCTTTCCCCTTACCCTTCGCTTGGCGCCTTTCAGCTTCCCATTTAGCGAGTGACTCCTTCATACGAACAGCTTCTGATCGCACTTCAGCCGGTGGCATGGGTAGGAATGTGTGGATCTTGCCCTCTTGGCAGACCGAGTAAGTGTTGGCGACCCCATCATGTGTTGCCTTCAGGTCAAAGAGCCATGGTCGTCCGAGTAGAATGTGACAAGCCTCCATTGGCAGAACATCACATAAAATCGTGGATTCGAACTTACCGATAGCGTATGGTACGCTTACTTGCTTTGTGACTCTGTAGCCGTCTGAGCTGTCGAGCCATTGAAGCCGATAAGGACGTGGATGATTGATGACAGGGAGGCGCAATTTGTCCACCATATACTCACTAGCAACATTAGTACAACTCCCTCCATCAATAATCAGAACACATAACTTTCCATTTACCTTTGTGCGGGCATGGAAGATGTTTGTCCTCTGGGACGTGTCCGGGACAGCAGCTGTAGTCAGTGTGCGAGTAACCAAGTTCTGAGAAGGATCTTCTTCAAGAAATTCGAACTGCTCCACAGGTTCTGACGGAGTGCTGTCAGTCAACTCCTTGGTAGGGTCAACGGTTGGCTCCTCTTCATCGGATTCTGATATGTACTCACCATCTTGGCCCAATAATACCTTCCGGATGTTGGGACAGTCACGCATGTAGTGGCCACGGCCTGAGTACTTGTGGCAAGTAACGTTGCTGATGGACTGCCTGGGAGTTGATGGCGTTTTCTGCTGGGATGAAGAAGAAGTGGCGGCGGCAACAGGGACTATGGCCTTGCGTTCAGACATGATTGGCCTCCTTGCTGGTGGCGAGTAGGTCGGATTCTTGCGCCAGGCTGGTGGGGCGCTGGTAGGTGTCCGGACTGGTGGAACGGACTTCAGATACTCCTCCATAACCCGAGCTTTGTGCAGCATGTCTGTCAATGTTGTAGCATTCTGCAGTTCCACAGCCAAAGCAATACCCCTGTTTAAACCACTAAGAAAACGAGCCATAGATGCGGGCTCATCTTCCTGTACATTAGCCCTAATTTTTGCCATCTCTAGTTTTCTATAGTATTCATCTACAGTCATAGAACCTTGTACAAGAGTATGTAATTTCCTATACAATTCTCTAAAATAGTAGTCCGGTACAAAAGTCCTACGCATAGAAGTAGTCAAATCAAACCAAGAGAGAGGCGGTGCGCGGGCACGCATAGGGCGCGTATTCCTGCGCTGGTCCTGATGTTGATTCCACCAGATTAGGGCATAGTCGGTGAAATGTACCACTGCGAGCTGGACCTTCTTTTGCTCTGAGATCGCATGAAGCTCAAAGATGCGCTCCATCTTCATCTCCCAGTCTAAGTACTCCTCTGGATTTGTGCCTCCGGCAAAGGGCGGAACGGTTGTCTTGCACTGACTGAGGCCTGCGAATGGCTGGTTTGCGGCGTTAGGGCCTGGACCGGCAACATCGTCGTCTGAGTCTGTGCGCCTCTGTTCTCGTTCAGTCCTGAGATCGGCGACTTCCTCCGTAAGAGTAGCGAAACGCGCAGAGAGTTGCGCAATCGCAGCCAGGATTTGCTCGTTTCCCATAGGGTTAGGAGCACCTCCACCTAACATTGGATAAAGAAGCGAAAATCTGTCTGCTAAGAATAAGGAAAAGTGAGAAATAACCTTACCCCCTTATTCCCCCAAGTGTTTCCCACCTAATAGCTACACACAAACCCCGTGCATCGCTCTAGGGTGGCGCCCTGTATAAGATGTGCACTCAAGCCTTTTACCACTCAAACCTCCCGGTATTGATAAATGTATCAGGCAAGCAGCAATTCACACAAAAGCAATGACACTTAAGAAAGAAGCAAAAATTTTCGCAAAAAACCACACTTGGTTCTGTTTTGAAAAATCTTTTTGTAAAACGATATTTATGTAATATAGTTCAGATATGAAGTACACAACAGGAAATTTCGGGGTTAAGCCCTCAAATTTCAGAAAAGATGGGTGTGCACGATGACAAAATCCAAACTATAATTAAAGATCTAATGTATAGGTCACACGAAAAGATAAACAAGGCAATTGAAAGCAGGGCAATTCAAGGTGAATAGAAGCAAAGAAAAATTAGCAGAGTTGAAACAACTTCAGGAAAGCCTAAACTACCCAAAGAAGCGATCACCCACCCAATAGGTAATCAAGAAACCAATCCCCACAAATTATCAATTCTTCTAATATGCAAAACAGTACCTAATTTTCGAAATTAAGACCCCCTAATGGCCGAAAACAGTACCAATTTAATCAATATGCGATTTTCAATTACGAGAACCCTAGGGCCAGCAAAAACAATTTTCGATTTACTAGCCTAATCCCAGAGATAATCTTAGCAGCACAAGGATACAAAATCAAGAATTCACTATATTTTCAAGAATTCAAAATAAGGTATCCAAAACTAGATCATGCAATTTTACAATGCACAAACAAGTGAGCTGCTTAACATCAACCGCAAAACTCACAATTTTTAGCAAGAACAGCACGAAAAGGGGTAGAAAATGTCGCAAAAAGCCGAGCAAACAACCTAGTGTCGCGAGAATTAGCGATGGAAAAATCCGAGAAACCCTAGCTCAAAAATCCGAGTACTAGTTTGAAATTTAAGGCCCGATTTTGAGTTCCGAAAAATTTACAGCAAGGGTATCCGAATTTATAAAGAAGTTTGCGATTTTAAAAGATAGAAAACAGCACCAAAAATCACAAAATTAAAAAGCTTGAAGAAAAAAAAATTTCCCCCAAAAAGATGAATTCAATTCCAAGAATTTCAAGAATAATCAAGACTAACAAGGAAAAGAAAACACCTGGAAAGGATTTGATCGGTTGATCTCCTCCGGTCACGAAACCACTCCTTAGCTCTGATACCAATTGATGTGGACGGTTGTACACATGCGGATGAAGTTGCCAAGGACCTTGTGATTAAGTGACAAGCTCTTACAAACCTTTAACTTACGTTCGGAATTGATAAAACAAGGGATAAACTATCCTGACCAGTTTGTTTAAGAATTCGAACCAAGTGCAAGAAAAGAGGTGTGAAACATGCGAACAATTAGGTAGAGCAAGAACCTAAAAGGCTAAGTTTCATGCAATTATGTAAACTACAACATGCAAATACATAAAGCAATAAAAGGAGGTATCTCAAACACTAAGTTTTTGATCTGAAATACTCTAACTTTATTGAAGAATTCGGTCACCTATTTATAGGTGAGGGTGGCCGAATTTTAATACAAAAAGTAGGAAAAGAAAAGAATTAGAATTGGAAATTAACCAAGAGGTTAATTCCTTGTACAATTACCAAACCCGGAAAGAAGTAGGAATGGTAAGAAAAGGTAACTAAAATTCGGATTTACCTAAAGCATGAGGTAGCCGAATTTATACTACCTAAAACAAGAAGGAAACTAATTGGAAAACAAGTAGGAAAAGAATAAAAATCCTACTTCCAAAAAAGAATAAGGAAACCCTTTTTGGAAATTAACTAAAAGACTAAAAAAAGACTTAATTAAAATTCTGAAAACTAATTCCCTAAAACCCTAAGCCGTGTGGCTTTTCCTTGGGTTGGCCGTGTGGGCTTCTCTCCTTGGATTGGGCCGTGCGGCTTCATGCTTCAACTTGGGCTGGCCGAAAACTTGTGGGCTGGTCCATGAGTTTTTGGGTCGGCCCAATTTGTAGGGAACTTTATTATTTGGTTTCTTTAAGTCCAAGAACCTCCCGGCTTCTTCAAGACTTCAAGAAACAGCCTTCTTTTGATTAATGTTGGATGATTTGCGCCTCTCCTTTCAAGATAGTTAGAAGAGTTGCAAATTGCACATTTCCTCCATTTTGCTCCAAGGCGTGGGCTTCTACAATCAGCTGGGCATCTTGATGGCAAGCTTGAACAAGGTTGTTGAGAGCTTCTCGTACCTTCTTCGCTCTGCTTCTGGTCATGGGCCCAGTGATGTCTACAAGTGGATCCCTCTGATATGGGCTTGGATCCTGAAGCATTGTTGGGCCTCGATGTAGAACTCGAACCTCCTCCTCAGCTTCTCCGGAATCACTTGTAGTTTGACTTGTTGCGTGTTGTTGACTTTGGATGCCCTCATCAAAAACGATTTAACATTATTTCCAATTCAGGGAATTGTTGCATAACTTGTCTATTATCAAGCATCTTAAAATTGAAGAAAGTAGATACTAGGAATTTCTTACTTGTACAATCCTCAAACATTTGGACTAGTCCAAATGTTTGTATCATAATTGTGGCACAAATATAACAAGCAGTAGAGATTTATGGATTCAGTGACGTACTGGCTCGTATAGCAGTGGCGGCTCAAAAACACGGCCTTGATGCAAAGGCAGTGACTCTGACCGTAGAAATGGGTTTAAAAGTGGAAAATTTTGGAAGGCATTGTTACCGAATGCTGAAATAAGATATGGTGGAAAATGTTGGACACGGTGACCACCAGTAGCGTAGCCAAGAAAATATATATAAGGGGTCTAATTAAAAAAAAAATGTCAACACTAGTAAATAAATATATTACACATATAAATACATACATAAAGGGTGAGGCGGGGGTTGGAGGGGTCTTGAGACCCCTCTGGACCCCCTTGAATCCGCCTATGGTGACCACTGATACTATTAAGAAAAACATCCTTTAAGATCTTTGATACCATTTGTTGGAAAAATAACCCAACAAACATACAACAGATTTAACGTTGTTCAATCTCAACAGGTCTCTACACCACTAGAATACCTGCAACTTCATTAAATATGGGAAAATAAAAATTGAAATAGTTTATGACCTCACAACAATCTACCAACAACAATGCCAGAAATATAAGTTGGAACACACATCTATATGACTTCATAACGACTTACCAATAGCAACGTTGAAAGTATAAGCATATCATATGTTATTGTCTGATGACGGCACATCATCTCTCACCACTCCAAGTCGAAAGGCTAAAACTTTTCCCTACATCTCTGTCTGGGGTGAATGCTCTATCTAGCATGTCACAGTCTATTACAAATATTATATATTTATAATGAATCTAGGAAAGTTTTATTACTCTAAATTTCACAATCCGATCAAAATTAGAATGTCTAGCCCATTAATTCTAATTGTACAAAGACTTGAGGACCCCAACATATACAAAATCTATATGTTACCCAAATGATTTTGTGAAGTTAGATTTGAGGGAAGAACTTTGAGAAAACGGTTTCAGAGTAATTTTTCTCCCTTCTACACGTTGTGGGTTAAACATGTTCGGGCCAAGAAAATCTGTGAATAAATCATGTAATATTGTTACTTTAGTGAAAATCTGCTCCACTGAAGCCAATTAATGATGAAAATTTTGATCCATTGTTACCCAGAAGAGATTTTGATCCATTATTACCAAGATGAAGTTTCGCTATTCTACTATCATGAAATTGAGCTGAATTTCTCTCTTTTTGACATTAGCAACAAGTTTCTCCATTGTATCTTTGTTGCTGCTGGCAATGGAATATTGTCGGTGCTCGGAGATGCTTTGCTCAGGCCGATGTTCATTGGGCAACCTGACGGTGAGAGGGTTTATTTAGGAGAGAATTTTTTGTTTCGCCCATTTTTATTTAATAAATTTTTTTTTTCTGACAATGAGGGGCATTTTAGAGATTTAATTAATGAGGGAAGCTCCTTTTAAGTAGATGCACTGTCTGATAGGAGACTCCACTACACACACACGCACGCCCACAACACTTCTTTTTGAAAATATATAAATAGCTAATATATATGATTTTACCGCCTCATATGTTTTTAAAAAGGCACTATTTATATCAATGAAATTGATATTTTTTATTTTATAGGCACAACTTGCACCCTTAAACCTGATACTTTGATACTTTTATTTTTATTTTAAAAAAAAATATGCAATACATTTTATTTTATATGCGCTGCTTTGTAAAGAGACAATATATCTACACTCAAAATTGATACATTTTACATGCATTACTTATTCGTTTAAAATCGATAAAATTTTTTAATAATTTTTTTTGCCTTTTAGAAGTAGAAATTATGTACTTTTTATTTTACAACCGCTAATTTATAAACAAGCATTATTTCTACCTTTAACTTTGGTACTTTTTATTTTACAAACTTATCCCCAAAAAATCAATATTTTTATTTTGGAAAAAATAGCCACTACTTTTATTTTATAGTTGTTATTATTTTAAAACAAATACTACTACTATCCTTAAAATTGATAATTTTTTGTTTTACAGAACTACTTCTACATAAGAGGCTATACGCGCACACAATACTTCATAACATATATGTGATACTCTTGAGGCTGAACTCGACGCATTTTCTTTTTAAAAAAAATGTCACGTGATTCTGAAATGGTTAATTAAAAATAAAATAAAATTAACACACCACCTACAACAAATATTTGGGTCGGACAATATAGTAGATCCGATATAAATATTTGAGTTAATTAATAGTGTTATGTATTGTAAATCTTTGTTCCAGTATTTTAAAACCACAAGGGAATAACACTAACAAGGTTGTAGGATATGAAAATATCCCTAGTGCCCAAAGAGATTAACGCGCAACGGAATAATCAAAACGAACAACGAAACAACACACAACAATTTAACGTGGTTCGATCTTTAGATCTACATCCACAAAATCCACTCAATCAATCAAAGGCGGGGCAAGCCGAAAGTTTTTGCCTACATACCTATTACATCAATAACTCAACATTCCCCATAACAACACATCACAATATAGCCAAAAAGGCTCCCTCTCACAACCCCCAAGACAGAGAGCCGAAAAGCTCTGACCTTAATCTTTCGAACTCTCAGTTCAACTGAAAACAATACCCCATAGGTCCTTTATATAGACCTATAATTACCCGAATCCTTCTCAAAACTAGTTTTCCAAAACAAATCAAATCTAAATTGGAAACAAACTAAACAACTAGAATTTCCTAATTAAACTTGATTTAATTTTTCCAACATAGCCTCCCGTAAATCAAGCTTTGACCACACGTAAATCCAATGCCATCTCGATCTTCAATCCAACGATCTCTGCAACAACCCATAATTAAACAAATAGCGATCATAACACGACTTTGCGGAAAAATAGAACTTCAGCGAAGGCTCGAAAATTTCAATCACCCAATTATCAAAGCAAGTCACCAGCAAATTAAACTAACAAATGCATCCAATTCTTCCAGACTTCATCACGGATTAGTCTTCACCAAAGTCCAAAAAGAAAACCATAGCTGCCTTTAAAACAATATAAGTTCACGTATTAATCAAATTCCCCTTCTTCTTCTCTCTATTTTTTATTTATTTATTTTTTTTTCACTTTCTCAAACAATATATCAGTGCAACACTGAAATCACCAAGGCTTGTAATTTTTTGAATTCTTCCTCCTTTTGATTCTGGCTCTGATACCATATGTAGGATATGAAAATATCCCTAGCGCCCAAAGAGATTAACACGCAGCGGAATAATCAAAACGAACAACGAAACAACACACAACAATTTAACGTGGTTCGATCTTTAGATCTACATCCACAAAATCCACTCAATCAATCAAAGGAGGGGCAAGCCGAAAGTCTTTGCCCTACACACCTATTACATCAATAACTCAACATCCCCCATAACAACACATCACAATATAGCCAAAAAGGCTCCCTCTCACAACTCCGAAGACAGAGAGCCGAAAGGCTCTGACCTTAACCTTTCGAACTCCCACCTCAACTGAAAACAATACCCCATAGATCCTTTATATAGACCTATAGTTACCCGAATCCTTCTCAAAACTAGTTTCCCAAAATAAACCAAATCTAAATTGGAAACAAACTAAACAAATAATTATTAAATCTTACCAAAACTAGAATTTCCTAATTAAGCTTGATTTAATTTCGGCTCTCTGTCTTCGGGTGTGTGACAATTATCTCTTGTAGTGTATACCTTTTCTGTGTTCTGCAGCAAATCTCATTTGGTGTGTTCTTTGGGTGAATCCCAGAAGGAATTATTAAATTGGCCGGTCTGGTTATTAATGCTTTTAAGAGGTAAAATTCCGATTTTCATCAATTCCCCATTACTGATATTGAATTGAACCAAACATCAATTATTCATTTCGATTGACTCTTCAATCAAATCCATTCCCATTCATACAGCAAAGCGAGGCTGAATCCCATGGGGAGGGGGAAAAAATTGTAAGAGGGGCTTACCTGGGCCTAATTCTAAAAAAAATAAAAATGTACGCAATTGTACTAAATTAGATAAGATAGCATCATAAAGTATCACGGTCCTAGTATCAATTTATACAAATCAATCTATAAATCCTTTCCTACCCTCCATAAAAATTTACTTGATCCTAAGCTGAAGAAAACTGAAATCAAATTGACAGAAAGATCACATTCTTCAGCTGCTAGAGGTTCGAGTGTTGTTATCACTCGAGTTTCACAACAACACCTTCAAAAATGCCATCATGGAAATTGGGTGAGAACTGCCTTGGATCAACTGGTCCAGGAAGACTGAAGGACAGAGTAAAAGGTCCAGGCAAACATAGTTGTTGAAACTTCATTTTGTGAACCCTTGCATGCCGCAAAATTGTTGCTGAGCCAGTTGCAGTCACCCCTCGGACATTAACTCTTCCATCGCGTTCAATCACGCAGCTAAATTGACCTGCAATAAGAACCAGTTTCCACATATGTATGAGATCCAAAGACAGTAAAATGGCAGGAAAGCTAGAACCAAGCAAGCAGGATAGTCAATATCATTACTGTTAATGTTATTTCCATAAATCAATGACATGGTTGTCGAGATGCAACACAAAACCCAAAGCCTGTTCGATGATTAACAGCAACAACACAATATAACAGTATATTTGGAACAAGAAGCTTGACCGTCTCAGCCCTTATGTAATGGTCTTGACAAATACTTGCAAAGAAAAAGTTCTAACATTTAGTGCAAAATAATGCCTCTAATGACAGCAACTATATTGGGACAAGGAACCTCGAAATCATTAACTTGAAAGTAACTATACATGGCAAATGAATTCAAATCATTTTTAGCTCCAACTTAAGCAAGAAGTAAAGAAAAAAATGAAGGAAAGAATACCAGGATCTTTCTTCACTCCAGGTACAGCCACACGAAAATAGTATGCGGATTTACTGATGCCAATATCTACAGCTCCAACACGAGGTCCAGGTACTGCTTGTTTGGCTGTTCCATTTAAGACGACAGGCGAACGCTGACTGGAGACTTGTAGATTAGGTATGGGGAGAAGTGGGAGCATAAAAGGCTCAGATGAAGAATTGTTCACAGGGACTAGAGTATCATCATTGCGCTGCTTTTTTCTTGCAGCATCATCCTGGGATATTGCCAAACTGTAATCCTCAGTATTAACCAACTCGCCAAATCTTTCACTACTGCTGCTTTTCTGACAGATTCTCTTAACCCTCTCCTCCACATTTATTCTATCCATACTGTATGCATAGTGATCCCAAATCAGCATCAGATGCAAAAGGAAAATATTGATACTTAGTAAAAAAAAGAGTACTGATATTCACAACATATAAAATGTCATTTAACTTCAGATTAGTGGATAATAAGGGTGATTACTACCTATATCATGCAAATGACAAGTTAGTCACTGATAATGAAGAGAATTTCATTGAGATTTTTCACTATCTACATCCTAATCCACTTAAAATGTACTGGATCAACTCAAGGTTAACCACGACGCAGCCATTCTCGAAGTTCTTATCCAGTAAATCTAAAAACACATTTTTATAATATCCATTCCAATGAAGCAGAGTCTTGCATAGTGGTAAAAGTTGTTAACTATGTAACCTAAAGTCTGAGTTGCATTTCTTTAGAAACTATACTGTAAAGGAAACAATAAAGCAATATCATTGCAGCAAAGCTTTCTGATTTCATAAATAAGCAAGAACGATATTGCCAGCTAAGCATTTTACATCTAAAAACACATTTTTAAAATATCCATTCCAATGAAGCGGAGTCTTGGCATAGTGGTAAAAGTTGTTAACAATGTAACCTAAAGTCATGAGTTGCATTTCTCCAGAAACTCTAATGGAAAGGAAACAGTACTTCTCCACAACATAAGCAACATCATTCAAGCAAATTTTTCTGAATTCATAGATAAGCAAGAACAATATTACCAGATTAGCATTTTAGATTAACTCAAATGAAGGAAGTGCTATACAGAGGAAGTAATAAGAGAGCTAGCTTTAAAGTGATAAGTCACACTATTTCATCTGCTACCAGAATATCAAAATTTGACCAAGTCTTCACAATATTAAAAATTTCATAGGAGCTTTTCTTCCCTTTTTATTTATGTGTGGCAAAGAGCTGAAAATATGATGAAATTTCTCAGCAGTATGAGAGAAGACAGATTTTAGTTGCACAGCCTAAATACCCAAGAAGGTAATAAAGACACTGGATTTTGGTTATTTACGTAAAATTAGAAAAAAAAAAGTAAATGTTAATATTGTCACTGCTCTATTGTACCAATCCAGAATACTTGGGAAAAAGCAAGAAAGTTTCTTTAACCCTACTTTTCTAACCACAAAATCTACAACATCAGCAAAACATCCCCAAGCATATCTTACAACATATGGGACAAGAAACTGCGACAGAACTAGAACATTTGGTTCCCAGTCAAAAGCAAGAAATAGAAACATATTTCCTTCTCGCGTAATTGCAAAAGTTTGCGGAATTCAAATTGCAAACCTAAATATCACAAAGTTTAGGCAGAGTAAATTGTTTGCTTGCTCAGCAACTACACGTTAGTTATCATAATTCCCAACACTATTCAAAGTCTGCATTATTTTTGCAACAGTTACCTTAACCAGTTTTGTGGCGCTTAGACATAAAGCATTCCTAAATTAGAGAACTTTTCTTGTGATTCACAGTAATTAAATTGCTTTGGTCTCTTTTTCTGAATCCTGAACCCCTCCCAGACTGAACCTTCCCCTAACATTATTTCCACCAAAATCACCTCAAATCCAGTTCCTACCACCTCCATAGTTTCCACGTCCTCTCACCCTTCCTTTTTTATAGACTAAACCCAGACCACAGAACATTCTTTGTTCCCTATACCAGTTGGGGAGGGACAAATGAAATATAAAGCACTTTTCACACCCATTAGAGCTTTCTAACATGATAGGTCCACACAAAGTAGAAATAATAGCTTCCAGATTAAGCACGGCCAACTATTAAAAAAGATTTATTTACCATAGTTCATAATGTTGATTCAGCTGCATTACTTTATGGTAAAAATGTAATTACCATATTGCAGATAGTTAATAAAAAATTCTGCCTTTGTCCCAATGAAGAATCCTCTTTTTAATTGTTCTCTTAACAGAAAAATAGGATTAATAATTTACCTTATGTGTTTATCCTCACAACTCAAGCTTGCGGAATTCAAATTGCAAACCTAACATAGACAAAGAAAAAACAATTAGATAGGATTAAATAAACTAATGCAGCTAAAAATCATAGTTAAAATGCTCAATCAATAAAAGGAGCTAGAAATGCGCCAGTTGGAGTCGAAAATGGACTGGAAGATCCTAGGGCTTCTAAGCATTCACTCAATCCCCAAATTAAGAGTCGAAAGTGGACTGAAAACGCAAAATGAACAAAGGGCAAGCAAAATTTTCATACGAATAATTTATACATAGAAAAAAGTAAGAGAAAAGAGTTCGAAACAGTACCGAAGAAGTATGTCTTCGCCGTTGGGAGCTCGAACGCTTGCAACTTCTAGCCACAGCAGACGGCCGTGAAGCTGAGTGACAAGTTTGAAGAGTTCAAGCCTTCAGGGTTCAACCAAACATGTTTAGACAATCTCCAATGCTGTCTTGTTGGGTCATTTTGGTCCAGATTTTGCATCAAAATATTCCAATAATATAATAATACACCATTTCTGGATCATTACGGTCCAATGAATTTGGACCAAAAAAATGGTCCAAAGTATATTAATATTTTATTCAAATTGAAAATAATTTTTATTTTAAAATAATAGAATAACTAAAGGTTTTATTTACTTAGTAATTTTCAAGTATTAAATATTATGTAATAAAATAAATTACATAATTTTTTATTCAAAATTTATGTTAGTTTATATTTAAAATGTTATTTATTATCATTTAATAATTTATTTGTTATACAAATAATTCTATCACAATAATAATTATTATTTTTATTATTTTCAAAAATAATTAAAATAATACAATAAAATAGAATATGTATTTAATTTTATTAATCATATATACCAGTATTAAAATCATAATGATTAAATTTTATTAAAATTTGGATTTCTTAATATAAGAAATAGTATATAAATGTATGCAAGTACAATAATAAATAAATGAAACTGAATAAACATAGAATATTTTAATGAATAGTACTTTTGGTGTATGACATAGTTTAAACTGTTGAGATTGATGGTAGGTTTTAATTCGGTTCAAAATAGTCTGGTCCAAAATCTGGACCAAATTATTGGAGATGCTCTTGGGGAATTTTAATTAGAGTGACTTTAAAGGGCCGGATTCGGCTTGGCCCCAAAGGAAATTAGTGAATTTCACATCATCAATGCACATAATTTTCCAAAATTTCCCTTCTTGATAACAACTACGTCGGTGAATCACATTTGCCTAAGGAACAATATTGCTACTATTACAAAGTTGAATTTCTTCATATTATGGATGCATTTTTTTTCACTTTTCATTTTTTGTTGTTTCTGTGTTTTCCATTTCTAATAGTAGTTCTTCTATGAAGTATTGATAGTTGGGCAGAAAAAACATGCACTTTGTTTTGTAGACAACTTCAATTTCATGGCATTCTTATTGGATTTCACTAGCCCATAGGAAGAAGTCACACCCATTGTTGTTCTATGTTACAGTGTTGTACAATACAATAAAAACTTTTCATCAGGTGTGATTATTAGGATTAATGCAAAATTTTAACACCCTTTATGATGCGAACCCTTGATTTCCAACGCCTTTGGAAACCAAGAACTCTACGCGGAATGTGCCAAGGAAAGTCTGAATGCAAGACACTGCTCTTAAACCCTAGAATCCTTACCGTTGGATTCGGCAGACTACTAACTTACAAAAGTAAATTAAACACGCAATTCGAACCAAGTGGGGTAAACTAGAATTCGAAACAAAGATTTGATTAATAGACAGAGCAATTATCTATTAGCCTATAGTTTCTTGATTTTTAGCAATTAACAAGCATGCAAATTACATAAGCCCAAAATAAAGTGAGTGATTAAAGAAGTATAAATTCTAACTTAATCAATAATCAACTAAAGAATTTCGTGGTTGGCACCCCTATTTATAGGTATGGGGGTGTCCAAATTACAGTAGGAAAAAAATTAGAAAAAGAAGCAAAAGTGGAAACCAATCAGAATTGGATTTTCCTTACAAACCAAGTCCTAAATGAACAAGGACAATGGTGAACGAATTAAGTCACCTTTATATGATTAGGTGGACGAAATTCTACCCTAATTAGACTAGGAAAAGAATTAAAATTGGAAACCAATCAAGAGATTGATTTCTTACAAACCCGAAACCTAAAGGAACTAGGTTTTGGTAGTTGCTGAATTCTTCTGCACTTGGAATGGCATATGGACGAAATTAACAAATAAAATAGGTAGGAAAATAATATAAATCCTATCCAAAAAGGGAGATTAAGAAGGGATCCCTTTTTGGAAACTACCAAGCTAATCTAGTTGTAACAAACTTGTAACAACCTAACCAACTTGTAACAAACTTTGGGTAGAATTAGGTAACATGCACAAAACCTAACCCTTCCCCTACCTAAGCTTCCAAGTGGTGTGTGGGCTGCTTCTTGTGGGCTTGGTTTGGCCGAAAAAATGGTGAAGTGGATTTCAAGGTGGTTTCGGCCCATTTGAGGTGGCGCATGGTGGAGATGATGTAGGGAGGTTCTGGAATCTCCCGGAATCATTTCGGAACGTCAAAAATCAAGAACTTCAAGATTCTTCAAGATTTTCAAAATTCTTCAAGATTCAGTAATCCGCGAAATTCAAGATTTTCAAGAAAATCAAGAACTTCAAGAAATGCCCTTTCCTTCAGCGGGATTGAGTAGTAGGCGCCATTTCCATTGTGATGGAGAGTAAAGTGACGCTGTTATCCTTCCTTCTATTTTCTTCAAGGGCGTTTGTGTCCGCAACGAGTTGGGCTTCTGTAGCACTCCTTTGAACAAGGTTTTCAAGATCTTCTCTGAGCTTCCTTGTCCTTCTTCGGGTCATAGGCCCAACTATGTCAACGAACGGATCTCTTTGATATGGGCTCGGGTCCTAGAGCATTGGCGGGCCTCTATGGAGCACACGAACCTCTGCTGCACTTTCCGAGTCCTCATTGCTTGATCTGGGATCTTGTGTGTACTGACTTGGCGTAGGGCTGGGGATGCCCTCATGACTTTACCAATAACCTTATAGCAACAACAACTTAGAAACTTTCTTCCTGAATTTTGTCTTGTCTTTCTTGTTCATATGGGTGCAATTTTTTCATGCCAATACCTAATTCCCTTTTTATTGTAAACCTCTCTTGCAAGAGAATGACACTTTTGGCGATGAACTCTCATCCATTCTAAATGTTATTTTTTTCTTTCTTTTTTTTGTTGCCCTTATTGGATGGTGATTCTTATCGATTTGGTGTTTGTAATGGAGGCAATCATGATGGGCTTTCTGTTGTTTGTGATCTTCAATAATGGTGAACACTTCTTTTGTGTTTAGGAGATTGACTGAATGTATATATATTACGTATAGTGGGTTGTAATAGAGGTATGAAATTTGGGAGGTTTAGAATAATCATTTGCTGCTGAATTTATGAACTTTACAGAGGTAGAAAGCTATATTTTATAGATGTTTGATGGATGTTGGAAGCTACAAGTGGGCTAATGGTTATATACTATTTTATTTAAGGATTTGATCGTCTTTTAATTTTTTGGGTTGTAATTGAAGTATGTACCTTGAATTTCAAAGAGGGTTGTGGTTTAGTGTCATGATGTTTGGTGGTTGTTCAGTGGCCTAATGCTCGTATGAATGTCTTTTTTTTTTTTTTTTTGCAACGGTGATATAGATTTAAGACTTGCATAGGTTGTCTGGTATGAAAAAAATCCACTTATTACTGACAGTGTAAAGTCAACATGGGACCATTTTCATTGAAATCTCCTAAAATCTCTGATGTCTTGAATTTAACTAATGATGTATTGCCCGTAGTGTATAATAAGTAATGATTTTAAGGGTAAATACCTCATGTTTGAAAACTCTGTTTGAAGTGAATAAAATGCGCATTGATTACAAAATTATCTTTCGCTTTCATCATCAACTACCATAATTAGCTACATTCAATCTTCACTAGCTAGCTTTAACGCGGCGATGTTACGCGTTGAAAGTTTTGTTAAAAAAATGTGTTCAAAATTTATGTACATTTCTCTGTAAATTGTCTCTTGGAATGCTTTACATTCAAGGAAAACATTAATATGTTGCCTTGTTTGCTCTTGAACAATGGATATACTCTAGTTAGGAAGAATAATACAATTATTACGGGGAATTTATTCATTATGGATGCATTTCTTTCACTTCTCCTTCGTGTTGTTTGCATTCATTCATTGAATGTTGTTTTCAAAATTATCCTTCTACCCCTGGTGGTGAAATGAGAATTTTATCCCTATAGCATGTGCACCTTATTTTGGACCCGAATTTAAGTAATTTAAATGACTCAGGTTTAAACATTGAGCCCTTTAATTATGGTCTTCTTTGCTCTCACATTGGGGTTGGCCCCAACATCCTTCCATGAGGATAAGGATAGCCTCATTGAACCTTCGGGACTTGAACCTAGTGAGGGGTCCAACACTCTAATGAACAAGGTTGTCTTCTTCGGGCGAGTCGGTTGTAGGTTGATTCCTGTCATCCCCTCCTTCATCGAAACGATTTGTCCTCAAATTTAGATATGTATAGTAAGAATTAAGTCAGACACATTACAAACTTTGTGGGGATTTTTGGCAAGTCTAGTTGGTAGGGGCTGTCGTTGATTCTTGATTATTTGGAATAGGCCATCGCCTCGGGGTTGTAATTTGAATTTTTGTTGTGCGAGGAACCTATCATTTCATAAATGTAACCAGACCAAGTCACCTGGTTCGAGTAAAAGCTGCCTTCTTCCTTTTTTTGCTTGTTGCTTAGATTTCTTGTTTTTCTCTTCAATATTGAGTCGAATGTTTTTATGTAGTTGTCCGTACAAATTTTGCCTTTTTTCTGGCCATCTAGGTTTAATCTTTCACTCAAAGGAAGAAGAGTTCAATCCAGAGGAGTTAAAGGATTAAAATTGTAAACAATTTTAAAAGGAGAGAACTTGGTAGCTGAATATGCATTCCCATCATATGCAAACTCAACATGGGGTAGGAAATCTTCCAATATTTTGTTGTTTTTATGAATGACTGCCCTTAGTAATGTGAAAAATGTCATATTACGACTTCAGTCTGGCCATCTTTATTGGGATGACATGTAGTAGAAAATAAAAGCTTTGTGCCTAAATTTTCCCATAAAGCTTTCCAAAAGTAGCTTAAGAATTTGGTATCTCGATCGGATACAATAATCCTAAGCATGCCATGCAATCTAACAATTTATTCGAAGAACAAGTCAGCAATATGAGATGCATTGTTTGTTTATGACATGCAATAAAATGAGCCAATTTAGAAAACCTATAAAAAAAAAAAAAAAACCACAAAAATGAAGTCCTTCTCATGCCTAGTTTTAGGGAGCTCTAACACAAAATCCATATGGAAATATCTACCCATGGTTCACTTGAAATAGGAAGGGTTGTATAGAAACCATGAGGTTGACTTCTTTCCAAAGCTTCGAGTTTAAAAGATCGTTGCTTTACCCTAAAATTATAGTACTGCTATATAGTGACCACTGTACATTAGGTAGTTGCTCTACCCAATTCTTACCTTTGCTTTCTAATCTAGTTTTTATTCTGTGTAAAATGGTACGATTTGTTAGTTCAACTTGTCCATTTGTCGAAGGATGTGCTACGGAAGAAAATTTTTAATTCCCAACTCTGTACATAAATTTTGGAATTCCTTGGATTGAAACTGAGTTTCGTTATCAGAAATAACGGAATTAGGTATTCCAAACCTGCAAATCACTTGTCTCAAGAAAAATATAGCTACATTCTTCATGTTATCTTGGTTAAAACTTATGCTTTTACCCACTTAGTTAAATTGTCGATGACAACAACTAAATACTGTGAAGTACCTACCTTGGGAAATTGAGCAACTAAATCAATCCCACACTCAGCAAATGCCCACAGACCAATAATCCTTGTAAATTCAATAGCTGGAAGCCAGTTGATTGGACCGTGCAGTTGACAACTTACACATAATTTTATAATTTTTTCGCATCTGGAAAGTCATGGACCAATCAAATTTAGCTGTTATTACTTTCGTTGCTAAATTCTGGATTTCAATATGAGATCCACAATGCCCTTAATGGATATCATTTAATACATTTCCTACTTCTTGTTTTCCTAAATACCTTAAAAGTGGCATTAAACAAGATTTCTTATATAACAGATCATCGAAAACCTCATGCCTTTTCGCCTTCCGTCAAAGACGTTAAGTTTCCTTTATGTATTCCAACAAAATTCCTTCTCAAATAAACCTAATAATTGGATTCCGCAATTCATCGATTTCCTGCACTGGCATTACCTTTCGTACTTTTGTACTCCTTGATGCTAATTTTTTCACTAGTACAATTTTAGTTAAATGCGAAAATAATCAATGAAGCTAGGTTTGATAATGCATCCACATTGGTATTCTTCCCATAAGGAATACGCTCTACTAACCATTTTGGATTTTTTTAAAAAAATAAATCTTGTACTATTGTTAAGAACTTAGCCATGTCTGCATCCTTAGCCTTATACTCACCAAAATTTATTTGAAAACTAACTGTGAATTAGAACAAATTTAATTGCCCGCCATCTTTTTTGCCAATCGTAACCCAACAATCTTGGCTTCATACTCAGCTTCATTCTCACCTTAAGGATTCGTAAGAATCAATCAGGCACTAGATCCCATTTGCTAGCCGCACCATTCACATAGATAACATAGTGAATCCTATGTTATGTTGGAATTGTTAGTACCAAGATTCACTTCCTAAATGTCATCCACATGAACACCTTCATCGATGAAATCTGCCAGTACTTGTCCTCTAATAGCCGTTCTTTGTTGGAATGTGATATTGAACTCCCCAATTCGATAGCCCATTTAATATTTCTTCTTGAAATGCCAGATTTTTGAAAAATATGCTTTAGAAAAGTATCTGTGTATACCATCACCGGGTGAGCTTCAAAACAAGACCGCAAACGGCGCACAGTATGTACTAAAGATAAAGCTAGTTTTTCGACATGTGAATAATTTTTCTCAGTAGCATGTAAAACCTTACTCACACAGTATACTAGTTTTTGAACACTATTATCTTCCCGTAATAAAACAAAACTTACCACATTATTCGCTATAGAAAATACATATATAACCTTTCACCCAGAATTAAAGATGGTAAAGTAGCCAAATAAATTTTCAATTTTACAAAAGCTCGTTGGCAATCACGGCGCTATGTAAATTTATCCATTTTCTTTAATACCTGAAAAATGGTAACTCTTTCTTGGCAGATCGAGATAAGAATCTATTCAAGGAAGTTAATCTCACTGTCAATTGTTGAACTGCATGAACCGACTTTGGAGGTTCCATTTGCAAAACAGCGTCCACACCTTTTTTGGATTGGCAGTCACGCCATATTTGGATACCATGTACCCTAAAATCTTGCATGACGATGTGCCAAAAATACACTTTTTTGGGTTTGTGCACATTTTAGTCTCATATAGGACTTCCAAAGTCTCACGAATCGACCAAGAATCCAACTTCATCCTTACTTTTTACAAGTAAATCATCAATGTATGCCTCTATATTCCGCCTCAAGTGTTTTCGAAAAATCTTGTTTACTAATCTCTAAAGGATTGCCCCTGCATTTTCTAAGCCAAAAGGCATAGTAATATAATAGTGCATACCCTTTTTCGTAGTAAAGGAAGTTTTTTCCTTATCATCCGAATGCATAAAGATTTGATTATAGCCTTTATAAGCATCCAAGAAATTTAAAAACCGATATTCAGCATTTGATTATACTAGAATATCGATTCAGGGTATTAGAAACCAATCTTTGGGTCATACTTTGTTTAAATCAGTGAAATCTATGCACCTTCTACCAGACTTGTCCATTTTTGGCACCAAAACTGGATTGGCAAGTCATTTTGGATAGTCAACTTTCCGAGTAATCTTCACTTATAGTAATGAATTCACTTCTATCTCTACATACCGGTTTCTTTCTCTGCCAAAATTTTTCTTCTGTCGAACCGATTTCCGACTATGATCAATAGTTAATCCTTGCTCAATGATATCACGAGAAATTCCCGGCATGTCTTCAAGACATTATGTAAGAAAATTCGAAAATTAATTTTAGCATATTAACTTCCAATTATTCTAGGAGATTAGTTCCCACTTTAATCTTTTTCTCGAGATCCGCTCCCAAAGGAATTTCCTTTATCTTAGTTCCATCTTTGATGAATCTTCAAGTTGTTTTTTTTTGTGGGTCCAGCTCATTTTCCATCAGCATCCGGGATGGAGTGGATACATCTTTTAATTAGGACACGTAACATTGTAGTGCTAGTCTCACATCGCATTGCAAGGAAGCAACTCAATCAACGGCGGGGAACTTAACAATCATATGCATAGGGCTATCACCTGGAAAGAATTAAGACCCGGCTGTCCAAAGTAAACATTGTACGAAGATGGTTCATCATTTACCACAAAATTTAAGGATACAGTCTTTTTTTTGGTTGTTAGCAATCATTGCAATAGGAATCTACAGTCGTCATTTTTGTTGTACTTGATGGTTTCCTAATCCAACAAGTGGAGTTTATTCTCAATCCAAGGTTAATTTATGCATATGGCATCCTTCTAATGTTTTAACAAGTATAATATTAGCTGAACTTCCAAAGTCCAATAATGTCCTATGCACTTGATAATTAGAAATATAAAAGTCAACAAAGGATCATCATAGTGTGAAGCTAAAAAATAATCATCATCGGAAAATGTAGTATTAGGGATTACGGTATCTACCATTTGTTTACCTAAGACGTCACTCTCATGTTGGTAAGTTTGTGATGTGAACTCCTGATCCCTAATGCCGAGAAAACCAAGAACTCGCCAAGAAAAGTCTGAATGCAAGATGCAGCTCTTAACTCCTAGAATCCTTACCCTTGGATTCGGCAGACTACTAATTTAACAAGTAAATTAAACACGCAACTCGAACCAAGTGGAGAAAACTAGAATCAAAACAAAGCTTAGCAATAGACAATTATCTATTAGCCTATAGTTCCTGTACTTTAAGTAATTAACAAGCATGCAAATTACTTAAGCCCAAAATAAATGTGAGTGATTAAACAAGTATATAACTATAACTTAATCAATTTAATCAACTAAGGAAAAGTGGAATTCAGCTGGCCTTTATATAGGGGAGGGGTGGCAGAATTCTAGTCCTAAAGCAACTAGGAAAAGAAGTAAAATTGGAAACCAATCAAGAGATTGATTTCTTACCAGAACCAAATCCTAAAGGAACTAGGATTGGTTGGAATAGGTAATTTTGGCTGCAAGGGAATGACTTAGCCAAAGATACAAGTAGAAACTAAGGAAATAAAGAAGTAGAAACTGAAATACAACAACTCTAACCAATCAAAAGGGGAGGGGTGAATTGGATTAGACTTTAAAAACATTTCTTTTTATGGATAAAATAGTTTTTAAAACTTGAACAAGAAATGAACTCTTTTGAAACTTAAGCAAGAACAATAAAGAAAGATAAGGCTACATCCACCATTCAAACAACATGTTTGGTTTCCACTAAAAACTCTAGATTCTTCAAAGGTGATTTCAAAATCCTTACAAACAAAATTCTAAGGAATTACACTCTAGTTTCCTCAAACTACAGGTAATCCTTAAGAAACATACACTTGCTTGACTCTTTTCAATTCCCCTGAAAAGATCAAGACTTGACCATTTTACAAGACAAGAAAGATGCTAGTAGTTTAACTAACTATTACAATTATAAAAGATGACTTGAAAGATTAGATCACTTTTGATTTGACAATCAGAAATGTTGAGATGAAAAGAGGTATCTTGAAAGTCTTCCATAGCTTGTATTTATAGCTGAGAGTTAATTTTGTGTTGGCCCTATTTTTCCCGTTAAGAAAAGGGACAAACCCGCTGCTGTCTCTGTTTTCAGCTTTTCTGGTTCGAGCCCGGGTTTGACGTCGACACTCGACTTCAAGGTCTTCACAAATTTTGAATTCTTGGCTTCAACGGCTACTTGAGTTGGTGCGACTTATAATTAATTCGTTTTGGCACTTTCCTTGTTTTCACCTGGTTCGACGTCAAGGGCCTGTCGATCTAGAGCTCGACACTTTGGATTTTTCAACCCGAGAGCTTAACTACTGTCAGCTGCCTGTCGACATTGTCAAGGTCGACACTTTCTGGGCGAGCTTCAATGTTGAGGGCATGTCGACTCTTGGTGTCCATACTTCAATTGTTTTATATAATTTCCGACCCGAGAGCTCAAAGGGTGTCGAGTGCCCGTCGATGTTGGGTTCGTCGATTTCTGGGTTTGGTTTTGATGTCGACTACCTGTCAATGCTTGGGCTCGAGGCTTTCTGGGTTGAGCTTCGAACTCGAGGGCCTGTCGGGACTTGGTTTCGAACCTGTTGAAATCTGCACTTTTAACTCAACTGAACTTGTTAAATACATTTCTTATGTTTGTTTGATCATCATTCAAAACATTAGGGATTGAGATCATAGGTCTACAATATTTCCCTTTTTGATAATGACAAAACAAATATGAGAATTTTGACAAAAATATATACAAGTAAGAAAAACTCCCTCTTACTTAAAAAAATCTCCCCCTAAATTTGAAAATTCTCTTCCCTTTTTCTCCCCTTTTTTGACATCAACAAAAAGTAAGAAACACCTATGGCATGCATTGAACATGAAGTTGATCCCTCAAGTAGCAAAATGGTTCTTTAGCAAGAGGTTTAGTAAAAATATCCGCAAGTTGCTCATTAGTGGATACGTAAGTCAAGCAAATCTCCCCATTTTGAACTAACTATCTAAGAAATTGATGTTTGATGTCAATATGCTTAGTTCTAGAATGTTGAATTGGATTTTTGGAATGTTGATTGCACTAGCATTGTCACACATAATAGGCACACAATCAAACTTTAGACCAAAATCTAGCAAGTTGTGCTTCATCCAAAGAATTTGTTGACAACATGCTCCGGCCGCTTAGTATTCCGATTCGGCCATAGAGAGAGAGAGACACTAAATTTATTTTTACTAAACCAAGAGACCAAACAAGGACCTAAAAATTGACAGGTACCACTTGTGCTTTTACGATCAGTAAGACATCCACAAAAGTCGGTATCCGTAAAACCAATTAAATCAAAAGAAGAAGACTTAGAATACCACAACCCTTAGTCAAGAGTGTTTTGCAAATATCTAAGAATTCTTTTAACAGCACAAAGATGGGAATCTTTAGGAGCAACTTGAAAACATGCACACAAGAAAACAACATACATAATATCCGGCCGACTAGCTGCTAGATATAGCAAACTACCAATCATGCCTCTAAACAGCTTTTGATCAACACTATACCCATTTTCATCTTTTTCTAACTTTGAAGTGCTACACATTAGAGTGCTAATGGCTTTACATTTATCTATGTTGAACTATTTCAAAATGTCTCTAGTATACTTAGATTGACAAATGAAAGTGCCTTTTGAAGTTTGTTTAATTTGAAGACCCAAAAAGAATGTCAACTCACCCATCATGCTCATTTCAAACTCATTGTGCATTACACTAGCAAAATCATCACATAAATCATGTTGAGTGGCACCACATATAATATCATCAACATAAATTTGAACAATGAGCAAGTTTTCATATTTATCAACTTTAGTAAATAATGTAGTATCAATTTGCCCTATTCTAAAGTTGTGATCAAGTAAGTAAGATGTCAACCTTTCATACCAAGCTCTAGGAGCTTGTTTCAAACCATAAAGGGCCTTGACAAGTTTGTAAACATGGTTAGGAAATTTAACCTCTTCAAAATCGGGAGGTTGTTCCACATACACTTCTTCATGCAAATAGCCATTTAGGAAAGCACTTTTGACATTCATTTGATACAATTTAAAACCTTAAAACATGCAAAAGCAAACAACCTTCTTACAGACTCAAGTCTAGCTACGGGAGCAAATGTTCCATCATAATCAATACATTCTTCTTGTTTACACCCTTGTGCCACCAACCTAGCCTTGCTTCTAGTCACTTCTCCAAACTCATTCATTTTATTTCTAAAAATCCATTTTGTGCCAATTATAGATTGATGAGTACGTCTCTCCACTAGTTGACATACCTTACTTCTCTCAAATTGTTCTAATTCTTCTTGCATAGCTACTATCCAATTTTCATCAAGTAAAGCATCTTTAACATTTTTTTGTTCAATTCTAGAGAGAAATGCAACATTGCTTTCTTGTACTCTATTCCTAGTTTTAACCCCAATGGATGGATCACCAATAATCAAGTCATGAGGGTGATCTCTAATGAATTTCATGGGTTTAGAAAGGGATTGAGACATGCAAGTAGAGGTAGAAGCATCACAAGGATAAGAAGTATCACTAGGCATATCATTAACATCATTCAAAGAAACACTCTTTCCAAAATTTGTGGGCAAAGTATGAGTGTTATCATCATCATCTAAAGGAACATGACAAATAGGATTTTCATCAAAGTTAACATGCATGCTTCTTCAACTTTCATAGAAGATTTATTGAAAACTCTATATGCTTTTGTATTCAATGAGTATTCTAGAAAAATGCCTTCATTTGATTTACTATCAAACTCTCCTAGATGCTCATTTGTTTTTTATATAAAACATTTACAACTAAAGACTTTGAAGTACTCAATGTTGGGAGCTCTCCCAAAAACAAGTTCATAAAGGGTCTTTTTCAAAAGTGGTCTCAACAAAACTCGATTCATTACATAACAAGCTGTATTTACGGATTCAGCCCAAAAGTAGTTTAGCAAGCTATGTTCATTAAGCATGGTCCTAGCCATTTCTTACAATGTTCTATGTTTCCTTTCCACAACTCCATTTTGTTGGGGAGTTCTAGCACTTGAAAAATTATGAGTAATACCAAAGAAATTGCAAAAGTTAACAAAGTTTTCATTCATAAATTCAGTGTCATTATCACTTCTTAACTTCACAATATGCAATTTAAACTCATTTTGAATTTTCTTAGCCCAAATTTCGAACTCATGAAAGGGTTCATGCTTATGTGGCAAAAAGATAACCTAAATGTATCTAGAAAAATCATCAACTAACACATATGCATATCTTTTTCCTCATAAGCTAGCATGTTGTGTAGGCTCAAATAAATCCATATGAACTAGTTCCAATGGTTTAGTAGTGCTAAATGCTTCTTGAATTTAAATGATGATTTTCTATGTTTACCATGTTGACATGCATCACACAATTTATCCTTTTCAAATTTTAACTTAGGCAATCCTATAACTAAATTATTCTTAGAAAGGTCATTCAAATGATTCATACTAATATGAGCAAGTCTTCTATGCCAAATCCACCCATCATTACAATTTACAGCTAAGCAATGATCATGTTGTTCAAGCAAGGTTTCAACATCAAGAATATAGACACTACCATTCCTATTTACACTACAAATAACCTTGTAATCACACTTAGGATCCACCACATAACATGTATCATTTTTAAAATGAACACCAAGATTCTTTTCACAAATTTGACTCACACTTAACAAGTTAAACTTCAAATTATCAATATGTAACACATTTTTAAACAGAATTTGACCTTTAGAAGAGATGTTACCTATACCGATATTTTTCCTTTATTGTTATATCCAAATGTGACATGTCCTTCTTTCTTCTTGACATTGCAAAGAAGAGACTTGTCACCGGTTATGTGCCTTGAACATCCACTATCCATGTACCACTTGGATAGCTTGGAAGGCATCACTTGAAGAATTTGATTCTACATGAGAAGAGAGAAACATAATTGGTCCCCTTTTGGTTTTGGGTCCTTGAAAGTTAGGTTTAACTACCCATTTCATCTTTCCAATATGTACTAACTTCCTAGTGAAGCATCTAGGAGAGGTATGACCAAATGTACCACAATAGTTACATGAAAGATAATCATTCTTAACAGAAGGTACCCAAGGCTTATAAGGCACATGCTTGTTAGTGATCAAGTTAGAAGAGCTAGAAGAGACATGAGTGTTAGCATGGTATCCTAGTCCACTTCTATCATAAATAAGCATTTGAGAGTTCAAGATTATGTCTAAATTATCTTTACTCTTGGTAAATTTTCCAAGAGTTTCATTCAAATCATTAATCCTTTTGTTTAAGGCTACATGCTCAATCTTAACTTTCTCATTCAAGTCAATTTTCTCTGTTTTAGCACTTTGAAGTTTGTTTTAAGCATGTCAATTTCAACATTCTTTTCATCAATAGACTTAGTCAAGTCATCATTATTCTTCTTCAAATTCATGCATAGTTTAGTGCATTTCTCAAACTTCAAAGTGAGAGATTTTACATGAGCAATTAGATCACATTTCTTCATGTTGTTAAAACAATCATCATTATCACTTTCATGCTTATCACTATCACATAATGAGGAATGAGATGAAAAATTTACCTCTTCATGGAGTCCCATAAAGCACATTTGGGCTTCCTCCTCATCGCTTGAATCTTCAACATCGGAGTTAGCCTTATCCCAAGTTTCTGCCACGAAGGTTTGCTTCTTTCCCTTCTTCTTTTAAAGTTCCTTCTTTTTCTTTGGGCACTCACTCATGATGTGACGAATTTGTTAACACTCATAGCACCTTGAACCACCACTCTTCTTTTCAAAGGTTTTGTTCTTTTGAAATTGTTCTATTTGAAAAACTTCTTAAAATTTTTAGCTAGAAGATTCATCTCCTCAAGAGATACTTCATCATCGCTATCATCATTGTCATCCTCACTTTCACTTTTAGAAGTTTTAAGTGCAAGAGATTTAATCTTAAAGCTTGCTCCACTTGGTGATCTCAACTCATGAATTTTGATCATAGACATTAGCTCATCAAGAGTGAAATTCTTCAAGTCTTTTGAAGTTTCAATGATCAAAGCTCTAGTATTATACTCTTTTGTGAGACCATGAAAAATCTTTTAATTCATTTCATTTTGAGGATATGTTTTGTTATGGGCTTCAAGATCTTTAACAAAACCATGAAATCTGCAAAACATACTATACATGGTTTCATCTACATCCATCTTGAAAGCTTTGTTAGAGACAAGGATAGACTTCCTTTCCTCTTGAATACTAGCGCTTCCCTCATGATACTCTTTGAGTTTTAGCTATAGAGAATGAGCATCTTTGCACCCCTTTATGCTACTTGACTCTTGAATGTTCAAGGAATTGTAAAGAACATTCAAGGCCTTTGCATTTAAAGAGAGGTGTTTCTTGTCATCCTCCATGAGATCACTCCTAAGTTTATCTCGAGTGGTTCCATCACTATTGGTAGCAAGGATAGATATATCACCTTCCTCAACTATGTACCATAGTTTATAATCCACTGAAATGAGAAAAGTCTTCATCCGCTCCTTCCAACCACTATAGTCGATCCCACAAAAAAGTGGGGGCCGAGTGGTGAAGTTTCGTTCATTGAAGGGAGTTGCTTTAGAATTCATGAAGCTACCTAAAGGTAATTAGCCTTTTGTTGATGTCCTAGCTCTGATACCAATTGAAATACAACAACTCTAACCAATCAAGAAGGGAGGGGTGAATTGGATTGGACTTTTAAAACTTTTCTTTTTATGGATAAAATAGTTTTTAAAACTTGAACAAGAAATGAACTATTTTGAAACTTAAGCAAGAACAATAAAGAAAGAAATCGGATTTTATGTGTTCGACTTATCTTCCTCAAGATAGGGCTACATCCATCATCCAAACAACATGTTTGGTTTCCACTAAAAACACTAGATTTTTCAAAGGTGAATCCAAAACCCTTACAAACAAAATCCTAAGGAATTACACTTTAGTTTCCTCAAACTACAAGTAATCCTTAAGAAACATACACTTGCTTGAATCTTTTCAATTCCCCTAAAAAGATCAAGACTTGACCACTTTTACAAGACAAGAAAGATGCTAGTAGTTTAGCTAACTATTACAATTATAAAAGATGACTTGAAAGATTAGATCACTTTTGATTTGACAATCAGAAATGTTGAGATGAAAAGAGGTATCTTGAAAGTCTTCTAGAGCTTGTATTTATAGCTGAGAGTTGATTTTGAGTTGGCCCTGTTTTTCCCTTTGAGAAAAGGAACAAACCCTTCGCTGTCTCTGTTTTCAGCTTTTCTAGTTCGAGCCTGGGTTTGACGTCGAGACTCGACTTCGAGGTCTCCACAAATTTTGAATTCTTGGCTTCAACGGTTGCTTGAGTTGGCGTGACTTGTAATTAATTCATTTTGGAACTTTCCATGTTTTCACTTGGTTCGAAGTGGAGGGCTTTTCGATCTCGAGCTCAACACTTTGGATTTTTCAATCCAAGAGCTTGACTACTATAGGCTGCCTGTCGACCTTGTCGAGGCTGACACTTTCTGGGTGAGCTTCGATGTCGAGGGCGTGTCGACTCTTGGTGTCGATACTTCAATTGTTTTATGTAATTTCTGACCCGAGAGCTCAAATGGTGTCGAGTGCCTTTTGATGTTGGGGTTCGTCGATTTCTGGGTTTGGTCTCGATGTCGACTGCCTGTCAATGCTTGGGCTCGAGGCTTTCTGGGTTGAGCTTCAAACTCGAGGGCCTGTCGGGACTCGGCTTCGAACCTGTTGAAATCTGCACTTTTAACTCAAGTGAACTTGTTAAATACCTTTCTCATATTTGTTTGATCATCATTCAAAATACTAGGGATTGAGACCATAGGTCTAATAGAAACAAAGCACAAAAAAGTTTCAAGAAGGTAAACCTTTTTGGAAACTACTATCCTAGTAAGCCTAGTTGTAACAAACTTATAACAACCTAACAAACTATTAAAAAACTTTGAGTAAAAATAGGTAACATGCACAAAACCTAATCCTTCCCAAACTTAAGCTTCGATGTGGCATGGGAGCTTCTCCTTGTGGGCTTGGCATGGCCGAAATTATGGAATGGACTCCAAGGGTGGGTTCTGCCCAAATTGAGGTGGCGCATGAGGTGGATGATGTAGGGAGATTCTGCAATCTTCTAGAATCTCTCAGAATCATTTTGGAAAGTCAAAAATTAAGAATTTCAAGATTCTTCAAGATTTCGTAAATCGTGAAATTCATGATTTTCAAGAAAATCAAGAACTTCAAGAAATGTCCCTTCCTTCAGCTGGATTGATTAGTAGGTGTCATTTCCCCTGTGATGGAGAGTAAAGTGATGCTTTTAACCTTCACTGCATTCTTTTCAAGGGTGTTGGTGTCCGTAACGAGCTAGGCTTCTGTAATACACCTTCGGACAAGGTTTTCAAGATCTGCTTTGAGCTTCCTTATCCTCCTTCGGGTCAGAGGCCCAGCTATGTCAACGAATGGATCTCTTTGATATGGACTTGCGTCCTGAAGCATTGACGGGCCTCTATGGAGCACACAAACCTCTGATGCACTTCCTGAGTCTGCATTACTCAAATTGGGATCCTCTGCGTCTTGACTTGTCGTAGGGCTGGAGATGCCCTCATCATTCCCTCCCGGTTAGAAAGGATTCGTCCTTAAATCAAGATCCTAGTCATGTTCAAATGGAGACAAGTCAGCAACATTGAAAGATGTACTAACGCTATACTCACTTGGAAAATACAGCTTATAGATGTTGTCTCCCATCTTTGCAATCACTTGGAAATGCCCATCGCCTCTGGGGTGGAGTTTCGTCCTCCGGGATGCTAGAAACCTCTCCTTTCTCATGTGAACCCAAACCCAGTCACCTGGTTAAAAGTTTACAGCCTTACGCCTTCGATTTTCATCTGATGTATACTTGGCATTTTCTTCTCAAGGTTCTCTCAAACCTTCTGATGAAGCTTTCTGACAGTGTCTGCTTTCTGTTCGCCATCTAGACTTGTTTGTTCCTTCAGGGGCAGTGGTAGTAAATCCATGATCGTCAACGGATTGAATCTGTAGGCAGCTTCGAAGGGCGAGAATCCTGTTGATGAATGCTTGGATCGATTGTAGGCAAACTCTATAATCGGCAAGACCTGCTCCCAACCTGTAAGATTACTTTTAATCAGTGCCCTTAATAAATTTCCCACTATTCGATTGGTCACTTCAGTTTGACCATCCGTTTATGGATGACTAGAAGTAGAAAATAGCAATTTTGTTCCTAGTCTAGACCACAATGTTTTCCAAAAATAACTCAACAATTTAACATCCCTATCCGAGACGATGGTGCTTGGTATTTCATGTAGCCGAACCACTCCATTGAAGAATAGTTCTGCAACGTGTCTGGCATAATCTGATTTCATGCAAGGAATAAAGTGAGCTATTTTAGAAAATCTGTCCACCACAGCAAAGATTGAGTCATTACCTCTCTATGTCCTCGGCAACCCTAGAATAAAGTCCAAAGAGGTGTCAGTCTAAGGAACAGTTGGAATAGGAAAAGGAGTATAAAACCATGAGGTTTGGAAGTAAACTTTGCTTTTAAATAGTTAATGCAACGTGAGCAAATGTTTTCTACATCCTTTTGCATTTTAGGCCAATAAAAGTCTTCTTTCAACATGTCAAGTGTTTTAGTTACACCAAAGTGGCCCATTAGCCCCCCCCATTATGTGCTTCAAGCACCAGCAGTTCCGTATATGAACTACGTGGAATGCATAACTTGTTTTCTTTATACAAAAATCCATTCTGCTTAAAGAACTTTTGAAACACACCATTTTTGCATGCTTCATATAGTGTAGAAAAATTAGGATCAGAAGCATATAATTCTTTCTGATATGAAAACCCTAGAGATGAATGATCAAGAATAGCGAGGGATTCATATCTGCGTGACAGAGCATCAGCTACCATATTTTTTTTTTCCCTTTTTATACTTAATAATATAAGAAAAAGTTTCAATAAAAGCAACCCATTTAGCATGACACCTGTTTAACTTACCCTGTCCCTTAAGGTGTTTAAGGGACTCGTGATATGAATGGACAATGAACTCCTTGGCCATCAGGTAGTGCTGCCAAGTTTCTAATGCTCTTACCACGACATATAGCTCCTTATCGTAGGTAGGATAATTTAAGGTAGCTCCCTTTAGTTTCTCACTGAAGTAGGCTATAGGTTTTCCTTCCTGCATTAAAACAACACCTATACCAATCCCTGAAGCATCACATTAGTTCGAAGACTTTATCAAAATCAGGTAATGCTAAAATATGTGCATGAGTGAGATCATGCTTAAGAACAGTGAAGGCATTTTCTTGTGCCGGTCTATTGGGAATGGATGAGCCAGGCACGAAGTTAATCTGATGCTCAATTCCACAAAGAGGGAGCACTCCTGCCTGCAGCTCTTCAGGAAACACATCTTTATATTCCTGCAAAAGAAACTTGACTTCCATCGGGAGATCCTTAGGGACATCATCAAGGTTAGTGGAATTATCTTTAGCAAATAGTACAAGAATACAACCATTATCTCTCAACACTTGTTTGACTTCCCCCACTGTGGAAAAAAGGCCACGCCTATATTCTTCTTCTGAAGCCTTATCAGAGTTAGCCTTACTACTACACTTTACAATCTGGTTACCCTTTCCCTTATCTTGTGGCTTCTCAGCTGCCCACTGGGTGATCTTGTCTTTCATCCTGACTGATTCAGCATGAACTTCCTGGGGCGAGAGAGGTAAAAAGGTATGGATCTTGCCCTGTTGGCAAATCAAGTAGGTGTTGGTAACCCTATCATGTGTAGCATTCATGTCAAAGAGACATGGTCGTCTGAGCAGTATGTGACACGCCTCCATCGGGAGCACATCACAAGTAACTTGTCCCTCAAACTTACCTATAGCAAAAGTAACTCGCACTTGCTTGGTGACTCTGTAGCCTTTTGAGCTGTCGAGCCATTGCAGGCAGTATGGATGTGGATGGTTAACTGTTGGGAGCTTGAGCTTTTTGATCATGTACTCACTGGCCACATTGGTGCAACTCCCTCCGTCAACTATCTGAACACACACACCTCCATTGACTTTAGTTCTGGTGTGAAAGATGTTGGTCAGCTATGAACTATCCTGAGCAATAGTTGTAGTCAAAGATTGGGACACAATGGCCATCTGGCTATATTCTTCTGGCTGGTAAACGTCCTCCTCTGTATCTGACTTGTTGTTGTCAGCCAATTTCGAGATGTGATTGGCAACATCATTGTCTTCTTCTTCTGAGATATACTTGCCATCCTCCCCTAGTAGTACCTTGCGGATATTAAGACAGTCCCTTATGTAGTGTCCGCTGCCAAAACACTTGTTGCAAGTGATCTGTGAGATGCTCTACTTCAGAGTGAAAGGCGTATTAGCTACTGAAGCAGAAGAGGTGGATGGGCCAGACTGAATAGCTTTACGTTCAGAGTTGAACGGTTGTGCTGGTGTTGGGGTGTAGACCAGATTCTTTTTCCAAATAGTAGAGGCGCTGGCAGGTGTTCTAACCTTTGGAACCGTCTTCAGGTACTCCTCCATCACTATAGCTTTGTGAGCAAATCCGTCAAACTAGTAGCACTCTGCAGTTCTACCGCTAAAGCTATCCTTCTATTAAGCCCACTACGAAAAGGAGCCATGCTGGCGGTGTCGTCTTCTATTACATTGGCCCTAATCTTAGCCATCTCTAACTTTTTAAAGTAAGCATCAACAGTTAAAGATCCATGTACAAGAGTGTGTAACTTCCTATACAATTCTCTAAAATAATACGCAGGCACAAAAGTCTTGCGCATAGCCGTCGTTAAATAAAACCATGTAAGAGGTGGTGTACGTGCACGTATAGGTCTGGTGTTGTGCCTCTGGTCCAACTCCTTATTCCACCAAACGAGTGGATATTCGGTGAAATTGGCCACCGCGAGTGGAATCTTCTTGTGTTTGGGGACCGAGTGAAGCTCAAAGATCCGCTCCATCTTGATCTCCCAGTTTAAGTATTCTTTGGGGTCCCTACCTCCTACGACAGAAGGCACATATGTCTTCAATTGACTTAGACTTTCACAGGGCTTTGAATCAGTGCCAGCCCTTGGGGTGTGGACGTCATCCTCCTCCTCGAACCAGTCCTGCTAGGCAGCCCTTATATCTGTGACCTCGCCCTTAGGGTCTGCGAATTGATTGGTCAAATTCGCAATGGCAGCCAGGAGTTACGCATTAGTAACTGGTGTCGCTTCTCCTCCTAACATGCAGAAAGTAACCAAGAAAAATTCCTGCTAAGAACAAGTAAAAGTGAGCAGAGTAACCTTACTCCCTTGTCCCCCTAGTATGGCCCTCCTAACAACTACACACAACCCTGTGTATTGCTATTAGGGATGTCAACCCTTGTGTGCTGTATCACTCTGCCTTTTACCGCAATCATGTATACTTAAATAAGCTCACAAAACCGTGGGCAAAGGTAACAAGCAACCAGTAAATCACACAAATAACAAAACTATATAGGAAAGTGGCAAAAAATTTTCCAAAAAAGGAACTTGGTTTAATTTTTAGTTTTAAAAACACTTTTTGAAAAAGAGAATTTTGTAATATAGCTCGAACAAGAAGTGCACACAAAGGAACTTTCGGAGTGAAGCCCTCAAAGTTCAAGAAGTTAATGTAATGTGCACGAAGACAAAATCCAAGCTATAATTCGGAGTAAATGTACAACGTAGCATGAAAAGATAGCAAGCTTAAGAAGCAAGGAAATTCAAGTGAAGAAGCAAGAATAATTAGCAGGTTTGAAACAAATAAGGAAAGACCTATCTAACCCAAGAAGTGATCACCCTACCTAGTGGGTAATCAAGAAACCAATTCCAACCAATTATTCAAGTTTTTTGAAAATTAACCCCCTATGGCGGAAAAATTCCCCAGATGTCACTGTGGTGCTGTGGAGAGTAGTGTCGAAGACGAACACTATCAACTTTGCAAGTACAATGATAGAGAACAAGATTTCCAATGAAGAAAAGAATCCTCGTTGGCTTTAGAGTGTACTGCTGTGGGGACTAGTGTCGATGAACGAACACAATCAACTTTGCAGGCGCACTTTAAACTATGGAGAACACAATTCTTAAAGCAATTGCCACAAAAGATACCAAAATATGCAATTTTATCACCTCCCAACACTTAATATGCGATTTGCAAAAGTAGGTAGCACAACGATACAATTTCAAGAATTCAATATATTTTCAAGAATTCAAAATGAAGTATCAAGATTCGTGCATATAAGTCACAATTGCAAAAACAAGGTGAGTGGCTTAACTTCAACCGCCAATGTTCACCAAATTTAACACAAATTGCAAATAGGGAAAGGCGAGCAAAATAGTCCAAAGTAAAAGGGCAATTCCAACAACAAAAAGCATAACTCTTATCCTTGAATTGTTACCAAAACAGCACTTAATGGATTAAAAAGGCAATTGCAAAAACAGTATCAAATTGAGCAAAACAGCCCTAGCTTTAAAAACCCTAAAACCGAATTTCCCAAACTTTCAGGAAACCCGATTTTAAACCCTTCTTTTCGATTTTCCCTTTTCTTTTTCAACCCAAAAATTTTCAGTTTTAATTGCAAAATAGTAGGAGCAAAATCAAAATATTTATTTAAGAAAACGAAAAAAATTTCTCAAAAAAGGAGAGTTCTATTCCACAAAATCAGTAATTAAAGTAGATTAAAGGAATAGAAAACACCTGATGATTTGATTGGGTTACTCCAATCTCCTCCTGTCAAGCAAACGGCCTTGGTTCTGATACCAATTGATGTGAACTCCTGATCCCCAACGCTGTGGAACCCGAGAACTCGATGCGAAAAATTGCCAAGAAATGTCTGAATGCAAGACGTAGCTTTTAACTCCTAGAATCCTTACCCTTGGATTTGGTAGACTACTAATTTAACAAGTAAATTAAACACGCAATTCGAACCAAGTGGAGAAAACTAGAATCGAAACAAAGTTTAGCAATAGACAGAGCAATTATCTATTAGCCTATAGTTCCTGTACTTTGAGTAATTAACAAGCATGCAAATTACTTAAGCCCAAAATAAATGTGAGTGATTAAACAAGTATATAACTATAACTTAATCAATTTAATCAACTAAGAAAAAGTGGAATTCAGCTGCCCTTTATATAGGGGAGGGGTGGCCAAATTCTAGTCCTAAAGCAACTAGGAAAAGAAGTGAAATTGGAAACCAATCAAGAGATTAATTTCTTACCAGAACCAAATCCTAAAGGAACTAGGATTGGTTGGAATAGGTGATTTCGGCTGCAAGGGAATGACTTGGCCAAAATACAAGTAAAAAATAAGGAAATAAAGAAGTAGAAAAAAATCACAAAAAGGTTTCAAGAAGGTAAACCTTTTTGGAAACTACTATCCTAGCAAACCTAGTCGTAAAAAACTTGTAACAATCTAATAAACTAGTAACAAACTTTGAGTAGAATTAGGTAACATGAACAAAACCTAATCCTTCCCCAACCTAAGCTTCCAAGTGGCGTGGGGGCTTCTCCTTGTGGGTTTGCCATGGCCGAAATTATGGAATGGACTCCAAGGGTGGGTTCGGCCCAAATTGAGGTGGCGAATGAGGTGGATGATGTAGGGTGGTTCTAGAATCTTTTGGAATCTCCTGGAATCATTTCGGAATGTTAAAATTCAAGAATTTCAAGATTCTTCAAGATTCCGTAATTCGCAAAATTCAAGTTTTCAAGAAAATCAAGAACTTCAAGAAATGTCCCTTCCTTCAGCTGGATTGATTAGTAGGCGTCATTTCCCCTGTGATGGAGAGTAAAGTGACGCTTTAAACCTCCTTGCATTCTTTTCAAGGGCGTTGGTGTCCGTAATGAGCTGGGCTTCTGTAGTACACCTTCGGACAAGGTTTTCAAGATCTTCTCTGAGCTTCCTTGTCCTCCTTCGAATCATAGGCCAACTATGTCGACAAATGGATCTCTTTGATATGAACTTGGGTCCTGGAGCATTGGCAGGTCTCTATAGAGCACACGAACCTCTGCTGCACTTCTTGAGTCTACATTACTCGAACTGGGATCCCTCTGCGTCCTGACTTATCATAGGGCTGGGATGCCCTCATCAGTTGGTCTCTTTTGTTTATTGAAATCACCATTAGTAGGCCCTCTAGCAGTCGTATTAACAACTTTAGCAATAGTGGCATCAGGCCCTTGTGATGATTCCTAGCCTGAGAACGGGTATCAGGACGGGGACAACATTTAACAAAATGACCTAAATTCTGACATTGGGAATAGCTAGCTCGCTGGTTTTCGCGTGCACCTCGATTTCCCTATCCATGCTGCGACTTGAGAGTATATTGCTATAATTGGTCATTTTGAATTAGTTGCTCAATTTCATCTGCCAAATCCCAGCAGTCGTTGGTAGTATGCCCAATTGATTGATGATAATTGCAATACTGGTTCTGGTTCATTCTTTCCACTGGTGCCATAATCTTTCTTGCTGGCTGATCATATAACGCCCTTCCTTTTCTAAACACGTCAAAACCTTTAAAAAATATAAATCCCCGAGTTGACTCGCTTAGATAGGCATAGTACATCCTAAAATGTGGATTGACAAATTTTCTAAATAGATTTGAGAGTTAAAACTATAAATATGAAACTTAAAATTTTAGTAATTAAAATTTTGGAAACCAAACTAAAATTAGCCCTTCTAGATTAAGATCAAAACTATAACAAATATAATAGTAATAGTATGCATCAAAGTGAAATTAGGAAACTATAAGTTTTTCTTTTTTAAAAAATTTTGGACCATTTCTTGATTTGTGCTTGTCATCTTTGCACAGGGGCCATGCTAATCTTCTCTGTATCGTTCCAATTTTAGAAGAGTATAAGTTAAAGATAGAGTTTTCAACCCAGCATAAGTTCATAACTAAAGAATTGTCTAATTATATCATTAGAATGTTTTACGAAAAAAATAGCTAACTATAACTAATTAATAATCTTAAGAATTTAATATATAAAATAATAATAATAATAATAATCAAGTTTGAACAAGAGTAATAGAAGCTAATGGCACCAAATTGAGACTAACCAAAATTAGGAGAATGGTCAATTTAATTAAGAACTAAAAAGAATCCTGGGCTAATTTATAGTTAAGAAAATTTGAGAGATGAGAAAATTAAATCTTTCATGAGGACTTAACCATGTGTCACCATGCATGTGATTCAGATGCCACAACTAAAATAACAAAAGCGAAATGTGAGAAATGTCATAGAACATTTCCTCCCCCACTGTGCGACTCTCTCTCCCTCTCACTCACCCTGCTGGAAAACCAAAAAAACAAATTTGAACATCATCATTTCCTCCCCTTTCCCTTCAACCGAAATCCTGCCCCATTTTCTTCCAAAAAATTGAAACTATCTCTTCCTTCTTTTCACACACCAAACCGAATTAAAATTCACCCATTTCTAATTCAAAGAGAAATCTTAAATCTTCATCTTCTTTCTTCCTGTTTGTAATTGAGAGAAGAGAGATAACTAGAGAGATTAAAGCTAATCAATCAAGGGGAATTAAAAAGGAAATCATGAATCAAAATTAGGAGAGCTGAAATATATGAAGCTCGAGTTCAGTTCAGATCAACAAGGAGATGTGTTTGGAAATGAGATCAAGCATTCAAAAAGTTAGGTTATCAAAACTTAAAAGAATTAATTGTGATTATAGTCCTGCATGTACACAACCTTGATGGGTTCGGTGAAATCTGTAAAAATGTGGGGCAAACTTATCAAACGAGGGTAACTGTGACACCACCCTGCATACAAGGGGTTGGCTAATCGAATTCCTGCCTGGTTCGCACCAGGACTCAAATGCAGAATAGAACATACAGAAATCTAAAATTTTGAATTATTATTCAAGCGGAATGCTTACAAGTATCACCCTTACGTAGAGCTGATTACAGAGGGAATTATTTCAACCTCTACTTCCTTGCCAGCTATTATAGGGATTCAGGTCTTCCTAATATTGATGTTGAGCACATCCACCCACGTACAACCTATTTGTAACAATTTCATTGAAAACAGAAAACAAAATAAGGAAATGGAATGAGCCCATGCTCAGTGAGGCCACACCGTTTAACAAATATTTACCGAGTTTCATAATTAGCCATGCATGTATGTTCAGATAATCCTAATAGAGAGTAGTCATGACACAAATGTAAAACACATAAAGTAGGATACAATATAGTAGAAAGTCGACACAGTCCAAATGAACTATGAACAACTTTTTAATCAACTCCAAATTCGGAGTTGAAGTCAAATTAAATATAGTTGTCAACAACGCCCACACAGGATAATAACCTACATATAGGGGTAGCTCGAGACCACTGACCAACGAGAATGACCCAATGACCGAGCCCAAGCCGGCTCCCGAATCATTCCACATAGGTTGTGAATGATTCAACACAAACTAAAAATAAAATAGAACAGGTATACAGATAATCCAGTGTGCAAAGTAGGCACACCTGAACATTCACAGATATAAGATAATCAAGTGTATAGAAGAATTCAACATGATGCATTTCATATATCATAAAAGGATGAACTCCTAACCTTGGCATGTAGGCGCTTGACGGTTTCAGCTTTCTTGGCGCCGTCGAGATTAACCTGTTCCTTTAGCGGCAAAGGGATGAGATCCATAACCGTCAAAGGGGTGAAGCCGTAGGCAACTTCGAATGGACAGAACCCTGTTGATGAGTGCTTTGTGCGGTTGTATGCAAACTCTGCAACCGGCAAGATTTCTTCCCAACGCTTTAGATTCTTTTGAATTAACGCCCTAAGTAGATTGCCAACGGTGCGGTTGGTGACTTCCGTCTGACCATCCGTCTGTGGATGACTTGTAGTCAAAAATAGGAGTTTTGTGCCGAGCCGTGACCACAAAGTCTTCCAAAAGTAACTCAGAAATTTGACGTCGCGATCAGAGACAATGGTGCGCGATATTCCATGCAGCCAAACTATTCCTTGAAAGAATAAGTCCGCAACATGTCTGGCATCATCTGATTTCCTGCAAGGAAAAAAATGTGCCATTTTAGAAAATCGATCAACTACGACAAATAATGAGTCATTACCTCTTTGTGTCCTCGAAAGACCTAGAATAAAATCCATTGAAATGTCAGTCTAAGGCAAAGAAGGAATAGGTAAAGGCGTGTAAAGTCCATGGGGTTTAGATGTAGATTTAGCTTTTAAGCAATTAATACAACGAGTACAAACATGCTGTACATATTTTCGCATATGAGGCCAATAAAAATGCTCTTATAACACTTCAAGTGTTTTATGCACACCAATGTTTTCCAAAAATAACTCAAAAATTTAACATTCCTATCTGAGACGATTGTGCACGGTATTCCATGTAGCCGAACCACTCCACTGAAGAACAGTTCAGAAACGTGTCTGGCATCATCTGTTTTCCTGCAAGGAATAAAGTGAGCCATTTTAGAAAATCTGTCCACCACGAAAAAAATTGAGTCATTACCTCACTGTGTCCTCGGCAACCCTAAAATAAAATCCATAGAGATGTCAGTCCAAGGAACAGTTGGAATAAGCAAAGGTGTATAAAGACCATGAGGTTTGGAAGTAGATTTTGCTTTTAAACAGTTAATGCAACGTGGGCAAATAGTTTCTACATCCTTTCGCATTTTAGGCCAATAAAAGTGTTCCTTTAACATGTCAAGTGTTTTAGTTACACCAAAGTGACCCATTAGCCCCCCATTATGTGCTTCACGCACCAGCAATTCCCTATATGAACTACATGGGATGCAGAGCTTATTGTTCTTATATAAAAAACCATTCTACTTAAAGAACTTCTGAAATGCACCATTTTTGCATGCTTCATATAACATAGAAAAATCAGGATCAGAAGCATACAATTCCTTTAGATATGAAAACCCTATAGATGCATGATCAAGAATAGCGAGGGATTCATACCTCCGTGACAGAGCATCAGCTACCATATTATCTTTTCCCTTTTTATACTTAATAATATAAGAAAAAGTTTCAATAAAAGCAACCCATTTAGCATGACGTCTGTTCAACTTACCCTGTCCCTTAAGGTGTTTAAGGGACTCGTGATCTGAATGGACAATAAACTCATTGGCCATCAAGTAGTGCTGCCAAGTTTGTAATGCCCTTACCACGGCGTAGAGCTCCTTATCATATGTCGGATAATTTAAGGAAGCTCCCTTGAGTTTCTCACTAAAGTAGGCAATAGGTTTTCCTTCCTGCATTAAAACAACACCTATACCAATTCCTGAAGCATCACACATTAGTTCAAAAACTCTATCAAAATCAGGTAATGCTAAAACAGGAGCATGAGTGAGATCATGCTTAAGAACAGTGAAGGTGTTTTCCTGTGCCTGACCCCAAAAAAATGGAACATTCTTCTTACACAATTCATTGAGGGATGCGGCCTTGGTTGAGAAGTCTTTCACAAACCTCCGGTAAAAACTAGCTAACCCATGGAATGATCTTACCTGCGAGGCTGAGGTGGGAGTAGGCCATTCACGAATGGCTTTCACCTTTGTGTCATCAACCTTGACACCATCCTTCGAAACAACAAACCCAAGAAAGACAACTTCCTCCACACAGAATGTATACTTTTTAATATTGGCATATAATTTATTATCACGTAACTCAATTAATACCAACTTAATGTGCTCTATGTGTTCAGGCATGCTTCGACTATAGATAAGAATATCATCAAAATAAACCACAACAATTTTCCCTATAAACTTCCTAAGCACATGATTCATTAATCGCATGAAAGTACTAGGTGCATTTGTGAGGCCGAACGGCATAACTAACCACTCATACAAACCAAATTTAGTTTTAAAAGCAGTTTTCCATTCATTTCCTTCTTTCATTCTTATTTGATGATAGCCTTGTGTTAGATCTATTTTCGTGTAAATAGTAGAGCCATATATATTTTCTAGCATGTCATCAAGCCTAGGGATAGGATGCCTATACTTAATGGTGATTTTATTAACAGCTCTACAATCCATGCACATTCTCCAAGTACCATCTTTTTTTGGAACAAGAATAACAGGTACCGCACAAGGGCTTAAAGATTCCCTTACCTGACCATTACCTAAGAGTTTGTCAACCTGACATTGCAGCTCCTTTGTTTCCTCCGGATTTGCTTTGTACGCTGGTCGGTTTGGAATTGATGAGCCAGGTAAGAAGTCAATCTGATGCTCAATTCCATGAAGAGGGGGCACTCCTGCCGGCAGCTCTTCAGGAAACACATCTTCATATTCCTGCAAAAGAAACTTGACTTCCATAGGGAGATCTCTAGGGATGTCGTCAAGGTTAGTGGAATCATTCTTAGCAATAAGTACAAAGATACAACCATTTCCCCTTAACACTTGTTCGACTTCCCCCTACTGTGGCAAAAAGGCCACGACTAGTATCTTTTTCTGAAGGCTTATCAGAGTTCGCCTTACTACTACCCTTTACAATTTGTTTACCCTTTCCTTGTCTTGTCGCTTTTCAGCTGCCCAGGTGGTGATCTTGTCCTTCATTCTGACAGATTCAGCACGAACTTCCTATGGGGAGAGAGGTAAAAAGGTATGGATCTTGCCCCTTTGGCAAATTAAGTAGGTATTAGCAACCCCGTCATGTGTAGCCTTCATGTCAAAGAGCCATGGTCGTCCGAGCAGAATGTGGCACACCTCCATAGGGAGCACATCACAAGTAACATGTCCCTCGAACTTACCTATAGCGAAAGTAACGCACACCTGCTTGGTGACTCTATATCCATCTGAGCTGTCAAGCCATTGCAGCCGGTACGGATGTAGATGGTTAACTGTTGGGAGCTTGAGTTTTTCAAGCATGTAGTCACTGGCGACATTGGTGCAGCTCCCGCCGTTAACTATCAAAACGCATACACCTCCATTTACTTTGGTCCTGGTGTGGAAGATGCTGGTCCGTTGAGAAGCATCCTGGGCAATAGCTGTAGTTAAGGATCGGGACACAATGGCCATCTGGCTATAGTCTTAGGGCGATGAATGTCCTCCTCTGTATCGGATTTGCTGTTGTCAGCCAACTCTGGGATGCGATTGGCTTCTTCATCGTTGTCTTCTTCTTCTGCGATGTACTCACCATCCTGCCCTAATAGTACTTTTCTGATGTTAGGACAGTCCCGCATATAATGCCTGCGGCCACAACACCTATGGCAAGTGATCTACAAAATGCTCTGCCTGGGGGTGCTTGGCATTTTAGCTACTAAAGAAGAAGAGGTGGTTGGGGCAGATTGAATAGCTTTACGTTCAGGGTTGAACGGCTTCTTGGCGGGTGTTGGCGTGTACACTGGATTCTTTCTCCAAGTAGTAGTGTAGCATATCTGTCAAACTAGTAGCATTCTGCAATTCTACCGCTAAAGCTATCCCTCTATTAAGCCCACTAAGAAAACGTGCCATGCTGGCGGCATCGTCTTCTATTACATTGGCCCGAATCTTAGCCATCTCTAATTTCTTATAATAAGCATCGACAGTTAAAGAACCCTGTACAAGAGTGTGTAACTTCCTATACAATTCTCTAAAATAATACAGAGGTACAAAAGTCTTGCGCATCGCTGTCGTCAAATCAAACCACGAAATAGGTGGCCAACGTGCATGCATAGGCCTGGTATTGCGCCTCTGGTCCAACTCCTGATTCCACAAACGAGTGCATATTTGGTGAAATTGACCACCGCAAGTGGAGCCTTCTTGTGTTCGGGAACCGAGTGAAGCTCAAAGATTCGCTCCATCTTGATCTCCCAGTCTAAGTATTCTTCAGGGTCCATACCTCCACTGAAAGAAGACACAGATGTCTTCATTTGACTTAGACCTTCATAGTGCTTTGTATCAGTGCCAGCCCATGGGGTGTGGATGTCTTCCTCCTCCTCGAACCGATCCTGCTGGGCGGCCCTTATCTCATCGGCCTTGGCCTTGAGGTCTGCAAATTGATTGGTCAAATTTGCAATGGCAGCCATGAGTTGCGCATTCGTAGCTGGGGCGCTTCTCCTCCTGACATACCTAATAACCAAGAAAGATCCCTGCTAAGAACAAGTAAAAGTGAGCAGAGTAACATTACTCCCTTGTCCCCCTAGAATGGCCCTCCTAAAAACTACACACAACCCTGTGTATCGCTCTTAGGGATGGCAACCCTTATGTGCTGGATCACTCAGCCTTTTACCTCAGTCCTGTATACTTAATTAATTTCACAAAATCCTGGGTAAAGGTAACAAGCAAGCAATCAATCACACAAAGAACAAACTCTATAGGAAAGTAGTCAAAAATCTTTCAGAAAAAAGAACTGGGTTCGATTTTCAGTTGTAAAAACACTTTTCGAAAAAGAAATTTTGATAATGTAGCTTAAATAAGAAGTACACCAAAAAGGAACTTTCGGGGAGAAGCCCTCAAAGTTTAGAGATGGCAGTGCACGAAGACAAAATTCAAGCTATAATTCAGAGTAAATGTTCAGGTAGCACGAAAATATAGCAAGCTAAAGAAGCAGGGCAATTCAATTGACGAAGCAAGAATAAGTAGCAGGTTTGAAACAAATCAGGAAAGACCTATCTAACCCAAGAAGTGACCACCCCACCCAGCGGGTAATCAAGAAACCAATTCCAGCCAATTATTCAAGTGTTCAAAAAAAAAAAATTTTTACCCTGGTGGCGGAAAAATTCCCTTGATGTCACTGTGGTGCTGTGGGGAGTAGTGGCGAAAACGAACACTATCAACTTTGCAAGCACAATGACAGAGAAGAAGATTCCCAATAAAGAAAAGAAACCTCTTTGGCTTTGGAGCGTACTGCTGTGGGGAGTAGTGTCGATGAACGAACACTATCAACTTTGGAGGCACACTTTAAACTGTGGAGAAATCAATCCTTGAAACAATTGCCACAAAGATACAAAAATTGCAATTTTATCACCTCCCAATCCAAATATGGGATTTAGAACTTTAGACAACACGACAACACAGTTTCATTAATTTGATATTTTCAAGAATTCAAAACAAGGTAGGCGTGCAGATATATCACAAATTGCAAAACAAGGTGAGTGGCTTAACTTCAACCGCCAAAGTTCACCGAATTCAATAAAATTGCAAATAGGGAGAGATATGTAAAACAGTCCAATAAAGAGCAATTTCAGCAACAAAAAGTGTCAGTTATCCTTTAATTGCAACCAAAAATAGCACTAATTGGATCCACAAAGGCAATTGCAAAAACAGTACCAAAAATGAGCAAAAGAGCCCTAGCTTTAAAACCCTAAAATCGATTTTTCCAAATTATTAAGAAACCGATTTTCTTTTCGCAAATTCTTCTTCCTTTTTCAATCCACAATTTCAATTTTACTAGCAAAGCAATATGATCAAAATCGAAAGTTTATTTAAGAAAAACATAAAAAAGTTTCTCAAAAATGAGCGTTCTTTTCCACAAATTCATTAACTAAAGTAGAATAAAGGAAGAGAAAACACCTGATGATTCAACTGAGTTACTTCAGTCTCCTCCGGTCAAGCAAACAGCCCTGGCGCTCTAATACCAAATGATGTGAACCCCTGATTCTCAATGCCGTTGGAAACCAAGAACTCTACGTGGAATGTGCCAAGGAAAGTCTGAATGCAAGACACTGCTCTTAAACCCTAGAATCCTTACCCTTGGATTCGGCATACTACTAACTTACAAAAGTAAATTAAACACGCAATTCGAGCCAAGTGGAGTAAACTAGAATTTGAAACAAAGCTTTGATTAATAGACATAGCAATTATCTATTAGCCTATAGTTTCTTGACTTTTAGCAATTAACAAGCATGCAAATTACATAAGCCCAGAATAAATGACTAATTAAAGAAGTATAAATTCTAACTTAATCAATAATCAACTAAAAATTAATGAGGAATTCGGCTGCCCTTATATAGGGGAGGGATGGCCGAATTTCTATCCTAAAACAACTAGGAAAAGGTAGTGAAATTGGAAACCAATCAAGAGATTGGTTTCTTACAAGAATCAAATCCTAAAGGAACTAGGATTGATTAAAAGGAAATTTCGGCTGCAAGGTTTAAGGTGCTGGCCGAAAATACAAGAAATAAAGAAGTAAAAACAAATCACAAAAAGGTTTCAAGAAGGCAAACCTTTTTGGAAACTAAGAAGTAAAAACAAATCACAAAAAGGTTTCAAGAAGGCAAACCTTTTTGGAAACTACCTACAAATCAGCCCAAGTTGTAACAAACTTGTAACAACCCTAACTAACTTGTAACAAACTTTGAATAGAATTAGGAAACATGCACAAATCCTAATCCTTCCCTAACCTAAGCTTCCAAGTGGCGTGTGAGCTGTCTTCTTGTGGGCTTGGTCTGGCCGAAATTGGTGAGATGGACTTCAAGGTGGTTTTGGCCCATTTTGTAGGGAGGTTCTGGAATCTTCTGGAATCTCCCGGAATCTTTCGGAACGTCAAAAATCAAGAATTTCAAGATTCTTCAAGATTTAGCAAACGGTGAAATTCAAGATTTTCAAGAAAATTAAGAACTTCAAGAAATGCCCTTTCCTTCAGCTGCATTAATTAGTAGGCGCCATTTCCTCTGTGATGGAGAGTAAAGTGATGCTTTTATCCTTCCTTCTATTCTCTTCAAGGGCGTTTATGTCCGTAACGAGTTGGGCTTCTGTAGCACTCCTTTGAACAAGGTTTTCAAGATCTTCTCTGAGCTTCCTTGTCCTTCTTCGGGTCATAGGCCTAACTATGTCAACGAACAGATCTCTTTGATATGGGCTCGGGTCCTGGAGCATTAGCGGGCCTCTATGGAGCACACGAACCTCTACTGCACTTTCTGAGTCCTCATTACTTGAACTGGGATCCTCTGTGTACTGACTTGGCGTAGGCTGGAGATGCCCTCATCATATAAAATTTGCTAAGGAAAGTAAACGAAGTAAGAGATGTGACATTAAACGAAGTACGAGATTACGAAGATGGAAGTGTCATTGTCGATAATGTTGTTGTACGTAGGAATTTGAGTCAAACAAGGGTTTGTTCGGTATATTGTCAAAATCCTAGTACAATTAGTATTGGACATGGGTCAGTTAATCTGACCCTAGTACAATTAGTATTGGACATGGGTCAGTTAATCTGCCCTATTAGGGTTTCCCAGTTTATCATAAGGGAAAATACTATAGTCCATTTATGGAATCGTTCAGTTACTGAATAATGGGCTATGATGGATTACTAATACAATTGCATTATGCAATTGCATAGGCCTCAGTGATTCAATGGTTACGTGAAGGGAGTATAGTCAGACCCAAATATAAGTTCTTTATAATAGATTAAGGCATGCTAAACAGAGAGCATCGACCGAGGTGAGGTGTAGAGTAAAGGTCTTTGGGTAGGTGATAGATAGGGTGCCCTCGCCAGTTCATAAGAGATGATAGATGTTCAAGCTTATGTCTTCAATGTTGATGTTGTAGAGTCGTCCTGAAGTCATAAGAGATGTGTATTCCTGCCTTTGCTTCAGACGCTGTTATTAGTAGGTTGTTCTGAGCTAAGAGATGTCTGTTCTTGCTTATGCCTTCGATGACGAGATCGAAAGGGGAGTGACAATAGAATAGAGGGATAGAGACTTTGTATGTTGAAAGGGTGTAAATTGTAAACTCTTATATTGTTTATTCCCCATATATAACGAAGTAGTACGTAGTCGTGTGGATTAGATTTGTTGAGATCGAAGCACCACTGCTAGAAAACTTTATAAGCCATTGGGTCATTTTGCACAAAGCCACCACATTTTGGCAATTTCCCCCCTATGACGATAGAAGGGGTGGCTTTTCTAAGTCATTGCCACCGGCTTAAAAAACCAGTGGCTTTGTTTTGGAAAAATAAATACAAAGCCACCAGGTTGAAGGTAGTCATGGACACAGTTTCGGTTCTACCTGAAAACGGACTGGCAGTTCCTTACTTAGAGTGCTAATTATTATATAGCCCTTAAATGCTCAAGGAAGGATTCGAACCCATAGCCTTAAACTTCTATTGAGTCTTAAGGTTGAATAACCACTTTGCCTACTTCCTTTTTTATTAGCTCTTTCTTATTATTATCATTATGTTATAGTTTTGTTTACATATAAAATACATAATTATTTTATACTAGATATATTATAATAAATATATAAACTCATGATAAAATTTAAAAAATCTGTTTTGATCAAACAGGTTTGGAAAAGAAATTAATAAAATCGTTTGGTAAAACAGGTTTATGAAATATTGTCCAAACCTTTTTTGGTAAAACCGGTTTAGAAAAACAAAAAAATATATGGAAATATGTTTTAGGGAACATGTTTAGAAAATAATTTCAAAATCAAAACAGGTTTGGGAAAAAAAATCAAAATTTATTTTTCGAGAATAGGTTTAGAAAATCATTCCAAACCTGTTTTAGTAAAATGAGATTATCATCAAAGAAAAATAGGGCGCGCTACTTCTAAGAGTGACAAAGCCACCGATTTTTTGAACATTTGGCTTTGCTGAAAAGCGTTCGGTAAATCCACCGGTTCATCAACAAACCTATGTCTTTGTCCGTAAATAAACAACAAAGCCACCGGGTTTTCTTCAACCGGTTGCTATATCCAATAAAGTCACTGGTTTAAGGACAACCGGTTGCTATATCCAATAAAGTCACTAATTACTCATTAATTTCCACAAAAAGCCACCTATTTATAACAAACCGGTGGCTATATCAGTCACATTTTGTGAACCCCACCAGTTTATATGAAACCGGTGATTAAATTTCGGTGGCTTTCTTGCATTTTGTAGTAGTACACGTTAAATCTAGTGTGTTTTCTTTTCTATTTTTCAATTCAGCTGCAGTGTTCTTGTTGAAATATTTCTTCCCGCAAGTGGTTCAAAAATCCTGATAGAGGCGTTTTTTTCTAACACATATTTCAAGGTCCTGCTTAGATATTCAAGAAGATGAGTTGAACTTTTACTCCTTTTCATGCTAGAATATAAGGGTCTTTTTCTTTTAGTTTATCAACATTCTATGCAAATGTTTATTTTCTATAATATTGAGAAAGCTCACTAAATTAGCAATTCAATAAGATAGTTAGGAACACTTACCAGTATCAACTCTAATCTGATCCTTTGAGATATCTTTTAGTTTATCTTTATTTGTTGATCCTCAATAGAAATTTTCCCTTATTTATTTACAATAAAAACTCGTGCGATATTGATTTGTGAGTGTGGCGAAGTAAATGATGAGTGCTCACACATGTCCCTTCTCTCCCTTTCTCTTTTATCTTCTCTATCTTTTTACTATTTTGAGAACTAAAGTTATAATTTCAAAATATCCCTTTCCTCTCTCTGTCTCCTCCCCCCCCCCCCCCCCCCCCCCCCCAATTTTCTTTTTCTCTCTACTTATTTTGAGATTGGCTCTATTCTTTTCATGACTCAAATGAGAAATTATTGGTTTAGAGAATGAATATTTTTTAGGAGGGAATTTCTTTTGGGGATTTGTGTGACACCCCGTAAATTTTAGTATTTAAAATTCACCTCTAAAAAGTGTATCGAGGTATTTAAAAATATTTTCACTTAGTGAATTATTGGAATTTCTTTTGAAATAAGTTTCCTTAGAAAACTTTATAATTATAAAATTATTTCAAAAGAATTCCCTTATTTCTAATTTCAAAATTTTATCTATATAAAATTTATCTTAATTTCATAAGATATTATGCGCTTAGAAATATTATGATTTAGAAATTTATAGAATTTTAATTAGAATTGTGTGTGTATTAAGGGTAAGGTTAGAATTATATTTAAGGAAGAAAATGATTAGGTGATAAAGAATAAAAACAATTAGAAAAAATGAAAAAAATAAATAAATAATAATAAAAAGAAAGGGACCAATCGGTTTTACCCGATTTGGAAAGGGTAAAACCGATTGATCAAAAGCACCTAAGCGATTTTACCCGATTCAAAACGGGTAAAACCGATTAAAAGGATAAGACAACTGGTTTTACCCTATTGGAAAAGGGTAAAACCGATTGTTGGAGATAGGGTAAGTTGTTTTATCGATTGGAAATCGGGAAAAACCAATTCCAACCGCCTCCCGAAACGGTTTTACCGACCTTTAAACGGGAAAACCCGATTTGTAAAAGTAGGAAAAATATCTCATAGACCTACAACCGGTTTTACCGATTTGGAAAAGGGTAAAACCAATTAGGGAAAATAATTAATCGGTTTTAACCGATTCAAGAAAGGGAAAAACCGATTGTAATCGGTTTTTGCCGGTTCCGAATCGAGAAAAACTGATTTGTGACTGGAATTGAAAAAAAATAGAATTTAAAGATAAGAATGGGCATTTGGCTCCTTAGGCGAGCCTTGCCTATAAATACCCCTTCCCTACTTCATTTCCTTACCGAAACCTTGCCAAATTGCTGCCAAAATCAAGACCAAAACCAAAGAAAAACCTTAGAGCCAAGAAAGGGAATAAAGAAGAAGAAGAAGGAAGAAAGGAGGTCCAAAAGATTGGATCCAAAGCTTAAATGCTAGGAATCAACTCCGTAACCATGGATTCAGTGTTAAGAAGGATTCAGAACGTACCGGTAAGGATTCAACGGACTCTTTAATGGAGTTTTTAGAAAATATAGCATGTTTTATAGTTTTAGAAGTTTTTAAGAAAAGTTAGGTTTAGATCTTGTTCTTTACATGAATTGTTGAGTAGAGGATGTTAGAAATAATCCTTATATGTTGTTAGGTTGGATTTGGCACCAAAGGAAGCAAGAAAATGGATTTTTTTAGGAGTTTAGCAAGAAACCCGAAAGAAAACTTGGAAACCAAGTTTTCTGGGCAAACATCGGGTTTAGCCGATTTATGATCGTGTAAAACCGATTCATGCCGAGGGAAAAATCGGTAAAAAGCACTCCCAGCGATTTTAACCGATGAAAAATAGGTTAAGACCGATTTCAATCGGTTTTGTCGATTTACAAATAGGGAAAAATCGATTGGGGTAGGAAATGTTATTTTTGGAGTTTTATGAAATTTTATATAAATTCCTATAGTAATTTTGTTCTGTAAATATGTTGAATTAATGCTTTTTTTGGATTAAAGAATTATGGATTTAGTTTTTGGAAAAATTAGGTTTAAAAAGGGAAATTAAGGTTTATAAGAAATTCGGCTTTATTTGGAATAGAATAAAAACTGAACCTTTCAATATTTATAAACTGCAGATAATTGGGAAATTAGTGAGCGGGCATCTCAGGATTGAGGTGAGTTTTTCACTGAAAATGGATACTGTTTTAATGCGATTAATAATTGAATCTGTATTGAACTGAATTGTGATACCATGTTTTATAAACCTTTTAAAATCTTGTGTGAAATATTTTGAGATTTGAAAACTCCATTTGTGTTTATATATCTGCTTGAGTGTCTATATGTGTAAGTTATCTGATGAGTTTTCTCTGTATACTGGAACTAATGATTTGATAGATGTAGGAGTTTGAGATAAGATTATAGGGTCCGGTTTGATCTTTGAATCATTCCCGTTATTAGTAACATTGCACTTGGAAATGTACGGTTTGATCTATGCGATCATTCACATTATATACATTATAGGGGTACGGTTTGATCTACGTTATAAAAATATGCTAATGGGAACTGTATGGTTTGATCTATAATCATTCACGTTATAAAACTATGGTAATGGGAACTGTATGGTCTAATATAGATCATTCATGTTATAAAAATATGCTAATGGGAACTGTACGGTTTGATATATAAGATCATTCACATTATAAAAATATGCTAATGGGAACTAGACGGTTTGGTCAATAAGTTCATTCACGTTATAAAAATATGCTAATAGGACCTGGACGGTTTGATCAATAAGATCATTCACGTTATAAAAATATGGTAATGGGAACTGGACGATTTGATCTATAAGATCATTCATGTTATAAAAATATGCTAATGGGAACTGTACGGTTTGATCTGTAAGATCATTCACGTTATAAAAATATGCTAAGGGGAAATGTACAGCTTAATCTAGGAGATCATTCCCGTTATTTGAAATTAGATGATTAAGTATGACTCGGGTGTCAATGAGCTTTATACGGCCAGGGATTCGTTTGGGGAATCCTGACTATTCATAATGCCCGAAAAGACATAAGGACATAAGGAGTAGGAATATGCTAGATAGGTGTGAATGCCGAGGTGAATTGGTTAGTTCGTTTATCGTTCATATAGAACTTTGACGACTACCTTTCATTCTCGTTTTGTATATCTTTGATTACTGCATTTGGGTCATGATTGCTCTATGTTAGGATTTGCAAGAATTATATGCATGGGCAATTTATGCAACTCAGTAAATGTTTGCGAAAATGATGAACTCAGTCCATTTTCCTGTTTTGTTTTCTATTTTCTATAAAATTGCTATAGATTCTCAGTACGTGGATGACTGTGCTCACTATCTGATCTAGGATGACCGAAATCCTGTAAGAGCTGGATGGATTTAAAGAACGAGAAGATTTTAATTAGTCTGTATATTTGGAAAATTTTGTAAAGTAGCGCTGTGTAATAGAGTTAAGATTTTTGAAATAAACAATGGTTGGTTTGTTCTGAACAATACTGAGTCCTGGTGCGAACCAGGCAGGCATCCGGTGAAGCCAACCCCTTGTATGCAGGGTGGTGAATATGGGGTGTCACAATTTGTGCAGGAAAGAGAAGAAAAAATATAATGATTATGTTACTTTTTGAATATATGTGAGTGTGAATTTAGAAGAAATTTTAAATTTTGAATTTTGAATTTAGTAAAAAATGATGTTATTTCTTTGTGTAAAATTTTTGAGAAAAAAATGATAATTTTCTTGAAATGAAATGAAAAAGAACAGAACTCATACTTTCAAAATAAAGAGTTTATTGTAAAACTCGTACGTTTTGAGGCTTAATGAATTTAAACCCCTTTCTTTTTAAGACTTTAAAGTACACTTTACTCCCTTATGTATAAACCTATGGTTATATCCAACTAATTCTAGAAATATTTTCACATTGTCTCGTTCCCAAGCATTTTTCGTTTCCTGGCTGTTTCCATTTAGGAAGGGTCAACAATTATCCCAACTTGAGAGATAACACGTCCTAGAAACGAAATTTGGATAAGTCAAAATTTACACTTGTTGAATTTGACATACATGTACAATTGGTGCTCTCACAATTTATGCGACACTTTCTTAAGGTGTTTTTCATGGTCTTGGCGGTCTTGGAGTAAACAAGAATGTCATCAGTGAAGATGTTAGACCTGCGATTTGGATTAGGGTAACAATGACTATCACTACAATATAAATAATCCCCAAAATTTCTATTACCACTTTCATCCCTTTGGTGCTCTAAAATTGCAACTTTGCAAGATTGACATTCGTTGAAAATTTGGTTCTTTGCGTTTTCCCACCATATTAAATTGGTCTTGACATTATAATTCTTCCTACCATAATCCACTGGCTCACTACAACACCGACTTTCTTCTGGAGAATGGTCACATAAATCACTATTCACTAGCCAGCTTTTCACCATTTTCCATTCATCTGAAGACACCGCTTTTTCCCATTTTATCTTCACAGGAGATACGAAGGCAAAGAACATTATAAACAAGAACATTATAAACATTACTGTTACTACTATTACTAAAGCTATGTGAGTTCTTCAATAAAAAAAATAGCCCGCCAAATAATGCTTTTTGATAATCAGTCATATAAGCCTAGTTAGACTAGAAAATAGAACAAGAAAGAAAATTATTTTAGTATTACAAAATTATGCTTACAAGCTTTTCCCATAAGTCTTTATGGGAGGAGATTGTACTTCGCATACTTCTAAATGAAATCCAAATCAATATAAACTATTATGATAAAAGCAATAAAAATACTAATGAAATTTTAAAAAGTATAGTCATTTTGGGATTCGTTATATATATATATATTAAAACAATAGAAGAAAGACAAAAATAAAGTGTGACAGGATGAGAGTGTTTGAGAGACAGTATCTAACATACAAACCTTCAAAGCTTATTAGGAATATTTTATAAACTTCAGAGGTACTGTTTTATAATGGAATTTAAAAACCAAACTTCATATTATTGAGCAAAAATGTAGGTAGGATCCTAACCTTTTATTGAGATAACATTTTACCTAAACATATATAGAATTATAACTTCAAAGCTTCACACTTATAAATTTGTGATATTTGTGAGTTGCCTAAACAATAAAACGTAAGCACGCACAGTGGAAAGTTCACACGTACTCATGGATAGATTCAGGAACCTTCAATTTGGCGATAATTATTTTAAGATTGTTAAATATGTTTTGGTTTTTGGGTTGATTACGATCAACTCCATCGAGATTTGGGAAAATTATTACGGAGGAAGATAGTTATGAATTTTCAATACTAATTCAACGAGCTCTAATTTGGTCAATATAACTTCTCCATAATGCTTCATATTATCAGTCTATCCCTTTATTCTTTATTATTATTATTATTTTTTGCTTTCTTTCCTTTGGGGTCAAACTTTTTTTTTTATTTTAAAATTTGAATTACATATATCCGTTTTATTAGTGCAGGAAAATAAGGAGAAAAAAACAAATTCATTCAATTAGAGACTAATACACCATGAGAAGTCCAATTAATAAGAATACATCTTCTAATACCAAATCTATCATTTTTCTTGTAATAACAAAAGTCAAATCAACAATATTGTAAGAGTTTATGGCATAGCAAAATAAACCTAAATTTACCTGAAATTTGGTAATGTTATTAAATGTGGACCTTAATCTAAAATTTTTATGTGCAAAAATGATTGTTCTATATATACTTGGCCCAAATTCCAACCCAATTCATACCCTTCATTTCTAACGCAATTGCATTGGAATATCCATTGATCTGATCACCCTCTTGAACCAATCATTCTTCTATATAAATATATGTGTCTTTTAAATTAGTAAGAGTCTGTTGCAATCATACAACTTACTTTTTCCATTCTGTTCCTCTAAGTAGCTACAATTTTAATTAAAAATATAGGTCAATTATATTAATTAGAATATGCATGTAACATTAATTTAGTTCACATAAGTTCCTTGCGCTTAATTAATGTTGCATTAAAAATAGGAAAAACATTTTCGAAGGCTATACACTTATGAGTAAAATAAAAAAATACTAGCTAGCTTCCAGTAAATCTATAAATGTAATACTCTTTCCATTCCTAAATAAGTATTGTATTTGAAAATATTTGTCTCTTAGCTAGTGAGTGTCTCATACATTTAAATGCAAAAAAAAAAAAACACAAAACAAAATTAATTTTACCACTTATTAATCAATGTGGTTTAATAACATTAACTACCTTCTCTTTCCAAATGCTTGAACATTATAAAGTTGCAATTTAATATGTAGTCAAACAAAAAAGTATATAAATAGATGAGTGGATGAATAATTGTTTGGTAGTATATATTGAGAATTAAATTTTTGCCACGATTGAAAATGAAAAAAATTTGCAACATTTTTAAGATATGAAGGAACGTAGAACACAATTATCTCGTCGTACTGGCGTGTCTGGACTAGTTATTTAAGCATTAACAAACAGTTGTTTTACTAGTATGTATTTGCTTTCATGTTTATCATTAAGGTTTTTTTGGGGGAACATATATGATTATGTTATTTTGATACTTTAGTAACATGTACTTTATTTAATGACACCGAAAAAAAATTCGTCGTCCCTTCTCATATTTTGTTCTGCGTTCGCCGTTGCCTTCACTGTCATTCAAATGTTACACAAGTATTATTGCCCCATACATGCCAGGACCACCTTAGCAACAATTTTTACCTATTCCTGTGCCTAAGAAATATCAAAGATTAAGCTCATGTAGTAAAGCGATCTTACTCCAATTTGCCCAAACTACAGTTGTTGAGATACTATGCCATTAAGGAAAAAATAAAGAAACACCACCATGGAGGCTTCTAGTTAAAACCCATCATGGCTTCCTCTCTCCAATTACCTCTAAGAGAAAACCACGATTGGCTCTTCCTATTCTCCGATTGACATCCTACCAAGCTGGTAGCCTCCACAATTTCATGGTCGCCCAATTAGAAGCGATTAAGCATCGCCAAAATTCAATCTGTCCAACCTCTTCACCACAACCCCTCCGAAGCTCCGCCAATCCAATTTTCCAAGCTCTCAAACCAACCATGGAATCCCAAATTCCAATCATGGTTAAGGAAGAGCTAAACCCGAAGGCGGTGATCATCCAATCTTTTGTAAAATGGTCTCTTCCCACTGTATCTTTTCAATTTGATTTTGGTTGGGATAAATTGTTAGTGTACGAGAATTTAGAAGTGTTACCTATTTAAAAATAAAACACAAATATATGTGTTGCATATGTACTAATTAGTGCTGCATTTGAACAAATGTAACATACAAAAGTATGTTGCATTAGGTGAGAAATAAGTGTTGTAGAAACAAAAGTGTTTCGTTAGCTATATTCTACAGCAATAATTCGTAGAACTGTTTCGATAGATGCAAATAGTGTTGCCTTAGATCAAGGAAATATAGGACATTATGCAATTTTCAAAAAGTATCTCCTTAGGCCTATTGCAACAAAAAATGGCCTAAATCAACACTTTTACAGTGTTGCAATAACTTCATTTTGTAATAGTGTATATTTTACACAAGCAATTAAATGCAAGTACCCAACCTGAACCGACATGATCGGGTTCGAGTCCTCACGGGTTTGAACCCGAAGGGGTTGGGTCGGGTTTTCTAGTCTTTTTTTTTCCTTCTTTTTGGGACATGGCCACAACACTGGCGGTTATGGAACTGGTTTCTCCTTCCCAACTTAAAACTTTCAATATTATAATGCCCAAGTTGGGGTTCAAACACGCGACACAGCTTATTAATTAATAAGTGTGGCACCCCTAGCCCCGACCTCCCTGTTTCATGCGGGAGTAGCGACCGAGATGCCTGTCTGGTTCTCACCAGGACTCATTCACGATACACAGATCACTAACTAATTATAATAAATTTGTACACTAAATTTGAATAAGATATATTTTATTTCACTAATACAAATGTATAAGTTTATTTCTATAACTATTACAAAATTCTCGCCTTAATTACCTAGTACGAGACTGCATCCTATAATCCAGATGCTCTTCATAACGTCGCCCTTAATTCCTGTAACATGTAAAACGTCTATGAGGTGAGCTTCCATAGCTCAGTGAGGTCACACTATTAAAAATATTGCTGAGTAAACAATTACTGACACATTGCAAGTATTTCCTAATCACACAAGGGGGGAACACATAACGGATAGAAAGAGCATAATGAGCAAGTTATACCAAAGGATCTAGGTGACCCTTCGAAAACATTACTGATTATATTTTACCTGAACTTGGACACTGTACTATGTAAAATGGTACACTGTACAATGTAGACTGCTTCCAATGTCCACACTAACAACAGTAAACAGCGTGGTAAATCCCGAAATATTACCGAACAGTACCTGTGAAGTCATTTAGTCGAGCACTCTAGCCCGACGCTGACATGCCCGATTTCAATAAACTGAACAGGGTTTGGGGACCCTAACTCTCATGCATAGTTAACAATTAATAGTAGACAATGAACAATGAACAGTGAACAATAACAGTGAACATGGAACATTAACACTTAAACTTTAACAGTAAACATTTACACTTTAATCATAAATATATGATAATGTCAGTCATTCAATGAACTTTAATAGATATTTCACTTATTAACAGTTTAGAACATTTACATTCATATAACACATTTATAAGCATCCCTTTACATATCACAACTATACACATTATTTATAACACATGCATTTCAGTGAATATAACATTAATATCACTATTATATAAACAATAACATCAGTAAAGCATGCTAACTCATTTCTTTACTCATTTAACATATTTAACCCCTTTAGTGAGAACACTCACCTCGTATATATTGCTAGTATTTTGTGAGCTGATATGTATTATATAAATATCATAGTTTAGAACTTTATTCTTGAATCTAGATAAATCTTTAGATTCTAGGTTTCTATAAGTTTTGCCTTTAAATCCTTTTGTTTATAGTTATTTAATGAACATTATTAATTAATTATTAATTAAAGTGTTTAAAGTTATAAAAGTTGTAAGAATTTTAGTTTGTATCTTCAAAAATTCATGTTTTTAGGGAAGGATCGGTTTTAACTGCTATTAGAGCAGAAATAACCGATCAAAATTGTATTTCAGCTCCGAAGAGCGGTTTTACCCACATTTTAGATCGGTTTTACCCGCACTTCAGAGCTTTCAGCTTCAAAGTGCAGTTTTACCCACACTTCAGATCGGTTTTACCTGCACTTCAGAGCTTTCAGATTCAAAGTGCGGTTCTTCGTGCAAAAACAGTGGTTATACCCGCTCAGAAAATTACCTAAGGTCCTAAGATCGGTTTTTCCCATACTTTGGTTGGCAATAACTGATTTTCTTGAGCCAAGAAAATCGGTTGTACCCACTATTGGACCGGTCATAACCGGTCGTACCCTGATTCAATTTTCCAAAACTTTTGCCTTCGGGTTTCAATTAAAAGCTCTTCAAAATACGTTTTTCTTTGGTCCTATTTTATCAAAATCATTCCTACAACCTTCCTACAAAATTTCAATCAATCCATAACATATTTACATCGTTCAAAACTAAAGATTCAGATAAAAAATAAGAAAAGCTAAAAACTTCAATATTTTTAGTTCTAGGAATCATAACTCTGAAAATTTACGTTATGGAAAGTGTGAATTCCTTACCAACGTGTTCCTGAAGTTGCTAGTATAGGTTTTCACAGTTTAGGATCCAAATCCAAGCTTCAAATCCAAGCTTCAAATCTCTTTTCTTTCTTTCTCTTTTCTCCTTCTTGATTCTTCCTAATTCTTATGTTATGAACGTTCAGGGGAAGTATATAAAGCCTTATGGGTGCCTGATCAGCCAAAACTATGGGGTTACAGGCCCCTAAGGCTGTAGCCCGACGTTGCAACTCAGAGGAAGATATTTTTTTTTTCAACTCCAGTCGACGATCGGTTTTACCGGCTCCAATGCTAGGAAAAACCGCTCTGACTTTGGTCAGCCTAGCAAATGTCCGTTTTAACCGTTCAAATAGCGATTAAAACCGCTTTGAAGGCGGTCATATATTTTTCTTCACAATTTTAAGACGGTTTGATCAGTTTTAACCGATCCAATAGCGGTAAAAACCGTTATTTGTCTATTTTTCACTTATTTTCTAATTTTCTTATTTTTCATTCCATAATTCCCAAAATTAAACCAATATATCTACTTCCATATATTCTTAAACATAATCCTACACTTAAATTAACGTCTAAATTACTTTGAATTAAACATCACAATTATAAATTAAAATTCAAAACATTATAACTTAAACCACAAGATTTCATAATCAAAATATTTAAGAAAATCATACAATTTTATAATTGTACCTAATCGAGTTAGAAAAGATAAGTGTTATATACATATAAATTATAAGGGTTAACTAGGGCAAAAAACTATGGGGTCTTACAATAAGGGTTAATTGTTATATAAATATAAATTATAAGGGTTAACTAGGGCGAAAAACTATGGGGTCTTACAATAAGCCTTAAGGAAAGCTGGTTAATAACTTCAACTACTAATTCTTTTATTATTTTTTATTATTATCTTTATCATATACTATGTTTATTTATATATAAAATAATTTATACTACATGTATTATAATAATATACAAACCAAAGGTATAATTTACATTTTGTGTTATTTTTATTTATTTTCTGTTTTTTTTCTCTTCATTATTTTCACCTTTTCATTATTATTAAAAATAAAATACCGTAGTAAAAAAGACAACAGAGTATAATTTTATTTATTTGATATATCTTTTTTTTGAGTGATAAATTTTGCATAGTATTTGAATTTGAAACAATAGATAATGTCATTGAAGAAAATATTGTTAATTTTTTTATAATAAATTAAAATTTATTAAGATTATGAGATGCATGTGAGGTGTAGTTTAAATAATAAATATAACTGAAAAAGAGTATTAAATAATTCATACTTCAATTTTATTTTATTTTATATAATATAATATAATAATATGGAGAAGAAAAATAATTACAAAACAAGTAGCTTGAGTGGTTAACAATGTTTCCTAATTAAGGCTTATTACCAAGTTTAGGTCGAGTGTTCAAATCTTGTCTTTGTAATGGGCTTTATAATTTTGAAGGTATAAAAGATGGAATGGCAGTTCCTGGTTCTAAAGAAAGAGAAACTGTACTAGCAGTTACGGTTCCGGTTCGGGAACCATGGGCCACGTTTTTTGTTCTAAAACCACCGATGCCATGGCCATGTCTTACCGGAAAAAAAAAAGAAAAAAAAGGCCAGAGGTGATGCGTGGGTCTACCCGAACTGACCTGCGGGTTCGGGTTGATTTTGGTTCGGGTCCAGATTGGGACTGTGGGTCTTCTGCTCACCCCTAATTAATATTTTATTTTCTGGGCAAGTTGATGGTCGATCAATTTGAGTTCTCCATGAACCATAAGTTTGTTAGGTACGCAGCCATGATTTTAGTGCCGTAAACATATAATGTTAGACACAGGGGAATGTTACTGCGAATAGTAAAACGGTTACTGCGTTTAGTATGCCTCTATATATATATATATATATATATTATATTTTATATAAAAATAGTTATATTTATAGCAGCCTTAATGGAGTAAGCACTAGATCGACCGAGTTCGGTCAGATCAATAGTTGGCTTATGGCGGGGCAAGAGGTGCGTAGCGAATATCTGGTTCGAAAGAAAGCTTGGAGTATCCAATGATTCGCTTAGCCCGATAAGCCAAAAGTAGGAAAATCTTATATACGATAGAGTTTCGTCGTCTTGTAGATTTACTAAATAGATGAACTAAAAGTCTTCGAAAGAACCCAAGGCAAAATAAATAAAATTCTAAGGTGCTTTTTGGTCACCATTGGCTTAGGGCGTTATCGTCACTATTATCAATATTGATATCATCAATAAGAAAACCCTTAGGGCCTGTTTGGTTCACGGGAAAGTAAAGTTTTTGGGGAATATGATTTCTGGGAATTTAATGATAAGGAAAGTAAAGAAAAAAAGAATATTTTTTTTGTGTTTGGATTGGTTAAGAAATGTATTTGGGAATTTAAACGTGAACTAAACTAAATATCGAAAATGCCCTCTCGAATTAAGGTTAATGATTTTCTCATAAAAATATTATTAACCTACTAAATAAGAGCTAAATAATATTTAATTAAAAATTAAATTACAACTTTAAAACTAAATTACATGCCAATTACTCATCCAAAATTAATTTAAAATTTAAAAAAATTATATATTTGATTATTAATTGATCTATAATGTAGTTATTAGTCTAGCGAGAATTCAGATGAGTAAGAAAGTAATTGAAAAAATAAATTTTCTTACTGTAAAATGAAATATTAAATTTGTCACTCGATTTTTTCCAAATTTAAAGGGAAGAGAAATTAGAACCTTTAAATATGATACATTAATTTTTATTAAAATATTATTTAGTTTTGTAGCTAATTAACTATAAAGAATATTATATATGAAAAGTATATATATTGTTTTAAGTATATATGTTTGGACATAAAAATTAAAATAAACAAAGTTTAATTAGATACAATATATACTAAAGTAAATTGTGATATTGTGGATGATTAGTTGCAACAAATTAGTTAGACAACTTTTATACATAGACAATTTTTTACCTTTTTCAAGAAAAATAATATATATATATATAATTCCTTTTTTCATTTTATGGTTTTTTTTATGGTTGATATAATAGAAATATAAAATATTTGAAAATAAATAATAGTAAGGGTAGTGAGTGTCTTTTCTGAAAATTTGTGACCCGGGAAAAAGAATACCAGATTACAACAAGGATTCCTTTTCCAGGAAAATAACACTTATTTTCCCTGCATCGCAGATTTATTTTCCTTTCCCAATCAATTAAAATCAATTCCAAACGAAGGAATTTAATATTGAGGAATCATATTACTTTCATTGACTAGAATCCTTGTTAACCAAACAGGCCCTTAGGGTTTGTTTGGCGCGCGGCAATGGGAATGGGAGGAATCGGCATCTGATTTCTAGGATTAAAATTCCTATGTTTGGTACGTACGGGAATCTAATAATTTGAACTATTATATCCTCTAAAAGGCAATCTATGATTCCCTTAATGAAAGATTTATCATTCCCAGATATGAGATGCCCCTCATTCCCATTCCCACGCGCCAAATGTACCCTTAGGCTTGTTATCCTGGAACTTGTTCAGAAATACCATAATGAAAGTAACATAGGAGTTTGTTGTTAGAAAAAAAACACCCCCCTCAGGATCTTCGAACCACTTGTTAGAAGAAATATTTCAACAACAACACTGCAGCGGAATTGAAAACAGAAAAGAAAAACACAACAATTTAACGTAGTTTAATCCACGGGAATACGCACCATTCCAAACAAATAGAGAATTGCAGAATAGAAGAGTTAGCCTTTTTGCTCTCAATTCAATTGTACCTTTCTCATCTACAGTTCTCTCTAGCACCGTCTCTGTCTAGAATGATATATGTCTACTATCTCTGCTCTGCTACTGCATCAAGTCTATTACAAACAATATCTATTTATAATAAAACTAGGGAAATCCTATTGGGCTTAGTTTCCTAATCTATTCACAATTAGAAAGTCTGGCCCAATACTAATTGTATTAGGAATTTGAGGAGATACCACAACATTTGTCACTAGGTATTTGACCAAATAGGATCGTCCACTTCCACCTACCGGAACACTTAGAGGTGCCCTCGTATCAATCACTTCCATTCCTCTCATTAGACCATCTGTGGCACTCATAGCTACCGGCTCTAACTCTAGGAGAAAAGCAAAGCTAGTACCTAGGATAACAGCAAAAAATCCCTCCTTACAATACGTAGGGCTAGAGCATTGTCCACCCTTTCCAAGTGTGATTTCCCCTATCAGGATCATTGACCATCTGTTCGGCAAGAGAAAGAGAAATGATTCGTCTTGCTTGATCGTGGTACATGCTTGTTACTGAACCTCTAATTGCTCTATTTCCGATAACATGCAGCTGATAATGGAGAGTTTACTGGTAGCTATTCTTTCTCTGAACAGAGAGATATTCAAGCGGGTTGTCGCAGTCGAACTCTACAGCAAGGCTTGGATCGCCAACTCAACAAAACAAAGGCCATCAACAATCAGAGGCTTAACTTGACCCTCTTGGAGGCGAAAACCGAGTAGAAGAGAAAGAAAGCCTTCACCTCATCGGTCAAGTGGCTTCGCTCATCAACTCAATCAGTGAAGCGGCTTCACTTCTTGCTCGAGGAGATGTGATTTCATTCAACCTTAGATTCAAAGAACTGCACTTAGCCCCCCGGCTCATAGAAATTTACTCTCTGGTATTAATTCTTCAATATCCATTGAGAGAGATACACGAGTAACCACCGAATTTATCTAGCTAGTAGCTTAATACACTTCGACAAATTTGCAACATTTCTTCATTAATTGTCTGAATATACCAATTGCTTCGGGTATTTGAGGGTCTATATATTGTGGATTTTTTTTTTTTAAATATTCTTTTTGGGGTTCTATATATTGTGAATATATGTAAGATTGTTCTATGGTGATCATAGAGTGTTGTCGTATCCATGCACCATGCTCACATACGTGTGATACCGGTAGCTTCAATTTACCTGTATAAATGAGTATAAATGAGGAGATGTGGATCATGGCATTTTAAAAAAGATTTTTTAAAATAAATTTTTAAGGTTAAATTACGTACTTTATTAGTCCCTTATTTTTGGATATTGTTTTTATTTGGTTTATTAAGGTAAAATTATTTTATTTTTGTCCACTAACTTTAAAAAAATTTCAATATGGTATAGCCTAAATTCCGACAGTATTTGGCCTAATAGCTTTTTAGGTCTTGCTTGATTCAGGAAAGGCAGTTAATCTTTCGGTTCAGCACATTTGTTATCAGAAGTTTGATCTTCGATCCAATTGAGTTTTGTAAATAATTTCCTTCTATCTCGATGTACTATCTAAATGACCATGCATGACTATAGAGAAGTAGCAACATTTTTACTTTTGATAGACAGTAAAAATGTAATCATCGCTGCAAATATAAAATTATTCCTGAACCAAAGTTCTAAAGAAAAAGATGAAGTACTGACTCACGAACAAATATATTGAGACAAATTTCTGAATGATTATATTGGGTATCAAAAAATATCTAACGAATTAATACCAAAAACATATAGATATCATATATGAAGGCATGCGGTTTACCATGTTTTCAAAATTATATTTTTTGGATATTATACTAATTTTTTAATAATTTTTAATGTATATTTTTAGGGTCCATTTATACCTTTTTATATTTCAACACACTTGTCACATTTAAAAATTATTTTCAAAATTAAATTTTGAAAATATGTTTTTAAACCCCATCAAAAATACATGACATTCTGCGCGGATCACCTCACTTGAAGGTTTGATTTATACATAATTCTAGGCCAGGTTCGTTATTCTTTCTTTTATTTGTGTTTTGGTTTTTTTTCCCATATTAACCTTAATATATTATAATAATTTTTTAGGATGGGTTGGAGTGGCAGTGGGAAGACCTTGTAACCCTTAAATTATGAGTTTGATCATTAGTGATGCAAAGGTAACAAATTTTCTTTATATTATAATATTTTTTAATAATTTATAATAAAATTTACTATTCAATTACACATTTTTACATGTTCAATATATTTTTTATATAAATTCTTTTTTTCCAAGAACATGTTTAACCATCTCTGAACCACCTGACTTATTATTTTATACCATCTTAAAGTGTTGCTTTGGCAGGACCATTTGATTAGGGTGCAAACTTGTTTTTTACCGTCCCACTTCAATGAAATAGACTAAATGTCATTGTAATATTACTAATATGGTATTCAAAAAATAAAAATAAAAAAGATATAGCAAAAAAAAGTTTATTAATTTCTTTTCACTTCCATTTTCGCTCCACAATATATATACTAATTATTACAAGCAACCTAGCTTCTGTATATTAATTGGAGCCACACGTTACTAGACTTAAAGTAGAAATACATCATTTATTCCTCATTATTTTTTATTTAGGAGGAAATATAAATAAAAATAAACAAGAGAAAATTTGTACGTTCTTCATGCTTTCTTGAAGAACACTCTGAATGGTTTATCACTCAGAGCAAGACGCCTTGTTCCATCCTGACCGATGTAAATTCCAATATCCCCGCAAACTGGCTTGCAAAAGTCACAAACCGTAGGACAAAAGACAAGCTTATAATCGTTCTCGTATTCTTCAATCTTAAACCAGTTGCTTAGAGTTTCACGTCCAGGATTTCCCTCAACTCCATTGGTAACAATAATATATTTCCCTATTTCTTCAGCATAATCAAGCTTCCATACATTTGATTCGATGCAAATAGTTATAGCATCGTTGAATTTGATGTTTAAATCCGTGGAAACACGAATCACGCCTTTCTTTGGATTAACTGGCGTAAAAGTTACGGGCTGGCCACGGTCGACTTCCTGGCCCTCCTGGACAACGGTCAAAGGGCAAAGTTCACTGGAGTTGACGGGGCTGCCCAGAGTGACGCCGCCTCCAGAGCCTCGAATGACAGGCAAAACGTAGTATCCCTCGCCGGATCGGAGTATCTTTCCGTCAATATCGCGCACCGGGTTGGGCTGTTCGGCGGCTAAACATAAGAAGGAGTTTAGCAGAAGAAAAGAAAGGACCAGCAACATTGTTTTCGCCATTGGTTAATTTTTCTTAAGTGTTTTGGCGCTGCAAACTGTTTGTATGTATGTGATTGGATTGATGCAAATGGCGACCATTTGTGATCTCCTATATATAGTTGTTTTGGTTGGATAAGAGCGGTTGACTATAGTTATCTCATGAGCTGTTCGCACGTCTTCAATACTTGCACGAAACTTTGATGGCTAGCTGGTTTTTGAACACGAAGAAAAGTCTTACTATTCAATTATATGTTTCTTTTGGATGGATAATATTTTTAATATATTCTGAAGTTACGTGTTCAGACCATGTTTTTGTCCTTTTTTTCTATTAATTTCTTTTCTTTTCCATGGTTTCTCTAACATTAATAACACTTTTGGCAAATGAAAATAATGAAAATACATTCACAGTAATATCTTATCTATATGATGACATAAATAGGGATGTGAGTAAATCTGACAGTGGTAGTTGCTTGGTATTAGTGTTATCGTTTCAAAACTTACACAGCGGACAGAGATGTTTCTTCCTGTTCATTGACGGCGCTTCAAATGAATACAACGATTGAGCGGCCTCTTTTTCTGTTGTTCGTTCTTTTTCATCCCCTACCGACATCAGTAGAATTTCCAATTTCCGATGTATTTCACAACTACACACCCAATTTTGCAAATTCGTAATAGAAACAATGGTACTGGGACTAACAATGGCTGCATTTACAATCATATCAGGAGATGGAGTGATTGCATAAGCCAGAATTGGATCATCATGTTTTAAGTGACGTTCTGGAAGACCATCAGGACAGTGCCTTCGGTCTGTTAACAGAGCGAAGCGGCCATCGTTGTAGGTGAAAGCGGAGGTTTTGATTTGGGGAGACGGATAGGATTCTGAAAAAGCGAGGAGGTGCTGCCAGATGAACCACTTGACGTCTTCAACGTAAGGTAAGACACTGGTGTAGAGGACGTTGTTCAGGGATTGCTGATTGTGCTGAGAGTTCCCAGCGGCAGGAGGGGTTTGCAGAACCATGGCAGAGGCCGAGACGTGGGGGCGTAGTTTTTCTTTTGTTTTTTTTTTTTTGTAATCATTTTAGTTTAAGGAATCACTTAGTTAAGCAAGGTGGAATTGTCGGAATCCAGAACATATTTCTTTTTGGGGATCTTGTGAGCGTAGGTGTGTGTGCGCATACAGTATTGGAACTCCCCGAAACTCCGACGTTAATTCGGTAAGGGGAAGAATGCATGCGTTGGTTAAGTCCAACTCTGAACCCCAGAAGCTTCGGATTGTTCTTCACAATGTTGCCACAGTCAGTTCGATTAACAAGGTACGTTGTATGTTTTGCGTTACCTGTCGGTTTTTTCATAAAAAATAAGTTGTTTAATTTCCTTTCTTCTCTGGTTGCGGTTCTCTTTTTGTTAATACAGTATTAGTACTATTTTAAATTTCTAATGCATTGTAAAATTCCTTTTCTAATTTGAAATTTCTTTTTTTCACATGGAATCTTTTGGTAGGCAGAGGCACGTTTGAAAGCCCAGTTGCCTTTCTTTTGGTGTTCAGAAAAGTTTCTGAATCCTCTGATTTTAATTTTTGAGCCGCCCTTTCTCACTGAAAAAAAACATTATGTGCATCGCAACTCAAAGTCATTATACCTAGGAAGATTTTTTTCAAATCTCATTTCATACTGAACAGAGCATTGATATCTTTTTAAAAAATTCCCCATTTTCTATGAATGAATATTATATTTTTGGGAAGAATTAGTCAGTGTCGAGAGCGATGGCAACAATGAACACAAAAAGCCCCAACAATATCAATACTCAGACAAGGGGTCGTGTATCAAAGTTGCCATTTCAAACAGCAAAGAGCGTTAATACTCGTGGTTCTGGTTTGAGGAGCAGTAAATTTGTTTGGTTTCTATTTTCGTTTCTGGATCTTCCTCTCTTGTTGAGGTTAGTGAATCTCACATTTTGTTTTGTAATTCAAAAGTTTTACCGTGAAGGCTGGTAGTGGTAAACATAAGTTAGGGAGGTAGATGACATTAATAGTAACTTTATGCATTAATTTTGGTGTTTTAAACTTATGCATTTCGAGTTTGTCATTTTCAACCATTTATTAATATAAATGAATTTTATAATTGATTTAAGTTTTTCAAAATATTTTCCTTGGTACTTATTCATTGAAATTTCACTCATATTAAATGGTGATTGTGTGGGCAATCTTTTGAAAGTACATTTGGAATTTATGATGTGAATTAATATTTGTGGGTCTGTTACCGATTTGTATTCGCATTAAGCTCGATTGAATTATCTATTCATTGGCTTTTATGTCTATTATGATATTTATTGATCATAGAATTGGTTTGACAACTTAATGTGGGAAGGAGTCAGTAAATTTTATAATTGTTTCTTATTTTTCATCTGCTGCGGTCCTTCATTGAGAGAAAGCTTCTGCATTTTCTTGCTTAAAGTGGCCATAAAGTTCCTATTGTTATTGCCAGACATTTTGGATGCAACTAATTTGGATTATTCTTATAGGTATTATTTGACCTTTAAACACTCTTATCATCCAATGAGTTAAGAAATTATATTGATGCTCACATTTTGTGACCGACTTGGCATAAGTGTTGTAATTATGTCAACTGCATGTTTACAGTGCCTCTGTGATGTACAGATACCAAGTCATTCTCAATCACTACCTAAATGTATCCTCCCCAAAAGTTGGAGTTCAGAAATCAGTTGGGGTCTTAGCTATATTACATGAAAGATTATGATATCAAAATTGTGTGCATGTAGAAAATTGTTTGTGATCGAACTGCAAACAAGTGTTCCAATTCCTTTATTTTTATGCCATCATCTATTCAGCATTAATCATATTAAACTATTAATGCATTTAAAGTGCAAAGGTTTAGCTGCACGTTTCTTTTCATTTAGGTTTGTAACCATTTGATTTTAATTCATGATTCCTTCCGCTACTATATTATATATATGCTTCTTTTTTTTTTTTGATATTAAATATATGTGCATGTTAGTGTATATGTAATGAGGCAGAAAAATAGAGATTGATTTTATGTTATCTACAACCCCCTAAAAATATAACTTTGGCAAGAGAGGAAACATGTGTTAGTAAGAGTTGACAATTCCTAATAGTTGTGTAGATTGTTAGGAAATACAATTTGTGTTGGGTTGTTGTATTCTGAGGTGATAAGTCCCATTACTCTGCTGCACCGAAGTTGATAATTTGTAGAGGGCTTGAATAATCTAAAGAGAGCGAAATATACGCGCCTCAACCTATCTAACGATTAATTGTTTGTTCGTTGTGTTTGTTTCTATTATCATGCAGGTCACTTGAACTGTTGGGAACAAAAATTTTAGATGATTCAACACTCTCTCTAGAGTCTATTCCAACAGCGGCGCAAGTGATTTGAACAAGCCATTCCAAGTCAATGCTATGGAGCCTTTTTGAAGCAGAATCGAAAATCATGTTTGTGTATTTTTTGGGAACTTTAAGGTATGTATTTAATTGAGTACAAAATATATCGTAAGAACATGAATTAGATGTTTATGCATGAGAATGTTTTGGTGACATTGAAAATCTCTTATGCGTTTATGAGGTATGCATATAGAGATTTTCATGAGTCATAAGACAATGCAATTATCTTTCTTAATACAATGTATTTTATTGTTTCTTACAATGTCTTATGATATAGTGGAATAAAAATTTATGCTTTTCAACGAGGTTTAATTATAAAGCTTTCAATGACATTTTAAATTTGAGATTATGAAAAAATGATAATGAAATCTTATTAGATTCATGAAATGAATCTTTTATGCTTGGAAATCATTTTATAAATTACTATTTCTTTAAGAAATTTAAATCAATTTTAGTCTTAAAGTGATTTGCTAAAAGTTTGCTACTGTTTTACATCGGTTACAAAAGTGAGAATTATGACTTTATGGCTACCATTTTAATACTATTAATTGCAGAATTTGAAATGAAAATTAAATCATGAAAACTGAATGCATTCAAGGTTTATCGGTTTCAATATTAATATTCATTTTCGTGTTTTAAAATAAATATTAAAATTTATAGTCATTCATCATTTTTGTGGTCAAAGCTAATTTTGCTAATATTAATATATTTGAAATTATATTGTAAAATTGATTCTTTGCAAATACCATTTTATACTCTTCGCATGCAAGGTTTGGAGTGTTTATTGGTGGTGAGAAAAATGAAGTATATTTGTGTTTAAATTATTCTCCATACCACTATTACAAATAACTTGAGTTTGAAGTTTTAAATTGTGGTGAAATATGATAAATAGTGGGGATATATTTTAACACATAAGTAATATTTTCATGAAAAAATACTATGGATACAAAACTAATTATTTATATGATTAAGTTATGTTCATATATAACTAAAACAAATCACATAAATATGGAGTTTTTAATTGAGTTAAAAAATGAGAAATAGCGGGGTACATTTAGAATTTATAAATGTTACTTATTTCTCATGTGAATCATACTATTTTGCATAGAGTTGTAATACATACTATTTTGCATAGAGTTGTAATATATAAAATTATTTGAGATTTCATGAAATTATTATGATATTTAAATATGTCATGAGTATATTCATATTTTATATGATTTAAATTTGTCACTTTATGAGAGTGAAAAAAAAAATATTTTATTTGATTAATAAGATAATTTTGAGTTATTGATTAACTATATTTTGAGTATTATATAGTGTATTTTACTTGATATTTTACTATGTATTAATATATGGTAATCGAGGATAAAAGTAGTGGAGAGATGTTACATTTTGCATTGAATTTTTTACAAATTATTTTATAACTACCATGATCAAATTTTTGAGAAATTTGTGAATAATGTGAGTTTATAATTGCAATTATTATTTGAGAATTGTTTTGCAATTACTATATATTTGATTCACTTAATTTTTCAAGTGCTTAAATATTGAGTATTTGATGAGAAAATATTTTCTAAATGCACTTGGTTGTTTGTGTAACTTTTCTTGCCATACTAAATTTTCTCGTACTAGGCTCAGAACACTGATTCTATAACATACATAATTCTGTATTTCGATTTCAGATCTAAGGCATTACTATTCATTAAAATCTAAAGGCAAGCATCCTAAGTATATTAACATGTAAATAAGACAATCAACATCCTAAACATGCTTTTTATCGATTATTAACATGGATTATTCAATTACTTATTCTTCAAGCTTTCCTATATGTTCATGCTTTTAATTCCGTTTTCGATTCTAAACCACAGTTAACACTCACCATAAGGTCTTACGAATACCACGAACTAAGGAAGCCTGAACGAAGGTGGCACGGCGGCGGTGGTTCGACAACGGCAGCGGCGCTGCTACAAGCTTCAAAGCTTCTTCAACTTTTTGCTTAAGTGTTTCTAAAGCTTAATTCATGAATGTTAAGGGTGTATTTATAAGCATCCTTTAGGTTTAGGTTCAATTAGACTCTTCCTTAAACAAGGTAAGATTAATTCAGGTAGTTTCCTTCTACTGAATTGATTGCGATTTCCAATTCCTTAATTAAAGATTGTTTCCTGTTTTCTATTTTCTTCTGTCCGAGTTCTCATCTAACTTTGACGGTAAATCGCACGGCTTGATTCTACGAATTCCTTCCTTTTCAAATTCTACTACTGCTCTACAATCCATGCGACTCGGATGGTAACTCGCATGACGTGATTTTTCTGATTCATTCCTTTTATATTTTTCCTACTTTCCTTGTTTCACTTTAGGAAATTCTTACTTCCATATTAACTATAAATCAAGCATTAATTCTAGCAATCAATTGGGCAATCAATCTAATAATCAATCAAGCAATCAATCACACATTAAATCAAGTAATCACTCAAGAAATTTAAATCAAGCCCTTCATTATTCGGGTTTACTTAATTTAAGAGCAAGCGAAATATCTATTTTACCCTTAATACGTTACGGTTTCAAGCTCAAAATATCTGGGTCCTCACATTGGTGCCCTTGTCTTTTTGGGTCCAAGTTTGTTAGATGAAATCTTAACTATCCCCATTTTATATCCTAAGTCAACTTCACATTTCGTAAAACATTTTGAGGATTTATGTCCCCATTTTCCACAATAATGACATCTCAAAGGATAATCATAAACTTCTTTCTTTTTGTCAAAAGTGAAAGGCTTCCTAGTACAGCTAAAATCATCAATCACATTAGATATATGAAAATCATAGTTAGGAGAATAATTATTATGATGCACATGATTTTCAAATACTTTTCTCTTGGAATCTTGTCTTACTCCTCTAAGCATTTAAAAGTCCTCATTTTAATTTGGATTGTAAGAAAATCTATTTTCTTGAGATGCATTTATCTTTTCAAAATGATTATACTTCCAAGCATGATTAGTGACTTTCTTTCAAAGGGTGGATAAGTAGGCTTTTTCCCAATGGAAGATGTACTTACAAATGTGGATGAAGAAGATGGAACATCTTTTACTTGGCTCATTTAATAGCCTAAGCCAAACTTGTCATTTCTGACCTTTTGCTTTCCAAGTAGCTTTTCCAAATTATTTCCACCCAAAGTGAGTTTTTCCAAATTAATGCTTAAGTCAGTAATTTTCTTTTTCATTTCATTGTACTCATTTTGCATTAATTCAAAAGACTTAAGTTTTTCATGCAATTTGACTTTCTCATTTACAATTTCCAAGTTGGTCATTTTCAAGTTTTTAATCTCAATGTCTTTTTCTTCAACTAAAGAGGTCAATTCCTTGATTTCACTCCTAAGCTCTTCATTTTCACAATTTAAAATGGAGTTTTCTTCTTTCAAGGATTCAATATCTATTTTGAAAGAATTGGCTTTCTTTTCTAATTTCAAATTTACTTTCATGACACGAAATACATTGTCTTGCATAGTTTCAAGAAACTCATTTTTATCCATTTCATTTTCACTAAGTTCATTTTCATAATCACTATCACTACAACAAGAGTCAGAAGGGGAAAGAGCATTTACCTCATTGTTTTCTTGCCCTAGCATGCACCTTGTTAAGGCAATAACTTCTTCATTGCTTGGAGAGTTCTCCCATGTTTCCTTCTTCCTTGAAACTCTCTTGGCAATCTTACATTTTGCCATTTTTTAGTGAGGTGGAAAATGAAATGTGGCAAATGTAGTATATGAGAAGGATGAACAACAAGTCAAAGTTGCTAAAAGATCTTAACTCTAAGGTTTTAAAACCTCAAATTAGAGCCTAGGCCCTGATACCAATTAAAATCCCAATTAGCAACCTAAGAGGGAGAGGGGGAGAATTAGGTTCTAGACCAATTAAATTTTTTTTAAAGATATTTCAAAACATGTTCTTCAAAATACCATTTCAAATCAAGTGTAGTGTTTGTGAAGTGATTTGTCTAAACAATTAAGAAAGCAAATTAATGAAGACAAAACCCAAGGAATTATAGTGTTCATTACCCTTGAATCCTACCTCACTCCTCAATTTCTTCCACTTGAGAGTTCCTAATCCACTAGATGAAATACTTAAAGGTGTGTTTCAAACCACTACACTTGCTCAAGACTAATCCTCTTAGTCTTAAGACTTTTTACAGTAATTTTCCTAACTTAACTGTAAGTTAGAAAAACTCTCTAAATCTCTAAGACTAGGAATGAATCTTTTGCCTCTATCCTTCCTCAAGGATCTTTATGTCTTACTCAAGACTCCACCTAGCTTAGAGATGAATCTTTAGCCTTATCCTTCACAAGGATGTAGAACTTACTCAAGACTCTCCCTTTATTCAATCTTCCCCTTTTACCTTGCCTATCTCTTCAACAAGATATTAGGACTTTTACGATGTGCCTCAACCAATGAATTGGTTAGGACTTATACAAAGTTTACAATGAAGTTTTTGCACTAAACAAATGAGTGCTAACAAGATGAATATTGAAAATATAATTGAACTATGACAAATTTCTTTTAGAAGAATGCAATGCTAGAATTTTCACTTGAAATGAGTTGGGATGTTGATGTGGACGGTTGTACACATGCGGATAATTTTGCCAAGGACCTTGTGATTAAGCGGAGAGCTCTTAGAATTCTCTAACTTACTTTCAGCTAAGAGAAACAAAGAGAAGATATCCTAAGCTAACTTGTTTTATAGTCGAACCAAGTGTAAGAAAGAGATTTGAAACATGCGAATAATTAGGTAGAGCAAGAACCTAATTAGCTAAGTTTCATGCAATTATGTAAACTACAACATGCAAATACATAAAGCAATAAAAGGAGGGTACTCAAACACTAAGTTTTATGATCTGAATACTCTAAATTTTATTGAAGGAATTCGGCCCCTATTTATAGAGTTAAGGGATGGCTGAAAACAGTACAAGAATTAGAAAAAGAAAAGAAGTAGAATTGGAAATTAACCAAGAGGTTAATTTCCTTTACCAAACCCGGAAAGAAGTAGGAGAATGGTAAGAAAAGAAAAAGGTAATTTCGGTTGTGCTTTATCTTGTAGCAACCGAAAATACAACTTAAAATAATAAGGAAAAGAATAAAATTCCTACTCCCAAAAAGAGAATAAGAAAGAACCCTTTTTGGAAACTAACTTAAAAAGAACAAAAAGACCCTAATTAATTAAGTGCCGTGTGGGCTGGCTTTGTGGGCTGCCGTGCGGCTTCCTTGCTTCTTTGGGCTGGCCGAAAACTTGTGGGCTGGTCCATGAGTTTTGGGTCGGCCCAAATTGTAGGGAACTTTATTAATTTGTTTCTTTAAGTCCAAGAACCTTCCGGCATCTTCAAGAACTTCAAGAAACTTCAAGAAACAGCCTTCTTCTTTAATGGGAAGTGCTTAATTGCGCATCTTCTTCAAGAATGGTTAGAAGAGTTGCAATTTGAACATTTCCTTCTTTTTGCTTCAAGGCGTTGGCTTCTACAATCACTTGAGCATCTTGATGGCAAGCTTGGACAAGGTTGTTGAGTGCTTCTCTAACCTTCTTCGCTCGACTTCTAATCATTGGCCCAGTGATGTCTACAAGTGGATCCCTCTGATATGGGCTTGGATCCTGAAGCATTGTTGGGCCTCGATGTAGAACTCGAACCTCCTCAGCTTCTCCGGAACCACTTGCTTGATTACTTGTTGCGTGACTCTGGATGCCCTCATCATCCCCTCCCGGTTGAAAAGGATTTGTCCTCAAATCAGCATCCTGTTCATGAGTAAAAGGAGACAAGTCAGCAACATTAAAGGAAGAACTAACACCATACTCACCTGGTAAATCAAGTCTGTAGGCGTTAGGCCCAATCTTGGAAACGATCTGAAAAGGTCCATCACCCCTTGGATGGAGTTTGGTCCTTCTTCCAGCAGGGAATCGTTCCTTCCTCATGTGAACCCAAACCCAGTCGCCTGGTTCAAAGTTCACAGCCTTGAGCCGTTGGTTTGCATTGGCGGCTGCTTTGGCGTAAGTCTTCTCCAGATTTGCGCGAACTTTGGCATGAATGCGCTGCACAGTTTCAGCTTTCTTTACACCGTCTGGATTAACTTGTTCCTTTAGCGGCAAAGGGATGAGATCCATCACCGTCAAAGGAGTAAAGCCGTAGGCAACTTCAAATGGACAGAACCCTGTTGAGGAGTGCTTGGTTCGGTTGTATGCAAACTCTGCAACCGGTAAGATTTCTTCCCAACGCTTAAGATTCTTCTGAATTAACGCCCTGAGTAGGTTGCCAACGGTGCGGTTGGTGACTTCCGTCTGACCATCCGTCTGTGGATGACTTGTAGTCGAAAACAACAGTTTTGTGCCGAGGCGGGACCACAAAGTCTTCCAAAAATAACTCAGAAATTTGACGTCGCGATCTGAGACTATGGTTCTCGGAATTCCATGTAACCGAACTATCCCTTGAAAGAATAACTCAGCGACATGTCTGGCATCATCTGATTTACTGCAAGGAATAAAATGCGCCATTTTAGAAAATCGATCAACAACGACAAATAAAGAATCATTACCTTTCTGCGTCCTCGGGAGACCTAGAATAAAATCCATAGAAATATCAGTCCAAGGTACAGAAGGTACAGGTAAAGGCGTGTAAAGTCCATGGGGTTTAGAAGTAGACTTAGCTTGCAAACAATTAATGCAACGTGTGCAAACATTCTGTACATCATTTCTCATATGCGGCCAATAAAAGTATTCATGCAACAGTTCAAGTGTTTTATGCACACCGAAATGACCCATAAGACCCCCACTATGAGCTTCACGAACCAGTAATTCCCTAGCAGAACTACGAGGGATGCATAACCTATTTTCCCTAAACAGAAAACCATCATGTCTATAGTACTTTTGGAATGCACCAGATTCACATGCTTTATACAAATCAGCAAAATCAACATCAGAAGCATACAAATCCTTGAGATATGCGAATCCTAACAAATTATGATCTAAAATTGTCAGAATTTCATACCTGCGAGATAGAGCGTCAGCAACTAAATTATCTTTACCTTTCTTATACTTAATAATGTAAGGAAATGACTCAATAAAGTTAACCCACTTAGCATGACATCTATTTAAATTATTTTGCCCTTTCAAATGCTTAAGAGACTCATGATCACTATGTACAACAAATTCTTTAGCCATCAGATGATGCGACCAAGTCTCAAAGGCGCGGACAACTGCATAGAGCTCCTTATCATAAGTAGGATAATTTAAGGCAGCCCCTTTTAGCTTCTCACTGAAAAAGGCGATTTGCTTTCTTTCCTGCATTAAAACTGCGCCAATTCCAACACCTGATGCATCACACATTAGTTCAAACACTTTATCAAAATCAGGTAATGCTAATACAGGTGCATGAGTGAGATCATGCTTTAAAACAGTAAAGGTGTTTTCCTGCGCCTGCCCCCACACAAATGGAACATTCTTTTTACATAAATCATTGAGAGGCGCGGCTTTAGTGGAAAAGTCCTTCACAAACCGTCTGTAGAATCCAGCCAATCCATGGAATGACCGAGCCTGTGCGGCCGAAGTTGGCTGCGGCCAATCCCTAATGGCCTTCACCTTGGCATCATCAACTTTGACACCTTCTGCTGAAACTACAAAACCGAGAAAAACAACCTCCGAAACACAAAAAGTACATTTTTGCATCTTGGCATATAATTGATTAGCACGCAATTCAATCAAAACCAAACGAAGATGTTCAACATGCGATTTGAAGTCCTTAGAATAGATCAGAATATCATCAAAATACACAATAACAAATTTACCTATAAACTTTCTAAGCACGTGATTCATTAATCTCATGAAAGTACTAGGTGCATTTGTTAAACCAAAGGGCATGACTAACCACTCATATAACCCAAATTTAGTCTTAAAAGCAGTTTTCCATTCGTCCCCCTCACTCATGCGAATTTGATGATAGCCCTGTGTAAGATCTATTTTCGTGTAGATTGTTGAACCATGCAAATCTTGTAACATGTCATCAAGCCTAGGGATAGGATGCCTATACTTGATTGTTATCTTATTTACAGCTCTACAATCAACAAACATTCTCCATGTACTGTCTTTCTTAGGGACTAGAATAACAGGTACAGCACAAGGACTTAGAGATTCCCTTACCTGACCATTCGCGAGCAGCTTGTCTATTTGTCTTTGCAACTCCTTTGTTTCCTCCGGATCTTGCTTTGTAGGTAGGTCTGTTCGGAATTGGTGCGCCAGGGATGAAGTCAATCTGATGTTCAATTCCTCTAAATGGCGGCAGACCCTGCGGCAACTCTTCTGGAAAAACATCCTTGAATTCCTGCAACAAAGAACTGACTTCTATAGGGATATCCCGAGGGATATCGTCAGGGTTAGCACAATTATCTTTACATACTAAAACCAGTACATCATCATTGTTGTCTAACACTTGACCTATCTCCCCTAAAGTAGCGAAACAACTACCCTTAACTTTGTCCTGATCAGGCTTATCAGAGTTCGCCTTACTACCCTTTACAATTTCTTTCCCCTTACCCTTCTCTTGGCGTTTTTCAGCTCCCCAAGTTGCGATCGCATCCTTGATTCGAACAGCTTCGGATCGCACTTCGTGAGGTGGCATGGGTAGGAACGTGTAGATCTTGCCCTCCTGGCAGACTGAGTAAGTGTTGGCAACCCCATCATGTGTTGCCTTCAGGTCAAAGAGCCATGGTCATCCGAGTAGAATGTGACAAGCCTCCATTGGCAGAACATCACATAAAACAGTGGATTCGAACTTACCGATAGCGTATGGTACGCTTACCTGCTTGGTGACTCTGTAGCCGTCTGAGCTATCGAGCCATTGTAGCCGATAAGGACGTGGATGATTGATGACAGGAAGCTTCAACTTGTCAACCATATACTCACTAGCAACGTTAGTGCAACTTCCTCCATCAATTATCAGAACACACAACTTTCCATTTACCTTAGTCCTGGCGTGGAAGATGTTTGTCTGTTGAGTTGTGTCTGGGACAGCAGCTGTAGTCAGAGTGCGAGTAACCAAGTTCTGATTCGGATCCTCCTCTATGAACTCGAATTGCTCCACTGGTGCAGACGGAGTGCTGTCAGTTAACTCCTGTGAAGGGTCAACGGTTGGATCTTCTTCATATTCTTTTGAAATGTACTCACCATCTTGGCCCAATAATACCTTCCGGATGTTGGGACAGTCACGCATGTAGTGGCCACGGCCTGAGCACTTGTGGCAAGTAACGTTGCTGATGGACTGCCTGGGAGTTGATGGCGTTTTCTGCTGGGATGAAGAAGAAGTGGCGGCGGCAACAGGGACTATGGCCTTGCGTTCAGACATGATTGGCCTCCTTGCTGATGGACTGCCTGAGAGTTGATGGTGTTTTGGCCTGTGATGAAGAAGGGGTGGCGGCAACAGGAACTATAGCTTTTCTCTCTGACATGATCGGCCTCCTTGCTGGTGGAGAGTAGGCCAGATTCTTGCGCCAAGCTGGTAGGGCGCTGGTAGGTGTCCGGATTGGTGGCACGGACTTCAGATACTCCTCCATGACCCGAGCTTTGTGTAGCATGTCTGTCAGAGTTGTGGCATTCTGCAATTCAACAGCTAAAGCTATACCCCTATTCAAACCATTAAGAAAACGAGGCATTGATGCTGGCTCATCTTCCTGTACATTAGCCCTAATTTTTGCTATCTCTAATTTTCTATAATATTCATCTACTAACATAGAACATTGTACAAGAGTATGTAACTTTCTATACAATTCTCTAAAATAGTAATCAGGTACAAAAGTTCTACGCATAGATGTAGTCAAATCAAACCACGAGAGAGGCGGAGCACGGGCCCGCATGGGACGCGTGTTTCTGCGTTGATCCATCTGTTGATTCCACCAGATTAAGGCATAGTCTGTGAAATGGACCACTGCGAGCTGGACCTTCTTGTGTTCTGGGATCGCATGAAGTTCAAAAATGCGCTCCATCTTCATCTCCCAGTCTAGATAGTCCTCTGGGTTCGTGCCTCCGGCAAAGGGCGGAATGGTCGTCTTGCACTGACTGAGGCCTGCGAAAGGTTGGTCAGCGGCATTGGTGCCAGGTGCGGCCACATCGTCGTCTGAGTCTGTGCGCCTCTGTTCCCGTTCAGTCCTGAGTTCGGCGACTTCCTCCGTGAGTGTAGCAAATCGCGCAGAGAGTTGCGCAATTGTAGCCAGGATTTGCTCGTTCCCCAAAGGGTTAGGAGCACCTCCACCTGACATTGGTACAAAGAAGCGAAAACATGTCTGCTAAGAACAAGGAAAAGTGAGAAAAACCTTACCCCCCTTGTTCCCCCAAGTGTATCCCACCTAACAGCTACACACAACCCTGTGTTTCACTCTAGGGTGGCGCCCTTTATAGTATGATCACACAAGCCTTCTTCCACTCTACCTCCCGGTATTGATAAATGTATTAGGCAAGCAGCAATTCACACAAAAGCAATGACACTTAAGAAAGAAGCAAATTTTCGCAAAAATAGACACTTGGTTCTATTTTGAAACAAAATCTTTTCGCAAAGCGAAATTTTGTAATATAGCTTAGATATGAAGTACACAACAGGAAATTTTGGGGTTAAGCCCTCAAATTTCAGAAAAGATGAGTGTGCACGATGACAAAATCCAAACTATAATTAAAGAGCAAATGTTCAAGTCGCACGAAAAGATAACTAGGTAATTGAAAGCAGGGCAATTCAAAATTGAATAGAAGCAAAGAAATATAAGCAGAGTTGAAACAACTTTAGGAAAGTCCTAAAACTACCCAAAGAAGAGATCACCCACCCAATAGGTAATCAAGAAACCAATCCCCACAAATTATCAATGCTTCTAATATGCAAAACAGTACCTAAATTGCGAAATCAAAATCAAACCCCCAAGTAGCCGAACAATGAAGCAATATGCGATTTTCAAGAATCGAAAACCCTAGGGCTAGCAAGTTCAATTTTTGACTCACTAACCTATTCCCAGGAATAATCTGAGCAGCACAAGGATACCAAACCAAGAATTCACTATATTTTCAAGAATTCAAAACAAAGTATCCCAAACTAGAGCATGCAATTTATAATGCGCAAACAAAGTGAGCTGCTTAACATCAACCGCAAAAACTCACTATTTCTTAACAAAACAGCACAAGAGGGGTAGAATTAATTCGCAAAACCCATCAATTACAACTGAAACCGAAATCCTTAGAATTAGCAAAAGCTGAAACCCTAGTTTGTAGGCTAAACCCGAAGCTGAAAACCAAAACAGAAAAACCGAACCCTGAAAAATTAAAACCCTAGGTTTAGGGTTTAGGGTTTAGGGTTTAGGGTTAGGGTTTAGGGTTTAGGGTTTAGGGTTTAGGGTTAGGGTTAGGGTTTACAATTGAAGAACCAAAACCCTAAGAGAAGCTAAAATTGAACTCCTTAATGAAAGCCAAAAACCGAACCCTAAAGAATTTTAAAACCCGACTTTTCTAAAACCCGATTTTGTTTTCTAAAACCCGATTTAATTTCTGAATTTTACAGCAAGAGCAGTCCGGGGTTTAAGAAAAATATTTCGGTGTTTAAGGATAGGAAAACAGTACCAAAAAAATTGAAAGCTTGAAAGAAAAAAAAAATTTCCCCAAGAAAATGAGTTCTAATCCGAGAATTTGAAGATAAGGAAAAGAAAACACCTGGTAAAAGATTTGGTCGGTTGCGTCGACCTCCTCCAGCCACGAAACCACTCCTTAGCTCTGATACCAATTGATGTGGACGGTTGTACACATGCGGATAATGTTGCCAAGGACCTTGTGATTAAGCGGCGAGCTCTTAGAATTCTCTAACTTACTTTCGGCTAAGAGAAACAAAGAGAAGATATCCTAAGCTAACTTGTTTTATAGTCGAACCAAGTGTAAGAAAGAGATTTGAAACATGCGAATAATTAGGTAGAGCAAGAACCTAATTAGCTAAGTTTCATGCAATTATGTAAACTACAACATGCAAATACATAAAGCAATAAAAGGAGGGTACTCAAACACTAAGTTTTATGATCTGAATACTCTAAATTTTATTGAAGGAATTCGGCCCCTATTTATAGAGTTAAGGGATGGCCGAAAACAGTACAAGAATTAGAAAAAGAAAAGAAGTAGAATTGGAAATTAACCATGAGGTTAATTTCCTTTACCAAACCCGGAAAGAAGTAGGAGAATGGTAAGAAAAGAAAAAGGTAATTTCGGTTGTGCTTTATCTTGTAGCAGCCGAAAATACAACTTAAAATAATAAGGAAAAGAATAAAATTCCTACTCCCAAAAAGAGAACAAGAAAGAACACTTTTTGGAAACTAACTTAAAAAGAACAAAAAGACCCTAATTAATTAAGTGCCATGTGGGCTGGCTTTGTGGGCTGCCGTGCGGCTTCCTTGCTTCTTTGGGCTGGCCGAAAACTTGTGGGCTGGTCCATAAGTTTTGGGTCGGCCCAAATTGTAGGGAACTTTATTAATTTGTTTCTTTAAGTCCAAGAACCTTCCGGCATCTTCAAGAACTTCAAGAAACAGCCTTCTTCTTTAATGGGAAGTGCTTAATTGCGCCTCTTCTTCAAGAATGGTTAGAAGAGTTGCAATTTGAACATTTCCTTCTTTCTGCTTCAAGGCGTTGGCTTCTACAATCACTTGAGCGTCTTGATGGCAAGCTTGGACAAGGTTGTTGAGTGCTTCTCTAACCTTCTTCGCTCGGCTTCTAGTCATTGGCCCAGTGATGTCTACAAGTGGATCCCTCTGATATGGGCTTGGATCCTGAAGCATTGTTGGGCCTCGATGTAGAACTCGAACTTCCTCAGCTTCTCCGGAACCACTTGCTTGATTACTTGTTGCGTGACTCTGGATGCCCTCATCATCACTCTGGATGCCCTCATCTGATGTTGTAGATGATAACTGAGCTCAATTTAGCATTTTGGTGTTGAAATGTAAGGCTTGAAGTATTTATATGAGAGTCAAAGCTTTCTTTCAACGGCTCTTTAAATTTGAGCTTTTGAAGGCTGTTCGAGGGGACTTCCGACTGGGACGGTTCCTCGTACGTGACTCATTAATCTGAATTCTAATTTTCTAATGGCTACTGACTTTGCTGACTTCTTTAATATTGGTTTGTCTTTAGTCTATGCGAGTATTTGTCTGACTTGAACGGCTACTCATTCGTGACACTTCTATTTTGAATTCAAATTTCTTCCATGGTCATGCACTGCTCTTTTCTAACTTGCATTTTTAATGCGCTAACTCGAAGGTTGTACGAGTTGTTGTCCGACTAGTATGGTTACTCGCATACCCTGTTCTTGAGCTTTGAAGATTGCCCTCATCTTCTGGGCTTATTCTTGCTCATTCGAGTTTCCGTTTGAGTCGGATGACTACTAGGACATCTGCCAGTCAGTTTATCTGAAACTTCTTTTTCATTAGTTCAAATATTTGTTTGTCATTTAAATCATCAAAACACAGTGGAATTGAGACCATAGGTCTAACACTAGTCTAAAGCTAGATTAGGAAAAGGGAAAAGTATTAAGCTCTTAAGAAAGAGTTAAGAAAGTGTAAGGGTTTGGAACACAACTTCAAGTGCTTCCTATATTTGATTAGGAATTCTCAAGTTGTAGAAGTTGGGGAGTGAACTAGGATTCAAGGAAATCTGAACCTGGTGTGTCTTGTCTCTTTGTTTATTTTCTTTCATTTTGTAAATCACTCATCGCACACCACACTTGCAATTCAGTTTTCACACTTGTTTTTTAAAAGATTTTCAAAGTTGTTCTTCTTTACAAAAAAAAGTTTTAAAGTGTCAACAACCTAATTCACCCCCTTCTTCTCTTAGGTTGCAATAGGGAATTTCAAAATAAGACTCTAGAGGGGGCTTCCATAAGTAGCACTTAATCTTGAGAGGAGGTTCTAGAGGTAACTCTTGTACGCAAAATGTAACTCCTAGACAAAGTTCTAAAAATAATAATTTTGCAATAAAAATAACAATTTCATAATTAAGTTCAAGATGGTGAGGATTGCAAAACTGAAACCATTGATAATTCAAAACAAAAGTGATGGCTTTGTAAATCACATAATAGATATACTCCATTTGTCTCACTAAAAGAGTCCAAATCAAAAATTGTACAACTTATTATTGGTTATAAGGTACAAAACGTAAAATAAGTCATTTGACACCATATTTTTTTACTTATATCTCAACTTTCTAAGTGTTAATTGTTGAGCACACATTATTATATTAGTAAGGGCATGCAGTGTAAACAAATAGAAACTATACTCTTTTTATTAAGGCAAATGAGCGGAGGGAGTACAAATGATTGTATCCGTAAATTGAAAATGGAATGATTAGTTAGTTTTTTAAATCCAATGTCAAAATGATCAGTTCATGACAGTACAAGTTTTTCAAAAATTGAGATGTTATCATTTTAAAAGTTATGTACAAGATGTTTGATTAATAGGAAACAATTAACGGTGAGGGTAACATTTATACCATTGTAGGAATTCAAATGACCGCTTGTAAAATTACAAGAATAGTTCACAAACAAGTTTTATAAATTACTCACAATCACAATAAAGGGTCCATTCAGACAACAATTATAGAGTTGGAAAATCAAATTGAAAACATAACAAATAATTTGCATGAAGTATTTCACATAAACTATTCATAAAAGCATTCTGATGAGGACATCCCCAGTCCGTCAACAAGTCCAAGCAGAGAGGATCAACAAGTAGATGCAGATGACTCGAGAAAGGAAGCAGAGCCTGTTCGTGTGCTACACCGAGGCCCAGTTATGCTACAGGACCCGAGCCCATTCCAGAGAGATCCATTTGTAGATATCGTTGGGCCAATGACACGCAGAAGGACAAGGATATTCAATGCCGACCTTGAAAACCTAGTCCAAGAATGTTCCCGACAAGCCCAGATGGTACCCGGCGCACAAACCCCTGAAGATAAAGCCCAGAAGAGTCAGAAGGGTAAAATGGTCATTTTACTCACCATTTCCGAAAAGGGGTCTGAATTGAAGAATCATGAAGAAATGAAGAATTTGTAAAATTTGAGTTTCAGAAATGATTCCGGAAGCTTCCAGAAGCTTCCTACACTTTTCACAGACACACCATTGAGTTTTGGGCCGAATTCCCTTGCAGCCCATTTTATAAATTCGGCCAGCCCAGACCCAAAGGAAGGAGAGGAATCCGAATTGGAAGCCCAATTGAGCAGCCCACATCCGAATTTGAGTTAGGGTTTTAAGGGAGTTAGTTTGAGTTTACAACTCCAATTAATTCTAGTAGTTTATTTCATTTTTACTTCTAATTATTTTCATCAATTTCGGCTGCCATTATATCTTCCTACAACCGAAATATTATCACTTAAACCAACCTAGTTCCTGTAGGTTTGTTTCTTTTCAAGAGATCAATCTCTTAATTGATTTCTACTTCTTAGTTTTGATTCATTTTTACTTCTTTATTTAGCTAGGAATTTCGGTTAGATACATTAGTGAGAAAACCGAATTCAGCATTTTAACTAAAACCTAGTTCTTTTAGGTTTCAGTTTGTAAGGAATCAATCTCTTGATTGAGTTCCAATTTCAATTGATTTCTACCTACTTGTACTGAAGAATTCGGCTGCCTATAACTATAAATAGGGGTCCTCTTCTTCATTTTTCAACACACAATTTTGATTCAAGTAATAGAATAGTATAGTTTTATACTTTTTGAATCATTCTCTTATTTTGAGCTTTCGTAATTTGCATGCTTTGTGAATTACTATAGGTTTAGAAACTATAGCTTTTTAGGTAATTGCTCTGCCTAGAATGCATGCCTTTGTTTCGACTCTTTTGTTCTTAAACTTGGTTCGATCTGCGTGTTTAAAATTAGCTTAGCTTAATTTTAGTAGATTGCTGAATCCGAGGTAGGGATTCTAGAGGTTAAGAGCTGCGTCTCGCAATTTCCAGACTTTCCAGACTCCGGTCCACATCACATTCCCAAAAACAGTTTTGATACATGTAATTATGTAAATAATGCATAAGTATAATCCCGTAAAAATTTTGGTTAGCAAATCAGATTTGTCTTTTGGTGTTTCACCATACAACAGGTTTTTTGAATTTCTTGCCAATAAGTATTTCATGTCATTGTCATTAATAGATTGGGCTTCCCTAATTTCTGCCCAATATTCATTGCACATAGGTATCTATGTCTCATATCTCTCAGATCACTTACAAAAGATTCTGGCAATATAATTCTACTGGGAGCTACTAAGTAGCCCGAATCAATCTTGGACTGAGTCATTGTATAGCGGGGCCCAACAGTTTGTGTTACATTTTTGCCATTGGTAGTGGAAAACAATTGTAAACACCTTTCTTCGGGAAAACAATCTTTCTCCTCTCTTCTTTTCCACCTCTTTATTCTGCATAACTTGACTCTCTCTTCCATCCTCCTCTTCATTCATTTTCTTCTCCTCTCTACTCTCTCTTCCTCTTCATCTGATTTCTTCACCTTTCTCCCCTCTTCTCCTCCTCCCCTCTCTCCACTCCACTCACCAACTTCTTATGAATTTAACACTACTTGGGATGGAGATGAGATGGAGATGGAGATGGAGATAGAGCCTCATTTTTTTGAAGCTCATCTTATAGATGCATTGATGAAATTAATGATTTTTTGAAGACACGAGTCTTTTGGAAGCTGGGATATGTTTCCTTTATTTAAAATTTCATGCAAACAAATTAGAAGATAGATATTGATTGATCTGACCAATTTTGGACTATTATTTTAGTATCTTTGAAGGCAGTTCTCACGGGCTTTTGCCCAAGTTTTTAGTGTTTTACGGCAGGTTTGGAGAACAGCCCAAATAAGGAGGAAAGACGCTAAAACAAGGACTTTTGAGCAAGAGATGTTCGGGCAGAATGTCACCCGGGTTGTGGCCCAAAACGAAGGAGAAAACTGAAGCCCAGTAGAGCAGCTGAAGCTCTAGAAAGATCCAAAAATTACTGCAGTAGAAGTAAAAGCTGAAGTTCTAGAAGGATCCAGAAATTACTGCAGTGAAAGTTAAAAGCAGAAGTTCCAGAATAATCTCTAGAAAATCAATCGGTTGTTTCCTTCATCTGAGTGATGTGCTGACTTTGTCAAAGATTGCTCTACTCCTTAAGTGATGGGATATTTTTACTGAGAGATTATTGTTTTCCTCTCTATAAATAGGGGTGCTCTCTAGGTAGAAGTCATTAAGATTTGCACTCAGTATTCATTTTAGTTTCTCATTCTTTATTCACGTAGAGTTCTTTCTTTAGTTCTGATAGAGTTAGAATTTCACGATACATTATTCTAGTAGTAGCTCTATTTTATTTGAGAGTTCCTTCCGGCAGGCTATCCATTGCCCAAACGGGAAGAGTCTCCAGTAGCAATTTTCAGTAAAGTATCTCTTTTTCATATTCCATCATTGCCTTCATTTCATGGCTGCTTTAATCCTATTTCGTGAGATGTTTAATTCTATGAGTAGCTAAATTCTCTTATTCTAGTATTATGTGAGAAACCTTAACCATTGCATGTATGAAACCAAAGCATGAATTCCAGTCTAATTAACTAGTTCCACAATTGCCTTTGTTTATATGTCTAAAAAGTAAGGTTGTATTAAGTTTGATCACCTTAATATAGATCTGGTAGGGCCAGTGAGTGGCACGACTACCGGCCGAGTAGTACAGGTTTAATTGGGTAGTAATCTCTTGAGCATCGTCCAGGGGGGTTACTGGTTTTGGGTTCTTCTTATTGTTATTTCTTCTAGCTTAGTTAATACGGTGATTGCGGGGACTCGCGGCCTGTTAATTAAACTAGATAGGGAAATAACCTTGACTGTGGGGACTCACGGGGGTTATCGATTCATTAAGGGAGAATTGGATTATGACTGCGGGGACTCGCGGTAATCTATAACTGAAACGACATAGGATAATTAGACAGTAAAAGGGGTTTATGATTACATGCATACGGTTAAGGTGGATTGCATAATGCTAGGATATTCTTCTTAATTGATTCTTAATCTATTTTGCATATATGGTTTTGCTTATTTCATATTTCTACAAATTCAAGGTCTCGAGGAGACACAAAAGGTGACTGCTAGTCAAGTTCGGTTAGACTGCATGTTAATTTGGAAATTGTGTTGAATTTGCCGTCTCTGTGGATCGACCCTGTACTCTGCTGTGCTACATTTCATTTAGTTAAATTGGTGCAGGTTTTTAACAGTATTTCTACTGCATTTGATAGTCCTACGACGGGTTTATCAAATTGGCGCCGTTGCCGGGGACGGTTACAATTTTTAATTTCTTTTTCCTATTAATGTGCTTGGTGTTTTCTTGTGCTGTGTATGAGCAGGTCTTCAAAATCTGTATTACTGAGTGATCCAGAGATTGAAAAGACCTGTAAACGCTTAGCCAAGAAAGCACGGGTTACGTAAGCTCACAGAATCATAATCTATCAACCGACTGAGAGAACAAACGGTCAACCGACCGGGTGAGCAAACAGACGGTTGCTCTGAGGCAGAATCTGTCAACCGACTGATTAAACAAATGGACGGTAGTTCTGAAGTAGAATATTCAAGTTCTGAACTTGAATTTGATATCATGGGAGATAGACAAGAAGACAGACAAAGGAATGGGGGTGAAGAACAACAAAGAGGGTCACCACCAGAACCCACGTTGAAGGAATTGAGCAGTCAAGACACTGACGACAGAGCATCTACTGTAGTCACTTCAGAACTGCCCAATGGTTTCCCACTGAAGAATGGCTGGCTTAATGGCATCCCGAAATTCCATGGGGGTGCTAGAGATGATCCTCACAATTTCCTTGCCAAGTACGTGAAGAATGGTAAGGTGGGGCGCCTACCAACTGGAGCCACCATCGATCAACTAAAGTTGGTGGCTTTTCCCTATGTCCTGACAGGTCCAGCAAATCGGTGGTTTTCCTCATTACCACCAAATTCCATTACCACTTGGAAGCAGATGAAGGAGCTGTTCCTGAAGAAGTATTTTCCTTCGACCAAAAGTAATCTAGTCATGAAGGAAATAAGCAGCATTCAACAAGAAGCTGATGAGTCCCTTGGCAATTACTGGATACGATTCAATGAACTGGTGGAGAGTTGCCCAAATCACAAGTACTCAGAAGCACAACTACTTCAGTATTTTTATCATGGGATGACCACCAATGACCGAAACCATATGGACTCAGCCAGCAATGGAGCATTCCAAAACAACACTGTAACCAAGGCCAAGAAACTGATCGAGGATACTATTGAGTCAAGGAGTCAGTTTGGGGAACCCTCCCGATAGATCAGACGGCAAGCCGAAGTGAGACTTGTTGATGATTCCAGTGACGAGAAGCTAAACCAGATTGCTTCCACTGTGGAGAAATTGACGGCTTTGGTAGTCCAACAATCTGCTCTGGTAGCACAACTTGCAACCCCATCCACTAGCAGCCAGGAAGAAATTGTTCGTGGGTGCTGTGGGAATCAAGGGCATTTTTCACAAAATTGCAACCTTGTGCAGAAGGAGTCCGTCAATGCTGCCGAAAATTGGAATAACATTGGGAATTGGAATCGAAATCAGCCAAGGAGGGACCCCTACTCTAACACCTACAATTCAGGATGGAAGGACAATCCAGCTTTTGGTTGGAAGAATCCAGAGGAAGGAGTTCAGGTGCCTTTCAAGTCAGAAGCCAATCAGCAAGCTCCATTTCCGAATGCGGGGAGTAATCAGAATGTCAGAAATACTGGAGCAGTGTACAGGCCACCCCAACAAAGGAATTTTCAGAATCAGAATAATCAACCAAGGGGTGGCAGAACCATAGAGGAAGCAGTGGGAGATCTTTTTGAGCAACAGAAGGTACACTCAACTGCCCTCGACGGAATTGCAGGAATTCTATCTCAACTGTCAAGTTCCATGCAAGAGTTGAAGGGAAACCAAGGGAAATTACCTTCTCAAGTGCAGGTTTCGCGTATGGAGAATATAAGTGCAATAAGTTTAGCAATAACAAAGGTACAGGAACAAGAACTGGAAAATTCAGTATCTAGACTGAGTTTGAATCAAAAGGCACCATACCAACCACCCCAGCAGCGGAATTTTCAGAATCCAAGTTAGAATCAGCCACAAAGGAGTGGCAGGATGGTGGAAGATGCCATCGGAGAGTTGTTCGAGCAACAGAAGGAGCAAAGAACTACTATGGAAAGGATAACAGGAATTTTGTCCCAACTATTGGCATCCATGCAGGAGTTGAAGGGGAACCAAGGTCATTTGCCTTTCCCAGTACAGGTTCCTCCCAAAGAGAACATGAATGAAATCCAGTTGAGAAGTGAAAAAATTCTGGAGCCTGTAATTAAGAAATCACAGTTAGCAGGGGCCGATTTTCCCAAACCGATAGGTGTTCAGGATGCTAAAAATTCAAATACAGTAGAATCTGAGGAGCCGATCATTGTAGACTCCGATCCTGAACCTGAGAAGAGCCCCGCTCCAGTTACAATGAGCAAGGATGTGTATAAACCTGTGCCGCCATTCCCAAATAGCTTGCGACCCAAGGCAAGGAAAATAAAGGAGGACTCGATTGACTACTTGGAGGTTTTCGAAAAAATGGAGGTCAACCTTCCATTCCTTAAAGCAATTAAGCTTCCCACAGTCGGGAAATTTCTGAAGGAATTCATGGCAGGGAAGCCAAGAGGGGCGAACAAGGTGGTGTTAGGAGAGAATGTCTCGGCAGTGATTCAGAAAAAGCTCCCTCCGAAATGCAAGGATCCAGGTATGTTCTCTTTACCTTGCATCATTGGAAATAGAAAAATAAAGCATGCTCTGTGTGACCTTGGTGCTGCCATTAATGTTATGCCTTTGTCAATTTATGAGACTTTATCTGGTGTTAAGCTTGTGGATACAAAGGTAGGAATACAACTAGCAGATAGGTCATGTGTGCACCCTGAAGGTGTACTTGAGAATGTTTTGGTGAGCGTAAATTCCTTTGTTTATCCTGCTGACTTTTATGTGATTAAGATGCATAATGATCCGGCCAAAGAATCTGCTAGTGTATTGTTGGGTCGCCCATTTTTGAAAACTGCTAAGGCAGTAATTGATGTGTATAATGGCTCTATCCGTTTGGATCATTGTGGTGAAAAGCATACTTTTAGCATCGATGATACCATGAAAAGTCCACAAACGGTTGTGAATAGTGTTGAGCTGTATAACCCTCTTGTCCAAGAATCTCTTGAGACCAACTTTTTGCAGGATAAGGAAGAGAAGATTCTCCCTCGGGGTTTGACTGATTTCAAGAGACAGAATATAAGTGATGGAAAGGCATTAATGCTTAACTTGAAGGAACCTCCAGGTTATCAAAAGGACCAAAATTCTGCAGAAGGGTGTGTTAAAGCCAAGGTGCGAAAAAGAAGCAATACAAAGACATGGCTTAGTACACCCACCAAAGTTGATAAAGTGAAGTTACTAGGCGAGGGGCCAGATTCGAACAGTAGAAGAAACTTCACTGTGGAGCTGTCCTAATTAATAATGAGAAGCTGATCTGAGTCTAGCCAAAGACTTAAAAGAAAGGCGCTAGTGGGAGGCAACCCAATTTGTTTTTCTTTTCATTTTTATTTCGGTTTTCTTTCGTTTTTTTATTTTATTATTATTATTTTATTTATTTATTTATTTATTTACTTATTTTCATTAGTTTGTTTTCTAGTCACACTTTTCTGGCTGAATTATTTTGCAGAATGTGCAGGTACTTGTCGGAATTTTTTTTGCTTTCTGGACAATGTTGGACTACCTAGTCCAATAATCTGCCCAGGTAAGTTTTAGTTCCCCTGCATCATCTTTGAAAGTTTGATTGTGTTTGTTATATGTGTCAATCGGTCTGTCAGCCCTTTTCCCTACTCTTATTGTAGTTGCTTGAGGACAAGCAATTGTTTAAGTGTGGGGATGTTTTGTGTGTTTTTGAAATTTTATTTTCTTTTTTTTATTTTTATTTTTTGAATATGAATTTGGTGAGAGTCTCTGCCTTGTGACTGAACTGGATCTGAAATAAGCAACATAAGTGAGGTGTTACATGAGGTGTGCATGCTGAATTTTGAAGTGTTAAATTGAGAAATCCTTCGCTAGCTAATCAAAATATGCATGTATTTCCCTTTCTTTTAAGCCACTGTATTGAGCCTGAATGTTCTGTGAGAATCATTTGTTTGCCGGCCTGACTGTTAAGATGGTATGAATAGTGCATGGTGGGAGGATGGGGGACCTTCTTAGGATTAACCCTTTTTTTTTGGCTTAAATTCTGAACCTACCAGTTTATATCCTTAGAAGCCAAGTTGAAGCCTTGTTTACAAGTTCATTTGAAGTCACTAAAAGAGCCTAGCCAATTCGTGATTAAGCTTCTTTTTTACCCCCCCAGTGTGTATGCTTTGCTGTGATGTTTAAGTGTGTTTATTAAAGAATGTGCCCTGTTATGTATTGTGAAGTCATGGAGATATTTGAAGAGTATAAAAGTGTACTGGAACTTGAAAAGAAGCTCTAAAAAAAAATGAAAGAAAAATCCAATTTGTCAGTTCTGAAGTTTAAAAGCAAAAATGCATGGAACTGAGATGAATTAAGTGGAAAGAGCTAAATAAAGGGTTCTAGTCTTTGTTATTGTGAGCTGTTGGATTGAGAAGCAGGATATTCCATGACGTAGTGAAATTCTGAGAACAGGGCAGGCAATCGATTCCCCAGACAGAGACGAGGCAGTAATCTGGAAAATAGTGCAGCAGTAATTGTTCTTTTTTGTTAAACACGCTGGGTTTAATGTTTTTTGCAGGTGGCTTAGAACCCTTAAGATCTGTCCAAGTGTTCGAACCCTAGCTTTACATTGCGTCCCATGATTTGAAGGTTGTTTCTTAACTGCCGTGTGTCTATTCCTCTTATACTGTGGCGATGGTCGGCTATCAAGCATGTATGATTCTGGCTAGACTAGGATTTAATTTTATCCTGAATTTTTTTCTTGTAAAAAAGTGAGGGTGTGAATTACAGACCATAGAGTGCAGTTGTGGGAGTTATTGCATATTTTGTATTGGACTTCTGAAGGATAGTTTTTGGAAAGTGTTAAATTGCGTGCACCTGAATGTAATACTGAATTTTGTGATGTGAGTAGGATCCGGCAGAAGGAATGAGGCAGAAGTTTATGTGTCAAGTCATAGAGTCAGTTTGTCTTTTATTCTGTTCTTGTTCTTTGTGAGTCGTGTTGGCTGTTTTGTTTTTTTCGTGGAACTATTGTGGGATGCATGCTTAAGGGAGGAGTTGTGCTCTATTCTTCACTTCACACTTGAGAACAAGTGTCATTCAAGTGTAGGAATATGATCTGACCAATTTTGGACTATTATTTTAGCATCTTTGAAGGCAGTTCTCACGGGCTTTTGCCCAAGTTTTTAGTGTTTTACGGCAGGTTTGGAGAACAACCCAAATAAGGAGGAAAGACGCTAAAACAAGGATTTTGGAGCAAGAGATGTTCGGGCAGAATGTCACACGGGTTGTGGCCCAAAAAGAAGGAGAAAACTGAAGCCCAGTAGAGCAGCTGAAGCTCTAGAAAGATCCAAAAATTACTGCAGTAGAAGTAAAAGCTGAAGTTCTAGAAGGATCCAGAAATTACTGCAGTGAAAGTTAAAAGCAGAAGCTCCAGAAGAATCTCCAGAAAATCAATCGGTTGTTTCCTTCATCTGAGTGATGTGCTGACTTTGTCAAAGATTGCTCTACTCCTTAAGTGATGGGATATTTTTACTGAGAGATATTGTTTTCCTCTCTATAAATAGGGGTGCTCTCTAGGTAGAAGTCATTAAGATTTGCACTCAGTATTCATTTTAGTTTCTCATTCTTTATTCACGTAGAGTTCTTTCTTTAGTTCTGATAGAGTTAGAATTTCACGATACATTATTCTAGTAGTAGCTCTATTTTATTTGAGAGTTCCTTCCGGCAGGCTACCCATTGCCCAAACGGGAAGAGTCTCCAGTAGCAATTTTCAGTAAAGTATCTCTTTTTCATATTCCATCCTTGCCTTCATTTCATGGCTGCTTTAATCCTATTTTGTGAGATGTTTAATTCTATGAGTAGCTAAATTCTCTTATTCTAGTATTATGTGAGAAACCTTAACCATTGCATGTATGAAACCAAAGCATGAATTCCAGTCTAATTAACTAGTTCCACAATTGCCTGTGTGTATATATCTAAAAACTAAGGTTGTATTAAGTTTGATCACCTTAATATAGATCTGGTAGGGCCAGTGAGTGGCACGACTACCGACCGAGTAGTACAGGTTTAATTGGGTAGTAATCTCTTGAGCATCGTCGAGGGGGGTTACTGGTTTTGGGTTCTTCTTATTCTTAATGCTTCTAGTTTAGTTAATACGGTGATTGCGGGGACTCGCGGCCTGTTAATTAAACTAGATAGGGAAATATCCTTGACTATGGGGACTCACGGGGGTTATCGATTCATTAAGGGAGAATTGGATTATAACTGCTGGGACTCGCGGTAATCTATAACTGAAACGACATAGGATAATTAGACAGTAAAAGGGGTTTATGATTACATGCATACGGTTAAGGTGGATTGCATAATGCTAGGATATTCTTCTTAATTGATTCTTAATCTATTTTGCATATTTGGTTTTGCTTATTTCACATTTATACAAATTCAAGGTCTCGAGGAGACACAAAAGGTGACTGCTAGTCAAGTTCGATTAAACTGCATGTTAATTTGGAAATTGTGTTGAATTTGCCGTCTCTTTGATCGACCCTGTACTCTGCTGTGCTACATTTCTTTTAGCTAAATTGGTGCAGGTTTTTAACAGTATTTCTACTGCATTTGATAGTCCTACGACGGGTTTATCATTGATTTTATAGTGTTAGACATAAGGTCTCAATCCTTAAAGTTTTGAATGATGATGAAACAAATATGAGAAGAAATGTTAATGCAATTGCTTGAGATAAAAGTGCAGAAACAGAGAGATTTCGACACCAAGGGTCGACAGGTTTTTGACATCGAAAGTAAGCCCAGAAAGCTTCGAACCCCAGCCTCGACAGGCTCTCGAAGTAGAAGATCACGACAGGCACTCGACACACCTTGAGCTCTCGGGTTTTGGAATTAACTCAAAATTCTATAAAACAATTGAAGTGTCGATATCGAGTGTCGACAGGTCCTCGACATCGAAGCTTGCCCAGAAACTATCGACTTCAATAAAGTCGACAAGTAGCCAACAGCAGCCCAGCTCTCGGGTTGAAAATCCTAAAGCAAAATTGAAGTATCGAGCTCGAACGTCGACAAGGTCTCAACGTCGAAGATAATGAAACCAGAGAATGCGCCAAAATATATTTATTACACAATGCACCAAAGCAAGTTTCCGTTAGAAAGAAAAATTCAAAAAGGAAGTATCGAAACCGAAGTCTCGAGCTCGAAGGTCGACTTCAAAGCTTCAGTTTTCAGCCCAAATTTTCTAGCCGTTGGAAAGAAAGAAATGAGATTCTGTAAATTGCTCAAGCCTTTCATTTCAAGATGAAGAATGCCAAATTGAGTTCAGCCTTCATCTACAACATTCAAACTCATTTCAAGAGAGAAAATCAAAGCATTGCATTCTTCAAAAGAAAATTTTCGTAGTCTATTTGTATTTTCAATACTCATCTTTTAGTACTCACTTGTTTAGTGCAAGAACTTCTTTGTAAACCTTGTTTAAGTCCTAACCTAGTGTTTGGTTGAGTCACAGTGTAAAAGTCCTAATATCTTATTGAAGAGATAGGCAAGGAGAAAGGGAGAGATTGAAGAGAAGGAGAAGAGTTGTAAAAGTCCTAAGTCTAGAGTTAGATTAGGCATTTTCTATAAAGACCTAACTTAGAGCTAAGTTGGGCAATTGTGAAAAGTCCTAATTTCTAGAGTTAGAATTTTGGCATTTGTAAATGTTTGAATTACACCTTTAAGTTATTCATTTTGAGAGGGTTAGAAAATCCCAAGTTGTTGAACTTGGGTAGTGGATTAGGATTCAAGGGAATCCAAACCACTCTAAATTGTGTGTGTTTTGTCTTCCATTTACTTTGCACTAAACATTTCAAAACACTTCTCACACACCCCACTTAGGTTCAAAGAATTTTAAAAAGGAGATTTTTCAAAATTATTTAAACTAGATTTTTAATTTACCATCAATCTAATTCACCCCCTCCCCCTCTTAGGTTGCTAATGGGGACTTCATATAGTTACTCTATATTTTTTACAATAAAACTTGTTTGGTCTTTTATGACTGATACAATTGTATTAATTTTATCACTCATGTACTCTTTTTGAAAAGCTGTATTGTAATATTTCATACAATTGTATTAATTTTATAACTCTATGTACTCTTTTCGAATAAAAGTTGCATTGTAATATTTCATACAATTGTATTGATTTTATTACTCTTTGTACTGCTTTATGGCAAGTGTATTGATTTTATAATTACTTTGTATTGTTTTACAATAAAAATTATATGGTAATATTTCATACTATTGTATTGATTTTATGGCTACTATGTATTGTTTTACAAAAAAATTCTATTGTAATATTACATACTATTGTATTGATTTGCATGTACTTTCTTGTTTTATACACTACCAAAAACCAAATAATAAATAGAAAACCAATTTTCTGGGAGCTAAATAAAAGGCATTGTTGTTAGCTATATGAAAAACTGGAATTAATGTGATCAGTTCCTCTCCCTCCTTACGTCTGATCACAATTCCTTTAACAATCAGACATCTTTTCGAATGGCACCCCTTTGTTTCCCTGCACATCATTTGCTTCATCTCAACATCTAGATCCACTCCTCCCTTTATGAAAAATTTATCCCAACTCACATTTCATTCATCCATCATCTCTCCTCCTCCTCTATTAATATTTTCCTCATGAACATTAATTCATGCAGTGGATCTTTTCATGATCATTCTTCAATTTTGGGTGGCCGACTTTACAAAATTAACAACCAGTTAGGTCATCAAGGCTTGTATAAGACCCCATGTTCGGACCCATCGAATTGGGATTCGAGAAAGGTGAAAAAGGATTCGAGAAACCAATGAAATAAAAAAGAGATTAGGAGGGAGGAGAAAGGAAAGAGAGAAGAAAGAAAAGATTGGGAAGTCCACTACCAAGGACCAAAACATAACACAAATTGTTGAGACTGTGGTCATTGAATCGGTCCAGACCAATTAATGGTTTTTAGTATTTTCCAATTCTATTACCAACAGATGCCCCAGATGTTTGTCCAACAAAAATACTATCAAACATTACTGGTAACATTTCCGTTCTAATTTAGTTGTATTGATCTCTGTGGAATTCAAGCCTACATGTCTCACTTTTAGTGTAGCAATCAATCATAAATTGCTGAAAAAACATTATAGTATAAAATATCAATAACTTATCAAAGTTTCTAATATGAAATTATAGCAATAATATTCTCTTACAGTAACATTTTGACATTTCTTGTTACCATTTACAACCCTATAAACATAATGATCATCTGTCACAAATAATTGCAAATATATAAATGGATATTAACAAAATGTAAATCAGTTAATAATAACATAAGTTGTTTTCATTTTCAACCACTCATTAAGATTGAAAGTTCAATTCACGAACATTGTTATTTTGATATTTATTTCTCAAAATATTAAGATACCATCCAACTTTTCCATATGGGACAGTTAAAGGATAGTGTAAAGAATCATAATAGATGTAATAGTGTTTGATGCTCTGGCAAGCGCTTGACCTAGTATAAAGATGTGTCAACAATTTGTTGCTCATTTTTTATACACATTCCAGCAACCTGAGAGGCTGAGGGGAGATCATATCTCTGTTGGTATAGATTTCAATTAACACTAAGAACAATTGTCATATTTTTAGTTTGGTTTAGTTCTTTAACTTGTTTAAAAATTTGACGATAAAGATGGTTATACAATATATTTACCAAAATTTTCAAGGTGGTTTCATGCAATTTTTCACAGCTCACAAGTCTTCTTTCAATTCCTTCTTCTAAATCGTAAAAATAAAATTGAATTACGCATGGTTTATCAATAGTATTGTCATGAAAATCACTTAAAAATGATACACCTAGCCCAAATAGTAGTAAATGCTAAGTTATTATTCTATGTCTTTATATTTTCTCTAAATTTGATAACTTGTTTAGCTCTCCTTGTAAGGAGAAACATCAGTTTATCAAGCATCTGAGAAGATGCCAATGAAATTGCACCACTAGAACAACAAAGTTTGGTGGTTCGAACTATAACCTAAATGCACCACACTGAGAGTAGTTATGTACTTTCTCAAGAACATTTGATTGAGTTAGTATCTCAGCAGATATTCCAATTAGAGCACAGGGATCCGTGTATTTTTCTCTAGTATTAGAGAAAATTTTGTTTATATGAAGTAAAATAAGAGTTTGAAATTATTTTTTTTACCTACACGAATTTTTTTTATCGATATGTCTAACGTTTACTAGGTTCATATGGTGCATTTCGGGCACATTCCTACATATTTTGCCTAGGTTTCATGGAAAAATCAGTAGATATGCTAAAACAAGAATAGAAGTTCTAATGTTTTCAACTAGCACCTCAGTTATACCTTAATGGCTAGTTTCTAACCGAACAATAGAATCTTTCCTTTGCTTGTAAATTATCCTCATTTCAACTAATATAGCATTTCTTTTGTTCAAGAGACATTCAACATATTTTCTATCTTTTTCCCATTTTTTATCTGTTTTTCTATAGTTTATCTAGAACAAAATAATCTCGATAGTAAAGGTATGGTGTACTGTATAGTCTAATCCAAACAACGAATGAGAGGAAAACATCTAGATTTTATGTATATGTCTAATGTCTACTATGTCATATGGTGCATTTTCAGGCACATTCCTGTATATTTTGCCTAGCTTCCATAGAAAAATCAGCTGATGCTAAAACAAGAATAAAAGTTCCAGTGTTTTCTACTACCACCTTAGTTATACCTTAATGGCTATTTCCTAACCGAACAATAGAATCTTTCATTTGCTTGTATCCTCCTTCTCACTAACATAGCATTTTTGTGTTTTCAAGAGACGTTTCAACATATTTTCTATCTCTTTCCCAATATTTATCCATTTTTCTATATTTTATCTAGAACAAAATAATTTTGATGGTAGGGTATAGTGTACTGTATAATCTAATCAAAGCAACGGATGAGAAGAAAACATCTAGATAGTCCAAAAGTTTGGAGTGTTATACTACAAGTCATGAGCTTTGCTAGAAGTATGAGTTTCATAATCTAATTCGTGTACAAAGTGGTTAAGAAGACAATAAAATTTCACACTTACATAACAAAACCTTACAAAATCTATGATCAATAGATACCGAAGGAGTGAACAAACAACATCTAATCAATTATTGATAAACAAATAACATATATGGTAAGTCAATGAATGTTTAGAAGGTCACATTATGCAATAAATAGAATTTCAAAACAAAGCAGAATGAAAAAATAGTCAATAAAGTAGTAGACAAACAACATTTGCATTCACTTATCAATAGGCAATAAAAGAAGTAAACAAATAATATTGGGCAAAAGATAAATACCTCCCTTGTGGTTTAAGTTAAAGACAAATATCTCCCTTCTGGTTTTAAAATGCCCAATTACCCCCCTAAGGTTTGGACTAACTTAGAAAACTAATCGACAATGATACAATTAACGTTAAATTATATGAACGCACGTTAAAAGAAGAGTTAGAGATTTAGGATATTTTTATACTATTGAAATACCTTTAATATGAATTATATATGCACTCTGACATTGCAATCAGATCATTAACTGCATAATTCAATTCATCGCAAAATGTAGAACAACCAAGAACAATAAACACCATGAAATTGAACAGTAGTGCACCTTTGGTACAATCTCAAATTCAAAACTGGACAAATGGGTTGCAAGCAACCTCCGAAGTACCCCTCTAGCTGCAGCTTCTTAAACTGATGAATGTGGTCTTTTAGAATCAAAATGGTTCATCAACAACTCAATATATAGCTTATGATTCTTGAACTGAAGATGCTGAAGTTGCTGGAAAACATAATAGAGTGGATAAAACTAATAGCAACAGAATCATCAATTTGTAGTTCGGCATTATTTGGAGTAGTGGGAGAGCGTTTGTTTGCAGTGACTCTTTTTTTAACGTGCGTTCATATAATTTAACGTTAGTTCTATCATTGTTGGTTAGTTTTCTAAGTTAGTCCAAACCTTAGAGGGGTAATTGGGCATTTTAAAACCACAATGGAGGTATTTATCTTTGACATAAACCACAAGGGATGTATTTGTCTTTTGCCTAATAATATTTGGTAAGTTGATAAATGTTCAGAAGAACACATAACATAATGATTTTCTAAACAAAGTAGTAGGGAAAGGAAAAGCAAAATCAATCATAGTATTAACCCATCCAACAATCAACATTTCAATGCAAAGTATCAACAAATAAATATTCAAAGTCCTAATGGTAGCAATAGAATGTACAAAGAATTAAAGAAGTAAATCGTACTCCCGGATTAGAAAGAACCAATGTGGGTCACAAAAGGGAGAAGGTTAGGTATGAGAAAGTAATTAAAACACATAAAAATCAAAGATAACGTAAAATTTCTTCAATCAGGATTTATATTGGCCCTCAACCTAAAAAAGACCCTAAAATGGTCCATATTTTCCGCAGAATTAGATTGAAATCCATTTAATCATGAGTTATTGATGTGAGTTATTCGAAGAAGAGCTCACGAATGCGGAAATTGCCAAGGAAAGTGTATTGTTGAAGGGCACAATCTTACTTACTCAGATTTCGAGAATTACAAACAAGGCATATAGTGAGATGAACTACTTTAGCTATAACCTAGTAAGAATAAATAAATTGAAAATAGCAAAAATTAGGTGAAGCAAGAAACCTAATTACCCTATAGTCTCGCCTATGTTATCTTAACATGAAACATGCAAATTACATAAGTGCAAAATAAGAACTCTTAAGTTAAGGATTAACCATACAAGATATAACGATCTGAATTCTATAATATGCTTGTTAATAAATTTGGCAAGCTCTTCTTTAAATAGAAGAAGTTGCGTGCCATTTTACAAGTAAAAAGAAAAGGAAATTGTAAAACAAAAGAAAGTGGAAACCAACTAGAGTTAGTAATCCTACAATAAAACAAGTTTCCAAAAAGAACATGGAACAATTGTGGAAGGAAATTTGATTACCTCAAAGAAAGAGGAAATCCGAATTCCTTCTTGAAAAACAAAGAAGAAGAAATTATTCCTATTGCAAAAAGGATTCAAGAAGTGAAACATTTTTGGAAACAACCAAATAAGGAGTTTGTTGGAGTTGTAACAAACTTGTAACAACCTCAACTAATCCTTAACAAACTAGGAAAAGAATTAGGAAACATGCACAAATCCTAATCCAATTCAAGAACCATAAAACCTAATCCTAATAGGAAGTAGAATTCGGTTATGGGATTCAGTGTGTATGGCTAAATCTGATAAGGTAGTTTGATGATGGATTCGGCCCATGAAATGCGTAGCATGCTTATGGTAGAAATGTCGAGTAAATCTTCACCAAATAATTCGGATCGATCCTGTGACACCCCAGATCCACCACCCCGCATACAAGGGGTTGGCTTCACCGAATGCCTGCCTGGTTCGCACCAGGACTCAGAACTAGCAAAACATGATTATAATTTTTTTATTTATTATAATAATGTAAAACTTATGCAGCCCTACAATACAAGAGTTATCAGAGTATGAGCCCATCTAAACAATCCCGCCTTCTAGCCGTATAAGAAAATTTCCAACCTCCGGGATCCTAGTGAGTATAATCATCTTCGTACCAAAGATCTGTAATAAAATTTTAAAACAGAAAATAGGAAAACAGGATAATGGAATGAACCCTTGCCCAATGAGAGTCCACCATTTTCGCAAACATTTACCGAGTTGCAAATATTACCCATGCATACAATTCAGGCATATCCTAACATATAGCATTCATGACTCATGCAAGATTCACAGAACATATACTGAGAATGAAGGGCAGTCGTTTAAAAGTCTATATGAACAATTAAACAAACTAGCCAGTTCACCTCGTAGGCATATCATATCCTTTCATTGCATGTCATATCATGTCATATCGGTATCGTCAGCCACTCCCAAACAGTCATATATGGGCCCCAGTAAATCGGTACTGATTTCAAAATCAGAAACGCAGATGATCCAGACGACCAAGCCCTTCGTTGGCTCGAGTGATCAAATCGTACCAATAATGGGTCCGATACAACTTATGCTCATATAACAGATTCAGTGCACAAAGAAAGTACAACTGAAACAGAAAAAGTACATATGCGTTCCAGCCGGTAAGTAAATACAACTGGTAGTTTAAAATCAAAAAGCATTTCAAGCATTTTTAACAAACATTTCAAAATATGTCACAAATAAGATTCAGTGCAGTTCAATTATTAATTGCAATAAAACGGAAACCATTTTCAGTGATAAACTCACCTCAGTCAGAATATACATGCTCACAAATTAGCTATCTAACAGATCTGCATATATTTCAGGTTTCGGCAATTCAGTACTATTTCTAACTAATAGAATTTTCATTTCTAACTTATTCTGGAATTTTAACTAATAAGGGCATAATGGTAATTTACCTACTTTTCTTATTTAAAACATATATATCTGAAATAAGTATTCTAAATCTATCCGGAAAATAACTATAAAAATGTAATAGTTATAACTTTAAAGAAATTATTATCATTATGCCGTAAAACTAAAATTTAAAGAATTTCTAAATATTATTTCTACGTTATTTCATAAATAGTTCAAAATTGGATAAAACTCATAAAAATCATAACTTAATAAAATACAAGTGTAAAAATCCTTAAAACACTCGTTAAAATAGTTTTAATAAGAATTTATAAAATGATTTATAAAGAAATAACTAAAAGAAAACGAAATTGTGGAAAAATCAATTTTCCCCTTTTGAATCGGTTTTACCCGAGGGTAAAGTGGTCAAAACTGATTCAAAATTCCCAGAAAACTCTGGATTAGTTTTTTCCCGATTTTTGATCTGCTAAAACCGGTCTAGTATTTGCAAAATAGTCCCTGATAAATTTTGAATTTTCAAAATTGAGAAAACCATTTTACCAATAGGTTTTACACATTTACAAATGGGTAGAACCGATTTGTTTCTGGGCTAGAATCGGTTTTACCCGATTCTGAATCGGTCAAAACTGATTAGTCCCCATATTTGGTGTTCTTCATCCTAGCTTCGGGTTTTCCAACAACATTGTACCTAAACTCATTTTTCTTCGATTCTTTTTGCCAAAAATCATTTCTACTAACTCCTAGAACATTTTTAACATTCCAAAACATTTTTCCAACGTTCAAAATTTCAAGAATTGATTAAATTCTAAGAAAACCTTATAAAACTCTAAAAATCTAACTTTTGCATTATAATTGCACTTTCTAATGTAAAATTCTAGCCTCTTTCGATTCCCTACGCTCCCTAGCTCAGTTTCCTCAAATTGGAATGGAGTTTCCACGTCAGGATCTTGCTCCTTCTTCTTCCAAGCTTTTCTTCCTATTTCTAAGTTTGGATAATTTCTTCAAGGTTTGGAGATGGAATTGCAAAAATGGAGGTTTGGGAAGGAAGGAGAGAGTATTTATAGGCTCTTGGAGCCGTATAGGACAAAGGTTGGGGCTTAAAATAACCCCTATGCCCATAACTTGGGTGGCAAGTATTTATTTTTAATTTTGACAACGAATCAGTTTTAGCCGATTGAAGAATTGGTATTACCGATTGCAATCGATTTTCCCTGATCCTGAATCGGTTAAACGATTAAAAAGGTGGTGAGAAATTTTTAATTAATTTACCAATCGGTTTTAATGATTGGTTAAAAGGGTGAAAATCGATTTTGTAAATTCTATCCATAATGGATCGATTTTACCCGATTAGGAATCGGTTAAACCCGATTCCATGAAATCTTATCCGGTGGCCAATCGATTTTACCCGATTGGAATTGGGTAAAACCGATTGGCCCAATCGGTTTTCCCTTTTTCCAAACGGTTAAAACCATTTATAGGCGGTGAGAAACTTCCATTTTTACTGTTCAAAGTTGTGCAATCGGTTTTACCCAATCTGAAATTGGGAAAAACTGATTTGCCTATTTTTTCATAATTTTTCTTTTATTTTCTAATTTTCTTATCTTCTAATTCCTATTTTCGAAAATTTCGTAAATCCGTAAATCATAATATTCTTAAACAGATATCATAACATGTATTTTAGAATCAAATTTATCAACTAACTCACATAATTAAAGATTTGAAATTGTAATAAAGAAATTCTTTTTGAAATAAAAGATCCGGGGACTTTTATAAAATTTTCGTAAAAAAATAATTTTAAATGAAAATTCTTTTAAAGGAAATTCTTATAAATAATCATAAAATATTTATAAATACCTCAATATATTTTCAAGGTAAATTTTTAAATATTAAAATTTTACAGGGTTTCTCACCCATTCTCCCTTAGAAAATTTTGTCCTCTAAGTTATTTAATTTGAAAAATACTTGAAGGAAAGAAGATTTATTTTCTAATTATAACAAATTACTTATGTAACTATAAAGATAGCAAACATTTGAAAACAAAAATACTTCTAAAGTTTCAAAAGTCTAAAATCTTTGGTATCTTATATACTAGAAAATTTAATAGGACTAGGGAATGGAATTTAGAATAAGAAGGATTCATTTAGAAAAAGTTTTGGGGTCAAATTTAGAATTAACTAAAAATTTGGGTAATACTTAAATTTTTCAAAATTCAATCGGTTTTGCCGATTTCCAATCGGTTAAAACCAATTGGGCTTCAGGTATAAAATTAAAAACTTTCCTCCCCAAATCGATTTTCCAGATTTTTCCCCAATCTTTGAGCTTCGAACCCTAAGCTGAAATTCCTTCAATTTCTTAGCTCAAATCTTCCAACTCCTTGTGGTTTGTGTCTTAGAAAACATTCCTAGCGGATTCTTTACTTGAATTCCATCAAAATTTTGGTTCAAAATTTTTGGGTTCTTCATACCCGAAAATTTTCGAATTTTGTGAGGCTCGAAGGGTTTTGTGGTTTAATCTTTAAACTTCCTACCTCAAAAGCTTCTCTACATGGTAGGTTTTCATTTCTTATTTTAGTTTCTTGTTTCCATTACTTTAACTTCATGTTTATATTTTGAATTAGGCAAATGTTTTAATCTTTCATTATACCCAAATTGGTACTTGTGGTTTGCATTGCTTTGGATAATTGTTGTTTATTCATGCTTCTCGTGACTTTAGGTAGTCTAGGTTTGATTCTTGTGGGTCTAGAACTGGTTTTCCAATTTTCTCATTTTTGGGTCGGAATGTTTAGGCTAAATTTTAGAATGAATCTTTGCTTAATGCTTTATTATTGTGGTTTGGAAGATCTTCTTGACTTGTTGGGGGATATAGTTTTAAGTTGCTAGATGTTGGAGTAAATTTCCAATCCTTTCTTAATTTTGGAATGTGAGAATGCATGGTTCAAGTATAAAGGTTGTTCTTTCTTGAAGATGGTGTATGGTTGATTAAAGGTTTATTTGATGTTAAAAAGTTTGAAACTCCAAAAGCTTGATAAAAATTTGCAATTCTCCTTAGTTTCTAAACGTTTAGGATAGGTTTCTTGTTTATTTGCTTGAGGTAATTCCTAGATTTGGTGAAAACTTCAAGGCTTTGTAATTGCTTTGAGTTGAGACTTTATGGTTCTAATGAAGTCTTTAATTTCTCTTTATTTTAGGACTCAAATTTAGGAGTTTTCCCTCTTTGGGAATTGTTTTGCTTTGTATTTGTTTTCTTGATTTATGAATGGCATATGGTTTAAATTTTGACGTGAAGTTCTCAATTTTCTTCATCCCTAGACTTTTAAGATTTATGATGTAAATTTTATACTTGTTTACTATCTTGGAAAAGTTGTGATTGGGATGAAGGATTTATGATTTGTTTAACTTCTTTGATTTGTAGGTAATTGCTTAGAAAATGAGTTTAAAGTTATGATTCCTATGTACTTATGGTTCTTATTTTGTATTTTTAGGATTATGACTCCTAAGAAGAATACTCACAAAAGGAGTAGGACATAGGGTTCGACTACCGAGCCTTTGCCTCGGTTTATAGATGATAAGGCTCAGAATTGTATGAGCAACTATTGATTTGTAGGCTCTCAGATTGTTTTATGCTAAAGACAGATAGTTCTGTGAGTGTTAATATTGATGCGATCTAGGAGTATTTCATTTTTCAAGGTTTTAGGCCCTTATTACAGGTGAACCCATATATGCAGAAGAAGTAAGGGATTTTTATGCCAATCTTAGGGTAGATGAATTCGGGGAATATTAAACTCGGGTAAAAGGTACCCAATTTATGGTAAATGCAGCTATGGTTAATAAAGCTTTAGGCTTACCAGAGAATGTTCCTACGATTGATGACTCTTCTGTTTTTACTAGGCATACAGAGTATTATGCACATGTTTAGCCTAGAAGTTTTCCATTGTCAATGCTAGAATTGGGCAGGAAATATTTGAAACGGCCTGCTAATGTTGAAGATCTGGGTTCTCCTAATAAGGATTACAAGCTTGGGCAATTAGAGCCAAATCTTAGGTTGCTGTTTGAAATAACTGGACATACATTTGTTCCTACTGTTGGGCATTCCTCTAAGCCCAATATTTCAAAGCTTACTTTGTTTTATCTGATGGCAGAGCGGCATTTGCTTGACTATGGGAGCATGTTTATGGGGTTTTTAAAGGAATTTAAGCCAAATAGATCATTGGCTTTTGGACATTATCTAACTAGGATTTTTAAGTATAATAATGTTCCTTTAGAGGCTCAATCAGATCCAGTTCCCAAGAGGTATGATATTCATTTCTTTACCAAGAAAAGAATGAAATGGATGGGTGACAAATGGATGTACGGAGTAAGACCTCATACCATGAATCGCGTGAGGCTACAACAAGGAGAAGGAAGTAGCCAACAAGGAGGAAGTAGCCCTTCGCAAACAAGAAATGAAGTGCTAATATCTCTTATGACGGATCAATTTAGTGCTATGACTTCTCAGTTTGTGGCTCTGAGTGAAAGGGTGAATGTCAGTTTGATCGAGTTCACACTCGCTTGGATCGGATGGAGGAGAGACAAGACAATGCTGAGGATGAGTTAACAGTGATAGCTAGAGGGTTACAAGTTTAATATGATGAGGATAATGTAGCTGAACTGGACCAACTGCGGCAGACTTTGCAGAATGCGAGGGCAAATCAGAGGAATCAGGGTTGTTGAGAATGCCTTGCATGGCATGAGTTTGATCCATTAAATCATGTACTTGTCTAGATATTTTGCACATGTGTGTGCTTTAGACATTTGTCTTGTTATTGTTTTATGCTTCGTAAGATTGTGACTCTTTAAATGCTTTCTTTTTATTAGCTTTATGGTTTTGAATTGGGTTCTTATGGAATGATGAATGGGATTGTTTATTTTGAAATGTAAAGTTTGAATGGTAGAATACTAGCTAGCATATTTGGTAACTTTGTTTGGTATTTTGTGGTTTAGCTGATGTTTACTTTGCAGGTGGTTCTTTAAAATACAGAGGAAATTCTATTGAAATTTGTTTCCAAAATTTAATATAAAGGTTCTTTAGGCGGAAATTCCTAATTTCTTTGTTTTAAGTTTGTTTTTAAGGTTGAACTTTTCAAAGAAGAGTTCCATCTTAAGATTCTAAGGCTCTGTTCTTTTTCATCCCATTCCAGAAAAATCTTCAATTTTTTTATTCAAAATTTTACTTAAAGAAACAACTTTATTTTCTACTCAATTTTAAATTCAAAATTTAAAATTTTCTCTAAATCTTAACTCACATAAATTCAAAAAATAACATAATCATTGCGCTTTTTCTTCTCTTTCCTACACAAATCCCCAAAAGAAATTCTCTCAAAAAAACTATTCATTCCCTAAAACTAAGGCTTCGTTTGATAAAACTGAAGTTTAATAAGTGAGGTCTGAAATCTGAAGTCTGAAATCTGAATCCATTAAGTGATTTTGTTTGATAAAGACCAAAATCAGACTACTAAATCTGAATGCGAAATGTATTAAGATGTTTGATAATATCTCATGTCTGAAGTCTTAAAATGATAAATTTTACTATTTTATCCATGTATTAACATATATTTATGTATTTGTACAAGTTTGCAAGATTTTTCATTTCACATGCATTTCGATCTACACTCGAAAAAATAATTAATCACTTGAGTTACATAACATTAAAAAAAAATATGCCAGCTTCTCAAGTTTTTTCCTTTTTTTTCTTCTTGTAACCATTAGATCGCAAATCAGTGGAGGTCCAAAAATAGAAATAAAAAATCAGAAGATTGTAAGAACAGACCTAAATGTTTTCAATATGTAAATCCAATTAAAAACATTCAAAGTTCCATCACAAACCAGAACAAATTCAATGCAACTATAAATATTTTTTTCTAACATCGATTTTTTAATTGTTCACGTAAGTTTAGCATAAAATCTCTATTAGCTTGTCTAGATCCTCCAAAATATTCTTGCGACTCTTCTTCGACAAACTCTTGCTCCAGCTGATTGTCCAACACTATATCTTCATCCTCAAATTCTTGAAATATTCTATCATTTGCACCAATTATTCGAAGATAATTGTGGATGGCTACACAAGCAATGACAATATTTCGTTGCGTTGGAAACGGTTAGGGTGCCATGCTCTTCAAAATTGGAAACCGTTTTTTCAAAGCACCAAAACTTCGCTCAATTACATTCCTCAACTTCGCATGTGTTTGGTTAAATTTTTCCTCTTTTGTTCTTGCACGACCACCAGATTGAAAGTCGGATAACCAATATCGCACATCTCGATAAGGTGTCATAAATCCACGAGTAATAGGATAAGCTGCATCACATAAATAATATTTCCCTACAGCATATGATATAAATATCAATACATGAGATGGTAAGTCATCTAAAATTATTGACAAAATATTTTAATCACTCACCCGATAGAGGCAATGGAAAATTACTTGTCAAATCTCGCATGGCTTCTGACAACACTCTAGAGTCATGTGCTACGCCTTCCCAACCAGCCCATAAAAACATGTACACCATATTAAAGTCGCATATTGCAAGCACATTTTGAAAGCAAACTCCTTTACCTCTTCCTCTATATGGGGTTTGATGCTCGCGTGGTATAATTGCTTTTATAAGTGTTCCATCTAATGCACCAATAGCACCCTTAAACAATTTGATAAAAATATATATTAATAATTATACGTAAGACATTCATAGTATTCCTTAAATAATAATTAAAATAAGCTAAGAATTATTACCGGAAAAAACTTTTCACGAAGTTGATGTTGTCGTTGACTTTGATAAACATTTGGATTGAAATTAGGGACGATCACTTCCTTTGAAAATGTGAGCATAGCTCGAAGCACCTCATAAAAGTAATAGTACATAGTTTGAGTTGACTGTTGATACCTTCGCTTAACTGCTCAATTTGTAAAGGGTTTACCGAAACTTGTAAGAAACATTGCCATTTTTCTTCAACCGAAAGATATCTGCTATTCATTAACCAACCTCTATTTCGAAAGAGCTCACACAAGTTCAAAAATGCTTCTTTTTCCATATGTAACATATCTTCTGCGTGTGCTGGATTCCCTTCAATAATTTCATCAACATATGCACTACCGGTCAATAGAGAATTCGTATTGCCTTCGTCCAATGCACCGTTTCTTTAATATCTTTATAATTAATCTCAGTGCTGTAAGTTTCAAAACTTTTTTTGCTTCTCTTTCAACATCTACTCAAAAAATTAAAACCAAATCAATTTTTTAAAATAACATAAAGGTATGAAAATAGGTAACCATACATGAACATATTTAAATTAAAAGAAACTTAACTTAAAAAAAATAACAAATACATACAAAGTTAAGAAAATGTAAATAAAACCACAAAAATATAGCAACACTAATGGCTAAAATCTAGAGCAAGCCTAACTTTTTGCTATTCATTGTGATCCAATTTTTTCTAACTAGCTCTGGTATTGTACTTAATTTAGTCCATTGTTCTCTGTAAGCCTTGCCTTCGCAAAATATACAAGCTGCTGCTGTATACAAGGGGTCAAGAATGTCCACTGACTCCATCTCATCTAAAATTCTATTGCATTCATCTATACTTGGTCCATCTGACTCCTCCAGAGTTTTCAGAACTGTTATCAATTGACTGTCCAATTCATTAAGAGTTTCAGTTTTAGCTTTCTTCACACACTTTGCTTCGCTCTTTTTCTCTACATTCACTTGGGTCGAAGATGATGGTTTATCTCTTACTTGCACGGAGGGACCTGATTTATCAACTTCATCAATTTCAAGATTGATAAATGAGCACTTCAGACATTAGTAGGCAAACCTTCCTTTGAAGGGCCCCATGCATCTTTTCCAGTAGCCCCCAGGCCATCAAACAAGGCTTTCATCTCATTTGGATATTTCAAAGGATTATTTCGAAATTGACCGAATTCAGGATTTTTCTGCATTAAAATTAATTAAGAGTTAAATCAAAATAAAATTATATGCACACGATTATATAAGTAACATTAAAGTTATGTAAGGGGATACCTGTATATATTCTTCCCACTGTTCTGAATTCCAATTTATTTCATTTGTATATGGATCATAGCGAGTATTTCCGGTGTATCCAATAAGCCTATTCCTCGCTTGTGTTTTCTTTTTCAAAAAATCCCATTGATTCTTCAATTGTTTTTTAGCAAAGTTAATGTTAAATTCAGCTTTCAAAATATCTATAATTTTTTCCCACGACTCCTTTTTCAAACTTCCGCGACAAGTACATCTAGTATTAACCTCTTCCAAACACAAATCTATATAGCGTCTAAAAAGTTTTGGGTCTTTCCAACTACCTCTGCCTGCATCTTCTGGTTTCATCCTGTGTTTTGTGAATTTAATTAGATATTTAAATACCTTTTAATTGAATAGTTCCTCACTAAAAACTTTAAGCAACTACTGTAACATAGCTAGCACAATAACAAAAGAAACCATGCAAATACTCATCATTATAATAGGTATTATTACACGAACCAAATATAAACCATGCAAAGAAAGTACACCATTTGAGCAATATGGGCACGTATATGACACTCAATAAACATTTAAGAAAAGTACAGAATATATAGAACCATTTTGGACTTGGCCGTGGGGAACCCCCCTTATTTTCCAATAGAAATGTTGGCCTACTCACCAGATACATCATATAACCCCTTTAGTGTGTTAGTTAGAACATTCATGTTCTCAACTCATAGAACACTAGGAAGGTTACCTAGAACTATTTGAGATGAAGAGCAAAGAATACTGTCAACCAGAGGCCAATAAAATTTATGATCTCCTGCCAATAAAGATTTTAAATATTTCACACCCTGATATCCAGCCAGGCCACTAACATGACCAGTTTTTGCTACCACATGTTGTCAAAGTGTTGGTTTAGTATTAATAACATGATCTAAGAAACATCATGCAGTGTGTTCTTGTTTACTTTTTGGCTTCACTTCAGAACAAGCATGCATACCTTAGTTCTTCAGTTCAAGATCGAACAAAACTCATAAAAACTATAACTTAAGAAAATACAAGTGTAAAAATCCTTAAAATACTCGTTAAAATAGTTTTAACAGGAATTTATAAAAGGATTTATAAAGAAATAACTAAGGGCCTGTTTGGTTGATGGGAAAGTAAAATTTCTGAGGAATATGATTTCTGAGAATTTAATAATAAGGAAAGTAAAGTAAAAGAAAATATTTTGTTGTGGTTGGATTGGTGAAGAAATTTATTTGGGAATTTAAACGTGAACTAAACTAAATGTCAAAACTTCCCTCAAATTAAACTTAATCACTTTCTCATAAAAATATTATTAAGCTAAATAATATTTAATTAAAAATTAAACTACAGCTTTAAAAATTAAATAACATGCCAATTAAACTCATCCAAAATTAAATAAACTATAGATTTGATTGTTGACTATAATGTAGTTATTAGTTTAGCGAGAATCCGGATGAGTAAGAAAATAACTGTAAAAATAAATTTTCTTGTTGTAAAATGAAATATAAATTTGTCAATCTATTTTTTCAAAATTTAAAAGGCTTAAATTAGAATGTTTAAATATGATACAGTAATTTTCATTAAAATATTATTTAATTTCATAGCTAATAAAATTTAACTGTAAAGAATATTATATATACAAAGTATATATGTTGTTTTAAGTATATATATTTGGACATAAAATTAAAATAAACAAAGTTTAGTTAGATACAACATATACTAAAGTAAGTTGTGATATTGTGGACGATTAGTTGCAAGTTGCAACCAATTAGTTAGATGACTTTTATACATAGACAATCTTTTACTTTTTTCGGGAAAATAAAAATATATATACATATATATAAATCCTTATTTTCATTTCATTTTTTTTCATTTCATGGTTGATATCACAAAAATATAAAATATTTGAAAATAAATAAGAGTAAAGGTAGTGAGTGTCTTTTTCTGAAAATTTGTGACCGGGGAAAAAGAATACCAAATTAGAACAATGATTCTTTTTCCAGGAAAATAACACTTATTTTCCTTGCAGCGGGAAATTATTTTCATTTGCCAACAATTTAAAATTAGTTCCAAACAAAGGAATTTAAAAATGAGGAATCAGATTACTTTCCCTTACCAGAATCCTTGTAAACCAAACATGCCCTAAAAGAAAACGAAATTGCGGAAAAATCAATTTTCCCATTTTGAATCGGTTTTACCCGAGGGTAAATCAGTCCAAACCGATTCAAAATTCCCAGAAAACTATGGATCGATTTTTCCCGATTTTCGATCTGCTAACCAGTCCAGTATTTGCAAAATAGTCCCTGATAAATTTTGAATTTCCCAAATTGGGAAAACCATTTTACTAATCGGCGATTCTGAATCGGTCAAAACCGATTCGTTCCCAGATTTTGTGTTCTTCATCCTAGCTTCGGGTTTTTCAACAAAAGTGTACTAAACTCATTTTTCTTCGATTCTTTTTGCCAAAAATCATTTCTACAATACTCCTAGAACATTTTTGACATTCCAAAATATTTTTCTAACGTTCAAATTTTCAAGAATAAATTAAATTATAAGAAAACCTTATAAACTCTAAAAATCTAACTTTTGCATTATAATTGCACTTCCTAACGTAAATTCTTACCTCTTTCGATTCCCTACGCTTCCTAGCTGAGTTTCCTCGGATTGGAATGGAGTTTCCATGTCAAGATCTTGCTCCTTCTTCTTCTTCCAAGCTTTTCTTCCTATTTGTAAGTTTGGAGAATTTCTTCAAGGTTTGGAGATGAAATTGCACAAATGGAGGTTTAGGAAGGAAGGAGAGGGTATTTATAGGCTCTTGGAGCCGTATAGGACAAAGGCTAGGGGTTAAAATGACCCCTATGCCTGTAACTTGGGTGGCAAGTATTTATTTTTAATTCTGACAACGAATCAATTTTACCCGATTGGAGGATCGGCATTACCGATTGCAATCGGTTTCCCCGATCCTGAATCAGTTAAAACGATTAAAAAGGAGGTGTAAAATTTTTAATTCAAACCGTTTGGTTAAAAGGGTGAAAACCAATTTAGTAAATTCTATCCATACTGGATCGGTTTTACCCGACTAGGAATCGGTTAAAACCAAACCGATTCCATGAAATCTTATCCGATCGGGTAAAACCGATTGTCCCAATTGGTTTTCCCTTTTTCCAAACGGTTAAAACCATTTATAGGTGGTGAGAAACTTTCATTTTTACTGTTCAAATCGGTGCAATCGGTTTTATCTGATCCGGAACTGGATAAAACTGATTTTCCTATTTTTTCATAATTTTTCATTTATTTTCTAATTTTCTTATCTTCTAATTCTTATTTCTGAAAATTTCGTGAATCCCTAAATCATAATATTCTTAAACAAATAGCATAACATGTATTTTAGAATCAAAGATATCAACTAACTAACATGATTAAAGATTTGAAATTAAAGTAAAGAAATTCTTTTTGAAATAAAAGATCCGAGGACTTTTATAAAATTTTCTTAAAGAAATAATTTTAAATGAAAATTCTTTTAAAGGAAATTCTTATAAATAATCATAAAATATTTATAAATACCTCAATATATTTTCTAGCTGAATTTTTAAATATTAAAATTTTACGGGGTTTCACAGATCCGGACGCAATGGGAAGCTTTCACAATCCGTCGAAAATGTCGGAAATCAAGAAAATCAAATTTCTTGTAATTCTTCGAGATTTGTAACCTGTATTTCTCCTAATATACCAAGAAGTTAAAAAACTAAAGATTTATCAAGATCCATTTCATGAAGTTCAAGAAACCTTTCAAGAACTTCAAGAAATCCCCCTAGCTTTAAGCCATTTCTTCGGGTAGTTCGGTGATGGTCACGGAACTCTCCTTTACGTTTTGAGTTATGGGGACGAGCCGCCACACTGAGTAGGGAATCGATCTTCTAGGGTGGATAAAACCAAGGATGACCTCATCAGTTATCGTTCTTAAGTGCTAACCAAAGGCATCATATTCATACACATTCATGAACACAATCACCAATGAGTAATCATTAGGCCATGAACAAAGCTACTCAACGAGCCTTAAATAGAACAACAAAACATATCATGCTGAATGAAGTCTTTAATTACCCATAGAAAAGAAGAAAAAAAAAAATCTATCTTGTAGTTGATGTTGAACACAATGAGCCAAACGAAGATGAAGAAACAATGATTAACACTTAGATATTGACAAAATGTTCACTGTTCAAACTATAGTCTTTTTTGCATTGATAGCGTAGTAAAAGATAAACTTTAACTACATATTTGTAACTAACGTGTTTATTCCACTTGATACATGTACAAGTCTGGTCGGTCAATATGTTTGGCTGAGCTAATGGATTAATAGTTGGTCATCCCATTTGATTTTTGCAGTTTACAAATACCACTTGAGCTAGGTAGTTAGCTGGGCTTCCCTCGTCTTAAGCCAAAATAATATAGAGAGAAGAGAGTAAAACTCAGCCAAGCCATAAGCCATTTGCCAGAGAGCTAAGGCACATTTAAGGGCCTGTTCTTTATATAGTTCTGAGACCAGGTCTCAGAACCTGTTCTCAGCCAACCTGGGTCTGAGCCTATTTTTAAGAAACAGGGTTCTGAGAACTGGGTTGTAACCCAGTTCTCAACCTAAGATAAAGAACACGGGTCTCACCCCAAATTTAGTCCGAAATTTCTTTTTCCTATTTTTTAACAATCTAATCAATTTTCACTAAAGTTCCCGTTCTTTTCATTTTAAAACTTCTAAAAAATTTTATTTTCAAATTTTTTAGAAAATTTTCCGAAAAATGAAAATAGCATAATTCAAATTAAATGTCAAGTTGCTTGACACCCGTTAATTTTACTGTTAATAGAACCAAAATTTTAATTCATTTGTGGGTAGGATGAATGGAAAATGCTTATGCATCGCAAAATTTTGCGCTTAATTTCATAACAAAATAATTATAAATTGCATAAATACCAGCTTTAGCCTCAGAGTTATATTGAAGAAATACTAATTACACCAAATCAACAGATCAAAGCCATATAATGTGCTAGCAACATATTATTGTCATCAGCTATAAAACCATTTACAAAATGGCTTCAAAAGGTAGCAGCAATCACAGACCAAAGGGTAAAAAATGTAGAAGAAAACAGAGGTAGAGAACCATATCAATTGGAAGCTTCCTTGTCTTCCTTCTTCTCCAAGTACCTACAAAGAGAACAACCAGAAATCTCAGCACATAATGTAGTAAGATTAAGTCGATCACAAATAGCTCAAGAACAGAAATTAGTAGTCAATATCATTTTACAGCTACTATAGAGGATCGATATTTAACCGGTATCAATGGCTGATTTTACAAACACCCCAGCGTGCAACACGCAATAGACAAGTCTCAAAATTTTGTAGATAACCCAATGCAACAGGAAGTAATAATCAGAAGAAATTGTTTGAAGTGATGAAAGCTAGCGGTTTTAACTGCAATAGATTACTCCAAAAGTACTAACATCACATTGACTTTTCAATTCACTCACTCAGTTAACCTATTTTGGCCCAAATACAACTGTTACATAACTAAGGCTTAACATACATGTTTCTTTCAGCCAAAATCTCATTAATAAAGTAACTCTGACAAGTGTGCGATTGCAGGGGATTTAATTGTACAGAGAGATCTAGATCATGTAAGAAAAACATAAATCATCAACAACTACAGTCATTGCACATACCCTTGACCCTTTGCCCAATGGGATAGTGGATACAGTTGCACTGTTTCATTGGATGCATGGCATGCCTAAAGAAGATAGTTGCGAGGTTGAACCATCCATGCAAACCTCATAAATAGTGCCGAATATACACACATTGCTGTAGAAAATCAAAATTCAGAACTATCAGAGACCTGATCAACCACCTCTTCCTTTAACAAAACATAGATAATCATAACCTCCAGTCATATTGCCAGATATCATTACTGGTGGTTTCCGCATATCCACTAATCCCTGCAAAAATTGCAAACCACAATTCAATCACACTTTGCAGCAGGAAAGAACTATTCCAAAATTCAAATCACAGTTCAGATACATACAGCAACAACAAATCCCCAGTTGGCTACAGGACCCCAGAAGTGTGTAGTTTTAGGGCCAACAGGACTGTTCAAGAAACCTCGAAACGACGCCATATCTACTTACTTGTCAAACACTTACCTGAAAACAAAAAATTGTCAAAGAGATTCAAAACAAACATGACAAAATCCAAGAATGACTGATTATTATAAGCCAATTTAACAGCAAATAAAAAAGAATAAAAAACGAGTTAAATCAAAACCATCCAACCGCTATCCCATCTAACTATCCATTGAAACCGTTTGAACCATCCAGCATCGCCGAATTATATCCGATGTAATCATAAAAAGCTAATCTTGAAGGGAATTTGCATTCCCACTTGATCTTGTATGAACTAGAAAACATGTAAATAAGCTGATCATAAATTCATGACCCACGTGATGTTCAATCTACTTCAAGGTATACACTCCAGGAGAACGATTTTAATGTGACAAAACCAGAACCCAGTTTACAAAATTAAAAAATAACAAAAATAAAACACTATAAATTAATCAAAGCCCCGTTAAGTCAATTTCTCAGAATGTGGCTCAGCCGGAACTTCAATTATTTATCATCAAGTAAAAATCAAGAAGTGCTTTCAAGCAAATAAACAAAGCATGGCATTCTTATAATTTTCCTACAAAAAAAAAAAAGGACAGAGATAAATATGATCCTCACCGAATCAGTCTTGAGATGATGGGGAGCTCTGGCCTCCGACCGCCGTCGCTGTTTACTGCTGTCCCGGGAGAATAGAAGGGAAAAATGAGGAAGAGAATACAAATCAAGTTGAAGATTAAAGGAAGAAAGATGAAATAAGGGAAGGGGAATTTGGGTTCGGGTATCGCATCTGGGAAGAGGGGGGTAATCTTTTACGGGTCTCAAACCTAAGAATGAGACCTGGGTTTGAGTATGAAGAAGAGAACATGGGTCTGACCCCATTTAGGCACATTTTTGGGCTCAGACCCAAAAAACACCCTAAACCCAGTTCTGAGTTTAGGGTGAAGAACAGGGCCTAAGATGGACTTCGATGGTTGAAAATTTTGCCCTTTTGACCCTTATGTTTGTAGACTCACTTTTTGTCAACTACTACGTTTCAAAAATTAAAATTTAGCTATATCCTTTTTAATTGGTGCAAAAAGAAAAATTCCAAAGAAAGACCATAGTTATAAAAATTGTCTAAATAAGGTCATGGACAAAAGTTATAACAAAATGTAAAATTAAAAATAATTTAGCCACTCGTTTAACTGAAAGACCACAGGCCTAAATATTAAAGACCAAATGTGGGACTTTTCCCTCACAAACCATCAAGACCAAACTTGGGAATTTTACCTCACTAGCTATCGATAATAATTTGTTACATGGGGTAAATAAAATGTAAATAGATCAAAAAGAGAAGAGGGAAAACTGAAAACGCCGACATAAAAACCTCGCCACCGCTTCAACACCCACGCTCCGACCGCTTCAACACCCACGCTCCGCCTTGGCGCTCTTACCCTGTCGACCCTAACTCCCGCAAAGCCCACCGTCCGTCAGCCATTGCCTGCTGAGCTCTGTTCTCTTCCAACTCCCGCCTGCCCGTTTTTGAACCCTTATAGTTTTTTGGAGTTCGTTCTCTTCCAACTCATCCGGGTCACTTCCATCTTGTCTCTGTAGCCAGACTGAAGCACCGTAGCTTGTAAAAGCGTAACACCATGGTTAAGGTGGAGGCTGATCAACAAACTTCAGAAGCCCAGTTAGAGGGTGCTCTAAAATCCCGCTTTCAACATTTCAGAGACAACGCTGCGTATGGTCTATTTGTGTAGCACTTCGTGTTCAAGCCATTCTGTTTTCAGTTCAATCAAATGTTGGGCTTTTAGTTCTATTTAATGATTTTATTAGGAAAATTTTACTTGATAAGATTGTCTTGTGAATTTTGCAGTTCCGTAACTCTGGTGGGTATCCGGAGGCTGTTGGAGGAAGACTTGGGGCTTGAGAAACATGCGTTGGATGTGCACAAGAGCTTCATTAAGCAGTTCATTGATAAGGTCAATTCACAGTTTTCTGCTAGGGTTTCAGTAGAAACAGTTTAGTTTAGCTGAATTCTCTGTCTGTTCTGTAAACTTGCTTTCGAGTTTTCCGGCATGGTTAAGCAGAACTGTTTATGTTTTATATTTATCGAGTTTTCTGCATGTTTCTTTTTCAAATTTTAGGCTTGGAAAATTATAATTTTTTTTGTGATGGATGAATTACTGTTAAAGTGGATTGTTGGCAATTCTAACACTTCTGCTTTTCAGAACTGCTTTTTATTTATATATTCTAGTATTATGATCAGCTGGGTACCAAATGGACAGTTTAAATGCGAAATTTCATGAATAATTCAGAGGGTTGGGGGAAGGGATATTGTTTCAGATGCATTTTGAAAACTTGAGATGAGTTTCCAGTGGTATCTCTGGCACCCAGTTGCTTTCTGATGTAGATTTCATTTCAGGATCTTTCATAGTTTGTTAACATTCAAAAGGTAAGGAAGGAATGCTGGTTTTGTTTGTCCTGTGATTAGGTCGTCAGCAAGGAAGTGCAATATGGTTACTTCTCCATAGGTCCCGACCATTTATGCCCTACTGGTCGTAATTGGCTGGCACACGACTATTGCCTACCCTTGCTTGCTTAATGCGCTGTTTTCTATTCGCTTAAATTCTTGATAACATTATTGTTTCAGCTTAATGAAACATGTCATAAGATCAGCAATTTTTTGTTTTGTTTTTCTTAATTTGCATTGACAGTATTTACCACCATTTTGTTCTATCTTGAATGTGGTTACCCTTATGACCAGCATCTTCCTTCTGTGCTTTCTGAGCTGGTAATTGTATGCACGAAATAAAGAAATCATGTGAGAACCCCCCAGTACTTCAGTTTTATTTCTCACAACAGCTGTTATGTTCTTCAAAGGAAATATAAGGCAAGGCTGCATACATTAGGTCTTTCTTGAAAAGTTTCGAATTAAGGTTTATTGTGTGCAGCCTTAGCTTGTATTTTTATAAGAGGTTGTGTCCGCTTAACCTTACATTATATTTCTGTAAAGAGGCTGAGTGGATGACTGAGAAAAAGGAAGGAGAAAAATTTCAATGTTGGCGACCACCTCCTATGTATCCTCTACCTTGTTCCCTTAGAATGTTGGTGGCTTTATTTTTCATTAAATGGTGTGTATAATTTTAACTGCTGTTCTGTACGCTAGAATTTGCATGCTGATGAGGATATTGACTCCAAGAACCCAGAGGGTAAAGTAGCAAGAGAAGTGAATTCAACTGTGGAGGACAAATATTTGAGTGGAGTAATCCATACAGAGGAGGCAAAACTGGAAGAAAACTTTCCTATAAAGGGTGTCTTGGATACAAAAGCTGAGAAGGTTAGCAGCAGTGAAGGGAATGAAATTAGTGAGAGCATGATAAAGAAGGGTATTCAAGAAAGAGCAGAGTATATCAGATCTCAGTCTGAGTATGTATCTGCCTTGTAAACTTGTCATGTTGACCAATCTTTGGTTTGTGAAACTGTGACTGAAAGAGAGTTGGACTGTTGCATGTATTTTAGTTTCCTTAAGTTTCCAGTTCTCTCAGGTATTTAGTTATGGATTTCTTTGTTACATTTACCCAGGACGTTGACTTTAGCTGGAGCTCGACAATTTTTAGAGGAACACCTAAAACTTTCTAAAAATGCTCTTGACCCCTTCAAGAAGTTTATACGTCAGGAAATTGAAAAGGTAAGGAAAACTTTGAAGTCAATGTTTCTCAAGTTTTTTTGCAAGTGCATTTTGAGATATTCTACTCACTAACTTCCCCACTTCTTACAGGTATTAGATACTGCTGCTGTTTCTCAGAAGGAAAGTTCAAGAATTCGTCAGAGTAAAGCTGTAAGTAATAGTAGTGAAGGAAGATCGGGTTCTATAGACAGCGGAAACGATGCTGAAGATCATAAAGAAAAACCAAGGAAGAAATCTATCCGAAGAGATGAAGCTGAAAAACTCAATAGTGAGAAGAAGCGAAAAAGAATAGAGAAGTCTGATGTCTCTGGTAAGAAACAGCGTAAACTTGCTCAAAAGCTGTTAGAGGAAGATAGTGATACTGACAGTGACAATGGTACAAGTGCGTCTGAAGATGATGAACCTAGATCCACTGCTGAAAAACCTGCAAAGGTGACTTCTTTTATTTTGGGATATTCACAGGTGAATTCTCACTCCTGGCTAAATGATTTTCTTCTTCTGGATATTGATTTGATTTGCAGAAGAAGGAAGCACCATCTTCTGCATATGGAAAGCATGTTGAGCGCCTGAAATCAGTGATCAAAGCCTGTGGAATGAGGTTACTGATTTGTTTTCGTTTGATTAATGTCCTCATCAAGCTAAATTGTTAATGCTGGTTTGTGCAGTTCTGACAATCTCGATTGTTACCTACCCCCCCCCCCCCCCCCCCCCCCCCCCACAACCGTCTCTTTTCCAGTATTGCACCTACAGTGTACAAGAGAGCCAAAGAGGTACCTGATAGTAAACGAGAGGCCTTCCTGGTAAAGGAATTGGAGGGCATTCTCTTGAAAGAAGGGTTATCAAAGAATCCATCTGAGAAAGGTAAAAACGCGTTTGCTAATGACAATTCAATCATCTATTTGGTTTTTCATGCTTGGGTAGCAAGTAGGTAGTTTGAAATAGTAAAAAAATTTCATTTAACAACCTCTGGGCTTCAACCTTGGGTTTCAACATCTAAGAATTTGATGTAATCCAACCTGAGAGGTTTAAACTACTTTATGAAATTGCCCAGCAAAATCATTCTAAGAGAGTTACTAGATTGAGTGATGTAGAAGCTTGACCCACCATCTATGAATTAGATAGCAACCTCAGTATGGAAAGCTTTACAATCTATCTACTACGCCAAAAATTGATTGATAAGCCAGAGAAGAATGCGATAAGTTTAAACTTGATAAGTTTAAGTTCTTGAAGAACTAAGAAAGGAATAAAATTCACTCAAAATTGTATTGCTAAATTTGCTTCTAAAATGTACAACAAAGGGTCCTATTTATAGGCTGTTTACGCTAACTATCCTATCTATGAGATCATTCATGATGTCACTTGAAGCTCTTTAATCGTCTATATTCATTAAAAGCTGAAATTTGAACCAATCTTGAAGCTTCCATTGGCTGATTTTACTCTCCTCAAATTGCTTCTTGATTGCTGAAATTCTTCAAAGAAAACTCAAGAATTGTTGCTAGTTCACATTTGTCTTTGAAGTGCTTAAACTTCAAGGCTTCTAAAAATTGATTGGCTTGGGCTTTGGGCATGACTTAAAATTCAAGAAGCTTGGGCTAGAACTCCATTTGTTCTTGGACCACTTGGATTAACATCACACCTTGGACCACTATTTATTTAAAGATTAGCCTTAGTCCAACATTCCCAGGTCAATCCAATGAGTGAATCCTTGAATTGTTTGGCCTTAGATTTTGTGATTGGCCCAACATGCCCATGCTACATATCTCCTACACATGAAGTTGAACCCGAGTTTGAGTCCTTAACTGGGATTACATCAGATTTGTTTCAACTTTCTGCTTTCAATTAAACTAACACCCTTAATGACATTAGTGGCAACATCACTTGACAGACTTACCAAATTTCATGTTGCCTGTCCCCACCCAGATTCCTTGATTGTGGCATAGTCTCTTTCAGAAAATGGGAAAGGAAGCTCAGGAGAATGAGTCTTCATCCACATATTTTTCATTCAAATTCTAATTTAACTGGGAGAGAAAGTATTGATTATGCAAAGAAAAAGGAAAATCTGACAATTACTTTTGTTAACGTGATTAAAAGACTACTTTCCCTGCATAGATTTTCCCTTAACCTACCCTGTTGTCATGTGCTACCTTTCCGTTACTGGTGTTAAATTTCCATTTTTGATCTCTTCTCCTAGGTTTGCCTTTTTACAATGCATCACCTCTGTTGTGCCTCCATTATGACCCACCCTGTTGTCATGTGCTACCTTTCCATTACTGGTGTTTAATTTCCATTTTTGCAACATCTCTTCTCCTAGGTTGGCCTTTTTACAATGCATCACACTGTTGTTCCTTTGTCCCTTAACCACCCTGTTGTCATGTGCTACCTTTTCGTTACTGGTGTTAAATTTCCATTTTTGCAACATCTCTTCTCCTAGGTTGACCTTTTTACAATGCATCACCTCCGTTGTGCCTCCATTATTACCGCTAATGCATGGAAACTTATGTACTTCTCTGTTGAAACAATATAATTATTAACCAAATCTGTCAATCATTAAGCAATTCGCAGGCAGTGGCCATCCGACCTCAAATTAATGAAACGGCATTCCTTGATCACACATACAGATTCATACGTTTACGTGCTCATAGAGCATAATGTATAGCTTTCTTAAGTTATTTGTTTCACCCAATTATTGGGTGATACAATTTTCTTTTTGTTTTATGTAATATGGGACCAATTAGGATCCTTATTCGAATATTTACTATTTGATATTAAAGGAGACCTATTGGGACAGTAGATGTTAGAAAGACCAGCATGCCGTTACACTTGGAATTAGATGCAGTTATGTGTTTACAGACCAGTGCTTATTTGAAAGACAGCCGCTGATACATAAGCATCTTCTGGTCTATTTGGTCCTAAACTCAATGAATAAAAGCTACCCTTAGTGGATGTGCCCAAGAATCCCTTTTCTAGGTGATGCTTTTTTCTTGGTCCTTCATTCTTAACTTGGAACATTTTGTTTGCAACTGACAGATGCCATTGTGTTGTTTTTTTTTTTTTTGGTTGACTAGGGCCCACTAAGGTCCACCCTTTAAACCTAACATTTTAACATCTCCCCCTGGTTGTGATTCCCTAACGTGAGAAACACTTCACTACGGTTTTACCGCTCCGGCATGTTCGAAGCCCATGGTCATTGTGTGTTTGTTTTATTTTTTAAATGCCCGTTCAACCACGGAATTCTTACTCAGGCTTGCTAATTCTTCTTAAATTGAAGCCTGAATTTACTTAAGAACTTCTAAAGATCGTGTGTTGAACTATCCTGAGTGGTACATGAAATGGTGTTATTGTTCATTACTACTATTAGTTACATACAAATTTCTGAATTTGGTTCATTTGTTGCTAGCTGCCTGCCATATAACTATTGTTTTCATATCATCCTTGTAGAAATAAAAGAGGTCAGAAAGAAAAAGGAAAGAGCAAAAGAGCTGGAGGGAATTGACATGAGCAACATTATTACAAGCTCTCGTAGGAGGTCGTCAACTATGAGTTTTCTGCCACCACCAAGACCTAAAAAGAAAGAAGATAGTAGTGATGGTGTTATGAGTACTAAAAAGGAAAAAGTGAATGACAAAGATGCCAACAAGACTGAAGAAGATGATGTTAAAGATACCAGCAAGATGGACGAAGATGATGCTAAAGATGCCAAGAAGAAAGAAGATAACAATCACAAAGATGGAAAGGAAAATAAAGAAGATGATGGTGGTGATGATGAAGAAGGGGAAGAAGAAGACGACGAAGACGATGATGACAGTCAAAGTGAAGAGTTTAATGATGGTAAGCATAACTTTTCTGTATGAATTTGTTTTTTCGATTCTGCATATAGCTTAATGGTATTAAGGTAGACTGTTATTCATGAATGGATTTCCGTGCATCTCCGAAGAAGAAATTTCTGTGTTGACCTTTTCAGATCTAAATAATAGCTTGCCCTCCAGCAGGGACATTCTGTATAACTTGTTTTCTTGTTCCTGTAATCCAATTTATCTTGCCTGTTGCTTTCAATGTCTAAATAATGAATAAAAAGACACTAGTGATGTTTGACAGGGTGGTGAGTTGTGAGACTTAAGTTTTCATGAAAATGAAAATCCTCCTCTGAAGTTATCATAAACTTATACTGCCAGAAAGTACAGCTGAATGGCAATATCATTGAGATGAAATTGGTGTATTTTCCATTTATGGGATTTCTTTTATGTCTGTTGCAATAAATACGTATTGCTGTGATTTTGTTTATTTAATATTTTAAACATTCTTGCATGTCTAAAGCTGTCTTCTAAATGCACGTACTTCATGTTACATTTACTTTATTGGCAGTTTAAAGAGATTGCAGAATATATCTTTTACAGTTCAATTCCCTGAGCTTGTATTTTTGGCTGAAGTTTTCTATTAAGGCCTGTTCGTTAGGACATTTTAAGGGAGGTTTTGGAGAATCTGTTTCCAAAAACATGTTTTCAATAACATGCAAATGAACAGGTGGGAAAAAAGTTGTTTTCAAAAACTATATTTGGTAAAGGGATTTTGAGAAACAGTTTCAGCATAATGAGGACAATACCATTAAAGAACCTAAAAACAGATTTGGAAACCATGTCCTGGAAACAAATTTTGGGGCGCATGCGAAACAAGGTTTGAATTTTGGAGCAGTTTTTGAAACTAAGAACCATACCAAAACCTCCCTTAAAACACTCTTACAAACAGGCCCTAGTGGTCTTCTTAGTCCACCTTCATACTTATTTCTCCTGTCTATATACTAGATATAATATTTTTGGCATTCGGATACTGAATTCCTCCTACTTTATCCATGCTGGCATGCTGCATTTTTATAGAAAATTCGAGATGAAAATAAATTCCGACTTTTTGCACTAATTCATAGAATTTTTTTTTCCAGAGCTGAAAAGTAGGTGTATTAATTGAGTCTTTAATGATAATATGAAACCATCAGTGATTGTTTGCCTTGTACTTTCAGATGATGTGGGAAGTGATTGAAGCCTACCCCATTACCTTCCAGATGACAGCAGTAAGAGGCAAATATTGTGAAGTTGGAGTATCAACATTCTTATCTTACAGTAGTTTCTTTTCTTTGTGCTTCTGTTTTGCATTAGTTTCAGGTAGTGGAAAAAGTAATAATTTAAAGTAGGTTTCCAGAGGTAAGCACCAGGACATTATAACTTTAGCTGATTTAGAATATAAATGAATGAGTTTTATTATTTTACTGCAGATATGAAACATTGTAAGTGTGGAGGTTGAGCTTAAGCTTCGTATCTATGGTTAGCATGTGTGATGTGCAGTGCTCAATATCCCTATAGCTGTATTTCAATTTGTTTATACCTATATGTTTTTGGTTTATTTTTTTTAATAGGCTTATTTATATTATTTTATTTTTCTTTCTTTTCTGGTGGTTTGTTTTCTCATTGTTTTATATCTAAGAGAATAGTGATTGTGACCAAGCCTCATTGAAATAAGAAGTAGCCAATATGTTGCAGTAAGGAACACAATTTAAATGGCCATTAGGGAATACACAATTTAAAGGTAATGTTTTGGTTTTGTACTTTAATAGTGCTCAAGGACTCCACGTGGGGCCATGGTCCTACAAGTGGGCCCCACGCAAGCTCCTTATTACTCCACTGTAGGGCTTTGTGTGGGACCTTGGTCCTACCAGCGGGTCCCACCTAAGTTCCTCAGACCCTTGATGTGTTAGGTGATAGCTACCACATTGGAGGTCACACTTATAAATACTAGCATTTTTTTTCCAGGTAAAGGGGTTACTCTCTCTCTCTCTGTTTATAACTACTCTTTCTCTCTCTATTACTTACCGTACGGTTACTGACTTGACCGTCGGAGTGTATCCCGGGAGCCTATCCCGGAATACTCATGGTTCCCTTACTTTTGACAGGACTCTGAAGATAGCTTTGACCTCCGTCCCAGACTACCCTCTGGACAAAGTTGACTTCATCATTGGCGCCGTCTGTGGGGACACTCTTTACCTTAACTCTTGTTAACCCTACGGACATAACACTTGTTTGACGTAGAGAACCCCAAATTTGAGAAACCATGTCAAAGGCAGTGTAACCTTCACAAAGACTTTCGGATGAGGAAGTAAAGGTGGAAAGCGACAGTTCACCTTCTCCGTCCCCCCGCGCAGGCCCTTCCAGGGCGTTGGACTTTACGTCCGTGGACCTAGCTACGATCTCCAGGCCAAGACCCATTGCTGGACCCATGGCGGGAACCTCCTAATCGTCCGTCCCCCAGTGGCAACCAACCATAGAACAATGGCAGTTTTTCATGAACAACATGGGTCCGCTGCAGGCGATGCTGGGGGTTTTTCAGCAACTTCAACAAATGTTGTCCGCCCCTATCCCTAATCAGGACGTTCCACCCCACCAAAACGGTCCGAGAAATCTTCCCCCCTCATGAAACAACCATCCGTCCCACGGAGGTTTGCCTCCGACCCTCGGCCAATCCTCACCCCGTAACCTCAGGACAGAACGTACCTAACCCTATCCCTTCCGCCCCAAACAACTCCTTTTACCAACCTTACAACCATACACAATATCTCCAGCAACAACAAGCTAATGCACCATTCTCAACTGGAGCACATGTCCCAGTCCTAACCGCGTACCAGGGGCTGTTCGCCCTTCACCATTTAGCCATGACATTGCAACCTTTGTCCTAGAGAAGGGCTACAAATTCAAGGAGCACCTTAAATAATATGCCGGCACAAAAGACCCGGTAGACCACCTTAGCCACTTCACTGCTGTTATGGAAATCCATAGCCCACCACAACCCATGTGGTGCAAACACTTCGTCACCACCCTCACTGGCAAGGCACGCCTGTGGTTTGACAGCCTCCCGCCTACCAGTATCTCCTCGTGGAATGAGTTTGCAACCAAGTTTGATACCAAGTTCCTCCAACGACGCAAGTTTGGCAAGAACGAGGCCCAGTTCGCCTCACTGTGCCAAGCCCTGGGGGAATCCCTTCAGAAGTATATCGACAGATTCAACGATGAATGTCTTGAAGTTTCCGGCCTTCAAGACCAAACTGCCATCGCCGCCTTCATCAGCGGCCTCAACAATGGCGATGCTTTCAAGGCCCTCATTTCTAACCCACCCCAAACCATTGGCGACCTATTGCGCAAAGCAGACAAACAAGTGACCATCGAGAACGCGGTGATCGAAAAAGCAAAAAAACATGGCCGCCCTTACCGGAAGGTACAAAGGCCGTGAGCAGACAAACTTTCGGGGCAAACGCAACGTACATGACCGCATTGGGAACCAAGTGCCGGACCACCGCCCCAGAGATCCTCCTTCTTACTTTACACCCCTTAACCGCACTCCGAAGGAGATCTACACCATGATTGCGAATAAAGGCATCCTAAAGCCTCCGTCCAAGCTCCAAACCCCCGCCTTCCGGCGTAACACAGACCTTTTCTGCAAATTCCACAATGACCACGGCCATGACACGGATGACTGCATTAGCCTCCGTCGGGAAATCGAAGAGGGAATTAAGAATGGACAGCTGAGCAACTTCGCTCAAGGGTAACAAAAAGTACTACCCTCGACGCAAGGGCAATGACCAGTCCAGTACTGATAAACGGTCTGACAACCGCAAACCAGAGGATAATCGTCAGCAACTCACTTGGCCCAGCAGAGAGGACAAGCGCCTATGCGAGCCTGAAGACGACCGCAGTGACGGAAAGCGCCCCATAGGCGAGATCTTGGCTATCATTGGTGGCCCGGCAGGCGGAGACTCTGAGTCAGCCCGAAAGGCCCGGTGCCGCCCTACTCTTGATTACAACGACGGAACTCGCCATCTACATTCAGAGCAAAACCATCACATTCTCCCACAACGACCCTATTCCAGACCGATCCACCGGGGCAGACGCCGTCCTCACAAAAGCCATTATCGCCAACGCCCTTGTCCATAGAGTCTAATGGGATGGAGGAAGTTCCGCGGAGATACTGTATTGGGGTTGCTTCAAACAGTTAGATGCTGACATCCACTCCCAGCTCCGTCCATACCATACTCCATTGGTCGACTTCGCCGACCGCGTGCTCTACGCGGAAGGCCTAATCACTCTCCCGGTGACAGTCCCCGACAAGCCCATGTCAAAAACGGTCTATCTTGACTTCATTGTCATCAAATCCCACTCCCTTTACAACGTGATCCTCGGTTGACTAGCTCTGGCCAAGTTGAAAGCCATAGTCTCCACATTCCAGCTTATGATCAAATTCCCCACCCCTTCCGGAATAGCAACCCTCTATGGAGACCAACAAGTGGCCCTCGAATGCCATCGCATCGCTTTGCGGAGAGGGCTCTAGAACACAGCCCAGAAGCCGGACCTACCAGCTCCAAGCCCAAATTACCAGTCCTCTTGGCTTCCTCCGTCCTATCCCTCCAACTTGGCGAAAAAACGGAAGTCATTTTTGTCCCGCACGGCGAAATCGTCTGTACATTATCCATAGGAGCGATGCTTCCTCCACAGGTCAAGCAAGGTTTAACCCTTCTCCTCTTTGAATTCCTCGATGTCTTTGCGTGGTCCCTAATAGACATGACGGGAGTTGATCCCAACCTAATGATCCACCGCCTTAATCTGGACCCCCGCATCCGTCCCGTGCGCCAGAAAAAATGGACATTTACACCGGAAAGAAATTCGTTCATCAACTCCGAGGTCGCCAGCCTCGTAGAAGCAAACATCCTCAAAGAAGTCATGTACCCCACGTGGCTATCCAACCCCGTCCTAGCCAAAAAAGCAGACGACACTTGGAGCATGTGCGTCGATTATACCGATCTCAACAAGGCCTACCGCCAGGACTGCCACCCCCTTCCACCCATTGACCTTAAAGTGGACGCTCTCATTGGTTTCCCCATTAAATGCTTCTTGAACGCGTACAAGGGCTACCATCAGATCCTTATGGCGGAGGAAGACGTTGAGAAAACGGCTTTCATCATAGAGAAAGGGATATTTTGTTACACAAAGATGCCATTCGGGTTGAAAAACACAAGAGCCACCTATCAGTGCCTGATGGACAGAGCCTTCAAAAACTAATCAGGCCGCAACATTGAAGTCTACGTCGACGATATGGTCATTAAAAGCACAACATTAGACGTGTTCCTCTTCGACGTCCGTGAAACATTCACTACCCTCCGGACCATCAGCATGAAGCTCAATCTCAAGAAGTGCACCTTTGGATTAGGAGCCGGCAAGTTTCTGGGCCACTACGTCACAGAGGACGAAATCTCTACTAACCCCGAAAAGGTCCGTGCTGTTCTCGACATGGTCATTCCCCTAAAGTTGAAGAACGTCCAAAGTCTTACAGGCAAACTGGCAGCCCTTAATCGCTTCCTGTCGCGATCAGCAGACATGGGGCTTCCGTTCTTCAAGACACTCAAAGGCAACACCGATAAGGCCGCAATTGATTGGGGCCCCGAAGAAGACAAAGCCTTCCAAGAACTCAAGGAACACTTGGCTACACTTCCAACCTTAACCCAATCCCTCCCGGCAGAAACTCTTTTCAGTACATTGCGGCGTCCGAGTCCGCAGTTAGTGCCGTCCTCCTCCGGGAAGCAGCCCATGTCCAACAGCCCATTTACTTCGTCAGCAAAACCCTTTAGGGACCAGAGTAGCTCTACTTCTCCATTGAGAAACTTGTGCTTGCACTTGTACATGCGGCTCGTCGCCTCCGTCACTACCTTTAGGCTCACCCCCTTTGCGTCTTCACCAATCAACCAATTCGCCAGATCTTGACAAAGCCGGAGGCGTCCGCCCGTTTGGTTAAATGGGCTATCGAACTAGGGGAGTTTGACATATCCTTTCAACCGCGAAATGCCATCAAAGCGCAGATATTGGCAGACTTTCTGGCAGGGATGCCCAAAAAACCAACCCGACCCACCAACACCCACCTCCTCTGCGAAGAGCCCACCATGGACCCTTTTCGTAAATGGATCATCGGGCACTGACGGATGCGGCGCAGGCCTTTACATCGTTGATCCACATGGTACCAAATCCTCGAATGCCCTGCACTTCAAATTCCCCGCTTCCAACAATGAGGCCGAGTACGAAGCCCTCATTGCCGGAATGACAATCGCGCAGCAGCTAGGGGCTACACACTTACAGGCCTTCAGAGATTCACTCCTCGTGGTCAACCAGATGAACGGTCAATACGTGGCCAAGGGTACCACAATGCAGCAGTATCTCCCAAAAGCCCAAAGCCTCTCATCTGCCTTTGCCAGCTTTACGCTCACCAAAATACCTCGTTTTGAGAACATCGAGGCCGATGCCCTTAGCAAGTTGGCATCTTCTAAGTTCACCAATCTCCTCAAGACCGTCCTCGTGGAAACATTGGAACTTCCCAGCATCCAACTTCAAGCAGTTTTATACATTTTGACCTCAGGACCAGATTAGATGACACCTATCCGAGACTTCCTCCTCCAAGGAACCCTCCCTCCAAAGCGAGAAGCAGAGCGCACCCTCCGTGGTGGAGCCGCGAACTACAGCATCCAGAATGGCCTACTTTACAAAAAATCATATTCCATGCCCTTACTCCGTTGTGTAGGCCCTGCAGACGCAGACCATATCATGCGAGAAATGCACGAAGGAACAGGTGGCAACCACTCCGGCCCCAGGTCCCTCACCCGTAAGGTAATTCACATGGGCTACTTTTGGCCGACGATAGCCCGAAACCCTAAGGCGCTGATTCAGAAGTGCGAAAAATGCCAAAGACATGCCTCCATCTGCCGTCTCCCTTAACACGACATGGTTCCCATATCCAGTTCCTGGCCATTCCTCCAACGGGTATCAATCTCGTGGGCCCCTTCCCAGAAGCCCTGGGACAATTTCGATTCCTCATCGTCGTCGTGGACTACTTCACCAAGTGGGTGGAGGCCGAACCTCTCAGTCTATCTCAGGCAGAAATATCATCAAGTTCTTCTGGGACAAAATCAGTTGTCGCTTCGGAATTCCAGGCTTCGTCATACGTGAAACGGGACTCAGCTCACGCAAGACCCGTTCAAATCGTGGTTGAAGGACATGAACATTCAGCAAAACAAAACTTCCGTTGCCCACCCAGTAGCAAATGGTCAGACGGAAGTCACGAACAAGACGCTGGTCAAGGGACTCAAAACAAAGCTGGATAGAGCTAAAGCGCTATGGGTCGAAGAACTTCCCAATGTTTTGTGGTTTTACTGGACAACCATCCGGTCCCCGACGGGAGAAACACACTACAGCCTGGTTTTTGGCACGGAAGCAGTAATCCTGGCAGAGATTGGCGTGCCATCACCGGAAGAGGGAAACGAACAATCTATTCACCTTGATCTTGACGTGTTGGAGGAAAGAAGGGAGATAACAGCACTTCGCTCCGCCAGATACAAGTCACTTATGGCCTAGTCCCACAACTCCAAGGTCCGGTTTACTAAACTGGAACCCAGACACTTTGTCCTTCGCAAGAACGAGGCCAGCAGACAAGAAACCCTCCGAAAACTGGATGCCAACTGGGAAGGACCATACTTAGTCGTGGATTCCTTGGGTAATGGAAGCTACAAACTGCAAGAGCTCGATGGAAAACTCGTACAGCGGACTTGGCACATCTCCAACCTCTGTCGTTTCTACTATTGAACACAGGTATAGGGGATGCCCTATGTCTATTTTTGTACATCAAATGCTCCAACAACAGATGTAAGTATTCGGTCATTGACCAATTTAATGAAAGGCCATGCATAGGCTCAATTTTATCTTGTTAAGAGAAAGCGCTAACTGACAAAAGATTCTTAACTGAATTAGTGTCCAAAAAATACCTTTCTCACAAAGGCACGAAAAGACCTTCCTCGCAAAGGCATGAAAAAACCTTTCCCGCAAAGGCAGAAAAAGACCTTTCCTGCAAAGGTAGCAAAAGACCTTTCCCACAAAGGCACAAAAAAGACCTTTTACGCAAAGGCACGAAAAGCCCTTTCCCACAAAGGCAGAAAAAGACCTTTCCCGCAAAGGCAGCAAAAGACCTTTCTTGCAAAGGCACGAAAAAGACCTTTTATGCAATGGCATAAAAAGACCTTTCACGAAAAGGCACGACAGGCTACGAGCCCAAATGTTATTTCTTTAATAAAATGCTAGAAGGACTCTAGCTCTTTACTGAACTCTTGTCAGTAAAAACCTTTTTAACAAAGGCATACCAGTCCCGGACGAGATCAGCTACTCAGGTCGTCACTGATGAGGTCAGATCCACAGGTCACCCCGGAAGACATCAGCCCCTCAGGCGTCCCGGATAAGATCAGCCCCAGCTCGTCCCGGACGAGGTCATCTCTTGAGGTCGTCCCTGACAAGGTCAGCCCAAGGTCGTCCCAGACGAGGTCATCTACTGAGGTCTCCCTAACGAGGTTAGACCCTCAGGTCGTCTCGGATGAGGCAAGCCCCTTAAATCGTCTCGGACGAAGTCGGTTCCTCATTCACTTCAGCATTAATATACTAAGGGTCGCACACCACATAGAAAAATTGAAAAGAAATAGAAAGTAATTCAATCCTCCGCAATAAACATACGATAATATGTGGCGCAAAGCCTTAACAAAATAGGCATCAAAGCCTACACAAAAATACTATCACTGAGAACCTAAGCCTAGTTTTCTATGTCAACTTCATCTTCGACATCCTCTGAACTGGAAGATGAACTTGTGCTAGCAGGATTCTCCAAGACGTCTTCCGGTTCAACCCTCCGCTGCTTCGAATCGCTTCACCGCTGGGATCGATGACCTTCCGTTTGCGGTTTGCATGCTCCGCTAGTAGTGCTGCCACCGCCTGCTCCACCAAAGACACCTCGGGCCCATCCGTTTTGGGACTAAAGGACTTAACCCCCTCCAAACTCTTAATACACCCATCACGGAAACCCTGTATTCAGTCCCATTTCTTCCGTTGGAAGGAGCCAAATGCGGAGTTAAACGCGCTTCTCCCATGCGGATCAAAACCCTGCAAGACCTCTATTTCTTCCAGCGTAATGTTAGGCTTTACTTGCTCCGTGCCCAGTTTCACCCGGTCCGACACAAATAGCCTCTTACAGTCCGTAGCAAACGAGCCCAGTGTGGAGTTAAACTCCAAGGAGTGAAAGAACTTGGTCAGCAGCACCTCAAACTCCCCCGTCAGCAGTTGAGTCACACCAGTCTCTAGATCCTTCTTCTCTAACGCCGTCCGTGCCAAGGCTTTTTCTGTAGAGTCAAGTCCTTGGTTAAAACCTCCTCCTTCTTCCGCAAATGGTCCGCCTCAGCCTTGGCCTTCACTGCGTCTTTCCTGGCCAAGTCCCTAATGCGCTCGGCCTCAGACTGAGCTTCCTTAGCCTTTTTAACTGCTTCCTTAGCCTCCGCTAACTCCTCCGTGGCTTTCGCTAGCTGGCCATTCAACACGGCCAGTTCCTTTTCTTGCTCAGATATCTTCTGATCATGGCTGCTTTCAAAGCTCCTTTGCCTCCGCCGGAAGGCCGTGAATTGGTCCACATAGATCACAGCTTACAGAGCTGCAGCATCAAGTCCTTGCTACAAATCGTTCTCTCTTTCAGTCGCAATTCGCGACCGCTCACCGTCCGGCACACTGTTCTTCACCCACTCCCTCAATTCATCTGGATTCTGGGACAAATTCCCGAGATGCACCGCTGGAGGACTACAGCCCCCCCTTCACCTGAAGGGGCACTAACCCTACCGTCAACGGCCTTCGTTTAGGCTTCAGCGCTTCCGACCGAACCTCCGTCGGAACATTTGCGGTCTTCTTCTTCTTCTTCTTTTTCTTCTTTGTGGCACTTTTCTTATGCCGCAACACCACAGCCCCTATCCCTGACACAAGAGTTAATTATAAACTCAACTTCCAAACAATCCATCAGGCACTGCTAAAGTACAAACAAAATCAAAATTACCTTCCGTAGTCGCCGCGTCCTCCCTGGAAGGCTCCCCTCCGACAGTGGAAGTCCCCTCCCGAATTGACGAGTCCGCCAAAGTTGGCCCCAAAACTGAACCGTGTAGCACGTGAATCGGTTCCTCAAAGGTAATGTTTGAAGGGACAAACTTCTTCGTAGCACGAACCTTCTCCGGCTCGTACTTTTCCTTATAAGCTTTATCATAGCTTTTTCTCCGTCAATGGCCTCATTAACACAGTCCGCCACGTTTTTTACCAAACGCTCATAGTTAAGCTCTGCACCGTCCGTCACAAGTTAAAAAACACACACACACACACACACAAAAACTTATTATTTACCTTGTCCTTGGTCTGTCAGGATTGGCAGGTCCGACTTTGGCAATACCTGGCTCAACTCACAAAGAACCAATACCCGCTCATCAGCCACGTAGTCACTTGGAAGAGAGTTGTGCAAAATACTTTTAAAAATGGACCGCTCTATCCTAGCAGGCTTTTCAATCCTAACCTTCTATAACCCATCGCTGAGATGCATCCAATGATTCCGACAACCCTCTGGCAGATGATGCCTAGCCATATTAAAGAAACCATAACGCCACTCACCTATCTTATCGGGCAATTCTAAAACTACCTTTGGTGAAGGCGACGGACGGTCTTGAAACACAATCCATCCTTCCGTATTAGCGGCACACACCAGAGTCAAATTAAAAAAGTACCTAAATATATCTACAGTTGGTGTAAAACCCAATCTATGTGCTTGAATTAAAAAACCCACTATCTTCCTGATCGAGTTAGGTACTATTTGGGTTAAACTTAACTTATAATGGTTCAGGAGGGAAGCAAAAAAGATGCATAGGTAATCTCAACCCAACTTTTAAAAAAACCCTAAAAAAATAGTCACATAACCCTCCGGGGCATCTTGTATTGTATTATAAACTCCATCAGGCAGCCTAAAGTCATACTCACCCTCTGGAAGACGCAACCTAGACCGGAGGAAACTTAATTTATTAGCAGTAAAATCTGACTTATAGTCCGACATAGGCCTACTTTTACCCTCCGCAGATACTCTCCCCATCTGTCCAAGACATTTACTTACAACTATGAAACTTAAATCTGCAAGGCAACAAATCCGAAAAGAAAACTATAATCAAAACGTATAATAGATTACACACATACCTTGGAAAATTCAGAAGGAAGAGTAAGAATACCTTCCGTCCCAATGCAGAAAACCCTCCGAATCAGCTCGGCAAACCCTCTGAGTCAGCTCGGCAAACCCTCCGAGTCAGCTCAGCAAACCCTCCAAATCAGCTCGAAAGGGCCCTTCTAATCAGCTTGGCCAACCCTTTGAATCAGCTCGGCAAACTCTCCGAATCAACTCGGCAAACCCTCTGAATCAGCTTTGCCAACCCTCTGAATCAGTTTGGCCAACCCTCTGAATCAGCTCGACAAACACTCCGAATCAGCTCGGGATGCCTTCCGAATCAGCTATGAAAACCCACCGATTTATAAACCTCCCCCTTAAGGCCCCCCAAGCACACAAGCAAACACTTGAACAAAAAAGTAAAAAGCAAAGTAAACCCAAACGTTCTCTCTCTAGTTTCTCTCTCTAGAAGAACTTGTAAATGAAAAAGTGAAAGTGAATCACCGTTCTCCACCCTTAAATAGACACCGCATGGGCCTCTACCTCGAAAATCGAATCGTTGGCCCAAAACCAAACCCTAAGACCAAAAGATGAATCGTCACAGTGAACTCTAACACGCACGTTAAAATCCAACAGTCACATCGAATCCCAACGGCCACAGTGACATCTGACAACTTCCCCCCAGTACCACGTCACCAATCCAGATCACTTCCAGAAACGTTCGTCAAACAAAAAAATGGAGTAACCATTTTAGACTAAAACGGAAGCTTCCCCTTCCATCAAACTAAAAAAGGAGTAACCATTTTATACTAAAACGGAAGCTTCCCCTTCTGTCAAACAAAAAAGGGAGTAACCATTTTATACTAAAACAGAAGCTTCCCCTTCAGTCAAACAAAAAAGGGAGTAACCATTTTACACTAAAACAGATGCTTCCTCTTCCGTCAAACGAAAAAGGGAATAACCATTTTACACTACAACGAAATTTCCTACCATCCAGACCGGAATGCTCTCCTGCACACTTGAATCTTCCGGCCTGGGGGGCTTAATAGTGCTTAAGGACCCCACGGGGCCCTGGTCCTACAAGTGAGCCCCAAGCAAGCTCCTTAGTACTCCACTGTAGGGCTTCGTGCGGGACCCTGGTCCTACCAGTAGGTCCGACCTAAGTTCCTTAGACCCTTGATGTGTTATGTGACATCTGCCACATTGGAAGTCACACCTATAAATACTGGAATTTACCCCCCCAGGTAAGAGGGTTACTCTATCTCTCTCTATAACTGCTCTTTCTCTCTTTTGACAGGACTCTGAAGACAGCTTTAACCTCCGTCCTAGACTACCCTCTGGACAAAGTTGACTTCATTATACTTGAATCTAGAAGAGAAATACTATTACAAATGCATGTTATGATCCATTATGTTTTGGAAGTATGCAGAATGGATCTTAATATGAAGGTAACGGAAAATAACAGGGTCAAAAATTGGTCTCTTTTGAGTCTCCGGGATTGGCCTTGGCTATTTCAGCAGAAGTGACCTCCTTTGGTGGATCTACAAGAACATCGATTAGTTGCAGGATTGGTTTATAGGATAATGGCTAAAGTGAGAATATGGACCTATTGAGAATTCTTAGGCCGATAGATCTCACAAACTTGTAATGAAATCCTGAGCTTTGAGTATCATTCATGAATGGCAAATGAAGGCAGTCTATTGATGAGGAGTCCCTAAACTTTATTTTATGTTGTAGGGTATATTCCCTAAAATCTCTTGTGATTTATGAAAGTTATTGATGACTTCCCTGTGGTTTAAAAAGCTACGAGGAGCTCCCTGTGTTTTTCCGATATTTGTATCCGTTAAGTTTTTTGGTGGACTTTAACGGCAGTAGGGTTATTTTTGTAATTTTGTCCCTTCATGTTGACTTATTTTAAACAATGTTGTTTGGCCCGACCCGGCCTGGCAAGTCGGCCCTATTGGCCCGCGACCCGCAGGCCTTTCCGGGGCAAATTGTAGGGGAGACCTAGATGTGGGGTGACTCGGTCAAGCCCCGTCAAAACCTGGGGCGACTCGGGACCCGTCACGACCCGCTCGACTCCGGGTTTTCTCCTCTTTTTTTAAAATTTTTTTTCCCCGAGAATTAAACTAAAAGTCGGAAAGGGGAAAAAAATTATGGAAAAAAAGGAAATTGAAATCCCTATCTTGGCTTTCTCTTTCTCTCGGTTGACTGCGCCACTGCCGTTCCACTCCCGCTGTGCTACTGCCCCCCCACTCCCGCTGCGCCACATCGTCAGTCCGTCACCGGCACACCGCCCCAGTGACGCATTGTCGCCGTCTATCTTATTTTGTTTTCTTCCGCGCCTTTTATCTCATTTGTTGTTTGCTTGCATAATGTGAATTACTTTAGCTAATTTGAGGCAAAGATTGTGATACATTTTAGTTTTGGGTGCTTTCATTGATTGTAGTACATGCTTTTCTAAAAGATGGCTGAGTATTTTTTGTAGTGTTTCTACATTTCTTGGCTAGAAACAGAGTGTGAATCGTTTTCTTCTCTTCTATTAGTTTCTCACATTCAGAGTAAAGGGATTTTGGGCATTGGACAGATAGATAAAGAAAAGAAAAGGCCAGAGGCAGTAGTGCAACACATTGCATTGCTCTGTGTTTTTGTATTACTGCTTGTAACTAATATTCTATTACATTGCATACTGCCTCAAATTAGCATACTGCATTGCTTGTAACTTATATTACATTGAAGAGGAAAGCCCTAAAGAAAAGAAAAGAAAAGGAATTATTTTGGGGAATACCAAGAAAATTCCATTGCACATGTATACTCTGGATAAGATTGTAACTTAAGGTCTCATAATTGCTAGGTATTTCCTCTTCATCTCATTTAGGCTCTGTTCTTTTCTATTCCCTTTCAGGAAAATCATCTTTTTTCTCAAAAATTTTACACAAAGAAACAACATCATTTTTACTAAATTCACAATTCAAAATTTAAAATTTCCTCTAAATCCCTACTCACATAAATTCAAAAAATAATATAATCATTACATTTTTTCTTCTCTTTTCTACACAACCCCCCCAAAAAAATTTCCTCCAAAACAAATTTCTTTCCTAAACAAAAAATTTTCCATTCCAGACCACTAAAAGAACAGAGCCTTACTGCTAAGGAAAACATTAATCTTGTCTCAGTGTTCTTTTAATTATCTTAATTGTTATGTATAAAAAAATTAGTTTTTGTATAGTATTTTTTTTTCAAATTATAGAAAATTATAAAACTTAAACATATATGAATTATAAAAATATATATATTATTTAAAATATATTTATTATGTCATAATAACGTCATCTGAGTTGATCTTCGGTTGACCCGAATCGACCCTTCAGATCGTGCGACCTTTTGGCCTCGCCAGGTCAGTGTTCGGGCCGGGCCAAACAATATTGGTTTTAAGAAACAAATTTACAACTCACTAACTTTTTGTTAAATTATTTTTATTAAAATAAGGGGACGTTTGGCATAAATTCCTCAATATAAATGACAATGGAATGATTGAGGGGTCAATGGCAATGAACTGACAAACCCCATCACTATTATCTCCTCATTACCACTCTACCACTCAACTAATCTCCCGCACACCATCAGCATAACCCACCACCGCCCCCTCACCATCGCACACACCAACGCTCACGCACACCACCGCCGCGACCATGTCACGCACACCACCACCAATATCTTACGCACACACCACTGCTGCCACCATGTCACGTACACCACCACCACCCACATCTTGCACACACACCACCACCACCGCCACCACCATGTCACGCACACCACCACCATCTCGCTCACAATACCACCACCAAAATCAATAATTAGTTGCTCGATTGATTGAGAATTAATAGGTTTTTGCCAAAACAAGTTCAGAACCAGTATAGAAGACAAAATACTCATTCGCTAGAATGATGCTTTCGATTCGATTCGCTTGTCTACTTCCCGCCATAGAAGGAGAACTAGCCACCAATAGCAGCGGGGCTTTCGCTAAGCGGCGGCGGCGGATCTGCAGCTGTAGCAGCGATGGAAAAGTCGCAAAGGAGAGAGGAGAAAAGAGGACACGAAAATGCACCAAAATTTTAGTTTAATTCCTGAGCAGATATTCCGTATAGAGATGATGGTGTTCACGGATCTGTGGCGATGAGGGCGGCGATGGTGGTGACGAGGGCAGTGGATCTGAGGTGAGGTGATGAGGGCGGCAGATCTGTGGTTCTTTTTTAAATTTATTTTGAAGCTTCCAGCTTTGTGGGTTAAGGTTTTTTGGCATTTTTTTTCAGGATGATTTATATCGTATTGAAGGATATGGGCAGTCCCAATTTTTTGTGTGGATTGTAATGAAGAATCGAAGATGATGGTTAATCTTGTATACAGGTTCATTTTTTGGGTGTTTTTTGTGATCTGAATTTGTTTTACATGGTAATGGCAATGATGATTCTGTTCATGACAGTTCAGCGATGGTGGTGGTGACAGTCCGGTGAAAGTGGTGGTGATGGTGACAATCCGGTGGGAGTGGTGGCGGTGTTGGAAGCGTATTTAAGGAAATGAATAAAAATTTAAAGAAAAACAATAATTAGGAACAAAAATAAAAAGGAAAGCAAAATTAGAAATAAAAATAAAAAGGAAAGCAATAATTATGAATAAAAATTAAAAAAGAAAGAAATAATTAGGAATAAAAATAATATGATTTGTAAGAGAAATGAGGATCTTCGGGCTCTGCCGGGAAAAGTCACAGACATTGTTCCAGTTAGGGGTGATAACGAGCCGAGCCGAGCTTTGACGTGTTCATTTATTGTTCATTTATTTATCGAGTTTAAAATCTTGTTCATGTTCGTTTATTTATTAATCGAGCCGAGCCGAGCTTTGCGTGCTCATTTATTTATCGAGGTTAAAATCTTGTTCGTGTTCGTTTATTTATTAATCGAACCGAGCCGAGCTTGTTCATGTTCGTTCTCAGCCCTAAGTGTCATGCTCATCTATTTATAAGGAATTTTCCTCCCAAATCTTCTCTCATTTCCGATGTGAGATTGGGTGAAATTCACCTCAAAATTGTGAAATAAAATAAATTTGGCTTTGTGAAGATTCAAACTCTAGTTTCCTTGCTTCTCCTTTTAATGTCTTACCACTACACCAAATTTATTTTCATTTTATATGCATGAATGATAAATTATATATGTATTTTATCCTTCTTAAAAATTATTTTTTCTAATCGAGCTGTTCACGAACGTAATCGAACCGAGCTCTCTTTTGTTCATTTATTGTTCATTTATTAATCAAGTCTAAAATTTTGTTCATGTTCGTTTATTAATAAATAAACGATTTCGAACCGAGCTTTTAACGAGTCGATCCCGAACTTGTTCGTGAATGTTCATGTTCGTTCTCAGCCCTAGTTCTAGTAGTTGTCTGCTAGAAGTTATGGACATCATACTGCTGGAGTTGTTTGCTATCCACCCTCCCCAACGTAGTTCAGGTACGCAATTCTAATTGGGTCAATTTTGCCCCACTGGGCGTATCAGAGAAAGAAGGGGGCGAAGGTGGTACCATGGGAAGGGCCGCGACGTGCTCAATACAAGTTTGAATGTGAACGGATCTTCCCTTGAGAATCCAGGGCCTGAGCGGTTTTGCAGACTATAGCTGAAGATGTCATTTTCGCGGCTAGTGTATTACTGGGTCATATGAAGATGTCATTAGCCTTATTATATGGTATCATGACGTGCCAACAGCTCGAAGTTTCGCCAGTGGAGATAGAAACGGAATTATAGGTATTGGAACATGCAGTCAAATCAGGAAAGGGCTGGAACTCGGCGAGGATTGTGGAACTCATTGGAAATTGCTTTCTGCGGCACATCTACAGAGAAGGAAACATGGTAGCTACGATCGCAAGTACTACATGATCGGTGTCCTTTTACTGATAGGAACTCTTCCCCAGCTGGTGAAGGGGTAGGTACTTCTAGATGCTAAGAACATTCCTTTTATTAGAGTATAGATATGTCTTTGAAATAGGTTTGGTTGCATGTCCTCCTGGTTGTAATACCTTTTTCGAATTAAGGGAATAGGCTCCGGCCGCCACTGATGGGAGTTCACGATGGGGAATTGCGTGACGCAACTCTTAACCTCTAGAATCCCTACTTCGGATTCGGCAGACTACTAAAATTAACCTAAACTAATTTTAAACACGCAAATCAAACCAAGTTTAAGAACAAAAGAGTCGAAAAAAGCATGCAATCTAGGCAGAGCAATTATCTAAAAAGCTATAGTTTCTAAACCTATAGTAATTTACAAAACAAGCAAATTACGAAAGCTTAATAAAGGAGAGTGACTTAAGAGTATAAATTGATACTGTATTCAACTTAAATCAACTATTGAATAATGGAGAATCGGACCCCTATTTATAGTTATAGGTGGTCGAAACTCCTATCAGAAAAAGAAGTAGAAAAGAACTAAAATTGGAATTCAATCAAAAGACCGATTCCTTACAAACTGAAACTTAAATGAATTAAGTTTAGTTGTGGGAGGAATTTTTGTTGAACTAGGCGATGAACCTAGTCGAAATTCTTCCCAAAATTAGAACTAAAAATGAACTAAAACTATGAAAAGAAATAGAAGTAGAAATCAATCAAGAGTTTGATATGTTACAAAAACCAAATTCTAAAGGAACTAGGATTGGTTAAGGAGTAGAATTTTGGCTAAAAAGGTTAGTGAACCTTGCCGCAATTACAATTAAAAGAAGAATAAAACAATAGTTCTAATTCTAAAAGGAAACTAAAAGTTCGATAAAAATTACATAAATGATTTCCTGACTTGCGAAACCATTGTAATTTAATTGGAACCAGCTTCCACTTTGTTATACGTTGATTGGAATCCTAATTGGATTCACTTTTCCAAACAAAAACCTGAACGGAATTGGTTATGTGGTGGACGAATTCACTTTGATCACTTGATCCAATTTGTGCATGCAAAGTTGATATCCAATTCGTGCATGCAAAGTTGTGTCATGGAATTAATTGTTTTTCAAGGTTAATTGGGTAAATTGCAGTGATTATTAGAATGTTGCCGTTTAGTATCTTTTGTGAAGATTGAGGAGTTGGTATATATGTTCCAGTCCCAATCATTTTCTGGGTTATGTTGATTGTAGTCTAATTTTTCTCATCTAAAGTTCATCCCTTCTTCCTTCAATTTCTCCTGCTTCTCATCTCCTACAATTCTTTATGGTTCTTTTACTCTTCTGTACTAATTTAGGCTTAAAGGCTTGACAATGGTATCAGAGCCAAGCTATCCTTGGTGGTGGCAATGGTGGGTTCGACCTTAGATTGAGCCTTCGGAATTTGATGGAGAAAATCCTAGAAAATGGCTCAACAACTACAATGAGTTCTTCTGTCTCTACCTAATTCGAGAGGAATTGAAACAGCAATGCGTTAAACCCTACGTGAAGGGTATTGCTGAAATCTGGATGAGATTTTTTCCTAGGGTGTGGAGACCAAGTTTTGGAAGTGTTTAATGGATGGATTTTTGTGAGCAATTAATCTCGAGATTTGGTGACGATGAATCGATGGAGACAGAGGAAGGCAATAACGGAATAGAGGGAATCATCAAGGTTGGAGCCTCGGCAACTCATGAATTGGAGGATGGTTTGGAAGAAAATTATTTAGGTATTCAAGTTCCTAAAACCAAGGGAGAGGAAATTCAAGTTGAAAAGCTTGAGATGGAGATAACATCAATGATATCTCCTAATGGTTTTAACCTTTCATCTTTAGTTAAAAATTTTAATGACGATGACTCTGTGAATTTGCATGGTGATGATGATGGTGAAATTATAAGATTAGTTGAATCTAATGTTAGCAGAGAATGTATACAAAAGTTTGATGACCATTATGTGCTAAGTAATCGGGAATTTGGAAATTGTTTCACTAATAGCCTGTTTGCAATTAGAACTCCAAATTTTGTTGAAAGATGTAATGGAGCTGAACTGGTTGATTTAATTCATTCGACAGATTGCTTTAACATATTTTAGTACTGAGCTTAGGAATATGTATGTTGGAAATTTAGAGGTGTGGAATCCTGGTGAAAAGTTGACATGGCCTAAGTATATTTCGAAAATGAGAATTCAAAGTGGAACTAGTTTCAAAGGGGGGACTGTTTATTTTGAACACGACAGGGTTATGGTTGAGGATTTTGATTTTGATGAATTCATGACTAAGGTTGCTAAGGTTGTTGTTAGTGGTGATAAATGGTTGGTCTCGAATGCTGTTTTTATTCATAAACTAAAGCAGTATTGTGATGCCGTTAAATTTCTGAATGGTTCAATGCTCAAGTTGATAGATTGACTGATTGGAGTTACTTGTGTAAACTGGATAGAAATGATATGAAATTGTTTAATAAAATCAAGGAAAATCTTATTGAATGTGTTCAAGAGAATGGAATTGTGGTAGTAGTTGGGGATTCTTTTCTTGTTGCTTATGTTTTCTCAATGAGAAACAATGGAGTATGAAGGCTCTAAAGTCCTTAACCACCAACAACATGAGTGTACTTTGCCTTTCCGTGAAGAATGATGAAAAATTGCAGCTTGTTAATGCACTTGACAGTACAATTTCACCAAATGAGGGTTCCAAAAGAGTTTATGTGGTGAAAATTGTAAAGACAACTAACTAGTGGCATTGTTAGTTATTTGTTATGATATTGGTCATTTCACCAAATGAGGGTTCCAAAAGAGTTTATGTGGTGAAAATTGTAAAGACAACTAACTAGTGGCATTGTTAGTTATTTGTTGTGATTCTGTGTTTCTGGTTTCACCAATGCTGAGAAGGGATAAAGCATTGTATCATAATGAAAATGTCACATAATTCGTAAATGCATATTATGGTGAGATGGAGCTTTTATGTGCCTTGTAAAAATTTTAAGTGAGTGATAGAGGATTATCTGGAGTTCAAAATTTGTTCATGAGAATTGTAAATAGTGTTCTAAAGAGCTCTTTGTCTCTTAGATTCTTGTTGCTTGAAGACTTGGAGGAAAAAAAACACATTTTTAAATGGCTATAAAAGAACTCTTCTCTTGTGTATGTTATTGCTCATTACAAGTTCATACATTCTTCCACCTAAAAGATTGCAGGACCTACATTGAATCTGTATTTTTGAAGCAAAAAGTACTCTTGTTGGAGTTTGATAGCTTGTTGAGGAGTTTTATATTGGCTATATTTTTCACTAGGGAACTATTCTTCTCAATAATATTGCATCAAGTCAGCGAACTGAATCCAGGGAGTTGAAAAGCAGGCAACAAGAAAAAGAGTTATATAGAAATGATGATGAGATTCATATACTCTTGTGTGACCAAGGAATTGTATCACCAGAAGTTCAGTTGATAAGGAAGGAAAACACTATTATGCTCAGTTGGGTTACTCAAGATCTTGTCAAGAATTGTTGGCATGTTCATAATGACATTGTTCTAGCTTATGTTAATGATGACAAAAATGCAAGTTATAAGGGACGCTGGAGGTGCTGAAGTCTTTGACCCTGGGGGATACTCAATTGTTATATTCATTTTAGAGATAGTTAAAGGTATGAGGGGGATGAAAGTGAGTAATGGTGATACACTACCTATAAGGGTAAATTCCAATAGTGCCTTTCATGAATATTTGATTAAGGAATTCAGGAAATATATTATTGGAAGCTTGAAGAGTAATGATATTGGTCCTGTTAGGAATCAAGTATTTAGAAGCACTGTTGTTTGGTCTGCTAATATTGGTCCTGTTAGGAATCAAGTATTTAGAAGCACTGTTGTTTGGTCTGCTGGAGTAGAAGGGCAACTCTTGGATGCTCACTTGTGTAAGTCATTAATAAAAGCAGTTGTTTACCTCAGGCAGTGTCATTTCAAAAAGAAAAGAGGTGACAATTGTTGATATTATATCAATATGTGATTTGATTATTTTTGTGTATAGTTGAGGTCAATGCCTTCACGGAAAGGACTGGGAAAATGCAGAGGACATGAACTGAAGTTTGTACTAGGAAAATGCAGAGGACATGAACTGAAGTTTGTACTTGTTTTAAAGGGGGAACAATGGCTATAAAAATGAGCATGGTTTTAGTTGAGTTAAAATTTCAAGTTAAGGATTTCTTAAGTTTTGAGACATTACTTTCGGCTTGGTCTATTGGGATGATATCATTTACTAACCAACTTCAATTTTTGAGAAAATTGGATTAAAAAAAGGTGCCATTTTGAGCTCTATTGTGGAGGATGATGGGATAGTAGTTTATTCTGGAGTAGTACAAGCTTGCCCAGGAGATGAAATTCAGATTACTAAGAAATTCAGTAGCCACATGTTTCCTATTTTTTGTAAATGTGCTTTAACAGAGGGACCACAAACTGTTAATGCATGTTCATTGCAAAAATTTCTTCAAAATTTGAGTAAACCCCGACAGAAGCAAAAAGGAGTGGAGTATTTGAAGAATTATGAGGATTTTAAAATAAGCAAAGTTTTTGGAAATCTGATTGTGGTTTTGAGCCTTAGCAACTATCACAGGGGTGAGCAACAGGAACATTATGGAGGACTTAGATCTTTATCATTTTGTCAAGCTTGAGGACAAGCGTTACTTATGTTGAAGGGATTGTCATGGAATTAATTATTTTCCAAGGTTAATTATGTAAATTACAGTGATTATTAGAACACTGTCGTTTAGTGTCTTTTGTGAAGATTGGGGAGCAGGTATATTTGTTCCAGCCCCGATCATTTTTTAGGTTATGTTCATTGTAGTCTAATTTTTCTTATCTAAAGTTCTTCCCTTCTTCCTTCAATTTCTTGTGCTTCTCATCTATCTGTTTCTCATATCCTACAATTCTTTCTAATTCTTTTACTCTTCTGTACTAATTTAGACTTAAAGACCTGACAAGTTGATCATGTGATCACTTGTGGATTAAGGATGCCCAGTTCTTCAATTAGACCAAATTAATTAATTTGGTCCAGCCCACTCTTTTAATCACCTCCAACTCATGAATTATTTTCGTCCAGCCCACTCTTTTTAATAATCTCCAACTCATGGGTTATTTTGGTCCACCCCACTATTTTTAACCATCTCCAATTCATGGGTCAAGTTGCATGGATGGGCTCGTCCAAATTTAGGCTTAGTTAATTAAATGGGTTGATCAAATTAATCTCCATTGACCCATTTAATTTAATTTGGCAAATCCGGTGTTGACCCCAATAGACTTGACTTTGATGTTGACTATGGATTTTTGCATAACTCAGCTTCGGCTGTTTTCACCAAAAAAAAGAAAGTAATTAAAAAAATTATAATTTGCAGAAGAAAAGGGAAGCAGTAATTAAAGGAAAATAGTAGTTAAACTTCTATTAATTTAAAGAAAGAATGAGAAAAATTAAATTTATAAATCTTTGAAGGAAATTAAATATTTAAATAAAAAATAATATATTTACATTTTTATCAAGGGTAAATATGCCATTTGCATGAATGATAAACATGACATTTTATTTGTAAGGGTAAAAAGTTACAGATAAACTAAAAACAAGGGGGGTCATTTGTAGCTTTTTAAACCACAGGGAGGTCATTAATAACTTTCGTAAACCACACGAGGGTTTTGGAGAATTTACCCTATGTTTTATTTTCTTAATACATTGTGGCCAATCAAAAGTTTAAATTTGCAGGAAAGTTTTGTGTGTTCAATAGTTTATGTGAAATTTGATGGATTGATAAAGTTGATTGGGTGATGATTGTTTAATAAGATGTTATCTTTTGTTGAGTGTTGTTTTTAGTTTTCTTGTTTTATCTTCAGGATTGATCAAATTTGGTGAATTTTTAATTTTTTCTTTTTTTTCTTCTGTGTAAACAAGTAAAGAAATAAATGAGAACTTCCATAAAAAGTGATTAGATAGTTATTCTTGAGTTAAAGTTAATCAGTGAGAGGAAGTAATTCTTATAATCAATGATATTTTTGGGGAAAAAAAAATCTCAAATTAAAGGTAAAGAAAGTGAAGTAAATGTTCATCGAGTAGTCTATGCTTGTGTGCGAAGTTTGAAACCTTAAACTGTATCTTTTAGGAGCACAATAGTGGGGAACATTGATGCCATCTATTACCTTACAAAAAAATGTAGCTTTGTGGGAGTTTTATGAAATGTTATGAGCATTGTTAACTATACTCGACCATTCTCATGGTAGTTAACTCTACCTCTTGGTGTGATCATTGTTTGTGTCTTTATTGTGATTTGGATAAGACATTGGCGTTCATTGAATTCATTGAATGAAAACAGGGAAAATGTTTCCCCTCTGCTAAAAAATTGTTATTAGGAACTTCTTTTACGAAATATGGCTTAAGTGAACTTTTATAAGTGAGTTCAGAAATAACAGTTGAAAACCCAACAAATAAGGTGAGAAGGTACTCTAGTGTTTTTAACCTTTCTGTATAAATTATACCACTATTAGGGTTAGCACAGTGTGAAATCTAGGAGAAAGAAAATTTTAATTTGAAAAGAGAGGGAATAAAAGCCCCAAATGTGACGCCTCGGCCCGGCCCCCCTTCCTGGGAAGAAGTTCCCGACGAGAAAGCGCGAGCCGGTTCCATACAGAGCTCTCGCTCAATAAATCGATACAGATTATAATAAAGAAAATTGTAACTCCTTATTATTAATATAGCAAGTCAAGAAATAAAGCACAACGGAAATTAAACAAGTGTTTGAGGATGGCCATAGGCCAAATTATCCTCCCAAAATCTTGTACTTGTACTAGTTATTACAAAGTGTTCGTCTTTATTGATTCCTGGCACCCATCGGCCTTACCTCTAGCGTCACTCGAGTCAAGCCCCTGTAACAAATAAATAAAGGGGAAATGGGTGAGCTTAACTATGCTCATTGAGAGACCTCAGGGTTTATCAAAATCCCACCGTAACTCTTTATAAAAAGGCCGGGCAAACAAGTAAAGAGTTCATGCATATATCCATACATATCAGTGGAAGTATAATCATTCGCGTCAGGCAAATCAAGTAAGTCACGCAAGTAAAGTAGTCAAGCAAGTTGGGTAGTATAGGCAAGTAAATGACAAATACTGAGGCAAGCATGGCAGCATAGATGCAACATTCATATGCAACACATTTGAGTCACTAGACTCCTAGCAAGAAGATTGCTCGGTCTAGCCTTCTCGCATTAAAGCTAAGTCGAAATCTATTCATGTTTTCAGGCTCTTCATGTTTTGATGGTTTGCCCCTACAACAGCAGTATCGGTAGAACAGGGTATGCTCGACTGCAGGGGTTTTGGATCCTTGTCTTTTCACATTTCGGGCCATCTGGTATTCCTCTCATTAGAAGGAGTGTCGACTAACTGTGACACAAACTTTCGCCGGCAAGCCCTACATAGCGGGAAAGTAGCTACTATCTAGTCATGCTGGAAAACTCGGAGCCCAAGTCTTATCTGGTATGTTCTCAGATCGATTTCACGCTAAGGTGATCATGACAACCCTAGCATGATTCATACATTTCTAGATGCATACTGATGTTATGTGACTTACCATGAGAAGTATATCATCCTTCTTGGCCAGTACGTCATGCTTTCATATCATTATAAGCATACATAGTTGCACGTAAGTAGGTTATCATGTCAAGTCAAACATGGTACATAATAATCATTTCATGGCATTATCATGTTAAACAGGCACGTAGCATATAAATATACATTCTTAACATCAAGTCATATCGGGAAATAAGCACATTGTGAGGCGTGAGAAACCTCGTTAGGAAAATAGTCAAGCAATGTACCTATAGGGACACACAAGTGCTACGTAGATAGTTCACTAAGTCTTTGTAAAACTAGCGAGTAATCCCTCACCTTGAGATCGGGAAAGCGAGCTCGTACGACTTTGGTCAACTTCGGGTTAACGTTTTACCGTCAGCTCCTGTGGATAACGTTAAGCAGATTAGGAGCAGACTAATAGTTCGTTGACTTCCTAGGCAAGGTTGACTTTTTGGTCCACTAGGGTTGACTTTGACCTTTAGGCTTAAGGTTGACTTTTTGGGTAAACTTTGACTTTTTGGGTCAATTGGGTTTTACTTTGGACTTTTGGGTCAACTTTGGTCAACTTGGGTCAAGTCTAACTTTTCGGGTTGATTAGGGTTAACTCTTGACTTAGGTCAAAGGGTCAAGTCAATTCAAGTGGGGTCAAGGTCAAGTGGTTCAAGTCAAGTCAGGTCAAGGGGTTCATGTCGAGTCAGGTCAAGCTAAGGTCAAGTGGTTCGAGCCAGGTCAGGTCAAATGGTTCAAGTCAAGAGTCTAGTCAAGTCAAGAGGCTAGTCAAGTCAAGTGGTTCAAGTCGGGTCAGGTCAAGCTAAGGTCAAGTGGTTTGAGCCAAGTCAATTCAATTGGTTCAAGTCAGGTTAGGTCAAGCTAAGGTCAAGTGGTTCAAGGTTCAAGTTTCAGGTCGGTGGCCTGGTTTGAGTGATTGTGCGAGAGCTCGTGCGAGTCGCATAGCTGCTCGCACGCCTGGGACTGTACGAGTCCTTGTGCGAGTAGCACAAGAACCCGCACGTCTGGGCAAGTTCTGGCCCAGAACTTCTAGTTTGGGATAGCCTTTTCGAGGGCACCGTTTTTGCGTTTCTAGCTCGTTCTTTCCCATTCCAAACACTCTAGATCAGAGACTAATAATGGCTCTATTGAAAACAACCAAAACATGGCAAATCTAACCATTCTAACCCCATTTAATTTGGCCACGAACATGCTTACGAACATGGTTTTCCAAATTTTACATACTTTTGATTATTTGCTAAATTAAATCCGTCGATTTGCAACCCATTAAACTAGATGCATCAATCCTATGCGGCAGGCAACCTCTTTAGAACGTACTAACATCCTAACATCATGCTTGCTACTGATTAAACATGCAAACCCATTTAATTTCATTTTAAGATTCCAAATATACCATTCATGCCTCTGAATCTAGCAATAACTATGGATTTGGTACTTATAGTGAGGTCCTATGATTACCACGATCTCCTAAGCAGTTTTGAACGGAATGGACCATATGGCAGTGACGTTCTCCGGCAACGGCGGCCGCTGCTTTGCTTCTCACGAGATTTCCTAATTTTTTGAGCTGAACTTTTTGTTTGGCTATTAAGTTTTTAATTCAGAGTTAAAGGTGCTTGTATAGGCATCCATTAGGTCTAGGAGTAGGGTAGAAACAATCCAACAGATCTCAAATTCGTGGGTTTTCGAATACAAGATAGGATAGGATTTTAATTTCAAAATTTTTGGATTCCCGCGACTGGGCGTCGTGCAAGTTGTCATGCGACTCGCACGAGGTCTCGCTTGTGTGTGAGTTGTCGTGCTACTCGCATGTCCGCTCGTATAGGAAGTCTTCATGCGTGGCAAGGCTCTGTGCTAGCCTCGTGGCTTCGCGTCGTCTATCGGGCTTTTGCTCCATTCGACGGTCCTTTCACGTACCTCCCAGGGTACCATATTCCCACGTTTATTTCCATGATCCTATGCTATGCAAAGTTCATACTCCTTCCTAAGTTACTTGTGGAGTGTATCACACATCATAGGCACATAACAATTTAACACACGATCAAGCAAGAAAGTCACGTTTCAAGTCAGGCACGAATATTAAATCAAAATTTCTGATTTTTATGATTTTTCTCCCTAAGGGTTTCGCTCTGAAAATATGGGGCCTCACACCAGTGATTTCTAACGTAATGGTCACTAGGCCTTAGTCAAGGAGAGTAGGTTGATGAAGGGGAATTAATCCTTAATTAGTAGAATGCTCATTGTCACATTTGAGATTGGTGAAAGTAAATGAAAGTGGTATCTTAAACATATGCACGATTTGGGTTAAGGTGGTAAATAAGTACTTGTTAGCTTTGATGGATTTTTTTTATACATTTATTTTTTTGACTAACTTGGTAAAATTGGGGCATAACATTTAATTGAATATTTGCCATGTGAGATTAGAGGTTTGAATGTTTGATCACTTCTTCTAAGTAACTAAATTGATTTTTTTATTTTTATGTGAAACAATTATGAGAATTTGGTGCTATCTTCTTCGCTTTTGTTATTTCGATGTGTTGGTTTTTTGGTAGTAATCTTGCTTAAGGACAAGCAAGGATTTAAGTCTAGGGAGCAATGCACAAGCTATATTACATAAATTTTACCGTTTTTATTTAACCAATCAATTGATTTTGTGTAAAGATGTTAAATTAAAGCTTATATCCCATGAATTACTTATCATTCATCCTTATGTGCAGCCTTGTCAAGAGGTGGAAAAAAAAAACTAGAAGAAAAAGACTCCACGCCACAACATGCACAGGTGGTAAATAAGTCTTAGCCATTTATTTTGTTTGGTGGGGATAACAATTGATATTGCCATGTGAGATTAGAGGTTTGAATGTTTGATCACTTCTTCTAAGTAACTAAATTGATTTTTTATTTTTATGTGAAACAATTATGAGAATTTGGTGCTATCTTCTTCGCTTTTGTTATTTCGATGTGTTGGTTTTTTGGTAGTAATCTTGCTTAAGGACAAGCAAGGATTTAAGTCTAGGGAGCAATGCACAAGCTATATTACATAAATTTTACCGTTTTTATTTAACCAATCAATTGATTTTGTGTAAAGATGTTAAATTAAAGCTTATATCCCATGAATTACTTATCATTCATCCTTATGTGCAGCCTTGTCAAGAGGTGGAAAAAAAAAACTAGAAGAAAAAGACTCCACGCCACAACATGCTAATCTTAGCCATGTTTTGGTGTGATAAAAAGAAAATCAGAGACCAAATGTGTCACACCACGTTGTTACAATTTCAAAATGTCAAAGCGTGAAAACGAAGAACTGGAGAAGAAAAAGTAACAACGTTGAGATGTGACAAAAGTGCATGCGACGGTGTGAAACACATATGTAATTACTAAAATTCATATATTTCAGCGTTTGTAATTTGGTCCCTATGCTCTTGGGCATTTATGTTCTGAGTTTTTTCGGTCTTTGAGAGTATAAAAACGACAGTGACCCCAAAATTGTGGAGAGGATGCTACACACCATGTAATAGCTTAGGATATTTTTTTCTTCTCTTTTAATGATTTCACTATTTTTTACCCTTTTTTAAGTGAACTTTGTGTGAGGTAGCCCATTTCCTTGGAATTGTGGTTGCGAATCGAAAGATGCATTGTTAGATTATTTGCTTCTTGGGAAGTGGCAATGATTCTCACTCCATTATTTAGTTTAGACCTTTATACAATGGAATTTGATTTTATATATTTTATTAGGCGAATTACATTCCCCCCCCCCCCCCCCCCCCCCCGAGGTCCGAGGTTTGGCTAAATTACAAAAGCACATTCCTTGTTTGGTTAAATAACAAAAACCCCCTTGATTGGCAGGCGAGTTATAATTTCACCCCTAAGGTTTGGGTAAATTTCAAAATTACCCTCTTAGTTTGATTAAATAACAAAAATCTCCTTGACCAATAGAGAAATTACATTTTCCCCCTGAGGTTTGGGTAAATTACAAAATGACTCTCCTAATTTGATTATAAACTTAACCCATTTAAAATTCAAATAATGACATAAACATTACACATCTAGAAAGACTAAAGTCCTCCTAACTTAATCTATCTAAAATTTGAAGATCAAAATGCCCTTCACAAAAACACAAATCAATAGTTAAAATTCATGATTTATTACACTAAGATAAAAGGAAGCTTTTTCTATTTCTCAAATAAAAACATTGGTAATGATTGCTTTTTCAATTCTAGAAGATGTCGTAGGTGATGATATTTTTGACAAACTTATCTCTTCGTGACTGCAAATCTGGTATGGGAGTCAGTAATAATGCAACATTTAGAGAAAAATTTGTCGAAATTATCTTCACTTACCGACTCTTCGAGGGTTGAAAACGATATTCATTAATGAGTGTTTGAAAATAGAAAAAAAACTTTATTTTTTCTTGGCATAATAAATCATAAATTTTGAATGTTCCTTTATGTCTTTATGAAGGGCATTTTGATCTTCAAAATTTAGATAAATTAAGTTAGGGGTACTTTAGTCTTCCCAAGTATATAATGTATATGTCATGATTTGATTTTTAAATGAGTCAATTTTATAATCAAATTAGGAGGGCTATCTTGTAATTTATCCAAATCTCAGGGAGGGAAATGTAATTCCCCTACTTGTCATGTGACACCCCAGATTCACCATCCAGCATACAAGGGACTGGCTTCACCGGATGCCTGGCTGGTTTGCACCAGGACTCAGTATCGTTCAGAACAAACCAACCATTCTTTATTTCAACAATCCTAATTCTATTACATAGCCCTATTTTACAATATTCACAAAAATACAGACTAATTAAATTCCTCTAGCTCTTCAACTTCAACCAGCTACCACAAGGTTCCGGTCGTCCTAACCTCAATAGTGGGTCCAGTCATCCGAGTACAACCTATTGTAACAATTTATTGAAAACAGAAAATAAAATAGAAAAATGGAAAGAGCCAATGCCCAATGAGAGTTCACCATTTTTGCAAACATTTACCGAGTTGCATAAATTACCCATGCATATAATTCAGGCAACTCCTAACATATAGCAGTCATGACCCAAACAATAATCATAGACATATAATGAGGATGAAGGGCAGCTGTCAAAGTTCTATGTAAACGATGATCGTACCGACAGTTCACCTCGTCATTCATACATATTTCTCATGTTCATATTATTCATATCATCATGTCTTTTCGGGCTTTATGAATAGTCAAGATTTCCAAACGAATCCTTTGCAGTGTAAAGCATATTGAATAGTCAAGATTTCCTTGGCCATATAAAGCGTATCGAACAGTAAGGATTCCCGAACGAATCCCTAGCCATAAAAAGCATATTGAACAGTCAGGATTCCCAAATGAATCCCTAGCCGTATAAAGCATATTAAACAGTCAAGATTTCCTTGGCCGTGAAAAGCGTATTGAACAGTCAAGATTTCAAAACGAATCCTTGGCCATATAAAGTATATTGAACAGTCAGGATTCCCAAACGAATCCCTGGCCGTATAAAGCATATTGAACAGTCAAGATTTCCTTGGTCGTATAAAGCGTATTGAACAGTTAAAATTTCCCAAATGAATCCTTGGCCATATAAAGCATATTGAACAACCAAGATTTCCTTGGCCATATAAAGCGTATTGAACAGTCAGGTTTCCCAAACAAATCCCTGGCCGTGTAAACATTTAATAATCGTACTAAATAGGGATCCTGACTCATATATCACATGTTCCAGTACAAAACGAGAGTTTATTCACATTTTCACACATATACATGTTTTGTAGCAGATTATGTAATAATGAATAGACTTTTCAAATCTCAAACATTTTATGCATTTTTCAAAAGTTTGTAAAACATGCCCTCACGACTCCGATTCAGGTTCAATTATTAACTGCGTTAAAACGGTATCCATTTTCAGTGAGAAACTCACCTCAGTCCGAAGATCTAAGTTCGCGTATTAGCTATCTAACAGATCTGCATATATTTCAAATTCTGGCAATTCAGTACTAATTCTAATTAACAGAATTCTAATTTCTAATGTATTCCAGAAATTAACTAAATAAGGGCATATGGTAATTTACCTATTTTTTCGTAAAAGACATATCTATAGGAAATAAGTATTTTAGAAATTAGCTAATTTGATAACTACGAAAGCATAATAATTATAACTTTAAGAAAAATATAACTATTATACTGAAAAACTCAAATTTAAGGAATTGATAATCTTTAAACATTATTTCTACTTTATTTCGTAAATAGTCCAAAATGGGACAAAACTTATAAAATTAATACTTAAGAAAATAAAAGTGTAAAATAAAAGGATTTATAAAAAAATAACTAAAAGAAATCAAAATTGTGAAAATTAATTTTTCTCTTTTGGATCGGTTTTACCTGATAGTAAATCGATCAAAACCGATTTGAAAATTGCAGGAAGGTCCCGGATTGGTTTTTCTCGATTTCTAACAGGTTAAAACTGATTCATTATTTGCAAACTAGTCCCTAATTAATTTTCTTAGTTCAAAATCGATAAAACTAATTTCCAATCGATTTTACCCATTTCGGAAACAGGTAGAACCGGTTTTCCTTGGGCTTGAATCAGTTTTACCCGATTCCGAATCGGTTAAAACTGATTCATGCCCAAAAAACTTGGTTTCTAAGTTTTCTTCAGGTTTCCAAAGAAATTTCACAAAAATCATCTTTCTTCTTTTCTTTTGCCTGAAATCAATTCTACAACATCCATGCATCATTTCTGATATCTCCTAACCAAGAATTCATACTAACAACAAGATTAAAACTTAAAATTTCTTAAAATTCTTAAAACTTCAAGATATGCATTATTTTCTAAAAACCAACCGAAAGAATCCGTTGAATTCCTTAACAGTACTTTCCGAATTCCTCCTAACACCAAATCCACGGCTCTGATATCAACCTTTAGTTTCAAGCTTTGTGGTCAAAGCTTTTCTTCTTTCTTTTTCTTCTTCTCCTTCTTGTTCCTATCCTTTCTTTTGTTTCTAGATTAGGGTGTCTTTTGGGCAGAGTTTCGATGAAGAAGAACGGCTAGGGAGGGGGTATTTATAGGCAAAGTTTCCTAATGAGACAATAAGTCCGTTCTTATCCCAAATTCTTTTTTTCAATTCCAGTACCGAATCTGTTTTAACTGATTGGGAACTGGTTATAACCGATTGGAATCGGTTTTCATACTTTTGGAATCGTGTATACCCAATTCATTCACCCTCAAATCGGTTTTACCCTTTTCCAAATTTGGTAAAACCGTTTGGAGATCGGTTAGATTTTTTTTCTACTTTTTCAAATCGGGTCTACCCGTTTAAAATTGGGTAGAACCTTTTCGGGAAGCGGTGGAATCAGTTTTACCCTATTCCGAATCGGTATAACTGATTCCTTATCTTTTAGAATCGGTTTTACCCTTTTCCAATCGGGTAAAACCGTTTGACTTATCCATCCAATCGGTTTTACCTATTTTTGAATAAGGTAAAACCGAATGGAAGGTTTGGACAATTGGTTTTACCCTTTTTTGAATCGGGTAAAACCGATTGGTTATATTTTCTAATTTTCTATTTCCATTATTTTCTGATTTTCTTTATTCTTCTTATTCCTATTTTCAAAAATTCCATAACTTCCTAAATCATAATATTCCTAATCACATCATATCTTATGAAATTAAGAACTAAAGTTATCAACTTAATTCGCATAGATAAAGATTTGAAATCGAACTATGGAAATTCTTTTGAAAATAGAATAGTTTTATGATTTTTATAAAATTTTCTAGGAGAATAGTTTTTAATAATAATAACTTCCTATAATTTATTAAATGTTCATAAAATATTTTTAAATATCTTGATATACTTTTTAGAGGTGAATTTTCGTCCTCGAAATTCTTCACTAGTTTTGACTTAAGCTAAGCATAGACAATGTTTAACTTCTAGGTTGTCTTGATCTTTAACCACTACGGTGAGGGTTGATCGAATACTAGTTACCTTACCCATATTCATACTAGTTTTCCAACCGTCAGGCTAAGTCATCATGTTTAATTCCCTGACTTGGATTCTAGCTATATACGCTTTTCGACCAAGCGTCCTGGCTACTCCATTTGCTTTTCAAAAATGGTATTTAATAGGTACTTGAGGATTAGTAAAATCTCAAAGATCGTTCCATAAAGGTAGGGTTTCCCTTTCTAAAAAGAAGTATTACAACTGCCAACTCAAGGTTATGAGTTGGATAATTTTGCTTTCATAAGATCTTCGACCGACTTGCTACCTAGGAAACAACCTTTCCATCCAGTATTAACACATTTCCAATCCTCCCAAGGAAGTATCAAGATAACCCTCAAAGTTATCCTTTCTTGCGGTAAGGTTAAGAATTGGAGCAATAGTTAGTCTAACTTGTGAAAATGAATTTCCATTTTAGAGTTTTATTCGAACTTTATATATATACTGTCAATCTAGTCAATGGTTTGACTAGCTTTGAGAAGTTTCTAATGAAGCATTAGTATTATCTAATCTAGAAACACTAAATCGTAGTCACATTTCTAGGTGAATTTCATTTTGTCATGTTTTCTATTCCGGGCAAATATACAGCTGTCTAATGTTCAAATGTAATAGGTCCTAAGAAAACCACTTCACCTACTAAAATTCATATTTACTTAACTTGGGTTCCGTTAATATCTGAAGTACTATTCCAAAGTATTTCTAAGATTTTTCAACCTATTAGAAATAGTAAAAAGGTCGTCTATAACCTTTCTACATAATTGGTTCAGGTAAGGTTGAAATCATGGTGCATTAAGTCCGTGAACGTAGCCGGAGTAATTCAATAAAATACTTAAATATAGGGAGTGCCCCTACTACTATGTCTATACTAAACTCAACCTCTTGGTTGGGTAATAAGGGAATTAATTTTCTAGGAAAACTTTAAGAAAATCTTTAAGAGTAGGCTTAGCGTTGGTTGGTTCTATTGGATGATTAATTAGGTAAGCTATGTTTCATAAATTTTCTAGCTTAAATAACAAAATAAGGGCTGACACTTTCCCCCTTAAGGTCATATTTACTTCAACTTGGGTTCCCTTAGATGCCATAGTTCAAACTTCCTTGTTTAATATTCGTAACTGGATATCATATTTAGAAAATCAATCCATATTAAGAGTACTTCTTATTCCCTTCACGGTAATAAAATCAAACCTACGGTAAATGTCTTCCTTCAATTTTAAATTCTCATTCTCTATATATTTTACCAGCAATACTTTGGGTAAAAATCATCCATACCCCCCTCAGGTTTCATAAAGTGGCAATGACGCCCCCTCAGGTTTCATAAAGTAGCAAAGAGACCCCTTTAGTGCTTTTTCCGTCAAGTTTTCTGTCAAAATTTTATAATTTGACACTATTATGCTTATTCAAAAGCTTTTACAGTATTAAATTCTACCTCCTCATCCCTTGAGATTGACTACAACCTCTTAAAAGCAAATTTTTATTTTTATTTTTATAAATACAAGTAATTAGCAATTTTTCGTGAAAATAGTAAATTAATTTTTGTGCAAATTAATTTACTTTTTTTTTTATATGTGGCTTAAGTGCTCTTTTGTTTGCACGAAAATTAATTTAGTTTTTTTTAATATGTGGCTTAAGTGCTCTTTTGTTTGTTATATATGTTTTAGGGAAATTCAAAAAAAAAATTAAGTAAACAAGAAGACAAACTCTTTTGATTGTTCATTATTTCAACTTTTGATTCTTTATTGGTTTTATTTATATCTTTTACAATCAATTTTATATTTTGTAATAATATTCCCTCATTTTATTATTTTTACTATTCAGCTATGCAATTTTATACTTTTAATACATTTTCTTACATTTATCAAAATTTTCCAAAATTACATTTTAAAAAACATCATTTTAGATGAACTAATGTATAGTATACTTAAATACATTTTATCTGAGGGAAAAAAAAATAGTGATATAGACTTTTCTTATTTAAACAAATTGATGATTACTTATATATATATATAAAAAAAAATTGCTTTTAAGAGGTTGCAGTCAATCTCAAGGGATGAGGAGGTAAAATTTAATAATGTAAAAGCTTTTGAATAAGAGTAATAGGGTCAAATTAAAAAATTTTGACAGAAGACATGACAAAAAAAGCACTAAAGGGGTCCTTTGCTACTTTATGAAACCTGAGAGGGTGTCATTGCCACTTTATGAAACCTGAGAGGGTGTGGATGATTTTTACCCGTAATACTTTGGTTATCACTAACAGGGTACTAACTTCTAATAACAGTTCATTCTTAAAATGTATATTATTAATAAAATCAAGACTAATAACTAAAAGCAATGAACAAGGGTAAATTAAAACTTTTAACTAGTTGTACCACCATAATAGAAAGTTTTAATTACATCAGGGCTTAGAACAACTATGGCAACTAAGGGTTTATTTTCACCAGCGCCTATATTCTTCTGCGGCTACTGGTTCATTATTTAGATCGAGAGGGTCCGCCATTTGAACTTTCCAGTGTCTTGGGCACTGTGGTACCCGATGCTCTAAGCTAACACACTTGTAACATCTACCACCTTGCGCCAACAAGTCCTTTCTTGGTGTCTATTTCATCCACAAAAAGTACATTTATGGAAAGCCGTACTTGGCGGGTTAGGGTTTCGGGTTAGCCCTGCTTCTCTAGAGTGTTGTCCAGGTGCCAACTTACGATCCTAATTTTTTCAAACTATATGGTTTGTATTTCTCTAGGGTTTGGGTATCTAGTTCAAATTAGCATGTCAATACATCTGACTCTCTCGGTTTACTCTTCTTGCCTCTTCCCCCTAAAGGGCACTTTCTACCTCATCTACAAATGATTCATGGCGAGATACAGCCAAAGCTTCTCGCAATTCAATCTGAAGTCCTTGAATGAATCGTTTCTTCCTCTGGACATCAGTACTAACTAAGGCAGGTACATATTTAGAGAGCTGGGTAAATTTAGCCTTATACTTGGAAACGCTCATTGCTCCTTGTTGTAACTCTATAAAGGCATTTTCCCTTCTCTCTTGAATAATTACGGGAATGTACTTTGCCTTGAACTCGAGTGCAAAGTTCTTCGAGGTTTTGAGAGTCTGAATGATAACTGAACCAGGGTCCACCAATCCCTGGCGTATTTGTCTAGCTGGAAGATGGCAAAATTAACCTTCCTTTCCTCAGAGTAATCCAAGGCACGGAAGATAGTCTTCATTACTTCTAACTAGTTTTTCGTAGCCTCATCTCCCATCTTACCATTAAACTTAGGTGGACGAAACTTTTGGAATCTCTCCAAAGCCACATCCTCTGTCTCAGCATAACGGTGAGGTTCACCTTATCCCTTACGCTGGGTTATAACATTGGTTACTTGCTGTAACATAGCAGTAACCTGTTCAGCAAAATGCTGTAGTCCTTGTTCCTCCTGCATTGGTTCATCTTGCTCCTATTCCTCATTCTCTCTCGAGACCTGTCCTTGGCCAATGTCAAAATTGTCTCTCTCGTTCTCCATTGCCTGTCCCTGCAATAGGTCAATAGAAATTAGTCATTTTCCTATAGTTTAATCTGTTGAGTACCTATATATAGTTTTAAAAATAAGTGTTCTATTGTATGTATATATATATATATATTAAAATAGGGAAACAGAAAAATATATAAAAGCATTACATGCTTTTATTCAAGAAGAACATAACAATGGTCTGCAAAGAACTATTCAAAAACATCTGACAACTTTAATGTTATACCCGTTTAACTCGCATGAAGGAAATTTCAAAAAGTTAACTTTAGGCTGGCCATCCCCAAGTGAATTAACCATAATTTCCTACCATGAATCAATCAGTAATAACATTATACTTATATCTTTTCAATTCAAGTCAAGCTATTCAGGGAAGCTTTCGAGAATTCAATCCTACCTATTAAGGTCACTCTAAATCTGGACAAAGCATAGCTGATCCCATAACTCACATATACTTGTAACGCTTTTATTCTAAGCAATCTCATACCTAGGTCCTTGTTCAACCTACAAGTTCTTAGGCGTCCCAAGTCTTAATGCTCTGATACCATAACAATGACCCCTCATATTCACCATCCCGCATACAAGGGACTGGCTTCACCGGATGCCTGGTTGGTTCGCACCAGGACTCAGTATCGTTTAGAACAAACCAACCATTCTTTATTTTAATAATGCCAGTTCTATTACACAACCCTATTTTACAATATTCTCAAAAATACAGACTAATTAAAATCTTCTCGCTCTTCAACTTCAATCAGCTACCACAAGGTTCCGGTCATCCTAACCTCAATAACGGGTCCAGTCATCCAGGTATAACCTATTGTAACAATTTTAAGGAAAACAGAAAACAAAACAGAAAAATGGAATGAGCCCATGCCCAGTGAGAATTCATCGTTTTCGCAAACATTTACCTAGTTGTATAAATTACCCCTGCATATTATTCAGGCAAATCCTAACATATAGCAATCATGACCAAAGTAGTAATCACATGCATATAATGAGGATGAAGGGCAGCTGTCAAAGCTCTATATGAACGATGAATGAACCGACAGTTTACCTCGGCATTCATACATATTTCTCATCTTCATATTATTCATATCATCATGTCTTTTAGGGCATTAAGAATAGTCAAAATTCCCAAACGAATCCTTGGGCGTATAAATCATATTGAATAGTAAAGATTTCCTCGACCGTAAAAGCGTATTGAACAGTCAAGATTTCCTTAGCCGTATAAAGCGTATCAAACAGTAAGGATTCCCAAATGAATCCCTGGCCGCATAAAGCATATTGAACAGTCAAGATTTCCTTGGCAGTATAAAGCGTATTGAACAGTTAAGATTCCCCAAACGAATCCTTGGCCGTATAAAGCATATTGAACAATCAGGATTCCCAAACGAATCCCTGGTCGTATAAAGCATATTGAACAGTCAGATTTCATTGGCCGTATAAAGCATATTGAACAGTTAAGATTCCCCAAACGAATCCTTTGCCGTATAAAGCATATTGAACAGTCAAGATTTCCTTGGCCGTATAAAGCTTATTGAACAATCAGGATTCCCAAACGAATCCCTGGCCACATAAACATTTAATAATCATACTAAACAGGGATCCTCACTCAGATATCCCATGTTCCAGTACAAAACGAGAGTTTATTCACATTGTCACACATATACATACTTTATAGCAGATTATGTAATCATGAATAGACTTTTCAAATCTCAAACATTTTATGCATGATTTTCCAAAAGTTTGTAAAGCATGCCCTCACAACGACTCTGATTCTGGTTCAATTATTAACTGCGTTAAAACGGTATCCATTTTCAGTGAGAAACTCACCTCAGTCCGAAGATCTAAGCTCACGTACTAGCTATCAACATATCTGCATATATTTCAAATTCTGGCAATTCAGTACTAATTCTAACTAACAGAATTTTAATTTCTAATGTATTCCAGAAATTAACTAAATAAGGGCATAACGGTAATTTACCTATTTTTTCGTAAAAGACATATCTATAGAAATTAGCTAATTTGATAACTACGAAAGCATAATAATTATAGCTTTAAGAAAAATATAACTATTATGCCGAAAAACTAAAATTTAAGGAATTGATAATCTTTAAACATTATTTCTACTTTATTTCATAAATAGTCCAAAATGGGACAAAACTTATAAAATTAATACTTAAGAAAATAAAAGTGTAAAATAAAAAGGATTTATAAAGAAATAACTAAAAGAAATCAAAATTGTGAAAAATCAAAATTTCTCTTTTGGATCAGTTTTACCTGATAGTAAATCGACCAAAACCAATTTGAAAATTGCAAAAAGGTCTCGGATTGGTTTTTCCCAATTTCTAACCGGCTAAAACCAATCCGTTATATGCAAAATAGTCCCTAATTATTTTTCTTATTTCAAAATCAATAAAAACTAATTTCCAATCGGGTTTACCCATTTCGCAAATGGGTAGGACCGGTTTTCCTTGGGCTTGAATCGGTTTGACCCGATTCCGAATCGATTAAAACTGATTCGTGCCCAGAAAACTTGGTTTCCACGGGTTTCCAAAGAAATTCCCCAAAAATCATCTTTCTTGTTTTCTTTTGCCTAAAATCAATTCTACAACATCCATGCATCATTTCTAATATCTCCTATCCTAGAATTCATACTAACAACAAGATCAAAACTTAAAATTTCTTAAAATTCTTAAAACTTCAAGATATGCATTATTTTGTAAAAACCAACCGAAATAATCCGTTGAATTCCTTACCGGTACGTTCCAAATTCCTCCTAACACCAAATCCACAGCTCCGAGATCAACCTTTAGCTTCAAGCTTTGTGTTCAAAGCTTTTTTTCTTTCTTTTTGTTCTTCTCCTTCTTCTTCCTATCCTTTCTTTTCTTTCTAGTTTAGGGTGGCTTTTGGGTAGAGTTTCAGTGAAGAAGAATGGCTAGGGAGGGGGTATTTATTGGCAAAGTTGCCTAATGAGACAACAAGTCCGTTTTTATCCTGAAATTTTATTTTTTTTCAATTCCAGTCCCGAATCGGTTTTAACCGATTGGGAACCAGTTATAACCGATTGGAATCGGTTTTCACCCTTTTGGAATTGGGTATATCCGATTCATTAACCCTCCAATCGGTCATTTTCAAAATTGGGTAAAATCGTTTGGAGGTCGGTTAGATTTTTTTTCTACTTTTCAAATCGGGTTTACTCATTTAAAATCAGGTAGAATATTTTCAAGAAGTGGTGGAATCGGTTTTGGCTGATTCCGAATTGGTATAACCGATTCCTTATCATTAAGAATCGGTTTTACCCTTTTCTAATTGGATAAAACCGTTTGGCTTATCCATCCACTTGGTTTTACCCGTTTTGAATTGGGTAAAACCGGTTGGAAGGTTTAGACAATCGATTTTACCCTTTTTTAATCGGGTAAAACCGGTTGGAAGGTTTGGACAATCGGTTCTACCCTTGTTGAATCGGGTAAAACCGATTGGTTATATTTTCTAATTTTCTTCTTCCATTATTTTCTAATTTTCTTTATTCTTCTTATTCCTATTTTTGAAAATTTCATAAATTCCTAAATCATAATATTCCTAATCACATAATATCATATGAAATTAAGAATCAAATTTATCAACTTAATTCGCATAGATAAAGATTTGAAATCGAACTAAGGAAATTCTTTTGAACATAGAATAGTTTTATGATTTTTATGAAATTTCTAGGAGAATAGTTTTTAGTAATAATAACTTCCTATAATTTATCAAATGTTCGTAAAATATTTTTAAATACCTTGATATACTTTTTACAGGTGAATTTTAAATGCTAAAAATTTACAGGGTCTCACATGTGTTGGAGGATTTTTATTATTTAATCGAACTAGAAGTGTGATTTTGTAATTTACCCAAACCTTACCGGGAAATTGTAACTCGCCCGCCAGTCAATGGGGTTTTTTTTTGTTTGTTAACCAATTAAGGAGGGTGCTTTTGTAATTTAGCCAAACCTTAGAAGGGAAAATGTAATTCACCTTATTGTATTCTATTTTGTTAATTTATGTTTATTCTTGTGATACAGCTATATGATATTGATTGTCTTTGTGTTGAACTATATCATGAGTTGTGCTAATTAAGGATTAATGTCTTGTTCATCATATTTTATCATGCAATTTAATGAATTGTATGTATTGATGATTTGCATGGTTAATAGTTATTCATGGAAATTTGACCATGGGTATTAAGGTTATGGTATCTTGCTAGGAATGGAGAAACTGAGATAATGATCTTGATCAATGTCATTTGGGTTTAATTTAATCGCTTAGATAAAATTAAAAATATGAGTCTTAATGGGATATGGTATAGGCTGAGAGTTCTGACCTAGAAAAGCCCAAAGAGGAGACAAGCCAGAATCCTAAACATTAGGAGGATTACTGACATTTTTTATCCAACTTGGACTCAACTCTCACAAATATTGAATCTTGACAAATAAGGCAATGATCGAGGAGTTCAGATAGGGATTTTAGTAATCAGAAAATTACCATATACAAGATTCCAAAATCTCATATCGTGCAAGGCTAGGAATATTGTCTATAAATATGAATTGGCCTCTAAAGATACATGCGCGCAATCAACACCCCAAAATTACTATCAATTACTCTGTGTTTAACGTCCATGTTGACTTAAATATTAGTGTATTTGGTGAAATAGTCTCCACCCTTTGCAAATTTCTCATCTTGTTAGTCAATTACTTGCTTATAGTTCACTTAGATAGAACACAATACATCAAGATCTAGTCTTGCCATTTTAGAGAGATCGGAAAGATGATCTAGAGTGATGGCCAATTTTGTTGTGCAAACCATAGTTTTAAGAGAGAATAAATTAAGCCCTAATCTATCTCGGGAATATTTTCTTAATATATTATTTTTTTTCTATTTAATTTGGGCAAATGACAGTTAGCCTCCTATATAATATTGTCAGTGACAGTTACCCCCCTCTATTACTAAAACACCCAGTTACCCCCTTATATTTATGAACTAAAATGTCACTTGGATGGAAAAACTCCACACTAACGGAGTTTGAAACTAACGTGTGTATGAGATGAATAACAAGTAATCGCTAATTTTTTTTTCTTTTCCAAATTGCCCTCACCCCATCACTTTTCTTCTCTCCTAAACAAAACTAATTCCATCACTCTTTTCTTTCCCAGCTCAAGTCTCCATCGCACCACCTATTTTTCGATCAAATTTCGACAATCTTATATTTCAGTTTTTTGAATTGACAAAAGCCTTTCTCTTTTGTAGCCACAATTGAGAGATTTTAGAAAACTCACTAGAAGAAAGAAGAAAAAATTTGCAGGCCATGAAACCTTCATAAGACCAAAGACAACATACCTTCATGAAAAAAGCTGCATCGATCCACCGCCCAATCACCAGAATTAAGAAAAAAACTCCGAGACCACTTCGAAGAGCAAAGTTAGATGCTTTGTCGACTTTCTCTTGGCCTTCCCCCCTCCATGACGTGTTCTCCAGTCCCTCTTCTTCCCTAAGAATTTACACCTTAGATGGCAACTGGCAAGGAAAACATAATTAGTGGTGATCATCCATTAAATTCGACAGTTCCTATCCTCCAATAGGCAACAGTAGAGGAAAATTTCTAAATTACTTCAATAGCCTAAAAAATACACTAGCTAGATGATTATAAATTGTACCTATTGTTGTTAAAACTTGTATTTATTTGGAATCATTTAAAAAGAGATGAAAATATTCTATTTATGAAATTTGAATTATGGGTTTGGAAATATCCTGATTAGGTTGTATTTTTTTTTTAATGGAATTAAGAATGCATAGTGTTTGTTATGAGTTCTGACCCAAATTTGGGATGAACGTTATGATTAATTCAATTCATCTGCAGTTGCTCTTTTCTTTGTTTACCATCATTCATTTAGGGTTTTTTTTTTTCATTTCTTTTGCTCGTTTGCTATGACAAGAGAAATTTCATTGTTTTTTAGAGGGAAGGTGGACAAAAAACTGATAGATAAAATATCTATTTCATTAAGTTTTCTATTTTTTTTTATTATGAAAGGATTTTTTTGGGAATTTTACATATTTTTACCTTAACACCGTTAGTTTAAACATTTTTCATCCAAGTGACATTTTAGTCCATAAATATAAGGGGGTAACTAGGTGTTTTGTTAATAGAGGGGGGTAACTATCACTGACAGTATTATATAGGGGGGAAACTGTCATTTGCCCATTTAATTTTTATGTGTTAGTCATGATCCTCATTTCATCTCTGTTTTAATTTTAGTTCAGTCATTCTATTTAATTTTGGTTGTTGTGTAAAATAGGCTTTTGGAAGTTACCATTTTATGAGGCCATATGAGGAGAAAAAGAAAGAAAAAAAAAAAAAAACGAAAGAAGCAGTTTTCCAAGTTTCAAAGGAAAACACTGCAAAGAAACTTCTTTCCCCGCAGCAGAGTGAAAAGAAGAAGAAATCTATAGTCCAAACAATCGTTGTAGCGATTCCAGGGTTTTTGACCAAAAATCAGAAATCAACATGAATTGAGTTAACTACTTTAAGTGTTGCACCGAACCAAAGAACCCGCAATTGATTAAATTGGAAATTTAAAGTCATTATTGCAACTCTCAAAACCATCGGTACAGAGATGACCATTTCAAACAAATCACGTGAGAGAATTGCAGCAACAAGACTTCTATCACTGCAGCGATTTGGGTGACAAAAGACTTCCTCGATACTTGCAACTAACAAAATCTTCGTTGCAGCGTTTTTGCTCTAGTTGTAATAAAATTATAATTTCCAAAAAGCCCTAAATGAGAGGTCTCTTTACTTTTTGGTCCATCGCTCCTCCATCCTTTATAAATAGTCCATCTCACCAACCTTGCGTCAAAAAAAAAAAAAAAAAAAAAAGGAGTTGTAGAGCTAGGTGAGAAAATTTTAAAGTAGTTCTTAGGCTAGAGAATAGTCCTTAGTTAGTAATTAATGGATAGTTATTAAAAGTAGGGTTTTCTTCTATTAGTTAGTAGGTAGATTAGCAATCTTTTGGAGGACAATGTGTCATCTTTTGCTTGAATTTGAGTTTATCTCCTTGGAAAACCTTAAACCATGAGTGATTGTACACTAAACTATCTCTTAATTGCTTTTATTAGTATTTGTAGCCGAAATAACTTGGGGGGGGGGGGGGGGGGGGGGGGGGGGGGTAGCACTATTGAAATTAGGTTCTTCTTCGCTATTTTTTTAACCCTCTATCACCGAGTTATCGATTTTCAGCTGCTAGCGAAGAAGCCAGGTGTGACAGAGATGTTTAATTCACTATCACCGACTTTAGTTAATACGGTGACAGTAATCGGATAACTCTCACAGTCTCTAATCAATGGTGATAATAATCTAAAGTATCTGATGATATAAGATAAATATTTATTATATATAAAAATTACTCCCACTAGATGTTTGTGAAGCCTCTGAGAGTTTCTCATTACTTCCCACCGACTTTCACTAAAAAAACAGTGACAAATTCTTAGTATCTACAAAACTTTCACCGTTTTCTTGTTAAGACCGATTATATCATTCTTTTTTTATCATGTATTGCAGCCCCTGCCCCTGCATTGAATAATAGAACAATACAAACTTTTATAAATAAATTTTTTGAAAAATAGCAACTCATAAACATCCAACAAACCCAGCAAATTATACATCAAAATACTATAACCAATTCAAAATATTTTTTCCAAAGTATGTACAATTAGTAGCTTTAGTTATTCTCTAAAAAAAACAATTCTACATACATTGCAAAAAATATATCTTCCTCTATCTCCTTTTCTTTAGCTTCCATTACATATATCGCCCCCTCATTCAATGTCGCTTTCCTCCCTTCTCTCGAATTCCATAGTGAAATCCCAGTCAGCAACCTAAGATGAACCTAAGAGGGGGAGGGGGTGAATTAGGTTCTTAACCCTTTTAAAAATTTCTTCTACAAAGCAGAATTTTGAAAAACTATTTTTAAAGACAAGTGCAAAAATTGTTTTTGTGTTGTGTGTGAAGTGATTTGCAAAACCGAAACCAAATAAACAAGGGAAGACACGCAATTTATTGTGGTTCAGATTTCCCTTAAATCCTAGTCCACTCCCCAAGTTCTACAACTTGAGATCTCTAATCCTCTAGGAAACACTTAAAGGAGTGTTTCAATCCCTTACACTTACTTAAGATTAAGTTCTTAATCTTAAGACTTTCTCCTTACCTAATCTATCTCTAGACTAGAACTTCCTTGCTTAATCTAACTATAGATTAAGACTCCCTTGCCTAAGACTAGCAATGGAACTTTTGCCCTATCATTCCTCAAGGATTTTGGGTCTTACTCAAGACTCCCCTTGCGTAGACCAAAGCACTTTTGCTTAATCAATCTCTTGATCAAGACTTTCTCCCCTTTGTCAAGTCTAACTCTAGACTTAGAATTTACCCCCTTACCTAATCTCAACATCTTGAGATTGGTCTTCTACAATTGCCTCAATCAATCTCTTGGTTAGAACTTTTACAAATGCCTAAACTCAACCCTTTGAGCTAGGACTTCTCCTTCCTTTCTTGCTCCCCCTTACTTTAGGCCTAACTCTTAATCAAGAGTTTGGGACTTTTCCTAATACAAATTACCTACACTCAAACTCTTGAGTTAGGACTTTACTAGATAAAGAAAAGATGAAAACCTCCTTAAGATAGATTTTACAAATGACACTCTAATTGGGCACAAAGGCCTCTTGCTAATCCTACCGTTAATGGTTAATTTGACATGTAGATGTTTGAAATATAGCTCTTGAATGTATTTAAATTTTAGAAGAGTTTTTGGGGATGATTAGCCTTCAATTTCGAGCTAGGGGGTATTTATAGGAGTGAAGAAATGTCTTACAACAGTAAAAAAAGGCTAGCTGAAAATCTGGCCGTTGGAACCTTAGACAGCGGGCCTTGACGTCAAACCTCACGTTCGTGGCTGCCCAAAAATTTGGCTACAATGGCTAGCTCTTCTTTTGTCGATTCTTTTGTGTTTGATAGCTTCGACTTCGAGGATTTCTGGCCAGCTAGCTTCGATGTCGAGGGGCCTTCGAGGCCAAGTTTGTGGCTTCACATTTTCTATTCTTTTTGGCCAATAGCCCAAAAGGTTGTCTAAGGGGTGTCGAGGCGGGTTCGTGGCTCGGGTTTGTGACTTTTACTTAGTCAATTTTCTGCACTAAGACTTGACACAAACATTAAAGCCTTTCACATATTTGTTTACTCATCAATCAAAACAAGAATTCAGACCAAAGGTCTAACAATATCCCCATTTTTTATGATGACAAAACAAATATGGAATGTTTGACATAATCAAAAGAATTGAGTGTAACTTTCCTTTTAATTTAAGATCTCTCCCTCAATTCTTTCTCCGCAACATTTCTTCCACATTCCATATTCACATTTTCTCCCTCTTTTTGTCATCACCCAAAAAGGTACTCACTCCATACTTGTAGCATCTTAGCAATTAAGTATTTAAGTACAAGAGCATACAAGCGAAGTAAAGAACATCTCAATAATGAATTAGTATTTAAGCTTTTACAATGGGGTGTTCTTTTTACAAGCCATGTCATTTATCCATTAAGCATATTCAAGCCAAGCTATTCTAGCATTTTCTCACCCTTAGTGAATGCACTATAAAAGTCCATTCGAAGCCTAGTTCTATGGGGCTCTATGCTAATCTCAACACCTAATGTCTATGCTAGTTCTAATTTTTCTCCCCCTAAATTCTAACATATACATTTCAAAGAGCTTAACCAATCAAATAAGAAGCATACAAGCTTCATTCAATCAAAGAACAAGTTAAGCTATGAAAATCAAGGGATTTCATTCTTCCTAAAGAAAGACCCTTCTTAAACACATGAGTTTTCAAGATTTTTCAAATATAAGATCAACTCATATTTAAAACAAGTTAAAAGTATGCAAACAACTTCAAATGACACAAATGATCAGTATGTATGCATCAAAAATCGAAGAAGATGCATCATGTCAAAGACAACTTATTGGTCAAACTTTTTCAACTTTTCATGAAATTTGCTTTTCTTAAGTTTGAAAACTTCATTTCTTCATGTAAGAAAATCCTATTAGGCATATAAAGCATTTGAAGAATGTAAAGATTCACTTTTCATGCATATTCTTGAAAGTCAATTTAAAGTCAAGCTTTTCACAAGCAATGCCTATTTTCTTAAAACTTATCAATTTCATCATGTAAATCTCAATTAAGCACACGAGCAAGTTTTAATCAACATATGTAACATATCTAAGGAATCAAACAATTCAAATCATCATATACACAAAGTCAACCAATTGGTCAACACTTTTCAAGTTTAAGCACATTAATCAATGAATTTTGAAAGTTGTTGGTGACTAAAAGTGAGTAAGTATTTGGACCAGGTCTAATAAGAAGAAGGGCCCAGAGAGGGTAGACTTAGAGGCAAGATAGAGTAAGGGTTTGGGTTAGTACTACTATGTTAAAGAGATTAGGCCGGCACAGAGTTACATGACTAGGTTAAAGAGAGTTAGTTCAGCATAGAGTCACATGACCGGGTTAACGGTGTTAGGCCAAAATAGAGGCATATAGCTGTGTTGTAAGGCATTAGATAAGGGGTGGGGGTTTTGGCTATTAATGTTGAAGGAGTCGTGCAAGACATTTAAGAGCATTTAGGCCGGTGTCCGTTACAAGAGTATTTAGACTGTGTCTGTTACACCTGTATTAAATCCTATTAATGGAGCTGGAATCATGGAGTCCCTTAATGACAATAAATGGTCATAATGCGGTCTAACGAACAAATCACAAAGCAAGTCTATACAAAGGTGGTAGTCTTCTCTTATCAAGGTACGACATTTTCTACTTGAATAGACACTTGTGAATTATACTTCATGCTTGTCATGTTACTAATTTGGGCGTCGAGTGGAACAGGGGGAATAGCCCCGCTTTATTCTTGTTTTTGTATTCTAGGTTCAATACGTAAGGTTCACCTGGTCCAGTAAACTCAATTCTAGGTCATAGAATTCAGGTATCCTCTTATCGTGCCGGGGTAACTTTCCTTGGGCAAATTGTGTTTCATCAACTAGCGCTGTCTGTGGACGATTGATTATATGTTCATAAAACTGTCTTTGCAGTCAAAGAAAATTTTTGAAGAATGAAGCGGTTTGCACGAGGAAATGATTCTCCTATCTGATACAGCATACGATATGATTGATTATCCCTGTTAAGTTTAATTTCTGTTAATCACGGATGTATGCAAAAAGTGAACCTTGTAGTAATCAATGAGTTGTCACCATATAACGTGTATCTGGGAAGGCTCGGCCTGGTACCGCTTCCAAAATGCTGTGTCAACTATCTATATGGTTGTTAACGTTTGTACTGTAAAAGGAGAATGCTTCGGAAGTGACTATCAAACCAATTAAAAAGTTCATTAAAATTGGCGTTAAAACAATAATATTTTGGAAATATTCTTGATTCTGTATACTTTAACTATTGTTGCATTTCTTGTTATTTGTTTTGCACGGATGTCGAAACATGAAGGAACTGTAACTCGGGAAGACATTATGTGTGACACCCCCGTTTTGGGCTGACCCCTCGCCTTTCCTACCTCAGAAAATCACTCCCGAAGAGGAGGAGAAGGGAAGAGACGGAGTGGGAGGGGGACCGCCATTCAGGGCTCTCGCCCAACAAGTCGATACATGATGGTAATTAATAATTCTCTAATAATTATTATTACATAACAATAGTCAGAGTTGCGGAAGCTCAAGACAAATCTTCTCATTTCAACACTCTAGCTGAGGTCTAATACAAGTCTAGCTATTCAACTTTGTCTTATCGGCCTCACTACTAATCTCGTCGAGCCAAGCAGACATTCATACTCAATCACCTGAAAAAGATATAATATGGAGGGGGTGAGCTTCACTAAGCTCAGAGTGAGACCTTGGGTTTTTCCATTTTAGAAAATTTTCCCACAGTTGCTTTTCAAAAACGAGGTCATAACAATTTTAGTTTGTAGGTACATATGTAACCAAAACTATATGGAAGTGCCGAGTTCAAAATCCATTTTCAAAAAGGTGCAGTTAAACAAAATCATTGTTCCAAAAGCTTTGTTGAAGAGAATACCTTTCACTAACATGTTCAGTCATAGCCAAATTGGGTATACTTTTAAATTTGCCCTAACGAGCTCAATTCAAAATTTTTTACTCAATAGATACCTGAATAACACTTTTTTGATTTCCAACTCCAAACAACTATTTTAAAGTCAATTGTCAAGATTGAGCCAGGTTCTCGAAATATATTTCTTCTCAAAAACATGTAGACATTTCAAATAGCAGGTGTAAAAAAAAGACAAGAGTTATAACCAGGGAATCTCAACAAACTATAATCAAGTCAAATACAATTCGTCCATTTGGATTTCCTATAATAATTGTGGAAGCATATTTAGCAGTTCAGGCACTTAAGCAAATCATGTATCTATAGTTCTTGTATCAAAGCATAACAATGAAATCAAGCAAGTCAAGCGAGTCATACATCTCTAATTCCTTTAGCAGAGCATAATAATCAAGTCAAGCGAGTCATGCATCTCTAATTCCTATAGCAGATACTGAAATATCATGGTAGCATAGATACAACTTCCATATGCAACATATTGGAGCCACTAGATGCCTAGCGAGTAGATTTCCCAAACACGCCTTCTCAATTAAAGCTAGTCAGGGAATCTACTCAAGTATTCACACTTGCTCATTTATTTGATGGTTTGCAAAGCACATCGCCACTACGGCATAAAGTACATGGGGGTATGCTCGACGGCAGGGTTTTGGATCCAACCCTGTTTTATTTCAGGCCACACATATTCCTCTCCTTAGCGAGGAGTGTCGACTGCGACACGAACTAGTAAGCTCATCTCAATGTGAGCGGACATGTGAAATCATGCAGGAAGACTCGGGGCCGAGTCTTATCTAGCAGGTTTCCAACATTTTTTTTTAACGCTAAGGTGATCATGGCAACCCTAGCATGCGTAATACATATCTAAGGCATTATGCAATCCTAGATGACTTAGCTTGTGAAGTCTACTGTCCTTCTAGGTTGATAGGTCATATCCTCTTGTCCTTATAGGCATACATAATGGTACATAAGCAAATAGACCTGTTATATAAGTAGAGCATGTAGCAAGCATGTATAGCATCTTGCGAACACATAGCACATAAGCATATACTTTTTGTGTAAAGTGCAATCAAGAAAAGCAAGCAAATATTGAGGCATGGGAAACCTCGTTGGCAAATATATACACACAATAGTACATATAGATGCACATAAGTAGTACTTAGATATTTCGTTTAAAACTTGGGAAACTAGCGAGTAAGCCCTCACCTTTCATAGGTGTGAGCGTAACTACGATTGCCTAGATCAATTCGCGATCAACGGTGAACTCCTGCAAAGCGAGCGTTCTAGCATGAGTTACTAAAGTTTGACTTTGACTTTAGGTCAACTAAGTTTGACTTTGACTTCTCTAGTCAACTTTGAATTTTTCATAAACTTTTGACTTTTAGGTTTGACTTAATGTCAAAGGGTCAACTTTTGGTCAAATGGGTCAAGTTTTGGTCAAACAGGTCAAGGTTGGGTCAAAGTTGGTCATAGGGGTCAAGTTCGGGTCTTATGGAATTTTCGCAAAGTAGTTTATTTAAATCCAAATCTTTTAATATCGAACTCATATACACTTGTAAACATCAAATAAAGATGTGTTTGGAATTTAAAAACATTTCAAAACAGATTTGAAATATTTTTGGGAAAGGCTCCAAAACATTTAGGAGTTGCGGCAAACCATTCTCAATTAAAAGCTTAAGAGTTTTTTGGTCTGCCAAGTAAAGTTTAAAACTTCTTTTCTCTTAGTGAAAAAATCGGATTGACACGAAATTTTACCAGAAGGTAAAAAACATGTTAAAATAGTTCCTGTCAAGTTTTCAGGATTTTTAGATAAACGACAAGCCACATAAAAAATTTCTAATTTTCTGTTTTTCTGGAAAAAGACTGTGGCAATCATTCCACTTCAAAACTTCATAACTTAAAAACTACACTTCGCCTTTTCACGAAACTTTACAGAGTTATAGAAACAGATACCTAAAAGGTACAGTTAAAATTTCAGAATTTTTTGGATAAAAGACAAGTTAGATATAAGAGTCTTAACTTGCTGTTTTTCTGAAAAGAGGACTGTGGAGATCAGTCCGGTTTGAAACTTCATAATTCAAAAACCACATATTTAATTTGTACAAACATTCACAGAATGGTAAATAAAAGTACCTAGAAGCTTCATTTAAAATTTCAGAATTTTTGAACAAAGGGATAATTAAATATTTCACTGGCAAATTCGCAAATTTCAGTTTCCTGAAAACCAACCTTACCAAACTGTCCACTTTACACGTTTATATTTCCCAATTAACTCATCGCTTTTCCATGAAATTTTGTAAAACTATATTCCTATATATGGTAAACAATCAGTATAAATTTCAGGAAGAAATTCGAAGTATTAGAGTTTTAGTGATCTTCGAAAGTCGGCTGATCTGCTGAATCCGATTCCAGCAGAAAAGTGATTTTGTAAAATTTATATTTCAATAACGGTCGGTCCAAAAATTATGAAATTTGGTGAATATACTCCTAACATATAGGTAATTAATGATATGGTAAATGCATTTTTTTGAAATTATTTGTGTGTGATTTAAAATCACGCCGAGATCAGATCGGGTATACCTAACGAAGGAGTTTCGTAAGACGATGCAATTTGTGGTCAACTAAATCCTTCTCCCTTTTTAACCGATGTGGATTCGAGTACCTAGGAATCATACATATACATATATAGGTTAAATGCATATGGTTTTCCAAACCATTGAATGGAAAAAGAACGGATTAAAAGGAGATTGGTTGCTAAACCAAAACTGAAAACTTACCCTTTTGTTCTTCTCTAATTGCAGCTGCTGGGATGTTTTACCTTCATCCTCTTCTAGTGCACAGAAGCAAGAAGATGGAGAATTGATTATGGTTCATGAAAGGCAAGGATGGAGAATTCGTGAGGAGGAAGAGAGGAGGAAGAAGACGGCAGGAAGAAGAGAAGCAAGAAGTTTACAATGGTTTTCTGATTTTCAAGAATGAGTTTTCCTTCTTGTTTTTGGCTGCTAAAAACCCTTTCGTGGTTAAGGAGGTATTTATAGGGGCTCCTCTTAAGTTTAGATGAAGGTGGAATGGCAGCCTTAAATTGGGAAAAAGGAGGAGGAAAAACGGGCAAAAGAAAAGAACAGAAATGGCCACCCGAGGGCCCTGCGAGTGGGCCTCGCGACCCCGCTCCATCGCAGCCTCCTGGTGGGTCCTGCATGCACCGCGTAGGTGAGGCTCTAGGCCTGCGCGTGGCTGTAGGCCAAGGGCTGCTCGCCGTCCCTTTGTAGGCCACAATTTTTGTTTGCTTACCGTTTCTTCGTTTTAGCTCCGTTTTCTTTGCCGTTTGTTGCGTTGGTTCACCCGTGAACTATTCTTTTCATTTTATGGCTTGGAAACACCACAGTCCTACTTAGGAACGTTCTTGGGACGTGTTTTTCTAACCTTTATTCAATTGCCCGTCATTTCTTCGTTTTAGCTCCTTTTTCTTCGCCGTTTTCGCGTACACTTCTAATTATTATTCCTCCTATGTTTTCTACCTTTTATTCCATGATAATGCACGTTCTATGTTCTATATTTCTTAAGGAGTCTACATACAACCTAGACACCTTGCAAACACACAATAATTCAAGCAAACAAGTCATGTTTTACATCAACTCATAATTTAAATAAATTTTTTAAAATTTTTACTATAAAATTCTAGGAATTTAACTTATGAAAAATCTGGGGCGTCACATTCTCCCCCACTTAATGGAATTCCATCCCGGAATTCACTACTTTATCCTTAAGCAGACGCCCATACTTCCTCTCCAATATATGGTTAAATTCCTCAAACATTATTTTCGAGAACAAGGTGTTCTCACAACTTAAACTCTTGATATCTTCTTTTATTCCTCAAATTTCCAGTTTGGTCTCACAGATAATTCAATGATTCTATCATATTCCAACTTTACATTCATTTAGATGACCAAATTCACTCTATGCCTTTGTTCGCACCAATATTTCCTTAATAGAGGTTCATTGCAACTTTCCAAGCTGTAAGTGGTACAAGTTGGTCTCGGGTTATTTGTTAAGAACCTTTGGGTGGTTTCATGCAAAAACAGAGGAAACTCTACCCAAATTTTTTCACACACGGTTTTAAAACCTTCTTTTTGTTGTTGTAAGGTTTTCCTATCCTGAAGTGTTGCACTTTTCACGGAAAGTGTGATTCCGGATTCAATTCCTATTCGAATTGAGTTCCATTTCTTCCTACAATTTCCTTAGAGGTGTGACTTTGGCCCTACAATATTAATTGGAGGAGTGGCCTATGTTTGAAAAAAATGGCTCTACTTCTAGTCGGTGCAGGCATGCAGATGGAGGCAGTTTTTTCAGCCTTAATTTCTTTGATTTTTGGTGCCAATGCACATGGAGCTTTTGGAATTTTTGGTGTAAATGGCTCATGGAGAATTTTTGCTTGGTTTGCAATTCTTTTCCTATAAATAGGGGCTGTTTTGCAGCAGAAAAATGCACCCGAAGCAGCAGAAAAATCTGCATTCTTTCTCAATTCTCTTTGCTAAGCCTTCTGTCCAATTGCAAGAAATCCCTTCCGCAATGGCCAATAATCCAATGAATCACATGGATAGATTTTGGCTTGAATTCAACATTCAAGTCATTGTTTTGTGGATATTGCTGATTATTTATTTGGGTTGGATGCTTCCAGCTTGGGTAGCACAAAAGTTCTAAATCATATCCATATTCATTAGTGAATTGGACTCCTTTATATTTCTGTGTTATGTTTCTTTACTGTCTTATTATTCTATTAAGACAATATTGAAACTTTGATTGGTAAAGAGATTCTTCTTGTTCATCTTTCTGTTGGAGATTTTTCCCAAAAATGAGGCTGAAAGAAGAAAGGAAAAGAAATGAACAGGCTTTGTCCGAGTCGTATGAATACTCGGACAAATTTCTAGGAATGAACTGTGTTCAATTTCTTGGACTGATTTATGTCTGAGTATCTGTGCGACTTGCACAAGAACTGCATAAGGGTTTTTAGATACAACTTAAGGTTCATCTCCATAAAAATAAATCAGGGTCAAACATAGGGGACTCATTCAAAACACTCAAAAAACAGAACAATTACACAGAAAAAATATCATCGTACAGAATATTGTGTCCTACTCTCCATTTTATAGATCAGTAATTTTCTCACGCAATTCTAATCACTCTTTCCATTTAGGGCAATTAACCATAATGTGTTTCCTTACACAAGTCATTATCCTTCAAATCACACAAGTTCTTAAGCTATAATTGAAGTCTTAGATAAAGTCTTTCGAACTTTCAATCCTAGTTCCAGAATTCTAAAGTGCAAGCTTTTCAAGGTTTAGGTTCTACATTCCTTTCATTGGGAACTTAAAGCTAAAATTTAAAGATCCCTGGATCCCATAAGTCCAGGAATTATTACGATTCAATCATTTTAAAGTTTAGGACCTTTGCTATTTTAAGAACACGGTCTCTGATACCAACTATGATAACGGTGGTATCATAATTAGCAGGTAAATTTTTTATGATCCCTGGATCCCATAAGTCCTGGAATTATTACGATTCAATCTTTTAAAGTTTAGGACATTCTTTCTCTTTTAAGAAAGAAGGCTCTGATACCAACTGTGACGCCTCCGTCCCAGGCCGACCCCTCACCTTTCCTACCTCGAAAAATCGCTCCCGACGAGGAGGAGAAGGGAATAGATGGAGCAGGAGGGGACCGTCATTCAGGGCTCTCGCCCAACAAGTCGATACAGGATGGTAATTAATAATTCTCTAATCATTATAATTACATAACAATAGTCAGTGTTGCAGAAGCTCAAGACAAATATTCTCATTTCAACACTCTAGCTGAGGTCTAATACAAGTCAAGATATTCAACTTTCTTTTATCGGCCTCACTACTAATCGCGTTGAGCGAAGCTGACATTCATACTCAATCACCTGAAAAATATATAAGATGGAGGGGGTGAGCTTCACTAAGCTCAGTGAGAGACCTCAAATTTTTCCGTTTTAGAAAATCTTCCCACAGTTGCTTTTAAAAAATGAGGCCATAACAATTTTAGTTCGTAGGTACATATGTAACCAAAACTATATGGAAGTGCCGTGTTCAAAATCTATTTTCAAAAAGGCACGGTTAAACAAAATCATTATTCCAAAAGCTTTGTTGAAGAGAATACCTTTCAATAATATGTTCAGTCGTAGCCAAATTGGGTATACTTTTAAATTTGCTCTGACGAGCTCAATTCAAAATTGTTTACTCAATAGGTAGATACCAAAATAACACTTTTTTGGTTTCCAATTCCAAATAGCTATTTTAAAGTCAAGTGTCAAGAATGAGCCAGGTTTTCAAAATATATTTCTCGTCAAAGACATGTAGATATTTCAAATAGCAGGTGTAAAAACAAGACAAGAGTTATAACCAGGGAATCTTAACAAACTATAATCAAGTCAAATACAATTCATCCATTTGGATTTCCTATAATAATTGTGGAAGCATATTTAGCAGTGCAGGCACTTAAGCAAATCATGCATCTATAGTTCTTGTATCAAAGCATAATAATGAAATTAAGCAAGTCAAGCGAGTCATACATCTCTAATTCCTTTAGCAGAGCATAATAATCAAGTCAAGCGAGTCATGCATCTCTAATTCCTATAGCATATACTGAAATATCATGGTAGCATAGATACAACTTTCATATGCAACATATTGGAGCTACTAGATTCCTAGCGAGTAGATTTCCTGAACACGCCTTCTCAATTAAAGCTAGTTAGGGAATCTATTCAAGTATTCACACTTGTTCACTTATTTGATGGTTTGCAAAGCACATCGCCACTGCGGCAGCAAGTACACGGGGGTATGCTCAACAGCAGGGTTTTGGATCCAACCTTGTTTTGTTTCAGGCCACACATTTTCCTCTCCTTAGCGAGAAGTGTCAACTGCGACATGAACTAGTAGGCTCATCTCAGTGTGAGTGGACATGTCTAATCATGCATGAAGACTCGGGGCCGAGTCTTATCTAGTAGGTCTCCAACATTTTTTTTTTACGCTAAGATGATCATGGCAACCCTAGTATGCATCATACATATCTAGAGGCATTATGCAAGCCTAGATGACTTACCTTGTGAAGTCTGTTGTCGTTCTAGGTTGATAGGTCATATTTGGGAAAGGGTTACTGAAGTATTGTTGGAAACAGTGTATGCTATATACGCTTTCAAGGTGTTCGAAAAATTGCCTCAATGGAAGATGCTTGTGTGTTCCTTGTACTATTTAGATGTTTTACAGTCTACTTTTAGACGTTTTTAAAGATGTGAAATTGACAGCTCCACCTATCTTTTGGTTCTTTAAGAAAGTTCAGAATATTGACTTGATAATATACAATTCAGCTTGAGAAACATTGAAAGAGTTGCTAAATTAGTTGAATGATGACACTTACTGATTCGTTTCTCAAAATATGTAGGAGTTGAGAATTTTTAAAACATGAAAAAGACGTGGCTTACTGTCTGAAACTCCATACTCTATTGTTTTTTTTTTTCAAAGACTTTCCTGCCCCCGCTTCTTTTGCAGCTAAGACTATAGACATTATGCTGCACAGAATCCGATGCTCTACATGTGCAAAGATTTAGTTTAGGATGCCCTTTGTTGTTGATTGATCAATAACTACTTTGTAGCTGGTAGTTTCCTTTATTTGGGTTATCTATCTAGGTAAAAACTAAAGCTGGTACTTGTCGTTAACTTAGTGCTTTGCTGTTTGTATATATATATTATATATAAACTGAACCATGTACTTATGAGTTAAGTTTATAGAGCATAAAGATAATTTTGTACTCCCTTCAAATTCACCCTTGACAGATTCTTCAGACTCTACATCAGTTACCAAGCTTTCAATTTTTTATCATCTCATGCTTTGTATTTATTAAATGATATATTGGCTCGATAAATGGATCTCTATAACTTCTATATTGTTGCATGACTTATTAGCTTTCTTATTGTTTGTGGATCGCTTTTATTTCCCCCTTTTCTGTTTCTGCCCATTTGTGTGAAATTGTATTATGTTGAACATTTGGCATATTGATCAAGGAGAATGGTGGACAGATAACTTAGCTGCCAACGTGCTGAAAACTAATCCCCTTTTGTATACAATTGAAGAGGATTGGCAATGTTACTCAATCACAGATATGGTTCAGCGAGTCATTTGGAGGGAGTACAAAATTGTTTAATGTTGCGCTTTCAAAAGAAGTCTTCGCTTAATGGTTATTTTTTTTAGGTGTTTGAACAGGTGATATTTATTATAGACAATTGATTTATGTAAGTGAGTTATGATTCTTTTTATTCAAGTGAAATCTAATATTCTAAACTGAATGTGGTAATTTAAAATTATATTATTTTTTTAATAAAAAAATTAAGACTTTTAACACCTGTTTTTAGTCAAAATTAGTTTGAAAAGTTCTATTTGTGATCGCTTATACCTAAAAATTGGTTTTAAAGCTTACTTTTAAAGCCGGTTATGTAATAGGTTTTAAAAAATTGAATTTCTTTTAAGCCTATTAATTTTTAGACTGGTTTTAATTGTATTTTCCACACCTGTTTTATAATTGGGTTTGGATGTCCATACTTTTAATACCTTTGGTTTTTATACCTGTTCGAAAAATCAAAAAACTAGTTTCATTACTACTTTTAACACCTGTTCCAAAACAGATTTTATTTCTACTTTTAAAACCTGTTTCAAATAGGTATTGTTTCTTACTGACATTTAACACTTGTTATTGACTTTTAGCATCTAGAGCTATCATAGCTGTTCAAAATTTCAAAAAATAGGTGTTAAAGGCCCTAAAAAACTAGTGTTAAAGCCCAATTCTGTAGTAGTGTCTATATCTCATTTCATTCATTGGTGCTGATTTGATGAGAAAATCTCAATTTGTTGCATATATTTATGTTGATTTATCTTATCATTTTTATTTTTTTTGTCCCTATAGATGTGAAAGTGAAGAAATTTCTGATGCAACTATATGGGGTAGGATACTTCAAACATCTAGGCAATTGGTTATTCTCCGGAGGACACCTTATAAACCATGATACCTTCACCCTAACTTTTCTTAATTTGCTTATTTGGATGTGTATTTATGTAGAGGTGCATTTTCTCCATTTGCTTTTACATATCCAAATATGCAATAATTGTTATCTAGGTTGCTCCAGTACCTTTTTTCATGTATTTTTGCTTTTACTGCCATTGGATATGTTTTATTTTGTGTTGATGTAGTTGACATTTTCTTCAGGACAAAGTCTCCCCTACAACTTGTTTTTTGTTAGCTTAATAATTTGAAAGATGGTTACTATTAGATCTTTTTTCTCCCTATATGTCTCAATTATGCTATTTTATGTCTTACCATAATCTAAATTACCTTTTGTGTGGTTTGCTGAATGCTTCTTTCCAGTATACTCATTTGACTTTTAAGTTGGAAAATGTTATTTTTGCTCTGAACTGCTCTTCTTGAAACTTTACTGCTCGATAGACTAGTCTATTTGGTTCGACTAATACTTGCATGTTCTCCTATTCAACTCTTGTGATATTATATAGGTGAAATAGCTGGATTTTTTCTTTGATTTTAAATGCTTTAACTTTTAATTGGGAATGTTTTGCCATAATAACATGTTCTTGAAAGATTTTTGACTTGTTATGTTGTTCTGGTTTTCCTTATAGCAGTTATTTTGTTATTGGTTTAGAATTGGATCCACGCCATGTGTATATATTCGTTATCCATTTGAGAATGTTGAACTCCTTAAAAATAATGTTCCTGGGCATTTTGCGGTCGAGGGGTTGGACCAGACCTGTGGATGGTTAGCTTCTTTTCTTAGTTACTGTGAAACTTATGTAATATTCTCAATGTCCTTAGTGTTCTGGTTTTTTTCTTAGTTCTTGAATTTTTTGTTTCTCTAATGATGTGTTCAAATACTTGTGCAGTGTGCGTTCGTGATTCAAATGGCCAAGTTGAAGATATCTTCACCTATCTTCAATCCACCACCATAAGTGATGTTGGACGTGTATAATTTTGCTTAGTCATTTAGTTAGATGGAAGCTTTGTCATTTGATTTAGAACATTAATGACAAGTTTTCATACTTGTTTAAAAGACGACATACTATATGTATATTCATTTGCAATTTAAATTAGAAGAATTTTGAAATTTTAGTAATATTTCTAAATAGTTTGTTCCCTTGACGACATCTAAAGTCGCTCAATTTCGTCACTAAAGTAGGTAGCTATTGACGACCATTTGTCGTAACTGAATTTATTGGTTCATCTTTATTTTGACGAACTTTTTTTGTCACTAAAGGCTTTGACTTTTTTATTGACGATTATTTTTCGTCACTAAGGTTGGTCACTAAAGCCTTTGACCATTTGTTTGTTACTGACGACTTTCCTTCGTCACTATCTTTCTCGTCACTGTAAGTACACCCTTTACTAACGACTTGACACTTTTATTGACGCACAAACAGTGACGATTTTTTTCGTCACTAAATATAGTGATGACAGACTGGTCGTCAGTAAATGGTATGCTTTAGTGACGACGGTGCAAAAAAGTCATCATTGGACCTTTAGCTACAGACTTATAGTCGCGACCACTTGACGACCAGTTTGTTGTCACTAAAGGGTTTTAGTGATGACTTTCGGCCTTTTACTAACGACTTTCTATTGTCACTAAAACCCATTTTTCTTGTAGTGAGCTTAATTTACAATATGGTTTTCTGATTTTCAAGAATGAGTTTTTCTTCTTGTTTTTGGCTGCTAAAAACCCTTTATTTTATGGTTAAGGAGGTATTTATAGGGGCTTCTCTTAAGGTTAGATGAAGGTGGAATGGCAGCCTTAAATTGGGAAAAACAAGGAGGAAAAACGGGCAAAAGAAAAGAAAAGAAATGGCCACCCGAGGGCCCTGCAAGTGGCCTTCACAACCATCGCTCAATTGTGGCCTCCTGGTCACAAGTGGGTCCTGCGCGCGCCGCGTAGGTGAGGCTCTAGGCCTTCGCTCGGCTTTAGGCCATGGGTGGCTCGCCGTCCCTTTGTCGGCCACAATTTTCGTTTAGCTCTATTTGTTGCGTTGGTTCACCCGTGAACTCTTCTTTTCATTTTTTAACTTGGAAACACCGTGGGTCCTACTTAGAAACGTTCTTCGGACGTGTTTTTCTAACCTTTATTCAATTGCTTGTCGTTTCTTCGTTTTAGCTCCTTTTTCTTCGCCATTTTTGCGTACACTTCTAATTATTTGTCCTCTTATATTTTCTAGCTTTTATTCCATGATAAGGATGTTCTTTGTTCTATATTTCTTAGGGAGTCTACATACAACCTAGACACCTTGCAAGCACACAATAATTCAAGCAAACAAGTCACGTTTTACATCAACTCATAATTTAAATAAAATTTTTTAAATTTTTACTATAATATTCTTGGAATTTAACTTATGAAAAATCTAGGGCACCACATTATGACAGTTCATGGGATTAACGGAACTAAATGTTGGGTTGCATGTTTTCACCTGCTGAATACATGATATCAGGTATCGAAGCAAAAAACGGTCAAATGTGTTAATTTTATTAGCAAGAGATAAGGAGCAATTATTGGTATTAATGTGGTAGCACTTATTACAGACATTAAAGTGTTGGTATTAAATTTGTTGTACTGGTCATATGGTTACGAATTCAAGCTAAAATAATGGGGTAATTTCATAATGGTTGTCGGTTACAAAGTAATTGGTAGTAGGCTGAATTCAAGGAGAGCCTAGGAAATTCACGGCCTTTCTAGTGGTACAATCATTAGGCAGGTACAAACACCGATTGATCGATTTTGGAAACCATTAAGTATGATTTATGAGATTATAAACTATTCCTGTCACTTTAATTGTTGTTGTCATTATCTAATGTACATTATGGAACACCCATTTTGGAACCGCTTCCTGGTTGTTTGTGTCAAATTATAGACTGTTGTTGAACAATATTGGTTACGAAAGGCTCGGTTGGGAACCACTTCCAAACTATTGTGGCAATCATAAGCTACGAGTGCGAACTCCTTTTGATCGGTTTTGGGAACCATCAAGTGATACATACCGGTTGATTTAGCATCCCGGTCATGTTGTTTGTAGGCCAGGTTAAACAAACTTAGACCCATCAAGTTATATGTACCGGTCAATTGAGCATCTCGATTACATTGCTTTTAGGCTGGGTCAAACAAATTGAGACCCCTCAAGTGATACCAACTGGTCGATTGAGCATCCCGATCACGTTGCTTTTAGGCCAGTGGGGGGGGGGGGGGGAAGGGGAAAGAAGTTGGCCGAGATAAGACATTACATTAGCCGGGCCAAGAAGTTCACCGGGACAAGTCATTGGCCGGGTCTGGAAGGGTACGAGACAAACCATTAGGCGGGGTCTTGTGGGAGGCTAGAGTCTGTTAGTAAAGGGGTCAACCGGATGACCCAGATCGGGTTCCAAGTTCGGTCTTATGGCTCAGAAAGGGAAAGGTAAGGGTCAGAATAATTAATGAAAGGCTAGAATCATGGGAAAAAGTTAAAAGGGAAGTAAAGTGAGAGAGAGAAATCGGGGTAATGACTATGAGTAGAGGTTACAAAGATAATTAAGGACATGGCTAGTATCATGGAAGCATTTATGGCTGGGCTAGTTAAAAGAGTAAAGGTCAAGGACGGGCTTTATGGAAGGCATTTAAGGGGCATGACCTCAACGGTTATCTGATTCAAAGTCTATATAAAGGAGTGGAATTCATAAAGCAAAGAGAAGTGGAAGTGAAATAGCATCATGGGGAAGTTGAACCAAAATTTGGGGAAGTGCGTATCAATCATTACGAAAATGAAAACGTTAAGAGGGGAGTTGATTGATGTTTTGGGTCTCGGGAACAGAAGTACATGTTTCAAAAAAGGATGCAGACAAGTTTTAGCCCGACTCCGTAAGGTACAATTTTTTTCCTTTGTTCGTTGTTACTGTTACCAATTGGTTATTTTTTGAAAGTTTATCTTTGGGGCAAACCAATCTTGTTCAAAGTAAAAAACAGGGATTAAACTTTTTTAGACCAGCATATGGGTCAAACTTTAGGCCAGTGTTATGAGTAATAAATCTGGGTGATTATTTCTTTGGGGGTACTTGAAAAAAATCAGGAGCTTAGTGTCCATATAGGCTGGCATTCTTAATTACTCAGGGGCTAAGTTAAACCGTTAACTTGGTAAAATAAATAAAGTATGCATTATTTATTATCGGGGGGGGGGGGGGGGGGGCTATGAGTAAAAACAGGTGAGTGGATAGAATAAATAAAGTGAACATTATTCATTCTCGGGGGCTAGAGGGCATAGAAGTATGGCGCTGGGTCAGAGGACTTTTTTGTGGGGCCAAAATTTCTTTACCAGGCGGGGGGTTTTTTTTTTGGTGGGCAAAAGTGGCTAAGTATTATGTTTTAATCAGATTAAAAAACACAATACTGGGGGGCTTCTTGGTGTGACTAAAAGTGAGTAAGTATTTGGGCAGGGCCCAATAAGAAGAAGGGCCCAGAGAGGGTAGACTTAGATGCAAGATAGAGTAAGGGGTTGGGTCAGTACTACTGGGTTAAAGAGATTTAGGCCGGCATAGAGTCACATGACCGGGTTAAGGTGTTATTTTAGAATAGAGGCATACAGCCGGGTTGTAAGGCATCATTTAAGGGGCGGGGGTTTCAGCTATTAATGTGGCAGGAGTCGTGCAAGACATTTAAGAGTATTTAGGCCGGTGTCCGTTACACCTGTATAAAATCCTATTAATGGAGCTGGAATCTTGGAGTCCCTTAATGGCAATAAAAGGTCATAATGACGGTCCAATGGACAAATCACAAAGCAAGTCTATATAAAGGTGGTAGTTATCTCTTATCAAGGTACGTTATTTTCTACTTGAATAAACACCTATGAATTGTACTTCATTCTTGTCATGTTACTGACTTGGGCACGTCAGAGTGGAATAGGGCTTTACTTTTATTTCTATATTCTAGGTTCAATACGTAAGGTTTGCCAGGTCAAGTAAGCTCAATTCAGGGTCATACAATTCAGGTATCCTCTTACTGCGCCGAGGTATCTTTCCTTGGGCAAATCGTGTTTCATCACTTGCTATTTGCAAGTTTATATCATGCAATTTATCATCTAAGCAACTTCAAATACTCAAGTAGTTTATGCAAGATTCAAACAGTCCAAAGCGTGCATATTTTCAAAGTCAACTACTTGGTCAAACTTTTTCAAATAATGCAAACATGCTTAATTCTTCCTATCTTCAATTGAAAAGTTTTCAACTCTTTTAAAATGCAAGAATTTCAAGATACCAAAGGTGAAATAGATCCTAATGCATCCTTTTAACTTTAAAACATGGCATTCTATGTATTTATCACTCAAAGACTCATCAATCAAAGGCAAATTTCAAATTTCCTCTTTCAATCTACATTTTGCCTTTGAGTCTTTTGAACTTCAAACTTGGTCTTAGCATATTTCAAATATCATTCTAAACACATTAGACCAATTTTCAACTTCAAAGCATATAAAAGTCCAATAGTCAAACTTCTAATTATTTTTCAATAAAGCTCATGAAGTCCTAAAGATTTTCACCAAAACATGCTTTCAATCAAAATGATTCAAGGATATGAAGTTAACATACAAGTCAACTTCTCATATAAGCACAACATGCATTCTATATCACATGATAAAGGGAACAATAGTTGAATTCAAATCGCACATGATATTCTACTCAATTTTCATATAATCATCAAAATAATTATAAAGCAAGCAAAGTGAGTTAGAGATGATACATGTTACCTCAAATGGGCATTCAATGGCTCATTACCATTCTTGAAGCCATTTTTACAATTTTTGCATTTTTCATCATTTGGCTCCAAACAACCATCCTTGCTACTTTCAGGCAGCTCTTCATTGAGATTTAGTCCACGAAGTAGCATCAAGGAAATCAAGCAGAAGATTTTGGTACCCAACACCTATTGGGTCCTAGGGGGTTAGCTTGTTCCTTTACTTGCCATACCTTTCTACAATTTTTCACATTTTTCCTATCAAAGCATTTGGGTGAAAGATGACACTGTCTACCACAATAATCACACATCATAGGTGCATCTAATGAAGGAAATTTCTTAGCATATTTCCTATATGAATATGGAACTCTATTATAATCAACCACATTATACCTTTTCAAAGGTATATGAGAAATGTGATTCTTTCTAGCATATAATGCATTATAGTTCCTAGATTCATTTTTCTTAAGACTATGTCTCCTAGGTTCATTTTCAAATGAACTATGCACATTCATGTATCTAGGAGTATAATGAGATGCATGAGCATTTAACAAACAAATATCCCTCTTTAGGGCGCATAAAGCAAACACATGAAGATGACAACAAACTTCACTATGCATGTGGGGAACATGCATTTTTCTAGGCCTGTAAAATAAGGACTTAATCAAATTCACATCATTTATAAACTTAGAAGACTTCTTTTTCTTTTCATACAACCATGCATGATTAGTCTTCTTTTTAGCTTCAATAGATGGATAAGCAAAATTTACATCTCTATTTGAAGCATTAACAAAAGTAGTAGAAGTAGAAGGGCATATAACAATTTTGGTTACTTTCATAACCCAAACCATGTTTATCATTTCCTACCATTTGCTTTCCTAACAACTTTTCTAAGTTGTTTTCCTTTAAAGTTAATTTTTCTAGATTTGCACTCAAGTCTTCAATTTTCTTTTTCATGCATTCATACTCATTTTTCAATAAATCATATGATTTAGGCTTTTCACACAATTTCTCATTTTCATCTAAGGCCTTTTCATAATAGATTTCCAAATCAATGTACTTTTCATTTTAATTATCTAGCAAAGTACACATTTCATCTACTTTGTTTTTCAACTCATTATTTTCACATTTCAAAATAGAATTCTTTTCTTTCAAGTATGCAACATGAATATCTAAAGAATTAATTTTCTTTTCAAGCACACTATACTTTTGAATGGCATTCTTACATTTATTATGCAATAAAGTGACATACTTGTACATATTAGCATCATTGTCATTATCACTATCACTGTCATGCATTCACTGCCACATGAAGAATATTGGGAAAAAATTTGTTACCTCTTATAGATCACTCCCAACAAAGCATCTTCTAGTGGTATCCTTCTCCTCCTCACTTAAGGAGTCATCCAAAGTCCTTGTTTGAATGGTCACATCTTGGTGGCTTTCTTACCTTTAGCCATTTTGTGCAAATTTGGGTAAAATAAAGCACAAATAGTCAAGCAACCAAATAAGACTCTAAAAATAAAAAAGGTTGCAAAAATTATCTTTAAACTCAAAGGTTGTTAAACCTAAAAATTTGAGCCCTCGCTCTAATTCCAATTGAAATCCCAATTAGCGCCTAAGATGAACCTAAGAGGGGAGGGGCTGAATTAGGTTTTTGACCATTTTAAAAGTTTCTTCTACAAAGAACTTTGAAAAACCATTTTCAAAGACAAGTGTAAAAACTATTTTTGCCGAGTGTTGTGTGTGAAGTGATTTGCAAAACCTAAAGCAAATAAACAAAGGAATACACACAATTTATCATGGTTTGGATTCCCCTTGAATCCTAGTCCACTCCCCAAGTTCTACAACTTCAGATTTCTAATCCTTTAGGAAACACTTAAAGGAGTGTTTCAATCCCCTACACTTGCTTAAGATTAAGCTCTTTTTTTCAGCCAGTAGCCCAAAAGGCTGTCTAACGGGTGTCGAGATGGGTTCGTGACTTTTTCAATTTTTTGCACTAACCCTTGACACAAACATTAAACCCTTTCACATATTTGTTTACTCATCAATCAAAACAAGGATTGAGACCAAAGGTCTGACACATAGTTTATCCATTGGAGACCTAGCGATGGGATTGTATTCATTCATTTATGTAAGAGTCGTAACCACAGCCACATGCAAATTTCTGTGCAAATGGATTGCTTTATCTCAAAAAATCTTTTCTGATAAATTACTAGCAGGCTTTCTTGACTCAATAAGCTCCAAAGCAAACAAATTCTTCAAACTATCTAGACATTCATCCTCCTCCAAATCAATAATGGCAATAGCCTTAGTTTTCTTTTAAAATGCTTCCATATTTTTCGGTACTATAACATGTCTTATAAGACATTTTGGGAAGGGAAATCCTTGCACCCTTCATATTTGCATGCTTTTCTAAATCCAAATCATCTTCCAAGAGAGAATAAGTGAAGGCCAATTTAGCACACCTAGATAAAGAAATAACAAAATCAACAAGAACACGCAAAATGGTATAGAACACAAAGTACAATTATATCGTATAATTAGTCAACTCACAAATAATAGAGACCAAAACAAGAAAATAGAAATGGTTGGTTGCCTTGCCAATGTTTACGAAAATAGTCAGATTCCATTTTTTGACAAGCATACAGCCCAACAAAACTAAAGAAACACTTATCAACCCAAGAAAGGAAAAATAAGAATCTTCCAAGTCTAAGTTGAATGGTATGCTAGCAAAGAAAAGGCTCCGCATGTTTCCAAACTGAAAGTAACTTCATTTATATTTATGAGTGATAAGGTACAACTCTAAAGAAAAATTCTTGATTTGTACAATAACTATTACGCAAAGTTCTGAATCAATTTCAACTACCCACCAATCCAAGGATATGCCATCCAATCAAAATATTTAAGTCACCAACCAAATATAAGTGTAAACCATGTTAACATAATGAGACTAGGTTACATGACTAAGCTTGCCAAAATAGATGAAATGAAAAAATAAACAAAACTACAAGAGAAAACTGATACACGGAGCCTTGAAATTTAGGATTCTAAACAAAAAAAATTCAAAGTAAATTTTACTCCAGTAAAAATTCTAAAATTTAAACCAATAAAGACAAGCTTCAATTTGGTTCAAGCCATAAATTCGTAACTGAAATGCCAATTATCAATAGCAACCTAAGATGAACCTAAGAGGGGGATGGGGTGAATTAGGTTCTTTGACGTTTTTAAAAATTTCTTCTACAAAGAAGAGCAACTTTGAAAAACCATTTTCAAAGAAAAGTGTAAAACAAATTTTACAAAGTGAGGTGTGTGATTAATGATTTGCAAAACATGAAAGAAAATATATAAACAAAGTAAGAACACACCAAATTTATAGTCGTTTGGATTCCCCTTGAATCCTACTCCACTCCCCAAGTTCTACAACTTTAGATTTCTAATCAACTAGGAAACACTTAAAGGAGTGTTTCAATCCCTTACAATTGCTTAAGATTAATCTCTTAATCTCAAGACTTTCCTAGTGCCTAATCTAACTCTAGACTAGGACTCCCTTGCTTAATCTAGCTCTAGATTAAGACTCCTTTGCCCAAGGCTATCAATTGGATCTTTTTCCCTATCTTTTCTCAAGGATTTGAGGTCTTACTCAAGACTCCTCTTGCCTACACCAAAGGACTTTTGCTCAATCAACCTCATGATCAAGACTTTCTCCCATTTGCCTAATTTAGCTCTAAACTAGGACTTCTACCCTTTGCCTAATCCAAACTCTTGGATACGTCTTTAACTCCAATACCTAACTTACCTCAAATTGGGACTTGTACCATTGCCCAAACTCAACCTCTTGAGTTGGGTCTCTCCTTCTCTTCTTGCTCCTCCTTTCTTCTTTCCTAACTCTTTACTCAAGAGTTTAGGACTTTGCCTCCCATACAATGTGCCTACAACACTTACTCAAGTGTTTAGGACTTCCTCAATGTATGAAATAAAGCTCACAAGCTAATTTGACATTTAAATGTATGAAATAAAGCTCTTGAATGATGCTTGAGTGTAGGATACTTGTATGATTACTCATCATTTTACAGCTTGGGGGTATTTATAGGAGTGACCAAATGCTCCCAACGGCTCTCTAATGGCTCTTTAACAGCTAGTTACAGAGAATGATTTTTCTGACACGATATCGGTTATAACCGATGTGTGATCAGTTAAAAACGTTGTTTTGCATTCTTTAGTTTCGCTCTCAGAAGCTTGGATCGGTCATTTCCGATATTTGTATTGGTTATAATCGCTATCAGGATCGGTTAAAACCGATCCTCCTCCTTCCAGCTTTTTTCTTCTTCTTTTCTTTCCATTTCTCTTAGTTGTTCTTCATTAGCTTTGAAGTCGAGAGGGTGTAGAGGCTCGGAGTCAAACATTTCTGGGCAACATGCTTCGAGGTCGAGATGGTGTCGAGGTTGGGCTCGAAACTTCACAATTTTTCTCCTCTTTTTGGCCAGTAGCCTCAAAGGGTGTCAAGACCCTGTCTAGGCTCAAGTTAGACACTTTCTTGGAAAGGTTTGAGGTCGAGGTTCGAGTTTGAAGGTCGGGCTCGACACTTTCTGGGCTTAGCTTAAAAGTCAACACCCTGTCTACACTCGGGTTAGAAGCTTTCTTGTTTTGCTTGCCGTTTCTTCGTTTGAACTCCGTTTTCTCCGCCCTTTTTTGCATTGGTCTTTGTTTGAACTTTTCTTTCTTTTTCTTCGACTTTGAGACTGGCTTTGAACTTTGCTTTGCTGCACTTTTTCTACAAATGACTTCAAGTGCAAAGCATTAACTAAAATCATATATTTGTATTGTTATCATCAAAGCTAAGATTGAGACCATAGGTCTAACAGTAACAAACTTACCAAAATTCTCAATTCTACAAACACCGATACAGTAAAGCAACATGCATATTTTTCTTAAGTTGATATAGTATAAGAATGTTTTAGACTTTCAAATCAAACTTAAATCAGCCTAAATCAATGTCTGAACCAAGATTCTGATACCACACATACTATTATAGTAATCCAAATAATATAATATAGTTGAACTAATAATCACCACTCATATAATATGTAAATAAATATATTTATATATGTATATACATATATGAATATGCTATGACACACTAGAAATTTTATAAATTAAACAAATAAGTTATATCAATTGAATTATTTATCAACAATATACTAATATTTAAAATTAAATAAATTGAATAATTGAGTATTTCAATTACAAAGATCCACTTAGACCACTAAAGTTTCTTATAAACGTTAATAAGAGATCATCATAATTACAGTTCAACTAAATAACTTGACTAATAGTTAATTCTATATAATTGAATATATTAAAATCTTTCTCTCTATATATATATGTATATGTATACACTCTCTCTGTTTACCGATCTCTATTATATTCTCACATAATCACTTTTTATCTCGAGGCATACTAAACGCAGTAACCGTTTTACTATTTGCAGTAACATTCTCCTGTGAAAAGACAAAAATACCCCTGGCCAAAAAGAAGAAAACCGGGTACTGTTCAATCGTGCTTGAACAGTACCCGCTTAGAAAAAAAAGTGAAGAAATACCACCGGCGGTCGACGGTATTCCAGGAATTCCGTCCGGGGAGACAGTCTCCCCGGCCGAAATGTTGCAGAAACAGAAAAAAACGTCCGGATAATCACAGATCCAGGAAAAAAATCCCCCCGAATGGGTTTTTTTTTCCCAAAAATTATAATGAAGGGGTATATAGAGAATTTATGCAAAGTAATTTAAAGTAAAAAAATAAATATAGTGTTTACTTATAGTGTAATATGGATCGTACTCGGGTAATTCGGACTTTTTACAGAGGAATGTTACTGCGTTTAGTAAAACGGAGACCGGCGGTATTTCTTCAGTTTTTTTTCTAACTGGGTATTGTGCACCCGTGCGTGCACGCACGGTGAACAGTAATGTTCACGCACGGTGAACAGTACCCGGTTTTCTTCATTTTCTTTTTTCTGTTAGGCCAGGGGCATTTTTGTATTTTCATAGGGGAATGGTACTGCAAATAGTAAAACGGTTACTGCGTATAACAATTTTGTTTATCTTTCATACATGTAAACTCTTGATATTACTCTTACATAATATATTTTATAAAAATCTATAGAAAGACTAAATAGTACTCGACAAACTTCTAGTGGAAGAGGGAGTAATAAATTTCTCTCTCACACATTAATATCTATTCGTAAAAAAAATATAAATAAAAAAATAAAATATAGTCGTCAGTGGGATTCAAACTTGAGACAGCTTGCAAAATAACAAGTTACTTTACCATTATACCAACTTCAAATTTGTTAACTTTTGTTCACTTTAGAGTGGTACTTAGTACAAAGAAAATTTTGACAATCATATATGGCTTTAGTGGGATTCAAACTCGAGACTTATCGCAAAACAACAACACATATTATCACTATGCCAACCAAAATTGTTAAATTTTGTTAACTTTTATTTTACTTAATACAAACCAAATATAGATAATAAAATATAGGATTTTAATGGGATTCGAACTTGATACTTTTTTGTAAAATAACAAGTTACTTTACCACTATACCAACTACAAATTTGTTAATTTTGTTCACTTAACAAATTAATACATAAAACAAATATTTGAAAATCATTTATGATTGTAATAGAATTGCATATGTTACTGCAAAAATTTGTATGAAACTGAGACAGAATGGAATATGGTAGATAGATCTTTGAATTGAGGTTTTGTATTCTACTTGGGCAGAATTTTTAAAATTTTGATCAACTATTGGGCATACTTAGTTGAGTAGTAAGATGACTTCTTTCTATGGTTTTTTTTTTTGAAAAAAAAAAAGGTAATCTTCCACATATAGGTTATTTGTTGCAAATTCTTGTTAATGCCTTTCGAATGGTAGTTTTGTCCAAAAGAAGAGTCAAGGTCAAGTTCAGCATTATATTATACCAATAAATTGCAAAGTCCAAAAGTCATTAACTTGTTTTTGGTATTTTAACCAAGGAAAAATGACACCATAGACCACCTAACTTTTGAAAAAGTGTACTTTTGACCATCAAACCTCTTTTTAGGATCAATTTTGCCACTAAGCTATAAAAAGAAAAAAACAACAGCGTATCATTCCATCCATTTTTTTAAATTTGATGGTTAATTTAAAAATAAATTTCCATTTTTCGCCATTTTGTTTCATTGAACTCTCTAAAATGCAACATCTTGCCTATTTTGTCAAATTTGATGGTTATCTTTAAAAAAAAGATGCGCAGGTTGTATATTAAAATTGTGAAAAAAATATTTATTTTATGTGTTATGTATAAAGAGTTATACTCCCTCCATCCCACTAAAAAATTACAAAGTGGGACGGGGGAGTATATTTTCTAAACTAAACACTTTTAATGGGATCAAAGGAGTAATAATTATAATAAGTAATAATGATGTTGAAAATTTTTACTGAAAAATAATTAAGCTTCCCACCATAAAATTGCAAAATAGATAAGTGGAAAATATAAGAAGCAAGCTTCTCAAATTGTTGGAGTTATTTAAAAATCCTTACTTGCAACCTAAGAAGCGGAAGGGCTGAATTAAGTTGTTGGCAATCTTAAATATTTTCTAAAAAATTTGAAAAATTCATTTCCAAGACAATTTAAAATAAAACCAAGTGTGGCATGTGGTGTGTGATTTGTGATTTCCTAAAACAAAAGCAAAAAAGTAAAGAAAATAAGACACTACAAATTATAGTGGCTTGAACGCTCCTTGAATCTTAGGCAACTACCCAAGTTCAACAACTTGGAATTTCTTTAATCCAAACTAATAAACACTTAAGGTATTTTTCAAAAAATTTACACTTCCTTCATATCAATCTCTTGAAATTAAAACTTTTCCCCTTGCCTAATTCATTGGACTTTTTCTCAATTAACCTCGAGATGAAGATTTCCCCATTTACCTAATTCAATCTCTTGAATAGGACTTTTACAAGCGTCTAATCCAACCTCTTGAACTTAGGACTTTTCTCAAATGCTTAACTTACCTCTAAGCAGCTAGGACTTTTCCCTCTCTTATTTTGCTCCCCCTCTCACATTGACAAACTCTTAATAAAAAGTTGAGGACTTTTTACAATTTTTCTAACACACCTCTCGGTGTTTAGGACTTTTCCTTCTTTCTTTTTTGCAATAGAAAGACCAAAAATGAATTTTACAATGAAGTACATTATTTGGGCATGAAAGGCTCTTTCTCAAATTTAAGCTAAACTCACAAAAATCCCACTATAACATGAATTTTTTTGCTCTCAAGCGTCTCTCAATGGTGTGGTATGTTGGCTGACTTCTTTGTGGGAGGGGGGAGGCTTGTTCTACATTTTGAGCCTTGGTTTTTAATTTATTGTTGTGTCCAATTCATGCTCCAACGACTCTTTTCTTATTGTTGATTCCAGTCAGCTGTCGAATCTCAACCTCAGTCGACGTTGACTCTTTTTGGCTTCGCCTCTAATGGCTATGACACATTAGATTGTCGAGTCGAATGTCATTTTACAAGGTGTGTCGATGCCTCTTCTTGACTTTTCTTTCTTCTGTTAAAGCTTCGCTTGTGAGTCACCTGTCTAGTCGCAACTTGGTGTCTATTCGGCACCACTATGAACACTAAAGTTGATGGTTTTCAAAGAGTTTCCCAAAGCTGAAGTTAATTATGGCCTTTATCAATTGATTGTTGAGTCTAGTGTTGATTTTCCACTAGATCCGACACTCACTCAACTGTTCTTTTTCTGTATTTAATTGAAACGTCATTAACTAAAATCATATATTTGTTAACTTATCATCAAAATAAGAATTGAGACCATAGATTGAATAATATCCCCATTTTTTATGATGACTAAACAAATATATGATTTTATTGAAAAATATAAAGTAAAACATCTAAAGCATGAAGACAAGGTAAAACATGTTATTGCATTCTTCGTTCACTTTTTGTCATCATTTTAACGCTTAAGTATTCAATGGAGTGTTTTTTTTTACAAGTCAACCAATCTTAGCATATTTTCTCCCCTTTTTATATGCACCCTAAAAATTTATTCTAGTTTATTAAGACTGTGGGGTCTCTATGCTATCTTAAAACTATTATCTATTCTAGTTTTAATTATTCTCCCCCTAAATCCTAGCAAAAACATATCAAAGAGAACTTAAATAATCAAAAGGCATTCAAGTTTCATTGAGGGTTAGAGCAAGTCAAACTATCAATGTAAAGAATTCATTCTTTCTAAAAAAATGGCTCTTCCAAATCACATGAGCTTCAATATCAACATATGTTTAAATCAAGTCAAAAGTATAAAAGCAAATTCAAATTACCTTAATAATCAAAATGTATCCATCAAGAATCATAAAAGGATGCAACATATTAAACTTTGCTATTGGCTTCCATTTTTTGTCTTTGCTACTTTTTAACACCCTACAAAGAAATCAAGCACAAGATTTTGGGTCCTTGGGAGTTAATTTGTTTCTTGATTTGTCACATTTTTCCTACCTTTTTCACATTTCTTATATTAAATAATTTGGCTGAAAAATGACTATGTCTATAACAATTAAGGTTGTTAAACTCGTATTCTTGGCTAGAATCGTTTTAGGCTTAGAATCGGAATCGTAGAATCGGATCGTAGAATCGGATCGTAAAATCGGAAATAGCTTAAAATTGACTATAAATGACATATGTATACAAATTGAGTTATAAACTACTACTAATAATTTAAATTTAATTATAAAAGTTAAATGTGCAAGTTGGAATAAATATTGGTAGAATTATTACGATTTATATTTGAAAATAAAATAAATAAATTAATATTTTCAATATGTTTCACTATATTATTAATTAATTGTGAGGAATTATAATTTGATTAGGAACAAACAAGTTTTAGAGGAAAAGAAAAAAAAAAGCAATTGACCCTAAAAAGAAATGAAAACTTAAAAGTTAAGAAAAACATTTAAAAATTTGTTGATAAAAGGTTCGAATATGGATGAGAAATTAGCAGTTTAATAGAAAATCATAACTTTTATAGAAAAAAAAATGTTATTCACTGAAAAAGAAAATTAGTAGTGTAATGGAAACCCACAAGTTTTGAAAGGATATATATATATATATAGTAGTTTAATAGAAAATCATAACTTTTATAGAAAATAAATGTTATTCACTCAAAAAGAAAATTAGTAGTGTAATGGAAACCCACAAGTTTTAAAAGGATAGATATATATCCTTTTAAAACTTCAAACGCCCAATATTACAGATGTTTAAGTTTGGCTTTGTGGTAAATCTAATTGTGAATACAATTGCAGCAGGGATTGAATCCTTGAAGTTGGTGTTTTAATTTTTTTTTTTTTCGTTTCATCAACTCTCCAGTCCCACATCGGTGGGAAAGAGGAATGGGGTGAGAAAACTCCTTTATAAAAGGAGAAGGGAGAGGCTATCTAGTATAAAAAAAAAAATTTAAGGCTGAATAGAGTAAATAAATTTTTTGGCCCAATCTCTCCAAATAGCAGCCCATAATAACTTTTTGAACTCGGACCAGACTCGATAGACTCGGACGAGTCTGGCCGAGTTGACCGAGTCCAGGCCGAGTTTAGCTTGGCTACGAGTCTAGGCCGAGTTTGACTAGATTTAGGGTTTTCGACTCGTAGACTCTAGGGTCAAGTTTAACAACAATGATAACAATAATGACAACTAATAGGTGTATCAAATGATTATGTGTCCTAACGTATCATCTATAGGTATATAACACTATTATATTCAAATGCATTATGCTTTTTTTATGGGCAAATGAACAACATGATTCTTTCTAGCATGAACAGCATGAAATGTCATAGAATCATATATCAAAGAATTATACACATTCTTTCTTTTTGATGTATAAGTGTGCATATAAGTATTTTTCACATTTGAAACAGAAAAATTTCTTTTAGGGGCATGTGAAACAACATTATGAACATGATTACAAGAATAGCTATAACTATGTGCAACATTTTTTTCTTAGGCATATATAAAAATAAAAAAACAATCACATTCAGATTCTTTTCAAATTTGGAAGACTTCTTTTTGTTCTCATACAATCATGCTTGAATTTTCTTCTTTTAGCTTCTAATGGTGGATAGATAAGCTTAGCACCATTTTAAAAAATGGAAAATCAGAGTTTTGGTTCCCTGTGTTTAGGTCTTTAACACTTTTGGTCCTTTTTATTTCATAGGATGAATTCAAAATTTAGTCACCTTACTTTAGAAAAATTAACGTTTTAGTCACCATACTTTTTTATTGTTTTTTTAGTCACCTTATTGTTGTTTTTGCATTATTTTGGTCACTCTATTAAAGTCGACCATCAACACACTAACGGAGCCTTTTTTATGAGGGCATTTTTGTCCGAACTTAAAACGTTTTCTTTCTCCAGCCGTGAGTTTCTTTTTCTCTCTCTCTCTCTCTCTTTTGTCATCTTCTTCTTCTCTTCTTCATCTTTTTCTAACCTTCTCCTGCTTAAGGTAGAAACTTATGAATCATTCATAAAATAGCAAATCCAAATCCAATACAATCCAAAGGACTCCAGTCGCCATGCAAACTTCAAAGAATCCGCCCAGTTTACATAATCAAACAACCCATCCACTGCCACAAAATTGCTGTTACCATTTATGGTGAAAGTTTCTCCCTCTATAACTCTAAACTTGAATAAGTAATAAGTAGGTAACTTAGTCATATCTCCAAGCCCATGAACAACTACCTCAAGTTTCGTCAGTTAAACTGATAAGCTCGTTCTGGGTTTCTTCTCCAGTGACGGAATTGTTAGTGGAAGGCAAAACTCATCGTCAAAAGCCCAATTCGCTGCTGGGTTTAATCCCATTGCAGAGCCTTAACTTCTTTGTTGAGGTGGTTGAAGTCTTTCTCACTTATTGAAAATTAAATCATAATGCATAGTTATAGATGCTTGCTAATTTTATGGAGCCACAAGCTTTTTGTGCTGTGAATAGTACCCATGTACATTAATGGAGTGGGAAAAAGGTAATCATCTTTTTTTTTTTGTCTTCTCTATGCAAAAAAAAAAAAAAAAAAAAAAAAAGGAAAAAAAGGGGTTTGGAGAGGGCGGCTATGAAATTGAAATGGGTTTCTTTGATTATGAAATTAGGGATGAATTTGCTGTGATTTTGATTTGAAAAGGGAAGAAATATTTGCTGTCACTAGTGAATCTTTGGATCTAGAAGCTTTGAAGAAGAAGGATGGAGAGCGGGGGAGAAGTGCGACTGTGGAGAGAGGACTAGAAGGCTTTGAACTTTGAAGAAGAAGGGTGGAGAGAGAGGAAAACAATAGCTGACTGAAAATGGAGAGAGGGAGAGAGGAAGGGGGACAGAGTTAGGTTAGTGTTTTCTTTTTTTTTCTTTTTCTTTGTCCTAGTGAAGAAGAGTAAAAAATATACATTAGGACAAAATTGCCCCTATCAAATTCAGTCCGTTAGTGGGTTAACGGCGCACTTTGACAGAGTGACAAAAAAAGTGCAAAAATAAAAGTATGGTGACTAAAAACCAATTAAAAAACTAAAGTGGCTAAAATTTCAGTTCACCCTAAGAGTCAAAACAGTCATGTATGTCTGCACCTTGTTACGTTTTTTGTCCCCGTGACGTGCTATTAACAGTTTTACTCGGTCAAACCTATGGTCATAGGTGATTATTCAAAAAAGAGTTAGTAGGTTTTTTTATAACACAATGAACTCTTTTTCTCTTTTTTATTAGGGTAAACTTTACTTTATTAATTAGGAATTCCTGCAACACAATGAACCAAGGGGGCGCTTGGTTGGGTGTAGTAGAAGGCTGCAATGGAAGTCACTGGGGAATGAATACAATTGGTGATGCTAGGTTGGGTGTAATTGGAATCAAAATTCCTCAATCACTCCCTTAGTTCCAATATATGCCTTCAACCCCCCCCCCCCCCCCCCCCCCCCCCCAATATTCACCCAACCCTATTGAGAAGTTAGTGAGCTCTATTTTTTTCTACCAAAAATATCATGACTTTTACTACCCCAAAAATGCCCAAATATCTATTTTTTTTCTCTCTAATTTAATTCTTCACTTTCTCTCTAACTTTATTTTACCTTTAGTATCTCACTTTCTCTCTCTAACTTTATTACGTTAGTTTCTCTCTAATTTTTTTTTTACTCTAACTTTATCACTTCACTTTTTATCTCTAAATATTTTTCTTTCTTTAACTTTATTACTTCACTTTCTCTCTCTAAAACTTTTTTCTCTCTAACTTTATTACTTCACTGTCTCTCTAAATGTTTTTCTCTCTCTAACTTTATTAATTCACTTTCTCTCTCTAAATGTTTTCCTCTCTAACTTTATTACTTCACTTTCTCTCTCTAAATATTTTTCTCTCTCTAACTTTATTACTTCACTTTCTCTCTCTAAATGTTTTTCTCTCTCTAATTTTATTACTTCACTTTCTCTCTCTAATTTTTTTTCTTTCTCTAACTTTATTACTTGACTTTGTCTCTCTAAATGTTTTTCTCTCTCTAACTTTATTAATTCACTTTCTCTCTCTAAATGTTTTCCTCTCTCTAACTTTATTACTTCACTTTCTCTCTCTAAATATTTTTCTCTCTCTAACTTTATTAATTCACTTTCTCTCTCTAAATGTTTTCCTCTCTCTAACTTTATTACTTCACTTTCTCTCTCTAAATGTTTTTCTCTCTCTAACTTTATTACTTCACTTTCTCTCTCTAAATGTTTTTCTCTCTCTAATTTTTTTTCTTTCTCTAACTTTATTACTTCACTTTCTCTCTCTAAATTTTTGTCTCATTGTCTCTCTCTATATATCTCATTTTACTTTCTCTTTCTACATATCTATTTTTTACTTTCCCTCTCTAATTTTATCCTTTAATTTTCTCTCTCTACATTTTCTCTTTCTCTCTCTACATCTATTATTTTACTTTCTCTCTCTAATTTTATCCTTAAATTTTCTATCTCTGCATTTTCTCTTTCTCTCTCTACATTATTACTTTACTTTCTCTCTCTACCTTTTTCCTTTAATTTTTTCTATCTAACTTTATTACTTCACTTTGGTTATTTTCTCAATATAGTTGAAAAGGTAAAACTAGAATTTTAACTAATTGGCATTGCTAATGATGAGCTAAACCAAGCATTATCAATCACAATGATACTCATTACACAACAAGCACAATTGACTCCTCAATCATTTCCATAGTCATTGACCTCTCAATCATTTTCATTGCCATTCCCATTGAGGAATTTATGCTAAGTGTCCCCTAATTTACACACTCATAATGGTGATCAAATTTAATTCTTAAATTCTTAACCCACCTAAAGCAAACTTAAGCAAATGCGTAATGGAACCCATGACTCCATTTTCTTCTCTCCGTTTAACTGCAAACCCCTAATCCTTTTACTGAGATTTTCAACAACACCACTTCATCCCTATCCTACGATGACGATACCATCGTCGTGGCCACCGCTGTCATTCCCAAACTACCACTACCACAAAGTGATTCATATTAGACAACCACACATCTCCTGCAAAAATCTGACTTTGTCACATAAATCATTCATCTTCTCTCTATTGTTTTCATGTTAATCTTCACAAAATTAATTGCCTTTAAAGTAAACCTTTTTCTTCTCTCCACTCAGAAAAATCATTCTTATAATCAGTTTAATTCGCGAGAATTCACTATGTTTTATAATTTATTTTTCTCAAATTCATAAAATTGTCTGTATTGTTGTTGTTTGGGCTTAATGATCAAAATCTATTTCAAATTTGGATTCTGCAAGCATGGCTGTATTATAGGTGTCCTGAGTTTACCGATAACTTTTTAAGAAAAAACAATCTTGTGTTTTCTTATCCTTTTTCCCCCAAGTTTTCATCTCCAAACCTTCAATTATCTTTTCTTATTTTTATAATTATAGTATGATCTTTTCGCACAATCTTTTTTCACCGAGCTATTAAATTAAAGTAATAGGATTAGAATTATAGTGGAGAGGAGAGGAGGGAAGGGAGATGGTATGGACTAAAGAGTAAAAAATAGAAAAAATAAAAAGTATTGAGATGCTTTGTTGAAGTGAAATAATGGAATTGGGAATCCCTAATGTAACTGGTGTTAGAGCTTGGAAGGGGGCCGGATTGTAGAGATGGTAATTTGAAAAAGGGAACGAGTTGAATGGATGAAGAAAAGCAGGAAGGAAAAGATGAATCAATGGTTTGAGGGGGCAGAGAAAGAGAAGCCCTACTGAGGGATAGAAGAAGGTGAAGCGTTGATTGAGATATCATGCAGAGACTTTTCCGATTGATGTAGAGTACCATAATTAATCTTCTTAACTGTCCATCATTGGTTCAGGGCTTTGAGTTGTCCCAAGGAACATGATTAAGCATGTCTTCAAATGGGGAAGTTGTATTCTCTAGCAGGCAACAGATCATATGAAACAGCAGTTTGAATTTTAATGCGATTATTGAATAGAGAGGAAGAAGATAGAGTTAGAAGTTGGATTGTTTGCCTAAGTCTGCTTTTGGTGGGTTAAAAACTTAAGAACTTAATTTGATCTCCATTATGACCGTGTAAATGAGTTAGGTGTGTCATTTAACTTTTTTTAATCATCACCCCCTACCTTTTTTTAAGCTTTATAAAAATACTCCATAATACCGTTGATCAAAGTTTTGACCGAGTAAAACTGTTAATATCTAGTCATGGGAACCAAAAATATAATAAGGTGCAAATATATAGAACTGTTTTGACTCTTATGAAATTGAATTGACCAAAAGTGTTAAAGCCCTAAACATAGATGACTAAAACTACAATTTTTCCTTTCTAGAAACATTTATGAAAGTGGAAGTGTTTGCTTGTGCACATGTTCTATCATAGCCTAATCTACTTTTATTTTTAGCTACTTCTTGTTTACCCAACAAATTTTCTAAATGTTGTTTTCCTTGGGTTAACTTTTCTAAGCTAGAACTAAATTCATCAACTTTTATCTTCATACAATCATGCACAATTTTCAACAAATCAAAGGATTTGACTCTTTCAAGTAATTCGACATTTTCATGTTTCAACAAATCAGTTTCCTTCATTTTATTATCTAACATTTGTGTAAGTGAACTAATTTCATGTATATACTTTTCATGGAAATCATCATATAATTCAAAGTCTGTATCAAAGCTAGAGTTTGAGGTAAGCATTCATTTACCTCATTGACATAACTAACAAGATATAACATTTCTTTTCTTAACCTTTTATCTACACTTAAGATGCTTTCCTTGTCTTGTGTTTAATATTTTTCAACAAGAAGGTCTTGCTATGAAGTCCAAATAATATTAGCACAAATAAATGAACTAAAATCAATATAATCAACATTGGCTAATGAATTCAATAAAAAGTTAAGAGATTTTGAAGTCATAGAAAGAATTTTTTTTGTTTTTTTAATCACCATTTAACTCATTTCTAAAATTTTCTCTAAGTGTGTCTAATGTGACACAAAATGTACCAGGATATGATGCCCCGATAGCTTGGAGATATAGCCCAGATCCAGTAGTTCCTTAGCCCAGATGTAGATTCTTTTGAAGGCAGATCTATCAAAGGAAACACAAAACAAGCGGGGCTATATGAAACCCCATAAAATTTTACTATTTTAAAATTCACCTCGAAAATATATTGAGGTATTTATAAATATTTTATGATTATTTATAAGAATTTCTTTCAAAAGAATTTTCACTTAAAGTTATTTCTTTAAGAAAATTTTATAAAAGTCTTCGGATCTTTTATTTCAAAGAATATCTTTATTTTAATTTCAAATATTTAATTATTTGAGTTAATTGATAACTTTGATTCTAAAACTCGTGTTCTACTATTCGTTCAATAATATTATGATTTAGGGATTTATGGAATCTTAAGAAATAGGAAGTAGAAGATAAGAACATTAAAAAGTAAATGAAGAGTAATAAAAAAATAGTAAAATTAGTTTTTCCCAGTCCCAAATCGGGTAAAACCGATTGCACCACTTTGAAAAGTAAAAAATAAAAGTTTCTCACCGCTTATAATGGTTTTAACCGTTTGGAAAAAGGGAAAACTGATTGGCCATTGGATAAGAATTCATGGAATCGGTTTTAACTGATTCCTAATCGGGTAAAACCGATTCATTACGGATAGAATTTACTAAAATGGTTTTGACCTTTTTACCACCTTTTTGATCAGTTTTAACCAATTATTTGTCGAGTAAAACTGATTGTAATCGGTTGTGCTAATTCACCAATCAGGTAAAATCGAATGGTTGCCAGAAGATAAAATTTAAGACTTGCCACCCAAGCCACAAGCATGGAGGTCTTTTAACCTCTTACTTTTGTCTTACACGACCTCTAACTCTATAAATACCCTCTCCCTTCCTTCCTAAACCTCCATTTCTGCAATTTCCATACCAAAACTTTGAAGAAATTTCTCCAAACTTAGAAATAGGAAGAAAAGCTTGGAAGGAGAAAAAAGAGCAAGATTTGGACATGGAAACTTCAATCCAATCCGAGGGAATTCATCTAGGAAGCATAAGGAATCGAAAGAAGTAAGAATTTTATGTTAGGAAGTACAATTATAATGCAAAAGTTTAGATTTTTAGAGTTTATAAGGTTTTCTTAGAATTTAATTTATTCTTGGAATCTTGAACGTTAGAAAAATGCTTTGAAATGTCAAACATGTGGCAAAAAGAAGTGAAGAAAAATGGATCTAGATGCACTTTTGTTGGAAAACCCAAAGCTTGGATGAAGGACACGAAATCTGGGCATGCATCGGTTTTAACCGATACATAATTGGGTAAAAATGATTCTGGCCTAGAAACAAATCGGTTCTACCCATTTTTGAACGGGAAAAACCGATTGAAAAAATGGTTTTCGTAATTCTGGAATTTCTAAAATTGTCAAGGACTATTTTATAAATACTGGACCAGTTTTAACCGATTGGAAATTGGGAAAAATAGATCCAGAGTTTTTTGGGAATTTTGAATCGGTTTTGACCGATTTACCATCGGGTAAAACTGATCCAAGAAGGAAAATTGATTTTTCCGCAATTTCGTTTTCTTTTAACTATTTCTTTATAAATCCTTTTATAAAATCTTGTTAAAATTATTTTAACGAGTATTTTAAGAATTTTACACTTATATTTTCTTAAATTATAAATTTTATAGGTTATGTCCAATTTTGGACTATTTATAAAGTAACGTAGAAATAATGTTTAGAAATTCTTTAAATTTTCAGTTTTTCGGCATAATGATTATATTTTCTTTAAAGTTATAAATATTACGTTTTATAGTTATTTTCCGGATAGATAATTTTTAGAATACCTAATTTCTAGAAATACATGTTTTAAATAAGAAAATTATGTAAATTACCATTGTGCCCTTACTAGTTAAAATTTTGGAATAAGTTAGAAATTAGAATTCTATTGGTTAGAAATAGTACTAAATTGCCAAAACCCGAAATATATTCAGATCAGTTAGATAGCTAGTACGTGAGCTAGATCTTCGGACCGAGGTGAGTTTATCACTGAAAATGGATTCCGTTTTTAATGCAATAATAATTAAACTGCACTGAATCTTGTTTGCGGCATATTTTGAACTGTTTGTTAAAAATGCTTGAAATACTTTTTGATTTTTGAAATGCTAGTTGTGTTTACTTACCGGCTGGAACACATATTTACTTGTTATGTTCAGTCATACTTTCTTTCTGCACTGAATATGTTATATGAGCATAAGTTGAGTCGGATCTATTATTTGGTGCGATTTGATCCCACGAGCCAGCGAAGGACTTGGTCGTTTTGATCATCTGAGTTCCTGATTTCAAAATCAGTACCGATTTACCAGGGCCCATATATGACCGTTTGGGGGTGGCTGACGATACCGATATGATATGATATGATATGCATGATATGAAATGATATGATATGCTCACGAGGTGAACTGGCTAGTCGTTTATTGTTCATATCGACCTTTGAACGGCTGCCCTTCATTCTCATTATCTGTCTCTGAATCCTACATGAGTCATGAATGCTATATGTTAGGTTATGCCTGAATTGTATGCATGGGTAATATTTACAGCTCGGTAATTGTTTTCGAAAACGGTGAACTCTCACTGGGCAAGGGCTCATTCCATTTTCCCTTTTTTTTTTCTTTTTTGAAAATTTTATTATAGATCTTTGGTACGAAGATGATTATGCCCACTAGGATCACCCGGAGTTTGGAAACTTTGGATACGGCTAGAAGGCGGGATTATTAGATGGGCTCATACTCTGATAACTGATGTACTGTAGGGCTATGTAAGTTTTACTATATTATAATAAATGAAAAAAAATTTTATCATGTTCTGCCCATTCCAAGTCCTGGTGCGAACCAGGCAGGCATTCGGTGAAGACAACCCCTTGTATGCGGGGTGGTGGATCTGGGGTGTCACGAGCTATCCCCCCTGTTCCACTCTGATGCTCAAGTCAGTATAATATATCAAATAAGATATATGAACAAAGTGCTTTTACTGTAAGAAATTGCGTACCTCCTTTGATCCAATCTGCAAGTATATATAGCCTTACTTTGTTGCCTTGCCCGTTGCAACTTTCTCAGGCCATAGCCTTTAATGTTGCCCTTATTTGCCTCCTTCTTTAATGCAGATCCCGTCCTGAATGCTTTCCTGGTCTGACACTCTATAACCCGGATCCTGCTCCTTTGCATTAAGTGCCCTGAGTAACTCATGCCCTTGATAACAGCCTAAAATCTCGTCCCCTCTTTATAGCCTTGTAACCCAACGTTGTGTTTGCAATCTGACCTATATTCTTACTATCGACCTGATCTACTTTGGCCCCGTTTGCTTATCATTTCTGCCGACCTATCTTTTTTCTTTTTGGGCTTTCTCCTTTATTTTTTATTTCTTCTGGGCCTATCTCATTCTGTTGGGCCAGGCCCAATATCTCTATTCACTTTTAAACACACCAACAAGCTCCCCCAGTATTATTCCTTTAATCTGATTAAAACTAGTACTTAACTAGAGCTAACACTTAGTCCCTTTTCTTGCCCCCATATATATGCCCGATTTTTTTTTCCTTGATACCACCCCCAAAAAGCTCTCCGGTCTACACAAGTTTTCTGACCTAGGACCATGAAAGTTTTTCGACCTAAAGTCCTGCTTAAATACCCACAACCCCCCAAGAATAAATAATGTGTACCTTATTTGTTCTACCATTCCTGAAAGTATTGTGCGCATAGCCCCCCAAGAAAATGTCAACTTTTTGTTAGCCCCCCAGGCCAATGAATTTAACTTAGCCTACCGAGAATATACCCCAAAACCTTGCTAAAAACTAAGCCGAATTGAGCTAAAGAGAAAATAGCATATAGTTCAATAAACCAACAGTAGCATAAAGGGAATGCGAAAGACAACGTATCTGAGGGGCTGGGGTAAACTAATTGTACTGGGCCGAGCCATGAGTCCAACTGGCCAGCCATGTCATCTAACCGAGACAAGGGTTGGATTTTGAAATCTAGAAGAGATCGTACGAATTTCCTCAAGAATCGCAAAAAGTAATCATGTTGCTCCGCCTGCACACGTTTCTTCCCTTCTGATAATTGATTCCCACTTCTCAATTTTTTGGTTCAACTTCCCACTACGCTTTTGCTTTTCTTCTTCTCTCACCATCAATTACTTCAATTTTAAATGCTTTCCGTGACTTCTAAGTTCCTTTTCTGTTATCCCTCCCCAGCATAATTATTAATTTTCGCCTTTTGCAAAAAATTCCTCTATTTTTTCAGACGATTAGATCCCATCTTTCTCAAATTGCCGAAGAACTTTTTCCTTTGTCTTCCTTCTCTTCGTACAACCTTGCCGTATATTCCCCAATTTCTTCCAGTTTCCTTATTCTAGTGCCCCGTTTCCTTAAATAATTGTACCTTCCTTAATCTGTATTTCCCTTAATACTTTTGCATTCCTTCCTTCAAATCTAGCCTCACCATGACCGACGAGAAGAGCTCCGCTACCAACATAGCCCGTGGCATAGGTGAGTCCTGTATCCCTATTCATACTAATACTTTTAGTTCTGAAACAACTTTGAGTCAATCCCCCTGTAGATCCCCATTTCGTCATCTTACTCAAACCACACTACCCTTTCAACCTGTCACTGCCACCATGCCTATGGTTGATGTGATTATCGAGGGGTTCTTCGATGTGAACCTTCAGTTTTTGGGACTCCGACAAAGAGGAAAAACCTGTCTTCATCAAATCCAATACCCTAAAAAAACCAAAAAAATCTCAACATAATTAGGGTACCCCAAATCCTTCTGGATATGTTCCTGATCCTGCAGCAAAAGAAGCTCCACTTCGCTTCCATGCGGACAAAATTCCCAACGATATGACGGTGTCGGAGCTAAATGCTCTGAGGTCAAGTTGTTATTATGGCCCGCGGGGACAACGAGACTTCCTACAGTGGAAGAAAGGGTCAACAACACCCATGATGGCTGGATAGCAATCTACGAGCATATGCGATCATTTTGTGGTAGGGCTGACGCAATTTTTAGCTAACACAGTGAGATTCGTAATAAGATTTCTCTGTGTCTGCGCCGAAGCCCATGTTCAACCTACAGTAAAACTGTTACTCCAATACTTCATGATCCATCAATACAGCCACGGTGACACTGCAGAAGCAGAGGAAAGGATATGCCTTACTAACTGATTCTCCCAATTCTGTGAAAGGTTGGAAGGGAAAAAATTCCATGGTTAAAGTAGATGAAGCCAACCTACCCTGTTGCTGGGAAACCTTGATTTTGCCAGACTCCCAAGCCCAGATCGAAGATGACCCTGTCCTCTTACTGCCAAGTTCTTGAGTCTTCTAACCTCCGTTATTCTAGCCTCTTCCCCGTAGAACCCTTTTTAGTTTGGGCTAAACTTAGCCCGGCCCCACATGTTAAAGGCCAACGTACTTTCCCTGTCTTTTTTTCTCTCTTCTTCTCCTGTCTATTATTTTCTGTACTAATGCATCTGTTTTTCTATTGTAGGTGGATTTGGCGGATATGGGTATAAGAGAAAATCAAACTGACAGCAAGTTCTTCCAACTGTCCCTGGGCCCAAACCACTGACCAGTCCCATCGACTTAACCCAAGAAACAGAGACGGCTGTGGCCACAGCCTCTTCCCAAGCCATAACTCCCACTGTCCCGCAATTGAAATGGCCTACCCCCAAGAAGATAGGTTCTTCTACTGAAGAAATCAAGAAGCAAAATGGGCTAAGTCCCTTTTAACAGAGGCTTCCCAAGCCTTAACCTTGACTGCTCACAACACCACGGATGTTCCTTAACCAGAAGACATGTTCGGGCCAGTTGATACCGACACTCAGGAGCAGATGATTATCCTAAAAGATACAATAAAACAGGCCCCCTCTCTCTAGCCGGGCCGATCCTACAACCCATTTGCCAGAACCAGATTTTGGTGACCCGATGCCATACTCCGAGCTAGTGGTAGAATCCCACAATTCTCTGAAGGAAGTTATATCAGCTGGGCATCTACTTCGCCTAAATACTAAAAAAATAAAGGATTTAGCTTTCCAAATAGACCGCCGTGAAGCTCACATCGCCACACACATAAACCGGCAAACATGTTTTCTATTCAACTTAATTACATCTATGCATTGGAAAAACTACTAACACCTCCTTTCAATAGGTCAGGCAAAACTTTGCAACAGTGGCTAGAAGGACAACGGCCTTAGACGTGCTGGGCTAAAGTTATGAGCAGGAAATGCAAAAACAACCATTCGATGAAATTGAAGATTTAAAGCTTTCGCCTAGGTACTGAATCCAGCAAAGTCACAGACTTGCAAGCCAGGATTACAGAGTTTCATCGGGAAAGCCAAGCTCTAAGCATGAAGGCCAGCCAGGCGGAAACTAAAATGTGCAGCCTGGAAGAAAAAGTTGAAACCTTGGATGCACAAGCTAAAGCCTTGGAGAAGGCTTTAAAGGAAGAAAATGAGGTCATGCAGAGCAAGGTCACCAAGTTGGAAAAGGCCAATGAGTCTACTCGGGAGAATTTTTGGCTCAAGGTAAAGGAAATAACCGCTCAAGGCCAAAATGCAGTGACTGATTTCAAACAAGGAGCCCTACTAGAGCTGTTAAACTGGCGCTTCTTAGAGTTGGCCAGTGTGGGTTTACTATCTGCTGGGATGAGCTTTGTGGCCCCCGCTTGCTAGACAACTTGGCCCCAGATTCAATGGCCCCTAAATCTTTACTGGCGGAAGGCCTTGACCCTTTGAGTTGATCGAACAAATTAAACAAGAGTGCCAGGACTTGGGTATCCCTTTGCCTGCAGAGCCAGCAGAAAAGGAAGAAGAAGAAGAGGCCGGGACAAGCCATCCACAGGATGAAGAAGCCACTTCCAAGACCCCTCCACTTTAATTTTTTGAACTTTTTCCTGTTAGCAAAACTTTTTTCCATAGCTTAGATACGTTGGGCCGGCAAATGGGTTTTCCAGTATATCCTCAAGACTAACTTTTATATTCTTATTTATTCTCTTTTGCACTTGCTTAAACATAGAATTTTCGTAAATGGACTGCATTCCTAGCTTGGGAACAAAAGTTCCGTCCATATCTTCTAGAGTATAACTTTCTGTTGACCAAGCTTCGATCATCTTGTAAGGCCCTTCTCAATTAGGGGCCAGTTTACCTTGATCCTGCGGTTTACTAATGGCACGACTATGTAGGGCCAAATCTCCCGGAACAAATGACCTTGACTTAACCCTTGAATCACTATATTGCCTCACAAGATTCTTATAATTAACTTGTCCCATATAAGCAATGTTCCGATTTTCTTCTAATTCCTCCAGACTTAACTTTAATCCTTCTAAATTTTGTTCTTGATTAAAATATAATATTCTGGTAGCTTTTGCTTGAATTTCTGGCTGAATAACTTTGTTAACCCCAAATGGTGTCACTTGTAGCCTTTTTTTAAGTAGTGTGATGAGACCATAAAATGAGGTAACTACTCTACCCATCCCTTTTCTTTCCCTTCAAGCCGAGTCTTAATTCCATGAAGCAAAGTTCTGTTGGTAAATTCTACATATCCAGTACCAGGTGGATGGGCCACAGATGCGAAGCGTTGATTTATTCCCAACTTTTTACATAGTGTAACTGTTGGAATAACTAGAATATTTCTATTTCCTTATTTATTATCCTTTCCTAGTTAGGAGTCTGTAGTTCTTATATAAAGACTACATGTGTCTCAGTTTTATATACACAATTCAATATACAATTCATTATAATATTATTATTATAATATTTCTAACATGTTATCAGAGATAATTTCTGCCGAAATAGTCAAACCGAAGAATAGAAAAAAAAATTTCTTTTCCTTCGTAGGTGAATTTCCAGTCAATCTTTTCTTGCTGCTGTGAGATACAATAACCATCGCATCGCCGCCGCTGCACTCAGCCACCACTATTACAAAAAGGGTTTTAATGGCTGTTATTTTCTACATTTAACGGCAGTTATTAGGCATTTGAACCGACATCTATCTGGCAGCCGTAGAAAGGTTACGAACTTTCTACGGCGGTTGAGAACAGCAATTGAAAATTCATGACTTTCTACGGTGATTCCTTATCGCCATAGCAAGTTCACAATACAACGGCGATTTCTAACAGAATCACCGTAGAAAGTTGCCTTTCTACGGCAGTTTTTGCTGGGTATAGCAGTAGAAAGTGAAGGACTTTCTACGGTGGTTTTTCTGGGAACCACCATAGAAAGTCCTTAACTTTCTACAGCGGTTTGTTTTGGAACCGCCTTAGAAAGTCCTTGACTTTCTACAGCAGTTTGTTGTGGAACCACTGTAGAAAGTTAAGGACTTTCTACGGCGGTTTGATTTGGAACCGCCGTGGAAAGTCCCACTTTCTATTGCAAAACGAAACCGCGGTAGAAAGTCAGTTTCTATTGCTGTATCTAAACTGCCATAGAAAGTTCTGAGCTTTCTATGGTTTAGAGCAAAACCTACTTCTGAAAGTTAAAAAAATATATACAAAATATTGCAAGATAGAAGTAGAAATCACTATTACATTACAGTGGCATATCCACAAAAGATCATACAACTTTAATATCAACAAGTTTCATTACTATCAAAACAACCATCAAATACTAATTGGCTAATTCTCCACAACAATATAACTAGCGCATAATTTTCTCATAGCATCTATAGCCTCAGTGGTTAATGGAGTGCGGTCGATCTTAAAGTACTGCCAGAGAGTATAAAAACAAATTTAATTGAGTAGCAAAATCGAATACAATCAAATGGGTTATGCGAAATCAAAATCAAATACCTTTTCGAGTGCCAATGTCTCAGATTTCAGTGCGATGTGGTACATGTAATGCATGACATAGTAGCCACACTCCCAGGTAGACTTTTGTTTTTTATGCTATTGAATAATATTATACGAGTCAGAATATCATACAATTGTATACAACACAACGTTAAATAAAAAATTCAATAATTACTTATTTTACCTTAACTACTATCCATTCAGGTTGCATATGCACATTTCTCGGCAATCCTAGGAAAGCTTGATAATTAAACATCACCCTATAAAATATGAATGATGAATAAAAATAATTAGCAACATAGGTATATATGATGGGCATTACAAATTATACAATCTAATATTAGTTAATATAACTCACTCATCTATAAGTATTATTGCCTCATCTCGTTGTGGGTTTTGTAATGAATCAAACCAGTACACCACTTTTTCAATCGGTCTAATGGGTAGTAGCATCCAATGTCCACTGCAAATAAAAAATTCAATGACCTCACATCTTTAAATCAGTGTCTATTAAAAATTAGAGAAACTGATGAGGACATCCAAGGTCAAAACAACACAAGAAATAAGTCAGAATCCACAAAGCCAACCAGAAGGCAAAGCCCTTAAGAAGAATGCCAAGAGAAGTAGAAGAGTCATGCTATTCAAAGTTCTTTGAAGGAAAGGCATCTACAAACTCTCCACAATGAAGAAAGGGTCATTTCTTGAAGTTCTTGAAGAAACTGGAAGGGTCTTGGACTTTAAAGAGACAAATCTTGAAGTTCTTGATTTTCTTGAAAATCTTGAATTTCGCAGTTTACTGAATCCTGAATAATCTTGAAGAATCTTGAAATTCTTGATTTTTGACATTTTGAAATGATTCCGGGAGTTTCAAGAAGCTTCCTACACTATCATCACCATGCGCCATCAACATCGGGCTGAACCGCCATGAAAGCCCACTCCATCAAATAGTTTGGTTAAGCTCAAGCCCAAAGAAGAGCCCACATGCCACCTAGGGTTGAGAAAGAGTAAGGGATAAGGATTTGTGCATGTTTCCTATTCCTACTCCAAGTTTGTTACAAGTTGGTTAAGGTTGTTGCAAGTTTGTTACAACTTGGATTAACTTATTGGTATTTTCCAAAAAGGGATCCTTCCTTGATATCCCTTTTTGGATAGGATTTATATTTATTTTCATACCTATTTTAAGTGTTAATTTCGTCCATATGTCATTACAAGTGGCAGACAAATTCAGCAACTACCAAAACCTAGTTCTTTTAGGTTTCTGGTTTGTAAGAAATCAATCTCTTGATTGGTTTCCAATTTTAATTTTTTTCCTAGTATAATTAGGTTAGAACTTCGTTCTCCCCCTTCCATAAAGGAGACTTGATTCATCCACCATTGTCCTTGTTCATTTAGGACTTGGTTTGTAAGGAAAATCTAATTCTGATTGGTTTCTACTTTTGCTACTTTTACTAATTCTTTTCCTACTGTAATTTGGACACCCCCATACCTATAAATAGGGGTGCCAACCACGAAATTAATTAGTTGATTAAATGATTTAAGTTATAGTTTTATACTTCTTTAATCACTCACTTTATTTTGGGCTTAAGTAATTTGCATGTTTGCTACTTTCCTATATAGTTTTGTTCTTTGTGTGATTTACTGTTTGCATGTTACTTTTACCCAGGATTTTGTGAACTTAATTACGTATACAGGGTTGAGGTAAAAGGCTGAGTGATACAGCATACAAGGGTTGTCATCCCTAAGAGCGATACACAGGGTTGTGTGTAGTTATTAGGAGGGCCATTACTAGGGGGACAAGGGAGTAAGGTTACTCTACTCACTTTTACTTGTTCTTAGCATGAAATTTTCTGTTACTTTGAGAATTCGGCAACCTTGAGCAAATTGAACCCACCAGGGAGATTTGGTGCCTTGGTTGCACATGATTCTTTACTAGGGTTCCATTTTACGTGACCCTTGCAAACGGCATTATAAGGCTACAACTTTGTGCAAATTAACCCCTATAGGGCGATTTGGTGCCATTGTTGTTTCTTCTTACTTGGCCTGAGAATCGAAGTGTAAGTCACAGTGTAAGGTATCTTTTAGCACTTGCTTCGCAAATGTACACTTTTACTTTTACATTGATTCTCCTTCTATCGGTTATCATTGTGATAAAGATTTTACAACATCTTGATTATTGTGAAATCTTAAACATGTGCATAGCCTCATGGGATACATCTTTTGGTTTAAAGACTGCATGCTTTTATAGTTCACTATTTCCCTAAGATGTCTTTCTCAGAAATTATCTCTGTAATTATTAAGTGGTAGTCACATCAGTTATAGATGCAATTTCTGTTGGTTACAATAATTATGCAATTGTGAGTCTTATAGCTCACGTGCATAATTCTTTTAAGCTAAGTGTTAAGTATATAGTACGGTTGATCCAACTATATCTGCCTGCAACCAATATTTGAGATTTCTTGTTGATATGAAATTATTGTTGAGGAGTATGGATAAGTTCATGAGGTTTTAGATGCTTCTCGATAGTTTCTTGCAAGCGTCTAAAAGGTTCTTGAGAGGTTCTTGAAGAATTAAGAGTGATTCTCACTATCCTTGATATCGATTCGAAAAGAGCAGGGGGATACGATTTCCCCACATCAACACTCACTGTGGTTATGTAATTGAGGGGCATAGCATACATACCTATTTGCCTGGTAAGTATGATCTACATTCCTGTGTTAATATTACTGACTTGCTATGTTTGTTTTTACAGCAACTTGGATTCAAGGACGAAATCCTTTCTAACCGAAAGGGAATAATGAGGACATCCAAGGTTAAAACAACACAAGAAATAAGTCATAATACACAAAGCCAACCAGAAGGCAAAGCCCTTGAGAAGAATTCCAAGAGAAGTAGAAGAGTCGTGCTATTCAAAGTTCCTTAAAGGAAAGGCATTTCCAAACTCTCTATAATGAAGAAAGGGTCGTTTCTTGAAATTCTTGAAGAAACTGGAAGGTACTTGACTTTAAAGAGACAAATCTTGAAGTTCTTGATTTTCTTGAAAATCTTGAATTTCGCAGTTTACTGAATCTTGAAGAATCTTGAAATTCTTGATTTTTGATATTTTGAAATGATTCCGGGAGTTTCCAGAAGATTCCAGAAGCTTCCTACACTATCATCACCGTGCGCCATCAACATTGGACTGAACCGCCATTGAAGCCCACTCCATCAAATAGTTCGGTCAATTTCAAGCCAAAAGAAGAGCCCACACACCACCTAGGGTTGAGAAAGAGTAAGGGATAAGGATTTGTTCATGTTTCCTATTCCTACTCCAAGTTTGTTACAAGTTGGTTAAGGTTGATGCAAGTTTGTTACAACTTGGATTAATTTGTTGGTATTTTCCAAAAAGGGATCCTTTCTTGATCTCCCTTTTTGGATCGGATTTATATTTATTTCCCTACCTATTTTAAGTGTTAATTTCGTCCATATGCCATTCCAAGTGGCAGACAAATTCAGCAACTACCAAAACCTAGTTATTTTAGGTTTCTGGTTTGTAAGAAATCAATCTCTTGATTAGTTTCCAATTTTAATTATTTTCCTAGTATAATTAGGTTAGAATTTCATTCTCCCCCTTCCATAAAGGAGACTTGATTCATCCACCACTGTCCTTGTTCATTTAGGACTTGGTTTGTAAGGAAAATCTAATTCTGATTGGTTTCCACTTTTGCTGCTTTTACTAATTCTTTTCCTAATGTAATTTGGACACCCCCATACCTATAAATAGGGGTTCCAACCACGAAATTAATTAGTTGATTAAATGATATAGTTTTATACTTCTTTAATAACTCACTTTATTTTGGGCTTAAGTAATTTGCATGTTTGTTAATTGCTAAAAGCTGCAGGAACTATAGGCTAATAGATAATTGTTCTGTCTATTGCTAAGCTTTGTTTTGATTATAGTTTTCTCCACTTGGTTCGAATTGCGTGTTTAATTTACTTTGTAAGTTAGTAGTCTACCGAATCCAAGGGTAAGGATTTTAGGAGTTAAGAGCTGCGTCTTGCATACAGACTTTCCTTGGCACTTTCCGCATCGATTTCTTGGTTTCCACGGCATTGGGGATCAAGGGTTCACATCAGAAATGGTTACATTGTTTACCTGTGAAGATACCGTGCCAGATAAATTTCTTTATTCCGATTCTTCAAGTTTCATGCAATGTATTGTACCCTATCTTCATATGTATTTCCCAATTCCGTGACATGATCCGCTGAGAGAAAACCTATCCCCTTGTGGCCATTCCTTTCAACCAAATCATGTATAGCTCTATGGAATTTACATTACCATTCTTGGTTAGTCTAGCCATATAGAAAGAATACTATATATAAAAATAATTTGAAAATACAAAAAAAATTAATTGGTTGAAACTCACTTGATGAACAATTGCATGCAACAGTTTGTGACCTCCTTTTCTCTTGACAATAATTCAGCGACATCCATTCGATCCATACTAATAGGATGATCTACACCTATGATGTCTCTTGTCAATTGAAACATGAAGCAAGTGAAGTTCGAATCTTTCTCTAATCGGAGTTCTAACTCGTGCAATGGATTAGATGTCGAACTAGATGGCATTTCAAATGAAGTGGTCGAAGATGATGTTATCTCATTCATAGAATTCAATGTATCTTTTTTCTTTTTTGAACATTTCTCCACCTACGACCAATTGAAATCAAATTCATTATACAAAAAGGTATGAAGTAATTCAAAAATAAATGTAAGCATATACCTGTTTTACTGGATCGGAAATAAGCTCAATCAAATGTTTTACACTCTCCATGCCTAAAACAAGAAAAGCGACACACAAAATATACTTGCAACGTTTCTAAAAAAGATACCGAAAAATGAGGCAAACAAAGCTTTAATTTCAAAAGAGAAGTGCCACTAAACACCTTAAACCAATGGAGACACAAAAAGGAGCCTAACCAAGGTTAAAATGTGAATAACAATATTAAAATGCCAAATTTGCTCCATGCAAATGATCAATTAGAAATTCATAGGACTCCTCATTTTATCTCTCTGCCTGCAATGATGTTCAGTAAAACAAAAGCTTTGTGCAAATATTATATGTATACCACAATAGCGGCTTGTCACAGAAATCTAATAATTATTTGGAGGATCACATGGCATTCCAACCACATTTTTGTATATATTAAAAATTAGAGAGATAGAGAGAAAGGAAAAGAAGATCAGACATTCTGATAATAAAACTGAAAAAAGTAATTCTGATAATAAAACTAACAAGGGGTAGGTTGGGACAGTTGCACCTAATTTTGCCAACGCGCCTAACACAAAGACCTATGCATTGTACACACAAGTAGGATTAGAAATTACTATCAAAGCCTGAGTTCCACCCAACTCTTGTATAGGAAAATATATATTCAGTGTACATAGGATAAATGTGGCTTATTTCAGCTAAATGGACACATCATCCAATGGAAAAAACAAATGTAACATTCATTAGGAAGCATATATAATATTTGTTAACCTCCAAAGCAGTGACACCTTCTGCTGCTTTTTTGTTAGCCTTCACACACAAAAACACCCCAATCAATCAAAACCCAAATTCAAACAACAATCGATCAAAATAATCAAGTAAACCCGAATTCAACACCCCAATCGATCAAATCCAAACACGAATTCAGTTACCAATCGATCAAAACCAAACCCGAATTCAACAACCAAACCCGAATTCAACCACCAATCGATCCAAACCAAAATAATCCAAGCATTCATTATCTCAACAAACCCAAATGCAACATTAAAAAAAAACCCTAGGCCAATCACAAGTAAACAAATAACAGTAAAATTTATAAAGCTTAATTAAACTTGGCTGAACCTTTTTGAGGATTTGAATCCTACAACCAAGTGACCGATTAGCAGAAATTCTGGTTGGGGAGAGCCTAACCAATGGGTGAATGATGGCCGTTTAAGACGCCAAAGCCGGAGTTGGGTGTCGACGGGGCTAGCTGTCAACACCAAACAGCTTCGGGAAGAGAAGATGTAAAGTCGGCAGCGATCGAAGGCGCCTGTGACGGGTTCCCCTCGAAGAAGATGATGGAATGCGATGGGAAAGTGGAGAGGGAAACAGGGGAAGGCAGCAAAGGTTTGGCATCTAAATTCAAAAGCCTCATTTGAATTCTATTAAGTATACCCGACCCATGTTTCTATGGCGGATTATAATAAAACCGCCGTAGAAAACAACTTTCTACGGCGGTTAAATTGAAACCGCCATAGAAACTCATTTTCTAAGGCGGTTTCAATTTAAACTGCCATAGAAAGTTATTTTCTACGGCGGTTTATGTTAAAAGGCCTTAGAAAATATGCAAAAAATGGTGCGAATTCCCGCATGCGCCTCTATTCCTATTAATTTCTAGTTTTTTTTTTTTTTGGTAAATTATTCCCCCAATTTTTTAAAATATAATATTAAATATGCAATTTAATATTGAGCAATTTTTTATAGTAAAATACATTATATTTATTAATTATATACAAACTACAGCCTTGTATTATGATAAACAACAAATAATTAAATTTCAAATTTTCAGTTACCCAATCCATTATTTAAGGGCCGCAAAAATTTTTCAAGTATTGTTACATAATAATTGTAGGAAAACCTCAAAAGTAATAATTCTCATTGAAGTATAGTTAAACCTTGATAAAGTAATAAGCTTGATTATATATTCATTTTGTGTGTTCCCGGCTTGGGCAAACGGGCTAAAGTAATAACCTCGCTAAATTAATGCAGTAAGTAATAAAAGAAAAATGAATCCTTAACATACCAATAAAAAAATAAAGTAATAATTATTGGATTTCATTTGCTATATATATGTACGGACATGAAATATTTTTCCGTAACAGTACGTTTCACTAAAACTTTTGAGCTTCACTATATTCAAACAGTTTTCACTAAAACTATATAGAAGAACTGTCTCTAAAATAATATTCATCATTTAGCGGTCAATAAATAACCTCGCTAAATGAATATCTTTTTTCTGATCCCGAGGGTATTAATTCATCGAGGTTTAACTGTACAAACAAAAATATTGGAGTTTTAAACAACTCTGAACAAAAATAAATCCAGTTTTACTGAAAATTCTACAAAATCTCCCCTATAAATGTAACAAACCTCCCTATCACATTAACATAAATAGTGAAGTTTTATTTTGTCACTTTCGACGGCGGTTTATATTAAACCAAAGTAGAAAATAGGCAAAAAATGGAGCGAATTCCTGCAGGCGCCTCTACTCCATGTTAATTGCTAGTTTTTCTTTTTTGTAAATTAACACCAAAATTTTTTAAAATATAATATTAAATATGAATTTAATAAACACAATTTTTATAGTAAAATACATTAAATTTATTAAGTTGATCAATATAATGTATTTTACTATAAAAATTAGAAATTATAAAATTACATATTCAATATTAATTTCAAAAACATTTTGTGGTTAATTTAAAAAAAAACAAGAAATTAATAGGAATAGAGCCACGCGCGAGAATTCCCTCCATTTTTGCCTCATTTTCTAAGAAACCAACTTTCTACAGCGGTTTCTTTTCTACAGCGGTTTACGTTGAACCGCCTTAGAAAATGAGGCAAAAAAATTGAGAGAATTCCCGCGCGCCTCTATTCCTATTAATTTCAAGTTTTTCATTTTTGTAAATTTATGCCAAAATTTTTTAAATTTCATATTGAATATGTAATTTAATATTGATCAATTTTTACAGTAAAATACATTATATTTATTAATTATATACAAACTCCAGCCTGTATATTATGATAAAGAATAAATAATTTAATTTCAAATTTTTAGTTACCCAATCCATTATTTTAGGGCCGTAAAAAATTTTCACGTATTGATACACAATAAATATAGGAAAACTTAAAAAGTAATAATTTTAATTGAATAACTCGTAAGTTTTGTACTATTGAATTTCTATCTACGAGCTAAAGTTATAATCTCGCTAAATGCGTTAAGTAATAAAAAAAAACTTAATCCTTAAGGGCCCAATAAACATATAAAGAAATAATTCCTGGATTTCATTTGCTATACATATGTACGTATATGAACTTATTTTTTCGAAACACTAATAACTTAAAATAATTTTTTAGCTTATTTTTTTAGCTTTCCTAAATTCAAATAATTTTCAATAGAACTATATTGAAGAACTCTCTATAAAATAATAAATATTTATTTATCGATAAACGAATAATTTATTCATTTAGCGGTCAATAAATAACCTCGCTAAATGAATATCTTTTTTCCGATCCCAAGGGTATTAATTTAACGAGGTTTAACTGTACAAACAAAAATATTGGAGTTTTAAACAACTCTAAACAAAAATAAATCCAATTTTACTGAAAATTAGACATAATCTCCATTAAACACTTAACAAACCTCCCTTTAACATTAACATAAATAGTGAAGTTTTATGCAATTTAAAATACTAGCAAATTCAGTTTTACATCAATTTCCATAGAGCTTTCCTTGTAAATTCAACCAAAACTCCCTGTTATCCTAACATCAAGAGAACATCGTTACACAATTTTCAGCAATAACAAATTCACAACTTCATCATTTCGCTATCTTCTGTTCCCTGTAAATTTTATCCGATAATTCACGATTTCATCCAAGTGTGAGCCCTGTTTCAATCAAACAATAAAAAAGATAAAAATACATGTTGTTATAAAATTATGTCCACATAGTTTGATTAAAATCAAATATACATATAAATACACACACACACACACACACACACACACAAAAACAAACAATATACCTGAAAACGATATCAAGATTTTCTCTTTCTTTTATCGGACATTTGATCATCGAACCATAAACCTTCATTGTGGTCATCACGAAGTATGTAATTATATAGTTTCCTATCTTCCTCAACTGCTGTCAATTCAGGTAAGCCACTAGAGAATGGGGCCGCCTCATAAAGTTCTTCTTCTGTATCAATCCCTTCCACTCCGTGATATTGTTTGCCATGAAGAACAGTAGACCAATGTTCATCACAAGGAACAGTAGACCAATGTTCATCACCAATGTTCATCACAAGGATCAGGGATATAAAAAACTTGTTTGCCTTGAAACCCTCTCGATTAAGGTCTACCAAGGTAAATCCCAATGGATCATCAGTTCGGATCCCATTATTGTTATCAACCCATTTGCATCGAAATACAGCTACTTTAAAACAAACATAGTCAAGCTCCCAAATATCTTCAATTACCCCGTAATATGACATGTTTGCATACAATGGATTTTTATCCTTTCTGCTAGAAACACGCAAAGCCTCCGAGATTAATGTAACACCACTGTTTTGTGCCGTGCTCTTCTCATCTTGTCTCTTGGTAACAAATGAATATCCATTTATGTCATAGCCTGAAAATGCTCATACAATATGGCTAGGCTTAAATGACAACCATTTTAATGTCTCTGAAACGTTTTTGCCTATGACAGCATTACTAAGCCAATTGACAAATGTCCAATTATGTTCATTGAGCACATTTTGATCCGTCCAAGCAGGATAAGACTTTCTTATTGAACTCATATGGGCTGTCACAGAGGGCTCAACTTCTTCAGAATTGCGTAGTATGTAGAGATGCGCCTTCATCAATTCAACATTAGAAGGCGTAAACAATCTTCCTCCCCTTGTGCCCATACCTGTAATCCTCCCATCATGCCGATTCTTAGGTATTCCAATTGATGTTGTATCCACCAAGTACCTAGTGCAAAAATCAATTACCTCCTCAGCGATATAACTTTCAACAATACTAGCATCAGGACGATAACGATTCTTAACATACCCCTTAAAGACTTTCATATATCACTCGAATGGGTACATCCATCACAAATGAACTGGCCCACAGATTTTTATCTCTCTAACCAAATGAATCACCAAATGTACCATAATATCAAAAAATGCAGGTGGAAAATACATTTCTAATTGACACAAGACAACAATTATTTCATCATGTAACTGATCAAGTCTTTCACGAGCAATTACCTTGCTACATATAGCATTGAAGAAGAAACAAAGTCTTGTTATACTGTACTTAACATGCTTGGGCAATATCAAGCGAATAGCTACAGGCAATAATTGTTGCATTAAGGAATGGCAATCATGAGACTTTAAACCAACAAGTTTCAAATCTTGTACAGAAACAAGTCTACTTACATTTGAAGAATATCCGGATGGAACTTTGATGCTACTCAAACTTGAACACAATTATTTTTTCTCTTTTCTGGACAAAGTATGACAGGCAGGTGGTAGATATGTGCGTTGTCCTCAAGTTACCGGTGCTAAATTTGATCGTATATTCATATCAACCATGTCAAGTCTCGCGTTAAGACCATCCTTAGTTTTCCCAGGTATGTTCATTCACCTCAAGCCACCTCAAGGGTTCTGGAGCTTTTCTAAACTCTTGATTTCCATTGAATGCTCTTTTCATACGGCGATGCGGATGAGACTCGGGAAGAAATCTACGATGCCCAAGGTATACTGTCTTCCTCCCATGTGCAAGCTGACAAAAATCTGTACTCTGCTCACATATAGAGCGTGCTTTGTGCCCTTAAACAGAGTACCCAGACAAGTTTCCATATGCTGGAAAATCATTAATAGTACAGAACAACATTACACGTAATGTGAACATTTCTTGACGGTGTGCATCAAACACAAGTGCACCTTCATTCTATAATTTTTTCAAGTCTTCAATAAGAGGAGCCAGATAAACATCGATGTCATTTCCTGGTTGTCGTGGACCTGAAATCATTAGAGACATAAGTATATACTTACGCTTCATACACAAGTAAGGCGGCAAATTGTAAATAACCAACATCACCAGCCATGAGCTATGTGTGCTACTTAGACTACCAAAAGGGTTCATTCCATCAGTACACAAACCAAGCCTCAAATTATTTGCTTCTCCCCCAAATGAAGGATACATTGAATCAATTTTTTTCCACTAATCCGAGTCTGATGTATGCATTATCATCTTGTCATCACTGGGAATACACCGATCTGAATGCCATATCATATGTTTTTCATCTTTTGCATTAGCAAACAACTGTTTAAATCTAGATATTTTATGAAGATACCATAGAGCCTTAACCGGCGACCCCTTCTCTTGCGCATCATTACTGTCTTCAACCTCATCACATAGTTGCTTCTTTTTGTATCGTGAAGTATTACACTTGGGAAAAATCAATAAATCCTTATACTCATTTCTGTAAAGGATGCAATCGTTTGGGCAAGCGGGGATCTTCTTATACCCATACCCATTGGACACAATATTTTTTTCACCTCATAAATTCGATCTGGAGTTCATTATCTTCTGGAAGCATATCTTTTAGTACCTTCAATAAGGCTGTAAAACTAGTATCTGACCACCCATTTGCCGCTTTCAAATTAAACAACTTCAAAACACTAGACAAGCGTGTATATCTAGTGCAACCGGTATATAGAGGCTTTTCATTGTCACCCAAAAGTGAAGCAAGAACTTTCAATTTATCAGCAAAATCATTGGCCACATCCTCAATCATGTCATCCAATCAATATTTCGCAATCCCATCATCTTCTTTTGCATTAGATTTTCTTTGCTCAGAAAAACTCTCAATACTTTCACAATTTATAAGAAGGATCAAATCCATTCTGATATAAATGGAATCTTATTGTATCAGATTTATCAAACCCTCCATATGGAGAAGACGACTTCACGGCTAGAGAAGGCCCTGCATATGGAGATACACATTGTTATTTAGGGTTAAATACGTCTATTCTATGGGGAATTTTCCATGGCGGTTATTTGTGAACCACCATGGAAAGGAACTTTCTACGGTGGTTATTTGACAACCGCCGTAGTAAGTGACTTTCTATGGCGGTTTGTTAAAAAGTTCCCACTTTTTACGGCGGTTTCTTAACAAACCACCGTAGAAAGTCACTTACTACGGCGGTTGTCAAGTAACCGCCGTAGAAAGTTACTTACTACGGCAGTTGTAAAATAACCGCTCTAAGGTGGTTCTATATAAACAGCCGTAAAAAGCCTGTACTTTCTTTTTAATTGTAGTTTTGGTCTCTTCCGCCATTAAACTACAGCCGTTGAATCTACTTTTTCTAGTAGTGCACCACCACCACTGGGATCAATATTGATTCTCAGATTCGGTAGCCAAGTCCACATTTTCCCTCCTTGTTTGTTGAAAAATCAATTTCGGGGTGCTGGGTTCCCTCCTTGGTTGTTGGAAAATCAATTTCGGGTGTGCCGCAGTTTCAACATTTTTGGCTTCGATAGCTGCTGCAAAGAAAATGAAGACAAAGAAACAATCTATCGCTGCTCTCGTCGTTGAGGATTCCGGTCGCTGTCACAATATTCTTTGACCACTCTGTTGCCTCGATTTTCCAGATCTCTCAGTAGTCTCACTGCCCCTTTTTTTCAATCCTTTGGTGTTGGGTTTCTCACAGCCACCCACGATCTCGTTGCTGCCTTCGTCGCTTCTCTCCCACTATTACCATCTTGCCTTCTTTGTCACTGCTCTGTTCTTGTTAGATCTGAAAATTCAGTCGCGTCGTCGCACTGGTCTGATCTGCTCCGTCATACCACCGCCGCAGCGCTATTGTCGCCATCACAAGATCTGAAGTTCCTGCCAGATCTGAAGGCACTGCTTTCTCCCGTATTCCAACATCCCGTTCACTGCTGTCTTCAAGTCCTTCTGTTCGCTGAGTCTACCACCTCTTTTGTCAGCACACACATCATGACCAAGTGGCTCCACAGCAGCACCACATCATGACAAGTCCTGTACTTTGCCACCTCAACAAGGGCTTGTTAGGTTGCACTGAATTTCTGTTTTTCAGTCAAGCTTCATATAATTAAGCATCGCATCGTCTACAACAATGCCACATTAACCGACAAACTAGTTAGATTGGTTTTACTACGACCTCATGGTCAACCCAAGAGTAATTGCCACGGAAGCAATGCAGGCCTTCCTTAGCTGCCATGTCCTCTCTCACCTCAGTTCATCCTGCCACGTGTCATTACTTATGTGTCAACACGGGTGTTCTTTCGGGTCAACACACATGTTCGTTGGGTCAACAACAGTCTTTTCGCATGGACGGATCAAGACAGTCTTCCACGAGTCAATCCCAGTCCACCACTAATCAAACATCGATCTACCGCCACAGTCGATCATCAAAACGGTCAAACACAATATCGGTCAATCACAATAGCAGATGTCTGTTCATCACAATAGCAAAGTCAATTTTTAAGCGTTTTATTTTTCGTATCCAAACTCAAGTGCTTCTACCACATTGAGTCTGAAGGGGGTTGTTACAATAATTAGAATATTTCTATTTCCTTATTTATTATCCTTTCCTAGTTAGGAGTCTGTAGTCCTTATATAAAGGCTACATGTGTCTCAGTTTTATATACACAATTCAATATACAATTCATTATAATATTATTATTATAATATTTCTAATAGTAACAAATTCTCTAGATTCAAATTGAGTTCCATGATCCAAAATGACTGATTACGGGACACCAAATCAGCATATAACTTGTCTCCATAAAAATCGAGACACCGTTCTTCCTGTAATATTTGGTAAAGCCTCTGCTTCCACCCATTTTGTGAAATAATCAATAGCTGCCACTAAATACTGATAGGAACCGACCTTTGTAAATGGTCCAACCAAGTCTATACCCCATTCAACGAAGGGCCAGGGAGCTAAAATCCCTGTAAAATTTAAAGCCGGTAACCGAGGGACAGGAGCATGCTTTTGACAACTTGGACAATGTTGGACTAACGCTTCATAAAACAATCAGGGCCAGTAGAACCTTGCCCCGACTACTTTTCTGGTTAAATTATGGGCCCAATGTGAGCCCCACAGTTCCTTGATGCATATCCTTTAACACTTCTTTAGCCTATAATGGCCCCAAACACTTTAATAAGGGCATCAAATAACCCTTCTTATACAAATCTTCTCCAATACTCTGAAAACGTTCTGCCTTCCACCGGACTCGCTGAGCTTCTCTTCGAGATTCGGGTAAAAGCCCGTCATGTAAAAACTTCTAAATGGGAACCCTCCAATCATTTACTTCAAATACCGAGAAAATAGTTGGCTCCGTTGTGCTTCGCAATTTGACTTCCTCAACTAGAACATTCTTGGTCAAGTGTGAATAAGCCAAAGAGGCTAACTTAGAAAGTGCATCAGCATTTGTATTCTTTCCTCGAGAAACCCGTTCTATAGACTATTCAGAGAAGTGTCTAAAAAACCTTCTTCCAATCCTAACTATTCCCCCATCTGCCTGTCCTTAGCCTCATACTGCCCCAAAATTTGTTTGACCACTAACTGTAGGTTAGAACAAATTTTCAAACATGCCACCCCTAATTTTCGGGCTAACTTTAAGTCGGCCACCATGGCTTCATATTCCGCTTCATTATTTGTGGCAGCAAAACAAAATTGCAAAGCATAAGTTTAAACCTCTTCAGAAGGGCTAGTTAGAATTAACCTAGCACCGGATCCTGAACTACTCGACACCCCATTAGCAAATAAAATCCATTGATCAGCTGGCCCTAAGGTAGAAGAACTGGAACATGCGGGGACCAAAAGAGATGTCTCAACAGCCTCTGGTACTCCTTCCACAATGAAATCAGCTAACACTTGCCCTTTAACGGCTGTCCGCGGCTTAAAGGTGATATCATAATCTCCCAACTCGATTGCCTACTTAGTCAGTTGCCCAGAAACACCAGCCTTTTGTTAAACTACTTTAAGGGGTAAATTGGTGAAGACAGTGATCAGGTGAGCATCAAAATAGGGCCTAAGACACCGGGTAGAGTGAATAAGAGCCAAGACCAATTTTTCTAAACTGAAATAATTCCGTTCAACAGCCTGTAAAACTTTACTAACAAAATATATGGGCATTTGTGCCACATTATCCTCACAAAGGAAAACATAACTAATCACATAATCAGTAGTAGCTAAATACATGTATAACTACTCCCCCAGGACAGGTATGGTTAAATACGACAAAGAAGCTGCATAAGTTTTTAATTGTTCAAAAGCTGACTGACATTCAGGGCTCCAAACAAAATTATCTTATTTTTTCAAAATGTTAAAGAAAGATAAAGCTTTTTCAGCAGATCGTGAAAGAAATCTATTTAAAGCAGCTAATCTCCCGATCAATTATTGAACCTCATGAACAGATCGAGGAGGGTGCATTTGCAAAACGGCCTCAACTTTCTTAGGGTTAACAGAAATACCCCCTTCTGAAACCATATACCCCAAAAAATTTCTTGAAGTAGCCCCAAAAATACCTTTTTTTTTTTTTATTGAGACGTAACTTATATTGAGCCAAAGTTTCTAAATTTTCATGCTAATCCGTTAGGTAAGCAGATTCATTTTTCCTTTTAACTAATAAATCATCTACATAGGCTTCCATATTCCGACCCAACTATTTTTTAAACAACTTATTAACTAAACGTTGAAATGTAGCCCTCAGCATTCTTTAAACCAAAAGGCATAGTAATAAAGCAATAAGTATCTTTTTCTGTGATGAAATAGGTTTTCTCCTCATCTTCTTTGGCTATGAAGATTTGGTGATAACCTTTATAAGCATCCAGAATGTTAAGAAATTTAAACCCCACTATGGCATCAACCAGGATTTTGATCAAATGCAAAGGAAACCAGTCTTTTGGACAGGCCTTATTTAAATCTGTAAAATCTATACGCCAAGTACTATCTGGTTTGGTAGCAAAACCAGGGTTAGCTAACCATTCCAAATAATCAACTTCACGAATTATTCTTACCTCTAGTAAAGCGTTGACCCCGATTTCAACATATTTGCTGCGTTCTCCTCTGAAGTGCGCTTCTTTTGCTGCACCGGCTTATGACTAGCATCAATGGATAACTTGTGTTCAATAATATCACAAGAGATGCCCGCTATATCCTCCAGGTCCCATGCAAAACTTTCACAAACTCACACAATAATTTAAGTTAATCGATATCTAATTATAAAGGGAGATCAGAACCTACCTTGATTACCTTATTTGGGTCGGCCCCAATGGAATTTCCTTGACCTTAGCTCCAGCTTGTATGAGTTGTTCAGACTGGCCCACTGGATCTCTTAGATCAGTAGTATCGATAATCTAAGAGGAACCACTCCCGGAGGTGGTTTGAGATGATTTAACCCTAGGAGCCGGATGGTCCGCCGGGACAACTGGTGAATCTGCCTTAACTGAGTCAAGTTCTTTTAATGAGGTCGTGTAACACTGCCAAGCCTATTTAACATCACAACGAAGAGAAGCCTCACTATCCATAGTAAGAAATTGTATAAGCATATGTACAGTGGAAGCCACTGCCTGGAAGCGGTTTAACCCGGGACTACCAAGATACACATTGTAAGGTGACGGTTCATTTATTACCACGAAATCAATGGTGTCTGTCCGTTTTAGCTGGCCATTTATCAAGGTGATGGGAATACTGAGTTTCCCGGTAGGAATTACATGGTGGTTGCCAAAGCCAATTAAAGGTGTACGCACCAGATCTAACCTGGCTTTATGCAATTGACAGCCTTCTAATGCATTAACAGTAATGATATTACTAGAACTGCCAGAATTAATTAATGTTCTTCAAACTTGAAAATTAGAGTTGTAACAGTCTATAACTAATGGATCATCACAGGTATATGAAAGAAAATGATCTTTGTCACCAAATATAATCACAGAAGTCATAGGATCTACCTTGCGCTTATCCAAAATACCGTCCAAGTGTCGATAAGCCTGTTTTCATTGCCGATTTGAATCTCCCATAGTAGGTTATCCAGCAATAGTATTGACCACTCCAGCAATAACTGGATCAGGATCTGATCCAGCTTTGGGCCTTCGTGAGTCAGGCTCGGGGCATTCTCTAGCAAAATGATCGAACTCTCCGCACCGATAACAACCGGCTGTCCCAGTCCGGTTGGTAGGAACGGGAGGTTAAGGAAGCGAGCCTACTTACGAATATTGAGGTAACTTACCCGCCTGGATTAACTTAGTAATTCTGCTGCAAGATCCCTGCAATCGTTAGTATTATGTCCAATATGTTTTTGATAATTACAATACCTGGTAGGACTTAATCGGTCAGTAGGACCAGTGATGGGCAGGCTGGGGGTAACAACCCTTGATGCTGGATAGCGGCGTAAATGTTAGCTTTAGGTGCTAAAAAATGCTCGCCTGCCTGCAAAAAATTAACATCGGCCCCGGTTCTTGGCCCGGGATTAGTAGTACCCACAAAGTTTTGCCTCTTTCCCCAACCTGATTGAGGGATAAGGGAAGAAGCTTTTAGTTTTCCATAAATATCCAAAAGGCCATTTTCTCATTCTTTTTTTATGGCTTCTGCAGCCTCAATTACAGCAAAATTGGTAGCGGGACCATCATATCAAAATAAGTGCAAGGTGACCCAATAGCCAACTCAGTGACTAAAGGGCCTGATCTCAGTCCATTAATAAAGGACCCTATCATAGTTCGATCATCTTTCTCATGGCATTGGCTAGACTCTATATTAAAACGATCGATATAAGCTTGTAAACCCTCCCGACCTGTTGAGTGATATTCATTAGATGAGAAATGGGTTTAGAAGGTATTTTATTACCCATAAAATTAGCCAAGAACAAATCTCCAAACTGATGTAAAGAATGAATAGAATTGTGAGGTAAAGAATAGTACCAATTAATTGCATTCCCCTTGAGGGTGAGATGGAACGTTATACACCAATTAGCATCAGATAAATTAGCGGCGTCCATGACACTCATACATTGCATCCAATGAGCCATTGGGTTGGTGGTACCATCATACTTATCAACCTTACCTATACCTATATAACTTAGAGGAAATGGGGCGGTTTGAATTTCCTAACCAAAGGGATGAGACACTCGAGAAGTGGGTCCTACATAACCTTGGTGAGCATACTAGACCCAAATGTGGCTGAATTCCTATACTGTGAATACCCCTAAGTGGGTCGGCTGCATCCCCCCCTCAAACCCTGGATGATTACCATGTGGTAGCCTCCTCATAACCCGAAAATCTGGCTCCCGCACCCATATAATACCCAGGTTGATCAAAGGTGGATACCCCACTGGTGGTTGCAAGTTCATATTGGTTCCAACCCCATGATACTGAAATTGACTGGCTAATTTACTCTCTCCAACCCCTACCCCATCCTGGGAAAGGAAACAGGCCCCGAAACTGGAGGATACCCGTCAAAAAGAACCCCTACAGCCCCTAAATGCCCCAAAAAAATGGTATAAGGATGAGTATGAGAAAGAGTGGTATAAACCGGTAGGGCTCCAGATAAGGCCGAGAAATTAGCAGCAGGTGGGAAATGGGGCCCAGGAAGGTCACGGGGTCCAATGGTGTCCCCTGATAACCCGGTAAATGGCAAACCCCACCCTAGATGGGAAGGCAAAATAGGCCCAGCAGAGGGAAACCCAGGCGGAGGCATAAACAAGCCCGAAGCCGACCCAGATCCTGATACATTGAGAACTTGACCAGAAGAAACACCGAGAACCTGCACAAAAGAAACCACAGGCAAACTAATTGCAGAAACTACTTGAGAGAGAGAGGGGTCCTCAATGGTGATGACCTCAAGCCCGGTAAGAGCAGTAGAAGAGACTGGCAACCTCAAAGTAGGAACTGGATCTGTAGTTGTAACACGTGGAGTAAACTGTGCCAAAAAAGGAAACAACTGGTAGAACTTTTCACGCTCCTCTTGCTCCTGTTGAGCGGTGAGAGGAACATTGGAAGAAGCAGAATGGTCACAGGTGGAACGGTGGTGGCGATTGTGGAACTCACTGTGGAAGTATCAACGGTAGTAGCATTGGTTGCACCGGTAGCAGAGGTGGAGGCATCGAATCCCAGAATATTTTGCGTCATGTCTTTCAACAAATTTCTTTGGATGTGAAGAAAATTTGATGAAATAGAGAATTTTATGAAACGGTCCCCGCAGACAATGCCAGCTGATGTGACACAAAATGTACCGGGATATGATGCATGGTAGCTTGGAGATATAGCCAAGATCCAGCAGTTCCTTAGCCCAGATGTAGATTCCTTTGAAGGCAGATCTATCAAGGGAAACACAAAACAAGCGGGGCTATCCCCCCTGTTCCACTTTGACGCTCAAGTCAATATAAGATATCACATAAGATGTATGGACAAAGTGCTTTTAGTATAAGAAATTGCGTACATCCTTTGATCCAATCTGTAAGTATATATAGCCTCACTTTGCTGCCTTGCCTGTTGCGCCTTTCTCGAGCCATAGCCTTTAATGTTGCCCTGATTTGCCTCCTTCTTTAATGCAGATCTCATCCTGAATGCTTTCTTGGTCTGACGCCCTCTTTATAACCTGGATTCTGCTCATTTGCATTAACTGTCCTGAGTAACTCCTGCCCTTGATAACAGCCTAAAATCTTGCCCCCTCTTTATAGCCTTGTAAACTAGCATTGAGTTTGCAATCTGACCTATATTCTTAATATCGACATGATCTACTTTGGCCCAGTTTGCTTATCATTTCTGACCTATCTTCTTTCTTTTTGGGCTTTCTCCTTTATTTTTTATTCTTATGGGCCTATCTCATTCTGTTGGGCCAGGCCCAATATCTCTATTCACTTTTAGACACACTAGTGCCATTTTCACAAATCATAAGCACAAAAGGATGTCCAAGAACTATGTCCCATAAATCATATTCTCTTTGTTCCATTAGAAAATACCAGTGGTACAATTATTTATGAGTCATAAGGTACAACTCCAAAGTAGACTCTTTTAATAGAATAGAGGGGCTAATAAATAGAAATAAAAAAGGGAAATTTTTTTTATAGGGGCAGTGGTGCTTTTAAAATTATAAAGTGGGGTGTAATTTTCCTATAATTTCTAAGAAGGGCGGTAAATTTTTAACTAAAAATTAAATAATAAAAGTATATTTATATAGACAATAATGCCCTTACATAATAAGGGGAAAAAATCCTATCAAATAAAACTGTTCACATTTCTTAATTATAAGACAAATCAAATCCTTCTTTCTTGGAAGCTACTACGACTCAAGCTCTCTCCAGCAAAAATCTAACTTTTCCTTAAATTCTTAAATTTTCTCGGTTTGGTTTCCTCTCCCCACTATTTCTCTGTTTCAAGCTTGTTTTCTCCATTTCTTACTTTTCAATTTACCTTAAATGTTGCAGTTTTTTTTTTTTTTTTTTCTTCCTCCTCTTCTTGTGCCGATTATGCCCAATATCCGCCAGCCAACCTCAAACCCAAGCTGCCCGATTTGTTTTTTATTAAAAAAAAAAATGAATATTTTATATATACAAACTGATCGAGGAGTTTGTCTACACTCAATGGCATCAGTAAAATTGCAGGAAACATGCAACTATGCCTTGAATGAACCAATGCAGATAGATAAATGTTGCCCTAAACATACAAAAATACAGTCTTTATCATATAATGCATAGTGGATGGGTTCAAATCTTTGTCTCTTTGGTCCAAGGTCGATCTCCCGGGCTTAACTTAAGTGCTCAACCATCACTCAATGACATGGGAATTCACTTTGTCCAAATAATGCATAACAAATTTGTTAGTTGATTGAGCTTATCCTGATTTTGTGAGAACCTGAATGAGGGTTCCAGTTTCTTTCAGAAAGTTACTGAATTCATCTTCTTTTACCAGTGTTGTGTAAAGAGGGCAAGTTCATGTTGTTTAAAGAGCTGCAGATGTCATAGTAGGAACCTTGTTGACAAGCTCAGGAACTTCATCATCAGGGCAATGTTCTGCTTGTAAGTTAACAAGGGATGAGAATTGCTTTGGCAGGACCAACCAAGTCACCCCAAACCAAAAGCAGTGGGCAAAAGAGTTGGCTCAAGACACTGTGAAGTGTATACTTTTTCTGGTTTGACATGAATCTTGTCATTAATTAGTCTGTAATAAACTTTACCAGCATTTGGAAAACTTCTTTTAATGGCTTTACAATAATTTTTTGCAGAGCTGTTTCCTCAGATTCATTGTCATTAGAAATGGCAGCCCCAAACTGTCCATAACCAGCAATCCCCGGTACATGCGGGCCGAATCAACACCATCAACAATTGAGAAAACCGTGAGAGGCAGACCACCCCATTCATGGTTGCCCTTTCCCTGATCCAGGCCCAACCTCCGGTATACCTCCGTGGCCGCCCCTGCCACGGTTCAAGACTGTGCTGCGGCATCCAGCCCGGCACTGTGGCAGTCCACTTGCAATTGTGAGAGCACGAGATTGCTCAGGGCCACAGTGGTCAGGCCAGTCACGGTTGGTCCGCGCGTATGTTTTTGGAATGAGAGTACCGTAGTGCTCTCAAGTTTTTGAATTATTATATATTATTTTCCTAAATAATTTAAGGGCATTATTGTCTATTATAGTTTTATTATTTAATTTTTGGGTAAGAATTTACTGCCTTCTTAGAAATTATTAAAAAAAATTACACCCCACTTTATAATTTTAAAAGCTCCACTGTCCCTATAAAAAATTTTCCCAATAAAAAATATTTTCAGTCTATTTACCCAATCATAAAAAAAAATATCAAACAAACGTGAGGTAAAATATATTTTCCTTCTTGAAAGATGAATTCATTGGTTGCCATGGATCTTAACTCAAAGGTTGTTAAATCTTCAAATTTGAGCCCTCGCTCCGATACAATTTGAATATCTCGATTTGGAATCTAAGAGGGTAAGGATTGATTTAGGTTGTTGGAAATTTATATTCTTTTCTAACACATTTTGAAAAATTATTTTCAAAAACAATTTAAAATCAATACCAAATGTGGTGTGTGATTTGTGATTCTCTAAAACAAAAGAAAATAAGTAAAGAGAACAAGACACCACAAATTATAGTGGTTCATATTTTCTTGAATCCTAATTCACTACCCAAGTTCAATACCCTAATCCAAAATAAGAAATACTTAAGGTGTGTTTCAAAACCTTTACACTAGTTTAAAATCAACATCTTCAACTTAAAACTTTCCCCTTGCCTAACCCCTTGGACTTTTGCTCAATCTACCTCCAGATTAAGGCTTCCCCCTTTGCCTAATTCAATATCTTGAATAGCACTTTTACAAGCACCTAATACAGCGTTTTAGACTAACGACTTTTCTCAAATTCCTAACTTACCTCTAAGTTAGAACTTTTCCCTTTCTCCTTCTTCTCTACCTTTCACCTTGTCTAGCTCTTAATCAAGAGTTAAGAACTTTTACAATTTTCTAACACACCTCTAGGTGTTTAGGACTTTTCCTTCTTTCTTCACAATAGAAACCTCCACAAATTGAGTTTACAATGAAGCACATGTTTTGGGCATGAAAGTCTCTTTCTCAAATTTAACCTAAACTCACAAAAATCCCACTATAACATGACATATTTTGCTCTCAAGTGTTATTCAATAGTGAGATGTGTTGGCTGACTTTTAGGGGTTCTTGTTCAGCATTGTGAGCTTTGGTTGTATTTATAGTTGTGTATGATTCATGCTCCAATGACTCTTTTCTTTTTTGTTGATTATAGTCAATTGTCGATTTGAGTGTCGAATTGCAACCTGAGCTGACGCTAACTCTTTTTGGCTGGTTTTGCATCTAACAACTCCCCAACGACTAGTGATACGTTGGACTTTCGAGTTGATTATCGATTCACAAGGCGACTCAACACCTCTTCTGCCTTTGCTTTCTTCTTTTAAAGCTTCTTTAGTAAGTCACTTGTCCAGTCGTAACTTGGTGCCAATTTGACACTTCTATCAACACCAAAATAGATGGTTTTAAGAGAGTTTCCCAAAGTTGAAGTTCATTCTGGCCTTTTTTCAATCGACTGTCGAGTCTGATATTGATTCAAAACTAACTCTGCTACACTTTTTCAGTAAGATGCTTAATTGCAAAGTCATTAACTAAAATCATCTATTTGTTAACTTATCGTCAAATCAAGAATTGAGACAGCATGTCTAACACTATTTTATCAAGAATACAATAGAACATGTGCCAAATTTCAACAAGTTACATATGGATTTGCACCAAAATAAAGGTTATGGAATTTGTCATAATGTTGGCTAATTCTTTTTTAATTAATATTACAAAATTGGAGATCAAAATAAAACTCCATAATTAACAAAATGAGCAAAAATGTCACGGTTTAAAGAGTTCAGTGGTTAAAGTAACAAAAAAACAATGAATTTTCATTAAAGTCTGCCCTCAAATTTAATAGAATTAGTGAAATAATACGTTTTTGATAGTTCAGTGGCTTGAGTGACATAAAAAAGGTTTAGTGGTCAAAAGTTTACATTGTCAAAAATTGGATGACTTATGGTGTTATTTACCCTTTAAATAGTGAAAAGGTAAAAGATGTACTATAATAATTGAGAGGGAAAAAGTCACTATTCACTAAGAACACATGGTGTGACACCCCAGTCTCACCACCCCGCATACAAAGGATTGGCTAATCGGATGCCTATCTGGTTCGCACCAAGACTCATATGCAGAACAGAACATTAAAAAAATCTAAAATTTTAAACTATTATTATAATCGAAATCCTTACAAGTATCACCCTTAAGTAGGGCTGATTACAGAGGGAAACTATTGCAATCTCTACTTCCTTACTAGCTATTGTAGTGGTTCAGGTTGTCCTAATACCGATGTTGAGCACAACCACCCACGTACACGCTTTTGTAATAAATTCATTGAAAACAGAAAACAAAACAAGGAAAAGGAATGAGCCCATGTTTAGTGAGGCCGCACCGTTTAACAAATATTTACCGAGTTTCATAATTACCCATGCATGTATGTTCAGATAATCCTAACAGAGAACAGTCATGACACAAACGCAAAACACATAAAGTAGGATACAGTATAGCAGAAAGTCGACACAGTTCTAAATGAACTATGAATAACGTTTTAATCAACTCCAGATTCGGAGTAATAACATTGTCGACAACACTCATGCAGGATAATAGCCCAGGTATAGAAGCAGCTCGAGACTATTGACCAACGAGAATGACCCAACGACCAAGCCCAAGCCGGCTTGCAAATCATTCTGCGCATTGTGAATTCATGACTCAACACAAACTTAAAATAAAATAGAATAAGTATACAGATAATCCAGTGTACAAAGTAGGCACACCTAGACATTCATAGATATAACATAATCAAGTGCACCGAACAGTTCAACATGATACATTTCATATATCATATAAGGATGAACTCCTAACACATGGCATATGCATGATGCAATCCGACATCCAATTAATTACTATTTAAACATGTTCTTCCTTTTCAGTGAGGTAACTCACCCCAGTCCGTAGATACTGGCTCACGATCTAACTATCCGATCTACATATATTTCATGTTCTGTAATTTCGGTATTTATTTTCAATTACTAATAAAATTTTAAGATTCTTAAATCCTTATGTATTCTAGGATTTTGCTACAAGGACGTAAAACTAATTTATCTAATTCTATTAAAAAGAGCTTATAACAATAGATATTTAAAAGTTATTTTCATTTTATTTTGAAAATATATAAATCAATAAGGAAATATATTAATCATAATCTTAAAGAAAATATAAGTTTAACACCGAAAAACTAATTTACCTATTTTCCTTTTAAAAAGAGTTTATAACCTTAAACTCTATTTCTAATTTATTTCAGAAATAATCAAGAATATTATATTAATTACTAACTTAAGAAAATATGAATTTAGAATCCTTTACCCGTTCCAGAGTCGGTAAAAACCGCTCTAAAATATTCAGAAAATCTTCAGATTGGTTTTACCCGATTGCAGACCTGTTAAAACCGCCCCGAACGTTTTCAGGAAAATATCAATCGGCTTTTCCCGCTCCGGAATTGGTAAAAACCAATCGGAACGGTTTTACCAGATGGGCAATTGGTTTTAACGGATTTTCTTGAGCAAGAGCAATCGGTTTTACCCGTTTCCCAATTGGTTAAAACCGATCGCTGCCCAGAAAATTTCCTTCAACCTTTTGCTTTAGGTTTTGGCTAAAATTGTGCATAAAACTTTTTTTCTTTGGTTATTGTTACTAAAAATCATTTCTACAATACTTCTACAATATTTCTAACATTCCATAACACATGTCTAACCTTCAAAAATCCGAGAATCAATCTAACTATTAAGAAACTACAAAACTTAACTAATTCATACTTTTTGCATTACAATTCTAAGATTTAACGTTATAGTAATTCAAGATTACTTACCTTTTGATTCTTGAAGTTTCCTAGAGTACAAGCTTCGGATTAGAAGTCCAATTCCAAGCTTCAAATCCTTCCTTTCTCCCTTTTTCCTAACTTTTTTAACTTTTCCTACTTTCTAATTTCTCCTAATTCTCACCTTTGATTCTGCGATTCTTTGTTGTTGTGAACAATCCAGGGGGTATTTATAGTCCCCTGGGCCATATAGAACAAAGCCTAGGTGATGAGGGCATCCCCAGCCTTACGCCAAGTCAGTACACAGAGGATCCCAGTTTAAGTAATGAGGACTCGGAAAGTGCAGCAGAGGTTCGTGTGCTCCATAGAGGCCCGCCAATGCTCCAGGACCCGAGTCCATATCAAAGAGATCCGTTCATTGACATAGTTGGGCCTATGACCCAAAGAAGGACAAGGAAGCTCAAAGAAGATCTTGAAAACCTTGTTCAAAGGAGTGCTACAGAAGCCCAACTTGTTACGGACACAAAAGCCCTTGAAGAGAATAGATGATGTGGACGGTTGTAGACATGCGGATGAAAGTTGCCCGGAAAGTGTGATTAAGAGTTGAAACATGCGAATAATTAGGTAGAGCAATTAACCTAATTAGCTAAGTTTCATGCAATATGTAAACTACAACATGCAAAATACATAAAGCAATAAAGGGAGAGTACTCAAAACTAGTAGTTTTATGATCTGAATACTTGTATTAAATTTGGAGTTTCGGCTGCCTATTTATAGGCAAAGAACAGCCAAAAAAGTCACCTAAAAGAAGTAGGAAAAAGAAGTAGAATTGGAAACCAATCAAGAGATTGATTTCCTTTACAATACCAAAACCTGAAAGAAGTGGGTAATGGTAAAAAGAAAAGGAAATTTTTGGTCACCTTATTTCTTTTAGTGGTAGCCAAAATTACAACTTAAAACCAATAAGGAAAAAGAATAAAAATCCTACTCCAAAAAGGAGATCAAGAAGGAACCCTTTTTGGAAACTAATTAAACTAAGGGCAAAATAGGGAACATGCACAAACCCTTATTTTCCCCCAAACCCTAACCCTTAATTTCCAACCCTAATGGACTAGGCTTGGCCGTGTGGGCTTTTGTTGGGCTGGCCGACTTTGTGGAATGGACTCCATGAGTTGGGTCGGCCCAATGTTGATGTCGCATTATGGAATGATGTAGGGAGCTTCTGGAATCTTCTGGAACCTCCCGGAATCATTTCGGAATCAAGATTTTCAAGATTTCAAGATTCTTCAAGATTCTGCAAAATATGAAATTCAAGAATTTTAAGAAAAATCAAGAACTTCAAGAAATGTCTCTTTAAAGTCCAAGAACTTTCCAGCGTCTTCAAGAACTTCAAGAAACAACCCTTTTCTTTATTGTGGAGAGTTTGGAGATGCATTGTCTTCAAGGATCCTTTTGAATAGAATGACTCTCACACTCTTCCCGGCATTCTTTTCAAGGGCTTTGCCTTCAGGTTGGCTTCGTTGATTCTGACTCATAATGTGTGTTGTTTTAGCCCTGGATGTCCTCATCAATAGAAGGAAGGATAAAAGCGTCACTTTACTCTCCATCACAGAGGAAATGGCGCCTACTAATCAATCCAACTGAAAGAAAGGGCATTTCTTGAAGCTCTTGATTTTCTTGAAAATCTTGAATTTCACGGTTTGCTGAATCTTGAAAAATCTTGAAATTCTTGATTTTTGACGTTCCAAAAAGATTCCAGAAGATTCCAGTACCTCCCTACATCATCTCCACCATGCGCCACCTCAAAATGGGCCGAAACCACCTTGAAGTCCATCTCACAAATTTCGGTCAGACTAAAGCACACAAGAAGACAGCCCACACGCCACTTGGAAGCTTAGGTAGGGGAAGGATTAGGTTTTGTGCATGTTACCTAATTCTACACAAAGTTTGTTACAACTAGATTAGCTTGGTAGTTTCCAAAAAGGGATCCCTTCTTGATCTCCCTTTTTGGATAGGATTTATATTATTTTCCTACCTATTTTATTTGTTAATTTTGTCCATATGCCATTCCAACCGGAAGAAGAATTCAGCAACTACCAAAACCTAGTTCCTTTAGGTTTCGGGTTTGTAAGAAATCAATCTCTTGATTGGTTTCCAATTTTAATTCTTTTCCTAGTCTAGTTAGGTTAGAATTTCGTTCACCCCCTTTCCATAAAGGTGACTTAAGTCATCCACCATTGTCCTTGTTCATTTAGGACTTGGTTTATAAGGAAAATCCAATTCTAATTGGTTTCCACTTTTGCTTCTTTTTCTAATTCTTTTCCTATTGTAATTTGGACACCCCTATACCTATAAATAGGGGTGCCAACCAAGAAATTCCTTAGTTGATTATTGATTAAGTTAGAATTTATACTTCTTTAATCACTCCTTTATTTTGGGCTTATGTAATTTGCATGCTTGTTAATTGCTAAAAGTCAAGAAACTATAGGCTAATAGATAATTGCTCTGTCTATTAATCAAAGCTTTGTTTCGAATTCTAGTTTACTCCACTTGGTTCGAATTGCGTGTTTAATTTACTTTTTGAAAGTTAGTTGTCTGCCGAATCCAAGGGTAAGGATTCTAGGGTTTAAGAGCAGTGTCTTGCATTCAGACTTTCCTTGGCACATTCCGCGTTGAGTTCTTGGTTTCCAAAGACGTTGGGAATCGGGGGTTCACATCAATTGGTATCAGAGCACCAGGGCTGTTTGCTCGACCGGAGGAGATTGAAGTAACTCAGTTGAATCATCAGGTGTTTTCTCTTGCTTTATTCTACTTTAATTAATGAATTTGTGGAAAAGAACGCTCCTTTTTGAGAAATTGTTTTCTATTTTTCTTAAATAAACTTTCGATTTTGATCATATTGCTTTGCTAGTAAAATCGAAATTGTGGATTGAAAAAGGAAGAAGAATTTGCGAAAAGAAAGGATTAAAATCAGGTTTTTTTTAATAATTTGGGAAAATCGATTTTAGGGCTTTAAAGCTAGGGCTCTTTTGCTCACTTTTGATACTGTTTTTGCAATTGCCTTTGTGGATCCAATTAGTGCTGTTTTCGGTTGCAACTAAAGGATAACTGACACTTTTTGTTGCTTAAATTGCTCTTTATTGGACTGTTTTACACGCCTCTCCTTATTTGCAATTTTATTGAATTCGGTAAACTTTGGCGGTTGAAGTTAAGCCACTCACCTTGTTTTGCAATTTGTGATATATCTGTACGCCTATCTTGTTTTGAATTCTTGAACATATCAAATTTCTGAAACTGTATCGTCGTGCTGTCTAAAGTTCTAAATCGCATATTTGGATTAGGAGGTGATAAAATTGCAATTTTTGTATCTTGTGGCAATTGGTTGGAATTTTTTTTCGAACACTTGAATAATTGGTTGGAATTGGTTTCTTGATTACCCGTTGGGTAGGGTGATCACTTCTTGGGTTAGGTAGGTTTTTCCTGATTTGTTTCAAACCTGCTAATTATTCTTGTTTCTTCAATTGAATTGCCTTGGTTCTTTAGCTTGCTATCTTTTCGTGCTACCTGAACATTTACTCTCAATTATAGCTTGAATTTTGTCTTCGTGCACTGCCATTATCTCTGAACTTTGAAGTCTTCTACCCGAAAGTTCCTTTTGGTGTACTTCTTATTCAAGCTATATTATCAAAATTTCTTTTTTGAAAAGTGTTTTTACAACTGAAAATCGAACCAAGTTCTTTTTTCCGAAAGATTTTTGACTACTTTCCTATATAGTTTGTTCTTTGTGTGATTGATTGCTTGCTTGTTACATTTGCCCAGGATTTTGTGAAATTAATTGAGTATACAGGACTGAGGTAAAAGGCTGAGTGATACAGCACATAAGGGTTGCTATCTCTAAGAGCGATACACAGGGTTGTGTGTAGTTTTTAGGAGGGCCATTCTAGGGGGACAAGGGAGTAAGGTTACTCTGCTCACTTTTACTTGTTCTTAGCAGGGATCTTTCTTGGTTACTAGGTATGTCAGGAGGAGAAGCGCCCCTAGTTACGAATGCGCAACTCATGGCTGCCATTGCGAATTTGACCAATCAATTAGCAAACCTCAAGGGCGAGGTCGAAGAGAAAGGGGCCGCCCAGTAGGATCGGTTCGAGGAGGAGGAAGACATCCACACCCCACGGGCTGGCACTGATCCAAAGCCCTTTGAAGGTCTAAGTCAATTGAAGACATTTGTGCCTTCTTTCAGCGGAGGTACAGACCCTAAAGAATACTTAGACTGGGAGATCAAGATGGAGCGAATCTTTGAGCTTCACTCGGTTCCCGAACACAAGAAGGCTCCACTCGCGGTGGTCAATTTCACCGAATATGTACTCGTTTGGTGGAATCAGGAGTTGGACCAGAGGCGCAATACCAGGCCTATGCGTGCACGTGCCCCACCTATTTCATGGTTTGATTTGACGACAGCGACGCGCAAGACTTTTGTACCTGTGTATTATTTTAGAGAATTGTATAGGAAGTTACACACTCTTGTACAGGGTTCTTTGTCTGTCGATGCTTATTATAAGAAATTAGAGATGGCTAAGATTAGGGCCAATGTAATCGAAGACGATGCCGCCAGCATGGCACGTTTTCTTAGTGGGCTTAATAAAGGGATAGCTTTAGCGGTAGAATTGCAGAATGCTACTAGTTTAATGGATATGCTACATAAAGCCAGGGTGATGGAAGAATACCTGAAGACGGTTCCACCAGCTAAGACGCCTGCCAGCGCCCCTACTACTTGGAGAAAGAATCCTGTGTACACGCCAACACCCGCCAAGAAGCCGTTCAACCCTGAGCGTAAAGCTATTCAATCTGCCCCAACCACCTCTTCTTCTTCAGCAGCTAAAACGCCAAGCACCCCTAGGCAGAGCATTTCGCAAATCACTTGCCATAGGTGTTCTGTCCGCAGGCATTACATGCGGGACTGTCCTAACATCAGAAAAGTACTATTAGGGCAGGATGGTGAGTACATCCCAGAAGAAGAAGACAACGATGAAGAAGCCAATAGCTTCCCAGAGTTGGCTGACAACAGCAAATCCGATACAGAGAAGGACATTCATCGCCCTGAAGACTATAGCCAGATGGCCATTGTGTCCCGATCCTTAACTACAGCTGTTGCCCAGGATGCTTCTCAACGGACCAACATCTTCCACACCAGGACCAAAGTTAATTGAGGTGTATGCATTCTGATAGTTGATGGCGGGAGCTGTACCAATGTCGCCTGTGAATACATGGTTGAAAAGCTCAAGCTCCCAACAGTTAACCATCCACATCCGTTTCGGCTGCAATGGCTTGACAGCTCAGATGGCTACAGAGTCACCAAGCAGGTGCGAGTTACTTTCGCTATAGGTAAGTTCGAGGGACAGGTTACTTGTGATGTGCTCCCTATGAAGGCGTGTCACACTCTGCTCAGACGACCATGGCTCTTTGACATGAAGGCTACACATGACGGGGTTGCTAATACCTACTCAATTTGGCAAAGGGGCAAGATCCATACATTTTTACCTCTTTCCCCACAGGAAGTTCGTGCTGAATCCGTTATGATAAAGGACAAGATCACCGCCTGGGCAGCTGAAAAGCGACAAGATAAGGGAAAGGGTAAACAAATTGTAAAGGGTAGTAATAAGGTGAACTCTGATAAGCCTTCAAAAAAAGATACTAGCCGTGGCCTTTTTGCCACAGTGGGAGAAGTCAAACAAATGTTAAGGGGAAATGGTTGTATCTTTGTACTTATTGCTAAGGATGATTCCACTAACCTTGACGACGTCCCTAGGGATCTCCCTATGGAAGTCAAGTTTCTTTTGCAGGAATATGAAGATGTGTTTCCTGAAGAGCTGCCAGCAGGAGTGCCCTCTCTTCGTGGAATTGAGCATCAGATTGATTTCGTGCTTGGCTCATCAATTCCAAACCGCCCAGCGTACAAAGCAAATCCGGAGGAAACAAAGGAGCTGCAACGTCAGGTTGACAAACTCTTAGGTAATGGTCAGGTAAGGGAATCTTTAAGCCCTTGTGCAGTACTTGTTATTCTTGTTCCAAAAAAAGATGGTACTTGGAGAATGTGCATGGATTGTAGAGCTGTTAATAAAATCACCATTAAGTATAGGCATCCTATCCCTAGGCTTGATGACATGCTAGAAGATTTATATGGCTCTACTATTTACACGAAAATAGATCTCACACAAGGCTATCATCAAATAAGAATGAAAGAAGGAGATGAATGGAAAACTGCTTTTAAAACTAAATTTGGTTCGTATGAGTGGTTAGTTATGCCGTTCGGCCTCACAAATGCACCTAGTACTTTCATGCGATTAATGAATCATGTGCTTAGGAAGTTTATAGGGAAATTTGTTGTGGTTTATTTTGATGATATTCTAATCTATAGTTGAAGCATGCCTGAACACATAGAGCACATTAAGTTGGTATTAATTGAGTTACGTGGTAATAAATTATATGCCAATATTAAAAAGTGTACATTCTGTGTGGAGGAAGTTGTCTTTCTTGGGTTTGTTATTTCGAAGGATGGTGTCAAGGTTGATGACACAAAAGTGAAAGCCATTCATGAATGGCATACTCCCACCTCGGCCTCGCAGGTAAGATCATTCCATGGGTTAGCTAGTTTTTACCGCAGGTTCGTGAAGGACTTCTCAACCGAGGCCGCACCCCTCAATGAATTGTGTAAGAAGAATGTTCCATTTTTATGGGGTCAGGCACAGGAAAACGCCTTCACTGTTCTTAAGCATGATCTCACTCATGCTTCTGTTTTAGCATTACCTGATTTTGATAGAGTTTTTGAACTAATGTGTGATGCTTCAGGAATTGGTATAGGTGCTGTTTTAATGCAGAAGGGAAAACCTATCGCCTACTTTAGTGAGAAACTCAAGGGAGCTGCCTTAAATTATCCGACATATGATAAGGAGCTCTACACCGTGGTAAAGGCATTACAAACTTGGCAGCACTACTTGATGCCAAGGAGTTTATTGTCCATTCAGATCACGAGTCCCTTAAACACCTTAAGGGATAGGGTAAGTTGAACAGGCGTCATGCAAATGGGTTGCTTTTATTGAAACTTTTCCTTATATTATTAAGTATAAAAAGGGAAAAAATAATATGGTAGCTGATGCTCTGTCACGCAGGTATAAATCCCTCGCTATTCTTGATCATGCATCTATAGGGTTTTCATATCTAAAGGAATTGTATGCTTATGATCCTAATTTTTCTATGTTATATGAAGCATGCGAAAATGGTGCATTTCAGAAGTTCTTTAAGCATAATGGTTTTTTATATAAGAACAATAAGTTATGCATCCCACGTAGTTCTTATAGGGAACTGCTGGTGCGTGAAGCACATAATGGGGGGCTAATGGGTCACTTTGGTGTAACTAAAACACTTGACATGTTAAAGGAACACTTTTACTAGCCTAAAATGCGAAAGGATGTAGAAACTATTTGCTCACGTTGCATTAACTGTTTAAAAGCAAAGTCTACTTCCAAACCTCATGGTCTTTATACACCTTTGCCTATTCCAACTGTTCCTTGGACTGACATCTCTATGGATTTTATTTTAGGGTTGCCAAGGACACAGCGAGGTAATGACTCAATTTTTGTCGTGGTGGATAGATTTTCTAAAATGGCTCACTTTATTCCTTGCAGGAAAACAGATGATGCCAGACACGTTTCTGAACTGTTCTTCAGTGGAGTGGTTCGTCTACATGGAATCCCACGCACAATCATCTCGAATAGGAATGTTAAATTTTTGAGTTATTTTTGGAAAACATTGTGGTCTACACTAGGCACTAAATTGTTATTTTCTACTACTAGTCATCCCCAAACGGATGGTCAAACTGAGGTGACCAACCGAACAATAGAGAATTTGTTAAGGGCACTGATTAAAAGTAATCTTGCAGGTTGGGAACAGGTCTTACCGATTGCAGAATTTGCCTACAATCGCTCCAAGCATTCATCAACTGGATTTTCGCCCTTTGAAGCTGCCTACGTCTTCAATCCGTTGACAGTCATGGATTTACTGCCACTGCCACTGCCCCTGAAGGATCAAACAAGTCTGGATGGCGAACAGAAAGCAGACACCGTCAGAAGAATTCATCAAAGGGTTCGAGAGAACCCTGAGAGGAAAAACGCCAAGTATGCTTCAGATGCAAATCAAAGTCGCAAGGCTGTGAGCCAACCAGGAGACTGGGTTTGGGTTCACATGAGGAAGGAAAGGTTTCTAGCAACCCGGAGGACTAAACTCCACCCCAGAGGCGATCGGCCTTTTCAAGTTATAGCAAAGATGAGGGATAACGCCTACAAACTGGATCTGCCAGGTGAGTATAGCGTTAGTGCATCTTTTAATGTTGTTGACTTGTCTCCGTTTAATTTTGACCAGGATCTTGATTCGAGGTCGAATCCTTTCCAACCGGGAGGGAATGATGAGGGCATCCCCAGCCCTACGCCAAGTCAGTACACAGAGGATCCCAGTTAGAGTAATGAGGACTTGGAAAGTGCAACAGAGGTTCGTGTGCTCCATAGAGGCCCGCCAATGCTCCAGGGCCCGAGCCCATATCAAAGAGATCCGTTCGTTGACATAGTTGGGCCTATAACCCGAAGAAGGACAAGGAAGCTCAAAGAAGATCTTGAAAACCTTGTTCAAAGGAGTACTACAGAAGCCCAACTCGTTATGGACACAAACGCCCTTGAAGAGAATAGAAGGAAGGATAAAAGCGTCACATTACTCTCCATCACAGAGGAAATGGCGCCTACTAATCAATCCAGCTAAAGGAAAGGGCATTTCTTGAAGTTCTTGATTTTCTTGAAAATCTTGAATTTCACGGTTTGCTGAATCTTGAATCATCTTGAAATTCTTGATTTTTAACGTTCCGAAAAGATTCCAGAACCTCCCTACATCATCTCCACCATACGCCACCTCAAAATGGGCCGAAACCACCTTGAAGTCCATGTCACAAATTTCGGCCAGACCAAAGCCCACAAGAAGACAACCCACACGCCACTTGGAAGCTTAGGTAGGGGAAGGATTAGGTTTTGTGCATGTTACCTAATTCTACCCAAAGTTTGTTACAACTAGATTAGCTTGGTAGTTTCCAAAAAGGGATCCCTTCTTGATCTCCCTTTTTGGATAGGATTTATATTATTTTCCTACCTATTTTATTTGTTAATGTCGTCCATATGCCATTCCAAGCGGCAGAAGAATTCAGCAACTACCAAAACCTAGTTCCTTTAGGTTTCGGGTTTGTAAGAAATCAATCTCTTAATTGGTTTCCAATTTTATTTCTTTTCCTAGTCTAATTAGGTTAGAATTTCGTTCACCCCCTTTCCGTAAAGGTGACTTAATTCATCCACCATTGTCCTTGTTCATTTAGGACTTGGTTTGTAAGGAAAATTCAATTTTGATTGGTTTCCGCTTTTCCTTCTTTTTCTAATTCTTTTCCTATTGTAATTTGGACACCCCCATACCTATAAATAGGGGTGCCAACCAAGAAATTCCTTAGTTGATTATTGATTAAGTTAGAATTTATACTTCTTTAATCACTCTTTTATTTTGGGCTTATGTAATTTGCATGCTTATTAATTGCTAAAAGTCAAGAAACTATAGGCTAATAGATAATTGTTCTGTCTATTAATCAAAGCTTTGTTTCGAATTCTAGTTTACTACACTTGGTTCGAATTGCGTATTTAATTTACTTTTGAAAGTTAGTAGTCTGCCGAATCCAAGGATAAGGATTCTAGGGTTTAAGAGTAGTGTCTTGCATTCAGATTTTCCTTGGCACATTCCGCGTAGAGTTCTTGGTTTCCAAAGACGTTGGGAATCAGGGGTTCGCATCACTAGGGGTCCCTAGACCCCCTAGGTTCATAGCTCGCCGATGGAATTTGGAGAAGATTTTTTTTTTTCATCTCTAGTCCCCGGTCGGTTTGACCTGATCCGGGGACTGGTTAAAACCGATTGGATCGATTTTACCTGTTCCGAAACTGGTAAAACCGGTCCGAAATTTTTGTCCTTATTCTCCAATCAATTTTACCCGATTCGTGACTGGGTAAAATCGCTCTTCAGTCGGTTAGAATTTTTTATTTTTACTGTTCATAGCGGTCGAATCGGTTTTACCTGACTTGGGACTAGGTAAACCGATTGACCCTCTTTTTTTTTATTATTCTTCATTTATTTTCTAATTTTCTATTTCCTATTTTCCAAAATTAAACAACATATCTTGAAATCAAGAATCAAAATTAATCAAATCTAAACACATAAATTAAAATTGAAATTATAGTAAGAAAAATTCTTTTAAAGAAGAATATTTCATAATTTTATAAATATTCCTAAGAAAATAGTTTAGATTAAAATTCATTTTAAAGAAATTCTATAGCTTAGTAAATACTTGTAACAAAATAATTTTATAAATACCTCTAACTATTCTAGAGGTGAATTTTAGTGTTAAAAATTTACGGGGTCTCACACATGGGTTATTAAGCTTTTCTTAGGGTGAATTACATTTACCTCCCTTGAGGTTTGGTCGAATCACGAATTTGTTATAGTAGTTCTAGAAATTACAAATACTTCGATGAACTATTTGAAAGTTTTTTGGTTTGTGTTTTTTTTAAATTTTTTTACTAACAGTAAGAGTGATGTCGAGTTGAAATTTAGAGTGTTCAAACTCAAATCGTTAATTAAATAATCGAATCTAAAATTCCGTTAATGTTCGGTTATTTATTAAATAAATGAGCTCGAGTTAACTTTTACCGAATCCTAATTTGTTCATGAAAGTTTGTGTTCATTTTCAGCCACAACTAATAGACATCGATTTTTAATTATGACCAAATCAAGAGATGTACTACTAATTTTTAAAATTACAGTAATTGATTTGTAGTTTAACCAAATCTCGAGGGATGTAAATGTAGTTTGCACTTTTTTACGTTGAAAACAGTGGCTCTTTCTTTGTTAGGGAAAAAAAAAGGTAGGGTAAATGACTCCAATGATTCATTAAGCTGATGTTTAAGTTCTATTTCACCAAATATTTATTTGTAAAATGTTTAATTTCAGCCATGTAAGTTACATTTTAAACTTTAAATGGCATATGAAAATACTTTCGTCCACTATGGTCTCTCACAGTCTATCAACAAAGGCTATATTGGGAAAAAAATTACACAAGACCCACCCACAAAACAGAAGCATCTCTTCAAACTTATGATTGGTTAGGGCCTGTTCTTTACCCGGTTCTGAGAACCGGGTTTGGCCATTTTTTGGGTCTCAACCCAAATATCGAACCCAACCCCATGTTCTTTACCCAAAAATCGAACCCAGTTCACAAACCCAATTCCCACTGCCGCCGCCGCACTCCTCCTCCCGCCGCCGCCACTGGCCTCCTCTTCTTCTTCTTGGTTCCCAGCTTCTTCTTCTTCTTCTTCTTCTTCTCCTTCTTCTTCTCTTCTTCTTCTTCTTCTTCTTCTTCTTCTTCTTCTTCTTCTTCTTCTTCTTCTTCTCCTCCTCCTCTTCTTCTTCTTCTTCTTCTTCCTCTTCTTCCCGCCGGCGGTCTTCTTTTTCTTCGCGCCGCCGGCCCTTCCTCCTCCTCTTCTTCTTCTTCTTCTTCCTCCTCCTCTTCTTCCTCTTCTTCTTCTTCGCACTTCTTCCTCTTCCTCCCCCACAATTACTCACAAACCCAATTGTGATTGTTTATTTTAAATTTGAATCCCCAAATCCCAAATTTGGGAAAAATATGGACTTCAAGCTCAAACCCATTTGATTGAAACAGAAAAAAGAAGAAGAAGAAGAAGAATTTGATTTTGGGGATTTAGGTTTTGGGCCGCCGGCGGTGGCGGCGACGCGGCGGCGGGGCGGACCGGGTGGTGGTGGAATTTGTGTTGTGGTTTAGGGTTGAGAACGACATTTCTTTGTTCTGGGTCTCAACCCATTTGGTCTCTACCTAAAAACTCAAACCTGGTTCTCAGACCGGCGTAAAGAACAGGCCCATAGAGTTCAGAAAATTCATAAACTTAGCTAATTACTTTTACAAATACCCAATATCTAAACTTATTTATGTTAACGACCAAATGCAGACTAATTTTGAATCTTAAATCACAAAAAAAAATTTTAAAAAAAAATGATTTGTTTTATACTATGTTTCAGTTTTGTGGGTCTTGCCAAATTTTTAAGTTTGGGAAAATTTCTATTAAGTTTTCATATATACTTTTGCATAGTAGATGGTAGAAAACTATTTGTGGGTAGAAATTTTTTCATAGATCATTTACACCTTAAAAGTTAATACTCCCTCTGTCTCATTCAAAAAATCTACTTTAAAAAAAATTATTACCTTATTAAAAGAATTAATTTTGAATTTGTTGCATTATACCCTTACTAATATAATAATTTGTGATTTACAATTAACGCTTACTTACTAAATCAAGATATAAATGAAAAATATGGTGTTAAATTACTCGTTTAAAGTGTTTGACATCACAATTCATAATAATTTATATATTTTCAAAATAAATTATTTAAATGATATAGAAAAAGTAAAATATTTTGAAAATAAAAAACGAAATAGAACTGCAACATCAATCTAAACCTAACGAGCCATTGGAATTATTTACCAAAAAAAAAACAAAAAAGCCCAATGTGATCGTCGACTTTGTGGAAAAATTTATACCATTTCAATGACAGGATCTCAACACAAAAATTATAATTAGAATTGAATTAAGGGAGAAAATAGAAGAAATGGGAGAAATTCACAGAAGAATAAGGCAGAAAAAGGGAGAAAGGGGGAAGACATATTGAGGGAGAAAAAGAATTCAGAAAACAGAACTTTTACATCATCAAAATCATGACCTAAATATCCTCCTCTTGTCTATTTATCTTAAAACGTAAAACGACACCGTCTCATGATAACTAAAACTAAAAATAAAACAAACTAATTTACTTAATAATTCAAGGGCATGACAATTTTCCCCTCTTCAAACAAAGCTTGTCCTCAAGCTTTAAAATCAAGCAACTTCTGAAAAATGAAAGCAGCATCCTTCCAAGATAGGTTCTCCAACTCCATGTCTGCCATATAATCAGACATTGAATTCTTCTGATTAGCTCCATTTCCTACCAAACTCCTCATCAACAAAGCTTCAGATTTCAATACTTTGCCCTGCACTGGAGTAGTTCCCAATTGTTTAAGTAGTAAAAACTAAAGATGTCCATGGGACTTAGAACACAACTTCCTACTGGTGTTAGGAGTTACTAGAATGTATTTATATGGTTGCAGTTCCAGTAAACCCGTTGTACCTCCTTTGAATAGTGTGTTACAAAAGGTTCCATGACCAAGATGAGACAAACCAAACTTGTATTCAGTCCCTTGCATTTATCAATGAAAGCATACAGCCTTTTACAACTCTTGAATGTCCCAAAAGTTACAAAATGCTTCCAACTGTCCACCACAAAACTTGAGTAACTTATCAAACCAACACCTAAATCATTATAGTCCATTGATGATTTAAGAATCTCATCCTCATCAAGAATGGTAAGGCAAGTGACGTATGATTGCATGAATTCAGCACCATACAACCAACTTTGCCTTTCATCAAGAATGGTAGGACCCAATAAATGCATTTCAGCACCATATAACCAACTTTGGTTTTGATCATACAAGAGTTTGCACCCTTGTTGTGAAACTCATACAAAAAATTTGCACTCACTTCCTTCACCTTGGTTGCACAGTTCACAGCACCAACAATTCTAAATGTATGGATCTTATGAACTTCCCTAGCAGTCACAATAATCCCTTCCCAACAATACTTGCAAGTTCCTCCCTTAAACATGGTTACTAGCTTATCCCATGATTTTAAAACTTTCCTATCTAGAATGAGGTAAATCAAGCTCAGATTTGCAAACTTCTTCCAACTGTTCCATTTCAACCTCTTATAATCCTTAAAAGCTCTAACAGCAATTAACAGGATCTCAACACAAAAATTATATTTAGAATTGAATTAAGGGAGAAAATAGAAGAAATGAGAGAAATTCAAAGAAGGATGAGACAGAAAAAGGGAGAAAGGGGGAAGACATATTGAGAGAGAAAAAGAATTCAGATAACAGAACTTTTACATCATCAAAATTATGACCTAACTATCCTCCGCTCATCTATTTATCTCAAAACGTAAAACGACACCATCTCGTAATAACTAAAACAAAAATAAAACAAACTAATTTACTTAATAATTCAAGCGCATGACATTCAATTCACCTTATTGGAATAAAATGTGTCACAGGTATCAAAACTGCAAAAGACTTACGCCAAACGAGCCAGAGCCCCGTGCCTCAGTCAAAGTGAAACTCACGAAAAAAAAAAAAAAGGAATAAGTAGGGCCATCCGACCAGGACCCGAAAATCGAGATTCTCTGGCCAGCCACCCCCACCCCCAGCTGACCACTGTCCCCTCTCTTCTAAACTTTCCCTTGTCACCTCTTCCTCCTTTGCCATTCATTCTCTTCTCCTCCCTTCTTCCCTGGTTGCCTTTTTTCCATTGCTTCTATTCTTCCATCATTGCTCAAGCTTCATCCGATTCTTCCATAACTATCTCAGCCAACCCTCCTCAAGATCGAGAGATCAAACCTCTCTGGTAATGCAACATCATTCCGCATTTTCAGGCAATTTGAGCTGAAAAGGAAAACCCATTTCTTCTTTTACCGTTTTTCTGTCCTAAAAAGCCTAAAGCCCACTCTCCATCTCTCTCTTCGTCCTTCGATTAGTTTAGCTTCATTTCCCGAAAGTTGCAAATGCGTTCTCAAAGAGGCGGCGCCGTCGCCTTCCTCCTCTGCTTCGTCTTCCTCGTTTCCTTCCCTTCGTTCATTGTTTCCAAGTCCACCATAGAACCATGCTCGAACTCGGACTCCTGTTCGGCCCTCGTCGGTTACACTCTCTACACTGACCTTAAGGTTTCAGAGGTCGCTGCCCTTTTCAATGTGGACCCCATTGCCCTCCTCACTGCCAACTCCGTTGACATCTCCTACCCGGACGTCGAGAACTACATCCTCCCGTCGTCCCTCTCTCTTAAAATCCCCATCAAGTGCTGGTGCATCGACGGTATTCGCAAATCCACTTCCACCACCTACAAAACCCGCCCTTCGGACACCCTTTTCTTCATTGCCGACGACGTCTACGGAGGACTCGTGTCCGCCGACCAAATAAAGGAGGCGAACTCGAACGCCATTAGTGACCCTTCTGTGATAAATGTCGGTACTAATTTGGTGATTCCGTTGCCGTGTACGTGTTTTAATGGGACGGACAACAATTTGCCGGCGACTTATATGTCGTATGTCATGAGGGCTGTTGATACCCTAGCCGGAATTGCGAGGAAGTATTCTACTACGCTGACTGATCTTATGAATGTCAATGCTTTGGGTAGTCCAGCCATTAAGGATGGTGACATTCTTGCCATTCCTCTGTCCGGTAGTGTCCATACTTTTAAAAGTTTTCGTTTCTCTTTTACGGTGCTCTGTATTTTTTGAGTTGAATTTTGTGGAGGTTGAGGGCGATTAACCTGGGATGCCATTTAAATGTAATGATACAACCCGTAGGATGAAATATGAAATTGGGATGTTGTACTTTGGTGCTGTAAGAGTTGTACCTCTTTTCATTATGCTCCAATGTTGTGTAACTATCGTGATTGTCTTTTCCCTATGGTATTGCATGGTTTAAAAGTTGTTTTTAAATGGAAGATATGGTCGATTTTCATGTGAAAGAGCCCTATAGAAATTGTGCCTCGGAATGAATATGCTCTAGTAATGTGTATTAGTTGAAAGTTGGTGTGTGTGTCTCTTGGGGGCCTCGAAATTGAAACTAAATTGGAAGTTTCACAGGTTCAGCTTTGATCGAAATACTATGAATTGGATGCATATTTGTGTAATGAGGCGTATTTTGTTGATGGTAAAGGGATTAGATATGACTAGCATGCATGATTTTGTTATTGATTTTAGTTTTAAGTATGCTTTCTGTTTAATTCTGTGTGCTTTAATTTCAGGCATAGAGATAGCCTTGCATTATATAACGATAGACTTGTACTAATCTTGATTCACAACGAATGACCTTCCCTGAACCAGAGACAGTATTTGTGATTTATTTGATAATTACCCTGGAAATTTACCATTTTCAGCTTGTGCATCTAATTTTCCGAAGTATGCATCGGATTATGCATTGTCTGTACCTAATGGGAGCTATGCTATTACTGCAAGTCATTGTGTGCAGTGCAGTTGTGGACCGGGGACTAGAAAGTGAGCAAGACTACCCCTCTATTGCTTGTTTCTTATACCTTTCTAGCAATGCAATTTATCTATGCGTTCTCACTTCTATTACAACTTTTCTTTCTGTTCTACGCAGTTTGTATTGCATGCCAGCATCTTTAGCAGTTTCCTGTTCGAGCATGCAGTGCAGTAATAGTAACCTTATGCTTGGAAACGTAACAATGCAACAGACAAGTGCTGGCTGCAATGTAACTACTTGCAGTTATGGAGGGTTTGTCAATGGATCCATTGTCACAATGTAGGTACCTCTATAGCATAGATCTTCCTTCCCACACTTTTCCTTGTTTTGTCTTGCTCGTTTTTCTTTTTCAGATTCATAAATCTCTTGCTGTTCAGGTGACTGATGCCCTTAATTATGTTTTCGTTGGCAGATTATCCTCATCTCTTCAGCCACGCTGCCCAGGTAAATGATAAGATGATATCCTACTTGTTTTAGCCATCAATCTGTTTCCAATAAGTATGGAAGTTGTTGTTCGGGTTTGTTTTTCTTTTGACTGGCTATTGGTGCAGAAGGCATCAGACAAATTCTTCCTTTCCCCTGATTTTGATGGATAGGGCTGTCCTACTTCATCTTTTATTTTACTCAATCATAGAAAATGCCATTGAATAGTCTCACAAAGAGTATCACTTTAACTACCCTAGGATGTTGATCATTTTGTATCTTGGGTTTTTTTGGTGTTTATACTTCTGAATCTGTTTGCATGACTTTAAAATGTTGGTTGTGGATGCAGGACCTCAGCAATTTCCACCACTCATAGATCCCTCTTCATTAGTTAGCACATCTATGTTTGCACCAGCTCCTTCTCCTTCTGAAATAGCAGGTGCTCCAACAGTCCCAGGATCGGTCATTCCTTCTACTGGCTCAACTGTGCAAGCTCCACCTGCAAATGGTCCAGCTGGAAGTGCTTCTTCTGCTTGCTCTTTGGTGAATCCATTGGCAACTTCTCCTTTTATTTTCCTCTTAACTTTAGCTCTCAAGGTTGCGATGTCAATTCAGTTGTAGTTCTATCATCAAGCTCATAGATTCTTATGATGGGATCCTTCTTTCATTTCTTTTTCATTTTTTGTTTTTGTTTTTAGGCTTAGTTGTTGTGCGGAGGGGGAGGGGGTGGTTCTTGTAAGATTCCACGGACATTTATTTGAACTACAAAACGCCGATTTTTGGCTGATTATTGTCTCTAATGTAGGGTGTTTTTCTTTTGTTTTTAACTTTTAAATATAAACAAAACAATGTGTTTTGAAAGTATAAGATGGCGAAATATGAAAAAGTATAGCCTATCAAATAGACTTTAGTTGTATAGTCTACATCATTCCTTCTGTGTGGTTTTTTTCTTTTCTTTTTCTTGGTCGTAATTGTAATGTTCTTTTATATATTAAGTTTGGTGGAAAAGTTAACACTTAGTAGGTCTTGTCATTTTATCAGATGATTGTTACCCAAATTCCCATGAACAAAATTTAAATAATATGGCAAATTTCTTTTACTCAAACCTCTCTGTTTTCAACTAGACTTCTCTCAACTGCTGAGACAGTATAACACTTGTGTGCCAGTCATTTGCTTATTCAGATTGATAGGCTACATTTTCTCATTCTAATACTTTTAGGTGTAACTTTCTTTCTTAATCCTAAGTACAAAGTGAAATTTGTCAAAATCCACCCTAGTTGACAATAGTCAATAGTGTAAGTTATAGTTTTTGGTTACGTCTGATGCCGTAGGTAAAAGTGGTGAGTTTTTTGTTACGTGTGATGCCATGGCTAAAAGTGGTGTCCTCATGAAGGTCTTTGAGGTTTTTTGTTTTAAATTACAAGTACATATTGTAACTCCCGACAAACATAGTTAGTTGTTGTCCAAGTTGCCAAGAAACATTCCTTTGCACGAGTAAGAAATCAATGTAGGTCTCCCAGAAATCAATGTAGGTCTCCCTCCTTCCGTATATGAGTTCTTTTGAATTTGTCGTCGTGGATTGGCATTTCGAGGGCCATTAACCAAAGAAAAGAGTTACTTCTAGGCATCTGATCGAGACGATTTTGTGCTTTTCAACTACAACATATCATAATACATGCCCAAACATGGGATATATGAAACTCCCCCACAACTACCACTAAAAGACAGTTAACATTTGGAGATTAAATGGACCTTATATCCTCAAGCAAATTTCTCATTAATCAGTTTCTGCCATACAGGTTTCTCATTAACCAGCTTCCTGCTATTCAGGGTTTCGCACTCCCATCAGATGTTCCGATGTTTTAGGATGAAATTGAACAGAAGTTGAGCCTAAGAACTTTTCTACTAATATGCCACCATTAACTAATGATAGCAGAAGTGATTCTAGTCTGACCACATTTGAAGTTTTGCTTGACAATTTTCCTTTGAATTACCATCCCAATAAACTGAAGGATTGGGATACGTTTCTCAAATCCCAAGCATAAAATGGCTACCTCCTCTCCCACCTCTCCAAAGTTTTTGTCTCTTCACTGCAAGCAGAACTTATGGGAAATTGAGAGGGAGCATTATTATTATCATTTTACTCTCCATCTAACTTACACACATCACAGTGCATACCCAACTATCAAGATTAAGAAAGAGACGCATTTGGGAAAGAGAAGGCAGAAAATAACCAAATGATACTCTAGAGCATCCAAAGTTACAACATCAATGATCTTTACAGAACACACATGAGTAGACGTAGAAATAAGGCACACGGATCATCTATTCGTTACATTTATATGTACAGAAGTTCAAAGCATTTGTACAGTTGAGGAAGGTTCTGATACCCTTTTTTGAATCAACGGCGCCAGCTTTCAAAATGTTTTCATGACAACTTTACTAGTTGTGTGAACCCCCATAGTAGCAAGCTTTAGGATGCCACGAGCCTGGTACAACCTTTGACATTGAAAGTACAATAAGCAAATCCCATCATAAACTATAATAGTTTCCAATTGTCAAGTAATGCAGACTGGTCATTCACAGCTAAATAAACACTTCCATTATAGTTACCATAAAATTCTACGTCATATTCCATTTCCCTACAGCAAAAAGAAATGAATACATATAGAGAACAAAGGATAATGTATCTATGTGTTTTAAGTTTACAAAATAACAATGCATATCCCACATATGCTTTAAAGTATTTGATTTGAGAAGGAAAAGAAATGAGGCCCCAAAAACAAACAGAAGAAGAGTACCAAAGGATCAAGTCATAACAAACTTATGAAAACGGTCAATACATCAGGAAAACGTTTCTTATTTTTTTTCTTTCCCAAGGGCATGGTAGTGAAGAAAATGAGGATTCAATAGTGCAAGACAATTTTAAGCCAACAAATAAAAGCAGGAAACTTTTCACGAACAAATATTTTGTTATCAGCATTGACCTCCTCAAAATACATAAATAGTTCCTCAGATTTGTGTTCCTTTTTTCCCTTTATTTCTGGTGTGTTTCGATAAAAGAATGAAATTGGCCCATTGACAATCTTGATTCTTGAGTGTGAAATATACAAGATTTGCATTAAAAATAGAGAATCCACATCCATGGATAATGAAATTGGTGCTCCAGATAACTGGCTAAAATGAAGGGGCGTGTATTAAGTAAAGAGATGTTGACTGGCAATAGTTGGTTTATCAACAAGATATTTCGTACAGGACTTTCAGTTTTGTAAAAAGCTTCAATTCCCTTACTCCCTGAAATTTTCTTATTTTCAATTGAGTCAATCACAAAACCTCTCACCATAAAAGGTTATTCTTAAGAGCTGATCAAACTTGACAACTATAGTGGGAAGGAAAAATCACAAAGATAACTAATTCAAATTAGAGAAAATAAAAAAAACAAAAGCAGACCTATAATGAGTACATGAGAGTAAATCTTACCCGGCAAGAGCAAGTCCCCATGTTGACAGTGTATAAAACATCTTTCCTGCAGTCCAGAGGTGTACCACCCTCTCCAACTTACTTGTACCTTCCAAAGCTTTAGTAACAGCTGCAAGTGAATGAGTTCAGGTAAAATATAGCCATGATAAAAAAAAATGACTGAAAATAATATAAAACTGGGAAGAAAAATGTTACAAACACAAATATAATTTGGTAAAATCTTCACCCAATGCGTGCAAACCATGCAGAATTGAAATCTAAACAATGATTTGTGACTGAAGGCACCCATAGCTGTCTCTGAGTTTGAAAACGACAACTTAGCCTTTATTCAACTATGTAGGGTATGGATCATATCTCGCCATTGTGTATGGCTGAGACACTTTGTTTCATTTATATTTAAATGTAACATGCAATTTTTTAGTTGTTTTCCCATCTTTTTAGGTCTTCCTCTTCTTCTTTTAATATTACTTAATGCCCCTCTATTTTCTGCCCGTTGTACTGGGGACATTTAAGGGTCTCCTAGGCACATGTCCAAATAATCTTAAGCGCGTTTCTCTCATTATTCGTATGTTGAAGTGACTCCTACTTTCAAATTCTAGCATAACTTATTCTAACCTAATATGCCCACACATCCATCCCAACATTCTCATTTCCACAGTCCTCAATTTTTTGTTCATATTCATAATTAGCAGCTCAACACTTAGAACCATAAAGCATCGCCGATCTTATAGCACTTTACGGTCACAAAATATAGGGGATGCATTTCTCCATTTATTCCTCTGCATTACATCATTATCAATTCCACCGTTTTATTCAATTATAGACCCTAATATTGGAAACTTTTAGTTTCATTTTAAATTAATCAAAAGTTAGTTTGTAAAGTCGGACAAAAATTACCAAGCCCTCTTCTACATTTAAAAATAGCTTTAGTATTTATTTTCTGTGTTTAGCATCCCTCCTCCATTGAAAGTTGGAAAAAGTTCAAACTATTTTACCAGTGATCATCCAAAATCATGTGTGGATAATAATGTTTAGGTAAACCATTAACCTAATGTCTTAAGAAACTTGCTCTCATTTTAGGTAAACCATAAATACAAGGCGATTTATGATCCTTAACACACCACTATTCAATAAACACAAATATTACCACTCATTAGATAAAGAGAATAAGTGTAATACAAATATACAGCATCATTATTTTTAGAACATGTAACGAAACAAGGATATTCAGACAATACTAAAAAAGAATAAGAGCTAAATATCAATGAAGGAGCAATATAATCAATATATAAACTAGAAAACACACCTTTTTGGAGCTCCTGAGGAGGCAAGTCCTGCAATTCAAAGCAAGGAGAACAAAACCCACCATTTAGCCACTACTACTACAGAAAATGGGCCCAAAAAAAGTTCAGATATTTATCAACATACCTTAGCTTTCGGATTGGAAGCAATGCATTTGGCCATGAAATGCGCAATCCCATCAACAACGTGGTCCTCACTAACAATCACATAATTCTCATTATCAATTTCACTACGAGCTTCAATAATAGTTGGAGTTGTTTCATCAGAGACCCAAACCCACCAACTTGGATCTTTCTGGTCCACATTAATCAGAATTCCAGTTTTCTCCAAATCCTCGGCTACATAAAATAAGAAAACAAAAAGAATAAGACCCTGTTCGTTTTGATCGATTTTGTTTGTATTTTGGTTTTGCTTTTTGTTTATACACTAAATTTAATATATTACAATATTTTTCATCATTTTCAATACAACATTTTACTATTCAACTACACATTTTACATTTCCAATACACTTCTTAAGTTACAAAATTATTTTCTCAAGACATATTAAAACCATGTGACGGCATAATTATCATTTGAAGAAAACTCACTACATATGAGCAATTCAACAAATAAATAAAGCTCAAATGTTAAAATCCTAATATCTAAATGGAAAAGTACCTGAAGCTTCAGTAAAGGGAAACTCAGAACCAGATCCACATGAACTTGCTTGCAGCTTATCCAAGAAACGTTTAGAATTCACAGCTTTGACAATCCGTTCATGAAGCTACAAAAAGATGCAAATAGATAAATAAATAGTTCAATAGAGGAAAAGGGACCCAAAAAGAACAAATCCCTAATTACAATACCCACATCGGGAGGGCAAGATTGGGATATAGGAGAAGATTCGGAGATACTGTCCAGAAGTTTTAGATTCTGTTCCAGTAAATTTCTAAGGCGACGATTTTCAGACCGCAAAGCTTCCAATTCTTGCTCCGGCGACGGGTTTGGCGACTCAGTTTCTTGCTCGTGTTCAGGGTGTCCGTGGAGGTGATGGCGGCATTCCATGGCCACCCATGTGAAGTCGGCCAACTCCAACACCGTCTTGGCTACCTCCAACGGAGCGGTCACCACCATGGTTCTAAAGCCTGAGGGATTTGCCTTCTGATAGTTTGAAAAAGAAGAAAAGGGGAATCTTTGTACGGTCGGTGGGTGGATGAAAAGGTGGGTCCGGAGTGTGTCAATCCGATTGCGTAGATGAGTCGACAACAATTGTCAATTGTAGTTTGGTTTTGTTTGTCCTAACTCATAAGTTGATGTTGTTACGTTTATATCCCTCCGAGAGTCCGAACCTTTCCTTTTTCTTTTTGAAACACATTCCTACGAGGATGTGTTTGACGCGCATGAATGAAAAGGAAGAATGACACTTTTGGTCCATAATATTTGAGAATGTGATACTTTTGGTACCTAATATTTGAGAATGTGACATTTTTGATCCCTAATGTTTCAACTTTAACACTTTGGGTCCCTAAATCGACTATTATCTGTTTTATAGATAATTTGTGGTCAAAATAAAAATTGTTTAAAATAGTAAGGGAGTGCTTGTTTAGAGGTTTTTGGGGTGAGAAATAGGAATGGGAATGAAATGTGGGTGTTTGGTTGAGGGGTTTCATTTCCTGGACCCCATCCCTATATCCCATTTTCTTTCAATCATCCATTCCCCTCCATTTTGAGAAGAATGAGAATGATTCCCTTGTATAACTATTTTTTATGTTGTTTTTTATTTTAAAAAAATTTAATTAGTAAAAATTATCATTGTAATACATATAAATATAGATAGTTTATAATATATTAAATATTCAAGTGTAAAAAATAAATAAATTTTATTTTTAAAAATTTTAATTTTGAACCAAACAACATCAATGGTAATCATAGTCATTCCCTATCACAAACCAAACAATACAAATACAATGATTACCTCTACTATCATTTCCCACTACTATCAATCTCATTCCCATTCCCATTCCCATTCTCATTCCCCTCTACGAATCAAGCGCACCCTAAGTTCAATAAAAACTTTTAAAAAATTCACCACTTCTTCTTCTTCTTTTGCTTCCATGGACTCCTGAAGAAGACACCATCTTGGTTTCGTACATCCAAGAACATGGTCTTGGGAATTGGCGATCAGTGCCTACAAACACAGGTCATTATTGTTTGCACATTTCCAATTTGGTTTGAGTTCTTTGTTTTCTTCTTCATAAATCTGAAACTTCAAAAAAAAATTGCTTGTGAATTTCCTTGCTTAGGGCTGCTGAGGAAGGTGTAGTAAAAGTTGCAGGCTTAGATGGACAAATTATTTAAGGCCTGTGCTCAAAAGGGGTAACTTCACACCCCATGAAGAAGGAATGATAATTCATCTCCAAGCTTTACTGGGAAACAAGTAATAATTTCCGCTCAACCATATTACTAATGGCACAGTCTGTTTAAAGGCTTTCTCTTCCCTTGTTTTGCTCTGCATCAATTGCAAGCCTTTTTTCTGTTATGATTTTTTACAACTTGAAGAAAATTCTTGAAGAAAGTTTTCCTCCTTTTAATTGATTAACAGATGGGCGGCTATAGCATCCTATCTTCCTCAGAGAACAGATAATGACATAAAGAATTATTGGAACACTCATTTGAAGAAGAAGCTCAAAAGGTTCCAACCAGAATCCGACATCCAAATTCGGTTACATTCGAGCTCAACAACATATCAACAGTTCGTTCTGAAAAGCTTCTGCAACTCAACAACATATCAGCAGAAGAAGAAGACCCGATTTCCAGATTTAATTTTGGCCTATTTGGGTCTTCATCCTTGGGGGCATCGGAGGAGGAGGAGGAGGAGGAAGAAGGAGTAGAAGAAGATGAAGAATATGTGAATTTTTTAAAATTTTTGATTGAACCCACTATTTTAGACAATTTATATTTTAACCCCAAATTACCTATAAAACAGGTAATAGCCAGTTTAGGGACCAAAAGTGTCACGGGAGTAACATTATGGACCAAAGTGTCAAAATTGAAACATTAGGAATCAAAAGTGTCACACTTTCAAACATTAGGAACCAAAAGTGTCATTATTCTGGAATGAAAATAAGAATGTGTAGCATATCATATTCAGAATATATGAATCCATCCTTAAAAAAAATTTAGATTACGTTTCAAATAACATAATAGTTTAAATTATTAGATTCATATAAGCACAAAATATAGAAATTTTATTTCTATAAATAAATGAGATGTTCAGTCCCCTATTTCCATTCTCATTCATATTCTCATTCCCGCTGGGCCAAGACAATGAACGTTTGTTAGAAAACAATTCAGCCTCAAAGGTTTGTCCAGTACATTTAGTGTTTTAAAAATGGACCAATTTTGTTTTCTCCTCGGGATTTGGATAAATTACAAAATCACCATTCTAATTTGGTTAAATAATAATAATTTCCCTTAATTGGTGGGAAAAATTATATTTTCCCACTGATGTTTAAGTAAATTATAAAATTACCTTCATAGTTTGTTTAAATAACAAATACCTCCATTGACGAGTGGACGAATTGCATCCCCCTTTGAGATTTGGGCATATTACAAAACGATTCTCCTACTTGGTTATAAATCGACCCACTTCCAAATTGGCTATATTTCAAAAAACTAAAGTGACATCACTTAATCTTTTTAAAATTTAAAATGTCATTTACAAAGACACAAAATAAATGCTTAAAATCTATGATTTATTATGTCAAAACAAAACAAAACTTTTTCTATTTCTCAAACAAATAGTTGAAAATGGCTTTTAAAATTAGAGAAAAAACAATCAGGGAAATTTTGTAATTTACCCAAACTTCAGGGGTGAATGTAATATGCCAACCAGGGAAGAGGAATTTTGTTATTTAATTGAATTAAGAGGGCCGCCCAAATTCTCCCAGCACCCTGACGCTTAATCCCAACGCTCACACGCTCGTCTATGCAACAAAACAATGCGCCACCACCAGAGTAACTGTGATCTCTGCCACCGCCATAGGGTCCTCAACGGTAGCATCCCAACCAGCAACATATGTAAGACCCTGTAAATTTTTATATTAATTTAGCCTTTCTAATTTATATTTTTTGGAAATCATATTTTTAAACTCAAGTATGTTAGATTATACAATTGCATAATTTTATTGAGAATTTTTCATTAAGAAATTTTAAATTTTGAATCATAATATTTTGATGTTTAATTTAGAGTTAAGGTTTTAATTTAAATGTAGGATTATGTTTAAATATGAAAATAGATATATTAGTTTAATTTTGGGAATTTTGGAATGAAAAATAGAAAAAGTAAAAAAATGAGAAAAATCTGTAAAGTTATGGACTTATATGATTTTCTATAGAATTTTAATAAAAGAAGAAATATTTTTGAAGCATAAAATTTTAATGTTGAGATTAAGATAAAGATATTAGGAATAAGGTTAGAAGTATGTTTAAGTAATAAGTGATAAAGTAATTAAGTAATAAAAATAAAGAAATTAGAAAATAAGTGAAAAAATGGGAAAATAGGGACTGACCAGTTTTACCCCGTTCGGGAGTGGGTAAAACCGATTGGAGCAGTTTTACCCAGTCCACAAATGGGTAAAATCGATCCAAAAAGTAAGAAAAATATCTCACCGCCTGAAGGAGCGGTTTTACCCGATACTAGAGCGGCTAAAACTGATTCCACTGCTTCACGAAGCGATTTTACCCAGTCTCTAAACAGGTAAAACCGATCCAAAAAGTAAGAAAAATATCTCACCGCCTGAAGGAGTGATTTTACCCGATCATAGAGAGGGTAAAACCAATCCGGGAAAGAGACAAAAGTACTCTGACCGGTTTTATCCGATCCAAGAGCGGGTAAAACCGATTGGAACGGTTTTACCCGATTTTGGAGTGGGTAAAACCAATTGCTAGCTGAAAATGAAAAAAAATAAATTTCAAGATAATCACGAACTCTTTTGGTGTATTAGGCAATCTTGCTTATAAATACAACATCTCTTGCCCTTAGGAACACCATTTAGTTCCTGCAAACTCACAACTAAAAAGAGAGGAAAAGAGAAATAGGAAAAGAAGAAGAAAAGCTATGGAAGCTAGGAAAGGAGGAATTTGGTGTAGGAATTCGACTCCACAACATGACTTTCGTGCTCGGGAGACTCCAGAGCATTAAGGTAAAACATTTTATTCGTTTGTATGTTAGAAAAATGGAAAAAAAAAACACGCATGAAAATAGGAAAAAGAGGTTTTGAAGGATTTTGATTCAAATCTTTATGATTCAACGGGGTTTAAAGTGTTATGGATTGATAGGAATGTTGTAGAAGTATCGTAGAAATGATTTTTAGCAAAAAGAATCAAAGAAAAACGAGTTTTGTGCATGTTTTTAGCAAAACCCGAAGCAAAGGTTGAAAAAACAATTTTCTGGGCACGAAGCGGTTTTACCCAATTGAAGAGCGGGTAAAACTGATTTTCCATCCTCAAGAAAATTGGGTAAAACCAATTTGGGCGGGTAAAACTGATTTGATGTTGAAAAATTGATTTTTGAATTATTTTAATTATTTTGTTTATTCTTTTATAATTTCTTTTACAAATCTTTACTAAAATTATTTAACAACTATTTCAAGGATTCTAAATCCCTATTTTCTTAAATTAGTAATTATTATTTTGTTAGGTATTTCCAAAAATAAATTAGAAATAAAGTTTAAATGTTATAAACTCTTTTTAAAAGGAAAATAAGTAAAATAGTTTAGGCATGAAACTTATATTTTCTTTAAGATTATGAATAATATTTTTTTTATTGTAATTATTTCACAATAAAATAGAAATAACTTTTAAATACCTAATATTATTTGACGCTCTTTATCGTAAAAATTAGATAAATTAGTTTAGAAATAACTTTTAAATACCTAATATTATTTGACGCTCTTTATCGTAAAAATTAGATAAATTAGTTTACGCCCTTATTTAGTTAATTCCTAAAATTCATAATAAGTTTAAAGAATCTTAAGATTCTATTAGTTAGAAATAAATACTGAATTTTCAGACCTTGAAATATATGCAGATCGGGTAGATAAATCATGAGCTAGTATCTACGGACCGAGGTGAGTGTTCTCACTAAAGGGGTTAAATCTTTTAAATAAGTAAAGAAATGAGTTAGCATGCTCTATGATATTATTGTTTATATATTAAAAGTATGTTTAAATAAAATGCATGCGATATATGATTATGACCGTTATATGAAAATGTGAAATGTTTGTATATGTGTCATGTCTACGTAATTGTTCTTAAATGCCGAGTTACGTGTATAAATGAGATATCTGCTAAAATTTATCTTGTACTCATAATTAAGTGTTAAGCATGAAATGTTAGTGTCTCGTGCATTCGTGTTTATGCACCTTGCTATGTGCTACTTGCGTGTTCATTTACTTGTTACGTGCATGTCATATTTGGGGTTCCCAAAGCCTGTTTAGTTTGTTAAAATCAAGCGTGTCAGCATTGGGTTTGAACGTTTGACTACATGACTGAAGAGGTCGAGTTTCGGTATTATCTCGAGGTATGCCACCTAGTTCCATACACTCGTGTATGTGAACTCGTTCACTGGCGTAGTTGACAAGGTGACACACCGTGTATTGTGTCCGCCGCCCAAAGAATTCCAACGTAGGTAAAGTATAATTGGTAATGCTTACTGAAGAGTCACATAGATTCTCGTTATAGCTTGCCGGTTATACTCTTTCTATCCCTTACGTGTTCCCCCTTACTTGCTTAGGATATACGTGTTGTGTGCCGGTAATTGTTTACTTGGTAATGTTTTTAATAGTGCGACCTCACCGAGCTTATGAAACTTCACCCCTTAGACGTTTTACATGTAATAGGAATTAAGGATGACGTTATGAAATACGTCGGGATTATAGGACGAAGTCTCGTCTAGGTAATTAAGGCGAGAATATTGTAATAGTTGTAGAACTACAACTGTATTTTTTTTATTGTTGAAATAAAATCTATCTTATTTCAATTTGGTGTATAAATATTAGTGCTCTTTGTATCGTGAATGAGTCTTGGTGCAAACCAGGCAGGCATCTCGGTCGTGACTCCCACGTGAAACAGGGAGGTCGGGGATGGGGGTGTCACAACGGGCACAACAAACCCTACCCAAATGGGGAAGGAATCATTCATTGTCATAACAGTCGAGGGTGGTGCATTCAAGGGCAACCAAGCGACTACAACTTCGACCCAAACTGCAGGCAGCCTGGAGGTTCAACCTCCAGCAGTACCCACTTCCCCCGTCAACCCACTGTTGCGCCTCTATTAGCCTCTACAGTGGCCACAACTAAATTGCTGAGGGAAGTGGGGATGATTTTAAGTTCACTCAGCTGTGAAATAGCCCAGGTCAGCAAATATATGTGAAGTGGCGGAGGGTTAACCCGAGAGGGCTAATTTTGCCCCTTCATATAATAGTAAGGCCAAAACTAATGTTATGGGCTTATTTGGACCTTTGCTCACACTACAAGAAAACATAGTATTAAGGACAAAAATTTAGGACAATTTTAAAAAATCGTCTCGAATACCATAAATTTGAGACAGTAATAGTTATTGTCGCAATAATTAAATTGAGACACCAGAGTTGAGACGATTTTTTTGAGTCTCGTCTCATATCTAACTAATTAAGACGCTTGTTAAGACATTTTTTTGAAGGCCGTCTCAATCGAAAAAAAAATTATTTCCATCTAATTTTTATTTTAGTTCTTGTTAACTAACTACAGAAAAACTTGAACGAACAGAAAGCCCTCTCACTTTAAACTTCAAAACCCTCATCTCTCTTCTCTGGCCACCGCACCAGTCGGGGACTCGTGGTCGTTGACGCAATTGGTGAAGCTGCTAGAGATTTTAGAGTCTAAAATCATCAGCACCCCATCCATATATATCTATACAATCGCATCACTCTCTCAGTACTGAATCTAAGACTGCGGTCTAAAGCAATCACCTCTAGTTCTCCTCCTCTGCAAGATTGCTCAATCCACAGCTCTTCTGCCGGAGATCGACAGCTGGTTGGTAATTTTAACATTCAGTTTTCTAAGGCTATTATTTCCCATATACATTTGTGATGACCTAATTTTGTGTGATTCATAAATTATTTTAAAATATGAAAAATAGAGTTTAGTATAATTATTTTCAGTTTTCTCTTATGATTGCTTTGCAATGATAACAATGGAGTTCGTTTATTCTGTTTTGGAAAGTTATGCTTGAGGCTTGAGCTTGACAGTACATAAAAGGTTTTTCTTTTCCTGTGCAAAAAAAAAAAAAAAAAACAAAAGCTAGCTTTATTGATTCCGTTGGTGCTGATATTCTTTTGGACTTCATAAATTTTTTACTTCTATGCTTTTATCTTGAGACTCATAAAATACCAAGTTTACGGTCCATTTGACAAGAGAAAAAGGTAGAAATTTTGGGGACATCAATTAGAGCTCCCCTGCAATGACCACTAAATTTTATTAAGCAACACATGGATGAATCATAGATTTGGTTTGTGGCATGTTGGGTTTCTGTTTAGTTTGTGAAGATAATTGTAATTTCTCATATTTGTAGTCTAGTTGTGAATTTCTGTTACATTTTGATTGTGTTCAGGAATGAGACCTATTAGCGATAGCTCTAAATGCCAATTTTGGGAATGAGCCATATTTCTTTCATGAGTAGTGGGGTAACTGTTAATAGTATGGTGATTCATTCTATACTGAACATTTTTTCTATTCTTCTTTTTCTAAGTAGGAAAAGTTGCTTGGTTTTATGTTACTGTAGTGTGAAGGAGGAAATATCGATTGTATTAAAGATTTTGTCTCCCTGTGAACAAGTTTAATAGATTTTGTAGGCCCAATTAATAAGTCAGTAAGTTTCTTTTCTTTTTCCTTTCTTTCTTATTTCTCAAGTGAATATGTTTATAAAATTCTTCATGAAATTTGTTCTTACTCATTATTGTTTCTATGTATGTAGATTTTCTCTAAAGCTATATGTGAAGAACACAATACAGGTACCTTTGATGGTCATTTTTGTATTTCTTTTCAATTTTGAGATTTATTAATTTTTTCTAATTGTAAGGATTATTTGCTCCCTATTTAGGATTTTAAAACCAAAGGGGTTACTATTTTTATTATGCTTTTAAAACAAAAGGGGTTACTATTTATATGGTTGCTAAGTATGTTATGCCTCATAGAGATCAAGGAATTATGACTAAAAGGTATTCAATGGAACACACTTCAGCTTGTTGCTTCTTTCTTGTTACAGTTTTAGTTCTCTAATGACTTTGTTTCATCAAGTTTAATAGTTTAGTTTCTCATTGGCTCATTCATATTCTCTGTGATGTTTTCTTTCTATTGTCACTTGTTATTCAAGTATGTTGATATATTTAACTACCAAGTGTGTGTTGTTTTCATTTTAACATCTAGATTGATCGATATACATACACTTGTCCACTGCTCATCTTTCTCTCGATGAGGTAATTGTTGGACTTTCTATAGATTATTCACCCTTTTCTTAATATTTTTTTTTAATGATGAGTAATATCTTTTATTAACTTTTTTTTTTTTCTCTTTTGTCTATAGAGATAAGTATTATGCTTGGGGAGTGCAATAGATAGCTAAAGTTGTTAGCTTCTTGGATATTGAGATTTTGTTAATATTGCTATCTATGACCCAAAAAGTTGAGCTTTTTAGGACCTGTAGTCTGGTGGGACTATGATTAAAATGAAATTTCTTAATGTTTGCATCTGTAGTAGTTGTGTTATTGAATATTGAAACTCATCATGTAAAAGAAGTTTGGATTTGACACAATCTATTGGGTTGTTATATCATTGGCATTCTATAAATGCTTTATAGCATACTTCTTTCATCTTTTGCTACCTAAAGAGTCCTCCATTTTTCAAATGTTTCAAATTAACTTTTGAATTGTATTTTTTAAGCATGACAGGATCCTGGTAATGTTTCTAAATATGGCTAGTTTTGCTGTCAGTAAAACTTTGAACTGGAGCTGCATGCTTTTGATGTGTGAGTTTTAGTTTGCTCTATTGCTTGGTTCTACCAGATCTCTTAGGCTCTTCATAGTTGTCCAGTAGCTATGAAATCTCTTAGGTGATTTAAATACATTATTTCATTGATGATCAGATAGATAATTGTTTGCTCATTGTTTCATAGATAAATTTGATATTTTTCTTTAAAAAATGTCATAACTAAATTTCCAATTCTAAACAACCAAATGGAACCTAAAAGAAATTTTTAAACGTAATACTTTTCTTTATGCTATAGTTTTTTGGATTTACTCTAATTATGTGAAATTGTTTTGTGTCTTCGACTCTTCGTCATTGTATTAGGTAGCTTTCTTGGCAATATACTGCTGGAAAACTCCTTGTATTTTTGTCAGGTATGCTCTTACAGTTTTAGTTATTCTATTTATTTTTTGGTTTATGGAATTTTTATTAAATTGCACGGCTGTTTAATTGGATAAGTTCAGTCTGGGATTGAAGTTGGTGGTTCATCATATTTTCTTTTGGAGGGTATTGAACCAAGAATGTTGTGGATAGGCATTGGCGATTCGATATATTCTTTGGCATTCATGAGAACAAGAAGCATTTTTTGGCCTACAAGCATTATTTTGGCGATAAAGCTTCCAATTCTCAGTAGCAACTTACATTGGATGGCTCTGTGGATGCAAACTTGTTCGAGTATAGAAGTTTGGATACAAACTTATTTTATTTATTATTTGAAACCCATTGTACCATTATGTTGAACCTTTAGATTGTATATTGATTGGATCATGGTGTATAATTGTACTGAACCGAATGGTTATTTACATTCTAGAGGTTATATTGAATTTATAAAAAACAAGTGTTTATTAATTCAATTAGAAATCTTGTCCCTTCAAATAGTAACATTTACAAGGATTTAGCATAAATTTGTACTTTTAAATATTTTTTTGGATAGTAAATTGTTGTAATAAATAATGCTTATAAACATTGAAGATGTAATATTTGAGACAGAGAACTATTGTCTTTAATTCTATTGGAGATGGTATATTGTTGTCTCAAATCAGTGTCTCAAATTTTTAACAAGTTGAGACATAAAATTTGAGACAAAAAAATGAATGTCTCAAACTCTTTTGAGACAATAAAAGAACTGTCTCAAATCTGTCTCAAATAGTATTTGAGACAGTTTTACTATCTCAAAATTCTTTTGCGATGGCCACAACAGGGAAGGCATGTTTACTGTCTCAACGCTGTCTCAAAAACCGTTTTGAGACAGTAAACGGGCTTTTTAAGACAGTTATAGCAGCGTCTCTAAATGCAACTTTTCTTGTAGTGTCATAGTGGAAGTGCTTGGAAAGAAACTCATTTGTTTAAAGGAATTCAATATTTTCGTTGCTTCAAACGTCTTATTCATTAAAAGCCCTCTAACTGATTTTCACTTAATATACAATTCATTTCCATGAATATCACCACATTGTTAATCTTTTTAGGAGCTATTTCTAAATGAGTGCAGCAAGATTTCAAATTAGTATCATCCAACAATTGCAAATTGTCATAATTAAACAAAAAACTAAATATACTTTCATGTACTTGACATTCCTCAAATATTTTGCTCAATGAAATAAAAGTTTTATATACTATATGTAGAAATAAATTAATCTTAAAATAATCATCTAGTGATAAGAGAGCTTCATCATGTTCACATTCTCATCAAATTTTCTACTTTAGGAAACACCACATCAATTTTCAATTCAGTTACAAGTTTCTTAGCAGTTTCCATGGCATTGAAAAATCATTTTATCAATACTTATGGAAACAATAAATGAACCATTTAATTTCATCCACCGAAACATCAAGGAATACATCCTTGGCTTGTAAATTCTTGCTAACCGAATTAACAACATACAATATTTTAAACCAAATGATTGTAGCTAGTAAAATAAAAAATTACAAAATTCATTTGTAACTAAAGATTTAGTCTCACTTTGAATTTTTGAATCATTATCCATACCTGCCACTTAAAGTAACGCTTATTAGATATTACTAAGTTGAAATCTTATTGCTTTAACACTTTTCACACGGCTTTCTCATCGAATTGTCGACAATGGTTTAAGAGCCAAAATTTTTAGGGCAAAAGACAAATTCCTCCCCTGTGGTTTTTATCTAAAGACAAGTACCTCCCTCATAGTTTTAAAATACCCAATCACCCCCCTAACGTTGGGTTAAGTTGAGAAACTAACAGAAATTGAAATTACTTATAGATTGAAGATTAATTTAGTTTCTAAAATACCAGTCACTGAAAAATTGCCAACAGAGAGAATAAAGAAGGGGCGAATTACATAGGGCCGGTCCTAAGGCTTTGAAGGCCCCAGGGATAAATGAATAAAATAGGACTCAAAGAAAAATATAGTATGATAATTTAGTAATTTCTATTATTTTCTTTAAGAAAATTTATAACGTGGTCTTTCAGCTATAACAACAAAAGAAAAAAAAAAAATCAATCTTGCAAAAATCCTTTTTCAAACAAAAACAAAATTGGGTCTTGAGTTGATAAAAACAAAAAAAAAATTCACTCTTGCATTAAATTTTTTTTTTTTATAACAAAAGTAAATATTGACCTTAAATGTGGGTCTTGAACTAAAATAATAAAATAAAGGCACACTTTTACATTAACTCATTTGGAATGAAAATAAATATAGGCCTTAATATCGATTTTATGAGTAAAAAACACTACTACATTATACTATATTTATAGAATAATTGAGCCCCTACAGTCATTGGGCCATAGACGGTTGCCCGTGCTGCCCGACCCTATGGGGCAGCCCTGGAATTACATTTTCCCCCCCCCTGAGGTTTGGCTAAATTACAAAAGCACCATCCTAGTTTGGTTAAATAACAAAAACCCTCTTTGATCGGAGGACGAGTTACAAATTCCCCCCCTGCGGTTTGGGTAAATTACAAAAGCATCTTCTTAGTTTGGTTAAATAACAAAAATCCCCCTTGACTAGCAGATAAATTACATTTTTCCCCTTGAGATTTGGGTAAATTAAAAATTACCCTCCTAATCCATTTAAAAATTAAATCATGACATAAACATTATATACTTGGGACACTAAGGTGCCCCTAACTTAATCTATTTGAATTTTGAATATCAAAATTGCCCTTCATAAAGACTCAAATGAACACTTAAAATCCATTATTTATTATCCCAAGAGAAAATAAAGCTTTTTCTGATTTTCAAACAAACTCATTACTGAAGATCGTTTTCAACTCTTGAAGAGCCGGTAAGTGAAGATAATCTCAGCAATTTTTTCTCTAAACATTGCATTATTAGTGGCTCCCATACCAGATTTGTGGTTGCTTCGAGATAAATTTGTCAAAAATCCTCACTTACAGCCTCTTCTAGAATTGAGAAAGCAACCATCAACGATGTTTTTGTTTGAGAAATAGAAAAAGTTTCTTTTCTCTTGGGGTAATAAATCATGAATTTTAAGCACTCATTTGTGTCTTTGTGTAGGGCATTTTGATCTTCAAATTTCAGATAGATTAAGTTAGGAGCGCTTTAGTCCCATGTTGATAAGGACATCCCGAACCCTACAGAGACAAGCCATCAGAATGAACCTGAGGAGGGGCCACAAGTGTTACATTGTGGCCGCACATTTCTGAAGGATCCAGTTCCTTATCACAGGGATCCTTTAGTTAACATTATTGGGCCTATGACCAGGCGCTGCCAGAAGACAGTGAATGACGCTCTACAGGTCCTCGTTCATTCCAGCCTTGCTTAAACCCAAAAGATTGAAGAAGGTCAGGCCCTTAATCCAAGATTCGGGAAGGATAAGATGGTTACTTTATTTTCGATTACAGAAGAGAAGCAACCCCCAACTTCTCAACCCGAATGGAGGGCCTGTCCATGAAGTCCACAACTTCACGATTTACTACATTTCACAAACTCATGCTACATCACCATCTAGGCCAAATCACTAAGCTCCCAAGCTGGCAAGTTAGCCCAAAATCTCGCAGCAGGCCGCAGCTCAGGCTAGCCAATCATAGGCCCAAGTCCCAACTCACAAGTCTTATGGATTCAGTCAATTCCAAGCCAATGGTAGGCCTGAAGGATCCAGTTCCTTACACAGGGATCCTTTAGTTAACATTATTGGGCCTATGGACCAGGCGCTGCCAGAAGACAGTGATGACGCTCTACAAGGTCCTCGTTCATTCCAGCCTTGCTTAAGCCCAAAAGATTGAAGAAGGTCAGGCCCTTAATCCAAGATTCGGGAAGGATAAGATGGTTACTTTATTTTCGATTACAGAAGAGAAGCAACCCCCAACTTCTCAACCCGAATGGAGGCCTGTTCCATGAAGTCCACCAACTTCACGATTTACTACATTTCACAAACTCATGCTACATCACCATCTAGGCCAAATCACTAAGCTCCCAAGCTTGGCAAGTTAGCCCAAAATCTCGCAGCAGGCCGCAGCTCAGGCTAGCCAATCATAGGCCCAAGTCCCAACTCACAAGTCTTATGGATTCAGTCAAATTCCAAGCCCAATGGTAGGCCTGATCTTCTATTGATCGCAGCTACTGAATCCGAGAAGGAGAAGGATTTTGCATGTTACCTTTTTCCTTTTTCGATTGTAATTTTAAATTAATTCAAGTTACTTAAACTGTTTACAGCTTGAATTAATTGGTAGTTTCCTTTTTCATTACTAGTTCTTGTTTCTTTTACAACTTAAATTTGGATTGACTTATAAGTTACCAAATTCAAGCTTTCCTTTTAATTTTTCAAGGAGAATTCGGGTAACTACCAAATTGTTACAACTGAATTCCCCTTTGCTTGTTTTGGTTTGGTTTTGTAAAAGAAAACCAACTCTAGTTGGTTTTCACTTCTTTTAGTAGTTTCCTTTTCTATTTCTACTTGTTTCATCTAGTAATTTTGGCTGCCCTTTTCCCATAAATAGGGCCAACCAATACATTATTCGGGGAGAGTTAATGAATTAAGTTTATAAGTTTATCCTTGCTTTAATTCTCCTTTTTATATTTTGATTATTGAACTTGTGTAATTCTTGCATGATTTTAGCTTAGGTTCACGAATTTAGAAGTGTTTAGGTATTTACTCCACCTAAACTTCTGTTAATTCAACCTCTTAAAATTGAGTTAGTTTAAGCTAAAGTAGACTAGATCTCACTTAAATTAATCTAGAGTTTTTCAGTTTTAAGAGAGTAATTATGATCTTCATTGTTTGATTTTCCTTGGCATCAAGTCTTCCGCAACCGCGAGCTCTTCTTCAAAGTGCTTACATCAATTGTGATGTCAGAGACAAGCGAACGTGTTGATTGGAGGGATACCGTACTAACACGGTTTAGCTCAAAAGGTGTTTTCTTTCTGTTTAATTTTCTTGCATGATAATCACATGATGCTATGAAATTTTGTGTCTTACCTATTCCTTGAAAGTGAGTTGAGAATTAAAGACAACATCTTGCATGCTGAATTTTTTTTTTAAAGAAAATCACATGCTTAGTCGGGTTTTAGCTTGAATAATTGTTGAATTTTATGAGCTGAAATCCTTGAAAATTTTCTTGCTGGGAAAATTAATTACTTGGAAAAAGATCCGGGCAAAAAAAAGAAAAGAAAAATGAAAAGAATCGCAATTTGTTTAAAAGTGAAAATCGGAATATTAAAGTTTAATACTTGTTTTGGTTTTTGCCCTATTTGGAATTTTTAATTGTTGTTTGTGATAGTGACACTCCTACTGTGTCGCAAATTGGGCTTAAATTTTGTTGGGAATCTCTGACGAGTTGGTCAACCTTTTTGAGACAAAATTGGGTCGCTAAAGGGGAAGCCTTTTACTCGCATATTAGGGCTTCGGTTAAGAAACCTAGCTTTGCGACTAAAGTTTGTATCGCTAAGGCTAGGCAATTTTCTGTTGTAGCCTCGGTTGTCCAACTTTTGATTAATTGCTAAGACTTAGGATTGTATTTGCAACAGTTATTAGGGCCACGAATTTACGGACCCTAATTTGCCCAAAGCAGACAATTTTCATTTAAGTGATGTTTCAAACACAGGATTATCCCTTGGGATTAAGGTTGTAACTTTGCAAGGTTTTTAAAGGCTACAAAATTTTGGGCCATTATTGATGTGAGCAGTTCGTGAGAACTCGCAATGCGGAGGACTTGAAGCGTCAAGGAAAGTCGAACAATGAAGATCACAATTACTCTCTGGAAGACTCAAAGAATACCCTCTAGTTTAGGTGAGACTAGCTGCTATTAATCCTAGACCATATTGATTTTAAGAGGTTGAATCAACAGAATTATAGGTGGAGCAAGAACCTATAATCTTCTAAATTCGAAACTTGCACTAATAAATCATACAAAATATTAACAAGCTCAGTAATAAAAAAGATGGAGAATTAAAGCAAGGATATACCTATAACTCAATTCATTAACTCTCCCAGAACTTGGAAGTCGAACACCCTATTTATAGTTGGGAGGTGCGAATTCTAGAAGTTCAGGGAACTACAAAAGGAATCAAAATATAATTGCAAACTAACGAGAGTTAGTTCCTTATTACAACTTGAATTCAAAATGAACATGAATTCAAGGAAAAGACAATTTTGGTTATAACCTAGGAGGGTTACCCAAAATTCCATTATTTAAAATAAAAGAGGAAAGCTTGAATTTGGTAACTAGAAGTAAATCCAAATTCAAGTTGTAAAGGAAACTAGAATCTAAAAGGAAACTACTAGATTAAATTAAGTTGTAACCAAATTAGGTAACTTAATTTAATCATAATTATTATTAGGAAAGGAAATAGGTAACATGCAAACCTTCTCATTCTCGGATTCTAGGGAGCTCAATTTGCAAGTGGCTTGCAAGGTGCGAGTGAATCCATTGAATGGCCAGGCCGGTGATGGGCCGCGGTGTTAGATTGCGTTGGCGGTGCCCTAATCGTAGAGCATGGGCCGAGCAATTCTAGCTTGTAGCTGGAGTCCTGCGCAGGCCCTGGTTGGGGTGTTGGGGGATTCCAGTAGAGTTGTGAATTATGAAAGCTGACTAAGATGACCTTATCACTTATTAAAACCACAGCATCACGACTTTAATTCTTTGAGATTTTTCTAAATTGGGAATCTTCTTGATCTTTAATTCTTGAAAATATATTGAATTAAGGATCTCAAATTTTTCTATTTGGCTGCCAAGTTTTGGTCTTTCAGAACCCAGGCCGTGTGAAATTACTATTTTACCCCCAAGCCAAATTTAATCACTCCTCGGCCCGAGACTGTTTTAAAGCAAAATTATACTCTCCTTGTGCTCTCTTGTTTGTAAAGTAATTGCTCTAGTAGGGATTGGTTTCTTTGATTACCTATTGGGAAGGTGATCACATCTTGGGTAGTTTCCTAATTTGTTTCAACTCTGCTATTTGTTGTTGCTTCTATTCATCTGAATTCCCCTGCAAATTTTTAAAGCCTAGAACTTCTTTTCAAGCTACCTTGAACATTAGATCTTAAAATTCATTCAAATTTTGTCTGATGTGAATCCCTGATTCCCTAACGCCGTGGAAACCAAGAACTCTACGCGGAATGTGCTAAGGAAAGTCTGAATGCAAGACACTGCTCTTAAACCCTAGAATCCTTACCCTTGGATTCGGCATACTACTAACTGACAAAGTAAATTAAACACGCAATTCGAACCAAGTGGAGTAAACTAGAATTCGAAACAAAGCTTTGATTAATAGACAGAGCAATTATCTATTAGCCTATAGTTTCTTGACTTTTAGCAATTAACAAGCATGCAAATTACATAAACCCAAAATAAAGGAGTGATTAAAGAAGTATAAATTTTAACTTAATCAATAATCAACTAACTTATAATGGTGAATTCTTCTGCCCTTATATAGGGGAGGGGTGACCGAATTTAAGTCCTAAATGAACTAGGAAAAGGAAGTGAAATTGGAAACCAATCAAGAGATTGATTTCATACAAGAACCAAATCCTAAAAGAACTAGGATTGGTTAAAGAAAAGGAATTCGGCTGCAAGGAGTAAGTGCTGGCCAAAATTACAAACAAGAAAAAGGAAATAAACAACTCACAAAAAGGTTTCAAGAAGGTAAACCTTTTTGGAAACTATCTAACAAATCAGCCCAAGTTGTAACAAACTTGTAACCCTAACTAACTTGTAACAAACTTTGAGTAAAATTAGGAAACATGCACAAATTCTAATCCTTCCCTAACCTAAGCTTCCAAGTGGCGTGTGGGCTGTCTTCTTGTGGGATCTCTTTGATATGGGCTCGGGTCCTGGAGCATTGGTGGGCCTCTATGGAGCACACGAACCTTTGCTGCACTTTCTGAGTCCTCATTGCTTGAACTGGGATCCTCTGTGTATTGACTTGGCGTAGGGCTGGGGATGCCCTCCCGGTTGGAAAGGATTCGACCTCGAATCAAGATCCTAGTCAAAATTAAACGGAGACAAGTCAGCAATATTAAAAGATGCACTAACGCTATACTCACCTGGCAGATCCAATTTGTAGGCGTTATCCCCCATCTTTGCGACAACTTGAAAAGGCCCATCTCCTCCGGGGTGGAGTTTAGTCCTTGGGCTGCTGGAAACCTTTCCTTCCTCATGTGAACCCAAACCCAGTCTCCTGGTTCAAAGTTCACAGCCTTGCAACTTCAATTTGCATCTGAAGAATACTTGGCGTTTTTCCTTTCAAGGTTCTCGCGAACCCTTTGATGAATTCTTCTGACGGTGTCTGCTTTCTGTTCGCCATCCAGACTTGTTTGATCCTTCAGGGCCAGTGGCAGTAAATCCATGACCGTCAACGGATTGAAGCCGTAGGCAGCTTCAAAGGGCGAAAATCCAGTTGATAAATGCTTGGAGCGATTGTAGGCAAATTCTACAATCGGCAAGACCTGTTCCCAACCTGCAAGATTACTTTTAATCAGTGCCCTTAACAAATTCCCTACTGTTCGGTTGGTCACCTCAGTTTGACCCTCCGTTTGTGAATGACTAGAAGTAGAAAATAACAATTTAGTGCCTAGTCTATACCACAATGTTTTCCAAAAATAACTCAAAAATTTTAACATCCCTATCCGAAAATAAAGTGAGCCATTTTAGAAAATCTGTCCACCACGCACAACTACAAAAAAGGCTTTTAATGGCGGTTTTTAAGGGCTTTTAACGGCGGTTCTTGGCCTTTTTGAACCGCCATCTATCTGGCAGCCGTAGAAAGTTAGCGGACTTTTTACGGCGGTTTGAAATCGCCGTACAATGTAACCACTTTCTACGGCGGTTTAAAATTAAACCGCCGTAGAAAGTGATGGGCTTGAACCGCCGTAGAAAGTGGTTACTTTCTACGGCTGTTTAGTTCTAAACCGCCGTAGAAAGTCTACGGCTGTTTAGTTCTAAACCGCCGTAGAAAGTGGCCACTTTTTCAGACCCAAACCGCGATAAAAAGTGAAAATTAATCTGGTTTAAAGCAAAACCTGTTGCTAAAAGTTTAAATTTAATACAAATATCACCAAGATACCAATTGAAATCGCTATTATATTACAGGGGCATATCCAAAAATATTTGTACAACTATAATATAAACAAGTTTCATTAGTATCCATCAACTACGGCTAATGCTCCACAATATAACTAGCGCATATTTTTCTCATAGTATCTATATCCATATTGCTTAATGGAGTGCGGTCGAGCTTGAAGTACTGCAACAGAGTATAAATTCAAAAGTAATTGAGTAGCAAAATAAAATACAGTCAAGTAAGTTATGAGAAATCAAATACCTTTTCGAGTGCCAATGTGTCGGATTTTATTGCGATTTGGTACATGTATTGCATGACATAGTAGCCACACTCCCATTTAGACGTTTGCTTTTTATGCTAATGAATATTAGTGTACGAGTTAGAAGATCATACAATTTTATACAACACATCGTTGAATAAAAAATTCAATAAGAACCAATTTTACCTTTACTACTATCCATTCAGGTTGCATATGCACATTTCTGGGCAATCCTAAGAAAGCTTGATAATTAAACATCACCCTATAAAAATGAAAGCGGAATGAAAATAATTAGCAACATATGTATATATGATTGGCATTAGAAATTATATATGCATTCTAACATTAGTTAATATATATAACTCACTCGTCTATAAGTATTACTGCCTCCTCTTTTTGTGGGTTTTGTAAAGAATCAAACCAGTAGACAACCTTTTCAATCGGTCTAATGGCTATAAGCATCCAATGTTCACTGCAAACCAAAAATTTAATGACCTCAGATCTTTAAATCAGTGTTTCTTAAAAATTAGAGAAACGTTTACAGTGTTTACCCCTGAAGATATGGCACCAGATTTCTTTATTTCGATCCTTCAAGTTTCGTGCAATGTAGTGTACCCTATCTTCATATGTGTTTCCTAGGGCCGTGACATGATCAGCTGAGAGAAACCCTATCCCCTTCCGGTCATTCCTTTCAACCAAATCATGTAAAGCTCTAGAGAATTTACATTATCATGCATCATTGGTTAGTCTAGGCACATGGAATACATACTATATATAACAATAATCTGAAATAGGTTATAAAATTAAATGAAAACTCACTTGGTGAACAATTGCATCAAACAGTTTGTGACCATGCTTTCTTTGACAATAATTCACCGACATCCATTTGATCCATCGAAATAGGATGATCCACACCTATGATATCTCTTGTCATTTGAAACAAGAAGCCATTGAAGTTCGAATCTTTCTCCATTCAGAGCTGTAACTAGTGCAGTGGATCAGATGTCGAAGAGGATGACATTTCATTTGGAACCGTCGAAGGAGATTTTATATCATCCATAGAATTCAAACGGCCTTTTTTCTTTTTTAAACATTTATCCACCTAACAACATTTGAAATAACATTAAATATACAAAACGGTATTAAGTAATTCACAAATAAATGTAAGAATATACCTGTGTTACTGGATCCGGAATAATTTCAATCAAATGTATAGGCCATTCCACGAAAAAGGATCGGGACATTCCCACAGTTGAAGCCTCTTCCTCAGGAAATGGTAGCGGGGCAAAGTCATCATATGAAATTTTAATTGTAACCCTCGCGCAACCTTTCCTTACCTCGCGGCCGTGGTGCTTTCTTTGCTTATAAACATTTCCCTTGGCCACAAGCTTACGTCTCTTACATGTATCCTCAGAGATGAACAGATGACATTCACACCCGTCCTGAGATAATAGGCAAGCGAATGAACATTACTCAACTATTTCCATTAACTTCAAAAACCAAGTGTAATCATGAAAAGCAATATCAAGCGTCTTTAGAAGTGACAATATGAAAGAAATTATACAAACAAATATGAAAGACATAAATGTACTTTAAGTACCTTGTATTCGCCTAAAGAACTCACATCTTCCAAGTTTGTTGCAATAGGGCTATTCTGAACCTCAGAGGCTTTGATCGGGTCCATAGATGAAACATGTATCATATGTAACTCAGACAAACTTGTAGGGATAAGAGGAGAAAAATTTTGCCTACGAGTTTCTTTAGGGTGTAGCGTCGGACTCACAGGGGAAACATTGCTACCATGGACCTCAAACATCTCTGGGGTCATTCCGGAGGTTTCTGGGTTCAAGCTCTGAGCTTTGGCACTATTGAGGACAGTGGCTCTTACTGTATCATAGTCAGTCCCCATCTTACCACATATAAACCCAACCATCATCTTAAGATGTGTTTGACATTCATCGAGCTGGGCAGTGATTTTCTGAAGCTTTCTTTTAGTTAAATCTAGTTCATCTTTAAGCGACGGCCTTGTTTTCGGGAAAACCTCTGTGATACGTGCCCTGGTAGAATGGCCGCGAACACGACCGGGGTGATCGGTCTTTCCCGTTGCCTTGACAAGAATGTCATTCCTACCCTCTGCAACTTTCTCCCCTTGGGACTCGCGGAAACATAGATTTTCCTAAACGTTTTGCCAAAATATGAAATGTAAATAGATCAATTATATATAGTTTTAAATATATGCGTAGCTTAAAGAACTGAAACATAAGAAAATGTATGGTGCAAACTTACAATTTCAATCCCAACACGACCAGCCTCTGGCGTGAAGTATTCCCCTTTTTGTTTGTGTGAGCCTGTCTCCAAAGTAGATGCCGGCCTGGCCCTGCATAAGATTCTTCCCCTTCTTCTTCGGACTGACCGTCCTCTAAAGGCTTCTTCCCAGTTGCAATCAAAGCCTCTTCATGCAAATGCTTCTTTAGCAGTCGGTAGCCACCGCGAGATAAATTATGGTAAAAAGAATTTAAAGTGGCATTCTTTTGCGCTTTTTCACGAATTGCCTAGAGAAAAATACAATGAAAAGTGATTATCCATAAACTGAGCAATTTCAAATATCCAAAAACAAGAAGGAAATGAATTTCAAAAACCCACCTGCCATTCTTCTGTTTCGCGGCTAGCCTTGAACTTAATCCATGTCTCCCTAGGGAGATATTTATATTCAAGGCATGGGTCCTCACCCTTCAAGTCACCATTTACATATCTACCTAAAAAGGATTTCCAATCTTTCCAACGTTTACCGGCATAAGAAATCCACTTGGTTTCGAGTTCTTCAGTTGATTCAAAAACAAATAATGCCTACAGTAAACAATAGAAGTAAAAATTTAGGTAAATTTGGGTTCATTTGTATGAATGGGTAAACAAACAATGCATTATAATTTTGTAGAGTACCTGTATTTCCATCCACACTCTCTTCTTGATCTCGTCGGGAACTTTGGGCCATGATGCATATTCCATAATGTCCACTTTGCTCCGGGCCGTGAATGCTACGAATGTAATCCACTTTGTATGATAATTTTTAGGCTCATTTTTTGAATCAAACGAAATCTCAAGAGTTTTCCCCTTCATACGCATTTCCAAAAGATCGTTGCAATTTGTAGGCCCTCTACCTCTTTTAGCTCTAGTATAAGACCCATCTCCATTGCTCTTTCCCTCATCACTATGGTCCTCATTGCGTTTTCTTTTTCGGGCCATTAGCTTACCTTAAACTTCATGTACATACAAAGAGAATTCAAGATAACATATTTGCATTTAAAGAAAAGCTTTAATTTCAAAAACAAGAATGCTTGTAATGTTTAAATTTAAAAGGCAATGTACATTTCGCAAACTTCACTCCTAAAAATACTCTCCTTCCCTAAAACAAGAGAAATACTTTGTGCTTTTGCAATAAAGAAGCTTTACAATATTGATGCAAAGATAGCCTCACTTTCAATATATTAGTGGCATTCATGACATTAAACCAAGGGAGGAACACACCTTCAACTCAACCACAAAGCATTACCCTCCTTTCCACTAAAGAAGAAACACTAAATCGCAAAAGGTAAAAGATTTAAGGAGAAGTGATATTTCAAACTCTACATTTATGAAAAAAAATCCCCCTCATCAAGGAGAACAACTCACAAAGCATATTTCACGCATTTCAAACAAAGATAAGGGAAAGCGAAGAGGAGATAGTGATATTTGCAATACACAAGTCCCATTACTCAAATTAAACCAAAGGAGCCCCAAAAAAGTTGACTTATAAAGGGTACCATTGATAAAGTACTTCATATTTCGAAACCACAACTAATGAGAACAATCATTAATTTTTACTAAAGGAAAAAACCAAAATTTAGTGAGGAAGGTAAAAGCTTAAAGGAGTAGTATATCACTCCTAAAAAATACTCTCCTTCCCTAAAACAAGAGAAATACTTTGTGATTTTGCAATAAAGAAGCTTTACATTGATGCAAAGATAGCCTCACTTTCAATATATTAGTTGCATTCATGACATTAAACCAAGGGAGGAACACACCTTCAACTCAACCACAAAGCATTACCCTCCTTTCCACTAAAGAAGAAACACTAAATCGCAAAAGGTAAAAGATTTAAGGAGAAGTGATATTTCAAACTCTACATTTATGAAAAAAAATCCCCCCTCATCAAGGAGAACGACTCACAAAGCATATTTCACGTATTTCAAACAAAGATAAGGGCAAGTGAAGAGGAGATAGTGATATTTGCAATACACAAGTCCCATTATCCAAATTAAACCAAAGGAGGCCCAAAAAGTGGACTTATAAAGGGTACCATTGATAAAGTACTTCACATTTCACAACCAACAACTAATGAGAACAATCATTAATTTTACTAAAGGAAAAAACCAAAATTTAGTGAGGAAGGTAAAAGCTTAAAGGAGGAGTACTTCACTCCTAAAAAATACTCTCCTTCCCTAAAGCAAGAGAAGCAACACTCAAAAGGTGCTTAGTCCTTGTGCAATAAAAATGCTTCACATTGATGCAAAGATAGCTTTACTTTCAATATATAAGGGGCATTCAAGACATTGAAACAAGGGATCCCCAAAGAAAGAACCCTATAAAGCTTAAATTCCACATAGTGGACTCAACAACAAAGCATTTTCCTCATTATCACTAAAGGAGGAACACTAAATCGACTAAGAACCGAAATCAAACACCAATGTTCTCAAATTAATCAAGCAAAACCGAAATCAACATTTGTGTTTCTCATATTAGTGAAGGAAACCCGAATTGAAAGGGTACTTAATTGAAATCCCAATCAAAAACCTAGGTTCTCAACTTATGTAGGACAAAACACGAAATTCAACAACCAAACCAATGCAACCAACAATCAATAAATCCCAAAGCATTCCAATCATTCATCACTAGCATCAAACCCGAAATGAACATTATATTGTGCACAAAAACCCTAGTGCAATCGGAAGCAATTACAAAATGGAAGGTAACATTGCAAAAGTTTTAAAATGCAAGCATAGAAGGTGGATAAACCTTTTGTGTGCACTCCTACATCCAAGGCCGAAAATATTGGAGGGGGGAAATGGAAGAAATGTTGGCCGGGGTAGTGAAGCCACACACAACGATCGGCTGGTTGGTCCACGGCATACGATCAGCACTTGCTGCAGCCGACGGGAAGTGCGGGAAATGGGCGGAGCTCGCCGGGTTGCGCCGGCGACGGGATAAGGGCGCGAAGAAACTGAACCGCCGCTTGAGAAGGGAGAGGGAAACAGGGGAGAAGTAGGGGAGAAGAAGGGGAGAAGAAGGGGAAAAGAATGAGGGAAAGGAAATATGTCTAAGTTCAAATATTTTGAACTTAGACCGGTTGGTTGGTTCAACAACGAACCGCCGTTGAACCAACTTTCTACGGCGGTTCAACCGTGAACCGCCGTAGAAAGTTGGTTAAACGGCGGTTCGCGGTTGAACTGCCATTGAATGTTCTCTTCTATTGCGGTTTTTGGTGAACCGGCATAGAAGAGGGGAAAAAATTGGAGCCAATTCCTGCGCGGGCATATTTTGATATTAAATTTTTTTTTTCCATTTTCAAAAACTAACCCCACAATTTTGTAAATATAATATTACATACCCAATTGACATTATATTTATTAATTATGTACAGAAGCTCGACTTTTATGAACCATTTCATAATTAAATTTCAAATTTTCCATTGAATCATTTGCATTTAAATTTCGCATGCTATTACACAATAATTATAGGTGAAAGATAAAAATTAATAAATTTCGTAAATTTACTTGTAAGCGTTGATAAAGTAATAAGCTTCATTATCTTCCCTAAATTTTCTACGTTTTCGACTTGGGCGAACGGAATAAAATAATCAAATCGATAAATGCATTAGGTACATAGTATAAGAAAAATTAATGGTTAAGTGGCCGAAAAAAAAAATTAAATACTTACTGGGTTTCATTAGCTTACATACATATATATATATAAATATATATTTGCAATTACGATAATATTAATCAAATATGTATAGTGAAATACATTAAATTTAGTATGCTGCAAAATATAATGTATTTTATTTACTTGCACCGGTTGATCATTATTAAATTGCATATACAATATTACAGGGAAATGTTGGGAGAAGCAGGGGAACTGTGGGGAAATTAGAGATATTATACCAAAACCGTAAACCCTAAACCCTAAACCCTAACACCCTAAATTTGAATTTAGACCGTCGGTTTATTCTACGGCGGTTCAAAAATAAACCGCCATAGAAAATACTTTCTACGGCGGTTCAAAAATAAATCGCTGTAGAAAGCAACCTTTCTACGGCGGTTTCACAATGAACCGCCGTTGAAAGTTGATTCTACGGCGGTTTTCGGTTGAACAGCCGTAGAAAAGTAGTTTCAATTGGAGCCAATTCCCACGCGCGCATAAATTTTCTATTTTTATATCATTTTTTGAACCCTAAACCCTAAACCCTACTCCCTATTAATTTTTTTTTCCATTTTCATTAATTAACCCCAAAACTTTGTAAATATAATATTACATACCCAATTTACATTATATTTATTAATTACAGAAGCTCGCCTTTTATGAAACATTTAATAAGTACATTTCAAATTTTCCCGTGCACCAATATTCCACCGAAAAATTTCATGTACTATTACACAATAATTTTAGGTATAAGCTCAAAATTAGTAAATTTCGTAAAATTACATGTAAGCTGTGATAAAGTAATAAGCTTCATTATCAGTCCTAAATTTTCTGCATTCTCGACTTGGGCGAACGGAATAAAATAATCAAATCGATAAATGCATTACGTACGTAGTATAAGAAAAATTAATGCTTAAGGGCCCAATTAAAAAAAAAAAGAAATACTTACTGGATTTCATGACCTTATATATATATATATATATATATATATTTGGACTTACGGACGATAACAGTAATCAATTATGTATAGTGAAATACATTAAATTGAGTGTGTTGCAAAATATAATGTATTTTATTTACTTGCACCGGTTGATCATTATGAAATTGCATATCCAATATTACAGGGGAATGCAGGGGAGAAGTAGGGGAAATGTTTAGGGTCTATGCTTCATAAAATGAAATAAAAATAGAAATTTATGCGTGTGCGAGAATTGGCTGCAATTTCCACTTTTCTACGGCGGTTCAAAAACAACCGCACCGCCGTAGAAAGTCATCTTTCTACGGCGGTTTCAATTTGAACCGCCGTAGAAAGTATTTTCTACGGCGGTTCAATGAAGAACCGCCGTAGAAAGTGTTTTCTACGGCGGTTGTTTTTGAACCGCCGTAGAAAAGTGGAAACAAATTCAGCCAATTAATTCCCGCGCGCGCATAAATTTCTATTTTTATTTCATTTTATGAAGCATAGACCCTATACATTTCTAGTTTTTTCATGTTCATAAATTAACCCCAAAACTTTGTACATATAATATTACATACCCAATTTACATTATATTTATTAATTATGTTAGCAAGCCTTGTATGAAAAATGCTTTACTAAATAAATTTCAAATTTTCCCATGCAACATTCCACCGAACCATTTCAGGTACTATTACACAATAATTTTAGGTAAACGCGCAAAATTCAGTTTATTTGTTCTTAAATAATTATCTCTATTTTAATAATTAAAGGCAAGCAATAATTACAATTATGTTAAGGTAAAATAAAAATAGCTTGAAAGAATTAATACTCTTTGCAATTGGATACAAGTACTCAATGTCGTATCCATGTATAGTCTTAAAAATTTTGTAGCGCTGCTGTATATCTCGTACACATGCATGCTAGTTAAGAGGCAAAATATAGAAATAGGTTGCCGCCGGTACGGAGCGCGCCTCAATATAAAATATATTGAATAATCTCTATAAAATAATAAAGATTTATTAATCGATAAACGAATAATTAATTCATTTAGCGGTCAATAACCAACCTCGCTAAATGAATATCTTTTTTCCGAGGCACAGAAAAGTAATTTATGAAGAGTTAAATATAAAATCAAAACAAAAATCATTGTATAGCTTCCCCTGTAAATTTTACCAAAAGTACTACTCCTTGAAAAAAAAAAAAATACATGAGACATTTATTCATAAATGAAAAACAAGGAAATCAATTTGCCAGAAAATTCGACAAAGTCTCCCCTATAAATGTAACATACTCCCTGTCAAGGATATGCACATACTTAAATACTTCATTAAGATTCCAACTACTTCAAATAATACGGAATTCAGTTTCAAATCAATTCAGACAAAATCTCCCCTGTAAATTTAACCAAAACACTCTGGCATCCTAACATCAACACAAAAGCTTCACACAATTTCCAACAATAACATATTCATTTATAAACATTTCGCTATATGAAGTTCCCTGGAAATTTTATCCCTTGCTTGCGCGGCTTCATCCAAGTTGTGACCTGTTTCAATTAGACAGTACGAAGGAATGTTGTTATAAAATTATGTCCACCTCGTTTCATTAAAATAAAATAAACATATACGAATACACACACACACACATACACACCCACAGAAAAAAAAATTTAATAAAAACAAACAATATACCTAAAAATGATTCTTAACTTATTCTCTTTCTCTTATGGGACACTTGATCCTCAAACCATAATCCTTCGCTGTGGTCATCACGAAGTATGTATTTATCAAGATCCCTATCTTCTTCATCTGCTCTCGATTCAGGTAACCCACTAGAGAAAGGGCCTGCCTCATAAAGCCCTTCTTCTGTATCAATCCCTTCCACTCCGTGATGTTGTTTACCATGAAGAACAACAGACCAATATTCGTCACAAGGATCGGTGATATAAAAAACTTGTTTCGCCTGCGATACAAGTATAAATGGTTCCCCCTTGAAACCCTCTCGATTAAGGTCCACCAAGGTAAAACCCAATGGATCATCAGTTCGAACCCCATTATTGTTATCAACCCATTTGCATCGAAATACAGCTACTTTGAAACAAACATAGTCAAGCTCCCAAATATCTTCGATCACCCCGTAATATGCCATGCTTGCATACATTGGATTTTTATCCTTCCTGCTAGAAACATGTAAAGCCTCCGAGATTAATGTAACACCACTGTTTTGTGCCGTACTCTTCTCATCTTGTCTCTTAGTAGCAAATGAATATCCATTTATGTCATAGCATGAAAAATGCTCGTACCGCATGGCTGGGCTTAAACGCCAACCATTTCAATGTCTCCGAAACGTCTTTGCCCATGACAGCATTACCAAACCAATAGACAAATGTCCGAATATGTTCATTGAGCACATTTTGATCCGTCCAAGCAGGATAAGACATTCTTATTGAACGTATATGGTCTCTCACATAGGGCTCAACTTCTTCAGAATTGCGCAGTATGTAGAGATAGGGCTCAACTTCTTCAGAATTGCGCAGTATGTAGAGATGCGCCTTCATCAATTCAACATTAGAAGGCGTAAACATTTTTCCTCCCCTTGTGCCCATACCTGTAATCCTCCCATCGTGCCGATTCTTAGATATTCCAATTGATGCTGTATCGGCCAAGTACTCAGTGCAAAACTCAATTACCTCCTCAACTATATAACCTTCAACAATACTAGCATCAGGACGATAACGATTCTTAACATACCCCTTAAATACTTTCATATATCGCTCGAATGGGTACATCCATCGCAAATGAACAGGCCCGCAGATTTTTATCTCTCTAACCAAATGAATCACCAAATGTACCATAATATCAAAGAAAGCGGATGAAAAATACATTTATAATTGACAAAGGACAACAATTATTTCATCTTATAACTGATCAAGTCTTTCGCGCGCGATAACCTTGCTACATATAGCATTGAAGAAGAAACAAAGTCTTGTTATACTGGACTTAACATGCTTGGGCAATATCGAGCAAATAGCTACAGGCAACAATTGTTGTATTAAGGCATGGCAATCATAAGACTTCAAACCAACCAGTTTTAAATCTTTCAAGGAAACAAGTCTACTCACATTTGAAGAATATCCGGATGGAACTTTGATACTACGCAAACTTGAACACAGTTGTTTTTTCTCTTTTTTGGACAAAGTGTGACAGGCAGGGGGTAGATATGTACGTTGTCCTCGAGCTACCGGTTCTAAATTTGATCTTATGTTCATATCAACCATATCAAGTCTCGCGTTATAACCATCCTTAGTTTTACCAGGGATGTTCAAGAGCGTACCTAATAGGCTTTCACAAATATTTTTCTCAATATGCATAACGTCGATACAATGTCTGACATCCAAGTTCTCCCAGTATGAAAGTTCAAAAAAGATGGATTTTTTCTTCCAACAACATGTATCATTATTGCTGGACTCTGAAGGTTTACCAAACTCCACATTAATGTCCATCACACGAGCTTTCACCTCTGGCCAACTCAAGGGTTCTGGAGCTTTTCTGAACTCTTGAAATCCATTGAATGCTCTTTTCATACGGGGATACGGATGAGTCTCGGGAAGAAATCTGCGATGCCCAAGGTATACTGTCTTCCTCCCATGTGCAAGCTGACAAAAATCTGTACTCTGCTCACATATTGGGCATGCTTTATGCCCTTTAACAGAGTACCCAGACAAGTTTCCATATGCAGGAAAATCATTAATGGTACAGAACAACATGGCACGTAATGTGAACATTTCTTCACGGTATGCATCAAACACAAGTGCGCCTTCATCCCATAACTTTTTCAAATCTTCAATAAGAGGAGCAAGATACACATCGATGTCATTTCCTGGTTGCCGTGGGCCTGAAATCATTAGAGACATAAGTATATACTTGCGCTTCATACACAAGTAAGGCGGCAAATTGTAAATAACCAACATCACCGGCCATGAGCTATGTGTGCTACTCAGACTGCCAAACGGGTTCATTCCATCAGTACACAAACCAAGCCTCAAATTTCTGGCTTCTCCCCCAAAAGAAGGATACATTGAATCAATTTTTTTCCACTGATCTGAGTCTGATGTATGCATTATCACCTTGTCATCATCACTGGGAATACACCGATCTGAATGCCATGTCATAAGTTTTGCATCTTTTGCATTAGCGAACAACCGTTTAAATCTCGGTATTATAGGAAGATACCACAGAACCTTAGCCGGCGACCCCTTCTTTTGCTCATCAGAACTGTCTTCAACCTTATCAGACAGCTACTTGTTTTTGTATCGTGAAGTTTTACACTTAGGACAAAGCAATAAATCCTTATACTCATTCCTGTAGAGGACGCAATTGTTTGGGCAAGCGTGGATCTTCTTATACTCCATACACATTGGACACAATATTTTTTTTGCCTCATAAATTCGATCTGGAAGTTCATTATCTTCTGGGAGCATATCTTTGAATACCCTCAATAAAGCTGTAAAACTAGTATCTGACCACCTATTTGCCGCTTTCAAATTAAACAACTTCAAAACACTAGACATGCGTGTATATTTAGTGCAACCGTTGTATAGAGGCTTCTCATTGTCATCCAAAATGGAAGTAAGAACTTCCGGTTTATCAGCAAAATCCTCGGCCACATCCTCAATCATGTCATCTAATCGATCTCTAGTAATCCCATCATCTCCTTTTGCATGAGATTTTCTTTGCTCAGGTAAACTATCAATACTTTCACCATGCCAAATCCACAATTTATAAGAAGGATCAAATCCATTCCGATATAAATGGAATCTTATTGTATCTGAGTTATCAAACCGCGCACCATTTTTACAAGCTTTACACGGACAATGGACGTACTTTGTATTCTTATATGCCAATTCAATGAAATTCTCAACTTCTTTCGCATAAAAATCGGAGGTCCATCACCATACAACAAGATATTTCGATCCATGCGTAACTAACTCCTTCAAATAATTAAAAAACCCAAATAATAATTCAACAAACAATATAGAAAGTATCAAGTTGCATGCTTGTCTTAGCACATGTCATACTAATGTTACTCATATAATCAAAACTAATATAATACCTCAATGAAAAAAATAATGCATAACCAACACATGCGCAATAGACATAATCAAATGAAGAAGAACCCATAAGTTTTTCATTTATGCATTTCATCAAACACATGCAATGCATAAAAAAATAATACACACTCTAAGTAGTGCTAATTATATGAACATCATCCATTAAAAATCAAACACTATAAATCAAATCACATCACCAAGAAACTACATAGTATAACTAAATAGGGTTCCACAATACTAAGGTTCACCATATACATGGATTGCAACTTTAATTTTCAGCACTCTACCATAAATAAAAATAAATTCTACATACACATATCTAAAGTACAAGAATAAGCAATTATTGAGAAATTTTAGAAGTTTCTAACCTTAAGGTGGTAAATTTTAGCTTCAAATGACGATTCTTTACATCAAACGTGCAAAACCATAGTAGAAATTTGGAGAAGAACACTTTCGGCCGCGATATGGACATACACGTTGTTATTTAGGGTTAAATATGTCAATACAACGGCGGTTATACTCAAACCGCCATAGAAAGGACCTTCTACGGCGGTTAATTGTTAAACCGCCGTAGAAAGTGGGCTTTCTACGGCGATTGGGATAAACCGTCGTAGAAGGTCTCTTTCTACGGCGGTTTAACAATTAACCGCCGTAGAAGGTCCCTTTCTACGGCGGTTTATCCCAATCGCCGTAGAAAGCCCCTTTCTACGGCGGTTTATTTTAAAACCGCCGTAGAAAGTCCCTTTCTACGGTGGTTTATTTTAAAACCGTCGTAGAAAGTCCGTATTTCTTTTATAACGGCGGTTTTCTATTTTTTGCCGTTAATCCGCAGCCGTTAAAGCTCTATTTTGTAGTAGTGACGACAAAAATTGAGTCATTACCTCGCTATGTACTCTGCAACCCTAGAATAAAGTCCATAGAGATGTCAGTCCAAGGAATAGTTGGAATAGGCAAAGGTGTATAAAGACCATGGGGCTTGGAAGTAGACTTTGCTTTTAAACAGTTAATGCAGCGTGAGCAAATAGTTTCTACATCCTTTCGCATTTTAGGCCAGTAAAAGTGTTCCTTTAACATGTCAAGCATTTTAGTTACACCAAAGTGACCCATTAGCCCCCCATTATGCGCTTCATGCACTAGCAGTTCCCTATATGAACTACGTGGGATGCATAACTTATTGTTCTTATATAAATATCCATTTTGCTTAAAGAACTTCTGAAATGCACCATTTTTGCATGCTTCATACAATGTAGAAAAATCAGGATCAGAAGCATCCAATTCCTTTTGAAATGAAAACCCTATAGATGCATGATCAAGAATAGCAAGGGATTCATACCTGCGTGACAGAGCATCAGCTACCATATTATCTTTTCCCTTTTTATACTTAATAATATAAGGAAAAGTTTCAATAAAAGCAACTCATTTAGCATGACGTCTGTTCAACTTACCCTGTCCCTTAAGGTGTTTAAGGGACTCGTGATTTGAATGGACAATAAACTCCTTGGCCATCAAGTAGTGCTGCCAAGTTTGTAATGCCCTTACCACATCGTAAAGCTCCTTATCATATGTCGGATAATTTAAGGCAGCTCCCTTGTGTTTCTCACTAAAGTAGGCAATAGGTTTTCCTTCCTGGATTAAAACAGCACCTATACCAATTCCTTAAGCATCACACATTAGTTCAAAAACTCTATCAAAATCGGGTAATGCTAAAACATGAGCATGAGTGAGATCATGCTTAAGAACAATGAAGGCGTTTTCCTGTGCCTGACCCCACAAAAATGGAACATTCTTCTTACACAATTCATTGAGGGATGCAGCCTTGGTTGAGAAGTCCTTCACGAACCTGCGGTAAAAACTAGCTAACCCATGGAATGATCTTACCTGTGAGGCCGAGGTGGGAGTAGGCCATTCACGAATGGCTTTTACCTTTGTGTCATCAACCTTGACACCATAATTCGAAACAACAAACCCAAGAAAGACAACTTCCTCCACATAGAATGTACACTTTTTAACATTGGCATATAATTTATTATCACATAACTCAATTAATACCAACTTAACGTGCTCTATGTGTTCAGGCATGCTTCGACTATAGATCAGAATATCATCAAAATAAACCACAAAAAATTTCCCTATAAACTTCCTAAGCACATGATTCATTAATCGCATGAAAGTACTAGGTGCATTTGTGAGGCCGAACGGCATAACTAGCCACTCATACAAACCAAATTTAGTTTTAAAAGTAGTTTTCCATTCATCTCCTTCTTTCTTCTTATTTGATGATAGCCTTGTGTTAGATCTATTTTTGTATAAATAGTAGAGCCATATAAATCTTCTAGCATGTCATCAATCCGAGAGATAGGATGCCTATACTTAATGGTGATTTTATTAACAGCTCTACAATCCATGCACATTCTCTAAGTACTATCTTTTTTTGGAACAAGAATAACAGCAACTGCACAAGGGCTTAAAGATTCCCTTACCTGACCATTACCTAAAAGTTTGTCAACCTGACATTGCAGCTCCTTTGTTTCCTCCAGATTTGCTTTGTACGCCGGGCGGTTTAGAATTGATGAGCCAGGCACGAAGTCAATCTAATGCTCAATTCCACGAAGAGGGGGCACTCCTACCAGTAGCTCTTCAGGAAACACATCTTCATATTCCTGCAAAAGAAACTTGACTTCCATAGGGAGATCCCTAGGGACGTCGTCAAGGTTAGTGGAATCATCCTTAGCAATAAGTACAAAGATACAACCATTTCCCCTTAACACTTGTTTGACTTCCCCCACTGTGGCAAAAAGGCCACGACTAGAATCTTTTTTTGAAGGCTTATCAGAGTTCGCCTTATTACTACCCTTTACAATTTGTTTACCCTTTCCCTTATCTTGTCGCTTTTCAGCTGCCCAGGCGGTGATCTTGTCCTTTATCCTGACGGATTCAGCACGAACTTCCTGTGGGGAGAGAGGTAAAAAGGTATGGATCTTGCCCCTTTGGCAAATTGAGTAGGTATTAGCAACCCCGTCATGTGTAGCCTTCATGTCAAGGAGCCATGGTCGTCTGAGCAGAATGTGACACGCCTCCATAGGGAGCACATCACAAGTAACCTGTCCCTCGAACTTACCTATAGCGAAAGTAACTCGCACCTGCTTGGTGATTCTGTAGCCATCTGAGCTGTCAAGCCATTGCAGCCGGTACGGATGTGAATGGTTAACTGTTGGGAGCTTGAGCTTTTCAACCATGTATTCACAGGCGACATTGGTGCAGCTCCCGCCGTCAAATATCAGAACGCATACACCTCCATTAACTTTGGTCCTGGTGTGGAAGATGTTGGTCTGTTGAGAAGCATCCTGGCCAACAGCTGTAGTTAAGGATCGGGACACAATGGCCATCTGGCTATAGTCTTCAGGGCGATGAATGTCCTCCTCTGTATCGGATTTGCTATTGTCAGCCAACTCTGGGATGCGATTGGCTTCTTCATTGTTGTCTTCTTCTTCTGAGATGTACTCACCATCCTACCCTAATAGTACTTTTCTGATGTTAGGACAGTCCCACATGTAATGCCCACTGCCAGAACACCTATGGCAAGTGATCTGCCCTCTGCCTGGGGGTGCTTGGCGTTTTAGCTGCTGAAGAAGAAGAGTGGTTGGGGCAGATTGAATAGCTTTACATTCAGGGTTGAACGGCTTCTTGGCGGGTGTTGGCGTGTACACCGGATTTCTTTTCCAAGTAGTGGGGGCACTGACAGGCGTCCTCGCTGGTGGAACCGTCTTCAGGTATTCTTCCATCACCCTGGCTTTGTGTAGCATATCCGTCAAACTAGTAGCATTCTGCAATTCTACCGCTAAAGCTATCCCTCTATTAAGCCCACTAAGAAAACGTGCCATGCTGGCGGCATCGTCTTCTATTACATTGGCCCTAATCTTAGCCATCTCTAATTTCTTATAATAAGCATCGACAGACAAAAAACCCTGTACAAGAGTGTGTAACTTCCTATACAATTCTCTAAAATAATACACAGGTACAAAAGTCTTGCGCATCGCTGTCGTCAAATCAAACCATGAAATAGGTGGGACACGTGCACGCGAGTGGAGCCTGGTATTGCGCCTCTGGTCCAACTCCTGATTCCACCAAACGAGTGCATATTCGGTGAAATTGACCACAGCGAGTGGAACCTTCTTGTGTTCGGGAACTGAGTGAAGCTCAAAGATTCGCTCCATCTTGATCTCTCAGCCTAAGTATTCTTCGGGGTCTGTACCTCCGCTGAAAGAAGGCACATATGTCTTCATGTGACTTAGACCTTCAAAGGGCTTTGTATCAGTGCCAGCCCGTGGGGTGTGGATGTCTTCCTCCTCCTCGAACCGATCCTGCTGGGCGGCCCTTATCTCATCGACCTTGCCCTTGAGGTCTGCGAATTGATTGGTCAAATTTGCAATGGCAGCCATGAGTTGCACATTCGTAACTGGGTGCGCGTCGCCTCCTAACATACGTAGTAACCAAGAAAGATCCCTGCTAAGAACAAGTAAAAGTGAGCAGAGTAACCTTACTCCCTTGTTCCCCTAGAATGGCCCTCCTAACAACTACACACAACCCTGTGTATCGCTCTTAGGGATGGCAACCCTTATGTGCTGGATCACTCAGCCTTTTACCTCAGTCCTATATACTCAATTAATTTCACAAAATCCTGGGCAAAGGTAACAAGCAAGCAATCAATCACACAAAGAACAAACTATATAGGAAAGTAGTCAAAAATCTTTCGAAAAAAAAGAACTTGGTTCGATTTTCAGTTGTAAAAACACTTTTTGAAAAAGAAATTTTGATAATATAGCTTAAATAAGAAGTACACCAAAAGGAACTTTCGGGGAGAAGCCCTCAACGTTCAGAGATAATGGCAGTGCACGAAGACAAAATTCAAGCTATAATTCAGAGTAAATGTTCAGGTAACACAAAAAGATAGAAAGCTTACGAAGCAGGGCAATTCAATTGAAGAAACAAGAATAATCAGCTAGTTTGAAACAAATCAGGAAAGACCTAACTAACCCAAGAAGTGATCACCCTACCCAGCGCGTAATCAAGAAACCAATTCCAACCAATTATTCAAGTGTTTGAAAAAAAAAAAATTTTAACCCCTATGGAGGAAAAATTCCCCTGATGTCACTATGGTGCTGTGGGGAGTAGTGGCGAAAACGAACACTATCAACTTTGCAAGCACAATGACAGAGAAGAAGATTCCCAATAAAGAAAATAAACCTCTTTGGCTTTGGAGCGTACTACTGCTGTGGGGAGTAGTGTCGATGAACGAACACTATCAACTTTGCAGGCACACTTTAAACTGTGGAAAAATCAATCCTTGAAACAATTGCCACAAAGATACAAAAATTGCAATTTTATCACCTCCCAATACAAATATGCGATTTAGAACTTTAGATAGCACGACGATACAGTTTTAGGAATTCGATATTTTCAAGAATTCAAAACAAGATAGGCATGCAGATATATCACAAATTGCAAAACAAGGTGAGTGGCTTAACTTCAACTGCCAAAGTGCACCGAATTCAATAAAATTGCAAATAGGGAGAAGTGTGTAAAACAGTCCAATAAAGAGCAATTTCAGCAACAAAAAGTGTCAGTTATCCTTTAATTGCAACCGAAAATAGCACTAATTGGATCCACAAAGGCAATTGTAAAAACAGTACCAAAAGTGAGCAAAAGAGCCCTAGCTTTAAAACCCTAAAACCGATTTTCCCAAATTATGAAGAAACCAATTTTAACCCTTTCTTTTCGCAAATTCTTCTTCCTTTTTCAATCCACAATTTTGATTTTACTAGCAAAGCAATATGATCAAAAATTGAAAGTTTATTTAAGAAAAACAGAAAAAAATTTCTCAAAAAGGAGCGTTCTTTTCCACAAATTCATTAATTAAAGTAGAATAAAGGAAGAGAAAACACCTGATGATTCAACTGAGTTACTTCAATATCCTCCGGTCGAGCAAACAGCCCTGGCGCTCTGATACCAATTGATATGAATCCCTGATTCCCAATGCCGTGGAAACCAAGAACTCTACGCGGAATGTGCCAAGGAAAGTCTGAATGCAAGACACTGCTCTTAAACCCTAGAATCCTTACCCTTGGATTCGGCAGACTACTAACTTACAAAGTAAATTAAACACGCAATTCAAACCAAGTGGAGTAAACTAGAATTCGAAACAAAGCTTTGATTAATAGACAGAGCAATAATCTATTAGCCTATAGTTTCTTGACTTTTAGCAATTAACAAGCATGCAAATTATATAAGCCCAAAATAAAGGAGTGATTAAAGAAGTATAAATTCTAACTTAATCAATAATCAACTAACTTATAATGGTGAATTCGGCTGCCCTTATATAGGGGAGGGGTGGCCAAATTTAAGTCCTAAATGAACTAGGAAAAGGAAGTGAAATTGGAAACCAATCAAGAGATTGATTTCATACAAGAACCAAATCCTAAAGGAACTAGGATTGGTTAAAGAAAAGGAATTTGGCTGCAAGAAGTAAGCGCTGGCCGAAATTACAAACAAGAAAAAGGAAATAAACAACTCACAAAAAGGTTTCAGAAAGGTAAACCTTTTTGGAAACTATCTAACAAACCAGCCCAAGTTGTAACAAACTTGTAACAACCCTAATTAACTTGTAACAAACTTTGACTAGAATTAGGAAACATGCACAAATCCTAATCCTTCCCTAACCTAAGCTTCCAAGTGGCGTGTGGGCTGTCTTCTTGCGGGCTTGGTCTGGCCAAAATTTGTGACATGGATTTCAAGGGGTTTCGGCCCATGTTGAGGTGGCGCATGGTGGAGTTGATGTAGGGAGGTTCTGGAATCTTCTGGAATCTCCCAAAATCTTTTCGAAATGCCAAAAATCAAGAACTTCAAGATTCAGCAAACTGTGAAATTCAAGATTTTCTAGAAAATCAAGAACTTCAAGAAATGCCCTTTCCTTTAGCTGGATTGATTAGTAAGCACCATTTCCTCTGTGATGGAGAGTAACGTGACGCTTTTATCCTTCCTTCTATTCTCTTCAAGGGCATTTGTGTTCGTAACAAGTTGGGCTTCTGTAGCACTCCTTTGAACAAGGTTTTCAAGATCTTCTCTGAGCTTCCTTGTCCTTCTTCGGGTCATAGGCCCAACTATGTCAACGAACGGATCTCTTTGATATGGGCTCGGGTACTGGAGCATTGGCGGGCCTCTATGGAGCACATGAACCTCTGCTGCACTTTCCGAGTCCTCATTGCTCGAACTGGGATCCTCTGTTTACAAACTTGGCGTAGGGCTGGGGATGCCCTCATCATTGTCTTCGTGTGCATTACAGTAATTTTGCTGAGATTGAGGGCTTACCCTGAGTCTTCTCCTTGTGCACTTCATATCTGAATTGATTACTAAAAATATATTTTTCTAGACTTCAAAATCAAAATAGGTTCAGCTCCTATTTCGAGAATTACTTTGCTTTTTGCCTAAGTTTCTACTTGTGCATGGTTCAATTTTTGAAAGTTTTATTGCAAAGGATAATTGAGGGGTAAAAGGCCGAGTGGATTGTGCAAGTTAAAAGCCAATTAGAGTGATTGGGTTGTGCATAGCTTTAGTTGATACACTTAGGGGGCAAGGGGTGAGGTTATTATCACCTAGGATTTTAAACTTGTCATGCAGATAATTTTCAAAAACAGCTTCATGGCTGTCCTACAGTGAACGACCACTTTCGATACAAGGTCAAGATCACTGGAAATGTGACCATTCTGGTACTCGATGGGGGAAGTTGCTCTAACCTCATTAGCGAATTTTTGGAGGACAAATTGGCATTGCCCCTGATCGAGCACCCTCAACCATACGAACTGCATTGCTCTGCCCCATGGATCACATTCTGGTCCAGAAGCAAGTTATGGTAGGTCTAGAGGTAAGGTGTCGGCAAGTAAAGGTGACGTGTGATGTGGTACTGTTGCGGACATGCTATATTTTGCTCGGCCTTCCATGCTCTACGATTTAAAGGTGTGTCATAATTGTGCCACCAACAGCTACATCTTGCAACAAGGTAACTGAACCTTCCTTCTCAAGCCCATGCCACCCGCCTAGGTAATATCCGAGAAAGCTAAAATGAAACAGGCTTTTGATAAATGGGGCAAGGGAATGTGGGATTGGGAAAAGTTGTAAGTGTTAGTATAGTGCACTCAGATAAACCTACTAAGCACTCAAATTTGTATGCTAGTGCTCATGATGTTGATCGGGTTTTGGGGAAAGGGGGTCTATTATTTGTTAGCCAAATCCGAGTCCAACACAATGGAGGGAATTCTCAATGCCGTGCAGCAAGTGATAGCCAAATTTGGAGGTGTATTCCCTGACGAACTTTCACCTGGAGTTCCACCAATCTGAGGGATTAAACACCAAATCGACTTTTTCCCTGGCGTAGTTTTGCCCAATCGACCTACTTACAAAGCAAATCCGGAGAAGACAAAGGAACTGCAAAAACAGTGCTAGCCAATAGCAGGGTAAGGGGATCTTTAAGCCCTTTTGCTGTCCCTATTGTTCTTGTACCTAAAAAGGATAATAAATGGAGAATGTGTATAGACTGTAGGGCAATAAATAAGATAACAAGTATGTATAGGTATCCAATACCTAGACTTGATGATATGTTAGAAGATTTGTGTGGTTCATGCATATTTTCTAAAATAGACTTAACACAAGGGTATCATCAAATTGGCATTAGGGAGGGGGATGACTGGAAAACTACTTTTAAAACTGAGTTTGGTTTGTATGAGTGGTTAGTTATGCCATTTGGACTCTCTAATGCACCAAGTACTTTCATGCGACTTATGAATCATGTCTTGCGCTGATTCACGAGTCATTTTGTGGTACTGTATTTTGATTATATACTCATTTATAGCCCTGATATAGAGACACACGCTATGCATGTTAAAATGGTACTTCTTGCTCTCCGTGAACATAAGTTGTATGCTAACTTAAAGATGTATACTTTTTGTGTGGAACAAGTTGTATTCTTGGGTTTTGTTATGTCAAAAAATGGATCAAAGTAGATGATTTGGTCAAGAAGGGACTTTTTGAGATAAGATGATTTGTTGTATCTGAGATAAGATCTTTTCATGGCTTAGCCAGTTTCTACCGATGCTTTGTAAGGGACTTTTTGACAAAATCCGCTCCCCTAAATGATTTGGTCAAGAAGAATGTACCATTCGTCTGGGGTGTCGCCCAATAACAGGCCTTTACACAACTTAAGCATGACCTGACACATGTGCATGTTCTTTCTTTACCTGATTTTAATGCTTGAGCTTGAATGTAATGCTTCAGGTATTGGAATTGGAGCAGTACTCATGTAGGAAGGTAGGCCTATCGCTTACTTCAGTGAGAAGCTGAAAGGAGCTGCTCTCAATTATCCGAGATATGACAAAGAGCTCTATGTAGTGATCCAAGCACTTGAAACTTGGAAACACTATCTCATGGCCAAGGAATTCCTCATCCACAAGGATCACAAGTCCTTTAGTATCTAAAGTGGCAGGGTGATGAGGGCATCCCCAGCCCTATGCCAAGTCAGTACACAGAGGATCCCAGTTCAAGCAATGAGGAGTCGGAAAGTGCAGCAGAGGTTCGTGTGTTCCATAGAGGCCCGCCAATGCTCCAGGACCCGAGCCCATATCAAAGAGATCCGTTCGTTGACATAGTTGGGCCTATGACCCGAAGAAGGACAAGGAAGCTCAGAGAAGATCTTGAAAACCTTGTTTGAAGGAGTGCTACAGAAGCCCAACTCGTTACGGACACAAACGCCCTTGAAGAGAATAGAAGGAAGGATAAAAGCGTCACTTTACTCTCCATCAAAATGGAAATGGCTCCTACTAATCAATCCAGCTGAAGGAAAGGGCATTTCTTGAAGTTCTTGATTTTCTTGAAAATCTTGAATTTCGCAGCTTACTGAATCTTGAAGAATTTTGAAAATCTTGAAGAATCTTGAAGTTCTTGATTTTTGACGTTCCGAAATAATTCCGGGAGATTCCAGAAGATTCCAGAACCTCCCTACATTATCTCCACCATGCGCCACCTCAAATGGGCCGAAACCCACCTTGAATCCACATCACAATTTTCGGCCAGACCAAGCCCACAAGAAGCAGCCCACACGCCACTTGGAAGCTTAGGTAGGGGAAGGATTAGGTTTTGTGCATGTTACCTAATTCTACCCAAAGTTTGTTACAAGTTGGTTAGGTTGTTACAAGTTTGTTACAACTAGATTAGCTTGGTAGTTTCCAAAAAGGGATCCCTTCTTGATCTCCCTTTTTGGATAGGATTTATATTATTTTCCTACCTATTTTATTTGTTAATTTCGTCCATATGCCATTCCAAGTGGCAGAAGAATTCATCAACTACCAAAACCTAGTTCCGTTAGGTTTCAGGTTTGTAAGAAATCAATCTCTTGATTGGTTTCCAATTTTAATTCTTTCCTAGTTTAATTAGGTTAGAATTTCGTTCACCCCTTTCCATAAAGGTGAATTAATTCATCCACCATTGTCCTTGCTCATTTAGGACTTGGTTTGTAAGGAAAATCCAATTCTGATTGGTTTCCACTTTTGCTGCTTTCAGTTATTCTTTTCCTATTGTAATTTGGACACCCCCATACCTATAAATAGGGGTGCCAACCACGAAATTCTTTAGTTGATTATTGATTAAGTTAGAATTTATACTTCTTTAATCACTCCTTTATTTTGGGCTTATGTAATTTGCATGCTTGTTAATTGCTAAAAGTCAAGAAACTATAGGCTAATAGATAATTGCTCTGTCTATTAATCAAAGCTTTGTTTCGAATTCTAGTTTACTCCACTTGGTTCGAATTGTGTGTTTAATTTACTTTTTGTAAGTTAGTAGTTTGCCGAATCCAAGGGTAAAGATTCTAGGGTTTAAGAGCAGTGTCTTGCATTCAGACTTTCCTTGGCACATTCCGTGTAGAGTTCTTGGTTTCCAAAGGCGTTGGAAATCAGGGGTTCGCATCACAGGGTAAGCTGAACAAAGACATGCTAAATGGGTTAATTTTCTTGAGTCTTTTCCTTCTGTGTTGAAATACAAAAAGGGTAAATATAATATTGTGGCTAATACATTCTCTCGATGGTATGAGTCTTTAGCCTTGCTAGATCATACTCTTTAGGTTTTGCTTATTTAAAAGATTTGTATGCTTCTGATCTTTATTTTTTCAAAATCTATAAGGCATGCATTTCTGGGGCACATAATAAATTCTGTAGACAAGATAGCTATCTGTTTAGGGAAAATAAATTGTATCCATCGCAGTTCATGTAGGGAATTGCTAGTTAGAGAGGAGCATAGTGGGGGTATGATGGGACATTTTGGGCTCATGAAAATTTATAGATATTTGTCTGAACATTTTTTATTGGCCTAGAATGCTAAAATATTTAGAGTCTATTTCAAGCAAATGCCTTGAGTGTAAAAAGGCAAAATCAAAGGCTAAACCTCACTGCTTATACACGCCTCTACCCGTGCCTTTCGCCCAGTGGACTGATATTTCCATGGATTTTATCCTCGCTCTGTCACGGACACAGAAAGGTAATGATTCTATCTTCGTAATTGTTGATCGTTTTTCTAAAATGGCACATTTTCTTCCTTGCAAGAAAATAGATGATGCAAAACATATCGTAGACTTATTCTTTATAGGCATAGTCCACCTCCACGGCATTCCATGCACCATCAAATCATGACGTACGATTTCTTAGTTACTTCTGGAAGACACTTTGGGGTAAACTGGGGACTAAGCTTTTGTTTTCAACAACGGCCCAGCCTCACACTGATGGACAAACATAAGGAACCAACAGAACAGTGGGAACTCTTCTATGAGAATTAATCCAAAAAAACTTGAAGAATTGGGAAGAGATCATACCTATCACGGAGTTCGCCTATAATCTAACCCGCCACTCGACACCCGAGCACTCTGCTTTTGAAGTTGCTTATGGTTTTAATCCCTTAACACCTCTTGACTTGGTTTCTTTGCCTTCTACACAACAATCCAATCTAGACGGCACCAAGCGAGCTGAGGCAGTTAAGCGATTGCATGAGAAGGTCTAGTGCAACATTGAGAAACAGAATGAGCACAATGCACGATCCGTAAACCGCCATTGGGTAGAAGTGATCTTCGAACCTGGTGATTGGGTCTGGGTTCATATGCGCAAAGAAAGGTTTCCACAAGCCTGCAAGACCAAGCTAGATCCACGCGGGATGGGGCCCTTTCAATTTGTTGCCAGGGTTGGCGAAAACGCCTACACACTCGACCTGCCAGGTGAGTATGGCATTAGTACAACCTTTAATGTTTCTGACTTGCCTCATTTTGAATTTGACAGCGACCTGGATTCGAGGACGAATCCTTCCCAACCGAGAGGGATTGATGAGGACATCCCGAACCCTACAGAGACAAGCCAACAGAATGAACCTGAGGAGGGGACACAAGTGTTACGTTTCTGAAGGATCCAAATCCTTATCAAAGAGATGAGCTCAAATTGTTACTTCTTTATCATTTTTTTCCAGTTTTCTCTTCTTTCTTTCTTTTCATTTTCACCTTCATCTTCACCTCATATCCTCTTGTCGCTAAAGCATGATGGTTAAGTAGTAACCTCAATTCAAAAATCACCTTTTGGATTAAGAATCATGATTATTGGCTATGACTAGAAAGGTTTTGTCATTCGCCTTTTGCAGGACTATTTTTCTGGTCTGTTTCAGCATCGCACTGGAAATTTCAAGGCTGCTGTACCTCTTGAAATTCAGCCACAAAGTTGATGATCTATGGCTGGGAATTTTGGATATTTTGGGACGGGTGTTGGCTGGATTAAGGAAGGAGCTTTCTCTACTGGAATTTCGAGTAAAGCTGGATAGAGTTTTGGAACTACTGAAAAGGTTTCTGGATGGTCTGGTCTATCTAAGGGGATCACTCTTTGCTGCTGGAATTCCTTGCGGAGCAGTGGATTTAGTCGGCCAGCTATGTTAGAAGAATTCGAATACAAATTTTTGGGGCTGTAATTTTGGGCAGAATGGTAATGGTTAAGGGCTACAGGATGTTTGGTCTCGAAAAAATGTAAATTTTGTTAGAGGACTATTTTGTAGCGAATTGGTGCTGATTGGTACTTATTTGGGGACTAGTTTTCGAATTTCGGGTTGCTAAATTTGTTTTTTAATTGGCGCTAGAAATTAGGGGACTGTTTTGCCGAATTGCTGATGCCTTTGGTAATTGTTTACTGGCTGTGGGTTTGTTTTGAATTGGTGCGGAATTTCACTGAATAGGCGCTGGATTTGAAACCTTTCTAATGCTGGATGGAATTAGGAACACTTGGGGAATTTTTCTGGAAACTGCGGACTGTGTTTTAGAAGTAATGGCTGCTGGCTTCTTCCGAATTAAAAGCTGATTGCAGCGAGTGATGTTGCAATTTATACTTTTGGAGTGCAGCAAATTGGTGATTACTTGACAGGGGCAGAAATGGATTGTGTTTTATTGCTCTTTCTTGATTGGTTTTGGCTGCCTTTGCTTCAAGCCATGGCTATAGAAGGATTTGTTTAACCTTCTTTAGTAGGCATTTTATACTAAATGTTTTCTAAGGGGTGACAACTTAGAGTACAAATAGTGTAAAATGTTATGTATTGTTGAGGGATTGTCAATTGACTTCCATTGTATTCTATTAGTGGCAGTTTAGAATGCAATAGGATTGATTTAATGCATTCCATTAGGGGTATGCCCCTATTTTGATGTATCACTGAATTGATGTACTGTTGGTTTCGTGGGCTAAGCCCATTAATTATGGGGAATAAAATCATTTACCTTTCCTCAAAAAAAGAAAAAAAGAGATCCTCTAAATAAAATTATTGGGCCTATGACCTGGCGATGCCAGAAGACAATGAACGAGGCTCTACAGACCTTCGTTCGTTCCAGCCTTGCTCAAGCCTAAAATATTGAATAAAGCCAGGCCCTTAATCCAAGAAACCGGAAGGATAAGATGGTTACTTTATTTTTGATTACATAAGAGAAGCAACCCTTTAACTCCTTAACCCGAATGGAGGCCTGTTCAGTGAAGTCCACCAACTTCACGGATTTACTACATTTCGCAAACTCATGCTACATCACCATCTGGGCCAAATCACTCAGCATCCAAGCTTCGCAAGTTAGCCCAAAATCTTGCAACAAGTAGCAACTCAGGCCAACCAATTGCAGGCCCAAGTCGCAACTCGCAAGTCTCATGGATTCGGCCAAATTCCAAGCCCAATCGCAGGCCTGATCTGCGATTGATCATAGCTACTGAATCTGAGAAGGAGAAGGATTTTGAATTTACCTTTTTTCTTTTTCCAATTGTAATTTCAATTAATTCAAGTTACTTAAACTGTTTACAACTTGAATTAGTTGGTAGTTTCCTTTTTCATTACTAGTTCTTGTTTCTTTTACAACTTGAATTTGGATTGACTTAAAAGTTACCAAATTCAAGCTTCCCTTTTAAATTTTCAAGGAGAATTTGGGTAACTACGAAATTGTTACAACCGAATTCCCCTTTGACCAAAACCATGATTCTTTTGGTTTTGTAAAAGAAAACCAACTCTAGTTGGTTTTCACTTCTTTTAGTAGTTTCCTCTTCTGTTTCTACTTGTTTTTCCCTAGTAATTTCGGCTACCCTTTTCCTATAAATAGGGCCAACTGATACATTATTCGAGCAGAGTTAGTGAATTAAGTTTATAGGTTTATCCTTGCTTTAATTCTTCTTTTTATATTTTGATTATTGACCTTGTGTAATTTTTGCATGATTTATTAGCTCAAGTTCGCGAATTTAGAAGGGTTTAGGTATTTGCTTCGCCTAAACTTCTATTAATTCAACCTCTTAAAATTGGGTTAATTTAAGCTAAAGTAAACTAGATCTCACTGAAATTAATCTAGAGTTTTCTGTTATAAGAGAGTAATTGTGATATTCATTGTTCGACTTTCCTTGGCATCAAGTCTTCTGAAACCGCGAGCTTTTCTTCGAAGTGCTCACATCACATGTATATAATATTTATGTCATGATTCGATTTTTAAATGTGTTAATTTTATGATCAAATTAGGAGGGTTATTTTGTAATTTACCCAAACCTTAGGGAGGAAAATGTGATTTCCTTAGGGTTGAAGGTTTAGGGTTTAGGGTTGAAGGATACTCAAATTTGACTTATAAATTCATTTTTGTAAAACTTCAAGTCGTTTATGATTGTTGAGATACTACAATGAATTTTTTTTTTTTTTAATTAGAGGAATGGAAAGAGTAATTCTTGCTACAATAGTCTCTAAACTTCCAATGAAACATAGACGTGCATTCACAATGTTAAAAACATGCATCTTGCATGCATATCATGTGTTCAAAAGTTATTTAAATTCTGCGTTATTTAATTTCTAGCATTTTCCAAGCTTTGATTTTAACTTTAATCATGGAAAATCACAATGAATTGAGCAACGTAAATTTTATCCTCGTAATTGGTTCAGCCAATCCCTCCCTTTAACCAACGAAAAAACCCACGTCCTTAAAGAAATAAACTTCGTCTTCCCAATGAGCAGTCCTTAATTCCCAAGGAGAGATTCAAAGAGTACAACATTTCCAATGCTGTAAGTATTTTTAATCGATTTAAGGAATCTGGTAGTGGTGACAAACCAAGCCCTCTTCAGTTTACCCCACCAATATGCCACTCACAATCTTCTTCTTCTTCGGCTTCAACTCGATCTTTCTAAAATTCAACTGTTGATTTCTTTCTAATTAATTTATTCCTATTAATTAAGAAAGAGGAAGTAAATGAAAATGAGAGAGTGACGAATAGTGTGAAATGGGGGAACGGTGGATGGGGTGGCGTACGTGGGGATGAAAATTTTAGATAGAGCCATGTAGGGCTGTTCAAAACTCAAAATATGACCCGATCCAATCCGAATCGAACGGATCGGATCAATTCGGATCAGTGATCCAAAAGTTTGGATCAGAACGAAGCGATCCGAATTGATCCGTACACTTTTTATTTTTCTTCTTTTTCTTTGCGGCTGCCAACTATTTTTAAGGAGATCGAGAAAGTGATTCCCTACAACAAATCTCAGCTCCTTAGGATTCAAAGTCCTAAATTAAGGACAACTCCCAAGGGCCACAACATGGTGAATCAAAATAGGGGGAAAGTTAGGGTTTAGTTGAAAATGGCAGCCATCAAAAGAGAATTCTTGAACTGTGATAACTGGTTGCTTGATCTAGGTGGAATTGCTGGAATTTTCGAAAGCTATGAGGAGAGAATGAAGAAGAAGGTGCTTGTGCTTAGATGAGAAGAAAGGAACAGAGAGAGAGAAAAGAGGACAAAATTGAAAAGTTTGGACTTTGGGTTTGATTGGCCGTGAGCCTTTTCCTCCATTTGCTGCCATGGGGATTCAAAATCTTCATCTTTAATCTTTACTGAGAAAGATTAAAAAATTGATTCAGATCATATATGGGTGACTCCATGGATTCTCTGCATCTTTCTTCTTCTTCTTGATGCAAGTTCCTTTTTGATCCACCGTGCTGATAAATTGTTTGAGCTTCGAATTTTTTTGAAATGTTTTGGCTAAGATCGGATCAAAAATTGACCCGATCTCATCCGAACCGGAAACTGACCCTGATCCGATCCGAAATTTTCGGATCAGATCGGATTGACTGATCCGATCTGACTTTTGGATCATCATGAACAGTCCTAGAGCCATGCATGTGTTGTTGTTTGGATGAATGATAATGATCCATTCCATGCGCAATTTATTTATTTATCTATTTATTTTATGTTCAGATAAAAAATTAATCATAATTAACCTAATGCTTCATCACATGCTAGAGGTGATGTTTTTAATTTTATTATTGGTCCTGTTCGTTTTTCATATTTTCAAAAAAGTGTTTTCTGAATTTTGAATTTTATATTAATGTCTCATCATTTTTTACTTTATAACTACATATATTTTTTTTATTCTTTTGTAACATTTTTAACATTTAAAAATAATTTAAAAACATGTTGTTGTGTAGTCTTAGATTTTTCATTTTAATCTTTCAACTTCATCATAAACGGTATTCAAATTGTGTAAAAACTGTATTTTCGGGTCAAATTTGAGCACTCAAAATGCACATTTATAACACAAAGATAGTAGACGAAGATTGAAATATTAGGCATGTAGTAATTAAGAGTCGAGATCAAATCTTCTATTTACTACTATATTTTAGTCTTTTCTATCTACCCTCTCACAATGAAGGGTGAGACTTACATGATATATTATAGGACCCACTTTGTCAGTGTGAGAGAATAGACAAAAAAGACATAAATAAAGTAGAGAGAACATTTCATGGGCTTTTCGTCTATTGCCTATGGCTCTAGGTTATGTATGAAATTGGACTAAAAATGCATTTTGGATCACTAAAAAACTATTTATAAGGTTGAGATACATAAATAAAATGTTTTGAATTCGAGGTACAAAGGCTAGAAACAGAGCCAAAGTTACTGACTTGTCAAAATCCTCTGTTACAGTTTCCTATAACGGAAGACACTGAGCCGTAACGGATCAACAAAGCTAAACAATAACAACAACTAAGCCTTTGTCCCACTATGTAGGGACGCCTATATGGATCACATCTCGCCATCATGTACGGTCATGACACATCGATTCATTTATATCCAAATATGATATATCATATTTTAAAGTTGTTTTCCAATTCTTTTTAGGTTTTCCTCTACCCCTTTTAATATTAATTGCTTCTTTATTTTATACTCGTCTTACTGGGGCGTCTAAGGGTCTTCTACGTATATGTCCGAACCATCTTCGGTGTGTTTCTCTCTTTTTTTTTTTCATCTATTGGGGCTACTCCTACTTTGTTTCTAATGCTTACATTACTTATTTATCTAACCTAGTATGCCCACACATCCATCTCAACATTCTCATTTCTGCTACCCTCATTTTTTGCTCATGTTCATATTTAGTCACCCAACACTCTGAACCGCAAAGCATCACCGGTCTTATAGCCATTCTATAAAATTTTCCTTTTAAGTTTTGCGGCACTTTACGGTCACAAAGTATAGATGAATCCTATGTGTTACATCTTTATCTTGCTCTGTTTTCTTCTATTATAGAACCTAAGTATTTAAAGCTTTTTGATTCATGTAATTCATGTTCTCCAATTTTATTTACAGTATTGTTACCTACACAATTACTAAAGCGACAGTGCATGTATTCAATTTTAACTTTACTTAGTGTAAAACATTTTGATTCTAAAGCTTCTCTCCATGCTTCTAATTTAGCATTTATCCCTGCTTTCGTTCTGTCTATTAAAACTACATCATCTACAAATAACATACATTCAGGGATCGCATTCAGCAAATGTTTAGTAATCTCATCAATTACTAAGCAAAGAGATATGGGATTATTGATGTAGGCCTATGTTATTTGAATAATCACCAGAAATTCATACTGGTGTCCTAACACATATTGTTATATCTTTATACATATCTTTTATAGTTTCTATATACGCTACCCTTACCCCTTTCTTTTCTAATACCCGCCACATTATGTCTCTATTAACTCTATCATATGATTCTTCTCAATCTATAAATACCATACGTAAGTCTTGTTTTTTTCCTATATTGTTCACACAGTCTTCTTATTAAATGTATAGCTTCCATCGATGATCTACCTGGCATAAAAGCAAACTGATTATCTTTATATTAGTCTCATTTCTCAATCCTGTTTCTATTACTCTTTTCCATAATTTCATAGTATGACTCATTAGTTTAATACCTCTATAGTTTGAACAATTTTGTATCTCTCCTTTATTCTTATACAATTAATGGAATTAATACATTTTTTCTCCATTCATTAGGCATCTTTTAGTTTTCATAATTATGTTAAATAAGTTTGTAAGCCATGTAATCTCAACTTTTTCAAGGCATTTCCATGCCTCAATTGGAATATCATCGGGACCAACTGCCTTACCATTTTTCATTTTTCTTAGTTCTTGTTCTACTTCTAAGGGTTGAATTTTGCAATGATATGTAAAATTCTTATTTTGTTTTCTAAATGGGCAACTCTTCTAATGTAATTTCAATATTATTAACTTCATTAAACAATTTATAAAAATTATTTTTCCAACGCTCTTTTATTACTTCGTCCTCAACTAAAATTGTTTTATTTTCATCTTTTACACATTTAATTTGTGTAAATCTCTTGTTTTCTTTTCGCTCATATTAGCTATCTTATAAATATCATTTTTGCCCTCTTTAGTGTCTAAATTTTTTTTTTTATATAGAATTCTTCAAAAGCTTTTGTGTTTGCTTCATTTATTACCGTTTTTTTAAATCTTTCTTAGCATTTTAATAGTTTTCAATATTTTCATCATTTCTACTAGTATATAACATTTTTGTAGCTTGCTCTTTTTGCTTTTACTTTTTCTTGAATATCTTTAGTCAACCACCACGACTCCTTATTCCATTTATTATGTTTCGACTCTCCTAAGACAATTTTTGCAATTATTTTCATTTGTTCAGTTATATTTTCCCATGTGCTTTCGGAGTCATTTTCTACTTTCTAATTACTATTTTCTAATATGGTTTTTACAAAAGTATCTTTTACGTCTTTATTTTTAAGAGTCCACCACTTAATCCTAGGTATGGTGGGTGACTTTTTCCTCTTTCGTTTGTTATTAATTTTTATATAAAAAAAAAACTAGTAGCCTATGCCGTGTTGTGAGACTTTCTCCTGATATTATTTTATAATTTTTACACAATTTTCTATCACTTTTTCTAGTTAGAAAATAATAAATTTGTGTTTTATTAGAATCACTTTTAAATATAATTAAGTGTTCTTCTCTCTTTCTAACCAAAGTATTTATTACCTATAACTAAATCATATGCTAATGCAAAATTTAAAATAATTTTTCCCTCATTGTTTCGTAACCCAGAACCATACCCCCCATGGACCCTATCATAGTATTTGTTACCCTTCCCTACATGCCCATTTAAATCTCCTCCTATGATAACTTTTTCATTATGTGGAATTGTTTGAAGTAAAGTTTCTAAATCTTCCCAAAATTTAAGTTTAGTTGATTCCTCTAGTCCTATTTGTGGTCCATATACACTAAGTATGTTTATGGGTTCGTTTCCTATAATAACTTTTATATCTATGATTCTATCTCCTTTCCTAACTACTCTCACTACTTGTTCTACCAACAAGGAATCTACAATGATACCCACTTCATTCCTATTCTTATCTTTACCTGTATACCAAAGTTTATATCTTATGGTATCTAAAAGTTTAGTTTTTTCACCTACCCATTTAGTTTCTTGAAGACACATAATATTTATGCATCTCCTCCTCATTGTTTCTATTAATTCTATCATTTTACCTGTTAATGTTCCAATATTCCAACTACTCATTCTATGAGTTTTAGTCTTTTTATAATTTCTGTTATTTTTCTTCCCAATTGTATTTGTGAACTCTTGCTCATGTTTCACTACACCCAAGTCCACATGGATGTGCAACAGTCCTTGCCGGTACGGCATAGTCAGACTCTGGGACGTGCTCCATAAAGCGAGGAGTTTCCTAGCATTTACATGATTTCTTATATGATCCATATCATGAGGTTTGACATGCAAATGGGTTTTACGTTGGCTGTCAACCTAACACAATCCTCCTCTTTTACCCTGGCTTGGGACATGCTATTTACAGGCAAACGAATTACCCTAAACAGGCGGAGTTATCGACAACGCTAATTGGGTGAATTATTTTACATTGAATTACAAATCGGTTATGTAGTTCATGACAATTATTAATATGTCAGACAGAAAAATCAACACAAGTTTTGATGGCCTTTTTTTCACTTGACATTTTTCTTTTTCTAAAAGTTCAGAGGTATTTGTAACTGTTAAAAATTATAGGGACTGATAGATAATTTGACAAAAACTCAGACAAAGGTAAATATAATTTGCTCTAAAAAAATTTGTAACGTGAACAAATTTATCCTCGTAGCAAAATTAAGTAACTAGAATATTAATTTGTACATTACAATAATTTAGTGGATTGATGCTATCGATGTAGTAGAAAAAACATTTTTTGGTTTACTGTATTATAAAAATGATTTAATTTGTTATTCTATTTTTTCACACCAGCCATTAAATATAACATATTTTCTCTGTCTCATTTTTAAAAAAACTAATATATATAAGGTATAATACTTAAAATAAATAATTCATTTATTTTTTTATATTTATAATCTTAGTCTTTAAATGTAAATTAATTTTGAATCATATTGTAATTGTATTATTTAAGGTTTAGGACATATAAAAAAAATATATAAATATTTCTCTTATTACTTAGTAACAAAAGGTTAATAACAAAACTCTTTTAATACATCTTTAATTTGAAATGGTGACATATACGAAAGTTTCAAATTTGTTTGGGTTACAAGATGGTAGAAAATAAATATGATACTTGTTTGGCTTACAAGTAAATTTTATTTTACACTTTTTATATTTTCAAAATGAACCAAAATTTTATATAAACACTTGTTTATACCTCATGTAAGATGTAACAACTAATCTACTGACATATTTTTACAATAAAAAAGAAAAACTTTGACAAAATGGAACGTCTTTAACATTATAAAAGATGCGTAGCATGATGACGTGTGTGTTTCTGAAAAGATTTATCCGGCGGGAGTAGAAATGCGGGCAATTGGGCTGGCAATGGATGCTTGGGGTTTCATGGGTCTAATTTGATAAAATAAAAAAAGGGCCAACGAGCAAAACACACAACTTTGCTGCAGTGTCGAACGCTTTTTGGGCAAATTTCTTCACTAAGGGCCTCAAATGGATAATTTTGTCGTTTTTGTTAGTTTTGTTCTTTATCTACATACTGAAATATTATTTTTAATGCACCATTTATAACATTGATCTTGATTCATTTTTTACTTTATTTACATATATATTATTTTAATTCATTCGACGGGTAAAGATTACTCTGTGGGTGCATTTGGCGCGTAGGAATGTGAATAGGTATCTGATTTCTACGATTAAAATTTCCATGCTTGGTACGTACAAGAATATAATAATTTAAACTATTTTATCCTCTGAAAGGAAATCTAAGATTCCTTTAATAAAGATTTATCCATTCCCGGACATAAAGTGCCCCTCATTCCCATTCCCCCACACCATACACTCCATGTGTATCTATCTCTTTTCCCTCTGCAATCATTTTAAATACGAGAACCACAAACATATAAGACGCACACATGTATAGCATAAAGACATTTGAAGGAAATTCAGACAAACATCTCTTTCAGTTTCCTTCCAAATTTACATTAGACATTCATTATACAAAAAAATCACTTTATTTGTTTCAATTAAAAATTATACTTTCCATTTACTTGTCCCTGAGTTCTAAACGTGCATCTTATGTGTTAGTTGAAAGATGCTCACATTTGGCTTAAAAATACATTCTTGTAAAATTTTAAGTCATTTATGAAGTTGAGGTACTACAATGAAATTTTTTGACTTTGAGGAATGGAAAGAGTAATTCTTGGTAAATTGACATTTAAAAAATATAAAATGAAGTTTAGGGACTAATTAATCAAAACTATTTTCAAGTTCAAGTCCAAATGAAAACAAGAAACGTAGTCAAATTGTGGGACCAACAAAGTTTAAATTTTTCTTCTCCATCTACTTGCCTCTGCATTGTAAACGTGCGTACCCATTGTTAAAAATGTGCATCTTATGTGTATGTCAGGTGTTCGAATTTTGCTTACAAATACTATTTTTTTTTTCTTAACATGAGTGAATTCTGTCGAACAATACTTATTACAAAACAAAAAAAGATTATTGATGAGAAAATTTATACAAATTGAAGTAATTTGTTCAAGGGTAATGCACTCAATTGCAGTCAAGCTAGGATTTACTGACCTTTAGGATGGGGAATTCTCGTATTACCTTTAGAGGTGTTGTTTTCAAACCAGGATTTATTGACCGTTAGGATGGGGAATTCTCGTACTATCTTGAGAGGTGTTGTTTTCAAGCTAGGAGTTACTGACTGTTAGGATTGGGAATTCTCGTACTATCTTGAGAGGTGTTTATTTCAAGCCAGGATTTACTAACCGTTGGGGTTAGGAATTCTCGTACTATTTTGAGAGGCGTTGTTTTCAAGTCAGGATTTACTGACCGGTTGGATTGGGTATTCTTGTTCTATCTTTAGAGGTGTTATTTTCAAGCCAATTATTGACCATTAGGATTGGGAATTCTTGTACTATTTTGAGAGCTGTTGTTTTCAAGCTAATTACTGAATGTTGGGATTAGGAATTCTTTTAATATCTTGAGAAGTGTGGTTTTCAAACTAGGATTTACTGACCGTTAGGATTGATAATTCTTGTACTATCTTGAAATGTGTTGTTTTCAAGCCAGGATTTACTGATGAGGGTATCCCAAGTCCACAGACAAGTAAGTCCGGAGAAGCTGAGGAGGTTCGGGTTCTACACCAAGGCCCAACAATGCTTCAGGATCTAAGTCCATATCAAAGGGATCCACTTGTAGATATCATTGGGCCAATGACCAGAAGCAGAGCAAAGAAGGTTCAAGAGACACTCAACAACCTTGTACAAGCTTGCCGCCAGGATGCCCAATTGATAGTAGAAGCCAACGCCTTGGAGAACAAAGCCGGAAAGGTTCAAATTGCAACTCTCCTTACAATTCTTGAAGAAGAGGCGCAATTCCCTAATCCACAATGAAGAGAAGGTTGTTTCTTGAAGTTCTTGAAGACGCCGGAAGGTTCTTGGACTTTAAAGAAACATTTCTTGAAGTTCTTGGTTTTTATTAAAAAAATCTTGAATTTCATACTTTGCAGAATCTTGAAAATCTTGAAAATCTTGATTCCGAAATGATTCCGGGAGGTTCCAGAAGATTCCAGAAGCTCCCTACACCATTCCATCATGCGCCATCAACAATTGGGCCGACCCAACTCATGGAGTCCATTCCACCTCATCAAAAGTCGGCCAGCCCAACAAAGAAGCCCACACGGCCAGACCTAGTCCATTAGTGTTGGAAATTAAGGGTTAGGGTTTGGGGGAAAATAAGGGTTTGTGCATGTTCCCTATTTTGCCCTTAGTTTATTAGTTTCCAAAAAGGATCCCTTCTTGATCTCCTTTTTGGAGTAGGATTTTTATTCCTTTTCCTTCTTGTTTTTAACTTGTAATTTTCGGCTGCCACTAAACTTAAAGGTGACCGAAATTTCCTTTTCTTTTACCATTACCCACTTCTTTCAGGTTTTGGTATTGTAAAGGAAATCAATCTCTTGATTGGTTTCCAATTCTAATTCTTTTCCTACTCTTTTTAGGTAGAATTTTCGGCTGCTCTTTGCCTATAAATAGGCAGCCGAAACTCCATAATAAAACAAGTATTCAGATCTTAAAACTATTAGTTTGAGTACTCTCCCTTTATTGCTTTATGTATTTTGCATGCTTGTAATTTATATATTGAATGAAACTTAGCTTAATTAGGTTAATTGCTCTACCTAATTAAATTCACATGTTTCAACTCTTTCTTACTTGGTTCGAATTCTTAAGTAAATTAGCCTAGGTTAGTTTATTTTTGTTCTCTGGATTTCGGGTAAGTAAAGAGCCAATACGAGCTACGCCACTTAATCAAACTTTCCGGGCAACTTCATCCGCATGTGTACAACCGTCCACATCATTTACTGACCATTAGGATTGAGAATTCTCAATTACAGTCAATGCTGTTACATTCATAAAAATATAAAATCACCAATTACACCTCATAAATATTCAATTAATAAGAGATAACAATATTTTTTCATTTATAGATCCTTAATCATATTATATTTGATAATGTAGGATATATGATACGCATAAGTATGTTTCAAGTCATGAGATTAGAGTAAAACAAATATTAGGGAAACTATATTTTTCTTCATCACATTTTCCCTTTTCTTCTTCTTCTTCTCTACTAGTACTTTCAAAAGACTGATTATAATCAAACATTTCTTTTGGTTTCCTTCCAAATTTTCAACTATAGACATTCATCGTACTTAAAATTTACTTTAGTTCCCTTTTTTTTTTTTAAATATAACTGTTCCTGAGTTATAAACTTGCGTCTTAAGTGCTAGTTGACAAATGTTCTAATTCGGCTTATAAATACATTTTTGTAAAATTTTAAGTCGTTTATGATTGCTGAGATACGACAATGAATGTTTTTTAGTTAATTAATGGAATGAGTAATTCTCACTATAATAGTCTCTAAACTTCAAACATCGACGTGCGTCCCCAATGTTAAAAATGTGCATCTAACGTGTATGTCAAGTGCTCAAATTTTGACTAAAAGTACATTTTGGACCCAAATTTACCCAAATTAAATTTTTTTCCCAAATATGTTTCATTTAACAAATTTTAATGCAAAAAATTAGAGAAATTAAACCATAATTTTCTTCATCACATTTTCCCTTCTCTTCTTCTACTTCTCCACGTTATTTAATTTCTAGTATTTTCAAAGGCTTGATTATAGCTTTAATCATGGAAAATCACAATGAATTGAGCAACACAAATTTGTCCTCAGAATTGGTTCAGCCATCTCTCCTGAGCCAACAAAAAATAAACGACGTCATTAGGGAATAAACTTCGTCTTCCCAATGAGCGATCCTTAATCCACGAGGAGAGCTTCACAGAGTACAACATTCCCAATATTGTAAGTACTTTTCATTGATATTTCTAGTTTAAAATTTTATTTTTATAAGTCGCACATTTTATGTGCCATGTGCACCCTCTATCGTTGAATTATAAAATTCATGTTTCTAACTTTTAGAAACTTGACTTTTTTAAGAAACACGACTCTTGTAATGAACGAAAAAGATATTACTTGAGCAAAGCTCAAAAATTTTGTAGGCACAGAAACACAATATAGCGACTGCGATGAATTTAATACCTCAACAAGTTAAACAAGATGACCATACAACAATTATTATTGAAGTTGAATGAGAAAGTAATTAATTATATATTCTTACTAACATGCTTTTCATAAGAACTTTTGGTCAATGACCATTTGAAAATATAAATAAAAATCTAGGAACTAATTAATCAATACTATTTTCAAGTTCAGGGACTAAAGAGTTCAAGTCAAAATTAAGGGAAATATTGAGTGAGTTAGTCGAACAAAAACTAGAAATAGAGTGAAATTGTGGGACCAACAAAGTTTAAATTTTCACTTTGCATCTACTGCCCATGAATTATAAATATATGTCACCAATATTAAAAACCTGCATCTTGCGTGTTTGTTGGTACTCAAATTTTGCATAAAAATACATTTTCAACCATTTAAAAAATGTTTGCAAAGTTGAGGACTGACTATATCTTTTTAATTTGCGGAACATACGAGAGAGGGATTGGGGATTCAAATTTAGGAAGCTTACAGAGTTTAAAAAAAAAAATTGCTAGGTAGACCGTCTTTCACTTGATTTTTTTCATTGGTAATAATATGCACATTTACGGCACATAAGATGCACATTTATGGCACAAAAAATATACATTTACAGACATAAGATGCACATTCACAACGCATAAGAAGCACATTTACATAATATTATAAAAGATGCGGAGCATGATGACGTGCATGACATGTGCGTTTCTAAAAAGTTTGACCGGCGGAAGTAGAAATGAGGCCAACTTGGTTGGCAATGGATGCTTGGGTTTCGTGAGTCTAGTTTGATGAAGAACGGCCAACAAGCAAAACACGCAACTTTGTTGCAACGTCTGATGCTTTTTGTGCGATTCCTTTCTTTAGGGCTGCAAACAGACAATTTTGTCATTTTTGTTAGTTTTTTATTTAGCTACATCTTTTTAATAGAATATTATTTTTAATGCACCATTTATAGCATTGATCCTTCTTCCTTTATTACTTTCTTCAAATACAGTATATTGTTTTTATTCGGCCCACGGTTCAAGATTACTCTTTGTATTTATCTCTTTTCCCTTTGCAACCATGTCAATAATATAAGCATCTTCTAAAGAGCTCATAACACACACACATGTATAGCACAAAGACATTTGATGGTAATTAAAATTGCAGTCAAATGTCTCCTTTAGTTCCTTCAAAATTTACAATTACATTCACTAAACCAAAAAACAATTCACTTTATTTTCGTCTATGACAAATTTTACTTTCCATTTATTTGCCCCTGCGTTATAAAGATGCGTCTTATGTGCTAGTTGAAGGATGCTTAAATTTGGCTTAAAAATTCATTTTTGTAAAGCTTTAAATTGTTTATGATGTTGAGATACTACAATGAAATTTTTTTATTTTGAGGAATGGAAAGAGTAATTCTTCAAAAAATTATCATTTAAAATACATAAATTGAAGTTTAAGGACTAATTAATCAAAACTATTTTCAAGTTCAGGGACCACGAAGTTCAGGTCCAAATGAAACAAGAAACGTAGTAAAATTGTGCGACCAACAAAGTTTAAATTTTCATTCTCCATCTACTTGCCTCTAAATTGTAAACGTACATTTCCATTGTTAAAAACGTGCATCTTGAGTGTATATGTGATGTTCAAATTGTCTAAAACTACTTCTTCCTTTTCTAACCTGTGTGAATTTCTCTCGAACAATACTTATTACACAACAAATAAGGATTATTGATAGAAGTTTATACAAATTGAAGTAATTTGTTTTAGAGCAATGCACTCAATTGTAGTTAATGCCGTTACATTCATACAAAGATAAAATCTCTAATTACACCTCATAAATATTCAATTAATAAGATGTAACAATATATTTTCATTTATAAATCATTAATCATATTATATTTGATAATGTAGGATATATGATTCGCATAAATATGTTTCAAGTCATAAGATTAGAGTAAAACGAATATTAGAGAAATCATATTTTTCTTCATCACATTTTCCCTCCTCTTTTTCTTCTTCTCTGCAATATTTAATTTCTAGTACTTTCAAAGATTTGATTATAATTGAACAACTCTTTTTTGTTTCCTTCCAAATTTTCAATTAGACATTCATTATACTGAAAATTTCACTTTAGTTCCTTTTATCACAAATAGTATTTTTCATTTACTATCCCTGAGTTATAAATTTGCATCTTACGTGCTAGTTAAAGCCTTGAAGGATGCTCATATTCGGCTTAAAAATACATATTTGTAAAAATTTAAGTCGTTTATGATTGTTGAGATACTACACTAAAATTTTTAAATTGAAGGAATGGAAAGAGTAATTCTCATTACAATAGTCTCTAAACTTCTGCATCTTGCGTGTATGTGAAGTGCTCAAATTTTGCGTAAAAAATACAATTTGGACCCAACTTGAGCCAAATTAATTTTTGTTCTCAAATATGCTTTATTTTGAACAAATTAAATACAAAAAAGATTAGAGAAATCATGTTTTTCTTTCATAAATTTTCCCTTCTCTTCTGCTTCTATGTGTTATTTAATTTCTAGCATTTTCAAAGAATTGATTACAATAATCATCATGGAAAACCACCATGAATTGAGCAACGTAAATCTTGTCCTTGAAATTGGTTCAGCCAATCCTCTCTTGAGCGGCTGAGCCAATGAAAAAGAAATGACGTCGTTAGAGATAGAAACTTCGTCTTCCCAATAAGCAATCCTTAATTCCTAAGAACAGCTTCAAAGAGTACAACATTCCCAATACTGTAAGTATTTTTCTTCGATCTTTCTAGTTTAAAGTTTTTATTTTTATGAGTCGACATTTTATGTGCGTTATGTACACCCTCTATCTGTTGAATTATGAAAGCCATGTTTCTAATTTATTAAAAACTTGAATCTTTTACGAAACACTACTCTTGTAATGAACATAAAAAGTATACTTGAGCAAAACTGAAAAATTTTGTAGGCACAGAAACACTATCTGGCAACTGCATTGAATCTGATGCCTCAACAAGTTGAATAAGATGACTTTGTATAACAATTATTATTGAAGTTGTATGAAAAAGTAATTCATTATAGACTCTCACTAACATGCTTTTCATAAGAATTTTGGTCAATGACCATTTTAAAATGTTAAATGAAATTTAGGGACTATTTAATCAAAGCTATTTTCAAGCCTTCAAGTCAAAATTAATGGACTATTGAGTGAGTTACTAGAACAAAACAAGAAATGAAGTAAAATTGTGAGACCAATAAAATTTAAATTTTCACTTTGTATTTACTGCCCCTAAATTATAAATTTGCATTCTCAATGTTAAAAATGTTTTTAACTTTATGGGTGCTCAAATTTTTCCTAATAGTACAGTTTTGACCATTTAAAAACTGTTTGCAAAGTTGAGAAATGACTATATCTTTTTAATTTGAGGAACATAAGAGAGAGGGAGAGGGTGATTCAAATTTAGAAAGGTTACAAAGTTTTTTGTTTAATTTTAAAAATGCTACATAGACAGTTTCTTTCTTAAAAAATTGCTCATGTTCAACTCTTTTTTTTTGTTGTTGGTAATAATATGAACATTTACGGCACATAAGATGCACATTTACAGCACATAAGATGCACATTTATAGCACAAGACTAGTAGACAGAAACTAAAATCTTGTATTAATAGTTCTCTTTCTTGTTTCTTTCAAAATTTAAACTCATGGAAAAAAAAAAAAAAAGAAGAAGATATTGACTGAAATTTTCCCTATTTATGCTGTTACTCTTTTAATGTAAAGTGTAAAAAATTAGTAATTTTTTGAATAGAACAACGATACTTTTAGAGAAAACTCAGAGTAAATATTTTTCTTGGAGACAGACATGACATCTACATGGGAGAAAATGATTGGACAGTTAAAAAAAAACTACCTAGTTATGCTTAGAAAGAAATTTCACTACCGCAATTATCTTGTTTAACAATGTCGTTGGATGTGACTTGCTTCCTTTTGAAGTAAGGATTGTCTTTTCGTGAACATGGTGAGTTAGAGAGTTATTTTAATAAAGATCATTTTAAGGAATTGCTTAAATGGTGGAGTTAATGAAATGAAGAGGTTTACGAAGTTGCTAATCAAAATGCTCCTAAAATAATATATTTGATTCCTCAATCATTCAAAAGCAATTAGCAAACACTTGGGGTTCATAAATCACACTTGACATAATCAATGATAGCAAGAACAAAGTTTTTACTTTGATAGTTGATGAGTCTTGACGCTGCAATGAAGGAGCAAAAGAGAGTTGCTTTGAGATATGCAAACAAAAATTAAGATTGAGTAATTTATTGTAATTAAGCATGTGTTTAATTCTATTTCTCATTCTTTGAAAAATGCTATTGATGCGTTATTCATCCTACATGATTTATCATTTTCCAGATTGAGAGGCTAAATATATGATATAATTTCAAAGATGTAGGGTGAATTGTTAGGGTTGAAGGCTCTCATACTACAAAAAAAAAATCCATATGTCATAAATGATTATTTTTTTCTCACCAACTTCAGTTGAATATTATTGTTGCTACTATCAATGAAAACATTTTGTAAAATATCTTTTTATATATGTATACTACTACAGCGACATTTATCAAAACCTATTTTTAGGGCTATATAAATCGGTTATTTGAGTTTTTGAACATGTATTAATGCTTTAGATGCTAAAAAATGAACATGCAAAACCAATTATAGAACAAAATTTTAAAACTCAAACGAAAATGTTTAGCGGAACATGTTTAAAAGAAGTGCGCAACTTATTTAAGTCTGTTTTGGAAAAAGGCAGTTCCATTAACGTAAACGAAACATGTTTAGCAAAAATGGGCTTACAAGAATGGCGTAATTTATTAAACCTATTTAGGATTAAAAAAAAATTTAAAATTATATTTCTAACTAAACAATAATAATCTTTTAAACTCATTTCTCACCAAATCAGGATTTAAAAGTTTTAAATTTTATTCATAAAAAATATTGCTGGAATTTTACATGTACAAACAATCTATACGTAGAACACAAATGCACATCCAAAAACAGTTTACTTGAATAACCAAAAATCACCAATGCAAGATCTCGTAATTTTGCCCTAAGGTTAGCCGTAGGTTTTTATTTTCTTATGTAAATTATTTTAAATTTCAAAAATATGTATAATTATGAACTTTTATGATTTTTTTTTATTTTTTGAGAATTTTAACGATTGAAGCATTATTTTTAGATCATAGATTTTTAATGTTTAAATTAGGATTAAGATGTTAGGAATAATGATATAATTATGTTTAAATAATATGTGACAAAGTAATTAAGTAATAAAACAAAGAAATTAGAAAATAATGAAAAATCATAAAAATAAGGACAGAGCGGTTTTACCCAGTCCTAGAGCAGGCAACACGGATCCAACTACCTAAAGGAGCGGTTTTACGCAGTCCTAAAGCGGGTAAAACTGATCTAACGATAGGAGAAAATATCTGATCGCCTGAAATAGCGGTTTTACCTAGTCCTATAGTGGGTGAAACTAATCCTAGAAAGCTGACAAAAATGATCAGACCGGTTTTACCCATTCTTAGAACTGGTAAAACCGATCGAAGACCGATTTTACCACCCTTTGAGCGGGTAAAATCGATCAGGTGCTGGAGTTGAAAAAAAATATATTTTCTCAAGGAAAGCTATGACCTAGGGGTCTAGCCTTCTAGGTTTTGGATTGTTAGGCGGCCTGGGAGTATAAATAGACTCCTTTTTCGTCATCACAATTCATCAAACCAACACAATCAAAATCAAAAAAAGGGAGAAAGGAAAGAAAGGAGAAATAAGAAGAGAAGGAAGGAAAACTAGGAAAGGAAGGCCTTTTGAGTTGGAATTTGGATTCCACAACGTGGATTTCGTGTTAGGGAACCTTAGGAATGTAAAGGTAACAAATTCTACTCACTTTTCATGTCAGGATTTAGAGAAAAGATGCATGAAAATGGAAAAATGAAGTTTTTAAGTTTTCCTAGGATTTTGATCCAAATCTTTAAGTTTTAACATTGATTTTATGTTATGGATTGATAGGAATGTTGCATGAGTATTGTAGGAATGATTTTGAGCAAAAAGAGTCAAAGAAAAATATGTTTTATGGATATTTTGATCAAAACCCGAAGCTAAAAAGTTGAAGAAAAGATTTTCTGGGCACGATCAGTTTTAACAGATCCAAAGGCGAATAAACCAATCCTTGCTCAAGAAATTCGGGTAAAACTGACTCTGGAACGGGCAAAATCGCTATTTGGTATTTCTGGAAATTTTAGAGCTGTTTTAACCGACACAAAAGCAGGTAAAACCGATTCGAGCGGTTTTAACCGATCTAAAGGATGGCAAAACTGATCTTCAGGCTAGGAAAAAGTTATCATCGGTTTTTCAGATCATTTTGCGGGTAAAACCGATCGTTTTCTTAAAATTTGGATATTTGCAAAATTTACTTAAAACCTTTCATGATTCTTTTTTGTTGATTAATTCATTTTACTTATATATGTAACTAAGGTTAAGAAACACTTAAAGATTATAGATATTGAAAGTGGGAATTCTTATAACCCTAGGAAGTCAAAATTTATCTAGAATAGGATAGAAACTGAAACTCCCGAAATTTATAAATTACAGATCATTGGAAAAGTAGTGAGCATGCATCTTTGGACTGAGGTGAGTTTATCACTGAAAATGAATACTATTTTAATACAATTAATAATTGAACTTGCATTGAACTGAATGGTGTGACATGTTTTATACGCTTTCGAAAAACATTTGAAATGTTTTTGTTTTTAAACTACCAGTTGTGTTTACTTACCGGCTGGAATGCATATGTACTTGTTATGCTTCAGTTGTACTTTTTTTGTGCACTGAATCTGTTATATGGACATGAGTTATGTTAGATCTATTATGTGTAATGCAATTTGATCCTACGAGCCAGCGTAGAGCTTGGTCATCTGGATTATCTGCGTTCCTGATGTCTAAATCAGTCCCGAACACAGGGGCCCATATATGTCTGTATCTATTTGGGAGTGGCTAACGATATGAGATGATATGATCTGATATGAATATGCGTGTGAGGTGAACTGGCTAGTTCGTTTATCGTTCAACTTGAACTTTAATGACTATCCTTCATTCTCGATATATGTCTGTGAATCATGCATGAGTCATGGCTACTATATGATAGGATTTGCCTGAATTATATGCATGGATAATTTATGCAACTCAGTAAATGTTTGCGAAAACGGTGGACTCTCACTGGGCAAGGGCTTATTCCATTTTCTTGTTTTGTTTTCTGTTTTCTAATATTTTGTTACAAATCCTTGGTATGAAGATGACTTTGCTCATTTCTAATACTAGGATGAGGCTGCATGAGGGCCGAATCTATTATATTATCCAAGTAGGATTACATAATAATGTTATAGTTAAGCTTCCGCTTTTGTATTAGGAACTGATGTATGTACATTAAGGTTTGCAGTTTATAATAAAAGCATGTTTTAGTCTCTTTTCTGTATGACATCCTGGTGCGAACTAGGCAGGCATCCGGTGAAACCAACCCCTTGTATGCGAGGTGGTGAATCTAGCGTGTTATAGTTGTGGTATCAGAGCGTTTAGACTTGGAATAGATAGAAAGGCTATAAAAACTTGAAAACCCGAGGCATATAGAAACCTTTAAGAATGCATAATAGGGAATGTAGATACCTTTGCTATGAATTACATTATGTCATTAAGTTTCTGGATATGTGTTTAAGAAAGAAATAACATGTACCTTTTGCATAAAACTGATATATTCTTAATTATGGCTATATGCCCGTTATGGATGAAGATGAGTTACAAGTTTTGGAATGCTGTCGACCTATATTCTATAGATATTCTTTGGATACGTAAAGAGAGATGTATGCACCTCTTTTAGAACATACAGGAGCAGGACCTAAGTGCAGGAAGTCTTTCCCCAACAGGATCGTTTGTACTATAGAAGACAAGAGAAACATATGAACTAAATATAACTGCTATTGAGGATAAATTAACTAGGAAAGACCAACAGTTAGCAGAAACTCAGCGTGCCCTAGTACAAGCTCATGCTAGAAATAAAATATATAAAAGAAAGATGGAATGACAGCGAGGAAATAGAGGGTACAGTCCTATCCTAAACTATTTGATATTCAAAACACTCACCTGAGGAGGATAGTTCAGGATGAGCACATGTTGAGCCAAGAAGCTTTAAGGGATATGGAATTAGCCTGTAGCCATCTTTCTGAATGGGCCACTATAGCGATGAAAGAACCCACCCGGAGAATGTAGGAAATGTAAAATCAAATATACAAGTACTTCATTCCTTGATCCATACTGAACTAAGGGGGTTGAACAGAAATTAGGAGTTGCGGAAGGACCAGTACCAGTAGGAAGCCCAGATTCTGTTGATCGGAGCAATATAGTTTGAGGTCGTTTTTCGGGCTATGAAGCAGATATATCAGGGAGTCTTTTTGGTCAGGAATTAGCCAAGAAAGAAACTTTTATGTGTATATTATGTGTGTTATAAAAGCTTATAGTATTGTAGGAATAATGAAATAAGATGGATAGTGACGAGTTCTATTTGTATATGTTTTGTTTAAATGAAAGTTGTGCTGTTTTATGTTTTAATATGATTGTTTCCCCCCAAATGAACTTTTACATTTCCTTTTCATCTATATACATTATACTTAGATTTACTTTTAGTACCCAAAGATAGAATCCTAAAAAGATTGAATTGAGAGGATAAAGGGCGTAGATACTTAGATTTACTTTTGAACTGTTGTAGGGAACATGCAATGGAACCCAAGAGAGAAGATGTTAACATTGGCCAAGGACAGGCCGAAGTAGAAAATGATGAAATGGAACAAGAACAAGATTATCAGGGGCAAGAAAAACCAAGACTACAACACTTTACTGGCCAGGTTACTACCATGTTACAACTAGTAACCAACGTTATAACTAGGAGAGAGAGGACAAGGTGAACCCCATCGTCGAGTTGAGATACAGGATGTAGCCTTAGAAAGGTTTCATAAGTTCTATCTGCCCAAGTTTAATGGCAAAATGGGGTAGCAGAGAATTGGCTAGAAGTAATGAAGACAAAATTTTCATGCTTTGGATTAGTCCGAAGAGCGAAAGGTGAACTTTGTAGTATTCCAGCTAGACAAGGACGCCACGGACTGGTGGACCCTAGTTCAAACAAAGTGGGATAATAGCCGAACCCCTAAGACATGGGAGAACTTTGCACTTGAGTTTAAGGCAAAGTATATCCCTGTAATTGTGCAGGAGAAGTGGGAGAATGCATTCATAGGTCTACAACAGGGGATGATGACTGTATCCGTGTACGAGGCTAAGTTTACCCTGCTTTCTAACTATGTAGGAGCCTTAGTTAATACTGACGAGCAAAGGAAGAAAAGGTTTATTCGGGGACTTAGAACAGAGCTGTGGGAAGCATTGGCTACATCTCTCCATGGATCATATGTGGAGACAGTAGAGAGTGCTCAAAGGGTAGAAGAAGTAAAGCTAGCAACCTGAGAGGGGCACATGCAGAGGCAGACCAACCGGAATATGGCATGTGGACCTCAGAGGAACTTCAATCTTGCATTTGCTAGAAACCAAACCCGTAGGGTCATTCATGGACAAGGCCCTAGAGGAGTAGGACCTGTGCGTACCCCTACTGTACCTCCTATTTGATGTACTTTCTGTGGTTGAACGAGACACGAAGAGAAAAACTTTTGGAAGAAGGAAACCGCTGCTTTGCATGCGGTAGTTGTGATCACCAAATCAGTCAATGTCCAAAAAGGAACCCAGACACCGGTGCTGGAGCTGGACCATCTCGACTAGCTGGCCGACCTTAGTAGAGGAATGCTGGTGGAAACGGAAATAACCTCGAGTTCCCACTCGAGTCTTTGCCATATAAGACACTGAAGCTCCACCCAGCACGGATGTGATTGAACGTACTTTTTCAATACTTGGTGGGTTAGCTAATGTTTTAATTTATCCTAGTTCTACGCATTCCTTTATTAGTGTTAATTTTCTTACTACTTTGGATCATAAAACTAAAAGCTTACCTTATGCTTTAGAAGTTAGTACACCCACTAGTAACAATAAGCTTATTACGAATCAAGTAAGGAAAGGGTGTAAACTTGAGATAAATGGAAAACCCTTGTTAGTAGATTTAATTTTATTGCCTTTATAAGGGTATAAAGTTATACTAGGAATGGATTGGTTATCAAAGTAAATGCACAATTAGATTGTCGAACCAAGACTCTTAAGCTACATCCACAAGGAGAGCCTGAGATTAAGGTAAACATATCAATAAGAGGTAAAGGAGTTGTAGCTATCTCTGGAATTAAAGCTAGTAAACTCTTACTCAAAGGAGCTACAGGGTACCTAGCCTACCTGATTAACCATCCAACAGAACAAGCCAAAGCCGAGACCATTCCAGTAATTAGGGATTACCAGGAAGTTTTCCCGGAGGAATTAGCTTCATTACCTCTCGAGCGAGAGATTGGATTCACAATTGACCTAACCATAGGAGCGACTCCGATATCTAAATCACCCCACATAATGGCTCCGATAGAGTTGCAAGAACTAAAAACTCAATGCCAGGAGTTGTTGTCTCAAGGATTTATTTGGCCTAGTACATCCCCGTAGGGAGCCCCAGTACTATTTGTAAAGAAGAAGTACGGAACATTGAGACTGTGTATAGATTATCGAGGATTGAATGATGTTACGGTGAAAAACAAGTATCCCTTACCTATGATAGATGAACATTTTGACCAACTACAAGGAGCCGTAGTCTTTTCCAAATTTGACTTACGGCAGGGATATTATCAGCTTAGGATCTGGGAAGAAAATATAGCTAAAACTGCCTTTAATTCCCGATATGGGCATTTTGAATTCTTAGTAATGCCTTTTGGTCTAATGTACACTCCGGCTGCATTCATTGACTTAATGCACCGTGTTTTTCGACCATATCTGGAGTAGATTGTAGTAATATTTATAGACGATATCTTAGTCTATTCCAAATCGACTGAAGAACACGAGAAAATTTAAGGATAGTACTCCAAACCTTGATGGAACACAAATTATATGCTAAGTTAAACAAATGTCAATTCTGGTTAGATCGAGTAGTTTTCCTAGGTCATGTTATTTCTAAAGATGGGATAGCTGTAGATCCGACCAAAGTAGAAGCCATGACCAAATGGAAACAACCCAGTAATGTAACGGAGATTCGTAGTTTCTTAGGATTGGCTGGATATTATCGACGTTATATCAAGTTCGAGTGGAATTTCAAAGCCTAGTTATGCTTTTAGGAATTGAAAAGGAGACTAATCACATTCCCGATCCTTACCTTACCTTCAGGGAAGGATAATTTTGTAGTTTACACCGATGCATCTTTGGAAGGATTAGGTTGTGTCCTGATGCAAAATGGACAAGTAGTTGCCTATGCCTCAAGACAACTTAAACCTTATGAGGAAAATTACCCGACCCATGACATAGAATTAGCCACTATAATTTTTGCTATTAAGAAATGGCAACACTGCCTCTATGGTGTGACCTTTGAAAGCTTTACAAATTATAAGAATCTTAGGTATCTATTTTCGCAGAAAGATTTGAACCTGCAATAACGACGATGGATAGAATTCCTAGATGACTATGACTTTAGTATTAAGTGTCACCCTTGAAAAGCTAACATAGTAGCTGATGCGCTTAGCAAGAAAGTGTATGTAGCTAGACTCTGAGCCACAGAAATAGACATGGTAGCTAAGTTTGATGATTGGAAAAATAATGTGAAAGGAAACCAGATAATCATTTCCAACATTAGTATCCAATCTACTTTACCGCTTGAAATTAAGAAAGCTCAGTTGAAGGACGCCTCATTGGCAAAGAGGATGGAAAAGGCTGCAAAAGGATAATTACCCGAATAAACTCTAAAAGAAGATGAAATTCTAAGATTTAGGAACAGAGTGTATCTACCCCAGAACCCCGACGTAATAAGAAGAATTCTGGAATAAGCTCATAGCACTCGATACACGCTACATCCTGGAAATACTAAAATGTATCGAGATTTGAAGCAATTATATTGCTGATACGACATGAAGAAAGACAGCGCTCAGTATATAGCAACTTGTTTAACTTGCCAGTAGGTGAAAGCCGAACATCAACAACCATCTGGTCTGTTGCAACCTTTACCTATACATGAGTGAAAATGGGAGGAGCATATAACCATGGACTTTGTGTCGAGTCTACCACGAACTCAAAAGGGACACGATGCCATTTGGGTCGTCATGGATCACCTTACAAAGACTGCGCATTTCCTTCCTATGAACATGAGAGATCTTTTAGAAAAACTAGCTCGACTCTACATAAGGGAGATTGTTAAACTTCATGAAGTTCCACTGAGCATAATGTCGAATAGAGACCTTAGATTTACGTCACGACTTTGGAAGCGATTACAAGAAACACTAGGTACTAGGTTAAGCATGAGCATCGCGTCGCACCCATAATCTGATGGACAATCGGAACAAACTATACTTTAGAAGACATGCTTAGAACCTGTGTTACAGATTTTGGTAGAAATTGGAATAGTCATTTTCCATAAGTGGAATTTTCCTATAACAATAGCTACTAATATTTTATTGGAATGAAGCCCTATGAAGTGTTGTATGGACGAAAATGCCGATCTCTACTTTTCTGGAATGAAGCGGGAGGAAAAAAATCACTTCCCGACAATGAAATTCCTTTAGTAGAAGAAGCCTACAAAAAAGTTAAGTTGTTTCGGCAACGTCTGCTAATGGCTCAGAGTAGGCAAAAGAGTAATGCTGATAATCGCTGCAAGGATATAGAATTTGAGGTAGGAGATAAGGTTTTTCTCAAATTTACCCCCCAAAAAGGATTAATTCAGCAAGGAGAGAAGGGAAGTTAAGTCCAGGCTACACTAGACCATTTGAGATCATTAAGAGAATAGGCCCGGTTGCTTATCAGTTAGACTTCCCAACCCAATTAGAAAGAATGCACAATGTATTCCACATATCACTTCTCAATAAATATCACCCTGATCCAAGCCATGTGATATGACACGAAGAACTAGAGTTAAACAAGAAAATGGTATATGCAGAGAAGCCCGTCAATATTTTGGATTGACGGACAAAGACATTAAGGAATAAGGAAATTTCCTTGGTATTGGTGCAATGGAATCACCATGGAATTAAAGAGACTATCTATAAAACAGAAGAAAGATATGTGGCAGAAGTATCCTGAGCTATTCAAGGAATAATTTCGATGACGAAATTTAGCAAGGGGCAAAGGATGTGAGATCTTGTAATTTTGCCCTAGGATTAGCCGTAGGTTTGTATTTTTTTACGTAAATTATTTTAAAATTTTTAAAAATATGTATAGTTATGAACTTGTGTGATTTTTTTTCGAATTTTAATGAATGCATAATTACTTTTGGATCATAGATTTTTATCTTTAAGTTAGTATTAAGATGTTAGGAATAAGTTTAGAATTATGTTTAAATAATATGTTATAAACTAATTAAGTAATAAAAACAAAGAAATTAGAAATAAATGAAAAATCGTAAAAATAAGGACGGAGCGGTTTTACCTAGTCCTGGAGCAGGTAAAACCGATCCGACTGCCTAAAAAAAACAATTTTACCCAGTCCTGAAGCTGGTAAAATCGATCCAACGGAAGGAGAAAATATCTGACCGCCTGAAATAGCGATTTTACCCAGTCCTGGAGCAGGTGAAACCGATTCTAGGAAGCTGACAAAAATGATCAAATCAGTTTTACCCAGTCCTAGAGAGGGTAAAACTGATCGGAAACCGATTTTACCCAGCCTTTGAGCGGATAAAACCTATCGGGTGCTGGAGTTAAAAATATATATTTTCTCAAGGAAAGCTATGACGTAGGGGTCTAGCCTCCTAGCTTTTGGATTGTTAGGCGGTCTGGGAGTATAGATCCTTTTGTCCTCACAATTCATCAAACCTACACAATCAAAATCAAAAAGAGGGAGAAAGAGAGAGAAAGGAAAGGAATGAGAAATAAGAAGAGAAGGAAGGAAAACTAGGAAAGGAAGGCCTTTGGAGATGGAATTTGGATTCCATAACATGGATTTCGTGTTAGGAAACCTCAAGAATGTAAAAGTAATGAATTCTACTCACTTATCACGTTAGGATTTAGAGAAAATATGCTTGAAAAAGAAAAAAATGAAGTTTGTAAGTCTTCTTAGGATTTTGATCCAAATCTTTAAGTTTTAACGTTGATTTTATGTTATGGATTGATAAGAATGTTGCATGAGTAGTGTAGGAATGATTTTGAGCAAAAACAATCAAAGAAAAACATGTTTATGGATATTTTGATCAAAGCCCGAAGCTAAAAACTTGAAGAAAAGATTTTATGGGCACGATCAGTTTTAACAGATCCAAATGCTAGTAAAACTGAGCCTTGCTCAAGAAATTCAGGTAAACCGACTCTGGAACGGGGAAAACCGCTATTTAGAATTTCTGGACATTATTGAGTGGTTTTAACTGCTCTACAAGTGGGTCAAACCGATCCGAGCGATTTTAACCGATCTGAAGGTGGGTAAAATCGATCTTCAGGCTGGGAAAAAGTTTTGATTGGTTTTTCCCGATCATTTTGTGGGTAAAACCGATCGTATTCTGAAAATTCAGATTAGCGGCAAATGGAGTCCGGCTACGGGTTAAGTTGCAGATTTGAAGGGGAAGACAACAGCAGATGTAGACAGCACCGGGCAGATCTGATCCGTCGGAGAGGACAGAACCATATCTGATAATAGTAGCGTCTGGTCGGTCGAGTTGCTGGCGACGATGGCTGGGATCAAGATTGTATGGAGAAGTCACAATCTCCCTCTTCGTTGCTACCATTATAGCTGTTTTTTTTTTCCTTTTTTAGTATTGTAAGTTTGTAATGAAAGGGTATTTTCTTTCTTGCTTTAGCAAAGTTTTTCTTTTTTGGGCAGAATTGTTTCTTTTCATGATTTTCAAATGTTTGTGATGTTTTAATGGTATTTTATGCTGGGTTGATTGTGATTAATGGGGTGATGATGGCGGTAGTGGTGGTGGAGCTGCTGCTGCTGATGGCGGTAGTGGTTGTGGTCTGAATACGGGAATGGAGGTTGATGATGAGGTTGATAATGATGAATGCGGAATGTTGATTAGTTAGGTTTTTAGGGTTGTAATAAGCAATAAGTAAAATAAAACTTTAAAAAAAAAAAAAAACTTAAAAGCTCATAATAAAACAAGCCTATAAAATTTATTTATTATAAAATGAAAAATATAACCTTCACCCCATTAAACATAACAGAAATTTCAAACGTTACAGATTTCGGAAAAACATAGGGGTCATTAGAAGCTTTTTTTTATTTTTTATAAGGGGGTTATCAGTAACTTTCAAAAACCACATGGGGATTATGAGGAGTTTACCCTTTAAAGTTTGAAAACTTGACTTATTGTCTAAAAGATACAAAAGAAGAAAATCTATATAGAAAAAATAAGAGAGAATTTACAAAATAAATAAAGAAGAAAGAAACCAAAGGAAGAAGAAAGGGAAGAAAAAAAAGATATAATGAAAAAACAGAATTTAAGAATTTGTAGTAAGAGCATATATGTCATTTCATGAGTTGACTCTTATCTTTAATAAAAAATTTAACAGTTACCAGTTTAGGCAAATCATGAGAGGGTTGTTTGTTGCTTAATAAACCATAAGGGGTATAGTTGGTAAGTTTCCCAAACCACATCGGAGTTTTTAGTACTTAACCCTAAGGGTGCGTTTGGTGCACAGGAATGGGAATGGGGGAAACGGGAACGTGATTCGCTGGATTAAAATTACTGCGTTTGGTTGGCATAAATAGGAAATGTCATTTAATCACCTAAGCAATTCGATCCCATAGAAGTAGGAGATTTGATATCCCCGTAGTAAATAAAGGGATAATCACCCGTTCCTTGCCTATTTAACTAGAAATTATCTCTTTATTTACTAATGTAGTTAAAAATCAAAATAAATATGAAGCAAAATCACAAAACTGAACATATCTCCTTCACAAAAGGTAAAAATATGGAGCTTATCCTTTTTGTATGCAATTCTGAAATTAATCTCTTCATTTTTTGCTTAACACTGGGCGCCAAACCAAAAAAAACAGAGAGCCACAAAGCGAAAAACAGAGCGCCAAACCTAATACACAGATTCTTGAACTCATTTATGTATATATGTATATCAACCCAATAGCTACATATTAGCCTCAACTAAAATTATATTTAGTTGAGGCTAATACCCTCTTTGTACTCATCCATTTCAAGCTTCTCCCTAGCTTAGCAAGCGAGAAGAAGTCCAATCCAGCAAGCTGAAATACCTCATGAAATAATTAGATTAAATAATCACAAGAAAGCATGGTTAAGATTTTAAACATAGTAATCCATGAACAAGTACTTAGCTCCAACAAAATTGGAAAAGCCCATTTCAAGACCATAATGAGACAATTTGTGAGTGTAAGAAAGTGCAAGAATGTTTCTGTCACCAAGGGGTAAAAAAAACCACCTATAAATTACCTTGGATGTTCGTTTGTTCAGACAAATGTGAGTAACTGCTTCACCAGTGCATATCCTCCCATCTTCCTCTTAAACAGAAAGGATAAATCTAAAACTCCATTCAATTTTAGGCTATACCTTTTTCTTGTCCTTAAATTTACAAGTTAAAATATAATTTAAACATCCAACAGAAGCTACATTCTATTATATATTACATATCATAAGGTTAGAAAGTCCTAAAGTGTAAGTAAATCCATCTATACGTAACGGAATAAATATAGATTGACATGCCAAGATCACTTTGCAATCATATGAATAATATAGTATACCAGATAAGATGTTACCTCTGTAGCAAATCCATCAACAATATTTAGGGCATCCACGAACGATATGCATGGAGATGAAACTGATCATGAGCCGCACAGTTGTCCGACCTCTAACGGTATCAACATGAACAACAGTAATTGGGATCCTTCCAAAGGATTGATTAGTCAGAGGATTGATAGATTAGTCATTAGTCAAAGGGTTGACAGCTAGATCAAGATATACGAGATGTACGTACAAGATGTTCTATATCATTCCAATGACTAGGGCTTTATTTATAGATATCATAATGGTGTAAACCTATTACAAGTAGGAAACCTAACATAAATAGGAAACCATTATTAGCTATTTATTAATAAGTCCTTATAGTTAATTTATCCAATAAATTAACCCGTAATATAATCATTTTAACCTAATTAGTTATTCTTATATGTGTGACCCTTTAGGTTCATATACATGTTGGCAATAAGTATAAATTATAATTCCATAATTTAATTGGCTTTAGGACTTAAAACCAACATAAAGACCCGTGGTCACCAAACCTTTGTATATCAACCCAATAGCTACGTACACAGATTCTCGAACTCATTTATGTATATATGTATAAACAAATCAATGTCAGATGATCAATTAAGGATGAATAATAAACTAGAATCAATTATCTTTAGATTTTAGCTTAAGACAAAATGTTTTCCAATCATCATGCATGATATTCTTCTGGTATCACTACTAGAAAAAGGGGCTTTAATGGCGGTTATTTAGCACATTTAACGGCGGTTTTCGTCCATTTGAACCACCATCTATCCGGCAGCCGTAGAAAGGTTATGGACTTTCTACGGCAGTTCGCTTGCGGTTCCTAAGCGAACCGCCGTAGAAAGGCGGTTCCTAAGCGAACCGCCGTAGAAAGTTAGGCTTTCTATGGCGTTTTTTTTTTTCAAAACCGCCGTAGAAACTTTCTACGGCGGTTTTGAAAAAAAAACACCGTAGAAAGTACCAAATTTGTAAAAAAAAATTTTAATATATCATTTTTTTATCTCTGCATTCAAAAGATATATATCAAAAATAGCAAGAATAGCTGTAGAAAGTTTTTGATATATATATTTCAACTTAATTCAAAATATATATATCAAAAACTTCCATGCTAATAAACTGAACAACCACCAAACTTCACAAAATTTTTTCGTGCATCCATCAAATTCTAATTAATTTAATCATTAATAGCAAGAACAATACAATAACAACATAATCCTGAAGTAAATAGCCAATATATATATACAAAAATCCAATCTCAACCTAATCAATTTTGAGAATAAATCAAACCAAAATCAGTAGGAAAATTATAAAATGGAACATAAAATAAACCACCGATTTAACACTAATCAAACCCGAATTTAATCATTCATCATCTCACCAAACCCGAATTTAGCACTAATAATAAACCCTAGTCCAATCGCAATAATCAAGTAACAATAAAATTTGTAAAGCTTAAATAAAGTTGAAACTATTCGATATAACTTTTTTTCTGATTTGAAGCCCACAACAAGGACCGATTGTGGTGAAATTATGATGGGGGATTAACTCCAAGTGGTGGGTGATGGCTGATTAAGAACCATCTCCGGAATTGGGTGACGGCGGATCTTGTTATCAACGCCGCCTGAAGAACGGCTTCGGGGGAAGACAAGGGAAAAAACCAGCGGCGAGAGGATGGGCGCGGGCAACGAGAGAACGGCTTTGGTTTGCTGGAGATGGAAACAGGGGGAAGCCATGATTGGCTGGAGATGGAAACAAAGGGAAACCCTTAAAATTCGAATAAAATAAAGTTTCTATGGAGGTTTTTATTAAACGCCGTAGAAATAGACTTTCTAAGGCGGTTGTAATTAAAACCGCCATAGAAACTTGATTTCTATGGCGATTATGAAGAAACCACCATAGAAAGTAACTTTCTATGGCGGTTTTAATTACAACTGCCGTAGAAAGCCCATAATTGTGAATTCCCGCCCGTTCCTCTATTCCTATTAATTTCTAGCTTTTCATTTTTTGTAAATTAACCCCCAAATTTTTTTAAATTTAATAATAAATATGTAATTTACTATTTATCAATTTTTATAGTAAAATTCATCATATTTATTAATTATATACAAACTCATGCTTTTATGTTATGATAAACAATAAATAAATTTCAAATTTTCAGTTAACCATTATTTTAGGCCCTCAAAAAATTTTGAAGTATTGTTACATAATAATTATAAGAAAACTTCAAAAATAGCAATTTTCATTGAATTACTAATAAGATTTTTGAAACACACTTTCTACGGCGGTTTTCGAATAACCGCCCTAGAAAGTTACTTACTACGGCGGTTATCAAATAAACGTCGTAGAAAGTCCGTACTTTCTTTTTAATGGCGGTTTTGGTCTTTCCGCCGTTAAAGCACAGCCGTTAAAAGTCCATTCTGTAGTAGTGTATAACATGTGTTCAGTACTCTCTGAAATTCCAATTTGCAACTTCAAATGAGAGAGGAAGTGGTGAATTAGACTCTATGCCAATTTAACAGTTTCTTCTAAAAAAGAGCAACTTTGAAAAATCATTTTCAAAGACAAGTTTTAAAATAATTTAAAACTAGATTGCTAAGTGAAGTGTGTGATGAGTGTTTTGCAAAATGAAAGCAACTAGTCAAAGAAGACAAGACACACCAAATTTTATAGTCGTTCAGATTCCCCTTGAGTCCTAGTCCACTCTCCAAGTTCTACGACTAGAGATTTCCTAATCAACTCCAGGAAACACTTAAAAGAGTGTTTCAATCCCTTACACTTGCTTAATATTAAGCTCTTAATCTTAAGACTTTCCCCCTTGCCTAATCTAACTCTACACTAGGACTTCCTTGCCTAGTACTAGCAATGGATCTTTTACCCTATCCTTCCTCAAGGACTTTGGGTCTTACTCAAGACTCGCCTTGCCTAGCAATTTGGGCTTTTGCTTAATCTAACTCTAGATTAAGACTGTGACAAATGCCTAACGTAACTCTAAGCTATGACCTTTACCCTTTACTCCCAATGCCCAACTTACTCAAGTTAGGACTTGTACACTTGCCCATAATCAACCTCTTGAGTTGGGTCTCTCATTCTCTTCTTGCTCCCCCTTTCTTATTTCCTAACTCTTGAACAAGAGTTTAGGACTTTTCCTCACTTACAATGTGCCTACAACACTTCTAAAGTGTTTAGAACTTCCCTCAATGTGTTTGCAAATGTGAGAATCTCCACAGTGGAGTTTACAATTGAAATACAAAAGATGAGCACAAAGGCATCTTTCTAAATCACTCAATTCTAAGTTTAATTGGCTATTTTGACATGTAAATGTATGAAATGAAGATCTTGAATGTTGCTTGAGTGTGAGAGACTTAGAGGGAATGATTACCCATCTTTTTGTAACTTATGGGTACTTAAAGAAGCGGCCAAATAGCTCCCAATGGGTCCTAACGGTTAGTTGAAAAAGCTATCAGGAAAGTAACTCGTGCAAGTAGTGAGCCTCCCTGCCAGCCAAATCGCAGCTCTCACAGATTTGTGAAATCGGTTCCTAACGGCTAGCTATTTGCAATGCCCCCTGCGACTCATGCTTCGAATCGCAGCTTCAACTTTTTCTACCCTTCTCCTTTTTCTTCTCTTTTCTCTTGGACTTTGGCTTCTAGTTGTCGTGCGAGTTTGTGAGCAACTCATACACCTTCTCTTACATCTCTTAAGGTATTTTGCCATTTTCAAATGTTCCAGCGGCTTTCGGTTTGACCGGCTTTTGACCCGCACTTTTGTTGACTTGCATGAATGACTTTGTCTTGTAGTGCATGCGATCTTCTATACGAGTCGTAGGATCTCTCATACATGAATATTCTTTGCAGTGGTCAACTTTTCAACGCTACTTCTTTTTCTCTTCGTCATTTTTCTTTTCTTCAATTTAGCGACTGCCATTCATGTGATATCCTGTGCGACTCGCACACTTCTTCGCACGTTTCTTTTCTGCACTTCTTCTACATTTCTCTACAAAATCTTTAAGTGAAAACCATTAAACAAATTATATATTTGTTAACTTATCATCAAAACTAGGATGAAGACCATAGATCTAATACCCTCCAAACCCTTAACTCAATTTGATGTTTGATTTACCAAAGTTCTCAATTTTGGGAAATACTAAAAGTTGGGCATCAACTTTTACATTCCTTTCCAATCAATATAAGGTTTAGGTTTTCAGCTAGACTCATTTAATACAGATAAATAAATTCATACTTATAGCAATGGTTTATAGTGTTCAGGCTTTTCAATGTTAATTATTCAATCAGAGGTTTAAAAGAAGATACTCCAAACTATTTCACTTGTCACATAAGAAAGAAAAACATTAAAATGCCAAGAAGATTCTTGAATGTTTAATAGAAAAATGATATTGACTCTTGAGCAATCTGTACTTACAGCTTCATTACTTTTCGATTTCTTTAAATAGGCATCCACTTTTTCAATCAAATTTTTAGTTCTCTTAATCTAATATTTTCGCTGTTATTCACATTTATCATTTTGAACATTTGTTTAAGCCCTGAAATTTTCTTTTTAGATAGACTTTAAGCTATAACCTACCATTGATAGACAATAATGAGTGAGTGAGATATAAGTATAACAACATATCACTAGATTACTTTCAACAACAATCAGACAGTTTCCACAATATTAACAATTTATTATTTTAATTAGTGAGAAAAGTTTGGACTCACCAAACAAGATGCCAAATCCACAATCCTTAGCCATTATGGAGATAGTAAGTCTTGCACAGTAATTAAGAAAGACAAATCACCGTCAATATCTAGGAGAATCTCAGTGATAATATTATACAAAAAGACCATTTTCTTCTCTTGTCCTAAAAATTGCCTTCAATCTCTTGATTGTCTAAATAACCAATGGGAACTGTACTCTTTGATGTAAGGTTTTGAATTACAACTTCAAGTGATTTTTTGTTTAGTGGATTAGGAATTCTAAATTGTAGAACTTAACTACTGAATTAAGGTTCAATGGGAAGTCGAATCACTATAACTCTTTGCGTGTTTTGTCTCTTGTTTTAATTTCTTTCAATTCATTTCAAAATTAAAATCACACATTTTACTCTACACTTTCAAGTTGATTTTCAAAAGAATGAAAGATTTAAAATATTTTAAAATCTAATTCATCCCCTCTTAGGTTGCTTGGATTGGTTTTCAAATTTGTTATGGGTGAATGTTTCCATGATTAGTTTATCTCCATGTAGTTGGTGAAATTAGGATAGGATTACACTCTTAACCGATGTTATTTCTGACATTAGCGTACCATAATATTATATTACATGCCTAATTATAAAATCAAAGTCTTAGAACCTTAGCAATCAGATTCAATTTTTGACCTCAATGTTAAGTTTATCCTGTAGTTAGTTTTAGTTTATTGTTTATTGTTTTTACTTTATTTGCTCTCTTGTGATTGATTATACTCATCCATGGTGGGACTGCCATCTTACTCTTTGACTTGACTTTGGTGGTTGACATCCCCCTTGTGGATTCGACCCTTAAATACTCACAATATATGTATATTGCACGGCTAGGTGTTTGAGATAAATTTACTTGGTAGTGGTACAGTTTAGTTTTAATCCCACTCATTTGTGCATATACTTTTATATACCTTACAAACATCCAATCAAGTTTTTAAAGCCATTTTTGGTGAGGTTTGTGACATGTCTAGTTGAGTATTGAATAGTTTCAAGTAGATTGTGTTTTTCTTTGTTTTTGTGTCTGAGGACTACTTTGTGAACATTTATTTTGTTGTTTGCATATTTTGTGCCTGTTTTCGCCTTAATTATATAGCTTGATATAATTATGCATTTTGTTCTCTTCTAAATCGAGACGAATTACTTTTAGTGTGATCTTCATATCTTGTGATCTTTTTGTCTTTGGTAGGTATATGTTAAGGAGACGAGGAAGACCAAGACTTCTTGTTATGGCAGAATATGTAAGGACTGAAAAAGCCAGTTTTAAAAGTTAGAAACTAAAAAATTAAAATACAATACATGAGGAACCAAAGTTGGAATTTAATCTATTTCTAATGTAGAAGTATATTCTTTTTATATTAAACTTATACTTTCATAATGAAAATTTTATTATAGAAAGTAGTACTACAATTTTGAAAGTAAAAGTAATACTTTTTTAGAATTAAAATTATGCTTTTCAAATAAACATTTTATTGTAAAAAGTATCATTTTACTTTTGAAAGTGCAAGTAATACTGACAAAATTAAAATCATTTAAAAAAAATTTATTTTGAAAAAGAGGTACACACAACGCATATGTGCTACATGTATGACATAGCTGCACTCTTATTTTTAAGAGTGAACGACCAAAAACATCATTATATTTTGTCATAGTTCACACTTATGTCATCATACTTTTTTTTTAGTCAAAAACATCACTATACTTTCTAAAATGTGCCATTTAGGTCATTTCGACAAAGGAAGCTGTTAAATCAAACGGAAAGATTTGCACACCCATTACACATATTACTGTTATATCTATGTTTCCTTGCTTCTTTTCGGTATTTCCTCTATGCCTGCCTATACTGCCTGACCTGCTTGACCTGATTGCCCTGCTTGATATGTTTACCTGTACTTTCAATGTAATATTGTTATATATACCATATGGATATACGCATAAACTCTGTATTTGTTTGCCCGGCCTTTTTGCTAGAGACTTACGGTGGGAGGATAACTTGGCCTTTAGCTGTCCTCAGACAATTTTTTTAATTCCGCTGTAATATGTATCTTGACATGCTAGAATAATAATAAGGATGTATGGTTCTCTTTATTTTATTATGTACCAATTGTTGGGCGAGAGCCCTATAGGATGCCACCCGGACCGTCCAACTCCTCCTCGTCGAGAACTATGATCCGAGGAAGGGGGGATCAGGTCAGGGCATCACAGTTAGTATCAGAGCCATAGGTTCCTAAAAAGAGGGGCTTATGTCCACACATATTGACTTAACATGATAGGCTAGCTTGCATAAAATACTTTTAGCAAAAATGGGACAAGTTCTTAAAAGCTTATATCTAGAAACCTGGAACTAGGTTTGGTATTGAAGCTTGCATAATGTGTAAAAGCTTGTGATAAACTGACTTGCTCTTAGCTTGTAGGTTATGGCGCTTAATAACTCTGGTAGCATTTATGTGGGTGACACCAAAGCTAAGGGAGTCTCCTTCAGGGCTAGTTCGAATGGGGCCCTCCAGCGTTGGTCCCCAACCCATGCTTAGAGGATGGGCCGGAAGGTTGGAGTCATAGTGCACGATTCGAATCGAATGGTGCAGAAAATAGTGGGAGAAAGGGAAGCACTCCGTGAGAGGGTAGTGGCCCTAGAGGCGGAGCTACATCACCGTGACGAAAAATATGACTTTGGAGAATGGGTCAGGAAGATGTGCGCCGGCGAGCTACCTCTGTCCTAGGCATTGGGGTACGAATCCAAGGAGGACAATGAAGAGGAGTATGTCCAGTTCCCACTGGGGATGGGGGTGTACCATTGCGATGGACCTAGAGACTACCTGCCGCAGCCGCAGCCGCAGCCTCTAGTGGCCATGGAGGCAGAGCCAGAGGATGAGGAAGAAGAAGACGACTAGTCTTCAGGCGAGAGAGTTAGGCGCGATTGTTTGCGCATTACCTTGTTAATTGCTTGTTTGAATAAAAGGGCAGGACATGTACTTTCACCCTTTTATTTTATTTTATGTACTTTTGGAATTCTTATGTGTGATTTGTTTTGGTTAAAGAAGTGGGATATCTCCAAACCGCAGTTTAAATAAGCAAATTACAAGTCACCGCTGGTAACTTATAGCTTGATTTATATTTTGTAGCATGATGCTTTTAATACTTGACTTGCTTGAATGAATGGCTTGAAATGTGAGCAAACCTAGGCGAATGTACCCTAGGCTCCAGTTAGATTGACTCGTAACCTGGGCCATGTCACAGTTGAGGAAAGAATCAAGCCATACTAAAACTAGATAACTTGGTTGAAATTGTAGATGTCAAAAGGTACCCTTGGGAACAACGCGTCTGGCTCTGGAGAGGGACAAGATACACACGGCCATTGGTCACTTGACCACGCTAGTGGCCGATCTGCACCGTAGACCTGAATGCCAAAATGATGGGAACCGGGAGCTGACCTAGTTCTTAAAGTTCCATCCACCCCGCTTCAGCTCGCCAGCCACCGACAAGGCGGATGCCTGGCTCGAGAGTGTGAAAAGGACCTTCGAGATCATTGGGTGCACTGACACTCCCAAAATTGAGTTTGACGCTTACCAAATGGACGCCGCCGCTACAGATTAGTGGCAAGTGGTCAACCAAAAGTGGATTACTGACTGAACTCCAAGAACCTGGGCAAACTTCACCACTATTTTTCGAGCCAAGTACTCCCCACAGGTGGTGCAGGACTGCAAGGAAATGTAGTTTATGTCTCTTAGGCAAGGGTCTAAGACAGTCTTGGAATACGAGGCAACGTTCTCTAGGCTGTCAAGATACGCGTCTAGGATCGTGGCCACAAACAAGGATTGAAAAAAAAAATTTATCTCTGGTCTCAATCTCGAGATACAGTCCACCCTAACTGCCATAGACCTGCCAACCAATGTCGATGCGGTTAACAAGGCCCAACGGGCAGAGTACATCCAAGACAAGATCACAGTGTTCTACTCTCGGCACAAGGATAAGAAAGCGCTAAAGACCAGCAAGGGTATCAGCAAGACCACTCACAAGGGAAATAAGGGCGAAGGCTGGCCACGTGAAGGCGGAATACTGGCGTAAGGCTAATAAGTGCTTGAAGTGTGGAAGTAGTGACCATCGAATTCAGAACTGCCTAACAGCGAAACCTCAACCAGCCAACGCATAAGCCAACCCGAAACAGACCGTCAACCTGGGCAAAAGAGTAGCAACCCCTGTCTTTGTTATTGAGCACAAGGAGGCCAACCCAAACAATAATATGGTGGAAGGTACTCTTTCTGTTCTAAACTTGCAAGCTAATGTGTTGATTGATCCTGGTTCCACCCAGTCTTTTATGGCCGTGAACTTTGTGCCTAAAGGCTTAGGACAACCAGAAAAGTTGTCTTACACGTTAGAAGTAAGTACCTCAACTTTTGATGTTCTATTGTGTACCGACACGATATATCGAGAATGGGCCATGAGCGTTCAAGGGCAGAACTGGCCTGCAGACTTAGTTACCCTAGACCTGAGAGGCTATTATGATATCCTTGAAATGGATTGGCTAGCCAAGAACCACACCTTCTTGGATTGCCGAGGAAAGGCGGTGATTTTTAAGGAACCCGGACATCTAGAAGTGGTGTTGAGATTGAGGAGTAAGAAAATTTCTACCGCACTATCTGGAATAAACGCAAGAAAATTGTTGTAGAAGGGAGCGCAAGGCTTCCTAGCCGTAATGATTAGGCAAAAAGAAAAAGCCAGAATTGAGAATACCCACATCGTTAGGGAGTACCCGGATGTATTCCCAGAGGAGCTAACTTCCTTGCCACCTGCCCACGAGATTGAGTTTACCATAGACTTAGTTCCCGGAGCCGAACCTATTCCAGGACTCCTTACCGAATGGCCCCGGCAGAATTGAGTGAACTGAAGAAGCAGCTTGAAGAGCTGTTAGCACAAGGTTACATCCGAGCCAGTACCTTACTATGGGGTGCCCCGGTACTGTTCGTGAAAAAGAAAGATGGAACCATGAGGATGTGCATAGACTACTGAGGTTTGAACAACCGTACCATGAAGAATAAATATCCTTTACCCTTGCTAGACGAGCTTTTTGACCACTTGCAGGGAGCAACGGTCTTTTCCAAGCTTGATCTTCACCAAGGATATTACCAGCTACGGATTCAGGAGGAGGACATTCCTCATACCGCATTCAACACCCGATACGGGCAATATGATTTCATCGTAATGCCCTTTGGACTGACCAATGCACCGGCTGCATTTATGGATTTAATGCACTGAGTATTCCAATCTTACCTAGACCAGTTTGCCATAATCTTCATCAACGACATCCTGGCATATTCTCGAAACCCAGAAGAGCATGCAGAACATCTAAGGAAGGTGTTGCAAAAGTTGAGAGAACACCAGATGTATGCCAAGTTCAGCAAGTGTGAATTTTGGTTGAATAAAGTCTCCTTCCTTAGCCACATAATTTCTAAGAAAGGGTTGCGTTAAATCCTGCTAAGGTTAAAATAGTAATGAATTGGAGAACACCCAAGAACCCTACGGATGTACGAAGTTTCTTGGGACTAGCGGGTTACTACAGGAGGTTGCTTGGTATGTACCATACTTGACTTGATATGATAATGCCATGAATTGCTTATTATGTACCCTACCTGACTTGACATGATAATGCCATAAATTGCTTATTATGTATCATACTTGACGTGACATGCTAACGTGCTTATGTGCAACTGAAAATGCCTATTATGATATGATAGCATGACATACTACCACGAAGGGTGTTACACTTCTCAGGGTAAGTTACATGACATCTAGGATTGCATGATGCATCTAGATATGTATGAAGCATGATAGAGTTGACATAATCACCTTAATGTGAAATAGGTCAGAGACCTACTAGATAAGACTTGGGCTCAGAGTCTTCCAGTATGACTAGATAGTAGCTGCTTGCTCGCTATGTAGGGCTTGCCGGTGAAAGATCATGTAACAGTTAGCCGACACTCCTTCTTTGCAAGAGGAACACCCGTTAGCCCGTAATGTGAAAAGGCCAGGATCCAAAACCCCCGCCGTCTAGCATACCCAGTTCTACCGTTGTACGATTGTCGTGTGGCGATGTACTTTGCAAACCATCAAAATGTGAACAACCCGAACATGTGAATAGATTATGACTTAGCTTAAAAAGAGAAAGCTTAACTGTGCAATCTGCCCGCTAGGAGTCTAGTGACTCAAACTTGTTGTTATAACTGTTATATCTATGTTTCCATGCTTGTTTTCAGTATTTGCTCAATGCCTACCTTTATTGCCTGACCTGTTTGACCTGATTGCCCTGCTTGACATGTTTACCTATACTTCTGCTGTGATATTCTTATATTGTTATATATACCATATGGATATACGCATGAACTCTGTATTTGTTTGCCCGACCTTTTTGCTAGATACTTACGATGGAATTTTTTTTTATAAACCCCGAGGTCTCTCACTGAGCTTAGTTAAGCTCACCCCTTTCCCCTACCTATATATTGTTTCAGGGGCTTGACTCAAGTGACGTTAGAGGTAAGGCCGACGAGCGCAACGAAGCAATAAAGACAAACAAAGTGTAATAGCTAGTTTGAAACTATGTTTTGGGAGGATAACTAGGCATTTGGTCGTCCTCAGACAATTTTGTTTAATTCCGCTGTAATATGTATCTTGATATACTAGAATAATAATAAGGATGTATGGTTCTCTTTATTTTATTTTGTACCAATTGTTGGGCGAGAGCTCTGTATGACACCACCCAGACCATCTAACTCCTCCTGGTTGGCAACTGTGATCCGAGGAAGGGGGGATCGGGTCGTGGCGTCACACAGCACGTCCGTGATTAATCTGTGCATGTGGTTCAATCTACAGCGAATTCCCATTACCTGGTCCTCTTCTCCGACTGCTAGTGGTGTGCCAATCTGCCTGTATTGTTTGCCACATGACTTCTGGTGGGTTTAAGTTTCCTTTCCCATATCGTTTTGTTCCTTCCCAGCCAAAATGCATACATTATATGCACTGAGAGTTCTATGACGGTGTCATCTGGTGCCTCTCGCATCCACCTCCAAAACCAGTCTTTTAAACATACACTTGTTCCTACATCGAATTGAATCCTAGTGAAGACATTCTCTATACTCTTTTATAAAGCTCACATTGCAGAAAGATGTGCTTATCATCCTCTAGGCTCTCGCCGCATCTAGCACAGATGTCAGTGACTTGGACAGCCCTTAGTCTCAGACTTACTACAGATGGTAATTGGTGTGCATAAAAATGGTTAAAAGCCTTTGGGCCTGGCCCAATAACAACAAAGAAGATTTAAGCATAAAAGGCCCAAAAACAGGCTTGGGTCGGCAGTTAACTGAGCTAAAGAAATAGTTTAGGTCGGGAAACCATTAAGTTAGCCGATCTTGGGGAGCTTAGGTCGGAGTAACGGTAACAATAACATGACAGCTAGGCGACATTAAAGGGCGGGAATCCAGGACTAATTTTATGTAAGGGTAACTCTCGACAATAAATACAAATGAGCCATCAAGATGAGAGAGCCTACCCGAGCCATAAATAGCAAAGGAGTTACAACGGCATTTAAGGCCAGGCCATAAAACCAGCAAGGGAAAATGGAGGCATTCAAGTCACCATGAATGAGGAGGCAATCAAGGGATGCAATCAATGTTCCAGCTCAGCATAGCACAATGAACATATCAAGGTCAGACTGTAAATACTCAGTCACCAGACTCAATAAGGTACACAATTTCTTACGAGCTTAAGCCCTTCGTCAATACAGTTTATTCCTATACTTTGCTAACTTGAGCGTTAGAGTGAAACAGGGGGGATAGCCCCACTTGTTTCTTATTCTCATTATTAGATTTATTGAGAAGACAGTCGATCCTAGCTATAGCATCAACAATCCGACCCCCATCCGAGCCACAGCTTCCCAGATCTAAGCTAACCCTTAAGAATCTTCATTAGCCGACCAAAGCATCCAGATCCAGACTTTTTACGTCACATCAACTGGCGCCGACTGTGGGGAACATTTGATTGACTCTTTTTTCATCAAATTTTCTCCAATTCAAAGAAATTTATTGGAATCATGACGCAAGAACGTTTGGTAGTGGATGCCTCTTCTTCCGATGTTGTCACTGCTTCCACCGCTGCTGCGACAGTTGCTACCACCGCTACTGTGGTCTCTACCACCGTTACTCCGCCTGTTACCACGATCACGACTGCGTCTTCTACTCTAGTGGTTTCCATAACCGTGTCCCTCACCCCTCAGCAAGAACAAGCTGAGCGAGAGAAGTTTTATCGTTTATTCCCTCATTTGTTTTGTGTTAATAGTCCTACCCCTCGGGCTACCCCTGCCTTTAGCTTGGGGCTTCCCATTTCCCTTGTCACTGCCACTGTTCCCAAAATTATTAACATTGAAGATCTTCATTTTTCGCAGGTCACTTCAGCAGTTTCCTTGCCTGTTACTTCTATTGTGTAGGGTGTCAGCTCTGCTCTTTCCTATCCAATGGCCGGTCCAATTGCCAATGTGAATTCCAGCCTACCACCTCCACCCGGATTTCCTTGGCTAGCTCCCAGTGGTCCCCCTTACCCTAGGTGGGCTTACCCCTTTTCTTTACCTACTCATACTTCTGGTCCTCCCAACCTCTCTGCCGCCCCTCCTGTTTACACTACCCTTCCCAACACTCATGTTCACCCTCCCTTCTCGGGTCCTTTTGGGGTTTTTGTCGTTCAGCCCAATGGCTACCCTCTTGCTTCGGGTTTTCCTTCCCCTTTTTCGGGGGAAGTAGAGGGTCAATTAGGTCAGCTTGGTCTTGGGGAAGGTCAGTTAGGGTATCCTGAATCTATGGTCCTGCCAAACAGAGCTGTACAGCCCCCTACTGGATATCCTCCTCTGTTCAATCCAAGTTATTATACTGGGGCTGGTGCGAGGGGCTTGGCAGCAGGGGGTTCATTGCTTGGTTATCCTGGTATGGGGGGGGGGGGGTTTCAGCCAGGTCAGATAGGGTATGCCTAGCCCAGACAGCCAATCATGCCAGGGTCTGGATATGCTCAGCAAGGACATCCCGCGTTTCTCATCCATTTGGTTAGGAAATCCAAACAGCTCAATTTTCACCAGGCTACAAAGGTCTAGGTAAGATTGACAAATATGATGGCACCGCCGACCTAATAGCTCACTGGATGTAATGCATGAGTGTGATGAATGCTGCTAATCTATCTGAAGTTAATAGCTGTATGACGTTTCACCTCACTCTCAAAGGTCAGGCTATTAATTGGTATTGTACTCTGCCACGTAATTTTATTCATTCATTGGATCAGTTTGGAGATTTGTTTCTAGCTAATTTCATGGGCAACAAAATTTTATATAAACTCATTTCTCATCTAATGAACATAACTCAAAAGGTGGGTGAAGGGTTGCAAGCCTATATAGATCGGTTTAACGTAGAATCTAAGCAATGCCATGAAAAAGACGATAGAACTACGGTGGGATCATTTATTAACATATTACAGTAGGAACTTTAGTTATCTGAATTAGCTATTAGACCCCCACATTCTTATTTTGAAATGATGGTTACGGCTATAAATTTTGCTATTATTGAGGATGCTGCGGTAATTAAACAGGAACAAGAGAGAGAACTTTCTGATACTTATGGTAAATGTAAAGCTTCTTCCCCTATTCCTAACTCTGGAGGGGGGAAGAGGCAAAACTTTGTGGGTACTGCTAATACTGGTCCAAGGACTAGGGGCGGTGTTAATGCTTTGCAAGTGATCAAGCCCTTTTCCATGCCACGGGCGGATATATATACAGCCATCCAACACCAAGGGTTATTGCCCCCAGTTCGTCCTATATCAGGCCCCACATATCAGCTAATCCCCAGCAGGTATTGTAATTATCATAAACATATTGGTCACAATACTAACGATTACAGGGATTTAGCTTCAGAAATAGCAAAGCTTATCTAAGCTGGAAAGTTACCTCAATATACACAAGTGGCTCATTTGCCCAAGCCTCCAGCTTCTACCAGGCGGGAGCGGCCTACCGGATGTTACAGATGTGGGAAGCTTGGTCATTTTGCCCGGGAATGCTCTCAACCCGACCCCCGGGCCTCGCAGTCAGGTGCTAGTGCCGACCCAACCATCGCTGGAGTTGTAAACACCATAGTTGGGGAACCGACCCAAGGTGATTTGAACCGCCAATGAAAATAGGTATATCGTCAGAGAGAGGGTATCCTAGGTAAGCGTAAGGCAAACTCAATGGCCTCGATCATCACCTTTGATGACAGTGACCATTTCTTATCTTATAATTGTAATGATCTCCTAGTCATTGATTGTTACATTTCTAATTTTCAAGTGCATAGGACATTATTAGATACTGGTAGCTTGAGTAATATAATCACTACTAAGGCATTAGCAGGATGTCAGTTGCATAAAGCCCGGTTAGATTTGGTGCGAACACCCTTAATTGGCTTTGGCAACCACCATGTTATTCCTACAGGGAAAATAAGCATACTAGTCACCTTGATAGCTGGCCAGCTAAAACGTACAGAAATCATAGATTTCGTGGTCATAGATGAGCCATCACCTTAAATGTGTACCTAGGCCAGCCTAAATTAAACCAGTTTCAGGCCATTGCTTCTACCATGCATATGCTTTTGAAATTTCCTACCATGGATGGTGTGGCTCTCTTCATTGTGATGTTAAACAGGCTAAATAGTGCTATATAGCTTCGTTAAAAGAACAGGTGCCCTTGCATTTCGGTTTACCCGTTGTCAGGTGGTCCCGCCGACCCCCGCCCCACGAGCTCCACCAGTTATTCCTGAGAGCAGTGCATATCGTATCATTGATATCACCAACCTGGAAGATCCCACAGGCCGCTCAGAATGGTTCATCGAGGTTGGAGCTGAGGTTAAGACCGTTCAACTGGCTGCCGACCCAAGTAAGGTAATCAGGGTAGGAGCTGATTTATCTCCTCAGTTAGAGCATGATTTACTTAACTTGTTACGTGAGTTTGCAAAGGTCTTTGCTTGGGGTCCAGAAGATATGCCTGGTATTTCTCAAAACATCCTTGAACACAGGTTATCTATTGATGCTAGTCATAGACTGGTTCGCCAATGAAAGCATAATTTCGGAGGAGAACGCAATAAATACGTGGAGAGCAAAGTCAACGCTTTGTTGGAGGTACATATTATTCGAGAAGTGGATTACCCTGAATGGCTAGCTAATCCCGTGTTAGTTCCCAAGCCAGATGGCACCTGGCGTATATACATAGATTTTACAGATCTAAACAAAGCCTGCCCCAAGGATTGGTTCTGTGACGACCCAAAATTTTGACCCGAATATAGAATTTAAAATCATGTAACATAACTCAAAAATAAAAATAAATAAATAAATAACATGTACAATTCTATTCTTGATAATAAATTTATTAACTCTAAAGACATAATTACATATACATATGTTAAATCATAAGTATATAAATAAAACCTCACATTTTATCAATTAATGTATGTGTACAAATGGAGATGAAGTACTCACACATGTATATCTTATAGAAAGCCAACAATCTGAAAATTAAGAAAGTAATCTTTATTCTTGAAATTATTATATTGCCCTTATATCAAATCCTTTAATTTTGCTTAAACTTGTGAATACATGATAAATTTGTCCAAGAAAAGCTTAGGAAATTCTCTGCTAATTTCCAGAGAATTCCATCACCTTCTAACCACCCAAAACAACCAATAATGAAAATCCATGCATGCTTACTCATTATCCCTTATCTCTACTAAAAGGGTTAGAATATATATATATATATATATATATAGACATATATATATATAGTTAGTTAGAGATAAGGGAGAATGAAAAGTAAATATAAGAAAGAAAGAAGAGATAAGGGGGAAAGAAAAGAAAAGATAAGAAAGGAAGAAGAGATGGGGAAGCGAAGAAGGTTCTCGGTCAAGAGAAAAAACAGGGGAGGAGCCAAGAAAACATTATTTTCTTGCTACTTCTTTCGGAAAAACCATCCAAAACCTCTCATCCATTCTATTCTACACATTTGAGAAATCATCATCAATACTTCTACTCGCTCACACCTCTCAAATTGAAAAGAAACTTCAGGCACTCAAGAGAACCTCTATCAGCTCAAAAACAGAGCAGTCACAGAGATTGGCATGAGTCTCCCTACTCCGGCCACCTTTAAATGTGATCAAGATGTCCATAAACTCCTCTTTGAGTGTAGATTCATCTCCAACAAGTTTCACAATTTTTGGAGTATTCTATAGGGAGTTATGGCCACAAAACCGAAGACTTCTATGAGTCTTGAATCTTCATCAGTGGAAAACAGGGCAGTCCAGAAGAGTTGATCATATCTCCCTACTCCGATCATCTCCGATCAAGGGAGATATGCCCAGAAAACCGAAGACATGTCAGTGCCTCAAACCTTCATCTTTCATAAACAGAACAGTCCGAAAGATTTGCTCATAACTCTACAATCCGACCATACCTGATCATGAGTAAGATGTCTATGAACTCCTCTAGGAGTCTAGTTTCATCTCCAATTGGTTTCATAATTTTTTTAACTTTTTGTAGGAAATTTTAGCTGAAAAACCGAAAGGTGGCAGATTCGGGATTTTCTGGAATTTCATCTTTAAGAGTTCAAAATAGGTATTTTTGGAGGCTTTTGAATCTGAAACTCATATTCCTAAGATACCCCTTGATGTATAGAACATGTTTTAGGCTTTGGATAATTTATTGGATGAGTTTAAAATGATGTTTAAGGTTGAGAAGCAAAATGACTGCATCTGAAAATATGTAGGGCAGTCACTGTTTCTAATTTTAAATGGTATTAAAGAGTTATAGAAAAATATGGAAAAATTATAATATCCTATAAACTATGATGAATATTTTTGAAGTGTTAAATTAGTTTTTAGAGTGATTTTAATAGGATGAATAGCCCTAAAACAGTCCATAGGTGTAAATGGCTAAAATGTTTGAAAATTGGTTTCTTGCATGATTTTATATTTTTATGGATTGATATTGATATTGTAAATGTTATGGTTCATGATGTAATATGAAATATGGATTGTGATATTTTGAAAATAATTTATCATGCTTATGTGCATGGTGAATGGTAAATGAAAGCCAGGACAATAGCATGCATGAACCTATTATGTTTATAGGTATTGTTTTAATGCTATGAAAATTATTGGGTAATTTTAAAGATTGAATGGATGATTCATGGTACTATAAATGACGTATTTTAAGTACTGGATTTGTGTTTAACAAAATTATAGTAAATGAAATCATATCAAAATTGAGAGACCAAAGAAATACAAGAAAGAGAGAAATGAGTAATTTATAACTTACAAAATTTAACAAGAACGAAAAACGATAAACATGTAATAAAATGACTAAATTATCATACTAGACCTCAACCTCTAGAAAATATAAGTTTTGAAATTTTGATAATGATATTGTGAATTAAAAGCTAAAATATAAATAATTAGAACTTGAGGGACTTATATGCAATTTTTACAAACTTCCAAATTAAGTTTAAATCAAATTAATAATGACACTAGATAGTTAATAACATAAAGTCTAATGTTGAATACATGAATGTCATGAAAGGAAGATTTCGTAGACCTTAAGGACCAAAATGTAAATATTGAAAAGTTTAGGGACTTGAATGAAAAATTTATAAAGTATATAAGTGAAACCTAAAATACACCTTACCAATTGAATTCATAAAATAAATGTTAATCGTGAGATGAAACACCTTAAAAAGTGATCTACGGTACTCTAGGGATTAAAATGCAAATTTTACAAAATTAAGGGACTTAATTGTAATTTCATAAATTAAGGTAATCAAAATGAATGATATCATAATACTAAACTTTATTGTTCAAATCATGTATAAATTCAAACAATAAATTTAAAAGACAAATTTAATATTTATAAGGACTAAATTGTAATTTTATAAAATATAAGAATTTGATATAAATTTCTTGGCTATGGATTGCAGAATCATCATTGATTGAATTGGACTCGTAAGGTGAGTGTTCTCATTAAAACTACTTTCGCTATCAAACTATTTTCACAAAAATATGTGCTACGTGAGAATTGCTTAATTGTGTATAAAGTTATAGATATGTACACTTGTGCATCATTGTGAAGTTATTGCTAGAAATATTGAAATGAAAACAAAAAAAGAGTGAGTGACTACTTTTCACTCAGCTTGGGTAAATTTAAATGATTGGTATATTGTTGCGTTGTTGCAGTTGATTATGATTAGTATATTGTTACACTGCTGCGGTATCATTATAATGAAATATTGTTACGATGCTGCGGTATCATTATAATGAAGTATTGTTACGCTGCTGCGGTATCATTATAATGAAGTATTGTTACGCTACTGCGGTATCATTATAATGAAATATTGTTACGCTGTTGCGGTTAGATTATAATGTTGGGATTCACAAAACCGTGATCTTGGGTATCGAAAATCCCAACTGGAGCGTGGGCATTCGATCAGTAGTGACGGGTTATATATATACAACTTGTGTGCTACGTGTTCTATATGTTGTGATATCTTGATTGTTTTACTACTTTAATTGTTTTAAACGGGGAACATCACTGGCGTCAGCTCATTTTGTGTATATATATTTTTCCTAGTAGTGATAGGATGCAGGCGAGGAGACAAAGTGAAAGAGTCGATGCAAGAAATGAAAAGTAGTGATCATACTAGCGGTGTCCACCTCAAACAAAATGATGAAATGCTAGCAACCACCATCAGACCACAAAGATAGTGTTTTAGGCTACGGTCCTAGAATAGAAAAGATGTAATTATTGTAATGTAACTATTTAATTTACGTTTAAATCTTATATTTTTCTGATATTGTACTTGAGTTCTGGTGCGAACCAGACAGGCGTTCGACCGGATCCCCGTATCGGATAGGGGGTCGGGTTGGGGCGTCACAGGTTCCCTCTGCCTTTGATCGACATTTTGGTCGATGCCATTGCTGGGTTCCGCTTTCTTAACTTTTTGGATGCATACAAGGGCTATCACCAAATTTTTATGGCTAAGGAGGATGAAGAGAAACCATCATCACGGACAAAGGTACCTATTGTTTCATTATATACCTTTCGGTTTAAAAAATGCTGGAGCTACTTTCCAACGTTTGGTCAATAAGATCTTTAAAAACTAGTTAGGTCAGAATATGGAGGCATATATAGATGATTTTCTTGTCAAAAGTATAAATGAATCTGCTTATTTACTTGGTCTTCGTGAAACACTTGAAACATTAGCTCAATATAAGTTACGATTAAATCCTAAAAAATGCATTTTTGGGGCTACCTCGGGTAAGTTTTTGGGTTATATGATTTTCGAGGGAGGTATTTCAGTTACTCCAAATAAAGTAGAGGTTGTTCTACAAATGCACCCCCCCCCCCCCCTAGGTCCATCCATGAGGTACAGCAATTGACGGGTAGGTTAGCTGCTTTAAATTGGTTTTTAGCTTGGTCGACGAAAAAAGCCTTACCCTTTTTTAACATTTTAAAAAAGTTAGATAGGTTTGTTTGGACTCCAGAATGTCAGGTAGCTTTTGAACAGTTAAAATCATATTTAGCTTCTTTACCATCTTTAACCATGCCAATTCCTGGAGAACGGTTATACATGTATTTAGCTACCACTGAATCTGTGATTAGCTCAGTTTGTCTTAGGGAGGATAATCGGGTTCAAAGACCCATCTATTTTGTTAGCAAAGTTTTACCGACTGCAGAGAAGAATTATTCCAAGCTGGAGAAATTGGCTTTGACTCTAGTTCACTCTACTCAGCGTCTTCGACCTTACTTTGATGCACATCCTATTATTGTTTATACCGATGCCCCGCTTAAAGCCATCTTACAAAAAGTTGGAGTCTCAGCTCATCTCACTAAATGGGCCACAGAGCTTGGAGATTACGAAATTACCTTCACGCCTCGAACCACTGTTAAAGGCTAGGTATTAGCTGATTTATTGACAGAGGGGATATCCGATACCCAGGAGACTTCACAGGTTTCGTCACAAGGAGTTGGGCTTCCTTTATTAATTACAAAAAGTGATGATTCATGGATACTTTACGTTGATGGAACTTCTAGCCAGTCAGGGTCAGGCGCTAGTCTCATCCTCACTAGCCCGTTAGGGGAAGCTTACACATATGCTTTACGGTTCTACTTTCTAGCTACCAACAATGAGGCGAAATACGAAGCCATGCTAGCCGGCCAAAAATTAGCTCGTAAAATAGGGGTCCAAAATTTGTTCAGACTCACAGTTGGTCGTCAAACAAATTTTGGGGAAGTATAAGGCCAAAGATAAGCAGATGGAGGAATATTTAGCATTAGTGCAACAACAGCTACAAGCTTTTTTGAAATGGGCTATAAAGTAGATCCCACGGAGCAGAAACACGAATGCTGATGCACTATCCAAATTGGCATCCTCAATGTATTCTCATTTAACTAAGAGTGTTTTGGTAGAAGAAGAGCAAGCTCAGAGAACGGCCGAGTCAGTGATCTTACCTATTTTTGAAGGTCAGGATTGGCGGATTCCTTTATGGCAGTACCTGCAGGATGGCATGTTACCTGAGTCACGCAAAGAGACGCAACGGATACGTCGAAATGTGGAACATTATCAAATTGTTGGGGTTGATTTATACAAAAGGGGTTAATGCCATTGTTAAAGTGTTTGGGTCCGGGAGAAGAAGTGGCCATGCTTCGGGAAATACATTAGGGAGATTGCGGGTCCCATATTGGGGCTCAGAATCTGGCAAAAAAAGTATTTGGGCTGGGTTTTATTGGCCCCAGTTATTTCATGAGGCAGCAGAGTACGTTTAGCATTGTCCCAATTGTCAGCGTCACGCACTAGTACACAGGCTGCCAGCATCCAGTTTTACGGGAATATTAGCACCTTGGCCTTTCACAGAATAGGGAATAGATCTCATGTGACCTTTTCCTAAGGTTGGTTCTTGCCAGTATCTAGTTTTGTAGCCATCGATTATTTCACTAAGTCGGTAGAAGCCAAGGCACTAACAAACATGACAGGATGCACCGTAGCTTAGTTCTTATGGAGGCAAGTTATTTGTCGATTTGGTATACCTAACTCTGTTATCTCGAATCATGGAACTCAGTTCGAATCCAAGGAATTCACGACACTATGTACTAAGTTAGGAATTACTCAGCGTTTTGCATCTATAGCTCATCCGCCAACAAATGGGCAAGTGGAGCTCACCAATCGAACCATGTTACATGGACTCAAAACCAGGCTAAAGGATAAAGGAAACAATTGGGTAGAACAGTTACCTCATGTGCTATGGTGTCATCGAACCACACCTAAATCCGCCACAGGTAAGACTCCTTTTGAATTAGCATTCGGGGTTAACACAGTCATACCTCCAGAAGTACAGAATAGTGCACCTCGGGTCATGCATTTTGAGAGAAGTCAGAATCAGGAAAATCTAAAGCTTAGCTTAGACTTGTTAGAAGAAGCTTGGGACACAGCCTACCTACACCAGATTAATTATAAGATTTAGTTCGGTAGCACTTTGATGCTCGGGTCGGAGATCAAGCCTTTGTACCAGGAGATTTGGTTCTACAAAACTGGGCTATAAGCAAACTGCAAGATCAGGGCAAGTTAATATCTAATTGGGAAGGGCCCTATCGAGTGATAGAAGCCCGACCTATAGGCAGTTACGTATTAGAAGACCTACAAGGACAGTTAATTCCTCGGGCTTGGAATGCCACACACTTACAAAAAATATTATGTGTAAACAGGAAATAAGCAAACATTATAGTGAAGAAGTGAAGAAACTACAGTAGAGAAAGTACAAGCAGTTATGCCGGAAAACCCATTCGCTGGTCCGATAAAAACAGTTAGAAAATATTCAAAAAATAGAAAAAAATTGTTTGATAAACCAAGTTCAAAAAGAAATCAGGCTGGAGGAGCTTGAGAGGTAGCTTCTTGTTCAGTTAGCCGGTTGGGTTAGCCGTCGGTTCTTCTTCTTCAGCATTTTCTGGTTGGGGGATGCCTGTATCTCAGCATTCTTGCTTGACTTCATCAATTAAATCAAAAGGATCCCCACCTGGAGCCAGCAATGATTTATGAGCTAGGGACTCTTCAGGTAGATCCTCCACCGACCTGGGACCTATTGCTTCATCGTGTAGCCGCATTGGATCAGCTCCATGAAACGCCGATTCATCAACTCTAGTAAAGGCCCTTCTTTGAAGGCCCTCAGCGCAGCTCGGCTTGCCTCCTCCACTACTGACGGGCTCAATAGCCCTGCCAACCCTTCTTTTTCCTCCTCCAGAGCCTTTTTCAAATTGGCATTTTCCTCCTGAAACTTCTGACCTCCGCCTCCAGGCCACTTGCCTTGGTCTCCATTTGACTAGACTTCGTACCCAGCCTCTGATTCTCCTGATATAGCTCGGTGTTTGTAGCTTGCAATTTGGTGACCTTACTGGACTCCACTTCGAGCTTCATTTTAAGGTCGTCAATCTCTTCAGTTGGTCTTTTCAACTGTTCTTGCTCGTAGCTCTGGGAAATGATGTCCAGCGCTATAGTCCTCTTGGCCGTAGCTCCATAGTTTATTCCCACCTATAGCAGGCATTATACATTACATCAGTTTTTCATTCAAGTATCCAGGTAGATTAAAGCAGTAAGCTCGGAATTCAATACTTACCCGTTTAACATAAGAGGCAATGAGGGATTCCTCCTGACTGACATTTTTAGCCAAGTCATTTATCAGTTCCACGTTATACTTCATCTGGTCGCTTGCCTCTACAATCTCCCTGAATGAGTTGTGGGAGTTGTTCATTATCTCCGTGTAAGGCATCAGGTCTCCAGGTTGGGCCTCTGACAAGTGGGGCTGGAATATTGGCCGGGCTAGGGAGGCTGGCCTTTCTTTCGCATCCTTCAGGATAATCATTCTCTCTTTGGTGGAAGAATCCAGTAGCCCCAGTAACTCATCTGGCCTAGGAACTTCAACCCCATAGGTCAGGCCTATCAATAGTGGGGACCTGGGTGGGTCTGCGGGGCTTTGGCCCTCTTTGTTGCCTGAACTTCCCCTGGGGTTGGTTTAGTTTTCTTTGAGCTCAGGAGAATTAAAGCTTCAGTAAGCTGTGCAACTTCTGGGTCGGCACCTTCCCCCTCTTGGGTCAAGTCTATCTCAGCAGAGGGTTTTTGCGCAGAGCCCGAGGTCGTAGTCATTTGCCGGTTGGACTTCTATTTTCTGCCAAAGCCATTGAACCCACCTGATAAGCAAAAACCAAGACATCGGTAAACCGAGCTAAAATTCGTAAACATTACAGCTAAAATCAGAAAATAGATTATTACTTTCACCAATGATATTGGGGCTAGGCTAACTAAAAAGGCCTTCGAAGGATATGTAACCGCATATTTCTGAGTGAAGGATTCTGACACCCTGCACTGTGACATCAAGATTAGGTCAGATGTATCTTTGGTTTGGTCACCTATCAGGACTAAGTTCTTCCATCGGCTAGGAAGATTGGCTTATTCGGCCTTTACCATAAAGAATCACGACTTCCAGTTTTTTTATGGCATCAGGAAAATCAGTTATGAGAGAGGGATCGTTCCTTTTTCTTTTGGCAGGGTTATCCAGCCCAGACCTTAGAGGGTATTGGCAGATAGTATAATACTGAAAGAGCAGACCTAAGGAAGGTCAGACCTAGGCTCCAAAGCAAACGCATAGGAAGTCGACCAAGAATCTAAAGGAATTGGGTCAGCCCTAGGTCAGACGCATCATCTACCCGTTCTTCAGCAGTGGGTAATTAAATAGGAACAGCCGGGTCAAAATAGTGGGCCAATTTTAGGGCTTCTAGATCCTCTAGGGTTAATTCACTAGAAATTTCATCAGGATAAAATCTAAGAGGGGCAACGGTCGTACGTACCGGAGGAACTACTGGAGTGACGGAATCCGGCATAATTTCACAGTCTGGAAGACCGAAAGATTCTGGAACTAGATTCTTATTACTTGCTAAAGTAGGGGTAGTGGGAAGAACAGTTAACAGGTCTTCAAAAATTACACCGACTGGAATAGTAAGTGGCACTAGCCTCACCGAAGATCTAGCCCTAATCGGCGATTGGCTTACAATACCTTCGGAACTTAAATAACGAGAGGGAGAGGAAGGGGCAGACTGACCTGTGGTAGGGTTCAGGGGAGGGAGGCCAATACCGGAGCTTCTTTCCTCAGCCATGGGAGTTTTCCTGATATACGGTGGAAGCGCGGTGGAGTTAGCAACAAAACAGCAGAAAGGTACAAAACAACTAAGGACGAAAGGGAAGAGTTTGACAAAAGATTCTGGAACTAGATTCTTATTACTTGCTAAAGTAGGGGTAGTGGGAGGAACAGTTAACAGGTCTTCAAAAATTACACCGGCCGAAATAGTAGGTGGCACTAGCCTCACCGAAGATCTAGCCCTAATCGGTGATTGGCTTACAGTACATTCGGAACTTAAATAACGAGAGGGAGAGGAAGGGGCAGACTGACCTGTGGCAGGGTTCAGGGGAGGGAGGCCGGTACCGGAGCTTCTTTCCTCAGCCATGGGAGTTTTCCTGATATACGGTGGAAGCGTGGTGGAGTTAGCAGCAAAACAGCAGAAAGGTACGAAACAACTAAGGACGAAAGGGAAGAGTTTGACAAAAGAAGTATTTTTTGAATGTGTAAAGACAAGAATGAGTGTGTCCTCTGGGTTTTAAAGGGAATAGGCATGACAGTTAGAGAATGGTGGAAGTCGAAACGAAAAAGGAAGACACGAATTTAATAAAGGGAAATTGTATCGAGAATTAAAGCAACGTGGGAAGTTGAACCGCATATGTTGGAGATCGTGTTACCATCATTGTGTTTGCAGAATCACATGCCTATCCTTTCATATCCCATCTAAGTATAGCTCAGACTTTTTTTAGGTCGGGTTATGAAGGTACGCGTTTGTTCAAGCTTTCATATATATATTTTTTTTGGTCGGTCAAGTTATCGGTAGCTTCGCATAATGCTTTATCTATCTTAGTTATAATTGCCAGTAGGTCAGCCAACTCATGTTGGGTCGGATAATGGCAGGGGCAGCTTAGCATCCCTAGTTTGCTTAGGTCGGGGAATGAACACCAAAGGTCAGATACATATAGGTTGAATTGGTACACAGTGAATACATAAGTCAAGGCCTTATTTATTCTCTAGGGGGGCATGAAGGGTTGCATTAAAATAAAAAATAAAAAAAAGAGTAAGTATTCAGCTTAGTAAGTATCATGTTTTAGCTCAGTAAAATACAATACTGGGGGGGGGGGGGGGGCTTGTTGGTGTGCATAAAAATGGTTAAAAGCCTTTGGGCCTGGCCCAATAAAGACAAAGAAGATTTAAGCATAAAAGTCCCAAAAATAGGCTTAGGTCGGCAGTTAACTGAGCTAAAGAAATAGTTTAGGTTGGGAAACCATTAGGTTAGCCGAGCTTAGGGAGTTTAGGTCGAAGTAATGGTAACAATAACATGATAGCTAGGCAACATTAAGGGGCAGGATCCGGGACTGATTTTATGCAGGGGTTACTCTCAGCAATAAATACAAAGGAGCCCTCATAATGAGAGAGATTTACCCAAGCCACAAATAGCAAGGGAGTTACAACGGCATTTAAGGTCGGGCCATAACACCAGCAAGAGAAAAGGGAGGCATTCAAGTCACCATGAATGAGGAGGCAATCAAGGGATGCAATCAATGCTCCAACTCAGCATAGCACAACGGACCAAGGTGAGACTATAAATACTAAGTCACCAGACTCAATCAGGTACGCAATTTCTTACGAGCTTAAGCCCTTGTTCAATACAGTTTATTCCTATACTTTGCTAACTTGAGCATCGGAGTGAAACAGGGGGGATAGCCCCGCTTGTTTCTTGTTTCTTATTCTCATTGTCAGATTTATCGAGAAGACAGTAGATCCTAGCTATAGCATCAACAATCCGACCCCCATCATCACCTATCCGAGCCACAGCTTCCCAGATCCGAGTTAAGCCTTCAGGATTTTCATCAACCGACCGAAACATCCAGATTCAGACTTTTTACGTCACATCAGTAATGTATTTTGTATTATGCACCAGACTAGGAATAGCATTTTCACTGGTACTCTTAATTTCCACATTCTTTTCCACACCATTTGTTTTGTCATATCTGGAGCCTTGTATCCCTCTATTTCTAGCGAGCTAATATGTTCCTGTAATGCTTTTTTATATCATTCCTTGACCGAATACCTCTCTGTCTTTTCCGGCTCATACCAAATGACATCTTCCCCTTCCACCCAAGGTGAAAAGTAGATGGCTCTGACTCTGTCTTTTATGTGTGGAGGAAAATAGACTAGAGCAATGGTTCTCTCTATCTGCGATTTTGATCAATTAGGTGCTCAACTCTAAGGTCCGTTTGGTGGAGCACCGATAGCCCCTACACTTCATCTAGGTTTACCCCCAGGATCCAGTTTGTAAAATAATGATTTTATCCCCTTTCATCACTTTCTATTTCAAATCTCCTTTGATAAAATCTCTTCCCCAAAGAATTCTTTTCGACTCCCACGTACCCTTGCTCCTATGGGAGATGTGCAAGAAGTTTCTTCCCTCACAATACCGCCCTTTGAGGAATTTCACTAGAAGGAATCTTCATCCGAGATGACTTTCCAGGCTATCTTTGCAAGCATTGCCTTATTTGTTGCTTTCGTACTTCTTACTCCTAGACCCCCATGACAGATGAGTTTAGTAATTACTTTCTTGGACCTCCAATTAATTCATTTTCCTTCCTTGTCTCCTCGCCATATTAATCTGCATATTGCTTTGTTAATCTCCTCTATGATTGTTTTCGAAATCCGAAATGCCCAAGAGTGTAAATGACTAGAGAATTTAGAAAAGACTTGGCCAGAGCCACCCTCCCTATAACTGATAAAGTGTCAACCCTCCATGACTGAATCCTAAAATAAATCTTTCCTTTTAGTTCTGAACACATGTGCCTCTTACTCTATGAGAAATCCATTTTCAAACCCAGATATCGCCTATCCGTGAATACTTTCCTTCTGCAAAAGAGTTCTTTGATCAGTTTCATTTGTCCCTTCTCTATATTTGGACTGAACATAATGGAGCATTTGTCAAAATTTATCATCTGTCCTAATGAAGCTGCATAATTATTTAGGATTCTCGCCATATTATATAAGCTTCGTGTGTCAGTTTTGAAGCAAAGAAGACGATCATCAGCAAACATCAAATGGGACACTACCGGTGTTGTTCTCATAACCTGGAATCCCGGCCCATATTGGTCCCCATCCCCCTGCCTCAGTCTCAGAAAAAACCTGCTGGCACATAATTAATGAATAAGAAAGGTGCTAGTGGGCACCCTTAACGAAACCCTCTCACCGATTGAAACTCCTCAAACACCCATCCATTGCATGTTATTTGGAATGATACTGTCGTAACACACTTCTCTATCAAGTTGATCAAATTATCAGGGAACCCCATACCTCTCATTACTTGAAACAAAAAGGGCAAAGAGACCCTGTCATATGCCTTGCTCATAGCTAGTTTAACCGCCACCCATCCCTCCTTGCCTTTTTTTCTTCTGACGGATTGCTTCCACCATTTCATGTGCCAATAGAATATTATATGCGATCTGCCTTCCTGGAACAAACCCATTCTGATTCTTGTTGATTAGTTGATCGATGACTTTTTTCAGTCTATTTGTAGGCATCTTTGCAACAATTTTGTAAGGGACATTACAGAGACTGATGGGTCTAAAATCTGATGCCTTCTTTGGTAATTTGACTTTTGGGATCAACACAATGTTAGTCTTATTCCATTTCGTATCTATCTTGCCTGAATTGAGCCAGTATAATCTTCCTTACTTACTTGCGGCCCGACCTCCTTCCAATAGTGCTTACAAAATCCCACTTGCATTCCATCTGGACCTGGTGCTTTCCACGAGCCCATACATTTTACTGCAGCCCGCACCTCCTCATTTGTAAACTTTGCTGCCAACCCTTCTTTTTGGTGAGCCCCTAATATGAGCGGGCTTCTGGCCTTTAATCCTTCAACATCAATCCTTGTTGCGTATGTGGGGTAGGTGTCCTCCTGTACATATACTTGCTTAAAATGTTCTTCCAGTATTTTATTTATCTGTTCTTCCTCCAGGGCAATGTGTCTATTACTGTCTTGGATGCCCGTAATCCAATTCCGTCCATGCCTCCTTGTTGCCCATTTGTTAAAAGCAATCATTAGGTGCTCTAAAGTTTTCCGCCACTCCCTATCGTTTTCCACATTTAGTTCTGATAGTGGTCTGAATTGCATTTGTACCGACTCCTATGTCAATAACTCTATCCTTTTGTCCAAATCTCTGTAATGTTCTTTCTCCCAGGTCTTTAGTGCCCTTAGCGTCCTTCCCAGCTTGTCTATCACAGAAAGATCTTGTCTGATAGAATACCCAGTTCTCCCTTCACTTCTCCAATGACCCGCTTCTCTATTTTGTCTCTCCTCACTGGTGTGACTCCCATGACCGCATATTTTTCTTCGATCGCAGATTTGTCTCCATTCCCACCTCTGTTCCCTCTACCGCATTCCTAGAACTTCATGCTGGCCACTCCAATAATTCCGAAAAACTTCTATTGATGCTCTGCACTTGGTTCAGTAGGATTCAAACCTTTGTTATCCATGTCTTCTCCTCCTTTATCTGGTTGTTTCAACCAAAAATGCCCCATGCTCCAATCGAATAATTGGAAAATTTCAGTTACAGATGTGGGTTGTCATTCAATCCAATCTTCTGATGCAAAGGCTCGATCAAGTCTCTGATAGAGCGCTTATTGATCCTGCCGACTATTTGTCTAGGTAAACCAACTTCTTTCATGGTTAATTTTCACTAGTCTACATTTATTTTTAAAGACTGTGAATTTTGTCACCCCTGGTGTTCAATGGTTTGCTTTTGGCCATCTATCCTCACTGCATGATATCTGATTAAATCCCTCAGAATTAGTACTGATAATCCTGAATGAACTATAGGGCTTTCTAATTGCTGCCAGACATGAGCTCGATGTTGAACTACTGGATGACCATATAGCAAAATCATCAACCATGTGTTACCCTCTTTTTCCAGAACTTTGATACAGAAGTAGTTCAAGGATTTAGCTACTACTACCAAATTTACATTTGCATTCCACAACACACACAAACCACCCCCCACCCCTACTAGATTCTGGGGCTACACATTCAAAGCTTACAAAAGGTAGATACTTACACCACTCTTGTATTTTCCCTGCAGAAAGCCGAGTGTCCATGAGAAATGTAACTTCAGGTTGCCACTTTCGAATATTTCTGGTGATGAAAGTTTTCTTCACATCCTCTCCCAGGCCTATGCAGTTCTAACCTAGTACTCTCATCTCTCTATTGACGGCTGATGCGGTTCAATCGTCTAAGACCCCAGTTTATGTAACCCAGTATTCTGGGCTTCCTCAAGCATTTCCGAAAGAAAGTTTGACTTGTTAGCTGCCCTGCATCTAACAATAGTTCCGGTTTCGAATCCAATAAATAATCTTGTAATAGCAAGTTTGCTCATACTATCCCTCTTGTATTTACCCATACCCTTTTATTTGCATCTCTTTCACACCCTTCCCACTGCCTCTTCCCCTACCCGATTTCCCTTCGCCTAACCTCCCTCTCATTTTCCTGCTTTTACTGCTTATATAATACAAATTCCCAACCACTTGCAATTTTGAGTCTCTTATTTTTCAAAAGCAAATTCACCATCCACCCTCATCTCTTGTGTTTTGGTCAAGGAGAGGGTGTCACATTTACACCTGGGTAGTATTTTTGTTCACCCTCATCAGTAACCACACCCTTCTTAATCACTATACGATCAACAGTCGCTGCATTAGGTACACATGGTGTTGTTTCCCCATTACCATATGACAAAACCACTTCTTCATGTCTCATTTTATTGATAGGCTACTAGTGAAATTTCTTCACTCTCAGTTGGAAGAGGATGGGGCTTGAAAATATAGATAAGATGACACAATTAATGAAGGGAAATAACTTGCCAGTCTTCCCGGTAGACAAGTGGTGACGCGTGACCTGTACTTGTAGTCGTTTCTCACCTCGCTTCACTAGCTCCTACAAGACTCCAGTCGCATTAGGCAGCTCTTAATGATGACCATCACTGGCTATCGTACTTGAAGAAATTTTTAGAGGTAAAAGAATCCCTTAATTTTCAATTCTGTCCCTGGACGTGTGTTGATTGTGCCAAAAACCAAACGTGAGATGCTTTCCTTCCATTTAGTATTGCTTACAGGTCATTCTAATTGAATGATGAAGATGGATTCCCGCATCATCATTGCTGCTTTAATTTTGGGGATTTGTTTTAGGTTTTACTGTAGCTCAGGGAGAAACGAAAGAAAGCAAATATGTTGGGTACCCGAAATGATAGAGAACAAAAGTTTCGTTCTATTTGGGCCACTCGATTGAATGTCCTTATTTTTATAAATAGTAAGGAATGACAATGATGTTAACATTAGTTTAGATGAGCGAATTAATAGATTGTTAGAAGTCCATAGCTCATATTAAAAATGAGTTAAATTAATTGTTTACACAATAACAACTAAACAAATTATTGTGGTATAGTGGTAAGTAATCTTGCCTTTTATATGATTTTTCTTTCTATAGCAAACTTTTATTTGCCTAAAATGAGAAACTGCTAGCAGAGTTTCCCAAGAGCTGGCAATCAATTCTTAAACAATTTTACAATCCTGGTAGAATTTTTAAAATTTACAATTTTAAAAAGTATAATTATTAGGGCAAATGACATTTGCCACCTTATGGTTTGTACTGAGTGACAATTATCCCTCTGTTTCAATAATATCGCGTTACCCCTTGTGATAATGGACTAAAGTGTTACTCAAACGGAAAAGCATCACACTAACGGTGGGTGAAAGATACGCTCTTTATTCGCAAGTGAACTTTAAGATAAACCCAACCCACTTTTATTTCTGGCTAATTTTACCCTTCTCATTCCATCTCTCATATCCTCTTTTGTTCTATTCTTATACCGGCCACATAATTTAGTCTTTCATAACTCTTCCAAAAAAGTGCTTCTAGATTGCTTTTTCTTCCTCAATAATATCTGTGGCGATGTGTGTTTCCTAATTTTCATATTTAAATGTGGAAATTAAACCTTTCTGTTATTTATTTATTTTTTGCCAAAAAAAAACTTAATCGAAAGTGTAAAACTTAATTGGAAAATGAAAGAATGTAGATCTTTTGGGTTCAACCTTCTAGTATTTCTTCTAAGAATTACTCTATTGCAATTATTTTGATGCTATTGTATCTGTGAAGAAAAATCTTGCGGGCTTTGTGGCTAACCTATAAGCTTTACAAAGTTGCTTGCTCATTAAATCTCGTTGCTACAAAGGGTCATTCCGGCTGCTCTTATTTTACTAACAATAGTTTGTGGTAGTCATCACAAGCTTAACAAAAAACACTACAAACACATAACATAAACACTTCAATTCATGCTCCTTATACAAAGCAAAAATCTAACGGTTTCAAAAGTTTTGAAAGTATTTTCAGACGAATTACACACTTGCTCAAAAATTGCTGACCAAGAAGAGAAATTTTATGATCCAATCATTTTTCTCTAAGAAGGATCGTTCGAGTGGTTAAGGTGGAAGTGGTTTCAGTGGTGATAATGAGACAAATTCATTTTTTAATTTTATTTGACTAATTTCTACAAACTAAGGTTATTCTAGAAATTTTATAATTTTAACAAACGGACCATTGGTGTTTACTAATTCCATTCAATTAACACTTTAATCCATTACTATAGAGAGGTAACGTGACATTATAGAAATAGAATGCCCTAATTATAATTCAATTCAAATTCTAAATAGGGCCATGTTATTTGCAAGGACAGTTTTACTAATGTTTCAACTATTTTAAAATTTCAAGTGACAAAGAGACATAAATGCCCGTGTAATTTTGAGATATTAAAAGTTAAAAAAAAATCTTCATCTAACTGCTCTACACCATAAAATCTCCATGATCATCGGAAAATTGAGCTACCAATCGGGAAATCGAACTACAAATAAAAAAAGTGAAAAAAGAAATTTATAAAACTGACGCCAGTGGCTGGCGTAAGTTCTAAAGACTTACTGGCTGGTGTAAGTTCTAAAGACTTACGCCAGTGGCTAGTGGAGTAAGTTCTTCATTCCTTCTTTTTTTTTTTGGTCTTCTCCATGGCCATTTTATGGTTTTTAAAACTTCCACCACAAGTCGGCAGAATAGAAACTTCTGGTGCCTATGGCGGAAGTTTTTAACATTTTCGCCACACACTGGCAAAATTTTTTAAACTTCCGCCAGCCAGTGGCGGAAGTTTTTATGGGAACTGATCACAAAGGAGTATGGCACGGTTGTGGTAACCGGGCAAGCAATGATTTGCAGGCAATTGAAGGAATTGCCTGAGGTGTTGCATAGCCATGGCTTTCCGAGTTCCAGTTTGAAGGACGAAGCATGGTTTCCGAGTTGCAGTTCGACAAACGAAGCCATGGATGAAGCGATGATTTCCGAGTTCAAAACAGTCATATATTATAGTTTAAAACAGTCTTGCTTCATCTGTGAATGAAAAACTGCAGCACTGCGGTGATTATATCCTCATCTTCACCTCTAGTTCCCAAATTGTTGTGGACCATCTCTTCGGATGTTGCAGTTCGACGAACGAAGCGATGGTTGCAACTAATTTTGCAAGGTCTTTTACCAATTCCCTTATAATTATAAATGGGTAGTCTAGTATTTTCAATGGAGTTATTTTGAAAATGGTATATGTGTTTAGTAAAGTTGTCCCTACAAATAACAATTTCCTTCTAAGGCATGTTTGACAACAGTGCTTAATGTTTAAAATTATTTAATTAAGCAATAATAACTTTCGCCCTGTTTGATAACGAAAATCCAAATCTCTTAATTGATTAAGCACTGCTTATTTTCCTTAGAAAAATTTAAGCAGTAAAAGTTAGATTATTGTTTATTACTTAATGCTCCACGTAACATTTTTTTAAATAATTTATATTTTATTTCATTCATATTGATTTAACTATAAATATTTATTTGTCTTAATCACTATTTATCCCCCCGTGTTATTGGATTCTAACTATTTGCCCCCATCGTGTTTTAAAACTAACTGGTTGCTCCCTTATGTTTATAAAACTAACTATTTCCCCCTGCCAGTCAAACCATAAAAATTTATGAAAAGACAAAAATACCTCTCTGAAATGCTGACATCACACTCTCAAGTTTAAGTAAAAAATTTCAGACGAATATACCCTAAGTATTAACTGCATATTACTTAAGAAAGAAAAAAAACGGGTGAAGGTTTCTCCGCTACACAATTGCCGCTGCACTTTTCCCGCTCCAAACTGCTGCCGTTGACGTTTTTTCGGAGTTGAGCAGCGAACTTTATTATCAACAATGCTGCACTTTTCCCACTCCAATCGCGGTTTTCACAAAGAACCCGCTGCCATTTCCATTTCTCAGTAGTCGAGCATTTTTCTCAGGAAAAAAATTATCGCCGGTTGTTTTTCCCAAAGCTTGGGGTGTATTCGTCTGAAATTTTTTACTTAAACTTGAGAGTATGATATCAGCATTCTAAAGGGGTATTTTTGTCTTTTCATGAATTTTTAAGGTTTGACTGGTAACAGAGGGCCAAATAGTTAGTTTTAGAAACACATGGGGGGAAACCAGTTAGTTTTAAAAATACGAGGGGCAAATAGTTAAAGGCCTAAATAGTGATTAAGCTTTTTTCTTCATTAGCATACCACGTATTTTAAACTTTTTCATCATAATATTGTCAAATAAAATTTGTTTTATTTTATTATTATTTAATAAGTTATATCATTTACCTGTTTTTAAAAATCTCATTTGTACGATGTGTTTAATATTAGTTATATATGATTTTTTTTGTAAAATTTTTAATTTCTTTAAGAATGCAACAATGGACTCAGTTTTCATTTTTAGGAATTTTTTTTTTCTTGGTGAACAGCCGACGGTACAGCTGAGACTTGGTGACCCTCCCATTTAAGCACAAAAATCCCAAGGAGGGCATAATTACCTGGACCCTAGTTATTTAGGGCCAGTTTGGTATCAAGGTTCAAGTCATGGTTTGAAACCACCATTGATTTTATAATAGTTTTTCATCATTTTCAATAAGCCTTTTTACATTTTCAATAAATTTTTTTAAATTTTCAACACACATTTTTTACATTTTTAACACACTTTTAATATTATAAAATTAAAAGTGATTTCAAACTATGGCTTGAGTCATGTTACCAAACAAGGCCTCAGCAATTTTAATAAATCGTAATAAATTATTATTTTTTGGTATTTTAGTCATTCAATTTAATGTGTTTTATGTTATTTTGTTTCCTTATGTTTTTCATTTATCATAATTTTTGTTTTTTTATAAATTTGATATTTCACATATGTAAATATAAAAAAATTTAACATAAGGGTAAAATAGTATATTTGAAATATTTCAGTATTAAGATAAACATATTTATTAAACAAGATCGAGTGCTTAAGCATGATTAAGATGTTCAGAAAATATCTTTCAGTTGCAAAATATTAAAGGCTTAATCAATTAAGCATTATGGTTTTAACATTAAACATTCAGATATAAGCATTAATTTTTATCAAACGGGGCCTAAACAAAACAAAAAAAAAAAGACATAAACTGCCAACAAGATTTACCCAAAAAGTATTCATATTCCGTTTACTTGCCGTCCTCCAGCGGTGAAGGCGGGAACAAATTCACGCTTAGGTCCCATTCCCTCCTTTTTTTCTCTCTCTTCTGCGCAACCAAATCAGGAAACATATGCGTATTTTCTTAACGAGTCTATCGGAAAAACCCCAATTTCAATTCCAAAAACCCTAATTCTCAACCAACCTTAATTCATTGATTTGCTTGATGAATCTAATGGAGGATCCAGCTGAACCGGCGGCAGCCGTAGACCCTCGGCCAATGCCGGCTGTGCCATGCGCTCGACGGAGATTAGTGCAAGCTACTTTGTTTCCAATGAGTAAAAAAGAGCAAATTTACAAGAGTGAAGATTATAAAGGTGAAGAGGAAGGCGGGGAAAACGATGGTGATGAAGAAGAAGAAGATGGGGAGGAGGAATGGGCTAGTAATGGTAAGAAGAGGACGAGAAATTCTTCTAACAAGAAGAAGAAGAAAGCTAACACTGTAATTCAAAGACAACCCCACGATCTAGAGCTTCGAAGAAGGTTCAAAATCAAATCTTTTTGCTCTATTTAGTCATAATTCTGAATGATTAGGTTGCTTACATTGACTTTTTCACTGTTGAATTGCAACGAATTGCAACTTTCCGGTAATGCTAAGCAGACAGAAGTCAATTTAGTCATCTCAAAATACTTAAGTAATGGGCAACATATGTTATTCCATATTAAAATCAAATTAGGTGGTTTTTTGTAAATGCACTCTCATTCTCTCCCTCGTATGAGTTCAGGAGTCCATCTAAGCTGAAATTACTAAGGATATGGTGCTGAACAAAGTGTGGATGATAAGATTTTGATCTTAACGATTCATTAATAGTAATAAAGAATGACATTATTCTTATCCAATAATTTATTTGTGGTATCAGGTTGCTGTAGACAGAAAAAATATTTCAAGTATGAAGGTGGATGAAGGAGATTCTCCAGTTACTAGTAAGTGTCTGCTTTATGTCTTGCTAGACGAAAATTTTTGTTTCTTTTCTTTCCCATCTCTCTATGGATTTGAAAGTGTATCTGGTTATCCAAAACCTGGCACCTTTGCTGCCCATATTAATCGCTTTATCCAACTTCACTGTGATGCTTTTCTTTTTGAGTTCATGTCTTACCATTGAGACACATAACGAACAATGCAATACGGCTATTTCTTGCAGGATCAGATTTTTTTCTCAAGAGTTCAGAAAAACGGAATCAGAAAAGTCTGCAAAATGAGCACATGCCTGTTGTTTTACTTGAAGAAAATAATGAATCCTGCACACCAAATTCTCCTCCCAGTATGTTGTACTGTCTTATTTATTTTCTAGAACCTGTAAGCTATCTAGGCTATGCAAAAGATTTGTAAAGGAATAAATGTCAAATTTATGAATGGATCTCTCTCCAGAGTGTACAATCGTCGGCCACAATAAATTACTTTTCTGAAAGAATCTTTCTTTAGGTGTTTGATCAAACCAAGGTAATTCATCTTTCTGACCAGATACATTTTGATAAAGCAAACAAAAAACTTGATTCTGTCCCCAAACTTATGCTAAAGAGTAGTTTCAGTCATTTCAAAGTGTTGGATGATAGGCTTATAAGTGTAGTTAGTCTCCAGTTTTAGTGAAGTTTATTAGAATCATATTGTCCTGAAGTATTTGAGGTTCATGTGAATGACTTTTCGTCATCCTACTGATTCTAGGCAAGGTTGTAGGAATCTGTTCCTGACTATAGCAATTTCCTGAAACCAGGTCATTCCATTCAGATGAATTCAGGATAAGATGACTTTGAGAAAGATTGTTGGTTGATCATTCCTCTATGCGCAGTTTATATGTATGTAGGAGTAGGACGTTTACTTTTTGGCAATGGCAATGCAACAAAAAAATTTGAGAGCTACAGTTGAAGATATGAGGGCATAAATCCTGATTCGTAACACAATGGATGTGAATGTAATTGTTCACCAAATACATTTCAGACTGGAAGAGTGCTGAATTTCTTTCTTATATGATAGATAAAAGGACTCCCCGAAAGCAGAAGGCCAACTCAAGGGTGGAGGAGCAAAAAAGGCCAAAAACTACACCAAAGAAAAAACTGGTGAATGGTGGCCTAAAAGAACCAATGTTGAAGAAAACACTGTCTGATATTCTGTCAGATGAACCTACACAACAAATCATTCCTAATCTGAGATTGGAAGCAAAATTAATTGCTGAGGTTTGTTGGACTACTTTGGTCTGTTTGAGTTGTAATTTTATTTTTCTCTCTCCTTTGTCTCCACATCTTTGTTCTTATTCACGTCTTCTTTTAATTTTTTTCGGTTTGACATTTTCTATCCCCTTGCGCTCTACTAGCATATTTTCAACATAGCAATTTTCCTGAAAAATGTTTTGATAGAATCAATTATTTTATGAATATTGGAAGACGGCTCATTCAGCAATGAATGATGAACAAAGGGAGATCAGCAGATGTTTATGATTACAGCATCTATGTTCATTTATTTCATTTGTTTGATAGATCTTATTCCATTGTTTTTTAATTGATTATTTGATAAGACAAATTTAGCCTCTTAAATATTTCTTTTTCTGTACCAGGAAAATTCACGTTTGTTTGCAGGAAGACAAGTTCATCCATTTTTCTCATCATTGAAGACAAGTAAAAGAAATCAAGAGATAATTGATGTGGAGAACACTTGCTCCTCTGCTGAAAGGAAAGAACCAAGCCTTGTTTTCAACCCTATTCATGTCTTTGATACAGTTGAGGTATTTCATCCTTAAGTTTTACATTTGAAAAGCTATTTTGAATGTTTTCATGATTTGACTGTATTTGCTTTTGGCTGATTTTGAGATTTTGGCTATGCAGGATCAGGATGATGCCATGTCCCTTGATTGGGGGAATTGGTTAATGTGTGATAGGGATTCTCTCAGTAACAATCATGATCTAGGAGTTGGCTTCTCTTCAGCTTACGAAGGGCAAGTGAACCCTTTACAATTTGATGACATTTCCAGTGTTGGTTGTCCAGCCTCCACATTGGCATCCCAAAATGATATTTCATTGGATGAACGCCATATTACACTGACTAAGGTCTTCAATTTTATCCGAAATATCTGTGAGATTACTTGTGCTTGCATTGAAATACCATGAACTTTGAACTGGAGAATTAGTTCTAAAAAGATTTCAAATTAGAGGACGTTCTTTTGCCAACTTTAGGCCCTGTCTGTTACCATGTTTTCATAAACATGTTTTTGGAGTTTTGAATTTTATACTAATTTCTCATCATTCCCTATACCTTTTTATTTTTCAACTACACCTTTTTATATTTCCAATACACTTTTCACATCTAAATATAATTTACAAAATCGTGTTTGGAAAACATGTTTTCAAAACTCTACAAAAGGAATAGGGCCTCAGTTTCCTAAGTAATCAAAGTTCATCTCAAGTTTGCATGGTACCTCTTTTAGATCTCAGGTTCTGCACCTCTTGTCTTTGCTCTCATAAATTATGAATTAGTTCATCTGCTTTTGATGCCCCAAAAGTTTATATTTTGTCTGTTACTCCATCAACAAAATGCTGAGGTCTCAAAAATTGACAGGACTGTTTGGTTGGCAAAAATGAAGCATCTACCAGTATGAGCTGCTCTGACAAGTTGGGAGGCAGCTTTGTTCAGAAAAGGTGAGGAAACTTATGTCGTTTATGATATTAATTTCCAAGAATATTCACAGGACAATTTGGATTAGTGGCTGGTTTACCCTACCATTGGGAACTGAATTTCATGTAATCATTCAGAAGTTAAATGAAGATAACTTTGTCTGACAACTAATATTGATTATGCATGATTTACCATATATATGTGTCTGCCTTCTGAACCATTAGTTTGTTTTTTCTGCACTTTTCATAAATAATCATGGTCATGCAGTTGTACTGGATCACCAAAAGTACAACGTATAAGAGCTGCAAAAGTTTGACAACCTTTGCTACATTTAGTTCTATGAACTATTAACTGCATTATATGATTATAAATCATTTTTCTTTGCTTGACATGATGTGTGACTTGTCACAGTTATAGCGATCGGCCAGAGAACTGCTTATGGACAGACAAATTCCAACCTAGAAAGGCTGCGCAGGTGAAATTCCTTTTAAAGTGTTGAGGCTATAACTTGTTTTCTTTTTGGAATATTATTCTCATTTTATTTTTCCAGCTTGCTCGGTGCTATTTCTTGTTGTACATGACATGATGTGGTTTTGCATGTCTATTTGTGTGCAGATATGTGGCAATAGTGAATCTGTTAAGTTTCTAACCGAGTGGCTTTACATGTGGTATGAGAAAGGTTCTCAAGCCAGCAAAAGTAGCTTTCATGATGATAATGCAGTTGGCCAAGACAATGATTATTGCTGTTACCAAAGTGACACTGATTGTGAAAATGTAGATGATGAAACCTCTTTGAACAATGTTCTCCTTGTTACAGGGCCAGTTGGGGTATCTAACTATTTCTCTAACCTGTTTAAACTTATTTGCAAATGTCTGTCATAGTCTCTTCCAGTCTTTGCCCATTTTCGTGATGGTAATATCTTAAAGTTAGGTAGCTTAATATTTTAAAACTTGATATATTGCTCATAAGGTTTATCCTTACAGTGATCTTGTATCTTATGGCATGACCTCTCTATGGCTATCTTTTGAAGTTCTGTGTTGGTATCCAACTTCTGTTCTGCCATAATGTTCAATGTTTGAATAACTTTTTTGCCTCTGTTCATTGTATGTATTATAGTTTCATAGGGCCTCAAAGCATACTTTGCATCATATGATCCTAAACTCATCCATATCTGGTGTGCTAATTACATGTATCACAGCCATATACGTGGTATTATGGTTATGCCATTTGCATAAACTTAATGTGTCATTAAATAAAATTATAAAGAAAAGTCTTAGAAAGAGTTGGTCTTTTGTATTCTGTCGCCATGACGTTCTTTCCTTGAGTTTTCTTTCTTATTTTATACGAATTTCTAACAGAGCATTCTGCAAGGAGTTTTTTTTTTTCTTTCCTCCCTCCTTGCCAAGTGATAAACTTAACTGTTGCTCAACCTTGCCCTATGGTGTGAACCTTGTGCATTGATTTGATTTTCTTGAAGTATTGGTTTATGGGAGTTAACCAATCTTATATGTCACGTTGTAGAGTCTTACATGACAGTTTAGAACCAAGTTGTGGAAGCTTAGCAATCTTATACATCACTCTCCGGATTAGAAAATATTTTCATCCATTCTTGCAAATGAAATCCTTTAATAGGAAACTGGTTTTTGATATATTGGTTGAGAAGTGGAATTACATGCAATGGAGCGCTAGCTTCAACTTTCAAAATAATACCATAACAGTCCCATGGAATTTTGGTTTGAAAATTTTTTGTGGTACTAAATGATTACTGAAAGTATTTTCCTTAAGAACTAAAATATATCTTTTATGTACTATATAGTGTATACCCTTATCATTGCTTGTTGGTTGGACAGGGATAGATGTTAACTACCTGCTCTATTACCCATTCTATTTCACAAGATAGCCTAAAGATATTAGATGTGCTATCTTGGTTTTTAGTTCTTGTTGCCACTGTTTTAATTCTCTGTGAACAAAGTTAAATTTTCGAAGGAGCATTAAATTTCAATTTGTGGAATTTGTGTCTGAACTTAAGGGAAAATATTATCACTAGATATGGACTAGACAGAAACTTATTGTGCTAGAGCTGGTAAACCTATCTTCACATGATTTAGCATGTCCAAGATGCCCCTTGTTGCACTTATGCTTAATGTGCATTCTTAGTCTTTAAGGAGCAGTATGGCTACTTATTAATTGGAGTGCTTGTTCTGTGATTATAGAGTGGGAAATCTGCTGCCATCTATGCCTGTGCTGAAGAGCAAGGGTTCCAAGTTATTGAGGTACTGTTGCGAAGTAATATGATTAAAGAAAAAGTGCTACTCTTGAACTTAAGTACTTGCACTGTGGATATTCCCGTGACTTGGGTGCTAGATGTTCATGTTTTTCATTTAGGGTGCTTACTTTTAAGTTCAGATTAGACAACCTAAACTATCTTGCATCTTAGATTATTTCTTCTAGATTTTTATCATTCCAACTTCTGAATTTCTACTCAGTATACAGGGTAAGAATTTCACAGTGCCAATATAAAATAACTGGACCAACTTGAGAGGCTTTCAATTGCAAGACATTAGATCAATGAAACTATTACATGCTGTGTGTATATAAAAGGTTTTGAAGTGGCAAGTCTTAATACTTTATCACTGAGTTGAACTCACTTTGCCTTTAATGGTAAACTTTTCTTACATTTAACCAGGAAAATATCAGAAAAAGGAAAAGTTCCAAGTGTGCCAGTGTTCTAAATAAAGAGCTTCTTACTTTTTTCTCATATATTTTCATATAAAGAGTTAGTTGAAGTCACTTTGCCTTTATTGTTTCATAGATTTTTTTCTGATTGGATGGACATTTTTCTTTTTTTACAACTCGATAACATCAATTACATACTTCAATAATAATTTCTTTTACTTATTAAAAAAAAATCCTAACTGTTACATGCATGCATATAAAAGTTTTTGAACATGCAAGTCCTCATACTTGTACTGAGTTAGCCGAACGCACTTAGCACTATTGGTCAACGTTTTCTTACTTTCCGCCAGGACAAAATGAAAAAAAAAAAAAAAAAGAAAAAAAGAAAAGGAAAGATGCTCAAGTGTGCAACTGTGCTAGTAAAGAGTTTGTTTCATATATTTTATCTTATTGGATGGACCTTCTTTCTGTTTTTACAATTCGATGACATCAATTACATTACTGTTAATAATAACTCTTTTTTGCTTATTAAGAAAGTCTGAAGTGTGACACTATACATTAACCAACCATGTTGTGTGGTAGGGCTGTGGCGGTACCCACTTATAACAGTGGAAAAAAATTGGTCTTACAGTTCATAATGATTTCAGCATTATAATGGTAAAAATGCTTCTTTTTTTCTTTCTTTCCAGGTAAATGCATCTGATTGGCGTAATGGAGCCCTTGTGAAGCAGAGATTTGGGGAGGCTCTGGAATCACATTGGCGTCAACAGTATGTCTCAATAAATTGTTTGCATCATTATGTGTAATTTTTTGTTTCCTGAATTGGTTCATTCTTTTTTATCTCTTAGATGTGGCCCGAATCATTTCCTTGCATTTGAAAGTATGTCAATACTTTTCTTAACTGAATTTTATGAGCCTTTATTTTGACAAGTGATCAATAATTAGAAGTAACAATCAATCAGGTGGCAAGAAATGGCAATAGGAAATTCAAGTTAATGCCAATATAGATGAGAACCTTACTTGTCTTTATGTTAATTCTTACTTGTCATTCAGAATTGGGTTCTGTTTCATCTGTTTGATTTCTTGTTGCAAAACCAAAAATAGCCTGTGATTCCATATCTTATTATTGAGACAAAAAGCTTGGAGACGGGCAACTTTGTATTGGCTTTGCTTTGGCCTACATGTTCTTTAAGGCCTTAATGTCTAGTTGATAGCTTTGGTGAGAACGGGATTGCTTTTGCAGAATCCAACCTTACCTGACAAGAAAAGGAATGAGCTCATGATCTGTAGTGGTTGCTTCATAATACATAGAAAGACCTCCTATCCTCTCTGGAGCTCACCAACTGAAGAAAGTATTTAGTCCATATAAGGACTTGTATAATCATAAGTCAATCCACCCATGCATCGATTTATGCATTAGTCCAAACAATGATGTGGCTTGCCGTTCACTTTCTTTTATCAAATGTAACAAAATAAACTCACCACTCCCCTATCTCTCAAGGGTCTTAGAAACTGGTCGAGTTCTTCCAGTGCCAGCTGCCATAGTTTCTTTTTTGTTAAAGATTGTAGATAAGATTGTAATAATTAGGCGGATATGCAGGATGATTTGAGGCAAATGAGTAGGCTGAATAGAGGCTGATTTGTAGGCTGACTCTATTCCTTCCCTAGAATAGGCTACCTGAATCTGTATAATATGTATGGTGAAGACACAATCTAGACACAAAATTATTCTTCATGTTCTGAACTTACATTTCTCATCCACTTTATTGTGCTTCCTTCTTGTAGTTTATTCATATTTTTTCCTCTTTTTCTGTGCCTAGTGGTCTATTTGATTGACATCATTTGGGTGAGTAATCAGTTACTATTACTTCAGCCTTTGATGCTTATATGAAGAAATCTGTAATGCTTTAGCATCAGACTTTTACTTATCCTTGGGCTCAATGTTTACCTCATGTTTTCTCATTTAACTATTCTGTTTTGTTTAACTCCTCCCCTTCTAAACCTATGACTGACCTGCTATTTTGGCTTTTATTTCAGTAAAGTAGATAATACAGCAGATTCAGGAAAGAAACCTCCTTCAAAATCTTTCCCTGAAATTATTGAAGTGACCCAAGGGTCTGAGGATGAAGTTGGTGAACTGATACCGCTATCAGATGAAGATCTTCAACTGAATTGCAAAATGTCCTTTAAATCAACTTTTGTGGAGAATAGAATTCACGAGACTCAAAATCCAATTAAGACGTTGATTCTTTTTGAGGATGTGGATGTTGGTCTCAGTGAAGACCATGGTTTTTTGTCCACAATACACCAACTTGCACAGAGAGCGAAGCGTCCAATGATTTTGACTGCTAATAGTACGAGATTTTGCTGTTTGAACTATTTGTATTAACAAAACCTTCCTTCATGATATTGTTCTAACTTCTTCGCACACATATCAGGTAACCACCCTATCCTGCCAAGTAATCTAAAAAGGCTAGAGGTTTCTTTTGGAATGCCTTCATCAAAGGAGCTCCTAGGGCTTGGACATTTGGTATTTTTTTAAATTTTTTCTTTTGTGATTTTGAGCATTTCCAAATACCTATTTTTATGAGTAAAAAAGTTAATCTAATGATGTTCGTTTTGCATAGGTTTGTGAGGAAGAAAAAGCTAAAGTTCATCCTTGGTTGATAGATAGGTTTGTCGAGTCTTGTCAGGGTGATATTCGTAAAACCATTATGCATCTTCAGTTTTGGTGCCAGGGTCAGAGTTCAAGAAAAGGTGCACACATCTATCTGTGGCCTGTTCATATTTTTGGTGATATGGTTTATAAAATATAGTAAGAAAAAAATGCCGACTTTAAATAATCTATTCCTTGACCAAGTGGCAATTCTCGAGGATAACTTTTTAAAATGCCAATTCTCGATGCATGAAGTCCTTAGGATTACAAGTCCATGGAGCTTGTAAATTCATTCCTGAGCTGGATAACTATCTTGAATAATTTGCTGATTGATGATATTTAACTTTTGATATTGCCCTGGTTTTAGGGGATATATATGAATGGAAATGCAAGCAAGGAAACTGGGATGAGAAAATATTAATCTTGAGAATGTCACAATTATTAGAATATATTGCAGACAAAATAATCCATAAGCGCTCATTTTGTAAATTGGTATGAACAAATATTAATTTGAGAAATTCACAAAAATATATAGAATATTACATGCTAAAAATCCACGAAGCTCGTATTGTAAATGACTGATCCATTGTTTAGCCCCAGTAGCTTCTTGAATTTTCAACTGCTATAATCCCATATACATCTCTGCTTATAATTGAGCATGCGATAATTTTAGCTATGAGATGTTTGTTTGTTCCGTAGTCAATTCAGTGTAAGAGAATTATTTTCTTCCCACATCTCATGAACTGAGTTGGATGATTTTAGTAGTTGAATGGTTCTTTATTTAAGAGAGTGTAAGATTCTGACCCTAAGTGTTAATCTTTCATTTCACTGAGTTACATGTTTATCTGAACTAAAATGATCGTTTGCCATGAAAACTAAGAGTTTCTTCTGCTTTAATTCTCCATAAAGAACACAATAGCATGATTTTATCTGCGATTATTTTATTTTCTTCTCAATTTGGAACCCACCACTGAAATCTTTGTAATGTTTAATGTTAAGGTCATGGATCACAGATAACTTATGGTCCACTTCCATTTGACCTTCAAGCTGGGCATCACTTACTACCAAAATTAATCCCTTGGGGTTACACTTCTCAGCTATCTGAAATTGTTGGGGAGGAGATCACTAAGTCATTAACAATGATGAAAGAACAAAGTAGTGCAATGGAGATAATTGCAGAAGAAGAGTTAATGGATGGGAAATCACATCAAACTCCAAGTTTTCACGGTGGCGAGACTGACTTTATTGATGCTAAGAAAGAAGCTATATTGAGCTTGCACCGTTTGATTCAGAGTGAAGATTTATTAGCTCACCCTGTTTGTACACGTCAAACTTCAAATTCCTCTGGATCCCTGGTCGCACATTTCAGGCGAAATGTAAGGAGAAAACTTGAGGCAGTCGTATCATCCGACTCCGAAGAGGGACATTTAGGTGATGGTGCTGGTGCAAATTTTGTAGGGGCATTCTGTGATGAAAATAACACAATGCAAGATGTGAAAAGCATTCCTTCTTTACACTGTTTTACCATTGAAAGATGTTTCCATCAAACTGATCACCGTAGTCACTTTGAAGAGGAAAAGGTCAAGCAAACTTGTATAGAATGCTCAGAAAATGGTACTCATCCACAAATTGATGGTTTGTGCACATCAATGGACATGTCCTGTGTTCCAGAATCATCATTTGTCCCTGAAACTGGGGTTGAGGATAAAACAGGGGTGTTTTCTGCAGCAGTTTCTTGCAGTACTCTTCTTCACAAACAGGAAGCAAATTCTACAATTGATAATGCTTTAACAAACTCAATCTTAATTGAGAATGACGTCCTATGTACTCCCTTGCATGATAACCATGACATGCTGGGCAATTGTAGGGAAGTTGACAGAGCAACATTGCATAGAGAGGAGATAGGTGATTCTCATCTTGAACTTGTAGCAGATGGCATAAAACAACATCCTATGTTGGATGAATGTAGTCGGATTGACTGCACTGAAGGAATCAAGAACTTCAAGAAACTTAGGTACCGTCAGCAAATCACTTCCATAGAAGAAACATGGACAAGACTGCGCAACTGTAACATGGATTTACAACGTTATGTCACCCTTGAGGAGAAAGATGCTCTCCAGGCTCTAGAAGTTGTTTCAGGAATGAGTAATTTAGTTTCGGAGGCTGATATGTTACTTAGTTCATGCCAACCACAAATATGTGTAAGTGATGCCGTAGATTCTTACGACTATTTACTTGTTCTATATGTGTGATTGATTGACTGTTTGATGTGCTATTTCTACCAGTAACCTGTTCCATGGAGGCCCTTAATTGACTGTTTAATATTTTGAGCAGGACTTGGTGGAACCATCATTGCTACCCTTTGAGACTCCACAGTTATGTAGCTGGTATGATGGCCATTTGTATATGTCGTCAACCATGGCTCAACATGGTATTTGTTTCTACACCAAGAAAATTATTGCACTGGGGTCAGAAAGGGGCTCTTTGAATACAGTGGATTTGGCACGGGAGATGCTGTCCTCCTCTACCAGTAAAATGGCTTTAGGCAAACTGCTTAGTCTGGACAGTAAAATAGTGGAGAATATGGAGATGTCAAAAATAAGTTGCAGCTCCTTGGGAAGGTATGGATATTTAATCTCTCTCTATAGTAAAAGTTTTTTTCTATATGAGTTTAATTGAATATGAAATGATGGCAAGTTCTAAACTAAACATCAAATTGTACTATGTTTAATACCTTGGGCTCTTGGACCATAAACTTACCAGATACTCAATAAGGAGCCTGTGCATTAACAATCTAAAGATTCAGATTTACTCCTTAAGAGTTTCATAAAGTATGGCAATGGAGTAATGTAATACTATCCAGATGGTACAGAATCACAACTAATTATCAGATTAGATTAATTCAGAAATTAATGTCGATAAGCCTCAGGAATCAAGTAGTTATGCCCAGTTATGGAATGTATGGTAGATGCATCATTTTTGTACTGCTGGATGCATGATTTAGTTTTCATCCTGTTTCTCACTATGTTTCATTTTATTAAGACATTACCTATTCTTATAAGCTTTTGCATATCATAAACTTTCCAAACGTTGACTTTCAGCAAAAGTAATATTCTTTGTTGCCTTAGCAGGGAGATGGACTTGTCCGTACGGAATATACTTCAGTCTTTAGTCCCCGCAAGGGCAAATCTCTCTATGCGTGGTGATACATTTCATGATTATCTCGCATCATTGAGCAAGATCTCAAGATTAGAATCAATTCGTTTGTCTGAACAAGCATCTGCGAGAAAAAAAAGAAGGTATGTGCTCTTCCTTGAGAATGCAACTTTGCAAACTCAAAAATAATTCAAAGCTTCCACAAATACTCATATGGTTGTGAAATGGTATACTGTAGGGCTCGTGGTGCTCGGCATTACTTGAATTCTGGCGCACGTGCCTTATCCCCTGAGGATATTTCATTGCTCAGTCAACATAGTTGCTATAGAAAGTCCCTTCCCAGTACAGAGATCAAAGCCTTAGGTAAAGCTTTATGTCAAAGATGACAAATGTATTTTTTGTTTCCATGTATATAGGAATAACTACTATAACCCCAACTCAGCTGCTGCTGTAAGATCTTTCCGTGACAACAGTTGTCTCAGAGTACAGAAAATGATGAAAACGATGGCTAACAGAGTATCTACCACCGATGCAGTTCGTATGTTATGAAACAACAATGACTAAGCCTTTGTCCCACTACGTGGGGTTGACAAAGGGATGATGAGAAAGGTTGATGGTTCTAATTATGTTTTAGGGTTCAACTAGTCTAATCGTTAGGTGTTTCATTCTTGGTGTTTTATATACAAGAATCTCAGTTTTGCCGATATCTAACAATCTAGTGTTTGGTCAGAAATTTGATTGAACTGTTGATAGCTTCTAGAATTGCCAATTCCTTTGATCTATTTTAACGATTGCCAAATTATGAAAGATGTAAAATATTTACAGATCCTAAGATAAGCTCCGGTGGTTTCAAATGATGGCATCCTAAATTGTTCTACCAAGTCCAGCAGCATGAAATACTGTTCACGACACATTGACTGATCCTGTGAACTTCATACCTGGGAGGCTGAGAAAATAACTACTTTCTCCTTCCATCAGGTTAGTCCATTTTGAAAATATTATTATTTAAATAGAAAAGTTAACTTTCAAATTTTTCACTTTTATTTTTATTAATATAATCATGTGTGGTCCACATTTAGTTCATATTTAATAAATAAAGATATAAATAGTATCAAATTAACTATTTTAGGTGTTATACTTTTGACACTCATAATAAATTATATATTGGTCAAAGTAGACTTTTCTAATAGAATGGAGGGATTATACTACTAAAATATTAGGTGAACTTAAATAGCCGATTGGGTTGGTCCGACGGAGAAAAGCAGCTTGTGATTGAGTGATAGATTGATGGATAACTGTACTTTGAATTTTTAGGTGTTATACTTTTGACATTCATAATAAATTATATATTGGTCAAAGAAGACTTTTCTAATAGAATGGAGGGATTATACTACTAAAATATTAGGTAAACTTAAATAGCCGATTGGGTTGGTCCGACGGAGAAAAGCAGCTTGTGATTGAGTGATAGATTGATGGATAAATGTACTTTGAATTTTTCACCATCTGCTAAGTGAGAATTTACATTTGATTTGGAGGAATAATTTAAAACTCCAGGGACAATATGGTCTCATTGAAATTAAAGGGGGCGAGGAAAGAAGGGTCATTTTAAGGGAAGAATTTTTTTTAAATTAAAAAGGGATGTTTGAAAATAGAGCGAAGAGACTTTTTTTATTCACTTTTGAGTCGTTTCAAATCTTCTGTCTCTTTTATCATGTTAATATTGTTTTTTGTTAACTAAATGACTTAATTTAACTTACGAATTATTAAATTTGTGCATTTAAATATTATTACTCCCTTCGTCCCACTCAAAGAGTCCATTTTGAAATGTGTACAACTTATTATGGGTTGTGAGGTACAACACTTAAAATAAGTATTTTATCACCATATTTTTCATTTATATTCTTACTTTAAAAGTAAGCGTTAATTGTGAATTACAAATTGTAATATTAATAAGGGTATGTAATGTAAATAAATTCAAAGTAGACTCTTTAAATGTGACAAGATTTTTTTTGAAAATGAACTCTTTGAGTGGAACGGAGGGAGTATTTAACTAATGATGCAGGATAATACAAAAAATTGGGATTAAAAAAAAAGAAAAATCTAAAGTCCCAATCGATTAACCTCTTCTATTAGGTTGGGCATGTTCTTTATCATGTTTTCAAATTTTATTTTTTTATTACACTTTTTTATATTTTTAATATAATTTTCACATTTAAAAATTATTTTCAAACCAAGTTATGAAAACATGTTATGAAAACCAAGTTATTTTCAAAACCAAGTTTTGAAAACCAAAATCCTGCCGATTCCTTTGGTTTTGGTTTTGGTTTTAGTTTCAACAGTAAATTTAATATATTATAATCATTTTTCATCATTTTCAATACAACTTTTTACTATTTAACTATATCTTTTTATATTTGTAATATATTTTTTACATTATAAAATTATTTTTTCAAAAATTTATTTTTAAAACTGTTTTTAAAACATCATAAAAGAACACTCGAAAAAAGCATGGATAACTTTCAACTGTTCTATTGCTGCAAATACACAAAATCTAGAAGAGCCAACCAAATTAAAGAGTGGGATCTACATTGTTTATTATGGGTCCAAGTCCAATAAGTCAATAAATTATTGGGTTCACGAGAAGCGAAGAAAAGATGTTGCTGAATGCTAATTCGTCTGCATCCTCTGTTTCACTCATCGGTTTTTCGAACTGCTCACAAGTTTTCCAACGCAGTGCTGCTTTGCTGGGATTGGAACATTCAACTTATTATTTAGTTATCTTATTAGTTCCAACGAAACTGATCGCTGACCGCGTCACATACATTATGATTAGAGTATTTGCGTGTAGTGACCAAAACAGAAAATAATATATTGGAGTCCAATATATACACAATTTTAAAACAATATAAAAACATTTGTGTTTCTCAATTATATTTTATATTTAATTTACACATGTATTCAAATACTTTATTTCTTTAGCAATAACATTTATATTTTCTTTTTAAAAATATAGTACTGCAATTACAAAAAAAAAAAAATTTAACTTTTATTTATATTTTTTAAACATTTTTTTGTTTTAATTTTATAATAATGAGGTTTTACGTATATATTTTAGTAGTTTAGTTAATTATTAAATTTGAAAGAAAGTGTAATTACAAAGAAGAAAATATTTTCAAATATTAAAAGATGAGAGATTTTAAATATATTAAGTTGTGTATTTAAATGTTAAAAATACATTATATTAATTTAGTTAGAATTGGCAGTGTATTTTCATTATTTTTTTTTTTGGAACCAATCCAACGGTTCAATGGATTAAACAAAGAAATATAAGGGAACACAATACACTGAACTCAAAACTGTCAATCTATTGAACTGTTTAAAAGAGATAAAAATGGGTGTCAAATGCCCTCACAACGCCCATCCCAGGCTAACAACGGGCTAAATCCTCATCATCCTTTAAACAGTACAAAGATGCCTGTTTGAATTTAAAGACCCACACAGTCTTCAATTAATCCATAAACAATAAGACGATTCACACATACAGAATCATCAACATTACAGGAAAATCTGATAACTAAGCTTCATGGTTTAACACTAAGTATTTAGCCTATAATTCCAAGTATTCATAATTCATTTGACAATTGTTATCAATTAATAAATTGATTTTAGTATACCACTTTTGAGTGGTAATAATATCTAATGAAGATAAAAATTGTTCTTCACCATTTGGTGATTTTTCTTCTGAAAAATTTGGAAAAGTAATTATTTCTTTCCCTTTTTCCAAATTAGAAATTCTTTCTTCAAAATTAATATTTCTTAATTTAAGAAATTGAATTTCTTTTTGAAGATTTTTAACTGCATTATTCAAATCATTTATTAAAGTAGTAGAAGCAAAATTATTACTTTTTTCTTTCATCATTCTTTGAACCTCTGACATTGAATATGGTTCATTGTATGTTTGAAAATCATTATTATTTTCAAAATCATTTTTCCTACTAGTAGAAGGAAGATTCTGAATATCATCAATTATTTTTGATCTTAAATCAAAATTTTTTATTTGTTTTAAAAATTCTAACAAAGTATTATCTGTTAAAACATTTATGTCTTGAAATTGAGACATAATTTTATAAAATTCTTCATTTTCAGAATTATTATTTAATTTTTTCAAACAAGATCTTTTTGTGCTATAAGTACAATCAGAATTTGACTCATATGATGACAGATCATTGTCTGAAAAATCAATTTTATTTCTTCATCTTAAGACTCATAAGATTCTGATTCAGAACTTGTTTCTAATAATATCTTAGAAATCTTATCTTCTAATTCTTCATCTAATTTTAAAGATTTAATCTTTTCTTTCTTTTTCATTTTACATTTATTTGCAAAATGGCCTATTTTTCCACATTTATAACATTTAACATCTATTGGATTTTTCTTTCTAGCTAATTTAGCTTCTTTTCTTTCTTTTCTTTTATCTAATTTTTTATGAAAATTCTTTTTAGAAATTCTTTTCTTTTTAAAAATCTTATCAGATTTTTCTTTCCTATAAGGTTTTTTATTTGGAAAGGGAATATCCATTCCAAATTGACTACAGAAATGTCCTAATTGACTTCTTTCTGTTAATCTGTGATGCTTTATTTGCTGACTCAATTTAATTTCATTACATAATGCTAGACCTTCTTGGACGCAAGTTGCTATCAGTCTACCATATGTATAATCATTATATGGGATAGTGATTCTATCCTTCCTAAGAGTTTTTCTAACTCTTTCAGCAAATAAGCTGGGAAGACCATCTATAAACTTAGACTTCCAATGACTACTATTAGACTCAGGCAATTCCATGACTCTATTCAGGAATGCATCTTTATACCATCTAAATTCAGAAAGTGTTTTACACCTAAGATTCTGCAATAAAATACGGATATTTTCACTATTATCAGAAATTATACCCGTAAAATGCTCAAGAATTGTAACTATTAAAGTATAAACAGAATTTTCAACCATTTGGTCACCTTCCTGTTTAATAGTTCTATAAACTTCTTCTTTACCTGCTTGGGGTAAATAATTATCCCACCAACCTTTTAGTTGGCCAGTAAAACCTGCAACTATCATTTTTGCAATATTACTGTCAGTATTACCATTACTTTTACAAATAGTATTGTACATTAACATTCTATGTACCAAATTATAAATTTGTTTTTCTGTATAACCATCTAGATTCCATTCATAAATACATTTACTACTAACTATTATTATTAATATATTCTTGCTCTTCATGAAGAACATCCATCGGAGATGTCCTATTATAATAATTTATTCTTTGTGTTGGCCTATCAGCATACCTATACATTTCTAAAATTTTATTAATTTCATCTTTTATTACTTTTTTATATTCTGGATTATTTTCTATTTCATTAGAAAATTCTTCTTCTATAGTGGTTATATTTAACCCTTTAAATTTATCATTGAGTAATTTCTCTAATTCTGGATTAATAGTTTTAAGCTTAAAATTTTTTATTTCAGGTGGAGGCTGGAGACTAGGAGCAGCAAGCACACCTATGGATTCCTTAGGATTACTAGTACTAGGAATATTACTAGAACTAAGCATTGTATTATTTTCTAGAAGCTTATCTAAGCGATCATGTAAAGAAACAATTTGTTCTCCTAATATAATCAAATACATATTTGCAAAGTTTTGTTGTTCAATCATTTTATTGATGTTTTTGACTGTTATTGTCAAAGTATCTTCTTCAAATAATTTTGAAAAAGCATTAAAATTCATAGAAATTTTATCTTTTAATATACTAAAAGATCCTTGAGGAGGAAATTGACTCTTCAAGATATTTCCATTATTTAATCTAAATTCTCTTTCTATGACAGAGATTCCTGGTTCTATGTAATTATAAACAAACCAAGGAACAAAAGGAAATAGAATATTCTTTTCTCCTAAGAACTTATAAAATTCTTCTGAAAGATTATTTCTTTCTTCAATCGAAAAAGATTGAAAAAACCATTTTCTAAAAACTTCCCATCTGGGTTTTAAGAATGCTTCTCCAATTTTCATTCGAGCATTAGAACCTTTACTAAAATCTATTTTTGTTGTATTATTCATATTGAAAAATTCATTTCAGATTCGGTTATTTCCGGTTATTTCCTATCAGAAATATCATGCACAATATTATTCTTTTTCTTATATAATAAATCAACATGAGGATTTTTCTCATCACTAACAGGAATATGATCATCAGCAAAATTTCTAGGAGGAATATAATCAGGAATATAATTTCTTACATATGAAGTAGAAGGATTATGACGGTTTATTCCATCACGTAATAATTCTTCAGAAATTAAAGCATTATGATGGGTTATTCCATCACTTGAATTTAAATGATTATTATTTAAAGCATTATGAAAAGACTGTAAAGAATGGAGATTATTCTCACCACCTAAACTTGAATTTAAAGAATGTAAAGACAAGTTAGGATGATGTTTATTCACATCACCAATGTTAGAAGTAGAATGTCTATGAGACATAGGAATATCATCCTTAAAAGGGGAAATAAATGATCTTACAGAGGAAGATCTTGAAATCCCATGAGTATTACTCATTTGTACATATACATCTCCATCTGGAGTCTGGATTATATTAGAAATCTGATGTTCATTTCTGGGTTCAATATGAGCAACCCTGGTCATTTTCCAATGCTGAGGGATCGGAATTTCATCCCATCTTATTGTTCTTCTAGTCGTAATATTCGACTTATTGAAATTTGATTCAATTAAGATTGTTTCATTCAAATCTTTTTGTTTTTCTTCCACTTTATAACATGGATTTAAAGTGTATAACGGCTTATAATATATTCTATAACAAATACACATTATTTCTGTGCCAGGTAAATAATTATAACCTTCAGTCTTTATATTCAAAGTTAAAGCTTTATAGATATTTCTATCAGTTAAAGCCAAATTGAAATTTGGATGTACATTAAAATATACTGGACCATGAGCCAGGCTGGATTGTATAACTCCAATTATGGATTTTCTCCATTCACAATTTCTACCATCTCTCAAAGTTGCTATAAAACTTTCTAGCAGATTATCTAGAGTAAGAGGTTTAAAAGCAATTTGCACTAAACCAATATGTAAAAATTTATAAGAAAACCTATATGGTTCTAAATCTTCTTCATTAAGAAGAGTTATTGTTGTATCAGCATCTTGAATAGATAAAGATTGTTCAGTTGTTTTACAAATCTGTTTCAATCCAATTTTATTAAAAAATCCTTGATGATAAATCAATTTGGGTTCCACATAGGGAATAGTCCATCTGGACAAAAGATCTAAACCAGAGGGTAATTCCTCTTCAGTTTTCATTTTATTTTTAATATTATTATTTTTTTTTTCTGAAATATTTTCAGTTTTTCCATCAAGAAAACAGTGTTAAACCAAGAAACCAGTTATCTTCATTAACCATAATGGCTCTAATACCATAAGGGGGAACCAATCCAACGGTTCAATGGATTAAACAAAGAAGTATAAGGGAACACATTACACTGAACTCAAAACTGTCAATCTATTGAACTGTTTAAAAGACATAAAAATGGGTGTCAAACGCCCTCACAACGCCCATCCCAGGCTAACAACGGGCTAAACCCTCATCATCCTTTAAACAGTACAAAGATGCCTGTTTAAATTCAAAGACCCACACAGTCTTCAATTAATCCATAAACAATAAGACGATTCACACATACAGAATCATCAACATTATAGGAAAATCTGATAACTAAGCTTCATGGTTTAACACTAAGTATTTAGCCTTCCATTAGGCTAAATAAAAACAGAAAATTAAATATTAAAAACAGAAAATTAAAAAGACTTATAAAATTGTCTTCAAGTCTTCAAATCTTGAAATAAGAAAATTTTATATATGAAAGGAAAATTTACAAAAGGGGAGCGAAGAGAGTTGGATGATTTGCAAGAGAGAGAAGGGATGGAAGAGGAAGGCTTTTTATTCTAAGTCCTTTCTCTAATTGAAAATTTACAACATATATATAGGCAGAGTCTGCCTTTCACTATTACAGATCTGAAATTTTTAATTTCAATTCCGCTACAGTATTTTGGATTTCAAACTATCAGTTTTGAAGTCCGTAATAGTATTAGTGTCGGTGAAGTCCACAGCCGCCTATGTTAATCATTTCTTGGACTTTTATCGGTAGAACCGGTCACTGAGCTTTTAATTGCCAGCAACATTTCATCTATGTCGAGATCGGCATCTTCATCTTCTTCCTGAGATTCTCCTGGTAGACAATATCCTTGGCTTGACATTGAAGCATCAGATTTGGTTTCCTCAAGATTTTGAGATAGTTCTTTTTTCAAAAGATCCATATAAGAAGTTATAATTTCTTCTCGGGTAACAATTCCCTTCTGCCTCTGAAGCATCCTATGAATCTGTTGGAAAGGACTGATTTCCTCCCTTGGAGTTGATTGCTGCTTCTGCTGGTATTCCTGCAACTTGAGCTTGATTTGATCAATAAGTTCTTGGCCTTGAATTAGACCAGTGGCATCTGCCTTAATCAAATTTTCCCAAAATTTAGTATAACTTGCCCTCTTCAGGCATGGGAATTTTTCAGGGGTATAACCCACTTCTGGAGCCCATTTCCAAATCCACGGGATTGAAAATTCTATAAAAAAGTACATAGGAGCGATATCATCGTTCCAGGGATGGTTATTATCCAAATTCATAATCTTGGGAGAAATTTTCACCCAGTCAGCATATAATGCTTTGAATGGTTCAGGTAGTACCTTTATGGATGGACCAAAATTAATCCACCATTTGATAAACCAATTTGGTAGAGGTTTATTATATACCTCAGAACAGATTTTTATAAACCAAGAATGCTTTCTCCTTGGATTTTCATAGAGTAGTACTCTAGTAAGAGATTCAACATAATCCCAATACTTGTATTTTATTAATACCTTTTGATCAGGATGGAGATATTCTCTATCCTTGAGAGTTGATAAACCCCATTCTTCAGCTGATATAATCTGCTTGATAATTATCTTGCTGAAATTATAAATATTCTGGGCACTACCAGCACCTGTAAAGTGTGTTATTTCACAGTTTCCTGAAATATTCAGAAGATTTTCAAAATATGATCTTGGCTTATAAGCCATTTCTGCATATCTAGAATTATCCAGATATCTGTTCATCAACATCCATGGATCATTGATCCACTGCAAATCTTTGCCTTCTAAGAGTATTATTACCTCTTTATTATTATTCTGGTAATAAGAAGTGAGATGCTCTTCTTTATCCTCTTCTCCAACAATTTTTGAATATGATGAGGATGATGAAGCAGAAGTATCACCTTGCTTTTTGTTTATGAACTCCATAAATTCCTCATATAAAGGATCTTCTGGAGACATACTCCTTCTAGCAGAAATATTTTCTGCTACCAGCTTCCTGCCACCTTGCTGGGCGAGGATATTTCCCCGTCCACCACGACCTCGGTAAGGGCCAGAGGCCCTTCCTCTGGGGTGCATCAACCTGTAATCATAAAATTTATGATCAGTCATTGTTTAAAAATTCTCTTGTCAAGAAATCTGGAAGACTTTATACTGAATATCAAAATCAAATGGGGCTAAATGAGCCTGCCATCTAGCAAACATTTGCTTAGAAACATCATGCTTAAAATCTTTATTAAACATAAACTTTGCAGATTTGCAATCAGCTCTTATAATAAACTTTTGATTATATAAATCATCCTGAAATTTTAACACACATTTAACAATGGCTAAGATTTCTTTCGCCACCGTTGCATAATTCTTCTGACTTTCAGACCATTTGCCTGAATGATATCTAACAAGAAATTCTTGTTTATCAATTTTAGATTTTTGCTTTAATATTCCACCATAACCTATATCTGAAGCATCAGTTTCTATTATTTTCTCCAGATTAGGGTTTGCTATCATTAAACAAGGAAGTGATTTCACTTTTGACTTAATTCGTCTAACTGCCTCAGTATGCTCATTTGTCCAAGGCTTAGGATTCTTTTTCAATCTCTCTTACAAAAGGAGTTAATTCAACCTTCAAATTCTCCGTGGTCATGTACTGCTTTTTATGTTAATAAACATAGTGAAATTGAGAGAGATATTCCCCAGGATGGTAATAAATTATAAACCTCTTAATAAAGTTTTAAAATGGATTAGGCATCCAATCCCTAATAAAAAGGATTTATTAGATAGATTATATGATTCAATAATATTTTCCAAATTTGATTTAAAATCAGGATATTGGCAAATTCAAATTGATAAAAGAGATCAGTATAAAACTGCTTTTACTGTTTCAATAGGACATTATGAATGGAAGGTAATGCCTTTTGGTCTGAAGAATGCTCCTTCAGAATTTCAACAAATAATAAATGATATTTTTATCCCTTATAGTGAATTTATAATTGTTAATATTGATGATATCTTAGTATTTTCTAAAGATATTGAAACCCATTTTAAACACTTGAATATTTTCAAGAATTTGATTATTCAAAATGGTCATTGAACCGTTGGATTGGTTACCCCCTATGGTATCAGAGCCATTATGGTTAATGAAGATAACTGATTTCTTGGTTTAACACTGTTTTCTTGATGGAAAAAATGAAAATATTTTAGAAAATTAATAATAATAATATTAAAAATAAAATGAAAACTGAAGAGGAATTACTCTCTGATTTAGATCTTTTGTCCAGACGGACTATTCCCTATGTGGAACCCAAATTGATTTATCATCAAGGATTTTTTAATAGGGTTTTTTCCCCCAATATTTATATTGGGGTCAAAAATTACCAAAATAGACAAATTTTTTTTTTTCATTCCCAAAGTATAAAAAACGAAGTTGGGAGATTCATTTTCATCTGAAAACGAATTTCCCAACTTCGTTTTCTTCAAGAATAACAAAAAAAAAAAATCCATGGAGAAAACGAATTCATGAATTCGTTTCTTCATGGAATTCGTTTCTTCCTTAATTTTTTTTTATTAATTTCAAATTAATTTTTTCCTTTTTTATTTATTAATTTCATTAATTCAAAAGAATCCCCGTAATTCATTTTTGAGTTGTTATGAAAAAAAGGTAAAATATAATTATATAAATGAAATTTTAATTTGTAATTTAATAAAATGTTAGAGGAAGTAATTTACGGCATTTTTTGAAATGGTGGTCAATTACCTCTGTCTTCTTTATTCTCTCCATTTTCTATATTATCGCGTCTGCCTAATCCCACTAGTATTCCCTATGCAAGCTCATTTAAACTAAAAACAATTAAAAATGGAAATATCAATATCGGTCTAATGTTATTTCTTTTTGAGAGAAACGAATTTATGAGTTTTGTTTTTAACGGAATTAATTATTTTTAAAACATAAATGCGTGACTAAATTTTCTAAGATAAATATTCCCCAAATTCATTTATACGGAGATTTTATGTATTTCAAAAAATGCCGTAAATTACTTCCTCTAAAATTTTATTGAATTACAAATTAAAATTTCAGTTATATAATTATGTTTTGCCTTTTTTTTTTATAACAACTCAAAAACGAATTCCATGCATTCGTTTTCTTCGTTTTTGTTTTTTAGTAATTTCATTAATAAACGAATTCCATAATTAATTTTTTCTTTTTTTGCTTTTTATTAATTTCATTAAGAAATGAATTCCACTAAAATGATTTTTAAAATAAATAAAAATAATTATATTTAAACGAATTTTAAAAAAATGAAATAATTATTTTCATTGAAAACAGTTCACCAACATGTTTCTAAGTTTTTATTCATTTTTAAAAAATAAATATCATTTAATGAAAAATGAATTTTAGGGCTTTCGAAACGAAACCCCGTAAATCGTTTTTGAGTTGTTATAAAAAAAAAGGCAAAACATAATTATATAACTGAAATTTTAATTTGTAATTCAATAAAATTTTAGAGTAAGTAATTTACGGCATTTTTTGAAATACATAAAATCTCCGTATAAATGAATTTGAGGAATTTATTTATCTTTGAAAATTTAGTCACGCATTTATGTTTTAAAAATAATTAATTCCGTTAAAAACAAAACTCATAAATTCGTTTCTCTCAAAAAGAAATAACATTAGACCGATATTGATATTTCCATTTTTAATTGTTTTTAGTTTAAATGAGCTTACATAGGGAATACTAGTGGGATTAGGCAGACGCGATAATATAGAAAATGGAGAGAATAAAGAAGACAGAGGTAATTGACCACCATTTCAAAAAATGCCGTAAATTACTTCCTCTAACATTTTATTAAATTACAAATTAAAATTTCAGTTATATAATTATATTTTGCCTTTTCTTCATAACAACTCAAAAATGAATTACAGGGATTCTTTTGAATTAATGAAATTAATAAATAAAAAAAAGGAAAAAATTAATTTGAAATTAATAAAAAAAAAATAAGGAACCATGAATTCGTTTCCTTGAAGAAACGAATTCCATGAATTCGTTTTCTCCATGGATTTTTTTTTTTTTTTTTTTTTGAAGAAAACGAAGTTGGGAAATTCGTTTTCATCTGAAAATGAATTTCCCAACTTCGTTTTCTATACTTTGGGAATGAAAAAAAAAAATTGTCTATTTTGGTAATTTTTGACCCCAATATAAATATTTGGGGAAAAAAAATCTTTTTTAATAAAATTGGATTGAAACAGATTTGTAAAACAACTGAACAATCTTTATCTATTCAAGATGCTGATACAGCAATAACTCTTCTTAATGAAGAAGATTTAGAACCATATCGGTTTTCTCATAAATTTTTACATATTGGTTTAGTGCAAATTGCTTTTAAACCTCTTACTCTAAATAATCTGCCAGAAAGTTTTATAGCAACTTTGAGAGATGGTAGAAATTGTGAATGGAGAAAATCCATAATTGGAGTTATACAATCCAGCCTGGCTCATGGTCCAGTATATTTTAATGTACATCCAAATTTCAATTTGGCTTTAACTGATAGAAATATCTATAAAGCTTTAACTTTGAATATAAAGACTGAAGGTTATAATTATTTACCTGGCACAGAAATAATGTGTATTTGTTATAGAATATATTATAAGCCGTTATACACTTTAAATCCATGTTATAAAGTGGAAGAAAAACAAAAAGATTTGAATGAAACAATCTTAATTGAATCAAATTTCAATAAGTCGAATATTACGACTAGAAGAACAATAAGATGGGATGAAATTCCGATCCCTCAGCATTGGAAAATGACCAGGGTTGCTCATATTGAACCCAGAAATGAACATCAGATTTCTAATATAATCCAGACTCCAGATGGAGATGTATATGTACAAATGAGTAATACTCATGGGATTTCAAGATCTTCCTCTGTAAGATCATTTATTTCCCCTTTTAAGGATGATATTCCTATGTCTCATAGACATTCTACTTCTAACATTGGTGATGTGAATAAACATCATCCTAACTTGTCTTTACATTCTTTAAATTCAAGTTTAGGTGGTGGAATAATCTCCATTCTTTACAGTCTTTTCATACTGCTTTAAATAATAATCATTTAAATTCAAGTGATGGAATAACCCATCATAATGCTTTAATTTCTGAAGAATTATTACGTGATGGAATAAACCGTCATAATCCTTCTATTTCATATGTAAGAAATTATATTCCTGATTATATTCCTCCTAGAAATTTTGCTGATGATCATATTCCTGTTAGTGAGGAGAAAAATCCTCATGTTGATTTATTATATAAGAATATTGTGCATGATATTTCTGATAGGAAAGAACTGGAAATAACCGAATCTGAAATGAATTTTGCAATATGAATAATACAACAAAAATAGATTTTAGGAAAGGTTCTAATGCTCGAATGAAAATTGGAGAAGAATTCTTAAAACCCAGATGGGAAGTTTTTAGAAAATGGTTTTTTCAATCTTTTTCTATTGAAGAAAGAAATAATCTTTCAGAAGAATTTTATAAGTTCTTAGGAGAAAAGAATATTCTATTTCCTTTTGTTCCTTGGTTTGTTTATAATTACATAGAACCAAGAATCTCTGTCACAGAAAGAGAATTTAGATTAAATAATGGAAATATCTTGAAGAGTCAATTTCCTCCTCAAGGATCTTTTAGTATATTAAAAGATAAAATTTCTATGAATTTTAATGCTTTTTCAAAATTATTTGAAGAAGATACTTTGACAATAACAGTCAAAAACATCAATAAAATGATTGAACAACAAAACTTTGCAAATATGTATTTGATTATATTAGGAAAACAAATTGTTTCTTTACATGATCGCTTAGATAAGCTTCTAGAAAATAATACAATGCTTAGTTCTAGTAATATTCCTCGTACTAGTAATCCTAAGGCATCCATAGGTGTGCTTGCTGCTCCTAGTCTCCAGCCTCCATCTGAAATAAAAAATTTTAAGCTTAAAACTATTAATCCAGAATTAGAGAAATTACTCAATGATAAATTTAAAGGGTTAAATATAACCACTATAGAAGAAGAATTTTCTAATGAAATAGAAAATAATCCAGAATATAAAAAAGTAATAAAAGATGAAATTAATAAAATTTCAGAAATGTATAGGTATGCTGATAGGCCAACACAAAGAATAAATTATTATAATAGGCCATCTCCGATGGATGTTCTTCATGAAGAGCAAGAATATATTAATAATAATAGTTATAGTAGTAAATGTATTTATGAATGGAATCTAGATGGTTACACAGAAAAACAAATTTATAATTTGGTACATAGAATGTTAATGTAAAGTACTATTTGTAAAAGTAATGGTAATACTGACAGTAATATTGCAAAAATGATAGTTGCAGGTTTTACTGACCAACTAAAAGGTTGGTGGGATAATTATTTACCCCAAGCAGGTAAAGAAGAAGTTTATAGAACTGTTAAACAGGAAGGTGACCAAATGGTTGAAAATTCTGTTTATACTTTAATAGTTACAATTCTTGAGCATTTTACGGGTAGAATTTCTGATAATAGTGAAAATATCTGTACTTTATTGTAGAATCTTAGGTGTAAAACACTTTCTGAATTTAGATGGTATAAAGATGCATTCCTGAATAGAGTCATGGAATTGCCTGAGTCTAATAGTAGTCATTGGAAGTCTAAGTTTATAGATGGTCTTCCCAACTTATTTGCTGAAAGAGTTAGAAAAACTCTTAGGAAGGATAGAATCACTATCCCATATAATGATTATACATATGGTAGACTGATAGCAACTTGCGTCCAAGAAGGTCTAGCATTATGTAATGAAATTAAATTGAGTCAGCAAATAAAGCATCAAAGATTAACAGAAAGAAGTCAATTAGGACATTTCTGTAGTCAATTTGGAATGGATATTCCCTTTCCAAATAAAAAACCTTATAGGAAAGAAAAATCTAATAAGATTTTTAAAAGAAAAGAATTTCTAAAAAGAATTTTCAGAAAAAATTAGATAAAAGAAAAGAAAGAAAAGAAGCTAAATTAGCTAGAAAGAAAAATCCAATAGATGTTAAATGTTACAAATGTGGAAAAATAGGCCATTTTGCAAATAAATGTAAAATGAAAAAGAAAGAAATTATTAAATCTTTAAAATTAGATGAAGAATTAGAAGATAAGATTTCTAAGATATTAGTAGAAACAAGTTCTGAATCAGAATCTTATGAGTCTTCAGATGAAGAAAATAAAATTGATTTTTCAGACAATGATCTGTCATCATATGAGTCAGATTCTGATTGTGCTTGTAGCACAAAAGGATCTTGTTTGAAAAAATTAGATAATAATTCTGAAAATGAAGAATTTTATAAAATTATGTCTCAATTTCAAGACATAAATGTTTTAACAGATAATACTTTGTTAGAATTTTTAAAACAAATAAAAAATTCTGATTTGAGATCAAAAATAATTGATGATATTCAGAATCTTCCTTCTACTAGTAGGAAAAATGATTTTGAAAATAATAATGATTTTCAAACATACAATGAACCATATTCAATGTCAGAGGTTCAAAGAATGATGAAAGAAAGAAGTAATAATTTTGCTTCTACTACTTCAATAAATGATTTGAATAATGAAGTTAAAAATCTTCAAAAAGAAATTCAATTTCTTAAATTAAGAAATATTAATTTTGAAGAAAGAATTTCTAATTTGGAAAAAGGGAAAGAAATAATTACTTTTCCAAATTTTTCAGAAGAAAAATCACCAAATGGTGAAGAACAATTTTTATCTTCATTAGATATTATTACCACTCAAAAGTGGTATACTAAAATCAATTTATTAATTGATAACAATTTTCAAATTGAATTAATTGCATTAATTGATAGTGGTGCAGATATTAGTGTCATACAAGAAGGATTGATACCTACAAAATATTTTCAAAAAACTACTCATAGTTTAAGGCATGCTGGAGGAGAAAGATTAGTTATTCAATTCAAACTCCCCAAAGCTTATATTTGTAAAAATAAAGTCTGTATTCCAAAAAGTTTTTTATTAGTGAAAAACATTACAAATCAAGTGATACTTGGTACTCCTTTTTTGAAAAAATTATATCCTATTTATCATATTGATTCTAAAGGGTTAAAAGGAACTTATGAAAATAATCAAATTTATTTTCAATTTATAATGGAACCTTTTTCAAAAGTTTTGAATACTATTAAAGAAAATATTCTTAGAAAAAAGAATCAAATGAATTTTATAAAATATGAAATTAATATTTTAACAATTGAAGAAAAACTTCAAAATCCTAAATTACAGGATAAAATTAAAATGATTGTTAATAATTTTTCAATAGAAATATGTAATGATCATCCAAATGCTTTTTGGGATAGGAAAAAGCATATTGTAAGTCTTCCATATGAAGATGATTTTGATGAAAAGAAAATTCAGACAAAGGCTAGGCCTTGTCAAATGAATTCTGAATACTTGGAATTATGTAAGAAAATCTCTCTTACAAAAGGAGTTAATTCAACCTTCAAATTCTCCGTGGTCATGTACTGCTTTTTATGTTAATAAACATAGTGAAATTGAGAGAGGTATTCCCAGGATGGTAATAAATTATAAACCTCTTAATAAAGTTTTAAAATGGATTAGGCATCCAATCCCTAATAAAAAGGATTTATTAGATAGATTATATGATTCAATAATATTTTCCAAATTTGATTTAAAATCAGGATATTGGCAAATTCAAATTGATAAAAGAGATCAGTATAAAACTGCTTTTACTGTTTCAATAGGACATTATGAATGGAAGGTAATGCCTTTTGGTCTGAAGAATGCTCCTTCAGAATTTCAACAAATAATGAATGATATTTTTATCCCTTATAGTGAATTTATAATTGTTTATATTGATGATATCTTAGTATTTTCTAAAGCTATTGAAACCCATTTTAAACACTTGAATATTTTCAAGAATTTGATTATTCAAAATGGTCTAGTTATATCTAAGTCCAAAATGAGTTTATTTCAAACAAAAATTAGATTTTTGGGTCATAATATTGAAAAAGGAAATATTATTCCTATCAATAGAAGTATTGATTTTGCATCAAAATTTCCAGATGAAATTCTGGATAAAATTCAATTACAAAGATTTTTAGGAAGTCTAAATTATATTTCTTCATATTATAAAAATCTTAATGAAGATACTGCAATTTTATATGATAGATTGAAAAAGAATCCTAAGCCTTGGACAAATGAGCATACTGAGGCAGTTAGACGAATTAAGTCAAAAGTGAAATCACTTCCTTGTTTAATGATAGCAAACCCTAATCTGGAGAAAATAATAGAAACTGATGCTTCAGATATAGGTTATGGTGGAATATTAAAGCAAAAATCTAAAATTGATAAACAAGAATTTCTTGTTAGATATCATTCAGGCAAATGGTCTGAAAGTCAGAAGAATTATGCAACGGTGGCGAAAGAAATCTTAGCCATTGTTAAATGTGTGTTAAAATTTCAGGATGATTTATATAATCAAAAGTTTATTATAAGAACTGATTGTAAATCTGCAAAGTTTATGTTTAATAAAGATTTTAAGTATGATGTTTCTAAGCAAATGTTTGCTAGATGGCAGGCTCATTTAGCCCCATTTGATTTTGATATTCAGTATAAGAAAGGAGAAGAAAATAGTCTTCCAGATTTCTTGACAAAAGAATTTTTAAACAATGACTGATCATAAATTTTATGATTACAGGTTGATGCACCCCAGAGGAAAGGCCTCTGGCCCTTACCGAGGTCGTGGTGGACGGGGAAATATCCTCGCCCAGCAAGGTGGCAGGAAGCTGGTAGCAGAAAATATTTCTGCTAGAAGGAGTATGTCTCCAGAAGATCCTTTATATGAGGAATTTATGGAGTTCATAAACAAAAAGCAAGGTGATACTTCTGCTTCATCATCCTCATCATATTCAAAAATTGTTGGAGAAGAGGATAAAGAAGAGCATCTCACTTCTTATTACCAGAATAATAATAAAGAGGTAATAATACTCTTAGAAGGCAAAGATTTGCAGTGGATCAATGATCCATGGATGTTGATGAACAGATATCTGGATAATTCTAGATATGCAGAAATGGCTTATAAGCCAAGATCATATTTTGAAAATCTTCTGAATATTTCAGGAAACTGTGAAATAACACACTTTACAGGTGCTGGTAGTGCCCAGAATATTTATAATTTCAGCAAGATAATTATCAAGCAGATTATATCAGCTGAAGAATGGGGTTTATCAACTCTCAAGGATAGAGAATATCTCCATCCTGATCAAAAGGTATTAATAAAATACAAGTATTGGGATTATGTTGAATCTCTTACTAGAGTACTACTCTATGAAAATCCAAGGAGAAAGCATTCTTGGTTTATAAAAATCTGTTCTGAGGTATATAATAAACCTCTACCAAATTGGTTTATCAAATGGTGGATTAATTTTGGTCCATCCATAAAGGTACTACCTGAACCATTCAAAGCATTATATGCTGACTGGGTGAAAATTTCTCCCAAGATTATGAATTTGGATAATAACCATCCCTGGAACGATGATATCGCTCCTATGTACTTTTTTATAGAATTTTCAATCCCGTGGATTTGGAAATGGGCTCCAGAAGTGGGTTATACCCCTGAAAAATTCCCATGCCTGAAGAGGGCAAGTTATACTAAATTTTGGGAAAATTTGATTAAGGCAGATGCCACTGGTCTAATTCAAGGCCAAGAACTTATTGATCAAATCAAGCTCAAGTTGCAGGAATACCAGCAGAAGCAGCAATCAACTCCAAGGGAGGAAATCAGTCATTTCCAACAGATTCATAGGATGCTTCAGAGGCAGAAGGGAATTGTTACCCGAGAAGAAATTATAACTTCTTATATGGATCTTTTGAAAAAAGAACTATCTCAAAATCTTGAGGAAACCAAATCTGATGCTTCAATGTCAAGCCAAGGATATTGTCTACCAGGAGAATCTCAGGAAGAAGATGAAGATGCCGATCTCGACATAGATGAAATGTTGCTGGCAATTAAAAGCTCAGTGACCGGTTCTACCGATAAAAGTCCAAGAAATGATTAACATAGGCGGCTGTGGACTTCACCGACACTAATACTGTTGCGGACTTCAAAGCTGATAGTTTGAAATCCGAAAATACTGTAGCGGAATTGAAATTAAAAATTTCAGATCTGTAATAGTGAAAGGCAGACTCTGCCTATATATATGTTGTAAATTTTCATTTAGAGGCAGGACTTAGAATCAAAAGCCTTCCTCTTCCAACCCTCTCCCCTCTTGTACATCTCTCTCCTCTCCCTTTTGTAAATTTTTCTTTCATATATAAAAATTTTCTTATTCAAGATTTGAAGACTTGAAGACAATTTTATAAGTAAGTCTTTTTAATTTTTTGTTTTTAATATTTTATTTTCTATTTTTATTTAGCCTAATGGAAGGCTAAATACTTAGTGTTAAACCATGAAGCTTAGTTATCAGATTTTCCTGTAATGTTGATGATTCTGTATGTGTGAATCGTCTTATTGTTTATGGATTAATTGAAGACTGTGTGGGTCTTTGAATTCAAACAGGCATCTTTGTACTGTTTAAAGGATGATGAGGGTTTAACCCGTTGTTAGCCTGGGATGGGCGTTGTGAGGGCGTTTGACACCCATTTTTATCTCTTTTAAACAGTTCAATAGATTGACAGTTTTGAGTTTAGTGCATTTACATTGTTGGTTGATACAAATTTTTATTTTATTTTGTTTGAAAATATTTAATAAAAAAAACTATAAAATGAAAAATAAAATTTTAAACTTCACAATAGTATATTTGAATGAATTCCTTCTACTTTATTATATACTTTCATTTTAACAAAATTGTCATATTTAAATTATATTTAAAACTCAATAAAATTTTTCCACTATGTTCTAAAATTAAAAGTCCATACTTTGTATAATATATTTTTCACATTTAAGTGAACATGTTAATATATATTTAAATTTTCTCATCTTGTAAAATTTTTAAAATGTTTTAATTCACTGTAACTACATTTTTTTTCAAATTTAATAATTCACTTTAATTTTACTATGTAAAATTTCATTATTATAAATAAGAACAAAGTTCAACAAATAAAAACAGAGAACAATGTTTCAAAATTAGAATTGCAGCACTATATTTTAATAAAAAGATATAAGCTTTATTGTTTAAAAATATTAAATGTCTAAATACAATAATGGATAAAATAAAATGGAGGAGCAAGAATATCTTTATTTGCTTTTTAAATGATTGACTTGTGATCAAATGGAGGGCAAAATATACATTTAAGAAACACGAGTAAATAAATATCAAACAAACAAACACATGAGGATTTACATGAGGTAAGCCTTTTACAAAACTCTTAAAAGGACCCAAAAAAAATAAACATTAGGATTGAGTCATGTTTCACTAGTCGAGCCTGTCTTTTGACTGGTTTTATTGAGCAGTCTTAGATTAAAGCCAGACTAACAGTAGAGTTTGGTCGAGGGTTAACCAGGTTCACCCGAGTCTGACAACACTAGCGGATGTCGAATAAATTTTAGTGATAATCGTATGTTGGTAAAAGACACAACGGCCAGAAGCAATCCCAAACCAATGAGGACACCTCAATGGATGAAAAGTTGAGGAATTTAATGCACTGAAAGCCTGGAGATTAAGCATAACAAAAAATGTTATCGTAGGTAGTAACACCATGAAGGAAAAGGAAATAAATTAAAAAAGAAAAGTGAATAACAAGGAAAAAGGATTGAATCACGACAGCTCCACTATGGAAATAGATGAGAAGTTTACACAAACGGAGAGAATTGGGAATAAGAGAAATTATTAGTGGCAATTGTTATTGGCTGCTGTTATTGCTAAAACAAGAAATATATAGCATCGCAACAATTTCTTTTCTTTCCTGATATGCTCTTTTTTCAAAACTGTTTATACACATTTTCAGAGGGGCTAGTCAAATCACGAGAATCTCACTCTAAATAACACATCCCACCCGAATTCTTAAACCTTTGTTCGGTGAAGGTAAAGAAGACGAATTTTTTCTTTTATGAAGTCAATAAAGGTATTTAGGAGGAAATCGAAGAAAGTTTTCCGGATTTGTTTAACAATTAAAAGATCTGCGCTCAAAATTCACTTTTACTTCATGTTTTAGCCTAAGGCTCTGTTTCTTTTAGTCCTTATTTCAGAAAAATTACTTTTTCACTAAAAAAAATCCATATGTAACACCTTCAATTTCTTTTAAATTCAAATTTTGAAATTAAAAATTTCTTCTAAAAATATACTCACATTATTTTAAAATATAATACAATCGTTACATCTTTATTCTCTTTCCTACGTAATATTTCAGAAAAAAAAAATTTTCTCCCCAAAAACAAAAATCTCATATTTGAGTTACAATCTAATCATAACCTCAGAATTTTTTTGGTAAGGCTTTGTTTCCTATTTAGCCTTTGTTTGTGTTCTCAGTCAACCTGCAATTAGTTTGCATCTCAAATTTGCTGTTTGATTCCGATGGGCTTATTTAATTGATATATCAAGAAAGCTTTTTTTTTAAAAAAATAAAAATTTTACTCATCCAACAGCGGTTGACAATATAAAACCAGGAAACAATCAATACACTAATTATAAAAGATTTGATCAGATAACATTCAGATCTGAACCACTGCAACAGTGTATTTAATCTACTAAACTGTAAATCTATAGTATACATCTAAACATAATAAAAATATACTGCATAAATCTCTACCGACAATTACTGATCTGCCACTAATTACTAATGAAAGATTCGATACTAAATTTTCGACGGAATTTTCATTCACTATTACATTTGTTAGATAATTATTATACGTCAATGGGATTTAAATATCACGAAAATAATTATGAGAAATATCATGAAACGATTAGATTTAATATATGAAACTACAGACTAACATAAATTTTGAGTAAAAAATTTTGTGATTGATTTTATTAAATAAACAAAAACCTTATTTATTTTATTTTCTACATAAAAGAATATTTTTTGAATAAAAAAGTCATATAACATTGGACCAATAAATGGTCCAAATATATGGTATGGACCGTATCTAATCCTGACCATTAATTTAGGACTAGATCAAATGGTCCAAAGGATGGTCTGCTATTGGGCCACTTTGGTCTAAAATGTAAACAAAAGTGATCCAATAATCCTCTAATGGACTATTTTGGTCTTTCCAAACTGACCCAGCAGTGAAGCATTTTTTTTACCACTATGGTTCAATGACACTATATCGGATCATATTTGGTCCAGTACAAAAACTTTGGACCAATTAATAATTTTTATACGCAATAAAAATATTTTTCTTAGAAAAATAAATAGAATAAATAAGTTTTTTATTTAGTAATTTTTAATTATTAAAAATTTTGTTTTAAAATGAATTACATAATTTTTCACTCAAAATTTATGTTAGTTTATAATTAGAGTATTATTTATTATCATATTAATAATTTATTAATTATAAAAATAATATTATCACGATAATACATATTATTTTAAATTATTTCACATGCTTTTGAAAATAATTGCAATAATAAATACATAAGTAATTGAATAGAAAAACATAATTTTAAATTTTAAAATGCATTAATCTAAGATACATCACACATAACAACATTACATAATTGAGCAATTAAATCACATCGAGGTATAATTATTATTATTATTATTTTGTGAAAATAGTCGAAATTGGCGACCGGAGCCCATTCCCTTAATTCGAAAAAAAAAATGTTATAGCCAGGGGTATAATTAATTATGTAACAAATGTAATAGTGTATTTATTTTTATTTATTACATATAAAAGTATTAAAATCACTAAATTACTAGGTTGTATAAAATTTTTATTTTTAATATAATAACTACTCTCTCCACATCATTTAAAGTGTCCACTTTCAAAAAAAAATTATTGTCTAATTGAAAGAGTCAACTTTAGATTTATTTATATTACATACCCTTACTAATATAATAATGTACGGTTCAAAATTAATCATTGCTTATAAGGCAAGGATATAAGTGAAAACTATGATGTCAAATTACTTATTTTATTTGTTGTACGTCACAATTAATAATAAACTGTAAATTTTTCAAAATGAACTATTTAAGTACAGAAGGAATACTAAATAAAATGTATGTAATAAATTAATGTGTATAATGATATATAAATTAGACTAAATAAATATAAAATAGTTTAATGATGTTATAATAATTATGTATGTCCATACTTATTGTTGTAATTACTAGTTAGTATAACCCCTACATCTCCCACCACTTTTAATTCCCCCCAATCATTTATTATGCAACTCTTGAGTTTTTTTTAAGTATGATATGTATTTTTTTCGTTTTGTCTTAAAGGGCAATTTAGGTAACTTACCATTTTTTTTTTGCTCTGGATGCTAAAAAAATGTTCTGCCATTATCAGCAGCCTATTTTACTATGGTTAGAGATACCCAACATATATTCTAAATCTCCTTTGAGGTCCTATATTTGTGCATTGTGGTAGAGCAATTGGATCATAAAATCGCACATTATTACACCAATTCTAGAAAAATTTGGCAAAGTTTCCTCTGTAATTTAAAAAAACCACTTACAAAGTAAACAACAACCAAACCACAAAATACCAACCAAAATACCAAGCATGCTAGCTATTACTCTATGATTTAAACCTCCATAACCAAACTTTCCAATCAAGCTAAGAAAACAAAAAGCTTCTCATCTATAGCTCGATCGTTATCATTCCAACTAAAAGAAAGCATTCAATAAGAACACAAGTTAAGAACCACGAAGATAATCAAAATAAAGCATTCAAAAGAGTTAAATATTAAAAAACCATAACAAAAAACAATACAAATATCTATAGCACACGCAGGTGCAAACCAAATGAAAATAAAGTAAGGAAGTATCCATTCAAAGATCTGTAGATCCCATAAGGCCATACAAGACCTGTCCCTCAAACTCCTCTAGCCTGCCTTTCCACTATTCGCTCAGCTCTCAATTGCCTTAATTCCTCCGATTTCTTCTATTGATCCTTGCATTTGCAACGTCTGCCGCAGTTGATCTAATTCTGCCACATTGTCCTCATCATATTGCATTTGAACTCCTCTAGAAACTATAGTCAACTCATCCTCAACCTCCTCATGTCTCTCCTCCATCCGATCCAGACGAGTGTGAACTGGATCAAACTAAGCATTCACACTATCACTCAGAGCCTATGTTGCTCGGACTCGGGTACGGGTGTCGGGTATGGGTGCGGGTATAAGCGTCGGGTACATCTTTTCCTAAATTTTAGGGTACGGGACACCACTACGGATACGGGTACGGGTACGGGGATATGATGTAATTGAATATAGAATAGGGGATATGAATCAATTTAGTATATAGAATAAGGGTTTGTTGGCAATTTAGTAAACAAAAAAAAAATAAGGGTTGATCTCCTACATCTTATTTTGTTGGCCGCCCACTAGGTCAAAGAAGCCCAGATCTAAGAAAGCTGGCCGCAGTCGGCTGTGGCAACTTGCTTCAAAGTCCTTCCACTCGACGATCTGATCTTCTCAATAGCCTTCCACCACCTGACCGAACACCACGTGTTTCCCATCGAGTCACGATGTCTTGGCAGTGCAGATGAAGAACTGGGACCCATTGATGTTGGGTCCGGCATTAGCCAAGGACACAATCCCAGGTCCGGTGTGCTTCTTGATGAAGTTCTCAAACTTAGGTCTGTAGATTGACTCCCCTCCGGTACCGTTTCCCTCATCTCTTCCTCTTATTTAGCCGTTAGATTCCTTTTTATTTATACTCTCTTCCTCAACAAGTCAAACTCCTTCACCTTCTCTACTGCCTAAACTTCTCTCCTTAGTCCTTATCACCGTCTCTTAGGCCTTCAGGGCAGCAATCTCTGGTTTTTTTTTTCTTCTTCTGAATCCATTTGTCATCAGTCAACGTACCCAAAATTTCATGACCGAATCCGGGCCGGATTCCGTACCCGTACCCGTGTCGACTCGTGTCGACACGGGTACTCCTTCAAATTTGAAGAGTCCGAGTAACATAGCTCAGAGCTGCAAACTGAGAAGTCCTCAGAGCTATTAATGCTTCATTCCCTGACTGGGAAGAACTACTCCCTCCTGGAAGGCTATTCCCTTCTCCCTGTTGTTGCCGCCTCATTAAATCCATAGTGTGATGTCTTACTCCATAAACCCATTTATCACCTACCCACTTCATCCTCTTCTTTGCGAAATAATGAATATCATATCGCAAAGGAACTAGTTCTGACCGATCCTCTAAAGGGACATTGTTATACTTAAAAATCTAAGTTAGATAATGTCCAAAAGCCAATGACCTGCTTAAATTCTGATAAAAACCCCATGAACATACTACCATAATCAATCAAAAACTGCTCTGCCATCAGATAAAATAGAGTAATCTCTGAAATGTTGGGCTCAGAAGAATGCCCGGTAGTAGGAACTAATGCATGCCCAGTTATCTCATATAATAACCTAAAGTTTGGCTCTAATTTGCCAGGCTTGTAATCCTTATTAGGAGAGCCAAAATCCTCAACATTCATAGGCCATTTAAAATATTTCATGCCTTAACTCTAGCAATGACGAAGGAAAATCTTTAGTCAAACTATGAGCATAATAGACAGTGTGCCTAGTGGAGAGAGAAGGATCGTCAACTCTAGGGGAATTCTCAGGCAAACTGAGTACCCTTTCTGCACTCACTACAAACTGAGTACCCTTCACCCTAGAATAATGTTCACCAAACTCATCACTTTTAAAGTTTGCGTAGAACTCTCGCACTGCCTCTACATGTATAGGCTCATTAACGTGTAAAAGAGACATGAAGACTGGAAAGTTAAAGTACGCCAAAACTTCATCAATATTAACACTTACTGAGCTATCCGTCTCAAGGACAAAACAATCCGAAAGCCTACCTGTCGACAGCTGCTCATATAAATCCTGAACCTTGTCATTCACAAACCCAGGTAAAGGCTCAGCGGTAGATTCTTCTATTCTACTTCTCTTATGAGTGTTTCTTTTAGGAGCCATAATCCTGAAAACACAAAATAATAACCATAAGAAAATATGAAACATAATCTCAACCTTAGATTCCAAGTAAATTTAAAGTAATTCCAAACCAAGGCATTAAACAAAACCATCTCAAGAAGCTAAACAAGCACAAAATTCTAAAACCATTAAGTGCGTGGGAATGAAGAAAAAGCTAAGAACTTCATCCAAGCCTTTTAAAATTTAAACCATTTAACCTTAAGAAATCAAGAAACATGCTAAACAAAGTCCAAGAAAGAACAACCCCTAAACTTGTATCTTTACTCTTCAAGAATGAAGAAAAAATTAAGAACTTCAGTCCAAATATTAGAATCCTAGGACATTGCTCCAAAACAATCACAAAGCCATGAAATTTTAATAAACCTATCTTAAGCAACAACCTATCCTAAGTTATCCACTCTAAACGTTTAGAAAATTGCAATTTTTTATCAAACTATTGGAGATTCTAACCTTATAACATCAACTTTCACTCCACCCTATATCATTTTCAAGAGAGAAACAATCTCTATACTTGAACCATGCATTCTCACATTCCAAAATTAAGAAAAATTAGGAAACCTACTCCAACCTCGAGCAATTCAAGACTACATCCCTAACAAAGCAACAAAGCCTTCCAAACCAAAATCATTAGGCAAAGATTTATTCTAAAATCTAGCTTAACCTTCATGCACAAGAATGGAAAATTTTGAAAAACTAACTCTAAATCTACAAGAATCAAACCTAGGATATTTAAAGGCATATAAAGCATGAACAAACCATAATTACCCAAAGAAACACAAAACACAAGTGTAAATTCAGGTATAGATAAAAAATTCAAAAATTAACCCAAGACTCAAAATATAAACATGGAATTAAATTCATGAAAACAAGAAATCAAATTAAGAAAATGAAAACCCACCTTGTAGAGAAGCCTTTGAGGTAGAAAGTATAAGAATTGAACCACAAAAAGCCTCAAATTCTCAAAAACCTGAAAAATTTCAGATGAGAGAAATTCAAAAATTTTACACCAAACTTTGATGAATTTTATAATGGAAATTATTTAGAACCCTTCCTTATCGGATTAGAATAACCTAAAATACAAGGAAATTAAAAGATTAAAGTTAGGATATGAGAAATTTTGAAATAGGGTTCAAGTTCTTGAAAAAGGGGGGAAAAATCGGGAAAACCGATTTGGGGAGAAAATTTTTATTTTTATGTACTTGAGCCCGATCGGTTTTAACCGATCGGAAGTCAGTCAAAACTGACTGTTATTTTCAAAATGTACAGTTCGGCCCAAAATTTTTAGTTAATTCGAATTTCGACCCCACAACTTTTCCTAGAGCCTTTTTCATGATTTCATTTTTTCCTAAATTTTATTCTTTGGTTTTCCTAAGTTCTAGGATATGAATTATTGTAGATCTTTGGAACTTATTAGGACTTTTACTTCTTTAAAACTGTAGGATTTTAAAGGGTTTCTAAATTTATATTACATATGTCATTTATTGTGCTTAAGGAACAAATTTTCATTTCCTTTAAATAATTTTCCAAATTAAATAATTTTGAGGACAAAATTTCCTAAGGGGGAAAGGATGTGAAACCCCATAAAATTTTAATATTTTAAAATTCACCTCGAGAATAGATTGAGGTATTTATAAATATTTTATGATTATTTATAAGATTTTCTTTTAAAAGAATTTTTTAATCTAAAAATATTTCTTTAAAGAAATTTTACAAAAGTCCTCGGACCTTTTATTTCTAAAATAGTTTCTTTATTTTAATCTCAAATCTTCATTTACATGAATTAATAACTTTGACTCTTGATTTCATGATATGTTAAGTTGTTTAAGAATATTATGATTTAGGAATTTACGGAATTTTTGAAAATAGGAATTAGAAGATAAGAAAATTAGAAAATAAATGAAAAACATTAGAAAAATAGGGAAATCGGTTTTTCCCACCATCAAATCGGGAAAAACCGATAGGCCATCGGATAATAATTCATGGAATCAGTTTTAACCAATTCCTCATCGTGTAAAACCGATTCCCTATGGATAGAATTTGGTTAAATCGGTTTTAACCCTTTAACCAATCGGTAAACCCGATTGGAAAATTAATATAAAAAAAATACCAACCGTCCTACTAATTGATTTTAACCGATAATTGAGTGGGGAAAACTGATTTGCAGCGCCGATTCTTCAATTGAGTAAAACCTATCGGCTGTAAGAAATTAAAAAAAACAAAATCTTGCGAATCAAGTCACGAGCGTAGGGGTCTTTTGACCCCTAGATTTTGTCCTAAACGGCCATAAGGCCTATAAATGCCCCCTTCCTTCCTTTCTAAACCTCCATTTCTGCAATTCCATAACAAAACTTAGGAGAAATTTCTCTAAACTTAGAACTAGGAAGAAAAGCTTGGAAGGAGAAGAAGGAGCAAGAGTTGGACGTGGAAACTTCAATCCAATCTGAGGGAATTCATCTAGGAAGCATAAGGAATCGAAAGAGGTAAGAATTTTATGTTAGGAAGTGCAATTATAATGCAAAAGTTTAGATTTTTAGAGTTTATAAGGTTTTCTTGGGATTTATTCTTTGAATTTTAAACGTTAGAAATTTTTTTTGAAATGCTAAACATGTTCTAGGAGTGTTTTAGAAATGGTTTTTGGCAAAAAGAATCGAAGAGAAATGAATCTAGATGCACTTTTGTTGGAAACCCAACAAACTTGAAATCTGGGCATGCATCGGTTTTTACAGATGAAGAATAGGGTAAAACCAATTTTAGCCTAGAAACAATCGGTTATACCCGCTTGAAAACAGGTAAAACCGATTGGTAATATGGTTTTCACAATTTTATGATTTCAAAAATTGTCAGGGACTATTCTGTATATACGAGACCTGTTTTAACCGATCGAAAATCGGGAAAAACCGATCCAGATTTTTCTGGGAAATTTTGCATCGCTTTTGACCGATTTGCCATAAGGTAAAACCGATCCAAAGAAGGAAAATTGATTTTTCCGCAAATTCGTTTTCTTTTAATTCTTTTCTTATAAATCCTTTCATAAAATCTTGTTAAAATTATTTTAACGAGTATTTTAAGGATTTTTATACTTGTATTTTTTTTAAGTTATAACTTTCATAGGTTTTGTCCAATTTTGGACTATTTATAAAATAAAGTAGAAATAATGTTTAAAGATCCTTTAATTTCAGTTATTCGGCAAAGTACTTATATTTTCTTTAAAGTTATAGTTATTACATTTTTATAATTATTTTCAAATTAGATAATTTAGGAATACTTATTTTCTAGATATATATAGATATATATATATCTATGAAATGGAAAATTAGGTAAATTACTATTATGCCCTTGTTTAGAAAAATTTCAGAATAAGTTAGAAATTAGAATTCTATAAATTAGAAATAGTACTGAATTGCCGGAACTTGAAATATATGCAAATCGATTAGATAGCTAGTACGTGAGCTTAGATTTTCGGACTGAGGTGATTTTATCACTGAAAATGGATATCGTTTTAATGCAATTAATAATTGTACTACACTGAATCTTGTTTTCTGCATGTTTTCAAATATTTGCGAAAAATGTTTGAAATGCTTTTTGTTTTAAAATTACCAGTTGTGTTTACTTACCGGCTGGAACACATAAGTATTTGTTATGCTTCAGTTGTACTTTCTTTGAATACTGAATCTGTTATTTGAGCATAAGTTGTGTCAGATCCATTATGTTGATACAATTTGATCCCACGAGTCAGCGTACGGCTTGATTGTCTGGATCATTTGCGTTCCTGATTTCGAAATCAGTCCCAACCACAGGGGCCCATATATGCATGTATACGTTTGGGAGTGGCTGTCGCTATGTTTATGATTATTATTATGCCGAGGTGAGCTGGCCTTGTTGATCGTATATGTGCACACTGACGAATGCCCCTCATTCTCTTTATGTATGCCGAGATAAGTTGGCCATCATTGAGCGTACATGTACACGCTAGCGATCGCCCCTTATTCTCGAGATGAACAGGCTAGTTTGTTTATTGTTCATATAGTACTTTAAGCTACTGCCCTTCATTCTCAATATATGTTTTTTGAATCCCGCATGAGTGATGAATGCTACATGTTAGGATATGGTTGAATTGTATGCATGGGTAATATTTGCAACTAGGTAAATGTTTACGAAAACTGTGGACTCTCACTGGGCAAGGGGCTTATTACATTTTCCTAGTTTCTTATTTTCTGTTTTCAAAATTGTATTATAGATATTTGGTATAAAGATGATTATTCTTACTAGGACTTTGGATATAGCTAGAAGGCGGGATTGTTTAGATGGGCTCATACTCTGATAACTGATATACTATAGGGCTATGTAATTTTTACTTTATTAAAATAAATGAAAAAAATTATTATCATATTCTACCAGTTCTGAGTCCTGGTGCGAACCAGGCAGGCATTCGGTGAAGCCAACCCCTTGTATGCGGGGTGATGGATCTAGGGTGTTATACAATCACGCCAAGGATGACCTCATCACAAGTCCTTATACAAAGGATGAACTCCCACATTGTCCGTGTAAGATGTGTGTGACTTATAAGCGTTTGGAATCCCTTGATGAAATTTCATTTAATAAGGCTAGGTTCAACCCGACCTATACTACATGGCGATATCATAGGGAGGATAAAGATGATGATGGGAATGCATGAAAGAATCTTTTCGATGACATGGTTGAGAATGTGGCTTGTAATTCTATCCATAAACCCGGGGTTATTGAATTATTATGGTGAGAAAAAAAACCAAGTCTCTATATCTCGTTTGTAAGCACACATGTTTGTTGGAGGTTTTGAAGTTGTACAACTTAACATTATCAAACATGTGGAGTGATAGTCATTTTTCATCCTTGTTGAGGGTAGTAAATGATTCTCTACCGGGAGACAATGAACTCTCGGACCACATTTATGATACCAAGAAGATTTTGTGCCCGATGGGTATGGAGTACAATAAAATACATGCTTACCCCCAATGTTTCATATTGTACCGAGACGAATGCACTTTATACCCAAAATGTAATGTTTCTCAATACAAGAAGAAGAAATCTCCAGCGAAGGTTGTGTGGTATCTCCCGATAATTATAAGGTTTAAGAGGTTGTTTTCCAATAAAGAGGATGTAAAAAATTTAACTTGGCATGCGGATTGAATGATTCAAGATGATAACATGATAAGGCATCTTTTTACTCATGTCAGTGGAAGAAAATCGATATGATGTATCCACAATTTGATGGTGAAGAGAGAAATTTGAGACTTGCTAATGAGGGCATCCCCAGCTCTACGACAAGTCAGGACGCAGAGGATCACAGTTCGAGTGATACAGACTCGGGAAGTGCAGTAGATATTTGTGTGCTCCATAGAGGCCCGCCAATGCTCCAGGACCCAAGTCCCTATCAAAGAGATCCGTTCGTTAACATATATAGGCCTATGACCCGAAGAAGGGCAAGGAAGCTCAGAGCAGATCTTGAAAACCTTGTCCGAAGGTGTACTTCAGAAGCTCAGCTCGTTACGGACACAAACGCCCTTGAAGAGAATAGAAGGAAGATTAAAAGTGTCACTTTACTCTCTCTTACAGAGGAAATGTCACCTACTAATCAATCCAGCTGAGGAAAGGGCATTTCTTGAAGTTCTTAATTTTCTTGAAAATCTTAAATTTTGCGGTTTACTGAATCTTGAAGAATCTTGAAAATCTTGAAGAATCTTGAAATTCTTAATTTTTGACGTTCTGAAATGATTTCAGAAGATTCTAGAACCTCCCTACATCATCCACATCATGTGCCACTCAAAATGGGCCAAAACCTACCTTGGAGTCCATTCCATTAATTCGGCCAAGCCCAGCCCAAAGGAAGCAGCCCACACGCCACTTAGGGTTAGGGTTAGAGTAAGGGATAAGGATTTGTGCATGTTTCCTATTCCTACTCCAAGTTTGTTACAAGTTGGTTAATGTTGTTACAAGTTTGTTACAACTTGGGTTGATTTGTTAGTATTTTCCAAAAAGGGTTACTTCTTGAACTCCTTTTTGTATTAGGATTTGGGATTTCCTTTTTCCTTAATTTTAAGTGTAAAATTCGGCCAGCCCCTCCACATGGCAGCCGAATTACCCCTTTTCAACCAATCCTAATTTTTTAGGAGTTGGTTCTTATATGAAATCAATCTCTTGATTGGTTTCCAATTTCACTTCTTTTCCTAGTCACTTTTGGTTAGGAATTTCGGCCACCCTACCTTATAAAAAGGGCAGCTGCATACAACCTTTTAATTAGTTGATTAAATGATTTAAGTTATAGTTTTATACTTCTTTAATCACTCACCTTATTTTGGGCTTATCTAATTTGCATGTTTGTTAATTGCTAAAAGCTACAGAAACTATAGGCTAATAAATAATTGCTCTGTCTATTGCTAAGCTTTGTTTCGATTCTAGTTTTCTCCACTTGGTTTGAATTGTGTGTTTAATTTACTTTGTAAGTTAGTAGTCTGCCAAATCCAAGGGTAAGGATTCTAGGAGTTAAGAGCTGCATCTTGCATTCAGACTTTCCTTGGCACTTTCCGCATCAATTTCTTGGTTTCCACGGCATTGGGGATCAGGGGTTCATATCACTCGCCTTGTGTACGGACAAAATAAATCATTTCAGTAACTTGAGTAGTGCAAACAATTCTTGGATTGTCGCTATTAACTATTTACAGTTTACCTCACATGTTTATGAAGCACAAGTATGTCATGTTGTCAATATTGATATCGGTTCCTCGCCAACCCAAAAATGACTTTGATGTTTATTTGGCACCCTCCATCAAAAACTTGAAGAAGTTATGGGATGAAGGGGAAAAGGTGTGATGTGGACGGTTGTACACATGCGGATTAAGTTGCCAAGGACCTTGTAATTAAGTAGCGAGCTCGTATGATACCCTATCTTACCCAAAAAATCAGATAAACAAAAAGAACTTAACCTAAGCTAATTTGTTTTAGATTTTCGAACCAAGCGTAAGAAAAGAGTTTTGAAACATGCGAATTAATTAGGTAGAGCAAGTAATCTAATTAGCTAAGTTTCATGCAATTATGTAAACTACAACATGCAAATACATAAAGCAATAAAGGGATGGTACTTAAAACACTTAGTTTTATGATCTGAATACTCTGAATTTTATTGATGGTCGGCTGCCCTATTTATAGGTAAAACAACCGAAAAAGTCATGAAAAGAATAAGGAAAAAGAAGTAGAATTCTTGATTGATTTCCTTTACAATACCAAACCCTGAAAGAAGTGGGGAATGGTAAAAAGGAAAAGAAAGAATTCGGTCACCTTAATTCTTTAGGATAGCCGAAATTACAAACTTAAACAATAAGGAAAAGAATAAAAATCCTACTCCCAAAAAGGAGATCAAGAAGGAACCCTTTTTGGAAACTAACTAAAAGAGTAAAAAGAACCTTAGCTCTTAACTTGTAACCCTAGCGACTTAAAAGAACCCTAGCCCTTAATTTGTAACCCTAGTTACTTAAAAGAACCCTAGTCCTTAATTTGTAACCCTAGCTCCTTCACTTGGCCGTGTGGGCTTCCTAGGCTTCCTTGGGTTGGCCGAATTTGTGGAGTGGACTCCATGAGTTGGGTCGGCCCAACTTGATGTCGCATTATGGAAAAATGTCGGGAACTTCAAGAAATGTTTCTTTAAAGTCCAAGAACCTTCCGGCATCTTCAAGAACTTCAAGAAACAGCCTTCTTCTTCATTGTGGATTGGAGAATTGCGCCTCTTCTTCAAGAATGGTTAGAAGAGTTGCAATTTGAACCTTTCCGTCTTTCTGTTCCAAGGCGTTTGCTTCTACGATCAACTGAGCGTCCTGATGGCAAGCTTGGACAAGGTTGTTGAGTGTCTCTCGAACCTTCTTTGTTCTGCTTCTGGTCATCGGCCCAGTGATGTCTACAAGTGGATCCCTTTGATATGGACTTGGATCCTGAAGCATTGTTGGACCTTGATGTAGAACTCGAACCTCCTCAGCTTCTCCGGAATCACTTGCTTCTTGACTTGTTGCTGGCGTTTGGATGCCCTCATCAAGGTGCTTGATGCATATAGGCAAGAGACATTCAATTTGAGAGCCATGTTGTTTTAGACCATAAATTATTTTCCTGCGTATAGGAGAGATCTGTCTAGATATTCTGTTGAAAGGCACAAGGCATTCTCTATCTGTGTAGATTGTATAGATTCTTGTCAGCTCGCGTACGGTAGAATGATGGTTTACCTTGGTCATCAGAGATTCCTTCCAAAAGAGCACATCTATCATCTAATGGAACTGGCATTCAAAGGGAAGAAAGAGTTGAGAGAGCCTTCTCAAGCATTGAGTGGGAGTGAGGTTCACGATCAAGTCAAAAAGATCAATGTAGAATTCGAAAAGCAAAAAAAGGTAAACCAAAATATATTGAAGTCTATATTTTTTCATTTTTTGTATTAGAAGTACTTGGATGTGTTACATTATTTTGACTTCATGCATATTGAGAAAAATATTTGTGAAAATTTGCTTAGTACCCTTCTGAACATTCCCGGAAAAACCAAAGACGGCATGAGTGCGAGACTTGATTTGAAAGACAATGGTATACATGCTGATTCAGCTCCAGAAAATAAGGGGAACCAAACATTTTTGCCACTGGCTTGTTATATGCTATCCCAAGATGAGAAAAAGCATTTTGTTTAAGCCTTAAAACCAGGAAGGTTCCAACAGGGTATTCTTTAAATATTAGTTAGCCTATTTCCATAGACGATTTGAAGTTGGTTGGAATGAAATCACATGACTGTCAATTATTAGTGCATCAGTTATTACCTATAGCAATTCACTCAGTATTATCAGACCAAGTTATGTATTGCATTACTAGACTATGCTTATTTTGCAACCCAATATGTGGCAAAGTGATTGCTTTTGACAGATTGGACGAGTTGTAGTGTCAAATAGATGTGGTGCTGCGTCAATTGGAGATGTATTTCCCACTTGCATTCTTTGATATTATGGTGCATTTAGTGGTTTATCTGGTGAGAGAGATAAATATATGTGGACCTGTTTATTTGCATTGGATGTATCTATTTGAAAGGTATATGAAACTATTCAAGGGTTACATGAAAAACCATGGTCATACAGATGTTTGTATTGTTGAAGGGTATATAGTCAGGAATGTTATTGAGTTTTGCACCGCATACTTGGAGAATTCAAATGCAATAGGAGTGCTTAAGAATTGGCATGAGGAGAGGATGAATGGAGTAGGTAGAGATAAGGGAAAGCTGTCTCCATCTCATGATTTAATGGCAGCTCATTTGTACGTATTGTGAAATTCTGATGATGCATTATAGACTATGTGACAGAGCATATGGACTTGATTCAGGCAAAGAATACATTAGGGATTGGACATCATGGAGGTTGTGAGATTGTTAGCATGAAGCCCCGCCCCAAGTGATGTCATACTCTGGGTATAACATCAATGGCTATTCTTTTGTCACAAAAATGCAAGATGAAAATAACACAACGCATAAATAATGGATTAACATTAGAGTTTGAAACCTTGCACGTTGCCAGTCGCAAGGATAAAAATTTGATATTAAGCAACATGCAATATTATAGGGGTGACTAATGATATTTAGGAGATAGAATATGGTTTATTCAGGGTGCCTGTATTTATATGAAAATGGGTTGACAACAACGGCAGTATAAAAAATAATGCCAATTTGGGATTTGCATTGGTTGACCTTAATCGAGAGATTCATGAAGGCGAACATTTCATCTTATAGCCTCTCAGGTGGGAAAAGTATTTTATGTTCTTAGCCCAAGCAATAACAAGTGGTCAATTGTTCTCCAAAATAAATAAAATAAATAAATAAATAAAAACATTTCTTTGATGATGAGATTGATAACCAAGAAATCCCAAGCTCTCCAAGTTTGCACCGTTCTCCTCTGGGTTACCACAATTGAGACCGATGGACAAAGATTCAATCATTGTACCACCCACAATAAGGTCTTATGAATTGATGTTCACCCTACCAAGAAAAGAAAGAAGACATCTTGATCCACAATTGTGGTTAGATTTCTTTCATTCAAAATTGTTTTGATGCAACAAGACTTTCAATATTTTGATGTAATATCGTGTTGATACCTTTGTTAACATTGCTCTGTGTTATGTATATCTCCCTATTTCTTATGTGCGAATAGATTTTCCACATTTTTCTACTATAAAGTAATATTTAGACTAATATTACCCTTAATCTATAGAGTGAATTGCTCAGTTCATCATGAAACTTTGCCCATGTTACCCGAATAGACACGATCCTTTAAATTTTGGTTTTTTCATCACAAACCTTTAAAAAATAGAACAAAACATGACATTTCGTCTAACCCCTCCGTTAACCCGCTAATGGCTCCTCTTTCTCAAGGGCAAAATTGCCCGATCATAGAACCTTTTTAAAATGAGGAAGAAATTAAATTAAACTACAGAAATGTCGCTAAATGAGAGAACTCTCATTATATCATATTTTAGTGAAAATAAAGGGCATCGCTAAGTAAAATAGCTTGTTTCTATCCATGAATTTGTTATCTTTATCACTTTTTTACTTAAGTGATTTCTCTTTTTATTATTTTTTGTTTCTTTTGATTAACTTTATTTTTTCTGTTTATGGTTTTTCTTTACCATGAAAAACTCTTCATTTTCCCCATCTATTTTTTCATCACAATCACCACCAACTTCCATGAATTTCGGCGACTAGGTTCACCCCATCTCCGTCGCCGCCTCAATCTTACTTCCACCCACGATGTCTCGTTATTCTTCTTCCTCATTTTGCAGGTTTCCGTTCACAACATAGCAACGACAACCCAAATTGCGACCTTAGGTCCACATCATCATAGATCTATCTCGTAACAACAACACAGAAGGAAATGTGATGTGGACCAGAGTTCACGATGCGGAATACTTGCTAAGGAAAGTCTGGAAATTGCGAGACGCAGCTCTTAACCACTAGAATCCCTACCTTGGATTCGGCAGTCTACTAAAATTAAGCTAAGCTAATTTTAAACATGCAGATCGAACCAAGTTTAAGAACAAAAGAGTCGAAACAAAAGCATGCATTCTAGGCAGAGCAATTACCTAAAAAGCTATAGTTTCTAAACTTATAGTAATTCACAAAGCATGCAAACTACGAAAGCTCAAAATAAGAGAATGATTCAAGAAGTATAAAACTATACTATTCTATTACTTGAATCAAAATTGTGTGTTGAAAAATGAAGAAGAGGACCCCTATTTATAGTTATAGGCAGCCAAATTCTTCAGTACAAAGTAGTAGAAAGCAATTAAAATTGGAACTCAATCAAGAGATTGATTCCTTACAAACTAAAACCTAAAAGAACTAGGTTTAGTTGATGATAATGATTCGGATTTCACAAGGGTGAACCTAGCCGAAATTCTATACTAAATAACAAGTAGAAATGAATCAAAACTAAGAAGTAGAAATCAATCGAGAGATTAATCTCTTGAAAAGAAACAAACCTAAAGGAACTAGGTTTGTTAAGAGATAATAATTCGGGTGAATTATTGGATAATTTCAGCCGAAAATTATCTTTAAAATAAGAAGAATAAGAAGTAAAATTAAAATACAACAAGAGTTTAAGTAGGAACTCTCATTGAAAACTACTACTAGAATTAACTTAAGTTGTAAACTCAAACTAACTCCTTAATTAAAACCCTTCACAATTTCGGATTGGGCTTCTCAATTGGGCTTCCCAATTTTGGAATTTCCTCTCCTTCTCTTGGTCTGGGCTGGCCGAATTTATGAAGGTGGATTGCAAGGGGATTCGGCCCAAAACTCAATAGCGTGTCTGTGAAAAGTGTAGGAAGCTTCTGGAAGCTTCCAGAATCATTTCTGAAACTCAAACTTTACAAACTCTTCATTTCTTCATGATTCTTCAATTTAGACCCCTTTTCGGAAATGGTGAGTAAAATGACCATTTTACCCTTCTGACTCTTCTGGGCTTTATCTTCAGGGGTTTGTGCTTCGGATGCCATCTGGGATTGCCGGGAACACTCTTGGACTAGGTTCTCAAGGTCGGCCTTGAGTGTCCTTGTCTTTCTGCGTGTCATTGGCCCAATGATATCTACCAATGGATATCTCTGGTATGGGCTCGGGTCTGGAGCATAGCTAGGCCTCGATGTAGCACACGAACAGGCTCTGCTTCCTTTCTTGAGTCCCCTGCCTCAACTTGTAGATCCTCTCTGCTTGGACTTGTCGATGGGTTGGGGATGGCCTCATCAAAAGGGGGAAAGGAAAAAATAGAGTACTGAAAGAACATTTGTCACAAAATTCAAGTGAGAAAAACAATGTCATGAGAAGAAACAATCAAACCCAGTTTTAATAAATAATTTGCTTTCTCCTTTTTTGACGAGATTAACAACCAATTCTCACTCCATAAACACCCAGAAGTCAAAAACCATACCAAATTTCTATATTTTAAATGAAGAAAACAGTCCATAGACGAAGGGGCACAATCGAGGAGTAGTATACGAATGACCACATTCTCATATTAATCTAAATATAAAGCCCACTCCATGGTTGTTAAGTTATTTCATCCGCACTCCTTCAATCTATGGCTTCAGATCTGTGATGATGCGGACTAGAGTCGCGATCTGGGTTGATGTTGTTGCATAGCTGAACAAAAACCTGCAAAACAGAGAAGAAGAATAATCAAATGCAGAATAAAATCATAGGCAACATTAGTAGATTTATTATAAAGTAAATTTATATTAAAATGCAGAATAAATTAAGAATCAAATTTTATTGATATTTATATTTTCTTTTCTTATTTTTGGACAAATCGGTAAAAAAATGAAAGTTTGGGGGTTTATTTGAAATAAAAGTAAAATAAGAGAAGGTAAGACAAAATATTTCTAATCGAACAATTTTACCCTTGAAGAATAGGAGTCATTAATGGGTTAATGGAGAGGGTTGACGGAATCTCATGTTTTGTTATATTTTTGAAATTTGTGATGATAAAACCAATTTTTAAAAGTTCGTGTCGATTCTGGTAATATAGGCAAAGGTTCATGATGAAATGAGCAATCCACTCTAATCCATAAGCATCTTAAGTAGCGGCAAGGCGCACTTCAGGGGTAGCGAGTCCCCCTAATAAACATACAATTGTCACATTTTAAAAGTGGTTCACACAAACATTGTAGTAATTTTAGCCGCACCCCCCTAATTACACTTTTTTCAGATAAACTGACACCGATTATTAACTAAACCAGTTTAAAAGTAATCTTATATAACAAGATTTCTTTGCCTTTGAACTTTCATTCTCTAAACCGTTCCATTGAGTGGCGCCCTTGAGAGAACAAGGTAACCATTTTAATCCTTGCACTACAAAATCATCCACACTACAATCCATTCTATCTATTTTCTGCTGATCTACGTACCTTAACAGAATAAAGGTTCTCTCGATGCTCCTAATTAGGTTTAGGCCTTTTTCATGTCTGATTCTCCATTGAACCTTGGAGGATGAAACTTTAGGAATTGCATGATCCTTCCCATTCTGGCTCTTTGGCCGAAAATGTAAATCATGTATCAGCAAGGCCATCTGCCCAATAGCAGATGGATGGGATCCTCTCCTCCAATGCTGGAGGATTGGCCAATACGAGTTGCTAGGGCCATCTACAATGTCAAGAATGTGTTAGTCAGTCAAATCCCTAAGTCGAGGCTTAGTTCGAATTCCTTAACCCCTTTTTCCCAGGGTTATGCAACCAAGTTCAATTGTGCAATCTTTTAGCCTAGGGTACATGCATTTGTAGGAGTACATTTCCAAAAATACTAATTCCAATCAATCAATTCAATAATAGGGCGTCATGTCACAAACGATTGCAATCATATCAAAGGTCACCAGCATTGACTATATAATCATTCAATCTTGGAGTTAAGGTCTTAATACCTTCACCCCACCCAAGAAATCAATCAATTCAAGAACCAAAACTAAAACAAACAAATCCAAATAACAATGATCAAATAATCTTTTTGACTTTTTTGACAATTGTGTTTTCCTTGCAATGCTCTTCTTAGACGTTGCCTTCATGTTGGTTTGCCGAATGCTAACTTGACTTGATGGAGTTAGGGTAGACCTTATCAGGCAGTTTGTGAGGTGGCTATATATAGGAACATTAGCTTGTCTAGCATAGGCTTCACCAAGTCGGGGAGCTCAGCCAAGTATTTTTTTAGTTCTTCGTAAGTCATCATGCATTCCTCAATCCAGCTGAACTGGCCTTCCTTTTTTTGAAGTTCGAAGAAGGGCAATGATCATTCTGCCAACCTTGAGAGGAAGCAGCTTAAAGCAGTGAGTTTTTGAACTTCCTTCTCACTAGTCGGTGTCTGTATGTTTAGTATGGTCTCGAAAATGCTGTTTTGACGTTGTTCCACTCAAAAAAATTTTAAGAAAAAAGGTTGTTGCAAGTCTTCTTCGTCAATAGAATGAGGGTTCCAAGAATGAAAAATAGCAGTCGGCCACCGCTTATGCAGGATTTGAACTCGCGTTAAAATTATTCTAACACTATTACTAAGGAAAAAATAGGGGTTTGGGAGGTGTTCAGACCTATCCAGATCTCCATGCCTTCACCTATGCTTATTTGTCTTTTAACTGATTACAACCACATGAGGAGAATGCAACCCATGTTGGGGCACGATCAAATGGTACTTGTTTTCTATTTGAATGATTACGGCCCACATTGGGGAACATGTACTCATATTTGGGCACAAGCACACTTGAAGAACTTCTCTTGACATTCTTGATACACCACATCTAGGACACTACATTGTTTTTACTAACACAATATTGATAATGCTTGTGCACACCACGTTGGAGGAACATCACACCACTACAGCATTGAGGATAACATCTTATTTTTTCAAGGATGATTATGCACGGGAACCATCACACCATCACTGGGGAGTGACTCCTATAGTCATCAAACGAATTTGTTTAAAAGTACGCCAATTTTGACAGTGACATTATTGGAACCCATGATCCTTCCCGTTGGTTTACAAATTGGTATTTAAATCTGTTTAGAGCATCCGATTATATATAATAGTTATGTATCAAATTATTTTGTAACAACTATTAACTTTTCTCTTTAATAACGAAGTGTGAACTTGATTATTTAAAAAAATTAAAAAATCAAAGGAAAATTTTTGATCAGGACAGTGGAACTTTTAATATTTTTAAAAAGGGTGCAAATTTTACATATTCCTAATAAATGCAATGAATTATTTGCTCAAAATAGAAAATTCACATATAATTAAAATAGACTTAAATATCCTTATTCTTTTTTCCTTTCTTTCCCCTGAAATTCCTAATGGGTTCTTCATACTCTCAATCATCCATGGCTTATACTGAGGATATGCCAGAAAACTCGGTACTGCATAAGTACTTCTTTTCCAATGATGTAAATCATAGTTACTAGTGTTGTAGACCATTCACAACCTCTATTAGTAGCAACATATGAGATGCGTAAAAATATTGAAAGTTTCACTACCCTTATTCAAAAATTTCCAAAATCAAATACTAGAATTCATACCCCGTTTGCTTTGTGATCAAATTGAGAAATTTTTATTTTAAAGAAGGAATATTGTTTTTAGATAATTTCTTTTAGGATTTGTGTAAGAAAGAGAAAAAAGAAAAAAATGAATGATTAAACTATTTTAAAGAGAATTATAAATTTGAATTTACTATGCTTTCCGTGGTCGCTAGGCGGTGGTTTAGTAAGGGCTTTAGGAAAAGACGTGTGCTCCCAACGAACCCTTTATTAAGACCATTATCTTTTTATTGAGACTAATTCTACCTCTTTTATTTCTTTTTACGGGTCGTAGCAATTCTTCCATGTCAACTTAGTTGCAAAGCATCCTAGAGGCATGCGTCAGTTTGTGGATCGCGGTCTCACACACTAATCCCTACAAGTGCCCGTAGTAGTAGGCCGGCCCTGCAGGCTTACGTACTTAAATGGTTCCCATGTAAAAACCTTTCCCGGTTACTTACTCTTATCTCCTATCTCCAGACATTCTCTCTTATCTTTTTTGATAGGAAAAATGAGAGTGTTAAGATAGAAAAATTTTTTGACGAAAATGTGATATTTTTTCCATGGTTATTTGGACCGGACCGGACCGATCGGTTGGACCTGTCGGGCCGCAACTGCGAAGGTTGCCGGTTCAGAAAATGCAAAAACCGGGATTATAAGTACGTGGTCAAAAGTCGGGTCGGGCCGGGAACCGTCGTGACCCGCTTGAACCCGATTTTTAATCTTTTTTTCGAATTAGTCAATTTTAAAAATTTTGCTGCCAGTACTTGCCACTACAACATTCTTTACTCTTGTGTAAAACATTGTTTTAACTCATTTTTAATATGATTCATGAATTTTCTAACAATCTATTAATTGGACCATCCAAACTAAATTTAATTTAATTGTCATTCGTTATTATTTATAAAATTAAGACTATCATGTTTTATTAGTTGTTTTCTTTTCAATTAAAGTTTGTTTAATTTTTTTATGTATTAACTTAAAATACGTTTAATTTTCTTTGCATCAAATTTTATCTTTTTTTGTCTAATAAAAATGTAGTAACATAATTTTATGTGTTTTTTAATAGAAAATAAGTAATATTTTATATTTGATTTACTTATTGGGTTTTATAATAATAAATTTTAATGTTAAAGTTAATTGTAAAATTTGAAAAAATATACAATTGTTGTGAAGAAAATATATTTTAAATGTTAAAAATGATATAATTAAAGCATGTTAATCATTTATATATTATATTATATATATATATATTATATTATATATCTATGTGATGTCACCCGGTTCGAGCAATCCCTTAACCCCGTCGGGTCAATGTCCGGTACAAGCAATACAAGCATGATTTTTTCTAGAAAGACAACAAGGTAAAGAGAGCACGGGCGGTTATTTGGCTGAACCCAAATTCAGCACGGCATGATTACAAAACAAGATAATAGAATACTGTAATAAGGTCTTCAAAAATATATATATATATACTGTGATAAACCAACAGCAGTCGGGTGAGCCATTCCCGACCGTAGTTTAAAAAAAAAAACCTTACAAAACTCTACGTGGACCGTAAGGATTGGAGAAGTAGGTGGCGCCAACTTACTTAAAAGTCTTACATACCCGCACTTCCATCCCTGATCGTACACGCGCGTCAACTGCAGCAGCCCCCAAGTAACCTTTAGGATGCTTTCAAATCAACCTACCACCATAACCAAACCCAGCTCTTTCTCCAATCCTTCCGAAAAAGACGCATACTCACACAATCATAGACATACAGTAGTTACTTTAACTTTTGATTTGTCGTATCTAGTTATGTGGAGGAGAAGTGGTAGTGTACAAGTTCAAATATTGGTTCTGTTGTTAGCAGTGGTCCCTGCTGTGAAATCGATATGGTTGGATGTTCCTCATGGCGGAATCAAGTGTGTTTCCGAGGACATAAGGAGGAACGTTGTGGTTTTAGCCGATTACTATGTCATTCCAGCAGAGGATCATCATCTTCACAGTAATTTCACCCCTACCATCTCGGTGAAGGTAAGTTAAACAATGTTTTTTTTTTTTTTTTTCATTTGTTATTTATTTTGGAGGGTGGGAGGGGGTTCTGGGGGTACTCCTTCTGCTGATTTTTTTATTTGATTGTTGGATCGATTATGCTTTGAACATTTTTGGTTGGTTTAATTAGAATTACCAGATTAGGAGACGTATGAAACGGAATTTGTGTCACCAATTTGATATTGAATTGACAAATACCTGAGAGAAACAGAATCATTGGATGCAAAATCTCTGTTTGGTGCTTGCCTTGAGCTTGAATTGAAATGTGCTTGTTATCAGTTGGATTAGATTGTGATTGAGAAAATCAGTTGCATTTACGCGACCTGCCTCCAGTGAACGGAGTCTTCCTCTCTATTTACCTAGAGAAAAGTAGGATAGATGTTGCCATTTGAAGGGGGGAAAAGAAAAGGGGAGCTGAATTTTGTGTTTGAACTTGAATCTTTGAGTCCCATGAAACTGATATCTATGAATTTCTGGGAAAGGATGACTTTTAATAGAGATGTGTGTATCCTCATTGAAATACATGAATCAATGGTAATAATGTCATCCACAATCAGCCATACTTATTGCCCTTAGGGCATGTTCTTTTTGGGCGTTTTGAAAACGATTTTGAAAACAAGTTTTGAAAAATAGTTTTATAATGTAAAAAGTGTATTGAAAATGTAAAAAGTAGATGCTGAATAATAAAAAGTTGTATTGAAAATGATGAAATATGATTAAAATATATTAAATTTACTGAAACCAAAACCGTTTTCAAAACGAAACAAAAAGAACAGGCCCTTAGTTTTTTTGTAGGAGTTTCCGCTCCAACTAAACAGCAATAAGATAAAATGTTTTACGTGACGGTTTCTCAGGTTATTAGGCACTGGAGTTTATAGGCATGGGATGTTGACAAAATGAGATTTCAGAGATTTCTTACAGTGTCAAAGTTATCCTCTTTACCAGCTAGGCCCCATGTTGAGGCTTGTGGGGTAAGGCTATTCAATCTTGTCTGAAAAAGTCATATGAGAGGATGGCTATTGGGAGTTGAAAATGAGGAATATTATGTGAAGGACTCCATTTAAGGCTGGAGCATAATGACAGTGATAGGAAATTGTGATTTACACTGGCTGGTTGGTTTTAAAAGCACAGATAGAAACAATACAGACTTGAGGATTAACACGAGTTTCTAAATACATTAGTAGTTTTGGCATGAGTGGATTTTTCTGCAGGAATTATCTTGTTGTAAGTTGGATAATCTATAAGTCACAGAAACTAATGTATCTACATACCCACAAAGTTCAGGCCCTTGCTTTGTTGTTTTTATGTTTTAAATCTTGCTGGTCCTGCTTTCTGTTATGCGGCAGTCATGCCTAAATCCTGATTTCCTATAATCTTGGGTGTTGATAAAGCAATGGTCGTTAAGGAAAATCAAGCGAAGGGAGAGAAATGCTATTGGATGTAGTGAGAACAGGAAGGACAGTAAAACTATGACTATCAGGCAAATTATCTCTAGAATATGGTTTAAGCTAGGGATACAGAGCTAGTGAAATAGCCTCTTATGCTTTGTAAATGCTGTCTTGTGAAGGAATCGTCATACATGATGCAAGTTTTAGACAGTAATAGGATTTTCAGAGGTTGACATTAAATAAACAGTGTTTCGTTATGTTGATTTACTCTTGAATCTGTGATGATAGGAAAGTTGGGTGCCATAAGTGCGTTTTTTGGTGCTCTGCTTTCTAGCAGTGGAATCAAATAACAAGCTCTAATTTGCATTTTTTGTTGGATCTTATAATTCCTATTTCATCTAGTTAAAATTTATCGAATATTATTAATAAAATTCAATATAAATCCCAGTATGGACTAGGCGTATAAATGTTGGTGATGCTAATACACTAAATATCTTTCGAGATGCTACTATAACAAATTAATTGCTTGTCATATATGTTGGATCTGAGCATGTAAGTCTCATATATGAGGGTACAAAAAAAAGGTTTCTAATGTGAGGGTCTGTAAATCATATCTATTAGCGTTGTTATGCGTAATGATTACATAATCTGATACATATTACAGATAAAATTTGTTATGCTGAATGTAGTATTAAGTTCTGGGAGTAATATATCTGACCTAGTCACAGAGATCTAGATGGGGATTCTAATGTAAAAATGTTGGTTCTAACCTGAATCTAACTTGTAGACTGCCATAGTTTGTTCAAGCGGTCAACATGATATATGAAGCTAAGAGATGATTCAAATAACGAAACCTCTCTGGTGAACAAAGTAACCAGGACCCAACAGCTACATTTGCTGTTTAATACCCCAAATACCTAACTGACAACAGACGGGATGTTTGCCCAGCGTCAATAGATTTTTTAAAACCTTTGCTGATTTAATAGGAATGTCATAAGGCTTTATTGGAAAATATATTCTCTGGCAGTTGGCATTTTCTGAATTATCTCTACGAGCTGTTACATTACTGATCTCGATTCATTGGAAAGGCCAAAAAGAGAATTAACATTCTTGATGTTCAAGAGTAGAGAAAAGGAGGATAATCAAACTGAAAGTTTAAACGGAAGTATCAATAATTTTGCAAATGAGATGCATGTTATCGTAATTTAAAGGTACATTGACTGCGGATCAATGTGAAGAACTTAGTTAAGAAATTCAGGCTCTGTTGGAGAAATATTTTGATGCATAAAGCAATCTAATAATCATAATCTGGTCTTTAAAATTAATATCATTGAATGAGAATGTGGAAACTTCAGATCTTATCCTGTGAAACAGTATAAGCTACTAGTGTTCCATGAATTTGTTTGTGATAACTTGTCCATTATTTATATACCTCCCATCTTGACAGAGTAGTCTCTTCAATATGCTGCATGTTGTCATGAATGCAGAATGCAAAATGTTAGTGTTTGTTCATATCCTAAGTTCAAAAAGAAAAAAGAAGCATAGCAGACATGGATTGCAAGGAATGTAAAAGGAGATGCAATATTTGAAAGTTAATCACCTAAACAACTGGCATACAGCTAGCTCCTTGTTCTGTGCTGAATGTGTTCACTTGAAATCTTGTTGGACAAGAATCTTTGTAAAGTGGAAGTATGTATTTCCAGTGGATGAGATGGTCTTTGAAGCTGGTGAGGGTGGAACTCTTCACTCCGTTTTGCCCTCACTCATCCTGGGATCAATCAGCTCACTGTGCTTACGAAAATATTGAAATAACCAAATGTGTGGTTATGTATGCATATATGTGTGTCTATAATATGTTATACAGTTGACAATTTTTGGTTTTGATATATTAAGAAATCCATTTTCATTCCTGATGATCCCAGATGTAGAGCCCTGGTAAATTAGGAGAAGGGTTTTTTTCAAAACTTATTTTGCTCTAATGTAGCTGTATGAACATTTTACAATTTATTTAGGTGACATCACCTTATGGAAACAACATTCATAATCAAGAAAATGTGACACATGGTCAATTTGCTTTCACGACAAATGAAGATGGCAATTACATGGCATGCTTCTCCATGTTTGGAGAGGATGGAGGAAGCAAAGGTGTAACTGTTGGTATTGACTGGAAGACAGGAATAGCTGCAAAGGACTGGGAATCGGTTGCCAAAAAGGAAAAGATTGAAGTAAGTTTATGACGAAATATTTGTTTCATCTCTCTTTGTTGAAGTATATCCATGCATTCCTTATTTTTTATTTTCATGTATGCTTGTATTCAATAAATATAGGGTCTCGAACTTGAGTTGAGGAAACTTGAAGGAGCTGTTGATGCCATCCGCGAAAATTTGATCTATCTCAAAGAAAAGTATTTATTGTTCAACATGATGGTTTTTCCTATTTGTTTGCTCTCTTTTGTTTACAATTGTTGCACATGCATCCTTAATGCTATTTGTCTGGTTTTCTTTTTGTGACTCTAGGGAAGCTGGGATGAGGGAAGTGAGTGAGAGTACTAATGCAAAAGTTGCTTGGTTCAGTATTATGTCCATTGGTGTTTGTATTATGGTTTCACTTCTACAAGTAGGTTATTTGAAGCGTTATTTTCAAAAGAAAAAGCTTATATAGGCTATAGAACTATGAATTTGTTAAGATTGGGAGTTTTATTTTTTGTAACATTTATGAAGAAATGAACCTTTTTGTAGCTAGATTTAAAATTAAAGTGTAGTAATCTTTTTCATTTCTACAGGCAGCACTATGCTTCAGTTAAAACTGTGTAATCAGACTCAAAAAGCTAGCAACTTTGGTAAACTGATCTTTTGTTTATTTTCACTAAGGCCGCCAACCAAGACATTCATGCTGTCACTGTTAGACAATGAGGTTTATGGCTTATTATGGCATACTCTCATATGGTAGAGTAGAAAGCCAACCACAAAACGTCTTGAATCCCTCTAGAGCTAAGCTATGAAACAATTTCAAATCATCTACTCAAATTATTGTGTTTAATGACCAAATTATGGACTTTGTTATTTTAGTTTAATTATGGGCTTTGTTATTTTAGTTTTGGTTTTTGTTTCAATAGTACATTTAATATATTATAATTATTTTTCATCCTTTTTAATACTTCTTCCGTCTCACTCAAAGAGTTCATTTTGAAATTTGAAATGTGTATAACTTATTATGGGTTGTGAGATACAACATTTAAAATAAGTAATTTACCATTATATTTTTCACTTATATTCTTACTTTAAAAGTAGGGGTTAATTGTCTACACATTGCTATTTTTGTAACGGTATGTAATGTAAATAAATTCAAAGTGGACTCTTTAAATGAGACAGTATTTTTTTTTTTTTGAAAGTTGACTCTTTAGGTGGGACGAAGGGAGTACAACTTTTACTATTGGGCTATACATTTTACATTTTAATATGTTTTTTTTATTGTAAAATTATTTTTCAAAAATATGTTTTCAAAACAATTAAAAGAACATGCCCGTAGTTTCACTTAAGTAAATAATGAGAGCAATATTAGTGAGTAAAATTTATCAAGTGAAAATACATAATTTTGATCCCTGAACACAATAATTTAAATAGAGGATCTGAACTCGTAATTTTTACACTGCTTATGGCGGGGATACAGGTAGCTGTCTCTTAGGTTTATGTAGTATGTACTTTGCTATTGCAGGACACAAATCAGATGCTAAAGGACAAAGGATCCGCATTCCTACTGAAGTAGAACTAAATTCTGTTGATGGTAGCAATTCAAATCAATGATACCCAATCGCGAAAGATAAAAGCTGCTCCTCCGATCCCTCATTTTTATCCGCTGCACTTGAACCACCAGTTGCAGGAAAAAAAATTTTCTAGGTGGGATAGGGTAAAAAAAACGCGTTTAAATAAACATATTTAGTGACTAAATTGTAAACTCGCAACTATAAAAGGCATAAATATTTAAAATTACACTATTTGTTGACACTTGATAACGTGTCTGTATCCCTTGAAAATATTGAAAGATTTGCTCATTTTCAATTGTTAAAGATATATCATTCTCAATGTATACAATTAAACTATCATTAATTAATTCACTCGTCTCCAATCCTATTCTGTTAATTAATTTTGACAACCGAGTGGGTGAACGGTATTGCGCTCAATTTTGTTACCGCTTCAATATTTTTATTTTTATTTTTTGATTTTATATAAGTGAATCCACGACCCACTTATAATTTAGAAGGGACTAACCATGCTATATGTTAGCCTAGTTATGTTGGGCTTAGTATTTAGTAGTTAATAGTTTTATTAAGAAAAATAGGTGGGCTGAAATTAATCCACTATATATATTATACTTCTATTAAATTTTTTTATATATAAATTGGCTGCATCCGCCACTGTGAACCACTAATGCTATCATTCATGCCTCTACTTCCCCTCTTTCTTCAACATCAAGAAAGACAGATTATTTGAATCTTTAGCCTTTCTATTTGCCTTATTTTATTTCTGGGGAATGATTTCCTATCATCTCCTTCTCGCATTCGCGGATCCTCTTGCTTTCCACCTTTGGCAACCCCTAGTTCTTCAGTTCCATTAGAAAACTCATTTGGAGTAGTAGTTTATGACTTATAAAGAGTACGACGTGACTTTTCCAATGAAACCGAGAGAATATCCAACTAGAATTTTCAGCACCAAATCTGTGTAATTGGACCACGAGATGATGAAGCAGCGGACGGCCACATTGAAGGTGCTTGCATATTGGGTTCTTCCCAAATTCCCACAGACGAATGTACAATTTGTTCTACCCCCTCAATCAAACAATATGGGAGCCGAATTCTCTAATTGACTGAGGTTGCTGCAGGCCTGCAATATGGAGTTTCCATCCTAATGCCATTGCTAAACAGAGACAAGTTTCTGCAACAATTTAGGCAGAACCTATCCAAGCAAGAAAGAATAGATGAAACAATAAGCTATTGGAGAGCTGCAGAAGAGAGAGAGAAACGAATGAGGAACTGAAAACTGAGCTATAAACTGCAAATTGAGGGTTAATGGTTAAACGTATTCCTAATGATCCAAGTGATTTACACACTTAGGTGTAACCAAAATGACAAAAATTGCCAATTTTTGCAAATGCACAAAACAAAAATTGACAACATTAAACCAAATCTGTTTTGAAAATAAACATGAGAGACTAAAATTGCGATTTTTTCTCAATTTAGACTCTTTTATATCACCATTCTCCACCAGGTCCCAGCAAGTTCATTTATTAGCAGCTCTAACTTATCATAGGTTAGACTAGTATAAAAATAGAACTTTCAGTGCGTGCGCATAAACTCAGTTTATTTCAGTGTCTTAGCAGAATGGCCTAAAATTAATCCCATCACTACAATCTATTTGCCCAGAGCACAGTATACTTAGACCAAGTATTGTAGCAGTAGTAAAACTATGAACGTTATCAACATTATAAACATCATGAAGCAACCCCCCACCTGCTCCTTTTATTCTTACAAGTAGATTCTATAAATCAAATGCAGCAGTAACATCCCAGGATAAAACGCCACCCACTCTACAAGAAATTAGTAATTAGGATGAACCTTTTTGGCCCCTAATTTGTATCATCAGTATATACTTTTCGATTTATCACGTGTTACAAAGCTTCAGCTTCAACTTCTTCAACATCCTCACAAGCAAAAACATATGCCTCATAGCTACATACCTCAGATTACTGCCGTATAATGAATCTAACCAAGTAGCCATTGCTTGAAAATAAATGGCCCAAGAGAGCAAATGCAAATGAAAACTCAAAATGTCATCTTGAGGAAATCAGTAGTTTCAAATCAAGTTGGAATACACTATTTTGACAACAGGTCTTTTCCACCATTAATGGATGATCTATGAGAAACTAATGGCTCAATGCAGCAGCAATTTTTCTCTGAATCAGCTCAACTTTAAGACGGGGAGATAATCTGGGTAAGATCTCCTGCAAACAGGATTAGTGCATCTGTGAATCTTAGCTTTAACAGATCAATCTATTCACCAAAATGCAAGAAAGAACATGAAAATGTGCATCAACCCAATCATTCAGGGTAAAATAACAAAAATTTGCGTCTACATTCAAACTAAAATATTTAGGATTACAAAACATTGATGATTATGGATGGGAACAGAAGGGAAGATCATCTGCTGTAATGCCCACGGACAAAATTAAGGACAACCACAGAATCAACATATGAATTATTGCTAGTCATTACACACGTCTGTCACACTTATCCAAGTTCTATATATAAAAAACTCTAAGTATTAGGAAGGACAAAACAGATTCACTTGCCATTCCGATATTCACAAAATGGATGAATTGATTCCATGATTTCAATTCCTTTCAAGGGTCTGGGATAATTGTTTCAGCCTAAATCCATTTTAAAAAAAGACAAATCTGGACACATGATTCAGAATTCAGTACTCCAGGATACTGAATGGAAAACAGGAAGTGGTGTAAACAGAGAGAAATAGACATCAGGGAATAATAGAGAATATTATTTTGCAAGTTGTGTTCTCTTTCAACAGCAAATGACAACATACTCCATTAGGAGTTGGCAAATCAAGAGCAGGAGAATGTTTGAGCCATACTGACTTCTTCATTCACACGTGTCCATCCTGCCTTTGCTAAAAGCATCAAATTCAGTTAATGGTTCCATATAAACCATACTAAGTAAAGAATTCATACAGTTTTATTATAGAAATATGCATGCATGGGTGAACAACAATTTATATTGACAAGATTGCTCTCCAGAGCCTCCTGCAGTTCAAGTAAAGCCTATTATAACTATGTTTGCTAGTCAACCTTTCTGCTGTGCAAGCAAGGAGGAGGGCCTTGACAGCATGAATTTAGTGTCAATAAACACAATCTAATCCAGTAAAATTTTATTGGTAGCCTTTAGGAGATGCACACATAACATAATAGTTCCACACAGCAGCTTTTCTTGCACTTTAAATGAAACATAGATTTAAGGATTTTCTTAAACTTGGAAAACCATATCTAGATCCCAAGCGGGTCATGGAGAAAAATAAGTCTTTTGAGTCTTTGTTTCCTACGGTCTTCACACTTAACTGTTTTATTTATTATTTTTAAAATCCCTTTGGTGACAGAAATTTCGATACAGGGAGGCGTTCTTAATACTCCACCTGAAGCGTCTTAATTCACAAAGGAAAACGTTCTAAAGGACTTTTAAAAGTTGACTACATTCCACAAACAAATGCTTTTTAGTACAATGGCAAGTGTACTTTGAAATTCACAATGGATACAGGAAATTAGCATCTAACCAATTTTCACAGTCTGCATACACTATCCTAACTTAGCAGACAACCATAAAGAAATGATGAAGCAGAGTTTTAAGTAACCTATATAAAGCACCAGATTTAATGGTGATTTACCATACAACTAAATCAATTTAAAACTGTAAGTGCATACTCTCACTAGAAGTAAATGTTCATGAAAAGCAACGACTTGATCAGAGTAATTAAACAATTCTACCTAATGCACAGTTGATTCTACTTCATAACAGGGGGCATTTTTCCTCTGCATTCTCACCTTTGGTCGGGAAATGAAAAGACTGAGATACCATTTCGAACAGTTCATAGATTTGCAGAATTATCAAAATCACTAGGAACGATAAAAACAAAATTCCTACTTAATTGTAGGTGTCAGAAACACAAGAATATAGAGTCAACTACTCGAAGAAACATGAAATATTGACAGAACATACAAAGCAGTATTGAAATAATATGGGAATATATATAATTCCTGAGTAAAAGTCTCTGACCTCAGTGCCATTGGAAAGAACTCTGGCCAACACTGGGATCTCATATTGGTAAGCATTCTCCCACTCTGGATTGGTAGTGATATCTCTTATCTATAATAGAACGAAAACAATTGAATATGCAAACGAAATGCATTACTGGTTTGATGCAATTCCAAAAACTAAGTAAGGTAAGGTTTAATTTTTGGCTGGAACCTCTAATTCAACGTCATGAAGGGAATCAGGGCCAGAGAGGCAGAACGCAGAATCAACCTTTTCTTTCAGACCATCGCACAAACAGCAACCAGGCTTCGAATAAAGTATGAGTTTTCTTGAAGTTGGAGATGATGATGAAACGGTTGAGTTTCCAGTAACCGCCGAGAAAACTCGAGGGCTGAAGTTCCATCTGCCTATTCCGCCAGTGAAGACCCTCAATCCCATGGTCGTTGGCCATGTAGATGAAGGTAGAGAGGTTCTTGCTACTAGTGTTGCAATTCCAGTGGCCATTTTTTGAAATTCCTTTCTCTTCCCTTTCCCTAGAGAGAGAGGTTTAACCAATGTTTGCAGGATCGATTTTGGTTGATAGCATCGGGTCGGATTGGTGGGTAGGATTAGAAAATAAAATGGCAAATTATAGGAATGGCACTAAAATCTTGTTTCCACTTTTGGTCACCAAATTAACTTTTGCCCACTTTTAGTCATTTAATTATTTATTGTACTTACTTTTGTTCATTAAACTATTTTTTGTTTACTTTTAGCCAGTAACTATTAGAAGTGGCCACTAATAGTCACCCTGTTAATCAGACTCATTAACCTAGACGAAAACCATTCTCGTTAACCTGGACGAATTAATCTATGAAGAATACACTTACCATATTAGTTCTGAGTGTTAAATTTTTTATGCCTTTAACCTAATGTTCTAGTTCATTTGTCCCTCTCATTCACTTAATCATGCTATAAAACTCATGCAAATTGTTTTCATCCTTTTCTACGTTGCAAATGCGAGCTTTGCAATCGTCTCATTCGCTTCGTTCGATCGCCGATGACCAGTGATGTGAATTATAAAATTTGTGTTTCAGTAAAATTAGGGCTAAATTACTATTGTAAGAATCCGATGAATTCATGCCAAATGAAGTAGGTAACGATTGATTTTCTGCACGTCTGTTCATGCACCCTTGGTTTCTGTCCACGTTGACGAGCATGACCAATAGATTGGCCATTAATTAGTACCAGCTTCTAATAGTTACTGGCCAAAAGTCGAAAAGATAGTTTAATGGCAAAAATTGGGCACAAGCAATAGTTTAGTCGTCAAAAGTAAGTGAAAGATAGTTTAGTGGCCAAAAGTGAGGACAAGCAACAGTTTAGTGGACATTCATATAATTTGCCAAAAATGAAATCATGCGTAAATTCTTGGCTTAACTTTTTTTTAAAACCACTATCTTTACGCGTTAGTTTGACATTTGCCATTTATTTTTTAAATACATCTTTTGCCCCTTTTTAATGGCCACTATTATTGCCAGAACAAAATTTTATTCTTTTTTGTAAAATGCCCTTTGTTATCCTAATGGCTTATCCTACTCTTAATTCCTTCTTACTACTCTAACTTATTCTTGTCCCAAATTTTATTGTTTCTTCTCCTTCGCTGCTAATATGCCTCCCTTCGAATAATCATGATCACTCGTGATGTGAGCTTCATGAATTCTGGAACATCGGTATGTGATCAGCGTCTAAGCACACAACCATCTAAAAATGGCTTGGGTTGAAAGTGTTTAAATTGATAATGGCTTGGCTCATAGAAAGAACACTTCACTTAAAGCTTAAATGATAAAATGATGACATAAAGGTGGAGAAGATGCAATTTTATATGTTTTGCCTTGTCATCTTGAGTTTTGGAGTTGCTTAACCTAGAGAAATATATGCTTAAATGATTTACTTTATATTTCTTTATGAAATCACATATTCGTTTTATCATCATCAAAAAGATGAAGATTGTTAGACCTAGAGTCTTAATCTTTATTTTGATGAATGTTAAGAAATATATAATTTTATTTTAAAGGCTTTGATTTTAAGTGTCATTGAGTTAATTTTTATCTAAGGAAAAATTTCATGAAAAATGTTAAGTAAAACATTATACGCCGAAGCAAGACACTGCCTAGACACCCTTGAAAGTTCAAAAAAAAATGGTAAGTAAAAGTCTGGACGCTGAGGCAAGACACCACTTAGACACTGGCTCGACACCGTTTGAAGTGTATTGCCCGACCTCGACACCAAGCATCAATGACACCTTGAAATCGAAGATTTTCCCAGAAAGCCTCGACAACACCTCGACACTGGGTCAACATTCGGAAAAGAAAAGAAAAAGCTGGAAAATGCAAGGATCGGTTTTAACCAATCTAAAGTCCAAAAAAATCGATACCATTGGTTTTAACCGATGCAATGGTGGCAAAAATTGACTGTTCACTGGTTGCAAGATTTAGATGTGCGGAAATAGCCAATCAAACATCGAGAATAATCGATTCGTTGTCAGAATGTCTAATTTTCTAAAAAGAGCCATTGAGATATTTTGGGATGCATTCTTCCACTTCTAAAAGTACCCCAAGCATGGAAATGATGGGCAATCATTCCTCTGACAATTACTATACTCTAAAGAATCATTTATGAGCATAATTTCAACAATCTAGACTTTTGATTAGCTATTTAAGGTAGGATTTGAGAGTTTTTAAAGAGAGATTTTTATGCCCAATTGTTAGTCCATTATTGTAAGCTCACTTGTAGTTGAACAAATCATTTCTTCTCATCTTTGCATAAGTCCCAACCAAGTAAGTGGTTGATCCATCTTGTAAAAAGTCATAATCTATTATTAAAGAGATAGGCAAGGTGAAGAGGGGGGGGGGGGGGGGGGTGGGGGGGTTGAAGAAAGGAAATTTTTTGAGTAAGTTCTAATTCCTTGATAATCATTAGGCTAATTAAAGATTCATTTCCAAAGATTGGTGGAGTCTTGAGTAAGACCCAAAGTCCTTGAGGAAGGATGGGGTAAAAGATCAATTTCCTAGTCTTAGAGAATTAGCAAAATCCTAGCTTAGAGTTATTAAAGGTTTTGAGACACACATTTAAGTGTTTCCTAGAGTTGATTAGGAAATCTCAGGTTATAAAACTTAGGGAGTGGATTAGGATTCAAGCGGAATCTAAACCACGATAATTATGTGTTTTGTCTTCTTTAAATTTGCTTTACAAATTGTTTTACAAAATACACTTCACACAATCACACTTGGCTTTTGGTTTTAAATTGTTCTTTGAAATAATTTTTCAAAGTTGTTCATTTTAGAAGTAATTTTTAAAAGTGTCAAAAACCTAATTCACCCCCACCTCCTCTTAGGTTGCTATTGGAATTTTCAACTTGGTTGACAATCCACTTGTATTTTGTATGCATATTTTATCCCATATACCAGCATATTTAGAGTTGAGCTATCGTATTCTTTTTCAATCAAAGACACACTTCACTTTACAATAGGATGAAACTATGAAATTACACATAATTTTTTAGGGTTATCATGAGGTCGATTCCAATATCATATTTGAATACTTGCTCCAATGGGAAAGTTGTAACATATAACTTGTAATAGAATTCCAAGCATTCTTGTAATCTCGAAAAAAAAATTCTGGCATTCTATTTTCTTCAAATATTCACGCATAAATAGCCTGGTTCACAATGATCTTGTATGCACATTTGATCACATACACCATTTAGGGTTGAGCTTTTGTTCTCTTTTTAAATCACAGACACGCTTAACTATACAATGGTTTCAGGAATCATCCAAACTAAAAATGAAGTTGCAATTGAAGAATCCTTTTAAGTACGCATCTACCATAGAATATTATTTAAGCTTATGTCAAAATCACTCGAAGAATCGTTAATCATAGTGAACAATTGAAGTCGGAATGTACGAAACCAATCAATCTAGGTATGAACTTGTTTGCAAACCCCGCAGCTACAACATGCAAAGACATAAAAACATAACACTGTTACAAAGTATTAGCACCATTAATTACTTTTATCATATTCGAACATCAAGGTATTGAAAAGTATCTAATATGGTACTATATGTGGCACCCCTAGTCCCGACCTCCCTATTTTGACGAGGAGACGCAACCAGGATGTCTGCCTAGCTCACGTCAGGATTCAATAACGATATACAAAACGTTGACTAATTATTATACATTTATACACTAAATTAGAATGTGATGTCTTTCATTTCACTAATCTATAAAATATAAAAGTTTAGTTTTATAAATATTACAACAATCTCACCTTGAATAGCTAACATGAAACTTCAACCTATAATTCTGAAGCTTTTCATAATGTCGCCCTTAATACCTGTAACATGCAAAACGTCTAAGGGGTGAGTTCCAAAACTCAGTGAGGTTTCACTATTAAAATATTATCGAGTAAATAATTACCAAACACATAACACATATTTCCTAATCACATAAGGGATAGAAATAGGATAACCAACAAGTTATACTAAAGGATCTATGTGACCCTTCTAAAAACACTACTGGTTATACTTTACCTAAATTAAAACACTGACACTTCTAGTCAACTACACCAACACTGAATTGAAAACTATGGTAAATGATGAGATATTACAGAAAACTACCTCTTCAGTCATTTAGTCAGACACTCAAGCTTGACGCTGAAGCACCGATTCCAACAACTAAACATAGTTTGGGATCCCACTCTGGCATGCACAAACAACACTTAACATTGATCTTTTTTAACATAGAATACTAACACTTTAATCACAAGTACATGTTAAACTTGAACATATACTTCATCTGTACACAGAACTCAATATTTGAGAACATTTACATACAGATTTCATATTATATAAGGGTGAAATGCATAAATCATCACTTAACTATGAACTTTTGCAAAAATTGACACTTTTTTTTTTTAAATGCTTTTTTTTCATCACTAAACTTTTCAAAGAGGGCAAAACATAGAACTGTGTGAAGTTCATCCGTTAACTCTCTAACAGATGCTTTTAGTTAGGGGCAAAATTGTCCAAAGCTAAAAAATCTTTCCCCTTCTAAAGTAACAATTAAAACCAAAAGAAGAAAAAGAAAAAAAAAAAAAAACCCTTCTTCTTCGCCAAAATTTGCACTTGTATGAGCCGGTCCTATCCTCTTCCTATGGCTACAAAACTACTTATCTCAAAACCTAGATTAGATATGGATTCCAGAACCTCATGTCTTAGTTAGATTACATTTTTCTTTAAAATGGCGATGACGCCCTATCTTCTTCTTTTTTTGGGTTTATCCTCATCATAAACCCGGGCAGTAGTTGCAGAACTGACCTAGATAGACTTTTAAGACCCGGATTCACTTACACCCAGTCCAAGGAAAAGTGTCATCCTCAATATTGGAGGAGGAGAACAGAGTCGTGGCCAAAGATGGTTCTGCAGATGTCGATAGCATTCGAGAGGAAAAAGTTCGATCCCACGCTCTTGGAAGCGACATCGAGAAGCGTTGAATGGAGGAACATTTTTCCTGGGCTGGTTAAGGAATCGAAGACGGCGATGTTGAATTCATACACCAGGAAAGGGTATCCGTACTCCGCCTGGGAAATCAGGACGGGTGATCCATGGTTTGGTCTCTGGAGAAGCCGTCGCCGCTCAAGCCCGGTATTTTCAGGAAGCCAACTTAGCTTGTAATCAACTTCCACATTTTCCTTGATGAATTTCTTCCAAAATGTTGGTGGCTTCTACTGGTCCCACACATTTCAGCAATGGAACCAAGTAAGATTTTTTGTATAGTAGACCCTCTATGATTTCGTACCTTACTGCTTTTTTTCGAACTTTACATGCTTCAACCCTGCTTGAGGGAAACGTTCCTCCATGGAGATAAGCCATGGCAGGAGTTCTCCAATCTGCAACACTTCAATTTGCTCTGTGCTCCCTGTCGTTACCTGTGGCACCAGAACTGATTTGGTGAGGTGGGAGTACACTGATGAAGCAAGCTTTAACAATGCATCTGCATTCGTATTCTGAGCCTGAGGTACTCTCACAATCTGTACTTGATATATTTTGGCCATAACCGACTTGGTTTCTCCAAATACTTATTCATAATGGTATCTTTGGCCTTGTATATTCCATTCATTTGACTTACTATTAACTACGAATCACTGCAAACTTTCAATCAGGTAGCACCCATTTTAATAGCCATTTTAAGTCTTGCTATCATGGCTTCATACTCTGCTTCATTGTTAGCGGCTGGAATTCAAAACGCAAAGCATAGGTATGTTGCTCACCTTCCAGAGCCATTACTTTGGAAGAAAACAACCACTACCGCATTAATTTTAAAACTAAAAATGATAATAAATAAGATAAAGTACTACTAGTAAATAAATAAATAAATGAATAAATCATGTCCCTCAATCGGTTGTATGGGAAAAATGTATCTTCCAAATTTAAGTAATTTTATAAAAATATTTTAATTTGAAATAAAATATGAGATTTAAGTAAACCAAGGAATAAATGGAAATTTTTTTAAAGAAACTCTTTTGACAAAATCTCAATTTATTTAAATTACAGATTACATTGACCCAGTTTATTTGGACTCGCTAGATACATGTGAGTGTTCTCACTGAAAATTTACTTTTAACTAGTGTGTGATTGACAATATGTATTATGTGCTTAAAATCACTGTTAATATAATATATGTATATTCAATTGAATTTTAGATGTTGTATTAATTACTAATTCAATTATATTGTTTAAATAAGCGGTCGACAACTTTTCACACCGACTCAATTTTGAACTAATAGGGTAAATTGATACTGATATTACATAAGAATTTACTGATTTGTATATGGATGAAAATGGGGGATTGAATGACTAAAAACTATGATTAATATTATTGTGAATGGAATGATACTGATAACATATCTATTATTACTGATTGACTGAATGATACTGAACTAATTGACCTTGTTATGCATGGATTTGCCTTGGCCCAACTGACACTGAAATGACCTTGTTATGCATGGATTTGCCTTGGTATTTAAATTTTGATGACCTTGTTATGCAGAGATTTGCCCTGGCCTTAAAAGCATTGTTGTGCATGGATTTTCCTTAGCTTATGGATGACTTGCCTTGATATGCATGGATTTACCTTGGCACTTCATTCGGAGGGACTCGAAAATTTTGCCAATCAATTAACTGGGCCAGCATTGGGTGTTGACGGCTGGTGAGATTGTAAGGAAAGTCGGGGGTAGTCGAGAACCAGTTACTACATTACTATACTGCGAGAGTGTTGTTGTCGAAGCCCTGTGTGGGCACAATAGTTCATTGGAAATAACTGATTAATATCACCTCTATAGTTTCATTGTAACTCGTAAGTATCCTTTATGATTTGCTTTACTGCTTTTCTAATTATATTATATTTATATGATTGATTACTTTATGTGAATTGCATATTTTATCGCTTTAATTGTTTTAAAAGGAGAACATCACTGAGGAAAAAAGCTCATAGGTGTCGTATATTTTTAAACCCTACCCCAGGTACCCAGTGGCACTATAGGCCACAGGATAGCGAGTTGGGTTGAGCGGACACCCCCTTTGAAACATTATAGACAATCTTATGTAATTATGATTTATAAGTACTACTCCCTCCGGTCCAGAATAAGTGTCATTTCAGAGGATTTCGTACAAATTAAGAATTCATTAAGAGTTCATTTAAATGTCAAATATACCTTCTAATTGTTGTAATAAGATAATACAACTCTATGACTTTGGATTTGAATGGAACTTTATTCAAATTCAAATTTTCTGATGGAGCCCAAAAAGAAATTTAGTGCTTCTAAAATTTTATCCCTAACCCGGATCCTTCAGATTTCTCTCCATGAACGAACAACTTTATCCCTTTCAAAATTTTTAAAAGTTAAGCATGTGGCATTATTTAGATTTCTGAAACAAGGTCACATTCGTTGCCACTCAAATTCCATTAAAAGCTTCTGAAAGAGCACCATACAAAAGCTCATCTACAGTTCTGCATATCTATGCTAGACCTCAATAGTTTGTCTAATGAGCCAAAATTCGTTAACCTGTACAACATAGTGCAAATCGATGAGAAATGGTTCTATATGACCAAACATAGTTAAACTTATTATCTACTTCCTATGGAAGAACCTTCACATACTTGTCCGAGTAACCTTCATGCACTTGTCAGAGTAAACATTATATTGGCAAAATGATGTTCCTAGTTGCTATGGCTCATCCTAGATTTGATGAAAAAGGAAACAAGGTGTTGTCTGGAAAAATAGGAGTCTTTCCTTTTGTCATATTGGAAGCAGCAAAGATAAGAAGAAGAAATAGAGATGCTGGAACTTTAGAAATAAAACCGATTACATCGGTGAAGAGAGATACAGTAAAGACATGCTTGATTATGGAAGTGATACATAAAATAATAAGTTGTTGGTGATGTGAACCCTTGATTCCCACTTGTGAAAACAAGAACTCAATGTGGAAAATTGCCAAGGAAAGTCTGATTGCAAAACATAGCTCTTAAATCTCAAGAATCCTTACCCATGGATTCAACAGACTACTAACTTAACAAGTTAAATTAAGCACGCAATTTGAACTAAGTGATGAATTCTAGAGGCGAAACAAAGCATGCAATTAGATAGAGTAATTATCTAATTATCCTATAGTTCCTGTACTTTAGCAATTAACAAGCATGCAAATTACTTAAGCCAAAATAAAGATGAGTGAATAATAAAGTATAAACTTTCATTCAATTAATCACTGAGAAAATAATGAAGTGCAGCACCCCTATTTATAGAAGGAGATGTAAAAATTACAAGGAAAGGAAACAAGGAAAATACCAAAAACTGGAAACCAATCAAGAGATTGGTTTCTTGAAAATAGAAGGAAATTTCAGATGCACAAAGAGAAGCAATTTCTTAAATTCACAAGGAAGAAAAGAAAAGGGAATTTTGGATTTCTCCTTAAAGAGAAAAGGAAAAACTAAAAGTAAAAGGAGAGAAACTAAAAGAGGAAAAACTATGTAGAGAATTAGGTAACATGCACAATACCTTAATTACTCTAAAATCCTAGAAACTTAAGTTAAACGCTAGCTGCATACATATGGGCTTCTCTTGATTCCTTGTGGGGTTGGCTGAATTGTTGAGTAATGTACTTGATGGAGTCGGCCCAATTGATGTAGCATGATGATGTAGATGTAGGAAGCTTCTGGAAGCTTTCGGAATCATTTCAGAAGCTCAAAAGATATTTCACTTCTAAAATTCTTCAAACTTTATGAAATATCCATTTCTTCACTGGAAAGACTTGTAGTTACCATTTACACCATTTCCTTATCTTGTAAATACCATTTCCACCATTTCCACAGCTTAGAAATACCATTTTCACCATTTCCTTAACTGAAAGTATTAGTATTCACCATTTCTACCTTGATGGAGACTAGGGTAACTCTTGTACGCTTCTTTCTTTCTCATTGAGTTCATTTGAGCTGGATATGAGCTGGGCTTCTTTAGCATCTCTTTGAACAAAGTTTGAAAGGTTTTCTTTGAGCTAGTCATTGGCCCAACTATATCAACGAACGGATCTCTCTGATATGGACTTGGATTGTGGAGTATTGGCGGGCCTCGATGAACCACTCAAACCTCAGTTGCACCGTCTTCTGGATCCACTTGAGCTAGACTTATCGATGAGCTAGGGGCGTTCACATCCGTTGGCCAGCAGAGGATAGGGAAAAACCTGTTTTCATCCAATAGGACAATGCAAGGACGCACGTTGATCCGAACAATGCAGAGTTTCTACAAGTAGTTTCTTAAATTAGATATAATATTAGATTGTTAAGTTAGCCAGCAAACTCACGAGATTTGAATGTTCTGGATCTTGGCTTTTTTAGTGCTATTCAGGCATTACAATAGAAGGAGTGTCTAAGAACAGTAGTGGAGCTACTGAATGCAGTTCAAAAGTCTTTTGATGAGTACCCTATGGAAAAAGTGAACCATATTTTTCTAAGTCTACAATCATGCATGCGAGAGATAATGACTATTGGAGGATCGAACAAATATAAAATTCCACATGTGAACAAGGCTGCATTGGAAAGGGAATGTCATCTACCTACAACAATTACTTGTGATTTAGCATTAGTGTAGAATTTGATGCATTTGTTTGAATCTTAAAATAAGAATCAATAAAGTATCGAAAATGTTATTTACAGGCCACTTTTTACTATTCGTAGGCCACTTTTTAAAATTTTTATATGTGAATTTACATTTTTGCCCTTTATAGTTTCTAACTTTATAAAAAAATTACCCAACTTTTTTAACTCCAGGAAAATCGCCTGGACAGAGAAAATCGCCTGGCCTGAGAAAATCGCCCAGTCTAGGCGAATTTCCCAGAGAAAATCGCCCCGTCCAGGCGATTTTCCAAGATAAAATTGGTGTCCTGTGGCGATTTTTCCTAAAAAAAAAAGGCCACAGGACAGCGTTTTTTTCAGGTTTTCCCGATCATTCGTCGGAAAATCATTTTTCCGGCGAAAAACCACTAAATTTTCGAAAAAACGATTTTTTTTAGGGAAAATCGCCTGCTGGCATGGGCGATTTAAATCGCCCAGACCAGGCGATTTTCTTTGGGAAAATTGCCTGGTCTGGGCGATTTTCCCTGAGTTCAAAAAGTTGGGTAATTTTTTTTTAATAAAGTTAGAAACTATCAAGGGTATATTTGTCTTTTCACCACTTAAAATTTTAAAAAGTGTCCTGTGTTTAGTAAAATGGTACCTGCAAATAACATGCCCCTAAAGTATTTGATTGTTTTAATTTTAGTTTCCAATCTTATTTTTGTGTGTAATGGTTACTCCTGAGAATAAGATTATTTTTTAGTGTTAATTTTTTACTCTATAAGACTAGGTTCTTGCATTTGTTACATGTTCATATCTACATGGTTCTAGCATTTGAGCTATTTTATGTAAAAGGTTTTTGTGTAAGAATCAACTGTATCCTTTAAATGTACTGTAGATTATTGTCGTTGACATTTGACAGGAAAAGTAAAACAAAAAAGGAATGCTTCTGGGGCTCGTCTACTACACTTTCCTACTGGGTAACTATGGTCTCCAGCATAAATGATCATATGACAATTTATTTCCTTGCATCATTCTAAGTTGAGGGGTTTGAAAAAAAAAAATAGTAAGTACTCTTTCCTTCAGCAATGATGATAAGAATAAGTCGTCTAAATTAATTAGCTGGTAGTGGAGAATAGCACAAGAGTTGATGTAATGAGAGAACTTTTTCATTATCCTTGTATGCACTGGTTAAATATTCATATTCTTTTACAATGGACATCCATATAATTGATCATCTCTGTCTTCATCCTCATTGCCTTTAGCCAGTTTGTTCTTTATGAGGCTTGTTAAAAAACGGTAGGGGTTAAAAAATATTAAAAAGCAAGATATAGAGCTCTTGAATGTGTAAAATTTCACCCAAGAAAAATAAAAATAAAAATATCGCATTAAGTTGAAATGGGACATTATTCAACATAACTCTCTTTCAGTTTCATCACTAAGCTATTAGATAACCACAAAAATACTACTATATACAATACTCCATTCACTGGATGTTTGATTACGGTATGATAATCTTGAATATTTAACTTTACGATATCAACAGGGGACTTAAATACCCAATCGTACTGATGAGACATCAACTTTTTCGATATATTCTCACATAGTTTCATGATTACAACATTGAGATTTGGCATATAACCTTGATTCACAAATTGAAACCTTCTTGAAGTGCTTCAATTCCATCCACGTGCTTTCTTAGAAGATGAGCTCAATTTCGTTCTCGCTTTTTAAGCAAGGCCAGAAGATTTCTTGGACTGGGGTGTCTGTGGACCTTTTTACTCATTGGTGCAGCTAAGAATATCACTAGATGATGACATGGTAATGTTATTTGATCTCAGCAGCATCCGTCTTCTTCAGTATCCTCTCAATATAACCAATACCCCGAAGTTTCCAACTAGGAAGCCCATCTAACGAAAATTAACTCTTCAATCTCAGTCTGGCTAGTACTTGCCCCAAACCTCTATCATCTCTGCATGATCCTGAAAAGTTAGTGCATACAATACCAGATTGAATAGAGCACCGTAGCCTCTATATGAGAGAAAAAGAAGATTATAATAAAAGAACAAGGAGATAATCAATCGGTCGCATCATGTAAACTGCAGAGTCCCTAGGAGAAACCATTAACAAAAAACAGAACAAGTCCAAAACACGCATGAACCACTGAATCAAAATAAAGAAGTTAATGATGGTACTAAGTTGCAAAGAACCAAAAATTGCAGTAGTCAAAAAGCAATCCAAAAACACCCTCTTTAATCAATGTAAAGGGGCTAAACAAAAGAACAATGTGTTCATCCTAACAAATGCTACGCACATAGTTATAGAGCAATTTTTCTCCTTTTTATTATTTCACTCCATTTTTCTCTTACCCATGTTATCCTTTCGCATGAAGTACTCAAACACTACTCTCCATTTCTCCACCTAAAACCAACTCAAATGAATTTACTAAAAGTATTTCGAATACATAATTTTCAACCAAGTTAAAATGAATTGCTGCATCTTCGGATTAGGATAGAGCTCTTCTTCATCAATAGGAAACTTGTTCAAATCACTCTTCTCAGCTCCTTCATCGAATGTTAATCTATTCAAATCAAGATGGATCTTGTTGCCTTTAGTCTCATCAGATGTTTTGATACTTATTCTTGGTTCTGCATGCATATTGGTTTCCTGTTCTCCATGGATGACTTCAAATGGTTTACGTCTGCCTATAAGCCATAATAAATAGGGAATTTAAATTGATTTGTGAGGTATGTAGTGATAAGATAATTACTATGTATTTAAGATAATTAAAAACTCTAGGTAGATAAGTTAAGACAAGGGCAAATTGGGAAATATTTTATATTTTTTAAAAACATTTTTGGAGATTGTTACTCCCTCTATAGCGACACTTATTCAGGATTAGAGGAAGTATTAGACTCTTAGGCTATGATATTGGGACATCAATATGTAATTGTACAATTACGCCCTCCCAATATTTTATTATAGTAATTGTGTATTGTTCTGACATCATTACCGAGTCATGGTGCGAACCAGAAAGGTGTCCGACCAAATCCCCTTATTGGATAGAGGGTCGGGTTGGGGTGTTATATACCGTGTAATTGCTTACAGATTTAATGATAAAATTTCTACTTAAACTAGAAGTAAATACTTTAGGATTTGTGGTTCGTCACACTATAATATAAACTAGATAAATTCACGGCGCTAATGCGCCGTGAGTTATAATTATTATTATTTTTTTAGTAATTTTTTTTCACCCTTAAAATAAAAAATTAATTGATTAGATTTGAAATGTACTAATTATTTATGAAAGAAAAGGATTTAAATAAGAAATTAACCATTAAAAGGAAACATTTACGGAAAAAAAAATTACAGAATCATGTCTTCATTCAACAAAATAGAATTTTGAATACAAAAGCAAACATAAAATTTTCAGTTTTTAAGAATTCACTCGTAAAATGTGAACATCAAAGCTAGAAACGACATTGTTTATGAGAATATCATCATACAAAGGTGAACTCCATGATCTTATTGTAGGGGGTGGCATTGTCGCCACTGAACATTTTCAATTTTTGCGCAATTCTACTTGACAAAATTAAGCTTTAGGACGCCTGCTATCTACATAACTCACAAGATGGATAGGGTAAACTTTGTTCGGTGTGTGAACAACTGTTGTGCTAAGCTTATACAATTTCTATATTCTAGCAAACTGCACAGGTATGGTCTGCAAAGATAAGAGTATAAAACAGAGTTCAAAGTATCATATGAATCTAGATATTGAAACTACTCATAGATATTAAAAAGGGGAGAATTTTAATTCTTACCTTCCTTCTTGAACTGCATATCTTCTCAGTAAATTGAACATAAAACTGAGCTGGAAGTTCAACATAGGCGGGAACTTGATTAACTGCTATTTTAATTTAAAAAGTATTGGAGAAACAAGTAGAAGAAATCATTGGATAAAGAGTAATAGATTAAGTTATGCCATGGACAATTTTTATTAATAGATATCTTGCATTTGTTCTTCTGGCGCGGCAATTTGGTCATTTTCAATTTCTCGAATAGGTAAGTTAGAATCTACGGTGCCTGCAGTACATAAAAATGATTAGGTAGATATTTCTTCAAACAGAACATCATTAAAAGTTGTGTATGCATTTATACTGGCATGTTGGAATGTAGAAATTTCTTCCCCACGGGGCAGATCGACAGTAATCTCCAAATGATTATTGCCACAGCCATAATTAAAATCTTGCCTTCAGTTAGCTGATGCTCACGTGCAAAATGCTTTGAATCAATACCGTAAAAGTAAAATCCTAAATTTTCCAATGGATTTTCCTGTAATCCATTGAAACTAATATTTGTGTTGATAAAGAGATGACTGATGTTCTCAAGTTCAATCCTGTGATAGAAGTTCCAATGGACTGCCTAAAAAATAAGGAACAATTGCTATTTATGAATATAACATAAATATGGAAATAAGTAACTTCTTGTATGAATTTAGAAAAAAAAGTAACCAGACACCCCAAGCAAGTGGATGGGAGTTTCAGCATATACTATGAATAGGTAAAATCGATTGGAACAGTATTAACCGATCCATGAACGGGAAAAACTGATCATGTGCTGAAAATGAAAAAAATAAAATTTTTAAGATAATTACGAAAGTTTGGCTTATTAGGTGAGCTCTACCTATAAATATGCTCCCTTTCATTCTCCTAATTCATTTAAACTCATAAGAAATCGAGGATCAAAAGAGAGAAAGGGAGAGAAAAGGTAAAAGAGGAGGAAGAAGGAAAGGAAAGGAAAAGTTAGGAAAGGAAGGCCTTTGGAGCTGGACTTTGGATTCCACAAACGTGGATTTCATTTTAGGGAAGATCCAGAATGTAAAGATAATGAATTTAACTCACTTTTCATGTTAAGATTTAGAAGAAGATACATGAAAATGGGAAGAAAAAAAAAATGAAGTTTTAGTGTTCTTAAGGAATTTGGATCCAAATCCTTATGAATTAACATTGAGTACGTGTTATGGATTGATAGAAATGCTGAAAGGATGTTGTAGGAATGATTTTGAGCAAGAGGAATCAAATAAAAATGAGTTTTGGAGCACTTTTGTTTGATACCCGAAGCAAAAGGTTCAAGAAAACTTTTCATGGCAGTAATCGGTTTTAACCGATTGGCAAGCGGGTAAAGCTGATTGATTTTGCTCAAGAAAATTGGGCAAAAACCTATCTAATCGAGTAAAACTGATTTCTCAATCGGGTAAAACCGATCCAAGCTGGTAAAATCGATCGGCAATCGGGTAAAACCGATCAGTCTGAAAATATGAATTTTTACAAAATTAACTTTAAATCTTTCACAATTCTATTTAGTTAATTAGATCCTTTTACTTAAATATGTAACTATGATTTAGAAACACTTGGGATTATAGAAATCGAAATCTAAAAACATATAGAAACTTAGAATCTAAAGATTTAGATTTATAGACAAAATCTAAATTATGATATTTATGTAATGCAGATTTTCTTACAAACTATTAGCAATGTATACGAGGTGAGTGTTTTCACTAAAGGGGTTAAATGTTTTAAATAGTAAGAAATGAGTCAGCATGCTTTATGATTAATGTTTATTGTATATCTATTTATATGCATGTGTTACAAATGATGCTTATGATTATGACCTGTAATTGTGAAAATTGAAATGTTTGTATATGTGTCATATGCACGTAAATGCTTTCAAATGTCGAGTTATGTGTATAAGAGAAGTATCTATCTAAGTTTATCGTATATGACTGCAATTATTGTGTAGTTATGATTATAGTTTTAATGTTAAGTGCTGAGTGTTAAGTTTCCAGGTGAGAACCCAGAATTTCGAACTAGGATTTTAAAACTAATAAAGGGTAAAATAGACCTTTACTTGCTTTTTAATTGTGTAACGTAGTTAGAGAAAATTACGTATCGATCGAATGCTTAATTGATTGATTGAACTGCTCGATTGAATAATTAATTGATTGAATTGCTCGATTGAATAATTGATTCATTGACCAATTGATTGCTTAAATTGATTGATTGAGAGTTAAAGTGGGTATAAAAGATATCCTAAAAATAACATAAGGAAAGTAGGAAAAACGAAAAGGAAAAGAATCTGAAAATCGCGTCGTGCAAGTTTCCATCCGAGTCGGACAGAAACTCGGACAGCACAAAACGGAAACAGAATCCATAAATAGGGAATGGGAAATTGAGATCAATCCGATAGAAGGAAACTACCGAATTTTACCTTAATTACCCAAGATTCTGAATTATCCTAAACCTAATGGTTGCCTATAAATACAACCTTAAATCATGAATTTTAAGCTTGAACTTCTCAAAACAAAAGCTAGAAAAAAGAAATAAAGAAGCCGTGAGGGAGAAGTAGTAGCCGCCGCCGTGAACCGCCGCCGCCGCCGCCACTTCCGTCACCTCCATTGAAGTTATGTGAGTTCGTGGTAATCTTAGGACCTCACGGTGAGTCTTAATTTATGGTTTAGATTGAGTTTGGAACTAAGAAAGCTTGAATCTTTATGAAACTTGAATAACAAGTAATTCAAATTGTATGTAATAAATCTGTAGAAAGCATGTTCTTAGGATGTTATTAGCTTTATTAAATGTTAAACATGTTTGAGATTGATGCCTATAGCTTTTAAACGATCTGTAGTAATTAAGTTGAAAAGTCAAAACTGAAAAATATGCATGTTCAGAAACAGTGGTTCGAGCCTAGTTCGGAGCAAGATTTAAATACGTTAGAGTAATCCGTTATGCAAAGTAAAAGCTTCTAGGTATTGTCTATATGCTAGACTTTAAATCTATGCCTTTAGTTTGGTTAAAAACGATCTGGAACAGTGTTAAAACATGGCCCGAAAGTAGTATCTAGAACCAAACGTTTCTGGAAAATTTAACTAGTCGTGCGAGTTAGTGTTAGAGTCGGACAGAAACTTAGACAAGCCTTTGAAAATGATTTTTCTGAACTTTCAAACCCTGAAACCCGATGAACATAAAAGCCTCTGTAGAAGTTGTCATCTGATTCGGACAATAACTCGTACAGCCCTCTGAAGACAATTTTCTGAACCTTTTAGAAACTGAAAATTGAAGAACATGAAAACCCCTGTGCGAGTTTCCATACGAGTCGACCAGAAACTCGGACGTAGTCTAGAATCTGAATTTTGCCTTATTTCTGAAATTGCTCTTTCACCCTAAAGTCTACCTTACTTCTAAATTGACCCCAAAAGTAACTAATAATACTAGATTCATAAAACTTGACCTTATTTCCAAAGATGACCTTTGACCTTTGACCATTAACCATTGAGCTTTGACCTAGTTGACTAAAAGTCAAAGTCAACCCTTGTTGACCGTAAGTCAAAACAAGAGTAAAACGTAAAGTCAAAACGTAGTTGACTTATATTAGAATGCTCATAATGTAGGAGTTGACCGTTGATCGAGAAGAGAACCCGTCAACTGTTGACCGTTCACGCCTTAAGAAAGGTGAGGGATTTACTTGATATTTTTGTAAAGGTTTAATTGAATTATAGATAATATGTGTAAACTATAAACTTTATTGATCGGTTAAACTAAGAGATTGCCCACGCCTCACTTGCATGTAATTGAGATTGAAATGCTACATATGAGATGTATGCCATGATTGATTGCTTGACTTGCTATGCATGAGATGTATGTAGGGGTGATAACGAGCTGAGCCGAGCCGAGCAGAGCTTTGACGTGTTCATTTATTTATCGAGCTTAAAATCTTGTTCATGTTCATTTATTTATTAATCGAGCCGAGCCGAACCGAGCTTTAACGTGTTCATTTATTGTTCATTTATTTATCGAGCTTAAAATCTTGCTCGTGTTTGTTTATTTATTAATCGAGCCGAGCCGAGCTTGTTCATGTTCGTTCTCAGCCCTAAGTGTCATGCTCATCTATTTATAGGAATTTTCCTCCCAAATCTTCTCTCATTTCCGATGTGGGATTGGGTGAAATTCACCTTAAAATTGTGAAATAAAATAAATTTGGCCTTGTGAAGATTCGAACCCTAGTTCCCTTGCTTCTCCTTTTGATGTCTTAACACTGCACCAAATTTATTTTCATATTAAATGTATGAATGATAAATTATATATGTATTTTATCCTTCTTAAAAATTATTTTTTCTTATCGAGCTGTTCACAAACGTAATCGAGCCGAGCTCCATTTTGTTCATTTATTGTTTGTTTATTAATCTAGCCTAAAATTTTGTTCGTGTTCGTTTATTAATAAATAAACAATCTCGAACGGAGCTTTTAACGAGTCGATCCCGAGCTTGTTCGTAAACATTCGTGTTCGTTCTCAGCCCTATATGTTTGAATTGCCTACTTGCTTAATAGGAACACAAGCATGTATGCCTATTGATTGATGATTGATTGATTTTACACTATAGAGGAGAATGACTACTTCGAGGTGTAGATAGAAGATGCCTAATACCTATGCCATGAGTAGGTTATTGCATTGCATATCGACATGTTTAGGAATCAAGAAAGAATGCTAGAGATGCCATAATTTGGTGATTGATCACATATTGAATTTTCAAGGATTTAGGAAAGCCTATTAGAGATGCCAGGTTTGCCTATTAAAGAGATAAGGTATGACACCTTTAAACCAGATACAAGACGGTGAGCGTCTAGTCTTAATTGATCGATGGTAATCGCCCGTACTTGTTGCCGTGCGTGGTGAGGTCGGGTTGCAGTTAGTCGACGCCTCCCTAAAGAGGAAACTAAGGGTTGTATGTATACAGCCAGATTGATCGAAATTGGAAGGTTGATTAAGACTACGGCTTCTCGCTGGATTATATTCTGGATTAATCTTGTAACGTTGGATGCGAGAGCTATATGGAAATCAGATTGATTGGAACCTAAGGGCTAAACGCCAGATTAATTGAAACACAATGGCTAGATGCCAAATTGATCGAAACCTAAGGGCAAAACACCAGATTGATTGAGACCTAAGGGCTAGATACCAGATTGATCGAATCCTAAGGGCTAAAGGCCAGATTGATTGAAACCTAAGGGCTAAACTCCAGATTGATTGCAAACTGGATCAAACTACCGCCTATCGCTAGATCGTATTCCTAATTATTGCCTTAGCTTTAGATAAGAAAGCTATACAGAAATCAGATGGATTGAATACCTATGGGAGAATTGATAGATTGATTGTTGCATATGGTTAAGAGTATTCTATGTTGCCATAATTATCTCTGCAACATGATTATAGAGATGATTGATTGATTGATTGCTTCCGCATTGACGCATGATTTGTATATGCTTTGAATACTATGAATATCGATGCATAAACTGTAATGCCATGTCTATATGATTGCTTTGATATTGAGACCTTTTGTCCAAGTACCACGGTGGGAATTTTATATATTGAGACCTTTTATGAAAGGGGTGAGCTTCACTCATAAACCTATTTTTGCAGGTGCTTAATTAGGTATGTCTTATTGTTCGTTAGATGTGAGGCCAACGTCCGCTGCAGCAATGCTGAGCGTTTATTTTGTAAGAAGTAGGCCTAGACAATGATTGTTTTGGTTAAGGGAGTCGTTGACAATCCTAAATAATGTTTTAGCTTCCGTATTTGACAAGTTTACTTTAAGAACTATTGATTGAATTTTTTTTTTTCAGATAAAGGTAATATTAAGTTTTTACTAATATCTGTATCAACTCGTTGGGCACGAGCCCTGAATGACTCTGTCCCTGAACCGGCCCGGACTCCCTCGAAGGAACGGCTCCTCGGGAGATGGGGTAGAGGAGGGGCGTCACATTCCATGTAAAGTGTGGAATGCTAAAAGTTCAAAGTTAATTGTGTGTTCCAGTTGGGATCCCCCAACCTTGTTTAGTTGTTGAAATTGGCACGTCAACGTCGGGTTTAAGCGTCCGACTAAATGGCTAAATAGGTAGTCCGGTAATATCTTGAGATTTACCACAGTTACAGTTCAGCTGTTGGCGTTGTTGACGAGAAGCAGTTAATATTGTGCAGTGTACCAGTTTTACATTACATAGTGTCACAATTAAAATTGTGCAGTTTACCAATTTTACATTGCACAGTGTCCAAGTTCAGGTAAAGTATAGTCGGTAACGCTTTTTGAAGGGTCATAAAGATCCTTGTTATAGCTTGCTGATTATAATATATTTCTATCCGTTACGTGTCCCCCTTTATGTGCGTAAGAATTACGTGTTATGTGCCGGCAATTATTTACTTGGTAATGTTTTAATAGTACGATATCACTGAGCTTACGGAAGCTCACCTCTTAGATGTTTTGCATGCAACTGGGATTAAGGGCGACATTATGTAGAGCGTCGGGATTATAGGATGAAGTCTCGTACTAGGTAATTAAGGCGAGAATTTTGTAATAATTCTAGAAATACACTTGTACCTTTTGTATTAGTGAAATAAAATATATCTTATTCAAATTTAGTGTACAAATTTATTGTAATTATTAGTGCTCTTTGTATCCAGAATGAGTCCAGGTGCGAACCAAGCATGCATCTCGGTCGTGACTCTCGCATAGGGGCTGGGGGTGTCACATTTGGTATCAGAGCAGTAAGATCCAATGGGACAAACATTTTAGGAACTAATACTTAAAGTTAAGATTAGTGTTAGGTCTAATAGGACCAATATATTAGTTCCTAAGATGTAAAGTTAACTCTAACATTAGGGTTAACTTCTAAGTTAAGATAAACAAGTATTAGCAATAAAGTAAAGTTAAAAATATTTTACTCAAATGATTAAGATGAAACCTTGACATAAAATTACATCTTCTAATTTGAAGTGCGAATTGCTACAGATTTGATAGAGCGCCTGATCAACCCACAGTTGAGCCTTGGTGATTTCCACTTAGATTAGATAATACAATTAATAAAGAATTTTGAGGACGAAATTTGCTAAGGGGAAAAGGATGTAAGACCCCATAAATTTTCATGTTAATTTAACCTTTATAATTTATATTTTATAGAAATCATATTTTTAAACTCAATTATGTTAGATTATAAATTTGTATAATTTTCTGAAAGAAATTTCACTAAGAAATCTTGAATTTTGAATTGTAATGTTTTGATGTTTAATTTAGAGTTAAGGTGTTAAGTTAAGTGTAGGATTATATTTAAGGATATATGAAAGTAGATATATTAGCTTAATTTTGGGAATTATGGAATGAAAATAAGAAAATTAGAAAATAAATGAAAAAATGAGAAAATTTGGAAAATATGTATAGATATGGACTTGTCTGATTTTTTTTTAGAATTTTAATAAAATAAGAAATATTTTTTAAGCATAAAATTATAATTTTAAGATTAGGATTAATATATTAGGAATAAAGTTAAAATTATGTTTAAGTAATATGCGATAAAGTAATTAAGTAATAAAAATAAAGAAATTAGAAAATAAGTGAAAATGAGAAAATTAGGAAGGTACCGATTTTACCCAGTCCACGAAAGGGTAAAATCGATTCCATCGACTGAGGGACCGGTTTTACCCGATCGTGGAATGGGTAAAACCAATCCAATCGCTTCACGGAGCAGTTTTAACCAGTCCTGGAACGGGTGAAACCGATCTGATGGTGAGAAAAAATATCTCACCGTGTGAGGAGCGGTTTTACCCAATCCGAGAGTGGGTAAAACCAATCCGGGAAAATGACAAATATTCTCCGACCGGTTTTAATCGATCCATGAAATTGGAACGATTTTAACCAATCCATGAACGGGTAAAACCAATTGTGTGCTGAAAATGAAAAATTTTTTTCTCAAGATAATTATGAAAGTTTAGCTTATTAGGCGAGCTCTGCCTATAAATATGCTCCCTTTCATCCTCCTAATTCATTTAAACTCATAAGAAACCAAGGATCAAAAGAGAGAAAGGGAGTTAAAAGGGAGAAGAGGTGGAACAAGGACAGGAAAGGAAAGGAAAGGAAATGAAGGCCTTTGGAGTTGGACATTGGATTCCACCAACCTGGATTTCGTGTTAGGGAAGATCTAGAACGTAAGGTAATGAATTCAACTCACTTATAACGTTAAGATTTAGAATAAGATACCTGAAAATGGAGGGAAAAAAAAAAGAAGTTTTAGTGTTCTTAAGGAATTTGGATCAAAATCTTTATGAACTAACGTTGAGTAGGTGTTATAGATTGATAGAAACATTGTAGGAATGATTTTGGGTAAGAGAAATCAAAGAAAAATGAGTTTTGGAGCCTTTTTGTTTGAAACCCGAAGCAAAAGGTTGAAGAAAACTTTTCTGGGCAGCAATCGGTTTTAACCGATTGGCAAGCTGGTAAAGCCGATTGCTTTTGCTCAAGAAAATTGGGTAAAAACCAATTGGCAATCGGGTAAGACCAACCTGAGTGGGTAAAACAGATTGCTAAATCAGGTAAAACCGATCAGCAATCGAGTAAAAGGGATCCGGTTCTGCAAATACTAAATTTTGCAAAATTAACTTTAAATCTTTCACAATCCTTTTTAGTTAATTAAATCCTTTTACTTAAATATGTAATTTTGATTTAGAAACACTTAGAATTATAGAAATCGAAAGCTAGAAACATATAGAAACTTAGAATCTAAAGATTTAGATTAATGGACAAAATCTAAACTATGATATTAATGTAATGCAGATTTGCTTACAAAGTATTAGCAATGTGTACAAGGTGAGTGTTCTCCCTAAAGGGGTTAAATGTTTTTAAAGAACTAATAAGTTAGCACGCTTCATGATTAATGTTTACTTTATATCTCTTTCAAATGTCAAGTTAATGTGTACAAGGGAAATATCTATCTAAGTTTATCGTATTACTTTAATTATTGTGCAGTTATGATTGCAGTTTTAATGTTAAGTGTTAAGTGCTCAGTATTAAGTGTTCTATGTAAAGTGTTGAATGTCAAAAGTTCAAAGTTTATTGTGCATTCCATTTGGGATACCCAAACCCTGTTTAGTTGTTGAAATCGGCACGTCAGTGTCGGGTTTGAGCATCCGACTTGGCTAAATAGGTAGTTCAATAATTTATCGAGATTTACCACAGTTATAGTTCAGTTGTGGGAGTTATTGACGAGAAACAGTTAACATTGTGCAGTGTACCAGTTTACATTAAATATTGTCCTAGTTAACATTGTATTGTGTACCAGTTTTACATTGTATACTATCACAGTTAACATTGTGCAGTTTACCAGTTTTACATTGCACAGTGTCCAAGTTCAGGTAAAGTATAATCGGCAATGCTTTTCAAAGGGTCATATAGATCCTTGTTATATCTTGCTGATTATAATATATTTCTATCCGTTACGGGTCTCCCCCTTATGTGTGTAGGAATTATGTGTTATGTGCCGGTAATTATTTACTTGGTAATGTTTTAATAGTGCGACCACATTGAGCTTACGGAAGCTCCCCCTTTAAATGTTTTGCAAGCAACAGGTGTGAGACCCCATATCTCATGACCTAGTACCTATTAAATTGTAATAATATTTTATAATAAATTATGTAAATTGTGATTTCTCGTCTTGGTGTTGTGTAATTTTGTAAAATATATTTCGTAAGAAGTAAATGTTAATTAAACTTATTTGAGATGCAGTGATAAATAAAAAGGTATGATGGAGGTCTTCACTTAAACTTTTCTATATTAATTTGGGTCAAAGTATCATTCTTAGAAGATTGGTGGTTTAAAAATAAAAAGAGTAAAAGAATAAATAGATTTTAAAAGAAAAGAAAATAGGAGAAAGGCTATTCGTAGGAAATAAATAAATAAATAAATACAAAGGGGATAGTTATCATTCTCGTTTCTTTTCACTCCCCCTGCAACCGAAGCAAACAACCCCAAAATTCTAATCATCTTCTTCCTTTCATAAACCCAAAACAGAGCCAGCATCACAACTAGGGTGTTCTTCATCTTTGCAGACATCCTCACCACTATTTCATCTCACTCTAATCTGTACCGAAGAAACCAATCAAGCCCAAACCCAAACCTGAGGAACAAACTTTAAGAACCAAAACAAGTACTGTAAAAGGTGGCGTCCTGCAAACTTTTGAAGAAAACTTCAAATAGCAAAGCAAGAAATTCTAGGGAGCAAGCGATTCAGAAAGAGAAAGGTTTAACTAGTTCCAGAAAAAGAGAGGAGCTGCCATGGGTTGAATTCATCATCCGTGAGGTTAAAGTTCTGTTTCTAAAAAGGTAATCCTATATGAATTTTTTTAGGAGCTGAAGTTAGTATAATTTATGCTTACCTTGTGACAAAACAAACCTGAGAATGAGTATAACCTTTTAACAAGACACTAAGGATTAATCTTAGTCCGTTTTAAACCTTATGATAATTAAATTCTGCAACTAAAAGAAATTAAACGCTGAAGAATACAGAAAGGAAGAAACGGGGGGGCTTTAGATTATGTTTAATATAGTGAATAATTTGGGTTTTTAAGTCAATTCAGCTTTGAATGAATTATTAACGGTTCTTTGGGTTGGTTAATGACAAAACTCCATAATTTGAGGAGTAAGCATAATATGATGGTTCCAGAACTTAGTTTTCAGGTTTATTACCTATCATCTGTTTGTGAAAAGTACCTTGATAAACTAAGGACTAGGGATCAATTGTAACTGGAACTAAAACATTGACAGCAAGACTGATTCTTGGCTGGAACCTTGTTGCTACTGTAGAGCTAAGAAAGCTAACTAGGATCTAGGAAATTATATTGTTGAATAAAAATACTGTAGTTTTGTTTCTGTTTTATCCACAATGTTTGGGACTTAAAATGCTGTTTTTCCTGAGTCTTTAGTTCGGCAGGAGTCCTTTGGAGTAATTTGGGAATTTCTTAAAGTAGAAATTTAAATGTAAAACTCTAATGAAACTGGACCTTTGTGGGAGTAAGTGTTAAAAACACTTTGATTCTTGAAATCTAATTTAGTTGAAGGTCTGAACCGGTTCTTTGATCTTTGGTACCGTAAATTAGTTTGACATGTGAATTTGGGGTGCTGGAATTATATTCCTTGAAGTTAGTTAACACTGAACATATTTTCCACGGCTAGGATGAAATGAAACTTGGGAGAGTCAAAGTGGTTCTTTCATTTTCATTAGTTCTAAGTTTTGTTTTCAAAGGTGTATGAGAACATGAAACGACCTTTGAGTGAGTATGAAAACATTGGTGTTTTGCAAATTAGACGTTGCTGGAATAGCCTTAAGACTAAGAAAACTGACTCAGATTTAAGAATCCCTCTTCCTTCAACTCTTACTGTCGTAGTTTTGGATTCTATTCTTCTGGAATCGAAACTCTTATGCTATGAAGTGATGCCTTGTTTCACAGCAGCTTGGAGGTGTCAATTTGTAAAGGGCTATCCGTTTTGGTTCCCATCGCAACATCGTCCACATGAAAAAAATCATCATTACTATTAAACAGCAACTTGTCAATGCCGCCGGTTGGACTCTCTTGTTTCTGGGATCCATGCGCTGAGCTTCCCCCACTTGCTTTTCTAGTCTATGAGAGGTAAATGGCAACCCTAATAAGTAGTTTCTTTCATCTACCCCATTTTATTTATGAGTTATTTATGACCATTTAGTAGTGTTTTCTTCTTCTTCTTCTTTTTTTCCTTTCTGCTGCCTTTGTTATTGTTTTTTTTTATTTTTATGATTCACTGCACAACTGGGCAGCCTGATTTTTTATGTAAATAATATGAAAGAGAAGTTATTATGATAAATAAAAATATTTATTATAAAAAAAGTACAACTTTCCAGCTAATTCAATAGAGTTTAGGGTTTAACGAATAATATAATTCAATTAGAATTGAGAAGTTTTCCTTGAATATAAACTTTCATGTCATTGGAATGGTATTGTCGGAATTATTATCTCCATTAGTTTTAACTAACAAAACAATAGGATCATTGCATTTCAGTGATAGCATAAAAGTTCATCAACCATAACCCCTAAGGATCATTTAAAAAAAAAATAGTAATAACAAAAACATACAAATATAAATGTTAAGTCATAATTAATTAAAAACATAATATATTTCCATTCTTAGGCATACCATTTCCTTAAACCAAGCAAAATAAACATGTCCAAACACCACCAAAGAAAACCAAGGCATGTTAACTACAAACATGCTTAAATGTCTCCAATCAAAAGTAAGATGTAATAATTATAATTGTTTGAGTAAATCTAGAAACAAAAGAATCCAGCCACAAGGAACTTGCAAACAGAGGGATCATTTCAAGATCCAATGGTAACTACGAACACCACATCTGAATTAAAAGAACCAATAAGATCAGGGTGCATGGTGAAGGTAATGAATGAATTTCTTACCTGACCTGATGCCAGAGCCAATTGCTGAGCATTTTGTTGACATCAATGTACAACCATTGCCCATTATTGTAGAAGTCCAAAATGTCCAATTAGGTACCTTATAAAAATGATGTTCCACCCTTACCTATTTTTAGAATTAGGAATGACGTACTTAACTATGTTTGTTCTTCCAAATATATCTCAGCAGTGCCAGTGCAACCTGATGATTACGATGCTATACTCAGGCAACAGCTGAGGTATTGCCTCAAGTTCTGGGTAAAAAAATGGCTGATCACTATCTAATAATATTGACAAAGATGATGATTATGATGATGGAAAAGAGCAAACCATTACAAGTAAGTAATCAATTGTTCATTACTAATTGATAGCCTAAAAATATGAAAGACTGCGATATCAGTTTTACAAGATACCTGCTTGCACATTCTCTATTGCTTCAACAATGGGCAAAGGCTGAATATCTATGTCCACAAGGGGCTGTGGAAGAATAGCAGCAACTGGCCCTGGCTTTGGTACTCAGTTGGGCAATAGATACGGCATAGATATGGATAAATTATTCTATAAGAAGAATTTATAATACATTAACCAGTTGATTGACCATCTGCTCCATAGACATAGGTTTCTAACTCATTGAAATCACAACATGTGAAAGTTAAGGACATTCCAGCAACCAATTTATGCCTAATAGAAAATTTTTCCCAAGCATCCCCATGAGGGAAAATCCAATAAATGGCCGGCAGGTTGCCTCGACAACTATTCTTCCATTGTTTGAAATCAGTTGAAACAATTCGTTGGGTTGAAATTCAATCGGTTTTGGAAAATGCCAAAGAATGTTCTAATAAATAAAATGTATAAAACATAGAAAAAAAATATATGAAATCAATAACAAATGGCTGAGCATTGGAAAAACAAATAGGTACACGAGGTAGGCACAATAAAGTAAAGATAGAGTTACCAATTTCTTAGCAGAAGAGTTGGTCAGTTCAGCTAGATAATGATATTTAGCTCCCATCCTATTCACCAGGTGTCTTAGTTTTTCTGCACCAGCTAGATGAAACGAACGCATGTAGAACACTTAACTGATTTGTAATCTCCAACTGCACATAGTCATCCTTTTTTTTGCATAAATTGCTTCAAGAGCTTCCATCAGTTTAACACTGTACAACTCAGCACCCCCACCATCCAAAGTGCTTATCAAATGTTTGAATTCTCCTTTCAATGTCTTGATATGTTCAAATTCAGGGAAGGCATTGTGTATCTTCTCAGCATATGCACTCGGCAAATTCTAGGTAAAAAATTTAGAAACCCTTAGCTGATGCCTAAAAACTATACTGTATAGCTACATATTAACAAGCAAACTCATGAAATTTCTTAAAATTAGTAGAATTTCGCATTACTAAAGATCTATACATGCAAAGGTTGAAATAATAAGAACCAAAACATCTAACCTTAAGATTTATTTATATGGAATATATGTTTTTTTTTTAATTTTTTAAAATTTTTTTTGGTGAACAACAGATTAAGTGGCTGGGGGGCATGGAGACCCTTTATTAATAATTAAAATTGATGAGTACAAAGAAAGGGGGAGAGCATAATGACCATACCTCTTATAAGGAACCCTATTCTGAGGCATGCAAGCCTATATCCTGACCAATCTAATGTTTGGGACCAAGCGGCTATCCAGAGAGACCAGCCCCTTGATCCATCTAGGGAGCTGCAGGGCGCCCCCAGTAAGTGAGACCTGTGTGGTGCTTGCCTGTCGAGCCAAACCATCCGCCACAGTATTCCCTTCCCTGTAAACATTGCTTATACTTTGGTGATTCACCATCAGCTGCCAGACCTGCCTCATAATCGTAAGGTAGACCCAAGGGACCTTAAATATCCTTTTAACCATCTAAACCAGAGCTAGGGAGTCTGATTCCACTTCCAATCCCACCAATCCCAACCAGACGCACTCCTTAAGGCCTAGTAACAAGGCCTGAGCTTCTGCCTCAAAATTCATGCCATAACCAAGAGACACTGAGCCTGCCGACGAGACGGTACTATAGCCATCCCTAATCACAAATCCCGCCCCAAGATGGCCCGGGTTCCCCAAAGAGGACCTGTCCACGTTCAAATTCCAACTCGCCCGTGGTGGAGCCCATGCTATGGCCCTAGCTTGGTACCGCTGCTTCTCCAGCAAATAAGGGATCAAGCCAGCTGTGACCCAGAACCCGTCAACAGTGCCACCCTGAATTGGGCATGCCATGAAGGCCTCTTCCAGTAACACTCTGACCTTTCTGCAAACCCCTCCGTGAGGATGATAATCGTGAATCATACAGCCAACGGTTTCGGGTCTTCCAAATCACCTAAACCACACAAACTGGGAGCAGAATTACTAGCTCAGTATGCACACCTGAATCCGTCTTAAACCACCAACAAAAGGCCATCCTATCCCAAATCAGAGGGGGTAGGGTGATGTCTAACAATTGGGAGAACTCCTCCCACACATGTGAAGCCACAGTGCAATCCCCAAAAAATGTTGAAGTGTCTCCTCGTGGTTACAAAAAGGGCATTTCAAAGCAAGTTGGAACCGATAACCTAATAAGATATCATCCAATGGTACCAGACAATTCAATGATCTCCACACAAAAATTGAGACTTTTTGAGGGACCCTCGGCCCCCACAGTAAAAAATAGGAAGGCAACTGCCCCCCAGTTGGCCTCAGAAGCTTAAATACCAACTTAATTGAGAAACCCCCCCGCCCCGGGCGGAGATGATGTCCAGATCAACCTGTCCGGCTTATCAGATAGCACTACCTTTTGGTCCAAGAGAAGCCCCGTTTCCTGGGGTATTCCCCCTTTCGCCGTGTCCAGAAATGCAATCAGGTCAACAACAAATGATCGAACACTCAATTCTGGAAATGGGAGAGGGCCCTCATCCCATAACTCTGCCAGCCTTCCCATCCCCAACCAGTTAGTCTCCTAGAAGCTACACTCTCCCTTTCCAACCATGACTCTAGAGTTAACCGAAGCTGAATCCTCTATCAAGGCAATACGCCTCCAAGTATCTGAATTCCTGAATCGAGGAGCCAAAGACAACATGAATCTTGCCCACGAAGTGCCCCCAACCTACAGTTTCCACCACAATTTGCAGGAGAAGCTATCTATGACTGGCGCCATTGCCCTAGATAAAATGAGGTCTCTGCCATATTAATCTTCTAACCACTAGCCCTTTCATAGGCCTCGAGGAACCTCATAAAACACTTCAAATTTGATACCGTTCCCTACAAGAAGACAACCGTGTCATCTGCATAAATGAGATGCATGAGGGAGGTCACCCCCTTAGGACCCTGTTGTGCTGCAAAAAACCTTCCCTAAACAGAAAGGACATGCCCTTAGTAAATGCCTCAGAAACCAGTACAAACAGGAAAGGGGAAAGAGGATCCCCCTAGAAGCTTTAAAGAACCCCTAGGAGAGCCATTGACCAGAATGGAGAACCAACTTGCAAAAAGATTCTCTAAAATAACTCTCACCACCACCCCATGGAAGCCCAGCTTGAGGAGAAGGCTGTTCAGAAAACCCCATGAGACTATCAAAAGCCTTCATCATATCCAATTTAACCACCATATTACTGCCCTATATCTTTTTATCCAGATATCGAGGCATCTCTTGCATAAGCAAGACGTTATCTGCTAGCTCCCTCCCTGCCACAAAAGTCGATTATTCCTCTGACATCAACCTTGGCATTAGAGGTTTAAGCCGCTCCATCAATAGCTTAGAGAATATCTTGTTGAGAAAGTTGCATAGGCTGATAGGGCTGAAATCCACAAAGGAGAATGGTTCTTTGGCAGCAGGGCCACTTAGACACTTGCCACAACTCAAGGGATGGGAATGCCCAACATAAACTCTTGGGCTGCATGGTGCAGATATGGAGCAATGATCTCCCAGCAAGCCTTGAAAAAGAAACCTGAGAAGCCATCACTCCCTGGCGCTGGAAGAATCATCCCAAAAACAACTGATCTCAGCCCCTCCAAGGAAATTAGGGAGAGAAGCTGGGTATTATCCACATCATTCAAAATAGGCTCTACTTTCTGGAGGAACCAATCTGTAGCTACCCCATCCAAGTCCTCACTCTCTGCTGCTAGTAACTTAGAGAAGAAGAATTTTGCTTCTCTCCCAATCTCTTCAAGATCCTCTACCCAATCCCCTGATGCATTTTTAATTTTAAAAATCCCCTGCTTAGACTGCTTGGATCGAACAGCCTTGTGGAAAAAAGAAGTGTTAGTCTCCCTCTTGCAGCCAGCGGATCCTGGATTTTTGGCTCCAGTATGTCTCCTCCTCCTGATGCCACTTAATTAGAGCTAGTCTAGCTTCCTTAAATTCTATCTCCACCTCAAAGGTAGGTGTAATTTCAAACATGGCCTTCCAGTGGCCAACCCTATCCTCTGCTGCCTGGGCATTCTAGTGTACATCCCCGAAAAAGGCCTTGTTTCATTCCTTCAGGACGCCTTTGAGCCTCCTCAGCTTGAGAGAGAATCGGTACATTCCATAAGCTTCAAGTGGAGCTAGCCAGCTCTCTTTAACCACATCAAAAAATTCAGGTATGCTCAGCCAGATATCCTGAAAGTGAAAAGGCCTCGGAACCATAGGGAGCCTTGTCTTCAAACTCAAAAGAAGGGGAGCATGGTCTGAAGTAGTTCTATTCAAGATGATCAAAGTACAAATGCGGATAAATTACCGAGGAAAGTCTGATTAAGCGGCAGCTCGTATAAGCTCTTCTTCTTACCGAAATCAAGATAACAAAATAAACTAACTTAAGCTAATCTAAGATGCAATTTTGAACCAAGTAAGAAGAAATAGTTGAAACATGTGAATTTAATTAGGTAGAGCAAATAACCTAATTAATCTAAGTTTTATGCAAGATGTAAATCACAAGCAAACAAAATACATAAGGCAATAAAAGGAGAGTACTCAAACTAATAGTTTAAATATATGAATACTACTTATTAATTTTTTGGACATCCCTATTTATAGGTATAGGGGTATCCAAATCACAATAGGAAAAGAATAACTAAAAGCAGCGGAAGTGGAAACCAATTAGAATTGGATTTTCCTTACAAACCAAGTCCTAAATGAGCAAGGACAATGGTTAATGAATTAAGTCACCTTTATGGAAGGAGATGTATGAAATTATAACCTATTTAGACTAGGAAAACAATTAAAATTTGAAACCAATCAAGAGATTGATTTCTTACAAACTAGAAACCTAAAGGAACTAGGTTTTGGTAGTTGCTGAATTCGGCTACCATATGGATATGGTTATGGCCGAATTTATCACTTAAAATAACAAGGAAATAAATATAAATCGTATCCAAAAAGGGAGATCAAGAAGGGATCTCTTTTTGGAAACTAACAAGTTAATCTAGTTGTAACAAACTTGTAACAACCTAACTAACTTGTGACAAACTAGGAGTTGGATTAGGAAACATGCCAAATCCTTATCCTTCCCCACACCCAAAACCTCTTTTTCGAAAACCCTTGGTGAAGTGGACTTTTGGTTGGGCTTCTTGATGGGCTTGGCAGACTTGATGATGTGGAATGGACTCCATGGATTGGGTCGGCCCAATTGTAATGGCGCATGGTGGTTTTGATGTAAGGAGTTTCTGGAACCTTCTGGAATTTCCTGAAATCATTTCGAAATCAAGAATTTCAAGATTTTGCAAAATACGAATTTCAAGATTTTGAAGAAAATCAAGAACTTCAAGAAAACGTCTCTTTAAAGTCAAAGAACCTTTCGGTGTCTCCAAGAACTTTAGGAAACAACCCTTTTCTTTATTGTGGAGAGTTTGGAGATGCATTATCTTCAAGGATCCTTTTTAATAGAATGACTCTTTCACTCTTTCCGGCATTCTTTGCAAGGGTTTTGCCTTCAGGTTGGCTTTGTGGATTCTGACTCATAATGTGTGCTATTTTAGCCCTGGATGTCCTTATCACAAGACCTATACCAAGCTACCCTGGAAGTGTTAGAATCACTCCCCTGTTGCCAAGGCTCTATCCAGTCTTTTTCATTCTCTGCCATTGCTTTTAACCCCTGTCCAGGTAAACTGTTCCCCCACCATAGAGATCTCTTGTAGCTCAGCCATCTGTATAAAATTATAGAAGTCCCCCATAGAGTTAAGTTCCAAGCTGCCCCTACCAACATATTTATCTGCTGATTGAATCACATTAAAATCCCCTATCATCATCAAAGGACCCTGGGCCAGGAAAAGTAATTCCCCCCACAGAACATATCTCTCCTATCTTGAATGCCGGCCACATATGAAGGCTGATGTTCATGACCTCGGCAAGAGTGGATGAGCCACTCGAAAAGCCAAAAATTATTCCCTATCCTCAATTAGTTGTAGGGAGTACCCTCCCCTCCAAACCCAAGCAATTATTAAAAGGAAACATTAATCTGAAAGCATCTATCTCAGCCAAAGCAAGCATAGGTTCAATAATAACCAAAATAGATATTTTACGTAGCTGTATCAGTTGCCTGACCCTGTTTTGAGAGGGCGGCTTCTAATACCACGAATATTCCACACAAAAAATTTGTGATTTATTGAGTACCGGGGGGGGGGGGGGGACGGGTGGGTACGCGAGCAACTGATCTCGTGGTAATGGTTTTTGGTTGAGCAACATAAGGTCGCGGCTTCCTCGACTTAAGGACTTACTGCTGGACCTAAGAGGGCTTTGGAAGGGTAGCCCGTAGCTGAGACCGTGCTTTCTTGAAATCTTTTTTCAAGACTTCTGGGGGTGGTGGGAGAGGAAGGTGTTGACCTTCCCCATCAGAGTATGTCACTAACTATGGCTCTTTAAAATTTTGGGAAGAAGGGGGCAATTTGAGCTTCCCCAAGTCTACTCGATCAGAGAGGGGCTCAATAAGGTGTCGATCTAGCTCCTGGGGTGATATCTTTAAACACCACCTCTGTATCGGAATCCATCTCTAAGAGAGAGAGAGCGAGGCAAATCGGTTGTCTGAGTTGTATTGTGGCAAAGGGGAGGTAGGTAGCTGTTTGGGCGATGCTGAGGGTGAGGAATGTATGGCAGTCGGGTGAGGGAGAGATGGAGCTGGGAGCATTGGCGATGGTTCTAGTGCTGGGTAAAGGGCTACTGGGATTAGTGGGGCTGAGAGTGAAGAAGTCGAGCTAGAGGTTGGGGGGTGCTAGGACTGGGGCAGTGGGCAACGCTGCGTGCAAGGCAGTAGTTGAAGCAGAGCCTACGGGTTCTGGGATGGGAGGAGAAGCCGAGCCTGGGGAAGTGCCTAGTGCAGGCAGCATCAGTATCACAGTGACCAACCTTATTACAAGCACGACAATATTTGGGGATAAAATCATATTCAATTGGAATCCATCGGTGATGAGTTCTGGACCCCAAATGAATCCGGGGAGGCAGAGGCTTGAGCAAATCCACTTCGAAGCAAATTCGAATAGCTGATGGGCGGGTAATATTTTTTGTGGCTTCATCTATTTTGAGGAATTTCTAATATCCGTTACAAAGGTTTTGTTGTAGTAGATGGCTGGGACATTTTGAAGGGTGAACCAAACCAGAGCAAGTGATGGCTCGGAATTAACGTCGAAGAAGGGAGTCCATTTTAGTACTCTCATCAAAAAATTGCCAAAGTTCCATATTGCTCTCATCCAGCAACGTTGGTAATCCGCCTCCAACTGGATCCGAATCAAAATGTGGCGATGATCCATCAATCCGAGATTATACTTATCCTTGAATCCTGCAGTTTTAAAAACCTTCTTCAGGTCTTCCATCGACGGGCGTCCCTTTGAAAATTTTTCGACAAGGGCAAGCTTGAAAGGTTGGGAGAGGTGTTCGATCTCCTCCTCCGAGTAGAGTAGTGCAGGCTTTCCCAGATAATCCAGCACCGGATCAAAAGGGATCGGCGGAGGAGCATTGAAGAGTGCTGTGAAGGTGGGAAGCGGCTCACCGCCGGCGGGCAGTACCACTATGAGAGTAGGTCCGTGTGGTTGAAGGCTTCCTATAATTGAGGAGCAAACTCACAGTTCATGTCTAACTACCTTATATGGTTGTTTACACTGAAATATCATATATATATTTTATAAATATATATGTTATTTTAGTGTAAACAACCAAAGTGAACCCCCAATTTCATCATCAAGCTTGTAGATCTGGCTGATTGATTCCATTGTATGCGACGTTAACAGCTGAAAGATCGCAGGTGGCTAGAGAGTTGGAAAGCTCGGAGATGAAGTCGAAAAAGTTGAGGAATTCTAATGGACAATGGAAAAGCTGAAGTGAAAAAGAAGGGTCTTTAGAAACTGAGATACGAAAGTAATTTTGTTTCTTTTTCGAGGCCTTTCTGGAGACTGTTGCGTAGTCATTCGAGAAGCAATACTCGAGTTCTTTGCTTGCACACCGAAGCAAATGATTAAATTTTTTGGGATAGTTGAAAAGTTAGAATATTTTAATCGAGTTGTCACATCCCTACAGATAGAAGAACATATTCCCTCCCGAAGAATTCATCGTCGTTATCACAAAATTAAATTAAAATAAAAATAAAGAAGAAATATGTCTCTAATTTCTATTTATTTATTATTATTATTATTATTATTAATAAATAATAAGTAAATAGATAAATAAAAAAAAGCAGCAATGACATTAATTTGAAGAAATATTACACAATTAATTAATAATATTAATAGCAATATAATTAATAATAATAATAATAATAAAAGATTATTGAATATAGTTGTTCATAAACCCTTGGAGATTTTAACGTGTAAGGTCCTTGCATGAAAATCTATCAGAGTATTAATTTTATGGAAAAAAGACACTTTTGATAATGTTTGAGGGTGTGATACTTTTAGTCCTTAATATTTCGACCTTGGCTTTTTTAGTGGAATAAAAATTCACCACTTACTGGGAATAAGAAAAGTAATATTTCAAATATGACCAAACACATGTTAGATACTTTTAGGGGGTGTTTGATAACATGAATATTGCTTAAAATTATTTAATTAAGAGGTTTTAAGTTTTTGTGTGTTTGATAATAAATTTTGAACCCTCTGAACCAATTAAGCAGTGCTGAACGTGTAGTGAAAAAATTAAGTGATAAATTTCATCTTATTCCTTATCTCTTAACAATATCTCAACAAGTCAATCCAGTGTTACTAATGTGGACCGAAGTATACTATGCGGAAAGTGGACAAAAAAAGTTTGATTAAGCAGCGTAGCTAGTATAATTCTTACCGTTTACTCGAAACTTAATAAACAATGTAAACTAACCAAAGCTAATTTAACATGCAATTTTGAACCAAGTAAAGAAAAATATTGAAACATGCGAATTTAATTAGGGTGAGCAATTAACCTAATTAAGCTAAGTTTCATGCAATATATAAATCACAAGCATGCAAAATACATAAGGCAATAAAAAGAGAGTACTCAAACTAATAATTTAAAGATATGAATACTGTTTTATTAAGTTGTTCGAATGGCCCTATTTATAGAGTAGGGGAATTTGAAAATCTAGCCTAAAGCAATTAGGAAAATTAAATAGAATTGGAAACCAATCAAGAGATTAATTTCCTTTACAATACCAAACCTGAAAGAAGTAGGTAATGGTAATTAATAGGAAAGGAAATTTGGTTACTCTTAAGGTAAGTGGCAGCCGAATTTCTTGAAAAAGAAATAGGAACATAATTGTAAATCCTATTCCAAAAAGGAGATCAAGAAGAAATACTTTTTGAAAACTGCCAAGCTAATCTAGTTATAGCAAACTTGTAACAAACTAAGGGTAGGAATAGGAAACATGCACAAATAATCCTTATGCCTTCCCAAACCCTAACCTAATACAAACCTTAATTGGACAAAGGCTTGCGCATGGACTTGATTGGTGCGCATGGACTTGATTGGTGCGCTGGCCAAATTCTGCAAGTGGAATGGGCTCCATGGATGGTTCGCCCATTTGAGTGGCGCATGGTGGAATTGATGTAGGGAGCTTCTAGAATCTTCTGGAATCTCCTATAATCATTTCGAAATCAAGAATTTTCAAGATTTTCAAAATTCTGTAAGATATGAAATTCAAAATTCAAGAAAATCAAGAACTTTAAGAAACGTCTCTTTAAAATCAAAGAACCTTCCGGCGTCTTCATGAACTTCAAGAAACAGCCTTCTCCTCATTTCAGCATGGTGATCTGCGCCTCTTCTTCAAGAATTGTAAGGAGAGTGGCGATTTGAACCTTTCCGGCTTTATTCTCTAAGGCGTTGGCTTCTATATCAATTGAGCATCCTGTGCCCAAGCTTGCACAGGAATGTTGAGATCCACTACAACAAAATGGAGATTTAACGGCGAAAAAGACGAAACCGCCATTAAAAAAAAAATACAAGATTTCTACGGCGGTTTACGCATAAATCGCTGTAGAAAGCCCGTATTTTCTTTTTTAATGGCGGTCTATAAACCGCCGTAGAAAGTCATTATCTACGGCGGTTAACCAATAACCACCGTAGTAACTAACCTTCTACGGTGGTTTTAAGCCGATCGCCGTAGAAAGGGACTCTTACAACCGCCATAGAAAGTCCACGGCGGTTTGCTGGGACTTTCTACGGTGGTTTGCTTTCTATGGCTGTTTGATTACAACCGCCGTAGAAAGGGTTTTTAATTAACCGTCGTAGAAAGCCATTATCTACTACGGTTTTCAAATAAACCGTCGTAGAATTGACGTATTTAACCCTAAATAACAACGTGTATATCCATATCGCGGCCGAAAGTCTTCTTCTCCAAATTTTTACTATGGTTTTACACATTTGATGTAAAGAATGGTTATTTGAAGCTGAAATTTACCACTTTAAGGTTAGAGACTTCTAAAATTTCTCACTAATAGCTTATTTTTGTACATTAGATATGTGTATATTGAATATATTTTTATTTATGGTAGATTGAAAATTAAAGTTACAATCTATATATATGGTGAACCTTAGTATTATGGATTGGTAGTTAGTTATACTATGTAGTTTGTTGGTGATGTGATATGATTTATAGTGTTTGGTTTTTATTGAATGATGTTCATATAATTAGCATTACTTAGTTTTGGGATTATTTATTTATGCATTGCATGTGTTTGATAAAATGCATAAATGAAAAACTTATGGGTTCTTCTTTATTTGATTATGTCTATTGTGCATGTGTTGGTCATGCATTATTTTTTTCATTGAGGTATTATATTAGTTTTGATTATATGAGTAACATTAGTATGAAATGTGCTAACACAAGCATGCAACTAATTACTTTCTATATTGTTGGTTGAATTATTTATTTGGTTTTTTAATTATTTAAAGGTGTTAGTTATGCATGGATCGAAATATCTTGTTATATGGTGATCAGACCTCCGATTTGTATGCGAAAGAAGTTGAGAATTTTATTGAATTGGCTTATAAGAATACAAAGTACGTCTATTGTCCGTGTAAAACTTGTAAAAATGGTGCGCGGTTTGATAACTCTGATACAATAAGATTCTATTTATATCGGAATGGATTTGATCCTTCTTATAAATTGTGAATTTGGCATGGTGAAAGTATTGACAATTTTTTTGAGCAAAGAAAAACTAATGTAAAAGTAGATGATGGGATTACGAGAAATCGATTGGATGACATGATTGAGGATGTGGCCGATGATTTTGCTGATAAATCGGAAGTTCTTGCTTCACTTTTGGGTGACAATGAGAAGCCTCTATACACTGGTTGCACTATATATACAAGCTTGTCTAGTGTTTTGAAGTTATTTAATTTGAAAGCAACAAATGGATGGTCAGATACTAGTTTTATACCTTATTGAAGGTATTGAAAGATATGCTTTAAGAAGTTAATGAACTTCCAGATCAAACTTATGAGGCGAAAAAAATATTGTGTCTAATGAGTATGGAGTATAAGAAGATCCACGCTTGCTCAAACGATTGTATCCTTTACAGGAATGAGTATAAGGATTTATTACTTTGTCCTAAGTGTAAAACTTCAAGATACAAAAAGAAGCAACTATGTGATGAGGTTGAAGACGGTACTGATGCGCAAAAGAAGGGGTCGCCGGCTAAGGTTCTGTGGTATCTACCTATAATACCGAGATTTAAATAGTTGTTTGCTAATGCAAAACATATGAGATGGCATTCAGATCGGTGTATTCCCAGTGATGACAAGATGATAATGCATACATCAGACTCGAATCAGTGGAAAAAAATTAATTCAATGTATCTTTCATTTGGGAAAGAAGCAAGAAATTTGAGGCTTGGTTTGTGTACTGATGGAATGAACCCTTTTGGCAGTCTGAGTAGCACACATAGCTCATGGCTGGTGATGTTGGTTATTTACAATTTGCCACCTTACTTGTGTATGAAACCTAAGTATATACTTATGTCTCTAATGATTTCAGATCCACGACAAGCAGGGAATGACATCGATGTTTATCTGGCTCCTCTTATTGAAGATTTGAAAAAGTTATGGGATGAAGGTGCACTTGTGTTTGATGCACACCGTCAAGAAATGTTCACATTACATGCCATGTTGTTCTGTACCATTAATGATTTTTTAGCATATGGAAACTTGTCTGGGTACTCTGTTAAAGGCCATAAAGCATGCCCTATATGTGAGCAGAGTACAGATTTTTATCAGTTTGTATATGGGAGGAAGACAGTATACCTTGGGCATTGTAGATTTATTCCCGAGTCTCATCCGTATAGCCGTATGAAAAGAGCATTAAATGGATTTCAAGAGTTTAGAAAAGCTCTAGAACCATTGAGCGGGCCTGAGGTGAATGCTCGTGTGAAGGACATTAATATGGAGTTTGGAAAACCTTCGGAGTTTAGCAATAATGATACATGTTGTTGGAAGAAAAAATTCATCTTTTTTGAACTTTTATACTGGGAGAACTTGGATGTCAGACATTGTCTCGATGTTATGTATATTGAGAAAAATATTTGTGAAAGCTTGTTAGGTACGCTTTTGAACATACATGGGAAAACTAAGGATGGTTATCATGCGAGACTTGATATGAGTGATATGAATATACGATCAAATTTAGCACTTGTAGCTGGAGGATAACGCACATATCTACCACCTGCCTGTCATACTTTGTCCAGAAAAGAGAAGAAACAATTGTGTTCAAGTTTGAGTAGTATCAAAGTTCCATCCGAATATTCTTTAAATGTAAGTAGACTTGTTTCCGCAAAAGATTTGAAACTTGTTAGTTTAAAGTCTCATGATTGCCATTCCTTAATGCAACAATTGTTGCCTGTAGCTATTCACTCGATATTGCCCAAGCACGTTAAGTCCAGTATAACAAGATTTTGTTTCTTCTTCAATGCTATATATAGCAAGGTTATCACGCTCGAAAGACTTGATCAGTTACAAGATGAAATAATTGTTGTCCTGTGTCAATTATAAATGTATTTTTCACCCATTTTTTTTGATATTATGGTACATTTGGTGATTAATTTGGTTAGAGAGATAAAAATTTGTGGGCCTGTTCATTTGCGATGGATGTACCCATTCGAGCGATATATGAAAGTTTTTAAGGGGTATGTTAAGAATCGTTATCGTTCTGATGCTAGTATTGTTGAAGGTTATATAGCTGAGGAGGTAATTGATTTTTGTACTGATTACTTGGCAGATACAACATCAATTGGAATATCTAAGAATCGGCACGATGGGAGTATTACAGGTATGGGCACAAGGGGAGGAAAAATGTTTACGCCTTCTAATGTTGAATTGATGAAGGCACATCTCTATATACTACGCAATTCTGAAGAAGTTGAGCCCTATGTGATAGCCCATATGAGTTCAATAAGAAAGTCTTATCCTGTTTGGACGGATCAAAATGTGCTCAATGAACGTAATCGGACATTTGTCAATTAGCTTGGTAATACTGTCATGATCAAAGACGTTTCGGAGACATTAAAATGGTTGGTGTTTAAGCCAAGCCATGTGGTACGATCATTTTTATGCTATGACATAAATAGATATTCATTTGCTACTACGAGACAAGATGAGAAGAGCACGACACAAAACAGTAGTGTTACATTAATCTCGGAGGCTTTACATGTTTCTAGCATGAAGGATAAAAATCAAATTTATGCAAACATGTCATATTACGGGGTAATTGAAGATATTTGAGAACTTGGCTATGTTTGTTTCAAAGTAGCTGTATTTTGATGCAAATGGGTTGATAATAATAATGGGGTTCGAACTGATGATCCATTGGGATTTACCTTGGTTAACCTTATTCGAGAGGGATTCAAGGGTGATTTGAACCCCTGAACTCTATGCCAGGAAATCCAAGAACTCGATGCGAAAAGTGCCAAGAAAAGTCTGAATGCACGACGTAGTTCTTAACTTCTAAAATCCTTACCCTTGAATTTGGAAGACTACTAACTTACAAAGTAAATTAAACACGCAATTCGAACCAAGCGGAGAATAATAGAATCGAAACAAAGCTTAGCAATAGACAGAGCAATTATCTATTAGCCTATAGTTCCTGTAGCTTTTAGCAATTAACAAACATGCAAATTACATAAGCCCAAAATAAGGTGAGTGATTAAAGAAGTATAAAACTATAACTTAAATCATTTAATGAACTATCTAATTTCGTGGTTGGCACCCCTATTTATAGGTATGGGGGTGTCCAACTTACAATAGGAAAAGAGTTAGTAAAAGCAACAAAAGTGAAAACTAATCATAATTGGAATTTCCTTACAAAGCAAGTCCTAAATGAACAAGGATAATGGTGGATGAATCAAGTCTCCTTTATGGAAAGGGGAGAACGAAATTCAAAGCAAATTATAATAGGAAAAGAATTAAAATTGAAAACCAATCAAGATATTGATTTCTTACAAGAACCAAATCCTAAAGGAACTAGGATTGGATGAAAAAGGAAATTCAGCTGCCAAGGGGGAATGAGGTGGCCGAATTTTATACTTAAAAATAAGGAAATAAGAAGTAGAAACAAATCGCAAAAATGTTTCAAGAAGGTAAACCTTTTTGGTAACTACTATCATAGTAAGGCTAGTTGTAACAAACTTGTAACAACCTAACAAACTAGTAACAAACTTTGAGTAGAATTAGGTAACATGCACAAAACCTAATCCTTCTCTAACCTAAGCTTCCAAGTGGCGTGTGGGCTGCTCATTGTGGGCTTGGTCTGGCCGAATTAATGGATTGGACTCCAAGGTGGGTTTCGGCCCAAATAAGATGGCGCTTGGTGGTGATAATGTAGGGAGCTTCTGGAATCTTCTGGAAACTTCCGAAATTATTTTGGAATGTCAAAAATCAAGATTTTTAAGATTCTTCAAGATTTTCAAAATTCAGTAAACCGCAAAATTCAAGATTTTCAAGAAAATCAAGAACTTCAAGATTTGTCTCTTTAAAGTCCAAAACCTTCCGGTTTCTTCAAGAAATTCAAGAAATGACCCTTTCTTCATTGTGGAGAGTTTGGAGATTCATTTCCTTCAAGGATCTTTGAATAGCACGACTCTTCTACTTCTCCTGGCATTCTTCTCAAGGGCTTTGCCTTCTGGTTGGCTTTGTGGATTCTGACTCATAACTTATGTTATTTTTAGCTTTGGATACCCTTATCATTCCTTTTCGGTTAGAAAGGATTCGTCCTCGAATCCAATTTGCTGTAAAAACAAACAGAGCAAGTTAGTAAAATTAAAACAAGAACGTAGATCATACTTACAAGGCAAATAGGTATGTATGCTATGCCCCTCAATTGCGCAACTACTTTAAGTGTTGAAGTGGGGAATTCATATCCCCTTGCACTTTTGGAATCGATTTCAAGGAAAGTGAGAATTACTCTTAATTCTTCAAGAACCTATCAAGAACCTTTTAGATGCTTGCAAGAAACTATCGGGAAGCATCTAAAACCTCATGAAGTTATCCATATTCCTCAAGAATAATTACATATTAATAAGAAATCTCAAATATTAGTTGGAGGCAGATATAGTTAGATCAACCGAACTATATACTCAACACTTGCTTAAAAGAATTATGCACATGAGCTGTAAGACTATCACAATTGCATAATTATTATAACCAGCAGAAATTACATGTATAACTAATGTGACGACTAATTAATAACTACAGAGACAATTTCTGAGAAAGACATCTTAGGGAAATAGTGAACTACAAAAGCATGCAGTCTTTAAACTAAAATATGTATCCCATGAGGCTATACACATGTTTAAGATTCACAATACTCAATAGAAGGAGAATCAATGTAAAAGTAAAAGCTTATCTTTGTGAATTCTAAAGATACCTGATACTATGACTTACACTTCGATTCTCAGGCCAAGTAAGAAGGAACAACAATGGCACCAAATCTCCCTATAGGGGTCAATTTGCACAAAGTTATACCCTTATAAGGCCGTTTGCAAGGGTCTCGTAGAACGTAACCCTAGTAAAGAATCACGTGCAACCAAGGCACCAAATCTCCCTGGTGGGATCAATTTGCTCAAGGTAGCCTAATTCTCAAAGTAATGGCAGCCATGAGTTGCGCATTCATAACTGGGGGCGCTTCTCCTCATGACATACTTAGTAACCAAGAAAGATTCCAGCTAAGAACAAGTAAAAGTGAGCAGAGTAACCTTACTCCCATGTCCCCCTAGTATGACCCCTCTAACAACTACACACAACCCTGTGTATCGCTCTTAGGGATGGCAACCCTTATGATGTGGACCAAGGTACACATGCGGATGAATTTCCAAGGAAAGTCTGATGAAGTGGCGTAGCTCGTATAGACTCTTTATTTACCCGAAATTCAGATAACAAAAATAAACTAACCTAAGCTAATTTACTTAAAGAATTCGAACCAAGTAAGAAAGTTGAAACATGCGATTTTAATTAGGTAGAACAAATAACCTAATTAAGCTAAGTTTCATGCAATATATAAATTACAGCATGCAAAATACATAAAGCAATAAAGGGAGAGTACTCAAACTAATAGTTTTAAGATCTGAATACTTGTATTATTATGGAGTTTTCGGCTGCCTATTTATCAGGCAAAGGGTAGCCGAAATTCTACCCTAAAAGAAGTAGGAAAAGAATTAGAATTGGAAACCAATCAAGAGATTGATTTCCTTTACAATACCAAAACCTGAAAGAAGTGGGCAATGGTAAAAAGAAAAGGAAATTTAGTCACCTTAATCTAATGGCAGCCGAAATTACAAGTAAAAACAAGAAGGAAAAAGAATTGAAAATCTTACTCCAAAAAGGAGATCAAGAAGGGATTCTTTTTGGAAACTAATAAACTAAGGGCAAAATAGGGAATATGCACAAACCCTTATTTTCTCCTAAACCCTAAACCTTACTTTCGCAAACCCTAATGGACTAGGCCTTGTGTGTGGCTTCTTGATGGGCTGGCCGACTTGATGATGTGGAATGAACTCCATGGATTGGGTCGGCCCAATTGTTGATGGCGCATGATAGAATGGTGTAGGGAGCTTCCGAAATCTTCTGGAATCTCCCGGAATCATTTCAGAATCAAGATTTTCAAGATTTTCAAGATTTTCAAGATTCTTCAAGATTTTGCAAAATATGAAATTCAAGATTTTCAAGAAAATCAAGAACTTCAAGAAACGTCTCTTTAAAGTCCAAGAACCTTCCGGCGTCTTCAAGAACTTCAAGAAACAGCCTTCTCTTCATTGTGGAATGGGGAATTGCGCCTCTTCTTCAAGAATTGTTCTCCAAGGCGTTGGCTTCTACTATCAGTTGAGCATCCTGTCGGCAAGCTTGTACAAGGTTGTTGAGAGTCTCTTGAACCTTCTTTACTCTGCTTCTTGTCATTGGTCCAATGATATTACAAGTGGATCCCTTTGATATGGACTTGGATCCTGAAGCATTGTTGGGCCTCGGTGTAGAACCCGAACCTCCTCAGCTTCTCTGGACTCACTTGTCTGTGGACTTGTCGATGGACTTGGGATACCCTCATCATCCCCTCCCGGTTGAAAAGGATTTGACTCAAATCTTCATCATGTTCATAAGTAAACGGAGATAAGTCAGCAACATTAAATGAAGTACTAACACCATACTCACCTGGAAAATCAAGCTTGTAAGCATTAGGCCCCATCTTGGACACGATTTGAAAAGGCCCATCGCCCCGGGGATGGAGTTTCGTCCTCCACGTAGTAGAGAATCGTTCCTTCCTCATGTGAACCCAAACCCAGTCTCCTGGTTCAAAGTTCACAGCCTTGCTCCGTTGGTTTGCATGGCGGCGCCTCTGGCATAATTTTTCTCAAGGTTGGCGCGAACCTTGGCATGCAAGCGTTTGACGATTTCAGCCTTCTAGGCACCGTCGAGATTAACCTGTTCCTTTAGCGGCAAAGGGATGAGATCCATAACCGTCAAAGGAGTGAAGCCGTAGGCAACTTCGAATGGACAGAACCCTGTTGAGGAGTGCTTGGTGTGGTTGTAGGCAAACTCTGTAACCGGTAAGATTTCTTCCCAACGTTTGAGATTCTTCTGTATTAAAGCCCGAAGTAGATTGCCAATGGTGCGGTTGGTGACTTCTGTCTGACCATCCGCCTGGGGATGACTTGTAGTCAAAAATAGTAGTTTTGTGCCGAGGCGTGACCACAAAGTCTTCCAAAAGTAACTCAGAAATTTGACGTCGCGATTAGACACAATAGTGCGTGGAATACCATGAAGCCGAACTATCCCCTGAAAGAACAAGTCCACAACATGTTTGGCATCATCTGATTTCCTGCAAGGAATAAAGTGAGCCATCTTAGAAAAGCGATCGACTACGACAAATAAGGAGTCATTACCTCTTTGCGTCCTCAGAAGACCTAGAATAAAATCCATTGAAATGTCAGTCCAAGGTAAAGAAGGAATAGGTTAAGGCGTGTAAAGTCCATGAGGCTTAGATATAGATTTAGCTTTTAAATAATTAATGCAACGAGTGCAAACATGCTGTACATCTTTTCGCATATGAGGCCAATAAAAATGTTCCTGTAACACATCAAGTGTCTTATGTACACCAAAATGACCCATAAGTCTCCCATTGTGAGCTTCACAAACTAGTAATTCCCTAGTAGAACTACAAAGGATGCACAACCTATGTTCCCTAAACAAGAAACCATCATGTCTATAGTACTTATGGAATGCACCAGATTCACATGCTCGATATAAAGTAGCAAAATCGCTATCAGAAGCATACAAATCTTTTAGATATGCAAATCCTAGCAAAGAATGATCTAAAATAGCTAAGATTTCATACCTGCGAGATAGAGCGTCAGCAACCAAATTAGCTTTCCCTTTCTTATATTTAATAATGTAAGGAAAAGTTTCAATAAAATTAACCCATTTAGCATGACGTCTATTTAACTTACTCTGTCCCTTTAAGTGTTTAAGGGACTCGTGATCACTGTGAACAACAAATTCCTTGGCCATTAAATAATGTGACCAAGTTTCGAAAGCACGGACCACTGCATAGAGCTCCTTATCGTAAGTTGGATAATTTAAGGCAGCTCCCTTCAACTTCTCACTAAAATAGGCGATTGGCTTACCTTCCTGCATTAAAATTGCGCCAATTCCTACACCTGAGCTTGCCCCCACACGAACAGAACATTCTTCTTGCACAAATCGTTCAGAGGTGCTGCTGTGGTGGAAAAGTCCTTCACAAACCGTCAGTAAAATCAAGCCAAACCGTGGAAAGACCTTACCTGTGTAGGCCACTCCCTAATGGCTTTCACCTTGGCGTCGTCAACTTTGACACCAGCTTTAGAGACCACAAAACCGAGAAACACAATTTCCTCAACACAGAAAGTACATTTCTTCACATTGGCATACAATTTATTAGCACGTAATTCAATTAATACCAAGCGAATATGTTCTACATGCGATTTCATGTCTCTGGAATAGATGAAGATATCTTCAAAATAAACCACAACAAATTTTCCTATGAACTTTCTAAGCACATGATTCATTAGTCGCATAAAAGTACTATGTGCATTTGTTAGGCCGAAGGTCATTACTAACCACTCATACAAACCAAACCGTGGAGAAATCAATCCTTGAAACAATTGCCACAAAGATACCAAAATTGCAATATTATCACCTCCCAATACGTAATATGCGATTTGCAAAAGTAGGCAGCACAGCGATACAATTTCAAGAATTTAATATATTTTCAAGAATTCAAAACAAAGTATCAAGAGTTATGCAAACAAGTATTAATTGCAAAAACAAGGTGAGTGGCTTAACTTTAACCGCCAAAGTTCACCAAATTCAATACAAATTGCAGATAGGGAGAGGCGAGCAAAACAGTCCAAATGAAAGAGCAATTTCAGCAACAAAAAGTGTCAGTTATCCTTTAATTGTTACAAAAACAGCACTAGTTGGATTCACAAAGGCAATTGCAAAAACAGGACCAAAGGTGAGCAAAAGAGCCCTAGCTTTAAAACCCTTAAAACCGATTTTCCCCAAATTTAAGAAATCCGATTTTTAAACCTTTCTTTTCAAAATTCCTCTTTCTTTTTCAATCCCACAATTTTGATTTTAATAGCAAAGCAATAGGATCAAAATCGAAAATTTATTTAAGAAAAACAGAAAAAAATTCTTAAAAAGTAGCATTTTTTTCCACAAAATCAATAATTAAAGTAGATTAAGGGAATACAAAACACCTGATGAGCAAACAGCCTTAACTCTAATACCAATTGATGTGAACCCCTGAACTCCACGCCGGGAAATCCAAGAACTCAATGCGGAAAGTGCCAAGGAAAGTCTGAATGCACGACGTAGCTCTTAACTTCTAGAATCCTTACCCTTGGATTCGGCAGACTACTGACTTACAAAGTAAATTAAACACGCAATTCGAACCAAGCGGAGAATAACAGAATCGAAACAAAGCTTAGCAATAGACAGAGCAATTATCTATTAGCCTATAGTTCCTGTAGCTTTTAGCAATTAACAAACAGGCAAATTACATAAGCCTAAAATAAGGTGAGTGATTAAAGAAATATAAAATTATAGCTTAAATAATTTAATGAACTATCTAATTTCGTGGTTGGCACCCCTATTTATAGGTATGGGGGTGTCCAACTTAAATAGGAAAAGAGTTAGTAAAAGCAGCAAAAGTGGAAACCAATCATAATTGGAATTTCCTTACAAACCAAGTTCTAAATGAACAAGGACAATGGTGGATGAATCAAGTCTCCTTTATGGAAAGGGGAGAACGAAATTCAAAGCTAATTATACTAGGAAAAGAATTAAAATTGAAAACCAGTCAAGAGATTGATTTCTTACAAGAACCAAATCCTAAAGGAACTAGGTTTGGATGAAAAAGGAAATTCAGCTGCCAAGGGGGAATGATGTGGCCGAATTTTACACTTAAAAATAAGGAAATAAGAAGTAGAAACAAATCACAAAAAGATTTCAAGAAGGTAAATATTTTTGGTAACTACTATCCTAGTAAGGCTAGTTGTAACAAACTTGTAACAACCTAACAAACTAGTAACAAACTTTGAGTAGAATTAGGTAACATGCACAAAATCTAATCCTTCTCTAACCTAAGCGTCCAAGTGCCGTGTGGGCTGCTCATTGTGGGCTTGGTCTGGCCGAATTAATGGATTGTACTCCAAGGTGGGTTTCGGCCTAAATAAGATGGCACATGGTGGTGATAATGTAGGGAGCTTCTGGAATCTTCTGGAAACTTCTAGAATCATTTTAGAATGTCAAAAATCAAGATTTTCAAGATTCAGTAAATCGCGAAATTCAAGATTTTCAAGGAAATCTAGAACTTTAAGATTTGTCTCTTTAAAGTCCAAGAACCTTTCGGTTTCTTCAAGAACTTCAAGAAACGACCCTTTCTTCATTGTGGAGAGTTTGGAGATACCTTTCCTTCAAGGATCTTTGAATAGCATGACTCATCTACTTCTCCTGGCATTTTTCTCAAGGGCTTTGCCTTCTGGTTGGCTTTGTGGATTCTGACTCATAACTTGTGTTATTTTTAGACTTGGATATCCTTATCAAAGGGGGAACCATTTATACTTGCATCGCAAGCGAAACAAGTTTTTTATATCACCAATCCTTGTGACAAACATTGGTGATGAGGGCATCCAAAGTCAACCAATAAGTCAAAGTCAAGATGCAAGTGATTCCGGAGAAGCTGAGGAGGATGTTCGAGTTCTACATAGAGGTCCTACAATGCTTCAAGATCCAAGTCCGTATCAGAGGGATCCACTTGTAGACATAACTGGGCCAATGACCAGAAGCAGAGCGAAGAAGGTTAGAGATGCACTCAACAACCTTGTTCAAGCTTGCCATCAGGATGCTCAGTTAATTGTAGAAGCCCACGCCTTGGAGGAGAAAGGAGGAAATGTGCAAATTGCGAATCTTCTACACATCTTTGAAGAGGAAGCGCAATTCACCAAGTCCAAATAAAGAAGAAGGCTGTTTCTTGAAGCCTTGAAGATGCCGGAAGGTTCTTGGGCTTTAAAAGAAACAAATCATGAATTCCCTACACATTGGGCCGACCCAAACTTATGGAACCAAAGTCCACAAGCTTCGGCCAGCCCAAAGGAGCAAGGAAGCCGCACAGCCCAAAGAAAACAGCCCACACAACTCCTTAGATAAATTAGGGATTTCATCTTTTAATTAATTATGTTCTTTTATTCTTTTAAGTTAGTTTCCAAAAAGGATTTCCTTATTCTTTTTGGGAGTAGGAGTTTTATTCTTTTCCTTATTCTTTTCTTTGTAATTTCAGCAATCACCAAAGAAAAAAGGTGACCGAATTTCTTTCTTTCTTTTTCTACCATTCCTACTTCTTTCCGGGTTTGGTAAAGGAAATTAACCTCTTGGTTAATTTCCAATTCTTTTCCTTACTATTTTCTTCCTTGTTTTCGGCTGATCCTACCCTATAAATAGGGCAGCCATGCATAATAATATTCAGAGTATTCATATCATAAAACTTAGTGTTTGAGTACCCTCCTTTTATTGCTTTATGTATTTGCATGTCGTAATTTACATAATTGCATGAACTTAGCTAATTAGGTTATTTGCTCTACCTAATTACTCGCATGTTCAAAACTCTTTTCTTACACTTGGTTCGAATCTAAAACAAAAACAACTAGATTAGGTCTTTTTGTTTATTCTGATTTCGAAGGTAAGTTAGAGTCTTATACGAGCTCGCCGCTTAATCACAAGGTCCTTGGCAACATTATCCGCATGTGTACAACCGTCCACATCAATTGGTCTGTTGTTTTTCATGGTAAACAACATCACGGAATGAAAGGGATTGATACAGAAGAAGGGCTTTATGAGGCGGGCCCTTTCTCTAGTGGGTTACATGAATTGACAACAGTTAAAGAAGATAGGAAACTCGATAAATACATACTTCATGATGACCACAATGAAGGCTTATGGTTCGAGGATCAAGTGTCCCATAAAAGAAAGAGAATATCTTGATTTCATTTTCAGGTATGTTTTTTGTTTTTGTGTGTGTGTATATTTATATATGTATATTTGATTTTAATGAAACTATGTGGACATAATTTTATAATAACATGTATTTTTATCCTTTTTACTGTGTGATTCAAATAGGTCACACAACTTGGATGAAATCGGGCAATTACGGGCAAAAATTTTCAGGGAACATCAGATATCGAAATGTTTAGAAATAAATTTGTTATTGCTGAAAATTGTGTGAAGCTTTTGTGTTGATGTTAGGATAACAGGGTGTTTTGGTTAAATTTACAGGGGAGACTGTCGGAATTGATGTAAAACTGAATTCTGTATTATTTGAAGTTGTTGGAATCTTAACTATTTATGTGCATTTGACAGGGAGTATGTTACATTTATATGGGAGACTCTGTCAAATTTTCTGAAAAATTTAATTACTTATTGTTTATTTTTGATTAAATGTTCATTGTTTATTTAAGGAGGAGTTTTGGTAAAATTTACAGGGGAAGCTCTATCGAAATTGATGTAAAACTGAGTTTGCAATTATTTGCAATTGCATAAAGCTTCACTATTTATGTTAATGTGATAGGGAGGTTTAAGTTGTTTAAACACAATGTTTTTGTTTTGATTTTACAGTTAACCCTTGATAAATTAATTTTCTAGGCATCGGAAAAAAGATATTCGTTTATCGATTAATAAATATTTATTATTTTAGAGAGATTCTTCAATATAGTTTCTATTAAGGCGCGTTTCGTACTCATGTCAACCTCTTTCTATTTTTTCGCCTCTTAACTAGCCTGCATGTATATGAGATATACAGAAATGATCAAAAATTATTAAAACTATACATGAATACGACATTGAGTATTTGTAACCAATTGTAAAGAGTATTGGTTATGAATGATTTATCTTAACATAATTGAAATTCTTGATTGACTTTAATTATTTAATAGGGATAATTAAGTACAAAGAAATTCAATAGTACAAAATCTACCATTAATTCAATGAAAATTCTTACTTTTTAAGTGTTCCTATAATTATTGTGTATTAGACATTGAAATTTTTTTGCGACCCCAAAACAATTGATTGGTTAAATGAAAATTTGAAATTTATTAATTACTTCTTTTTTTTCCATCGGTATAAAGTCGGTATCTTGTATATAATTAATAAATATAATGTATTTTACTATAAAAATTGATCAATATTAGATTCCATATTAAATATTAAATGTGAAAAAATTTTGGGGTTACTTTAAAAAAAAAAAAGAAAACCTTAATTTCGACACTTTCTACGGCGGTTTAACATAAACCGCCGTAGAAAGTGCTACGGCGGTTTATGTTAAACCGCCTGAGAAAAATGAGGCAGTTATGGAATTCCCGCGCGCGCCCCGATCGATTCATATTAATCCCTAATTTTTTCTGTTTTGTAAATTAAACCCAAAATTTTTTAAACTCTAATATTGAATATGCAATTTAATAATGATCAATCGTTGCAAGTAATTAAAATACATTATATTGAGCAACTTAATAAATTTAATGTATTTTACTATAAATATTTGATTAATATTAAATTGCATATTTACTATTAATTTTTAAAAAAATTTTGGGGTTAATTTACGAAAAACAAAACCTAGAAATTAACCGGAATAGAGGCGCCCGCGAGAATTTTTGTGAAACTTAATGTCGCGGAGAAATGATTTCATGTCCGCACATATATATAGCAAATGAAATCCAGTAATATTACTTTATTTTTTTTTATTGAGCCTTTAAGGATTCATTTTTCTTATACTACTTAATGCATTTAGCGATTTGATTACTTTAGCCCGTTCGCCCAAGTAGAAAACGCAAAAAAATTTTAAATATAATGAAGCTTATTACTTTATCGAAACTTAAATGTACTTTATCGAAAATTATTAATTTTGAGGTTTTCCTATAATTATTATGTAACAGTACATGAAAATTTTGCGGTGAAATGGGTCACGGGAAAATTTAAAATTTAATTATTTAATGTTTATAATAATAAAAGGCTGGATTTTGTACATAATTAATAAATATAATGTAAATTGGATATTTAATATTATATTTACAAAATTGTGGGGTTAATTTAAAAAAAAGAAAAAAATAGAAATTAATGGGAATATAGGCGCGCGCGGGAATTGGCACCCTTTTTTCTATTTTTTCTATGGCGATTCAAAAAAACTGCCGTAGAAAACACCATTCTACTGCGGTTTAAATTGAAACCGCCATAGAAAACACCTTTCTACGGCGATTTCAATTTAAACAGCCGTAGAATGGTTTTTTCTACTGCGGTTTTTTTTGACCTGCCGTAGAAAATGGGTTGGGTCAGCTTGTAAATTCAAATTAGGAATTTGAATTTACAAGATTTCCCAACCTTCTCCTGTTTCCCTCTCCCCTATCCCCACCCATTGTCTTCATTTTCTTCGCCCGGGAGCCGTCGCCTGCGCCATCCGCAAACGTCCGATCGTCTCGCTCGCTTCCCAGCGGCTGTTCGGCATTGGCTGCTTGGACCGAAGTCACCCAGGTCCGGCTGTAGCGGTCGCGGAACCCGGCGCCCATTTCATCCATTTTCCTCAACAAGATTTTCGGCTATAGGGTCCCTTGGTTGTAGGATTGAAATCCTAAATAAGGTTTAGCCGAATTCTTGGATTTCATTTAAGCTTTTGAAAATTTACCTTTCTTTTTTTACTTGTGATTGGACTAGGGTTTTTTTTGTCAATGTTGCATTCGGGTTTGTTGATAATGATGAATGCTTGGATTGTTTTGGGTTTGATCGATTGGTGGTTTAATTGGTTTGGTTGTTGAATTCGGGTTTGGTTTTCATCGAATGGTTTTTGAGTTCGTGTTTGGTTTTGGGTTTAGGGGTGTTGAATTCGGTTTTGCTTGATTAATTTGAGAACCTTGGTGTTTGATTTCGGTTTTGCTTGATTAATTTGAGAACCTTGGTGTTTGAAGTCGAGATTGATTGATTAATTTGAGAACCTTGGTGTTTGAAGTCGAGATTTGATCAATTTCGTGTTCCCTCCTTCAGTGATAATGAGTTAAATGCTTGGTGGTTGAGTTGAAATTGTGCAATGTAACTTGCTTTTTAAATTTAACCTTTCTTAGGCTCCTTTTTTGTCTCCTTTGGTTTAATTTCATTAATGCCACTTATCTTTTGAAATTAAAGCTATCTTTGCATCATTTTAAAGCTTCTTTATTGCAAAAGCACAAAGTACCTTTCGAGTGGCGCTTTTCTTGTTTTAGGCAAGGAGAGTGTAAAATGAGTGAACTTCTCCTTAAAGCTTTTACCTTTCTTACTCTATTTTGTGTTCTTCCTTTAGTGATAATGAGTGAAATGATTGTTCTCATGACTTGAAGTTGTGAAATGTTAATTGCTTTTTCAATTTTACCCTTCTTAGTCCACTTTTTGTGCCTCCTTTGGTTTAAAGTGGGTAATGGCACTTGTTTATTGAAAATAACACTTTCGTTGCCTTGCTTTCCCTTATCTTTTTGTGAAAAGTTTCTAGTATGCTTTGTGAGTCGTTTTTCATGAAGAGGATCATTTTTTTATAATTGGAGAGTGTGAAACCTTTTACCTTTCTTAGTCGATTTTGTTTTCCTCCTTTAGTGATAATGAGTGAAACACTTGTTGGTTGAGTTGAAGTTGTGAAATGTAACTTGCGTTTTAAAGTTAACCTTTCTTAGGCTCCTTTTTGTGTCTCCTTTGGTTTAATTTCTTCAATGCCACTTATCCTTTGAAATTAAAGCTATATTTGCATCATTTTAACGCTTCTTTATTGCAAAAGCACAAAGTACATTTTGAGTGTCTCTTTTCTTATTTTAGGCAAAGAGGGTGTAAAATGAGTGAATTTCTTCTTAAAGCTTTTACCTTTCTTACTCTATTTTGTTTTCATCCTTTAGTAAAATGAGTGAAATGCTTGTTCTCATGAGTTGAAGTTGTGAAATGTAAATTGCCTTTTAAATTAACCTTTGTTAGGATCCTTTTTTTGGTCTCCTTTGGTTTAAAGTGTTCTATGGCGCTTGGTTTTTGAAATTAAAACTTTCTTGAAATGAAGATGTTATCTTGTTTTCTCTTTGTCTTTACATAAAGTTTAAGATAAGGTAATGGCCCGAAAAAGAAAACGCAATGAGGAGCATAGTGATGAGGGAAATGGCAATGGAGATGGTTCTTCTACTAGAGCTAAAAGAGGTAGATGGCCTATAAATTGCAACAATCTTTTGGAAATGCATATGAAGGGAAAAACACTTGAAATTTCATTCAATTCCAAAAATGAGCCTAAAAATTATCATACGAAGTGGATTACATTCGTAGCATTCATTGCCCGGAGCAAAGTGGACATTATGGAATATGCATTATGGCCCAAAGTCATTAACAAGGTCAAGAAGAGAGTGTGGATGGAAATACAAGTATTCTACATAATTATAATGCATTGTTTGTTTACCCATTTATACAAATGAACCAAATTTACCTAATTTTGTACTTCTAGTGTTTAATGTAGGCATTATTTGTTTTTAAATCAACTGAAGAGCTCAAAACCTAGTGGATTTCTTATGCCAGTAAACATTGGAAAGATTGGAAATCCTTTTTAGGAAGATATGTCAATGGCAACTTGAAGGTTGAGGACCCATGCCTTGAATATAAATTTCTCCCAAGGGAGACATGGCTTAAGTTTAAGGCTAGCAGTGAAACAAAAGAATGGAAGGTCGTTATTTGAAATTTATTTCCTTCTTCTTTTTGGATATTTGAAATTGCTCAGTTTATGGATAATCTCTTTTCATTTTATTTTTCTCTAGGCAATTCGTGGAAAAGCTCAAAAGAATGCCAATTTGAATTCTTTTTACCATAATTTATCTCGTGGTGGATACCGACTACTAAAGAAGAATTTGCATGAAGAGGTTTTGCTTGAAAATGGGAAGAAGGCTTTAGAGGACGGTACATCCAAAGAAGAAGGAGAAGAACCTTATGTAGGGCCAGACCAGCATATACTTTGGAGACAGGCTCACACAAACAAAAATGGCAAATACTTTACCCCAGAGGCTGGTCCTGTTGGAAGTGAAATTGTAAGTTTACACCATACATTTTCTTATGTTTCAGTTCTTTAAGCTACTCATATAATTAAAACTATAATTGATCTATTTACATTTCATATTTTTGGCAAAACGTTTAGGAAAATCTATGTTTGCACGAGTCCCAAGGGGAGAAAGTTTCAAAGGGTAGGAATGACATTCTTGTCAAGGCAACGGGAAAGACCGATCACCCAGGTCATGTTCACGGCCATTCCAGCAGGGCCCGTATTACAGATGTTTTTCCGAAAATAAACCCGTGGCTTAAAGCTGAACTAGATTTAACTAAAAGAAAGCTTCAGAAAACCACTGCCCAGCTCGATGAATGTCAAACAGATCTTAAGATGATGGTTGGATTTATATGTACCAAGATGGGGACGGACTATTATACAGTAAGAGCCACTATCCTTAATAGTGCCAAATCTCAGAGCTTGAACCTAGAAACTGCCATAATGACCCCAGAGATGTTTGAGGTACATGGTAGCCATGTTTCCACTGTGAGTCCTATGAGTTTGCCTAAAGTACCTCGTGGTCATAATTTTTCTCCTATAATCCCTATAAGTTTGCCTGAGTCACATATGATCCCTCTTTCATCTATGGACCCAATCAGTTTGAATGAGGTTCAGAATAGTCCTATTCCAACAACCTTGGAAGATGTGAGTTCTTTAGGGGATTACAAGGTAATTAAAGAACATTTATATCTGTTATATTTGTTTCTATAATTTCTTTCATATTGTCAATGCTAAAAAAGATTGATATTGCTTTTGATGATTACAGTTAGTTTTTGGATTTAACGGAAATAGTTCAATAATGTTTATTCGCTTGCTTATTATCTCAGGATAGGTGTGACTGTTATCTATTCATCTCTAAGAATACATGTAAGAGACGTAAGCTTGTGGCCAAGGGAAATGTTTATAAGCAGAAAAAGCACCACGGCCGCGAGGTAAGGAAAGGTTGCGCGAGGGTTACAATTAAAATTTCATATGATGACCTTGCCCCGCTGCCATTTCCTGAGAAAGAGGCTTCAACTGTGGGAATGTTCCATTCCTTTTTTGTGGAATGGCCTATACATTTGATTGAGCTTATTCCCGATCCATTAAAACAGGTATATTCTTACATTTATTTGTGAAATACTTCATATATTTTTGTATACTTCATTTTATTTCGAATGGTCTTAGGTGGATAAATGTTCAAAAAAGAAAAAAGGTTGTTTGAATGAGAAAAAATGACTCCAAATGAAATGGCATCCTTTTCGACATCTAATCCACTGCACGAGTTAGAACTCCAAATAGAGAAAGATTCGAACTTCACTTGTTTCTTGTTTCAATTGACAAGAGATATCATAGGTGTGGATCATCCTATTAGTATGGATCGAATGGATGTCGTTGACTTATTGTCAAGAGAAAACATGGTCACAAACTGTTGCATGCAATTGTTCACCAAGTGAGTTTCCACTTAATTTTATTTGTATTTTCAGATTTTTGTTATATATAGTATGCATTCCATGTGCCTGGACTAACCAATGATGATAATATAAATTCCTTAGAGCTTTACATGATTTGGTTGAAAGGAATGGCTTGAAAGGGATAGGGTTTCTCTCAGCTGATCATGTCACGGAATTAGGAAACACATATGAAGATAGGGTACAATACATTGCACGAAACTTGAAGGATCAGAATAAAGAAATTTATCTTTTACCATATCTTCAGAGGTAAACATTGTAAGTGTTTCTCTAATTTTTAAGAAACACTGATTTAAAGATCTGAGGTCATTGAATTTATGGTTTGCAGTGGATATTAGATGCGTGAGGTCATTAGACCGATTGAAAAGGTTGTGTACTGGTTTGATTTATTACAAAATCCACAAACAGATGGGGCATTAATACTTATAGACGAGTGAGTTATATTTACTAATATTAGATTGTATAATTTCTAATGCCAATCATATATACCTATGTTGCTAATTAGTTTCATTCAACATTTATTTTTTATAGGGTGATGTTTAATTATCAAGCTTTCCTAGGCTTACCGAGAAATGTGCATATGCAACCTGAATGGATAGTAGTTAAGGTAAAATTGGTTCTTATTGAATTTTTTATTCAACGTTGTGTTGAATACAATTGTATGATCTTCTAACTCGTACAATAATATTCATTAGCATAAAAAACAAAAGTCTATCTGGGAGTGTGGCTACTATGTCATGCATTACATGTACCACATCGCAATGAAATCCGAGACATTGGCACTTGGAAAGATATTTGATTTTGATTTCTCATAACTTATTTGATTGTATTTCATTTTGCTACTCAATTACATTTGAATTTATACTCTGTTGCAGTACTTCAAGATCGACCGCACTCCATTAAGCACTGTGGATATAGATGCTGTGAGAAAAATATGCGCTAGTTATATTGTGGAGCATTAGCCGTATTTGATGGTTTTTTTGATAGTAATGAAACTTGTTCATATTATAGTTGTATAATTTTTTTGGGATATGCCCCTGTAATATAATAGCAATTTCAACTTCTATCTTGCCGATATTTTGTATATTAATTTTAAACTTTTAGAAGCAGGTTTTGCTTTAAACCAGAGAAATTCCTCATGGACTTTCTATGGCGGTTCCGAAATTATCGGCGCAGAAAGATGGACTTTCTACGGCAGTTCTGAAATATACCGCCGTAGAAAGTTCAGACTTTCTACGGCGGTTGAGAAGAACCGCCATAGAAAGATGGACTTTCTATGGCCTGTCCTTTTCTGAGGCTCGCTCTAGTTCTGCATGGCAGAAAGCAATGGATGAGGAATTATAGGCCCTTCTTTAGAATAAGACATGGGATTTGGTTGATCTGCCTCCTAGAAAATCCCTGGTTGAATGTAAATGGGTATAAAAAATAAAAACCCGTTCAGATGGTTCTGTAGAGTGCTATAAAGCACGCTTGGTTGTTAGAGGTTTCACTCAAGAATATGGGATTAATTATGAAGAAAATTTTGCTCCGGTGGCTAGAGTCACGTCTGTTTGAGCTCTTCTTGCCATGGCTTCCTCCCTTTGGGCCTTATCTCAAATGGACATCAAAAATGCATTTTTAAATGGGGATCTTTCTGAGGAAGTCTACATGCAGCCTCCACCAGGATTTCTCTTGGCATCGACCAAGGTTTGTCGCTTTCGAAAAGCTCTTTACCGGTTGAAGCAAGCTCCTAGAGCATGGTATTCCAAGTTCAGTTCTACTCTCTGTCAACTTGGCTTATGGATTATTGCCTATGACTCTGCTCTCTTTATCAAGACTTCATCTTCTGGCACTATCTTTCTTCTTTTATATATGTATGATATAGTCATTACTGGTGATGTTGTTTTGAGTATACAACACATGAAGGAGTTTCTTCATACCGAGTTTGAGAAGAAAGACTTGGGCTCACTTTCCTACTTTTTGGGTCTCGAAGTCTCCAGATCTACTTCCGAATACCACCTCACTCAGACAAAGTATGCTTTTGATCTTTTGTCTGGGGCAGGTCTTATAGATTCTAAGGTTGCTTCGTCTCCTATTGAAGCGAACCTTAAACTTCTCCCTGGTGATAGAGAACCTCTTACTGATCTCACTCGATATCGTCAGTTGGTTGGTAGCTTGGTTTAATTTTTTTAGACACATGGTCTTAATCCATAAGTTTTGTATGATGATCAAACAAATATGAGAAGGAACTTTAATGAGTTTTTGATAAAGAAAGCAAAAAATAGACATATTTGAAGCCAAGGTTCGACGGGCTTTCGAACTTGAAGGTAAGCCCAGAAAGCTTTGAACCACAGCCCCGACAAGTTCTCAAAGTCGAGCCAACCTCGAAGTCGATGCAGGCGACACCCTTTTAGCTCTCGGGTTTGGAATTCACTCAAAATTCCATAAAACCACTACAGTGTCGAAACTGAGTGTTGACAAGTCTTCGAAGTCAAAGCTTGCCTAGAAAGCTTCGAGTTCGGCCAAGATGATAGGCAGTCGACACCCTTTCAGCTCTCAGGTTTGGAATTAACTCAAAATTCCATAAAACAACTGAAGTGTCGACACCTAGCGTAGACATCGAAGCTCGCCCAGAAAGCATCAACTTCGACAGTATCAACAGGGTCTCAACATCAAACATAATGAAACCAGAGAATGCGCCAAACTTCATTTATTACACTACCTGCCAAATCAAGTAGCCATTGAAGCCAAGAATTTGAAATTTGTGAAGCCTAGAAGTCAAAGTCTCAACGTAGAACCTTGGTCTCAAACCATCACTTTCATCATCGATTTTATAGTCGTTGGAAAGAAAGCGAAGGGTTCCTATAAGTATCTCAAGTCTTCCATTTCAAGATCCAGAATACCAATTTGAGTTCAGCTATCATCTACAACATTCCAACTCATTTCAAGTGAAAAATCCAAGCATTGCATTCCACTAAAAGAAACTTGTCATAGTCCACTTGTACTTTTAATTTTCATCTCTTAGCACTCATTTGTTTAGTGAAAAACTTTCTTTGTAAACCATGTTTAAGTCCTAACCTTGTGTTTGGTTGAGGCACTTTGTAAAAGTCCTAATCTCTTATTGAAGAGATAGGCAAGGAGTAAGGGGGAGATTGAAGAGAAGGAGAAGAGTAGTTAAAGTCCTAAGTCTATAGTTAGATTAGCCATTTCTGTGAAGTCCTAAGTCTAGAGTAAGATTAGGTATTTGGTATAAAGACCTGACGTAGAGCTAAGTTGGGCAATTGTGAAAAGTCCTAAATTCTAGAGTTAGAATTTTGGCATTTGTAAAGGTTTAATTGACACCTATAAGTGATTCATTTGAGAGGGTTAGAAAATCCCAAGTTGTAGAACTTGGGTAGTGGATTAGGATTCAAGGGGAATCTGAACCACTCTAAATGGTTTGTGTTTTGTCTTCTTTTTACTTCGCTCAAAACATTTCAAAACACTTTTCACACGCAACACCTTGGTTCAAAGAATTTGAAAAAGGGAATTTTCAAAATTGTTCTAAAGAGAATTTTTAATTTACCAACAACCTAATTCACCCCCTCCCCCTCTTAGGTTGCTAATAGGGATTTCCCAGTTACTCGACCAGACATTTCACATGTTGTTCACTTGGTTAGCCAGTTCATGTCTGCACCACGCTCGGCTCACTTTGGTGCTATCCTCCACATATTGTGTTATGTTAAGGGAACCATTTCACATGGAATTCATTTCCTAGTTAACTCTTCCCTAGCTGCGAGCCTTTTCCGATGCAGATTGGGCTAGTGACCCGACGGATCGTCACTCCACGACATGTTTTTGTTTCTTCCTTGAGGACTCCCTTATTTCGTGGCGAAGTAAGTAACAATCTGTTGTCTCTCGTTCCAGTTAAGAGTCTAAAATATCGAGTGTTAGTTGACACTACTGTAGAACTTTCATGGCTAAAATGGCTTCTCTCGGATATAGGTGTTTCAACCAACCCCAGTACACTGCTAAACTCAGACAGCTAGAGTGCAGTACAAATCACACACATTGATGTGTTTCATGGACGCACTAAGGATATCAAGATTGATTGTCATCTTGCCTGCCATCATCTGTTACAGAAGTCATTGAATCTTATCTCTGTTTCATCGGAAGATCAACTTGCTGACCTATTTACGAAGGCTCATTCTCCAGGGCGTTTTCATTCTCTTGTTTCCAAACTCAAGCTGTGTCCAGTTTCACCACTTTGAGTTTGAGAGGGGCTGTTAAGATATGTATAATTTGTAATTATGGTATGCATATCTTATTGTATAGTTTCCTAGTTTATGCTGTACTTATCTTGTATTGTACCCTTATATAAAGGCTACCCTCATATGTATTGCATATATTGTAATACAATAATAAAGTATTATTTCTATTAGTGAAAACCATTTTAGAAAAATAAATTATAAAGCAGACATATAGATTGGAAAGGCAAGTAGCTAAAAGGAAAATGAAATAATGATTATATATTCCCTTAAACTGCATAAGCAATAACCCAAAATTGTTGACTAAATGATAATAGGCTAGCATGTTTTCTTAAAAAGCAACCCAAAGCAAATTTCTTCTTAGGAACTATCAAAAGCAATTTTTAAACTAACTTGAACCATCAAGAATCCCAGCTTTAACCAAAGCAACCTCTCACACTCCATATTATGCCGAGATCTATCGCAAACGAGGACATAACAAAAAAACATACTCCAAACACATGTAATACCTTATGTTCTGGCTTAATGTAGCAATATGTGTTATAGCAGAAACATCACCAAAAAAGTCAAGATGCACCAAACTCTGAGAATAATCAGCCTTCACCACAAATTCTTGAATATTCTTCTTACACCGTTAAGCCCTGTAAATAAGAACACAATGGATACATTCTTTGGAATTGCTGAAAGAAACTTGTGTGACATAAATAAATGACGAGGTGATAGTACAACAAAGGTGGAACTAATACCAGTTATTCAATTTCAAGCCCTCTTCAATAGGAGGATCAATCAATATCACAGAGCTTTGCATAGATGAAAGTTCTCATCCTGCATTAAACAATAGATAAACAATAGAAATAGAGTTTAAAAATAAATTGAATAGAAACAACTAACAACATAAGTTTGCTGAGAATATGTGTGATGCCCCACACCTGACCCCCCCTGCCTCAAAAAATCATTCCCGATGAGGAGAAGAGAGCTGGTGTGGGGATGTCATACAGGGCTCTCGCCAACAATCAATACAGAATCAAACAAAGAGAACTATGAATTCTTTATAATTATTCTAAACTTTCAAGCAATTCATTACAGTGGAAAAATACATAATTATCGAGGATGGCCCTAGGCCATAATTATCCTCCAAAGCAGGGTTCGTGAGCTAATATATTACAAAGCTCTCTCGATGTTATCTTGGAAGCCCAACGGCCTTACCTCTAGTGCACGTGAATCAAGCACCTGTATTCAAATTTGGAAGGGAGTGGGGTGAGCTTACGCTCAGTGAGAGACCTTGGGCTTTGTAGAAAATCCCATCGTAGGTCCTTATAGAAAAGCCAGGAAAGCACGTACACAGTTCATGCAACCATCCATACAGGCAGGTATATATATAATCAAGTAACAGCGGAAGTACAAGCAAGCAAAGTCCATTTAAAGCAGGCAAGTCAAGCACATCAGGCATATAGTTCATCACATGGCAAGTACAGGAAACGAGCAGGGCAGTATAGACACCACAGTCATATGCACCTAGTTGAGCCACTAGACTCCTAGCACGCAGATTGCACCCACAAGCCTTCTCTAATAAAGCTAGGTTGGATCTATCCTAGGGTTTGGGTTGTTCAAGTGGACACGGCTTTGACCAGCAGACCAGTCTAGGGGCGAGCAGAATGAGAAAAGCATACTTGCTTTCACCAGCAGGCCGTCTAAGGTGAGCGGAACAAGGGAAGTGGACTCGCTTTCACCAGTAGGCTGTCTAAGGCGAGCGGAACAAGGGAAGCATACTTGCTTTCACCAGCAGGCCGTATAAGGCGAGCGGTCCAAGGAACGCGGACTCGGAGCCCAAGTTTTATCTAGGTGGTCCTTGACCTATTTCCCGCTAAGGTGATCATGGAAACCCTAGTATGCTTCATACAAATCTAAAGACATTATGCAACCCTAGATGACATGTAACTTACCTTGAGAAGTCTATATCCCTCTAGGTCGGCGGGTGATGCTATCTCCTCATTATAGGCACACATCATGGCAAGTAGGCAAGTAGACAAGTCATGCGAAATAGAGTATGTAACTAGCAGAGCAAGGTATCACGTAGGCACGTAGCACATAAGCATGCAAGATTCACTTAAGGCACAATTAAGAAAACAAGCTAACGATGAGGCGTGGGAAACCTCATTGGCAAATATCAACACACAATAGTAATATCTCTACACATAAGTACTATGTAGATAGTTCATTTAAATCTTAGGAAACTAGCGAGTAATCCCTTACCTGGAATTCTAGAAGACGCGTATGTCGTCTAATTCGCTCAGCTCGGGTCAATGATCAGCTCCTGCGGATAACGGAGATATTATTATTAGTTAAGGAGGAGTTGCTAATATTCTAAGCATGTTTGACTTTTTGGTCAACTGGGGTTGACTTTGATTTTTTGGGTTTCAGGTGACTTTTCGGTCAACTTTGACTTTTTGGGTTTCGGGTGACTTTTCGGTCAACTTTGACTTTTTGGGTTTCGGGTGACTTTTCGATCAACTTGACTTTTTGGGTTTTGGGTGACTTTTCGGGTTAAGTTTGACTTTTATGATTAACTCTAGGTCAAAGGACAAGTTTTGGGTCAAGCGGGTCAAGGATGGGTCAAAGAGCAAGTCGAGTCAACTGGGTCAAGGCGCGGTCAGACGGGTCAAAGATTGGTCAAAGGGCAAGTTAAGTCAACTGGTCAAAGCTCAAGTCAAGTGGTCAAGTTTAGGGTTAAGTGGTCAAGGGGTCAAGTTTAGGGTCAAGTGGGTCAAGGCTAGTGGTAAATGTTGCATGGCTAAGGCTTGGTTAGCAAGAAATAGCCAGGTTGGCTTGCGAGGGTCGAGGTCGGCACGCGACGGGTGCCATGGCCGAGCTGCTGCACGCATCGGCTGGCCATAAGGCCCTCGCTGCTCGTACATCGCAGGAATGGGCTGGGTAGCGTCGGCTCACGGCTGCCCAGCACTGCTGAGGCGAGATGGCCCTTTCGAGGCCATTTCTTTTGCGTCTCTAGTCCTATTCAATCCGTTCCAAAGACGTCAATTCATAGACATGCATCAATACGAACAAACTAAACCTTTTATGCAATTCTAACCATCCTATCAACCTTTTTCATGGCCTCAAACATGGCATGGTACACTGTTTTTCCATATCTTAATTCATGGTTTTGATTTGCATATCAATTCGAGATCTCATTTTCAACCATTCCCACTAGATGCAATAAGTCCTAAACCTTCTTAAACATGCATAGCCCCCCTCTCATGCATAGATTTCCCCCTATTTTGAAGAAACTAAACTACCCACATGAAATATCAAGATTTCCTAACCTATGCTTTCATGCCACTTTGCGGGGGTTCAAGAACAATTCTAAAGACTTACCCTACTCCTATGATTGCCACAAACTCGTTGAGGAGGTGCAAGGGAAGAGAAACGTGGCGGCGGCAACGGTGGCGGCTTTCACGCAATGACGGAGGCGACTCCGCAAGTTGGCGGCGTGTAGGGTTTTCAGAAAATGGAAAAGGAAGAGTTGGAGGCATGGGAATCTATTTATAGATCTCCCCTAGGTTCTAGGAAGCATCTAGAACCTTCCTCCCCAACCCTAGTTGCCTTATCCTTCGATTAAAATTGGATTTGGATTGGAGAAGAATCCAACTCCGATTCAAAAATTGTTTCCGTGGTTTTCTCCATGCTGGCTCGTGGGCTTGTGCACACCATGCTCGCCAGGCCTGGGTTAGCCCATCTGAGACGTCGTCCCGGGAGCCCATCCGAGACGTCGTTCCCGGAAGCCCGTCCTAGACGTCGTTCCCGGGAGCCCGTCTGAGACGTCGTTCCCGGGAGCCAGTCCGAGACGTCGTTCCCGGGAGCCCGTCAGTGACGTCGTTCACTGGAGCCGTCCGCAAGGTCGTCCACTGGAGCCCGTCCGCGAGGTCATCCATTGGAGCTCATCCGCGACATCGTCCGATTCAGATAACGTCCCACAAGTGGTATTGGAGATCGTTTGACTTGGTGCCCGATTTGGCATGTTCTGTTCCAGAAGTTGAACACAACTCTCTCTGGGACTCTTCCGATTTTTTGTGTGACCCGCACAGATATTCAGACCTACTTGTTCTTTCCTTTCCCTTTCTTCTTTTCACTTAATTATTGGAAAATCTCCAACAGGGTCTACAGGACAACCTAAACACTTAGCAAGCACCCAATAACTAAAGCAAGCAAGTCATGATTCACATCAACACGTAATTTAAACCAAATTTTTTTATTTTTACCATTTTTATCCCTATGATTTCACTCTGAAAAATCCGAGGCTTCACAATATGTTAGGTCGTTAATATTACCATTAAAATACATGACACGAAACCTCCTACCAATGATGACTGGGAAATTCCCAAACTCAGAAGTCAAAAGCTTGCCTTCGTTTGCAACAAAGTCTCTCTACAGTGTTACAGCAGATGTCTGCATGTTATATTAACATTCTGAAAGTAAGATTAACATTCTGAAAATAGAAAATGAATAACTTGAGGTTGTAAATATTACTTGAGGTAAACCTGTCATTCATTAGTAAAAACTTTTGCACAGGGGCCACTCCATTTTTTGTAAATGCAACACTTAGAGTAAATCCCCGTACAACGATAGTAAGCACATCTGAAGTTTAAATATATCATTCTTCCATAATCGTCACCATTAATAGTTTGCTCTCAAAAACACAAAGAACTTAACAAAAGAGAAGAATAGTTATTTACCAACAAGGGAGTTCTCCTTGTCAACAAAGCGCGTAAAATCTCTAAACTTTGTGAATTTATACTTGACATGATGAACGACAGTTGTCTTAACAACCTTCTGAATAACTATGTTAGTACCAATAACCCACTGCATTACAATAGTAGGTGGTCTGTAGTCTGGGTTTTTGATTGCTCGAATTTCAGCATTGGTAATCTTGTATTTCTTGTACGGCAATAGCTTTCCTCCCACTATGTGAATTGCTTTAGTAAACATAATGCCTTCAACTTTAGCACCCTATAGCAAGATGAAATAACAAGAATTTCTTTTTTATTCTTTAATATATATATATATATATATATTGTAAGAATGTATAAACTGGAAGGAACACCGAGTCTCTTAATTCTAACCTGATCATCAACTAGAATCAACTTTTGCAACTTGGTTGGACTCCTAATAGACTGATAAACATTCAATTTTTTCTTCAATAGTGACAGTTGCAATACATGGTTTATTTGCATTGGTTAGTTTGTCAATTGGAGTTGGATTCATGTTTTTCTGAAACCTCATTAAGAAATGAGAATAAGAGAAATCACAGTAAAATAAAATTAAATTAACTGGAAAACAAATAAGAGATTGTAGAGAACCTCTCTTCAAACAATCACAATCGTTATCATCGCGATGCTTATGATGCTAATAGTAATAAAAAACAAATTAAGCAAACTCACCATCATCATCATCACTTTTATAACTTATTTCATTTGCGCATCAATCACCACACTAATAGTATAACAATATATTTTATATTATTATAGTTTTTTTTAATGGAACGTCCGATTAAGTGGTTGGGGGGCTTGGAGACGCTTTATTAAAATTCAAATTGTAGAATACACAGAAATGAGGAGGGCATAATGACCTTACCTAAGAAAACAATTCTAAAAGATATAGAAGCCTATATCCTAACCATTCTAATGTTTGGGACCAAGTGACTATCCAGAAAGACTAGTCCATTCACCTATCTAGAGAGATGCAGAGCTCCCCCAGTGAACAAGACCTATGTGGTGCTTGCCTGTCATGCCAAACCATCTGCCACAGTATTCCCCTCCCGATACACATGTGCTATGCCCAGGTGATTTTCCATGAGATGCTAGACTTGCCTCAATATCGTGAGATAAACCCAAGGTACCTTAAAGACCCACCTAACCATCTGAACCAATGCCAGGGAGTTTGATTCCACCTCTACCCCAGCCATTCCCAACCTTGCACACTCTTTGAGGCCCAGCAAGAGGGCCTGCAACTCTGCTTCAAAATTCATCCCATAACCAAGATACACAGCTCCCGCTGAAGTGACAATCCTATATCCATCTCAGATCACATATCCTGCACCAAGGTGCCCCAGATTCCCTAGCGTAGAACCATCCACATTTAGTTTCCAACCTGCCCGTTGATATGGACCAAGGTACACATGCGGATGAATTGCCAAGGAAAGTCTGATTAAGCGGCGTAGCTCGTATAAACTCTTTACTTACCCGAAATCCAGATAACAAAACAAACTAACCCTAAGCTAATTTACTTAAAGGAATTCGAACCAAGTAAGAAAAGAGGTGAAACATGTTAATGTAATTAGGTAGAGCAAATAACCTAATTAAGCTAAGTTTCATGCAATATATAAATTACCAGCATGCAAAATACATAAAGCAATAAATGGAGAGTACTCAAACTAATAGTTTAAAGATAAGAATACTTGTTTTCAATTTCATGTATAACCCCTATATATAGGTATGGGGGTATCCAAATTACAATAGGAAAAGAATAACTGAAAGCAGCGAAAGTGGAAACCAATCAGAATTGGATTTTCCTCATAAATCAAGTCCTGAACAAGGACAATGGTGAACGAATTAAGTCACATTTATATGAATAGGTGGACGAAATTCTATCCTTTTAGAATAGGAAACCAATTAAAATTGAAAACCAATCATGATGAGGACATCCAAAGTCAAGCAACAAGTCAACAAGCAAGTGATTCCGGAGAAGCTGAGGAGGTTCGAGTTCTACATCGAGGTCCAACAATGCTTCAAGATCCAAGTCCATATCAGAGGGATCCACTTGTAGACCTCACTGGGCCGATGACCAGAAGCAGAGGGAAGAAGGTTCGAGATGCACTCAACAACCTTGTCCAAGCTTGCCATCAGGGCGCTCAGTTGATTGTAGAAGCAAACGCCTTGGAGCAGAAAGAAGGAAAGGTTCAAATTGCAACTCTTCTAACCATTCTTGAAGAAGAGGCACAATTCTCCAATCCATAATGAAGAAGAAGGTTGTTTCTTGAAGTTCTTGAAGATGCCGGAAGGTTCTTGGACTTTAAAGAAACGTTTCATAAAGTTCCCTACATTTGGGCCGACCCAAACTCATGGAGACCAGCCCACAAGTTTCGGCCAGCCCAAGAAGCCCACAAGAGAGCCAACGGCCAGCCCACAAAGCAAAGCCCACACGGCTACATAATTAGCTAGGGTTGTTCTTTTAATTAGTTAAGGGTTTCTTTAAGTTAAGTTCTTTTTACTCTTTTAGTTAGTTTCCAAAAAGGGTTCCTTCTTGATTCTTTTTGGGAGTAGGAATTTTATTCTTTTCCTTATTGTTTTAAGTGTAAATTCGGCAATCACTCAAAAAGGAAGTGATCGAATTCTTCCTTATCTTTTCTTACCATTCTCCTACTTCTTTCAGGGTTTGGTATTGTAAAGGAAATTAACCTCTTGGTTAATTTCCAATTCTACTTCTTTTTCCTTATTTCTTTTTCATGAATTTTCGGCTACCTCACCTATAAATAGGAGCCGAATACATCAATAATAAACAAGCATTCAGATCATAAAAACTATTAGTTTGAGTGCCATCCCTTTATTGCTTTATGTATTTGCATGTTGTAGTTTACATAATTGTATGAAACTTAGCTAATTAGGTTACTTGCTCTACCTAATTAATTTGCATGCTTCAAACTCTTTTCTTCCACTTGGTTCGAAATTCTAAAACAAATTAGCTTAGGTTAAGTTCTTTTTGTTTCTCTGAATTTTCGGGTAAGAAGGAGTATTATACGAGCTACGCTACTTAATCACAAGGTCCTTGGCAAATTAATCCGCATGTGTACAACCGTCCACATCAAATCAAGAGATTGATTTCTTACAAACCCAAAACCTAAAGAAACTAGTTTTGGTAGTTGCTAAATTTGTCTGCCATGTGGATATGGTTATGGGCGAAATTCACACTTAAAATAGGTAGGAAATAAATATAAATCCTATCCAAAAACGGAGATCAAGAAGGGATCCATTTTTGGAAACTAACAAGTTAATCTAGTTGTAACAAACTTGTAACAACCTAACTAACTTGTAACAAACTAAAGGTAGGATTAGGAAACATGCACAAATCCTTATCCTCCCCCAAACCCTAAACCTTATGCGAAAACCCTTGGTGAAGTGTACTTTCGGTTGGGCTTCTTGATGGGCTTGGCCGATTTGATGATGTGGAATGGACTCCATGGATTGGGTCGGCCCAATTGTAATGGCGCATGGTGGTTTTGATGTAGGGAGCTTCCGAAACCTTTTGGAATCTCCCAGAATAATTTCGAAATCAAAAATTTCAAGATTTTCAAGATTTTGCAAAATACGAAATTCAAGATTTTCAAGAAAATCAAGAACTTCAAGAAACGTCTCTTTAAAGTCAAAGAACCTTTGGCGTCTTCAAGAACTTCAAGAAACAACCCTTTTCTTTATTGTGGAGAGTTTAGAGATGCATTGTCTTCAAGGATGCTTTTGAATAGAATGACTTTTTCACTTTTCCCGGCATTCTTTTCAAGGGCTTTGCCTTCAGGTTGGCTTTGTGGATTCTGACTCATAATGTGTGTTGTTTTAGCCCTGGATGGCCTCATCACCCGTGGTGGAGACCATGATCTGGCCTATGCCTGAAACCGGCGTGGCTCCAACAGGGAAGGAACCAAGCCAGCTGTGACCCAGAGCTCATCAGCTAAGGTGCCCTCTATGGGGCATGCTCTGAATGCCATTTCTATCATCCCCCGAACCTCCATGCAAAGTCCTCGAGGAGTGGACAACTGTGCCATTTCTATCATCCCGCCTGTTGCGAGCCTTCCAAATCACCCAGACCACAAAGACTGGAAGCAAATGAGCTAACTCTCGATGTACCACTGAGGCTGACTTGAACAAGAGAAGGTCATCATATCCCAAAGAAAAGGCAATAAAGTAATATCTAATAGCTGTGAGAACTCTCCCCAGACCTGTGTGACCAAAGAGCAGTCAATAAAAAAGGTGATGCACTATCTCCTCATAATTTCAAAAAGGACATTTTAAAGTCAGTTGAAACCCAAAACTTGATAAAATGTCAACAACCCCCAAACAAAAATCGACACCTTTGGAGGGACTCTGTGACCCCAGAGTAAATAATAGGAAGGTATCTTGCTCTTGGCAGGCCTCAGAAGCTCATAAGCTGACTTAACTCTGAACCCCCCCCCCCCCCCCTTCCCCCCTCTCCCCTCCCGAAGATGGTTGCCAGATCAGTCTGTTAGCTTCATCTGATAGAACTACCTCCCTATCTAGGAGACCACGCGCCTCTAGGGGTAGCCCCCCTTTTACTGTGGATATATAACTGTCAAGGGCAAGAGCGAAAGCATATACACTCAAGTTAGGGAATGGAAGAGGACCCCCTTCCTATAGCTCAGCTAGCCTTCCCAGCCCCAACCAGTTTGCCTCCCAAAAGCTACAATCCCCCCTGCTCACTAGGACCCTAGAGTTTTCCGCAGTAGATTCCTCAATCGAGGCAATTCGCTTCCAAGTGTCAAAATTCTTGAACCGAGGAGAAGAGAACAACAGAGCCCTAACCGACTCAAAAGTTCTAGCCCTAGAAAAGCAACATATAGTTAACCATGCAAAAACACAACCTCTTTTAAATGTAACCCTAGAAAATCTAATGTATGTTCTCAAGCTTTATTTATAGTCATAGCAAAACATAGATTGATTGGGAACTGAAATTGCTTTAAAATTATACCATGTTTTTCATTTGAAGAGATGAAAAATGGGATTTTGGGAAGAATAACTTTTTTCCCCCGGTATTGGCTAAAAGAAATTTCTGCCAAAATTGTAAACTCGCCAAGTTTTCTACAAATCAACCTTGTACCATTTGATAAACCTCCTGCCAGATTTAAATTTCTCAGAAACATCACCGGGCAGTTATGCTTAAGGGCAAGAATATGAGGTTTGTTTGTACCCATTGTAAGTAAGTACTTATTTATTTCTTGTAAGGTTTGTTTGTGAATAAGAACAGTATATTGTAACCTGACCATGCATAAGATATATATACATCAGCTAACAATTAAGATTTGAAAGTATCCCATAAATGTCGAGGACTATCAGGAGAGCAGAAAAGGAGTAAGCTAGCAAAAAGGGACCTAAGACTGTAAGGCACTTCATAAACACATGCTTCTTTAAGACAATCTTCTATATAACTATCAGAATTTTAAAGCCCAAGCTTCAAAGATGTTTCCCTAAAAGACCTAGTTTTTTGCTACCGATGGTCATCAAAAAATCAAATGAAGTAGATGCTAAAAGACCTAGTTTTTTGCTACCGATGGTCATCAAAAAATCTTAGTAAAAGTAAAAAATAGTATTGCTCACCTTCTCGAGGACTCACTGTATTTACCGTATTAATAACAGTTCTCCTTTTCCTATGGTTCCATGTTTTATTTTTATCCCCCAACAAAATATTCAAGAAATTATCTATAAAGTAAATTTAAACTCCTTATATCAGCACAATTTAGATTAGTTGCAAAAATTCTGTCTAGATTGTTCTTTGTAACCTGTCATTAGCAACAACAGTTTCTAAAGCCGCATTGCTTTTAAAAGTAACCAATTGTGCTTCCACAAGGTGTATCTGCAAGTATAAACAATAAGAGTGATCAAATGCAGTTTGAAAGCATAGATTCTGCATATAGGTTCAGCTGGACCTACCCACCTAGCATCTTGGAATTGCTTTATTTCATCAATTTTTCATGTTCTAAACCAATAATGAAAGAAGTTACATCTAAAACCATTAAAATACATTTCTATAAATATTTAATCAATTTAATGGTCGAACATATCTCCACGTTAAGATGACAATCAAAATAAGACAGCAAATACAAATTATATGGAACCACCTACCTATTCGCCATAATTTGTTTTATCACCTTAACTGTCCACCATTATCTCTCTGTCTATAGACAGGATAACCATTCTCTCCACAAATAGCTTGAGCAAAAAATGGTTTAGGATAATTATTTTTACAGTTACCATTTTTCATGCATGCATTGGTAGGATTCAATTCACCACAAGGGCCATGCATCATATGCTGAACTACCAAATCATATAGATGTGGTTGTGTCTCTGGATCAAGAATTTCAGCACAAACCATATCATCATAAGCTTTAGAACTCAAAGGTTTAGATCCAGGTTTTAATAGCAGTAGCAAATGACAGTGTAGCAAACCTCTCTTTTGATATTTAATTACATACACATATGCTTCCACCTTACCAAAAATGTTCTCAGTCATTACAATTTCTTTAACCGTTCAATCTTAGCTCTAAAAACTCTTGCCAAAAGATCGAGCCTATAGTTAGGTACCTCACCTGGAAGCAGGTTATTTTTTATCTCACGCCAATACAGATTACAGGTCATCGTGAAAAAGGCATCCGGCTTGCCATGTTTCTAAACATTGCATCTAAATACCTAGTTCACATTTTCCTTGGACCACTTATAAATGATTCGAGTAAGATTATTCTTCTACCTATATCTGTTCCTCTCACAAGCCCAGAACTCAGAGTATTAATAACACCTTGCATTATTTGTATCCTAATTTCATTTTGTTGCTTTCTAAGAGACTCTAACCTACACGTTTCAATTTTGACATAAGCATCAACCAGAAACTGCTGTAATAACCTACCAGAATGCAAAAGCATTGACCTAAATGCTAAACCCTAAACCCTACTGCAATAACCTAAATGAAACTCATAACAATAATACTCCCTTACAAACACTGTTGGATTAGAAACATTAGCCGGATCAGTAATGAAAAATGGAAATAATCATTATTAAATAATAAATGAAATAATCACGAAAAGAAGAACAAAAGACTATTCTTAAATAACTAACCAAACTGTTCGAAATCAAGCAAATTGCACACTGAAGTAACTGCAAAATGCAACCATATCTGATACAGATATAGTACGATGAGTCACCCTTTTTTTAACTCTCAAGATTCCAAGGTGTGAAGCAGTTTCTCCTTGTGAAAACAATACTGGCTACTGAAGAGGGTTACAGCAACCATAAAAGTGTTTAATTCTAACTGAGATTCTCCAATCAATTTCAACTTGAATATGCACAGTTCTATTGTAAGCTAAATGGTCAATTTCCGAAGACACCAACGCCACCTGAGATGCTAAAGAGCTATTATACCTTCTTTGATCTAACCTATAACTTGTGTCGAGCACAATAATCTTATTATGTATAAATGGCAAATGCCATAATTGCTACAACAAAAGACCAGTAAGGATTTAGTTTTAAAATGTGAATAAGTGTGCTTAAAGTTTCCATTTTCAACCTATCAGATTGACTCAATCTTGTTTTTAATTCCTCCCTTGTATCATGAGAATACAATTGTACACCGGACATTTGCTTACTAGAGGAAGAGTTCAGTCCACTAAGGAAACGATACATCTGCCCCTGTACCCTAAAGGTATAAACACCAGAAAGGAGCTTTATTTATAATTTTTTATAGAAATGCACAGGTTTTTATAGAAATTAACAGGATCACCGCAAGAATACACTAACAAGACCCCCAACCTATATATACCTCTATATTTAGCCCTTTGCTTTGCCAGCAACTTAGCCTTTATATCTGTCGGCATATTGGCATATGCCTTAGGTTTCTTTGCATTGTGGTCCATGTATATAAACAAAAATCACACAAGAGAAAAGAGACAAGCCGTGGGTTAGTTCGGAGGCTATTTTTTCAATCCTAGAACCTGAACAAGAACAAAAACACTAGCTAAACCGTAGAAAGATGAAAGACAAATAGATTTTAATCTTTTGGCTGAGCTAAATACTACGGCCGCATTACAAAAAGTAGCAGCACATGCATTTACAAAGATACATATGTGAATAAATAAATAAATAAAGCCAACCCAAAAATAAAAGAAAAGACAAACAAATTAGTATATGAAATAGATAGAAAAGAAAAAAAGCATTAAGCTTCTGCCTGATCTAGCTACCACAGGGACATTACAAATAGGAACCACAGACCCTGAAGACAATTGCAAACCCCCCCAAAAAATAGAAAGACAATGCCGAAAAACTCGTGATGAACGTACATACACCAAATTTAAAAAATTAAAAATAGAAAATTAAAATTAAAAAATTAAATAAATAAAGTGACCCTGAGGAAGCTATAAATAACAGATAAAATACATGAAAAAAACATTAATTATTTGTTTATTAAGAAAACCTAAATAACTAAATCTAGCAAGCAACAAATGCTTACTAGTAAGTAGTTGGAAGACCACAGAAACAACAAATGGTTCCCATTCCGAAAAAGGAAAACAAACCACAGAAACACAAATACTCACCAGTAGGTAGTTGGAACACCGTACAAGTAGACAAATAACCCAATAAGTGAACATGAAAGGGTGCACCTGCAAGAAAATAAACAATAATAACCCGATAATTAGCAACATAAAGGAATTAATCGAATCAGAAATGAAAGGGACTATGACGCAAAGAGGCCTAATAAATATCGCAGGATGAACATAAACAACCAACAACAATAAATACCAATCATAAGGTAGACCTCATCAAAATGGAAAACAAAGAAGCAATAAATACACCCAAAAACAAAAAATACAAACCTAGGAACAATAAATCAAACAAACAAATTACAAAACCCAAGAACTAAAGTAACAAAATCAATAATACAAAAAGGCAAGAAAAGTGAAAATGGAATTGAAATAACTAAAAAAAAAATGAATAAATAATAAAAGAAAAAAGAAACATAAGAAACAAAAAAGAACAATACTAACGGAACAGTGATACAGACTTGTAAATACAGTGATTGGTGAAAGGGACTATTTATTAGGGCTCTCCCTCAGTTCTCCCAGCCATGAGGTGAGATGAGACGAAGATGAGGGTAGGTGAGAGCGCGAATTCACATCAACACTTCCAATCGAACGGTGGCTAAGAGTTGATCCTTTTTTTTGTAGATAATAGCAATGATGTATTTTTGACACGGACTATGTTTCCGTACCATTGAGCAAGGAGATAAACAGGAGAGCCCTTCACCATTCGACACCTCAAAGCTGCTATGAAATAGCCATCACCTCAGCACTTCCAAATGCCTCCCAATGAGAGAAATCCTATAGTCCAGAAGGCAAAAGGGAGTGAAGCCATTTAAAATTTGACACCTCCCAGCTACTGTGTTCGTGGCCATCACATTAGCCAAGTGAAACCTTTACCAATTGAGAAAAGAGAAAGAAGATAGAAAGAAGAAATGAAGAAAGAAGATAGAAAGGCAAACCTTTTACTTCGATGAATACCCACAGACCCAGCGTAAAAGCTCGAAAGCAACATGAGCAAAACGACATCGTTTTGCTCGTCAAACCTTTTACTTCAATAAAAAGAACTGCTCATCCAGTAGCCATGCTCAAAAGTTTTTAACCAAAAGAGAGACCCAGCTACACTCCCCACATGAACCTCTGACCCACCTCGATTAAATGCAAAACCATTCCGACTCTACCCCTGTTCACTGAAAAATTGGCACATTCCAAGCGCCATTTTAGTTCTATAGTAGATAATACATGTTCAAATTAAAATTATCTTCTTAATATGAAAATTTTTTCTGAACTATCTCTAAGCGGCATATTCCTATCGATATAAAAGAAAAAATATTTCTAAGAAGACAGAGATATATTTTTTACAACCATCTGCCCCAAGGACGTCAAAAATTTAGAGGTAACAAGGACTAAAATTAGAGGTCTAGGAATATGTAAGGTTTCAAAAATTATCTCCGGTGTCGATGTTTCGGTTGTCGACGTAGCCATCAAAACTCTATGGAATATAACCATAGGCTCAACTGGCAGTATACATTATACTTGGTTTAGACTAGATTAGTATTGTTTGATTATGTGGCATTGATGCGAAATTCCACTACAGAAGGGTGTTTCACCATTTGCATTATATGGTACATTCAAAAAAGTTCTCGTTGAAACTTGAAGAAACCTTATTCTAAATGATGCATTATTTATAAACTCGAGGATTCACAGTGCTAACGTGTCGTGAGTTAAAATTATTTTTTAATTATTAAGTAAATTTGGTACAGATAAAAGCAAAAATTTAGTTGTTCAAAAACTAATTGTTACCGCTGATATATTGTTTTCTAAATAAAATTAATTGCGACCAGAGTAATAGTTTGTATTTATGAATGAAGTTTCGTGTTATTATTCTGTAGGTTATATAAGTTTTAGACTTTAGTAAGATTGATGATCCGTGTTGTGTCTAACTTTAGCGGTTTTTTGTATCGACACTCTCTAATCTTATTTATTTAATTATTTGCATTGACATTTTTAACCTTAACCATTTATGTTGTATTAGAATTTAGTTATGCCTGTGTTCACGACACATGTTTATCTTAGCAAGTTCACGTGTCAACATTTTTTACCATAGCTTTACCCATTCAATTATGTTTCTACATGACGAGGGCATCCCTAGTCTATCGACAAGTCCACAAGCAAGTGAGCCTACTGAAGCTGAGGAGGTCCAAGTTCTACACAGAGGCCCAACAATGCTTCAGGATCCAAGTCCGTATCAAGGAGACCCACTTGTCAATATTACTGGGCCAACTATTCGAAGTAGAGCAAGGAAGTTGAGAAAAGATCTTGATAACCTAGTTTAGACTTGCGCAAGAGAAGCCGAACTAATCACTAAAGGCAAAGCCCTAGAAGAGAAAAGCTAGAAAGGTTAAACTTGTCACTGTACTTACAATTCTTGAAGGAGAGGTGACTACAACCATTCCGAAATGAAGCAAAGGGTTGTTTCTTGAAGTTCTTGAAGACACCGGAAGGTTCTTGGACTTTAAAGAGACTTTTCTGAAGTTCTTGATTTTCTTGAAAATCTTGAATTTCATATTTTGCAGAATCTTGAAATTCTTGATTCCAAAATGATTTTGGGAGATTCTAGAAGATTCCAGAACCTCCCCACAACAACTCCACCATGCGCCATTCACATGGAACGAACCATCCTCGGAGTCCATTCCATATTACGAAGTTTGGCAAGCCCACAAATAAGTCCATGCATGATGCAGATTCTCTATTGAGAATTACAGTGTCCGAAAAGTAACCAAAAACTCTAATTAAAATAATACAGTATAATCCCTTGGAACCCCAATCACTACTTGCATTAATAGAACAATCAGGTTATTTTTAAACTATAAACCAAGCAATGAATTGAAGTGAAAAGCTAATTTAATTAGGTGAGATTATAACCAAATTAACATTCAATTCTAGAAACTAATAGGTCAAAATTAGGCAAGATTAACTATAGTTAAATGAGTAGAATTCAAAAATATGGGGTATTAACCTTACACCAAATTATACCAATGAATTCTATCTTGTTTATTGATACCCATGGGGGCCTCTTTAAATAGAGGGTTGTGCACCTTTAAGAAGTAGAAAAGCATTAGGAAAGAAAAGTGGAAGCCAATGAGAATTGGAAACCTTACAAAACCCAAAACCTAAAGGAACTAGGTTAAGGGGAGGTAGGATTTCAGTTGTCTTCCAAGAAAGGGGTTGACCAAAACCCTCCTTGAAAAATAAAAGGAAAATATAAAAATAAGGTAATTCAGATTATTTAAAAGAAAACATGCAAGAATTCTTTTTAAGAAACTACTGATTAAGTAATTACCTTAAAAGTAATGGCATGTAACAAACAATGAACTCTGATAATTTTCAAGACTTGTAAAATCCACTCCAACTGATACTTTTAATATTCAGTCTAGAACTATCAAAAGTAAATAACCCGTGAAAGCACAGGTGGCGAAATAACCTTCTTACCCCTAGCGGCCACTTGAGCTTCTTTTGACTTGTTCTGGGTTTTGGTCCTTATAGCTGGAACCATAGCCAGAGGATTTAATGGAGAACCCTTGTATAAACTTGGATTCATCTCAAGCTAAACTGTTGCCCTTCGAGTCCTCACTTTCTGAACACTAGAATCAAATCCACACCTTAAGCTTGGCGGATACTTGTGTTCTGTCGTAGGGATGACCACATCAATCCTTCCCGATTCAGAAGGATTCATCCTTGATTCCGTGCAGCTTCCTTTGTCATGGCTGCAAGTTCTTCATTGGAAGTTTAGTCCGCTTCTGGTCGGAAGGTTCTACAACTTCCTCAATGAAGATAATGCAACTTTGGCGGGGGTGCACTTCGGTTGGCTGAGGAGATGTAGCCTAGAAGTTGTTAATTTCAAGGCTTGAAGTCTTCTGAGCTTCTTTGGCTGACCTGCGATTAAGCTCGGAATGCCAGTGATCAATTAAGGTGGAACGATGATCTGTCTCGGCTAGCCTGCAATCGGATGCTGCTGCTTGGACAGGGTTGGCTGGCCTACGATCAATGGCTGTGAGCCTGCGATCCAGTGCTGTAGGCCTGCGGTTAGGTTAGGCTGGCCTACAAGTGGATGCCTCGTCTCTGCACTCAGTTAATTCAAACGATCCTGGAACAATATCAGTGACGGAGTTTACCTTCTGGGCAAGAAAGTTCCCCCTTACCATTCCAAGATTAGCAGCCTTCTTTGTCTCCCTTACTTGTACTGCTTTGCGACTTTCCCACTTATCAAAAATAGCCCTCATTCTGATGCCCTTGAAAGCAATTTTTGATAGCAGTAGAGGAACCAGTGTAAGTGTTAGGGACTTGTGTTTAAAGGAGTACGTGTTGCTGTAACCACAGTGCTGCGGGTTTTTGTCAAATTTCCAAGGGTGCCCAAGGAGCAGATGACCAGCTCTCATAGGCGCAACATCACAGAAAATATTGTCTTCATAACGACCAATGGAAAACTGAACTCGCACGTACTTATTCACTTTAATACCTTTTTCGTCATCAAGCCAATGAAATGTATATAGATGAGGATGATGTAGGATTGGCAAGTGTAGTTTGTCTGCTAAGTAGGTGCTATAGACATTGACACTACTACCCCTATCAATCAGTAGGATGAACACTTTCTTGTCAGGATCTTAGCACGAGCATGAAAGATAGTGTTTCTTTGGTCAAAAATAGGACCAGGTGTAGTGTTCAGGAGCCTATTAACAACGCACATTTTAACTGGGGTGGTATTAAGTTTGCAGTGAACCTTATCTTCCTGGTCAAGAGTCACTAAATCCTGCTGCTCATCGTCAGTGTCCCCTGAAGTTAACTTTGGCATCTCCTCATTTTCAGAATTAAGTTCCTCACTTTCATACCCACTTTTGCCAAACATTACCCTTTTGGCGTTAGGGCACTGCGATAAGATATGGCCTCGACCCATACATCTGAAGCATTGAATGTTGCTTGAGGATATCTTTGCAGAATCAGGCTGTGAAGTAGTATATTTTCTTTTATCCGATGGCGCAAAGTACAACTTCTTGTCAGCTACTAAAGTGGCTTTGCTGTTGATGTTCCAGCCAATTGGCTTCCAAGTAGTAGTGGTTGAGCTAGCAGTGATTGATAGGGTTCAAACCATAGCTCTTAATTACCCGAACCCTATACAGAACATCTTTCACACAGTTAGGGTTATGTATACCACCTGACGTGCGATATCTCGATGGAGGCCTGCCAAGAATTGAGTGATTGCTGAGTCATCGTCCTTCTTAACATTGGCCACTGAGCTTTGCAGTTTAAAGCTCTTGATAGAACTCATTAACACTGCGATGGCCCTGAGTGATGTTTTGTAGGCACTTTTTCAGGTCACGTTCATAGAAGGTGGGTACGAACCTCCGTCTTATAAGGGCGGCTAGGTCCTCCCAAGAAGGATCAGAAGCATTGGCCCTTAGGGTTCCCAGCATGTGGCGCTGGGCAGTTAACTCTTGTTTCCTCCAGATGGCATACCCCTTGAAGTCACTAGCGGCAAGTTCAACTTTAAGGTCATCAGCTACCTTGTGGAGTGAAAAGATCCATTCGATGTTGATTTCCCAGTCAAGGAACTCTTCAGGGTCTTGACTACCTTTAAAGACTGGAATCTTTGTTTTGAATTTCCCCAAACCACCATCAGAAGGGGGTGCCGTACGGGTTTGCCTAGGCAGCGTCGGAGGACGGGGCTTCTCTCAGTAGTACCGCTGCTCCAATTGGTAGAGTCGCGCGTTGATGTTATGTCAGAGTTGGTCGGCCGAGTTGTTGAGCAAGTCTTTGATGCTGCTCATCCTGGCCACGATCAGATTGTACATATGCTTGTTCATTTGCTCCATGGCCTCAGCATGCATTTTCTCGAGTAGGGCGCTGTTGACGGCGACTTGTTCTGAATCAGACATGGTGTCGGCTAAAGAACTAGTAGCGGCTGGCAGAGTAGAAGGTTGCTGAGCTTTTTTTTTTTCAGATCCCGGAGTGTTTGATCAATTTCAGGATCAAAGAGTAGTAGGGGTCTGGAAGATCCACTCATAAACCACGACAATGAATCACCTATGGCAGAATAAGGAAGAATGAGATCAACCTGCTAAGAATAAAAAACTATGAGAAAATCTCACTTCCCTAATTCCCCTTTAGTGTTTACCTAGCAATCTACACTCCCCAAGTGTATCTCTCTATGGTTGGCTGCCCTTTTAGTAATTAATGTATTGCACTCTTGCCTTTTCCCTCTCAGAACCCAATTTAAGAATTCTAATCATAACAAGTAAGTCATATCACACACAATAACTCACTAAAAGTGCACAGAATCACAAAGAAGAAACAATAAAATCTTTTGAAGAAAATAATTGCTTGGTTCAACTTTTGAAGAAAAACGATTTTGTAAAACGAAATTTTTATATATAAATTTGGATTTATGGAAGTATACAAGTAAGAAATTTGGAAAATGAGTCCCAAAATTTCCCAAGTAATGAGTAGTGTTCGAATTTGGATTTCAAAGAGTAATTGTCCAAGTAGCACATGTATGGTAACTAGGCAATTTGGCAAGGCATATGCAATTGCAAGAAACAAGAAGATATGGCAGATTTGCAAAGAATTATTAGGAAACTACCCAAATATAGAATAACCTTCCCAATAGGCAATTTAAGAATAATCCAGAAAATCTATTCTATTCACAGTTTCGTGCAGGCTTGCAATCAAACAACTTTTCAAGATATGCTGGCAACTTCGGAATTAAGATTTTACAGAAAAACTAGATCCAATCAGTAAAAAAATTTTAGAATCTCAATCCCCACACAATTTGACACAAGACTATCAACTTGCATGCAAAGTACACGAAGTGAAATTTTCTATATCCCGGCGTGGCCAGAAAATCCTCGGTGTGATGAAAAACAGTCCAAACGAGCTCAGAATACGACCAAAATTTAACACAACCTTCCTGCAAGTGCCGTAGGTGAATTTAAATTCACAGCCCAATAATCAAGTAAAAAAATTTCAGATTTCAGAATTTTGATAGTATTTTGCCCGGGAAACTTCAAATTTTCAAAACAGGCCTTACAGTGCTCCAAAAATTCTAAATATTTAACACAACCTTCCCCTAGCACCCTATGATGGATCGCACAAGAGAACAGCAGGTAAAAAATTTCAGAACCATTTAAAAACCCTAGCCCTAGGTCAGCGGCTTTTCTCTTTTTTCTCTGTTTAGCCGATTTTTGCCTTTTTCGATTTACTCTTTCAATTTCTTTCTGATGAGGGCATCCCCAGCTCTACGACAAGTCAAGACACAGAGGATCATTGTTCGAGTGATGCAGACTCGGAAAGTGGAGCAGAGGTTCGTGTGCTCCATAGGCGCCAATGCTCCAGGACCCAAGTCCCTATCAAAGAGATCCGTTCGTTAACATAGATGGGCCTATGACCCGAAGGAGGGCAAGGAAGCTTAGAGTAGATCTTGAAAACCTTGTCTGGAGGTGTACTTCAGAAGCCCAACTCGTTACGGACACAAACACCCTTGAAGAGAATAGAAGGAAGGTTAAAAGTGTCACTTTACTCTCCATCACAGAGGAAATGACGCCTACTAATCAATCCAGCTAAAGGAAAGGGCATTTCTTGAAGTTCTTGATTTTCTTGAAAATCTTGAATTTCACGGTTTGCTGAATCTTGAAGAATCTTGAAATTCTTGAAATTCTTAATCTTTAACATTCCCAAATGATTCCGGGAGATTCCAGAAGATTCCAGAACCTCCCTACATCATCACCACCATACGCCACCTCAAATGGGCCGAAACCCACCTTGGAGTCCATCACAATATTTCGACCAGACCAAGCCCACAAGAAGCAGCCCACACACCACTTGGAAGCTTAGGTTAGAGAAGGATTAGGTTTTGTGCATGTTACCTAATTCTACTCAAAGTTTGTTACTAGTTTGTTAGGTTGTTACAAGTTTGTTACAACTAGGCTTACTAGGATAGTAGTTACCAAAAAGGTTTACCTTCTTGAAACCTTTTTGTGATTTGTTTTTACTTGTTTATTTCCTTATTTTTACTTGTATTTTTGGCCAGCTCATTCCCTTGTAGCCGAATTACCTTTTGTGATCAATCCTAGTTCCTTTACGATTTGGTTCTTGTAAGAAACCAATCTCTTGATTGGTTTCCAATTTTACTTCCCCTTCCTAGTGTCTTTAGGACTTAAATTCGGCCAACCTACCCATATAGGGCTGACCAAATTCACTTTTTATCCAGTTGGTTAAATGATTTAAGTTATAGTTTTATACTTCTTTAATCACTTACCTTATTTTGAGCTTATATAATTTGCATATTTGTTAATGGCTAAAATCTACAGGAACTATAGGCTAATAGATAATTGCTCTATCTATTACTAAGCTTTGTTTCGATTCTAGTTTTCTCCACGTGGTTCCAATTGCGTGTTTAATTTACTTTGTAAGTTAGTAGTCTGCCAAATCCAAAGGTAAGGATTCTAGAAGTTAAGAGCTGTGTCTTGCATTCGGACTTTTCTTGGCACTTTCCTCATCGAGTTCTTGGTTTCCACGGCGTTGGGGATCAGGGGTTCATATCACTTTCACAAACAGAAACTAAAACTCAAGATATATACTTAATTTTAAGGATCAAGAATTTTGAAAATACTGTAACCAATTTTCGAAGGAGCAATTTACCACAGAAGAGATCAACGACAACCTTCTCCGAATTGACACTTCACTGTGTGCCTCACTGCTCCCCTTTGATTGGTTGGCTCTTCCCACACTATATAGCTCTGACACCAAATTGATGTGGATTCTCTATTGAGAATTGCAGTGTGCGAAAAGTAACCAAAAACTCCAATTAAAATAATACAGTATAATCCCTTCGAGCCCCAATCACTACTTACATTAATAGAATAATCAAGTTGTTTTTAAACTCTAAATCAAGCAACGAATTGAAGTGAAAAACTAATTTAATTAGGTGAGATTATAAACCTAATTAACATGCAATTCTAGAAACTAATCATACAAGATTAACTACAGTTTAATGAGTAGAATTTGAAAATATAGGGTATTAACCTTACACCAAATGGAGGGTTGTGCACCTTTAAAAAAGTAGAAAAAGGATTAGGAAAGAAAAGTGGAAACCAATGATAATTGGAAACCTTACAAAACCCAAAACCTAAAGGAACTAGGTTAAGGGGAGGTAGAATTTCGATTGCCTTCTAAGAAAGGGGTTGGCCGAAATTATCCTTGAAAAATAAAAGGAAAATATAAAAATAAGGTAATTCCTATTTCTTAAAAGAAAACATGCAAGAATTCATTTCAAGAAAATACTGATTAAGTAATTACCTAAAATGTAACAAAACTTAAAAGTAATAGCATGTAACAAATCAAGAACTCTAATGATTTTCAAGACTTGTAAAATCCACTCCAATTGATACCTTTAATATTCAGTCCGGAACTCTCCAAAGTAGATGACCCGTGAAGGCGCAGGAGGCAAAATGACTTTCTTACCCCTGGCAGCCACTTGAGCTTCTTTTGGCTTATTCTGGGCTTTGGTCATTCTAGCTGGAACCTTAGTTGGAGGATTTAATGGAGAACCCTTGTATAAACTTGGATTCACTTCAGGCTGAACTCTTGCCCTTCGAGTCCTCACTTTCTGAACACTGGAATCAAATCCACACCTTAAGCATGGCAAATACTTGTGTTCTATCATAGGGATGACCGCATCAATGTGCATTCCCTATTTTACAACAAGGGTTTGGATTAGTTTTGGGGTTGGGGAAGGATAATGATTTGCGTATGTTTCTTATTCCTACCTTAGTTTGTTACAAGTTGGTTTAGTTTGTTACGAGTTACGTTTGGTAGTTAGGGTCACTTCTTGATCTCCTTTTTGGAATAGGATTTACAATTGTTTTCCTTCTTATTTTCTATTCGCTAAATTCAGCCCCCTCTGTCCACAAAGGTGACCGAATTCATGGTCCTTCCATTACCTTGTTCCTTTAGGTTTTGGTTTGTAAAAGAGGTTGATTTCCACTTCTTTTTCTTTTTCCTAGTAGTTTTAGGATAAGTTTTGGCTGTCCCATTCACCTATTAATAGGTCATCCGACTTCATTGTATTCATATCTTAAAATGTATAGTTTGAGTCCACTCTGTTTATTGGCTTATGTATTTTGCATGCTTGTGATTTACATATAGTTTTCGAAACTTAGCTAATTAGGTTAATTGCTCTACCTAAGTAATTCGTATGTTTCAACTCTTTCTTCTTACTTGGTTAAAATAATTGCATGTTAAATTAGCCTAGGTTGGTTTACATTGTTCCTTGAGTTTGGGTAAGGAGGAAGGGCTTAATTTTCACACAGTGTTCAGAGCCTTGGCTTATTTTGTGGGAGGAGGAGGTTGGAGTAACACAACCGAATCAATCAGGTATTTTCTTTTTCTATTTTCTTGATTTTTTTGAACACTGTGTGAAAATTACACATCTTTTTGGGGGGGAATTTTTTTGTTTTTTTTGCCTAAGCTTTGAATTTCGATTGTTTTGGGTACTATTTTTCAAATTGAAATTATTTTTGCTGAAAAACCAAACTCCTATTTTTTCAAACAACTTGATATTGCAATTTAGGGTTAATTTTACTTTTTGTGCGATTTATATGGTTTTGGGTTGGGGGTTTGTTTTTCAGTTTTGGGTTGAAAATTAGTCACTTCTTTTGTGACACTAGGGTTTCAGGTGACATTCTTGAGTTGCTGTATTTGCAACTCTTTGTTGGGTTCTTTGCGGCTAATTTTACTCTCCCTTTTTGCGACTTTTGTTAAAGTTTTGTAAGTTTCGCGGCAGACGTTAAGCAGCTCACCTTATTTGCAATTTGCGATTTGTACGCACTTGTTCTGGATACTTTTCTTAGGATTCTTAAAAATTATATTTATTTCTTGAAATTGTGTCCTTGTACTGCTGAATTATTTTCGTGGGAATTAACTTGGAAGTCAAATTTTGAATTTTTCTGGCCCTAGGGTTATTCTAGTTAAAATCAAATATTAGTTATGGGGGAGGTTTAAATTCGTAATTTGGGATATCTGCATATTTGTGAATTGGTTAATTAGTTAGTATTGGTTTCATTGATTACCTATTGGGAAAGTGATCTCATCTTGGGTTAGTTACATACTTTCCTAATTTGTTGCTAATTGTCTTATTTCCCTACAATTCTTGAATTTCCCCTGCTTTCAACTGCTAGTTGTATCTTTTCGAAAGCTAACTAGACATCTACTCTTTAATTATAGTTTGGATTTTGTCAATGTCCACACGCCATAATTTTTAAAATTTAAGGGCTTCACCCTGAAATTTCCTTATTGTGTACCTCTTATGTGAACTATATTATAAAATATCATTTGCAAAAGGAACCAAGTATCTATTTTTTGAAAATTTTGCTATTTCCTTAAGTATGGTTACTTTATGTGAATCACTATTTGCTCAAATACCTTTGTCAATTCTTAGAGTCTGATAACTATACGATTGTTTGAGTGATAAAAGGTTAGAGTGAACATCATACAAGGGTTGCCACCTAAGAGTGAAACACTGGTTTGTGTGTAGCTGTTAGGTGGGATACATTTTGGGGACAAGGAGGGTAAGGTTATTCTATCACTTTTCCTTGTTCTTAGCAGACATATTTTTGTTTCTTTCAAGCAATGTCAGGTGCAAGCTCAGTCCCCGTCAGGAATGAGCAATTACTGACCATAATTACGCAGCTCTCAGCGCAGTTTGCTAACCTCGCGGAGGAGGTTGCTGATCTATGGGCAGACAGAGATAAACGGCGTGAAGAATCGGAGGAGAAAGTTCCCACCAACGACGCTAGTGCCTTTTCCAGAGCCTTTGAAGGTCTGAGTCAATGCAAAATGATCGTGCCTCCCTTCGCAGGAGGTAGGAATCCGGAGGATTACTTAGACTGAGAGATAAAGATGAAGCGTATCTTTGAGCTTTATTCAATCCCTAATGACAAGAAGGTCCCTCTCGCAGTGGTGAATTTCACAGACTATGCCCTGGTCTGGTGGAATCAAAAGATGGAGCAACGTAGGAATATGCACCCTATGCGGGCACGTGCTTCCCTCTAACTTGGTTTGATTTGACAACTGCTATGCGTAAGACTTTTGTTCCTGATTATTATTTTAGGGAATTGTATATGAAATTACATACTATTGTACAAGGACCTCTATCTGAAGACGCATATTATAAGAAGTTAAAGATGGCAAAAATTAGGGCAAATGTAATCGAAGACAATGCTGCTTCATGGCTTATTTTCTTAGTGGCCTAAATAGGGGGATAGCTTTAGTAGTAGAGTTACAGAATGCTACGACTCTCACTGGTATGTTACACAAGGCTCAGGTTATGGAACACCTTAAGACAGTTCCTCCCATCAGGACGCCATCCAGCACCCCACCGGCTTGGAGAAAGAAGCTAGTTTACTCTCCACCAGCAAGAAATCGTTCACCTCAGAACGGAAAGTTATCGTCCCCACCACACCCCCATCTTCTTCCACACCTAAAACGCCAGCCACACCTCGGCCATTACTTTGCGACATCACATGACACAAATGCTCACGTCCTGGCCACTACATGCGTGATTGTCCTAACATCCGCAAAGTTCTGTTAGGGCAAGATGGTGAGTACATATCCAAAGAGGAGGAAGAAGCAGACATCGTTTACTCATTTCCAAAGTTAACTGATGGCAGTAAGTCAGATGAATAGGTTAATCACTACGAGTTTATCGAAGAGGATCCTACTCAGAATCTCGTTACTCAAACCTTGACTATAGCTGCTGTCCGGATACCAGTCAACGGACAAACATCTTCTAGGCACGTACTAACATTAATGGGAAGTTGTGCATTCTGATAGTTGATGGAAGGAGTTGTAAAAACATGGCCAGTGAGTATATGGTCAATAAGCTTAAACTCTCCATCATCAACCATCCACATTTTTATAGGCTTCAATGGCTCGACAACTCAGAGGGCTACAGGGTCAGCAAGCAAGTAAGCATACCTTAAACTATTGGGAAGTTTGAATCCATGGTTTTATGCGATGTGCTTCCAATGGAGGCGTGCCACATTCTTCTCGGATGCCAATGGATCTTCGACTTGAAGGCGGCTCACGATGGGGTTGCAAATACATAATTGGTCTGCCAGGAGGGTAAGATCCACACGTTTCTCCCTATGACACCTACAGAAGTTTGTTCAGACTCCATCTGGATGAAGGACGCCATCGCCAAATAGGAAGCAAAAAAGAGCCTGGTCAAAATGAAAGGGAAAGAACATGTACAGGGTAGTACGACGAACTCTGATAAGCCTATTCAGGAATAAGTTAGAAGTAATTTTTTTCTGCAGTAGGGGAAGTAGAACATGTGTTAGAGGCAAAATATTGTGTACTAGTTTTAGTATGTAAAGATAATTGTGCGAACCCTGATGACGTTCCTCGGGATATTCCCAAGGAAGTTAAATTTTTATTGTAAAAATACAACGATGTCTTTCCAGGAGAGCTGCCGGCAGGCTTGCCGCCCTTTTGTGGGATTGAACATTAGATTGACTTTGTTCCTGGCACGTTCATTCCAAATCTCCCGGCTTATAAAGCAAATCCAGAGAAGACAACGGAGTTGCAAAAGCAGATCGATAAGTTGCTCGCCTATGGTTAGGTATAGGGATTGGCACAGTACTAATGCAGGAATGTAAGCAAACTGCCTACTTCAGTGAGAAGATGGTTTGCGAAGGATTTTTCAACTAAAGCAGCGCCCCTGAATGAGTTGTGCAAAAAGCACGTCCCATTCTTATTGGGCCAAGCTCAGGAAAACACCTTTATGGTTCTTAAGCATAATTTCACTCATGCACCTATTTAAGCATTACCTGATTTTGACATAATTTTTGAGTTAATGTGTAATGCTTCAGGTATAGGGATTGGCGTAGTATTCATGCAAGAAGGTAAGCCAATCGCCTATTTCAGTGAGAAACTCAAAGGAGCTACCCTCAATTATCCAACTTATGATAATGAGCTCTATGTCATGGTCCGTGAGCTGGAAACTTGGCAACATGGCCAAGGAATTTATTGTACATACTGATCACGAGTCCCTTAACCACTTGAATAGACATGGTAAGTTAAATAGATGTCATACGGAATGGGTTGCATTCATAGAAACATTTCCTTACATTATTAAATATAAGAAAGCGAAAGATAATTTAGTAGCTGACGCACTATCTCGCAGGAATGAAGTTCTAACTCTTCTTGATCAATCTTTGTTAGGCTTTGCATACCTTAAGGATTTTTATATTTCTGATTATGATTTTGCAACAATTAATGAAGCAAGTGAATCTGGTGCATTCCATAAGTAATATAGACATAACAGGTTCTTGTTTAAGGAAAATAGGTTATGCAGCCCTCGTAGTTTCGCTAGTGAATTACTGGTTCATAAAGCTCACAATGGGGGTCTTATGGGTCATTTTGGTGTTCATAAAACACTTGACATGTTAAAAGAACATTTTTCTGGCCTCATATGTGCAAAGATGTACAAAATATTTGCTCACTTTCTATTGGCAGTATAAAAGCAAAATCTACATTTAAACCTCATGGACTTTACACGCCCTTACCTATACCTACTGTTCCTTGGACTGACATATCTATGGACCTTATTCTAGGTCTGCCAAGGATGCAAAGAGGTAGCGATTCTCTATTTGTTGTTGTCGATCACTTTTCTAAGATGGCACATTTTATTCCTTGCAGGAAATCAAATGATGCCAAACATGTCGCGGACTTATTCTTTCTGGGAATAGTTCAGCATCATGGAACCCCACGCACAATTGTTTCAGATCGCGACATCAAATTTTTAAGTTAATTTTGGAAGACTTTGTGGTCACTCCTCGGCACAAAACTTCTGTTTTCACCACAAGTCATCCACAGACGAATGGTCAGACGGAAGTCACCAGCTGCACCATAGGCAATTTACTTTGGGCTCTCATCAAAAATAATCTCAAAGGTTGGGAGGAAGTCTTTCAAATTGCAGAGTTTGCCTACAACCGATCCATGCACTCTTCGTTAAGGTTCTCGCCATTCGAAGTTGCTTATGGCTTCAATACCTTAACGGTAATGGATTTAATACATTTTCTAGTTAAGGATGAGGTTAACTTAGATGGTGCTGCAAAAGCGGGAACCATAAAATGCCTGCACAACAAGGTTCAATCAAACCTTGAGAAAACCAATTCCAAAAACGCTGACAATGCAAACCGACTGCGCAAGTCTGTGAACTTCGAACTAGGAAACTGGGTTTGGGTTCATATGAGAAAGGAACTATTTTCAACTTTGAGGAGGACAAAAACCCATCCTCGAGGCGATGACCCTTTTCAAATCGTGTCCAAAATGGGGGCCAACGACTACAAACTAGATTTACCTGGTGAGTATGGTGTCAGTACTTCTTTTAATATTGCTGACTTGCCTCTTTTTACTTATGAACAGGATGCAAATTTGATGTTGAATCCTTTTCACCCTGGAGGGGATGACGAGGGCAACCCTAGTCCGTCAATAAGTCCACAAACAAGTCAGTCCACTAAAGCTGAGGAGGTCCGAGTTCTATACAGAGGTCCAACAATGCTTCATGATCCAAGTCCATATCAAGGAGACTCACTTGTCAATATTACTAGGCCAATGACTCGAAATAGAGCAAGGAAGTTGAGAGAGTATTTATATAACCTTGTTTAGACTTGCGCAAGACAAGCCCAAGTAATCACTGAAGGCAAAGCCCCATAAGAGAAAATCGGAAAGGTCAAACTTGCCGCTCTACTTACAGTTCTTGAAAGAGAGGAACCTACAACCATTCCAAAATGAAGCAATGGGCTGTTTCTTGAAGTTCTTGAAAACACAAAAAGGTTCTTTGACTTTAAAGAGACTTTTCTTGAAGTTCTTGATTTTCTTGAAAATCTTGAATTTCATATTTTGCAAAATCTTAAAGATCTTGAAAATCTTGAAATTCTTGATTCCGAAAGGATTCTGGGAGATTACAGAAGATTCTATAACCTCCCTACAACAACTCCACCATGCACCATTCACATGGGCCAACCATCCTTGGAGTCCATTCCACATTACCAAGTTCAGCCAGCCTATAATGAAGTCTATGTGCATGCCCTATTTTACAACTAGGGTTTGGATTAGGTTTTGGGTTTGGGGAAGGATAAGAATTTGTGTATGTTTTATATTCCTACCCTTAGTTTGTTACAAGTTGGTTTAGTTTGTTACGAGTTTGTTACAGCTGGACTAGTTTGGTAGTTTCCAAAAAGGATCACTTCTTGATCTCCTTTTTGGAATATGATTTACAATTGTTTTGGTTTATAAAGAAAATCAATCTTTTGATGGGTTTCCACGTCTATTTCTTTTTCCTAGTAGTTTTAGGATAAGTTTTGGCTGCCCTATTCACCTATAAATAGGCCATCCGACTTCATAATAAATTAGTGTATTTATATCTTAATACGTATAGTTTGAGTCCACTATGATAAGAAAATATTCATCCTGCTAATTGATGGGGTAGTAGCGTAAATGTCTGCAGCACCTACTTGGCTAACAAACTACACTTTCAAGTCCTACCACATCCCTATCCATATACACTTCATTGGCTTGATGACGACAAAGGTATTAAGGTGAATGAGCAGGTGCGAGTTCAGTTTTCTATTGGTTGTTATGAAGACAATATTCTCTGTGACGTTGTGCCTATGAGAGCTAGTCATCTACTCCTTGGCTGCCCTTGGCAGTTTGATAAAAAGGCGTAGCACTGTGGCTACAGCAACATGTACTCTTTTAAACACAAGTCCCTAGCACTCACACTGGTTCCTCTACTGCCATCGAAAATTGCTTTCAAAAACATCAAAATGAGGGCTACTTTTGATAAATGTGATAGTGGAAAATTAGTACAGGGAAAGGAGACAAAGAAGACTGCTCATCTTGGAATGGTAAGTGGGAACTTTCCTGCCCAGAAGGTAGACTCCACAACTGATATTGTTCTAGGATCGCTTGAACTAGTTGAGCATAGGAACGAGGTATCCACTCGTAGGCCCAGATACCCTAATCGCATGCCTACAGCACCTGATCGCCGGCCAGCCGAACCTGTCCTATAACCAGCAGCACTCGATCACAGGCCAGCCTCGATTGAGCGCCAATCTACCATGCTTGATAGCTGGCCACCTGCACTTAATTGCACGTCTGCCAAAACAGTGCAGGAGACTCTAAGACTTAAAATTAACAATTTCTAGGCTCCAACTCCTCAGCCGACCGAAGTCCACCTGCGAAGGAGTCGTATTGTGTCCATTGAAGAAGTTAAAGAACCTTCCGACTAGAAGAGGACTAAACTTGCAATGAAGAACCTGAGGCGACGACAAAGGGAAACTGTATGCCAGAAAGAGACGTCCAATTCAACCCAGTAGGCATGGATTCGAGGACTAATTCTTCAGAACCGGGAGGGATTAATAAGGTCATGCCTACGACAGAACACAAGTGTCTTCCATGCTTAAGGTGTGGATTTTATTCAAGCATTTAGAAGGTAAGGACTTGAGGGGCAAGAGTTTAGACTAAGGTTAATCCAAGTTTATACAATAGTTATCCATTAAAGCCTCCAACTAAGGTTCCAGCTAGAAGGACTAAGACAGAGAACAAGCCAAAAGAAGTACAAGTGTATGAAAAGGGTAACAGGGTCATTTTCCCTCCAGCTCGCCCATGGATCATTTATTTTGGAGAGTTCCAGACTGAATATTAAAAGTATTAATTGGAGTGACTTTTACAAGTCTTGAAAATCATTAGAGTTCTTGATTTGTTACACGGTATTACTTTTAAGTTCTGTTACTTTAAGGTAATTACTTAATTAGTAGTTTCTTGAAAAAAATTCTTGCATGTTTTCTTTGAAGAAATAGGAATTACCTTTTTTTATTGTATTTTCGGTTTTATTTTCAAGGAGAATTTTGGCCACCCCCTTTTTTGGAAGGCAATCGAAATTCTACCTCCCAGCATACTTAGTTCCTTTAGATTTCTGGTTTTTGTAAGGTTTCCAATTCTGATTGGATTCCGCTTTTATTTCCTATTCCTTTTTCAACTTGTAAAAGGTGTACAACTCCCTCTATTTAAAGGGGCTTGAGGGAATTCAATAACCAGAGAATTAACAATTGATATAATTTGGTGTAAGGTTAATACCCTATATTTTCAAATTCTACTCATTGAACTGTAGTTAGTCATGTACGATTTTGACCTATTAGTTCTAGGATTGCATGTTAATTAGGTTTATAATCTCGCCTAATTAAATTATCTTTTCGCTTCAATTCGTTGCTTGGTTTATAGTTTAAAAACAACTTGATTTTTCTATCAAATGCAAGTAGTGGATGGGGTTAACAAGGGATTATACTGTGTTCTTTCTATTGGACTTTTTGGTGACTTTCCGTACGCTGCGGTTCTCAACTGAGAATCTGCATCAGTGATATAATGTAATTTTGTATTAAGCAAAGAACTATGACATTAAGAATTTAGAAATGTATAGTGTTTAGAGTTACTAGTTGAAATGTAATTTTACAGTTAAAAAGGAAAAGCAATTTTGTTTAAGTAGAAGTTTTCATATTTGACAATATCATAATTATGTGAATGAATATATGGGTGGCTATTTGTAAATTATACCATTGAGATAATTAAATTCAAATAAGAGTGCTACACAACTCTTTTAGAAAGATATGCTATTATAAGTTGTAGAGCTTGTCGTCTTAAATATTTAGATATTAAAGCAGCGCGTCGGATTATATTTAGTTTCTTGTTACAATTAAAATTATTTGAAGTAAAAAAATATAACCTTAAGAACGAATAGTTGTTTTGTTCAATATTTAAACACTTGAAAGAAGTTCTTCCAAAAAAAAAAAAAAAAACACTTGAAAGAAGTTATACATCGAGTTTAACTCAATTGGTACACCTCCCCTTATTTTAGAAACAAAAGGAGCCATAAGTTCTAGCAATCTCGGATGACATCCAAAGACATCTAGAATTTTACTTGAAACAACCTAAAGAAAAGTGAATTAGTATGTCATAATTAAAAAGCATTTTGACCATTCATTTCCCTGAAATCAGTCTAGAGAATTTAGAGAAACACAACAATTGAAAAATAAGATGAATTTTCATATATATATATATATATATATGTTTAGCTTTTACTAACAAAGTATACCTTAAATAACTCCATACCCCCAATTTCAACCAACACGAAGGAGAAAAGAATAAAAAAGTCAAAATTTTCTGAGTTCCTAAAGGGAAAAATGGTACTTTTAGGCTCTTTTATTTTAGTGACTGAATTCAAAAAATTTTGGTTTCAGAAAAGAATATTTTTCTAAAGGGAATTTATTTTGGAGATTTGTGAAGGAAAAAGAAGAAAAAGTGTATTGATTCAGCACCTTACGGCTAAGTCAGAGGGGGTTTTCATCATTAGATGAGTTGTTAAGTTCATTCTGGTACTGGGATAATGAGGATCTGCAGGCTCTGCGAGCAGAAGTCACGGATATTGTTCTGGTAGTTCTGTGCTGGGAGTTATGGACATTATACTACAGGAAAGTGTTCAGATGAGAGCAACAACAGCTGGATCGGGTGCAATTAAGGGCTCAGAAACTCATGTGGGAACTGTTTGTGGTTTTCACCCGACCCAATGTAGTTCAGGTGCGCAATTTTGATTGGTCAGTTCTACGACAATGGGAGTATCGGAAAAAGAAGGTGGCGAAGGTAGTAGCATGGGATGGGCCACAACGTACTCAGTACAAGTTGAATGTGGACAGATCTTCCCTGGGGAATCCAGTACTCAGTACAAGTTGAATGTGGACAGATCTTCCCTGGGGAATCCAGGGCCAACGGGAGTGGGAGCAGTTCTACGGACTATAAGTGGGGAGGTCATTTTCGCGGCTAGTGTATTCGTGGGTCACATGCCGGCTTTCTAGGCTAAGGTGTTAGCCTTATTATATGGTATCATGACTTGTCGGTAGCTCGATGTTTCGGTGGTGGAAATAGAAACGGACTCACATGTATTAGAATATGTGATCAAATCAGGAAAGGGGCCCTGGAACTCGGCAGCTACCTTATTCAATATTGGGGATCTCATTGGAAATTGTTCTCTGTGGTACATCTACAGATAGGGGATTGCAATAGCAGATGCATTGGCCAATGAAGCAAGTAGTACAGGATCGACATCCTTTTACCTGATGGGAACTCTTCTCGACAGGTGAAGGGGTTGGTGCTTCTAGATGCTAAGAGCTTTCCTAAAGTATAAACACATCACTATTTGGTTGCATATCCCTCTTTTGTAACACTTCTTCTTTTCGAATTAAGGGCATAAGCTACGACCGCTTTACACCAAAAAAAAAAAAAAAGAAAAAAGGAAAAGTGTAATGGTTATGATATTTTTGAATTTATTTGAGTGAATATTTAGAGGAAATTTTAAATTTTGAATTTAGAATTTAGTAAAAAATAAGATTGTTTCCTTAGGTAAAGTTTTGGATAAAAAAGTGATGATTTTTCTGGAATAGAATAGAAAAGAACATAAGGCAATTTTAGTCCCTTTTCGTTTTGACCTTGGCATTTTTCATCCTTTAAGTTTCCATGTTGTGTCATAATTAGTCATTTTACCTGCTATCAAAGGTTTAGCTGGTAATTTTGTACATTTCTTAAGAATCACAAAAATTTGGGTCATATTATAATAATTTAAACGATTAATAAATTTAGCAATTTTTGTTGATAATAGTTATTATTCTTTTCTTTATATATTTTTAGAAATTTAAGTTTTTTCTTTCTTTTCAATATATATTTTATTTTATTTTTAATAACATTAATTTTTATTTTTCCCATCTTTTCTCATTCTTTTTCCTTCTTTTTAATTTTTATATCTATTATTTTTCTTTTCCTTTCATTGTTAGTAATATTAGTCCTTTTTACACTCATTATTTTCAGTCTTTTATTTTTATTTTTATTTTATTTTTAGTAATTATTTATATTTATTTTCCAATTTTCCATTTCATTTTATGATAAATTAATTATTTCAATAAAAGTAAAAGAAAATAATAAGCAATATTTGGAAAAATAAAAATAAATAACTACTCAATATAAAAGAAAAATGATAAACTTAACAAAAGTATAAGAAAACATAGTAAATGATAATTCAAGAAAAAAATTAATTCTAATAATAATGAAAGAAAAAAGAAAAATGATATAGTGAAAAGAAAAGGAAGGAAAAAGAACAAAAAAAAGAGAACAAATATAAATTATTGTCCTTAAAAATAAAAAGAAAATAATGGTACACTAAAGTCAACTTATTAATTGATAACAATTTTCAAATTGAATTAATTGCATTAATTGATAGTGGTGCAGATATTAGTGTCATACAAGAAGGTTTAATACCTACAATATTTTCATAAAACTACTCATAGTTTAAGGCATGCTGGAGGAGAAAGATTAGATATTCAATTTAAACTCCCCAAAGCTTATATTTGTAAAAATAAAGTTTGTATTCCAGAAAGTTTTTTATTAGTTAAAAAAATTACAAATCAAGTGATACTTGGTACTCCTTTTTTGAAAAAATTATATCCAATTTATCATATTGATTCAAAAGGGTTAAAAGGAACTTATGAAAATAATCAAATAAATTTCCAATTCATAATGGAACCTTTTTCCAAGGTTTTAAATACTATTAAAGAAAATATTCTTAGAAAAAAGAATCAAATGAATTTCTTAAAATATGAAATTAATATTTTAACAATAGAAGAAAAACTGCAAAATCCTAAATTACAGGATAAGATTAAAATAATTATTACTAATTTTTCAATAGAAATATGCAATGATCATCCAAATGCTTTTTGGGATAGAAAAAAGCATATTGTGAGTCTTCCATATGAAGATTATTTTGATGAAAAGAAAATTCCAACAAAGGCTAGGCCTTGTCAAATGAATTCTGAATATTTGGAATTATGTAAAAAAGAAATACAATCTCTTTTACAAAAAGAATTAATACAACCTTCAAATTCTCCGTGGTTATGTACTGCATTTTATGTTAATAAGCATAGCGAAATTGAAAGAGGTATTCCCAGGATGGTAATAAATTATAAACCTCTTAATAAAGTTTTAAAATGGATTAGACATCCAATCCCTAATAAAAAGGATTTATTAGATAGATTATATGATTCAATAATATTTTCCAAATTTGATTTAAAATCAGGTTACTGGAAAATTCAAATTGATAAAAAAGATCAGTATAAAACTGCTTTCACTGTTCCAATAGGACATTATGAGTGGAAAGTTATGCCTTTTGGACTGAAGAATGCTCCTTCAGAATTTCAACAAATTATGAATGATATTTTTATTCCTTACAGTGAATTTATCATTGTTTATATTGATGATATCCTAGTATTTTCTAAAGATATAGAAACTCATTTTAAACATTTGAATATTTTCAAGAATTTAATTATTCAAAATGGTTTAGTTATATCTAAGTCCAAAATGAGCTTGTTTCAAACAAAAATTAGATTTTTGGGTCATAATATCGAGAAAGGAAATATTATTCCTATCAATAGAAGTATTGATTTTGCTTCTAAATTTCCAGATGAAATTTTGGATAAAACCCAATTACAAAGATTTTTAGGAAGTTTAAATTATATTTCTTCATATTATAAAAATCTTAATGAAGATACTGCAATCTTATATGATAGATTGAAAAAGAATCCTAAGCCTTGGACAGATAAGCATACTAAGGCAGTTAGAAGAATTAAGTCAAAAGTGAAATCACTTCCTTGTTTAATGATAGCAAATCCTAATCTAGAGAAAATAATAGAAACAGATGCTTCAGATATAGGTTATGGTGGAATTTTAAAGCAAAAATCAAAGGATAATAAACAAGAATTCCTGGTTAGGTATCATTCAGGCAAATGGTCTGAAAGTCAGAAAAATTATGCTACGGTGGCAAAAGAAATCTTAGCCATTGTTAAATGTGTATTAAAATTTCAAGATGATTTATATAATCAAAAGTTTGTTATACGAACTGATTGCAAATCTACAAAATTTATGTTTAATAAAGATTTTAAGCATGATGTATCTAAGCAAATGTTTGCTAGATGGCAGGCTCATTTAGCCCCATTTGATTTTAATATCCAGTATAAAAAAGGAGAAGAAAATAGTCTTCCAGATTTCTTGACTAGAGAATTTTTGAATAATGACTAATCATAATTTTTATGATTACAGGGCTATGATCCCCAGAGGAAGGGCCTCTGGCCCTTACCAAGGACGAGGAGGACGAGGAAATATCCTCACCCAGCATGGCGGGAGAAGACTGGTAGCAGAAAATATTTCAGCTAGAAGGAGTATGTCTCTTGAAGACCCATTATATGAGGAATTTATGGAGTTCATAAACAAAAAGCAAGGTGATACTACTGCTTCATCATCCTCATCATGTTCAAAAATTGTTGGAGAAGAGGATAAGGAAGAATATCTTACCTCATATCATCAGAATAATAATAAAGAGGTAATAATACTCTTAGAAGGTAAAGAGTTGCAGTGGAGCAATGATCCATGGACGTTAATGAACAGGTATCTGGATAATTCTGGATATGCAGAGATGGCTTATAAGCCAAGACCTTATTTTGAAAATCTTCTGAAAATTTCAGGAAATTGTGAAATTACATATTTTACAGGTGCTGGTAGTGCCCAAAATATTTATAATTTCAGCAAAATTATTATCAAGCAGGTGATATCTGCAGAAGAATGGGGTTTATCAACTCTAAAGGATAGAGAATATCTCCATCCTGATCAAAAATCTTTGATAAAGTATAAGTATTGGGACTATGTTGAGTCTCTTACCAAAGTTCTACTCTATGAAAATCCAAGGAGAAAACATTCTTGGTTTATAAAAATCTGTTCTGAGGTATATAATAAGTCTCTGCCAAATTGGTTTATTAAATGGTGGATTAATTTTGGTCCATCTATCAAGGTACTACCTGAACCATTCAAAGCATTATATGCAGAGTGGGTGAAAATTTCTCCCAAAATCATGAATCTGGATAATAGTCATCCTTGGAATGATGATATCGCTCCAATGTATTTCTTTATAGAATTTTCAATTCCATGGATTTGGAAATGGGCGCCAGAGGTGGGTTATACTCCAGAAAAGCTTCCATGTCTAAAAAGGGCTAGTTATACTAAATTCTGGGAAAAATTAATTAAGGCTGATGCCACCGGTCTAATTCAAGGCCAAGAATTGATTGATCAAATCAAAGCCAAGGTGCAGGAATACCAGCAGCAGCAGCAGACGACCCCAAGGGAGGAGATCAGTCATTTCCAGTAGATTCATAGAATGCACCAGAGGCAGAAGGGAATTGTCACCAGAGCCTTCTATATGGATCTTTTGAAAAAAGATCTATCCCAAAATCTTGAGGAAACCAGATCTGATGCTTCAATGTCAAGCCAAGGATACTGCTTACCAGGAGAATCTCAGGAAGAAGATGAAGAAGTTGACATCGACATTGATGAAATGATGCTAGCAATAAAGAGCTCAGTGACCGGGTCTACCGGTAAAAGCCCCAACAATAACTAACTTAGGAGGTGGTGGATTTCACCGACATTAATACTGTTGCGGACTTCAAAACTGATAGTTTGAAATCCGGAAGAATACTGTAGCGGAATTGAAATTAAAAATTTCACGCCTGTAATAGTGTGAGGCAGACTCTGCCTATAAATATGTTGTTCATTTTCATTTAGAGGCAGGACTTAGAATGCAATTCCTTCCTCTTTCTTTATTCCCCCTCCTGTACATCATCCAACTCTTTCCTCTCCCTTTTTTGTAAATTTTCCTTTCATAAATAAAAATTTTCAATTTCCAGAATTGAAGACTTGAAGACAATTTCATAAGTAAGTCTTTTTAATTTTCTGTCTTTAAATTTTCATTTTTCAAGTTTATATTTAGCCTAATGGCAGGCTAAATACTTAGTGTTAAACCATGAAGCTTAGTTATCAGATTTTCCTGTAATGTTGATGATTATGTTTGTGTGAATCGTCTTACTGTTTATGGATTAATTGAAGAATGCTTGGGTCTTTGAATTCGAACAGGCATCTTTGTACTGTTTAAACGATGATGAGGGTTTAGCCCGTTGTTAGCCAGGGATTGGCGTTGTGAGGGCGATTGACACCCACTTTTATCTCCTTGAACCAGTACAATAGATTGACAGTTTTGAGTTCAGCGTAATTTTTTTTCAAAAAAGTCTGGAGAAGTAATTATTTCCTTTCCTTTTTCTAAATTAGAAATTCTTTCTTCAAAAGTAATATTTCTTAATTTAAGAAATTGGATTTCTTTTTGAAGATTTTTGACTTCATTATTCAAATCTTTGATTGAAACATTTGAAATTAAAGTATTACTTCTTTCTTTCATCATTCTTTGAACCTCATTCATAGAATATGGTTCATCATATGTGTAAAAATCATTTTTATTTTCGAAATCACTGTTCATACTAGTAGAAGGAAGATTCTGAATATCATCAATTATTTTTTATCTTAACTTAGAATTTTTTATTTGTTTTAAAAATTCTAACAAAGTATTATCTGTTAAAACATTTATGTCTTGAAATTGGGACATAATTTTATAAAATTCATTTTCAGAATTATCATCTTATTTTTTCAAACAAGATCCTTTTGTACTACAAGCACAATCAGAATCTGACTCATATGATGATAGATCATCTTCTGAAAAATTGATTTTATTTTCTTCATCTGAAGACTCATAAGATTCTGATTCAGAACTTGTTTCTAATATTATTTTAGAAATTTTTTCCTCTAACTCCTTATCTAATTCTAAGGATTTTATTTTTTCTTTTTTTCTTCATTTTGCATTTATTTGCAAAATGACCTATTTGTCCACATTTATAACATTTAACATCCACTGGATTTTTCTTTCTAGCTAATCTAGCTTCTTTTCTTTCTTTTCTTTTTTCTAATTTTTTCTGAAAATTCTTTTTAGAATATCTTTTCTTTTTAAAAATCTTATCAGGTTTTTCTTTCCTATGAGGTTTTCTATTTGGAAAGGGAATATCCATTCCAAATTGACTACAGAAATGTCCTAATTGACTTCTTTCTGTTAATCTTTGGTGTTTTATTTGTTGACTCAATTTAATTTCATTACATAATGATAAACCTTCTTGGACGCAAGTTGCTATCAGTTTACCATACGTATAATCATTATATGGGATAGTAATTTTATCCTTCCTAAGAGCTTTTCTGACTCTTTCAGCAAATAAGCTGGGAAGACCATCTATAAACTTAGACTTCCAATGACTACTATTAGATTCAGGCAATTCCATGACTCTATTAAGGAATGCATCTTTATACCATCTAAATTCAGAAAGTGTTTTACACCTAAGATTCTGCAATAAAGTACGGATATTTTCACTATTATCAGAAATTCTACCCGTAAAATGTTCTAAAATTGTAACAATTAAAGTATAAACAGAATTTTCAACCATCTGGTCACCTTCTTGTTTAACAGTTTTATAAATTTCATCTTTACCTGTTTGAGGTAAATAATTATCCCACAAACCTTTAAGTTGGCCAGTAAAACCTGCAACTATCATTTTTGCAATATTACTATCATTATTACCATTACTTTTGCAAATAGTACTATACATTAACATTCTATGTACTAAATTATAGATTTGTTTTTCTGTATAACCATCTAGATTCTATTCATAAATACATTTACCACTATAACTATTATTAATTATGTATTCTTGTTCCTCGTGAAGAACATCTACAGGCGATGGCCTACTATAATAATTTATTCTTTGAATTGGAGTGTATTTTTCTGAAATTTTATTAATTTCATCCCTTATTACTTTTTTATATTCTGGATTATTTTCTATTTCATTAGAAAATTCTTCTTCTATTGTGGTTATATTTAACCCTTTAAATTTCTCATTGAGTAAATTTAATAATTCTTGAGTACCAGTTTTAAACTTAAAATCTTTTATTTCAGGTGGAGGCTGAAGACTAGGAGCTGCAAGCACACCTATATTTTCCTTAGAATTACTAGCACTAGGAATATTATTAGCACTAATAATTGTATTATTATCTATCAGCTTATCAAGACGATCATGTAAGGAAACAATTTGTTCTCCTAATATAATTAAATACATATTTGCAAAATTTTGTTGTTCAATCATTTTATTAATATTTTTGACTGTTATTGTCAAAGTATCTTCTTCAAATAATTTTGAAAAAGCATTAAAATTCATAGCTATTTTCCCTTTTAATATACTAAAAGATTCTTGAGGAGGGAAATGACTCTTCAAAATATTACCATTATTCAATCTAAATTCTCTTTCTATGACAGAGATTCCTGGTTCTATGTAATTATGAACAAACCATGGAATAAAAGGAAATAAAATATTCTTTTCTCCTAAGAACTTATAAAATTCTTCTGAAAGATTATTTCTTTCTTCAATAGAAAAAGATTGAAAAAACCATTTTCTAAAGACTTCCCATCAGGGTTTTAAGAATTCATCTCGAATTTTCATGCGAGCCTCAGATCCTTTACTAAAATCTATTTTTCTTGTATTATTCATATTGAAAAATTCATTTCAGATTCGGTTATTTCCAGTTCTTTCCTATCAGAAATATCATGAACAATATTATTCTTTTTCTTATATAATAAATCAACATGAGGATTTTTCTCCTCACTGGCAGGAATATGATCATCAGCAAAATTTCTAGGAGGAATAAAATCAGGAATATAATTTCTAACGTATGAAGTAGAAGGATTATGACGGTTTATTCCATCACGTAATAATTGCTCAGAAATTAAAGCATTATGATGGGTTATTCCATCACTTGAATTTAAATGACTTGAATTTAAATGACTATTATTCAAAGCAGTATGAAAAGAATTTAAAGAATGGCGATTATTCTCACCACTTAAACTTGAATTTAAAGAATGTAAAGACAAGTTAGGATGATGTTTATTCACATCACCAATGTTAGATGTAGAATGTCTATGAGACATAGGAATATCATCCTTGAAAGGGAAAATAAATGATGTTACAGAGGAAGATCGGGAAAGTCCCTGAGTATTACTCATTTGAATATACACATCTCCATCTGGAGTCTGGATTATATTAGAAATCTGATGTTCATTTCTGGGTTCAATATGAGCAACCCTGGTCATTTTCCAATGCTGAGGAATCGGAATTTCATCCAATTTTCTGGTTCTTCTTGTCGTAATATTCGACTTACTGAAATTTGATTCAATTAAGATTGTTTCATTCAAATCTTTTTGTTTTTCTTCCACTTTATAACATGGATTCATAGTGTATAACGGCTTATAATAAATTCTATAACAAATACACATTATTTCTGAACCAGGTTCATAATTATAACCTTCAGTCTTTATATTTAAAGTTAAGGCTTCATAGATATTTCTATCCGTTAAAGCTAAATTAAAATTTGGATGAACATTAAAATATACTGGACCATGAGCCAGACTAGACTGTATAACTCCAATTATTGATTTTCTCCATTCTTTATTTCTACCATCTCTCAAAGTTGCTATAAAACTTTTTGGCAAATTATCAAGTGTAAGAGGTTTAAAAGCAATTTGCACTAAACCAATATGTAAATATTTATGAGAAAACCTATAAGGTTCTAAATCTTCTTCAGAGAGAAGGGTTATTGCTGTATCAGCATCTTGAATGGCTAAAGATTGTTCAGTTGTTTTACAAATATGTTTCAATCCTACTTTATTAAAAAATCCTTGATGATATATTAATTTTGGTTCAACATAAGGGATAGTCCACCTGGACAGAAGATCTAAATCAGAGGGTAATTCCTCTTCAGTTTTCATTTTATTTTTAATATTATTATTATTATTTTTCTAAAATATTTTCAGTTTTTCCATCGAGAAAATAGTGTTAAACCAAGAAACCAGTTATCATCATCAACCATAATGGCTCTGATACCATGTGGGGATCCAATCCAACAGTTCAATTCAACGGTTCAAGGGATTAAACAAAGAAGCATAAGGAAACAAATTACGCTGAACTCAAAACTGTCAATTTACCATGTGGGGATCCAATCCAACGGTTCAAGGGATTAAACAAAGAAGCATAAGGAAACAAATTACGCTGAACTCAAAACTGTCAATCTATTGTACTGGTTCAAGGAGATAAAAGTGGGTGGTAATTATTTATATTTATTTTCCAATTTTCCATTTCATTTTATGATAAATTAATTATTTCAATAAAAGTAAAAGAAAATAATAAGCAATATTTGGAAAAATAAAAATAAATAACTACTCAATATAAAAGAAAAATGATAAACTTAACAAAAGTATAAGAAAACATAGTAAATGATAATTCAAGAAAAAAATTAATTCTAATAATAATGAAAGAAAAAAGAAAAATGATATAGTGAAAAGAAAAGGAAGGAAAAAGAACGAAAAAAAGAGAAAAAATATAAATTATTGTCCTTAAAAATAAAAAGAAAATACTTAAAAGAAGGGAAACTAAAATTTTAAAAATTAGATAGAAAGGGAAAACTAAAATAAATATTGTAAAAAAGAAATTACTAAATTTATCAATTGTTTTAGTTATTACAATGTGAAATTTTATTTGTCAAAAATGGCCAAATTAAATTAATAGATGAAAAAATAAAAATAAATAACTACTAAAAAATACAAGAAAGTCTTCATTTTGAAGCAACACCGGAGTCGAACAGAATAGATAATTGGGAACACTGCTAAAGCCCCAAATAGGTTTTAGTTTTTCTAAAATAAATGAAGACCAAAACAACGAAACTCCAACAACCATGTCCCAAATTCCATGCTGATTCCACACCTTGCCGATAGAGCAAAAAATAGGCATAGAAAATAAAATTTGGACAACATACAAAGAACAAAGTAAGATAATGATCACAGTGAACTATCTTTAAGCATTAACGCTGATGAAGGATACTCTATAAACTACAAAAATCCATATTAGTATTAGAAGAAAACATCATAAACAAACAAAATAAGCATGCACTAAAACCACATCGAGGTAAGCATTCAAAAAATTCACCACATATCATACTAAGCTTCTTTAATAAACTGCAATTTAGAAGATTGTTGTAGTGTATGTGCAAAATCTAATGCCAAAAGAAAGAAAGAAAAAAAAACTTCTTTGGGTTTATTTATTACTCGCGGTTTAAAGTTCAACATTATTCTACACAATAACAAGTAATATACCAAACCACCCTAGCAGAATAACTTCTTAGTCCTAATCAACTGTAGGACTACACCAATAAACTGTAAGACCAAGAAAGATAGAGCTTTGATGCCAATGCAAAATAAATACCCAAAATAATTAGTATAATTAAAATTGAACTTGCCAGTCCTCAAACAACATTCAACTGCTGAAGGGTTAAATGAGAGTGTTGTAGCTCTATATTACAACAACGTAAGCTAGAAAAGTTTTTTGCCTAGAATGAGCAATTTAGAGAACTCTGTTGGCTAATTATTAACTTAACCGAAAACATGCATGGGAAGATCCCTTGAGGTTTCTTATTTTCTAACAACATAAGTATACATCTAAATATAAGGGGCATGTTAATTGCGGGACCCATTTTACTAAATACATGACACTTTTTAAAATTTTAAGTGGTGAAAAGACATTAATGCCCTTCATAGTTTCTAACTTCATAAAAAAATTACCCAACTTTTTTACCCTCACATTCCATTTTTATTCTTCTTCAAGAATACAATGGGGTTCCATTCATCCCTCATCCATACTCCCTCCCATTTCCACTCAATCATCTCCCTTAAACCCTACATTCATACCATTACATCAAAAATAACTTGAATTTTGCTTGCGTATCATGGACGGTAATGCAAATGACGATCCATATTATATGGTACGTATCACATTACTATGTTTATGAATAAAAGGTGGCACCTTTTTTGGATTTTTTGTCACTGGGAGAGAATCGCCCTAGGACACCAATTTTCTCCAATAAAATCGCCACTCAGGGGCGATTTTATACTAGAAAATCACCCACCTAGAAAAATTGCCCCAATGTGGCTATTTTATTGGAAAACACTGGTGTCCTGTGGCGAATGTTTGCCCATTATTAGTGTACTAGGGGCGTTTTTTTCGGCAGAATCGCCCCTTGTGGGTTTTAATCACCCCTGGGCGATTAAAACCCATAGAATCGCCCCTCCTGGGCAATTCTATGCCTTCCTCAGTTTTCGCCCCTGATTTTGGTGATATCTAATATCATATTTTATTTTCATGCCAGGCTCTGCGTTTTGCGGATGATCGCATCTTTCCAGATTACACAAATGTATTTCGGACTGAGGAAGAGTTCAATACTAGAGCTGAGTTGATTGGTTGGGTTGAAACCAGAGCAACCAAGCATAATTTTGATACTAAAATAACTTATTCTAAAAAGTGGAAGGGGCCTCTAAAAAGGAGAAGAGGGAGAGTTGATATAGGTTGTGATAGATCAGGGGAAGTTAGAAGCAAAGCACCCTTAGGTGAAGGGAAAATAGGCCGTAACAACACAAGAAGCAAGCTGACTGGTTGTCCCTTTCAACTAGTAGGAAAATAAATTAGTGGGGATAACTGAAAGCTGAGTGCCACAAAATATTAGTACAACCATGAATTACCCCTTGTTAGAAACTGGCATCAAAAGCACTCCAAGTTGAATGAAGCGGAAAAGGAGAAAATTTCAAAAAATGATAAAGATAAATTTGGCTCCGAAGCAGATTTTGGCAAAACTGCGATATGATAATGCGACTAATGTCACCCGTATCAGACAAGTGTACAACGAAACGGCAAAAGTTAGAAGAGACAAGAGGGGAGATTTTAAGTACTATACAGTACTTCTTGAAACTGATGCAGGATTGCAGGTACTACTATTGGTACACAGTGAAAGATGAGCGTAATGCTCTTGAAAATGTGTTCTTCACGCATGAGGATGTTCCTGGTCTATTTCCTATGTTTCCTTACGTACTGTATATGGATACGACATATAAGACCAACCGTATGACATGCATCTGTTTAAGATAGTCGTTCATGTGCCGACGGATCAATACATTCATGTTGCTTTTGCTTTCTTGAGGGATGAGACCTATGCAACTTATTTCTGGGCTATGACTACATTGAGACAACTTTTTGATTCGCTGGAATATCCACATGTAGTTATGACTGACAGAGAGTCGGCTTTACTGTAAGCTGTGCACAATGTTTTCCCCCATTCTAAACAGTTACTGTGCAAAAGGCATATTGATATGGATGTAAGGAAGAAAGCACTGAGTGTGTGTACGAACACAAAGATATTAGATGAGTTTGAAGCTCAGTGGAGAAGAGTGATGAATGCTTTAATGGATGACAAGTTCACGAAAGCTGTGAAAATCATTGAGAGTAACTATAGAGGCCGGTGGTTATCAGTTGTTAATTATATGCACCATACATGGTTGGATCCCCACAAGACCAAGTTTGTCTAAGTCTGGACTAAAGAATAAAAACATTATGGAGGGCGTACAAATAACATGTGAGAATCTATTAACTTTCATCACATATAGTTATAGATATGACTCCATTATAAATTATTCTCCGATTTAAAGCCTTAATTAATATGATTTTTTTATCTCTGCAGGGCTGAGAGTGCACACGCAATGTTGAAGCGTGCCATTAAAACTGACAGAGGATCATTTCCTACAATTTTTCTTGGCATAAATAAGATGATAAATGAGCATTTGGATGAGATCCATAGTAAAATGGAGTCATCTCGGAGCAAAACATTGCGTGAAGCCAATTACCTGTTGTATAGTAGGATAAATGGCAAAGTTTCGCAAGATGCCATACTGTTATTTTTAAATGAATATAAATAGAGAGGTGCAGTCTATGGGGCAAATAGTGAGATGTGTGGTTATGAAATACGAACCAGCTTCAGCTTGCTGTGTGCGCATGAAATGGTTGAAATTGTCAGGAATTACAGACCTATTGATCCTTTGGATGTGGACCTCTTTTGGCGGACCCTATCTTTGGATGTGGGAAATATGCCTAGTGATGAGGAGCGGCAAACAGCACAAGGGCGATTGCGTGAGATGTATGTTGAGGCCTCGCAACGTTCTACTGCGGACATTTACATAGTAGCGGGTGTCATGCATAGCACTTTGTATCCAGAGATTGTTGACCTCGCTGATCCGATACAAAGGGCACACAGGGGAAGGCCGAGAAACAACTCTACGCAGCGAGATCTATTGGGCTACGAGTATGCCAAGAGGGTTGCAGGCATAGGCAGGGGCAGAGCCAGAGGCAGAGGTACATATATTTTGCCATGTTACCCAATTTTTGTTGTTCAAGTTTTTATTTTCATGCATGTATGGTTTGATGCATACGAATAACATGTGCAGGGCACAGCAGGACAACTGGGTCATCAACCAGAAGGAATCAAATGAATTCTAATGACTCCAACTGGCCTTTCAACCTTCCGTATTTGGTAAAACAGTTTGTGTTAGATTATGTGGTGGATTATAACAATGTAATGGGGGATGGACACTGTGGTTTTAGGGTAATAGCTAGATTTATCCATGGTGAACAGTCACTTTGGTCGCAAGTCCGGCGGGAGTTGTTATATGAACTTGACACGTATGCCTCACTTTGGTTTGAAGTTCTCGGTGAAGAAATGTACGATGAAGCTCATACAGTGTTGGATTACTATATAAGTCCTGCAACATATGAGTTTTGGTTCGATACTTGTCTATTTGGTCTACTTGTCTCCACAAGATACCAGAGGGTATTCGCATTCTACGGAGTAGAATGTTGTACCTTCCTTCCACTCCGCTTGAGAGAGTTCGGCGTATCAGATGATCTGAACACGTATATCACTATGGGTCATATCCGGGGCAACCATTTCATTTGTTTGGAGACGAAAGGTGAAATCTTGTTGCCCCCAATCTGTGTGTTGTGGCGACACCATAAGGAAGACATGATGGATGAGTTGAAGGACACGCTACAAGCTCGCTTAGATAATTATCAAAGGCTGTACGTCGGCAGCATAGGTAATAGAGGAACACAACCCACGATAGTTATTGATTAGGAATTATATTTTTTCATTTGGAAAGTTTTAGGGGCCGTTTGGTTCGAATCTGTCAATCGGAATGGGAATGGATTTGATTGAGGAGTCAATGGGAATGAGAATCAATGGGAATGGGAATGAATAGTTGTTGTTTGGTTCAAAACTTGGAATGGATATCAATGACATAAATGATGTTTGGTTCAGTTGAATATCAGTAATGGAAATCAATCAAAATTACAAATTTACCCATATATTTCTTTAATAAAATAATTCACATTTTTCCTAAATTATTGCAAAAAGAGAGAATTGGGCCGCTGCAGCTGAATTTGCATTTTTCCTTCTCCTCTTTTCTTCTTCTGTTCTTCTTCTTCTTCTTCTCTTTTCTTCTTCTTCTTCCTCTTCCTCTTCCTCTTCCTCTTCCTCTTCTTCTTCTTCTTCTCTTTTCTTCTTCCTCTTCCTCTTTTTCTCTTCTTATTGTTGCAGCCCCGATGTTGACCCATATCAACAGGAACTTTCGAGCCTCTTTCATCCCACTGAGATTGCCAAGGGAATTGATGGAAGAAAAGGAACAAAAATAATTGCTAGTATAGTCGGGAGAAATTAAGAAGAAATCATCCAAAAAATCCATCTTTTTCCACCACCCTTCTCGATGACATCTAGCGTTCAATCGACAAAATTGATGATGGGTAGAAGGATCATCATCAAGAAGATTTGAAGTTTTACAGAGAAAAACACAGCGTCGATGGAGGAAAAACAGGGAAGACGGTAGAAGATGCAGAAATGGCGAGACTAAAAATGGCTTGCTTGATTGAGAAATTGATTTTACAGAAATGGATGGAAAAACAAGTCAACGATAAAGTCTCAACTCGAACAAATATTGATTTTAATCATCATCCTTCCGCATTCTTGCTTCCGGATGACGATGCTCGTTTTTCAGCACGACTCGAGTTCCAGTGGCCTTTTGTCATCTTCCGACACCAAATTTTTCGACTCCGTAAAATCCAGCAATCTTGATTCGCCACAATCAAGAAGCTTAAACCCGTTATAACCAGTGTTCCTCCAAATTCAAAGCCGCAGAAAAACGAAGCTCAAAAACAAAGTGAAACCGAGGAAGAGGATCTCAAGGCTAAATCCAGAGCCCTGAAGATTTACGCCAATTTGAAGAAAGTGAAGAAGAAGGAAAGGGTTTTTTTGGTGAGAAAATTTTTTTTCATTCCGGTCGGGAATAAAATCTGAATACCAGGGGGGGGGGGGGGGTTGGTATTGACCCATATCAAAATATTTGGAAATGGGAATGAGATTTTCATTCCCATACCCACATACCAAACACCAATAATGGGAATCATTTCTTTCCATTCCCATTGAAGGCTCTAAATACCCCCAACCAAACGGCCCCTTAGTGTGTGTTTTGGTTTGTATTGAAAACAAAAATTTTGGTTGTAAGAAGAAAATTATGTACTTTTTTCATCAAAGTTTAAGTGTATTATTCAATGTGTATTTAGCCTGGCGAAATTGGGGCAGTCTCCCCTATACATGGGCCAATCAATCCCTGTACAGACCACAAAACGAAGCACTAAATTAACATTTCTAAAGCATTCAACAGAAACACTCCACAAAGGCACTAATTCAACATCCAAATGTATACAGGAAAAAAAAATCCAATGGGCCACCATTACATTTAAGTCACTAAATACAGAATCCAAATCTTATAAGACAATGCACTACGGCTCAAAAGGCGGTCTTCTCACAAGTTCTTCGAGGCCCGGCATCTGGGCCTCCAAATGATAAGCCACTTCTACAATAGCCTGCCTATGTGTCTCAAGGTTGACCGCATGTTCAACCCTTGGATGAAAAAAGACAGCCCGAGATGCCAAGTATTGAATTCGCTGCAACAATTAAATTTATTAACACAATACCGTACTAGTAATACAAATATAGGTAAAAAAAAAAATCTAAAATTGTCCTAAACTCACTGCATTGAGGGACAACTATGTTGGCTCAGGATTGTATTCCTCGACCGGACCCCTACTAACACAAATGTGCGATCGCAACAGGAAGTAATCAAGGTAACCCTTGCATGCTTCGTCAGTATAATCGGCCCTCTTCATATCCCGCAGAAGCCTTGTATGATACATTTCCCAACCACTGATATCAGCAATGAACTTGCAGACATACTTTTTTGTCTCTGGGCCTCTGTAGTACTCCTTCGGTTTGAAAACTTGGAAGGGAATTTGTTGGGCATACCCGAACTGTCTTAACACCCGATCCGGCATATAGGGCTCTTCAACGTTAACGCAATAGATAAGCCCCCTATACAATGAAATTTTATGGACCAATGTTAGATTGGGCTCAAATGGTATCCAATTAACCTGTTCGACATTAAAACGAATCAACAAAGAGAGGACAGAAAGAGCAATAAATTTTTCAAACATACACAACGGACATATTACCTCGTTTCGCTGCAATGCATCTAGCACCCTCCTGTAAGCCTCCAAATCATATTATGCAACACGCTTCTTGCCAGTACCAACGTGCCATTTCATTGCCGCAGGCCATCCAGTATTCCATGACCTCTTCTTTGGTGGGCCGAATGTTTGGAAGTATTCACATATCCAGCTCTAATAAGAATGAACAGAAGAATAATTCAAACATATGTTTGCCCAAAATACAGCACTATCTCATAAGGAAAGGTACATGTATAATGAAAAACTTGCAGTAAAGTCAAACAAGCAGAAAATTGAGCACTTTGTGCCCTAAATGCCTTCCCAAGTTGGCGATATAAGTACGCCAAGCAAGCTGCGCCCCATGAGTACTCACTTACTTTCTCAATATCGTGAAGGAAAGTTAAAAACTGCACAGAGACGTGGTTTTCGACTTGTCCACAAACAGGGAAAGACCTAAAACCCACAATAAATAACTTGAGGCAGCATTCACTTGATCAAATCTACCGGTACAATTTGCCTCAATGCTTGTCAACTTCACAAATCCAGGCTTATCCAGTTTCACTTCATCTATTCCCAACACAGCTGCAACATCCGCCGCTATTTGTGCAGTCTTTGTTTTTCCATAAATGGAGTTATCCCTAAGCGGAATGCGCAGTATGTAGGCAACATCATGCAGTGTTATTGTTATCTCCCCGAATGGCAAGTGGAATGAGTTGGTCTCTGGATGCCACCTCTCCACAAAGGCACATAGCAGAGCGACGTCTAACTCATCATGCATGCAGTTTACTAAATGTGACAAACCTGACCCCTCTACAAGCTTTTTCATGTCATCATCGCCTCGCCAATTTTTCAAGCGATCAGCCCCATTATGACATTTCAATATCCCCTGTTCCTATCAAATGTAAAAAATTGAATTACAACAGACGGTTACAATTCCTAAAGCATATTTTTTTAAAAAAATTTAAACTATGCGAAAAAACTTTATTATTGCACTTTGGATCACAAGTAATGAAGCATATATAATAATGAAAAAATTAATTACTCAAGTAAATCACAATATAAGTACGCAATTCACTAGAATTAGCTCTCCATGCCATAGGTGGTAGGTAATGTGTAATTTGAAACTTAAAAGCAACTCAGGAATTAAATGACCACCTTCGAGCGGATGGTCTAGCTCCTTGTAATCCTTCCACCCTGCAATCACTGCCCTAGCCTCACTGCCCATTAATCATTTGCCTGCTCTCCTAGTTGGTTCGGTGCTTGTATTTGCCCCTTCAGCATCACTTCTTCCACAAGCCCTCTCGCTGTCACCATCGTCATGGGACATTTCAACATAAGAAAAGGGCGGTGTGAAAGGTTGTTCAGTAATGGAGGCAACAATGTACTCATTTTCAGAGACAGAAGGTTCAACTGAGTGTTCTGTAATGGGAGCATTGACATTCCCAGTCGTGGAAGACGTTCTCGATTGTGCTACGACCCTCCTCGAATGCTCAGACGCCGTTGGCGGAACACGAGGGGCATTTTCTGCATCCGGAATAATAGTCTCCCCGGATTTATCCTAAATACTACTCTCCCCGGATGTATCCTGAATACTACTCTCTCCGGATTTGGATTTTTTGCCTTTCCTACGGAATGTATTCATAATACCTTTATATCTATCTCCCATCTGTAATTAAAAGGTTGCACAAGAATTAAATTTAAAAGAAATAAAAAGCAAACGACAGATTAAAGGGGAAAAAATTTTAAAAAACCCACAGACCAAGGAAAATTGCCTGGCCAGGGCGACTTAATCGGGGAAAATCGCCTGGATTAGGCGATGCCTAGGCCAGGCAAATTTTTTAGGGAAAAACGCCTAATCCAGGAGACTTTTTAAGGGACAATCGCCGTCCTGTGGCGATTTTCCCTAAAAAAATCGCCTGGATTAGGCCTTTTTTTTGGGACAAAATCGCTTCGGTGAAACGATTTTCCCTAAAAAAAAAGGCCTAAACCAGGCGATTTTTGTAGGGAAAATCGCTTCGGGGAGGCGATTTTCCCTAAAAAATTCGCTTGGATTAGGCCTTTTTTGTAGGGAAAATCGCTTCCCGTCTTTCGTCGGAAAAACGATTTTCCGACGAACAACCCCAAAATTTGCCCTAAAATTTGCACTATACAGTCGGAAAACGCAACATAAACACTATAACATTACTAAACAACCAAGACAATGCACTTTCAAAATTCCCAGCAAAGTTAAAAATTTAAAAACCATCCCGAAATCATAAAACATTCATAAATGCACGGAAATTACACATTAATTATGCACAAAACAGCGGGAAAACACAACAAACATCCGAAATCATTTATAAAGATGCTGCCCATAAACTTCACAACAACCCAAACAATAGAATTTCAAGTTTTGGAACAAATTTAAAAATCTCAAAAAAATCGCCTTACCGAGATGGAGAAGGCGCGGTCGGCCTTGGAGATGGAGCGGTCGGCGAGGAAGCTGGAGCGGTCCGCCTTGGAGATGGAGCGGTCGGCGATGAAGCTGGAGCGGTCTGCCGGCGAGGAATGGAGAAGGAATGGAGTCGCCCGAATGGAGAAGGAATGGAGATGGATTGAATGGAAAAGGGCAGTAAAATTTTTCAATTACTGTATAAGAGGGAAGGGCAGAAAGGTAATTTCACGGGCCAATTTTTAAAAATGTGTCATTCATATAGTAAAATCGGTCCTGCAAGTAACAATTCCGAAATATAAATCGACAAAATAGAGTAGTCTTACTTATCTTTTTAACCATTGATTCATATAACATATACACTTTGGTGATAATTTCTTTTTTCATATTGAAGAAACATTATTACCAGATAAATATATCCCTCAATCAACAAATAATATGAAAATGAATAACAAACTTCATCTGCTGCTGTTAAAGTGGCAATTATCACGACAGGAAGAACCTATTTCTGTACTACTCAACTAGGTCGAGGATGGTAGAACCCTTTAAAACTCAACACCTCCAAACTGATGTGAACTGATATTAGCGGTGTAAATGAGTCAAGCTACTCGTGAGCAGCTCGGCCAAAGCTTGGCTTGAGCTTGGTCAAACTAGAGCTCGAGCCGGCTCGTTTAATAATCGAGCCGAGCTCGAGCCCAGTTACTACTAGCTCGAGGGTTCGTCGAGCCTATCGAGCCTGACTCTTTATATAATTTTATAATATATTTTTTAATATTTTTATATTTTTTAAGTATAAATTATAAAAAAAAATTAGTTATAGTTCTAGTTCGAGCTCGAGCTCGAGCTTGAGCTTAAAAGCTTGCTCTACTCCGAGCCCGAGCTCAAACTCGAGTCTATTAGAATTTTGACGAGCCAAGCTCGAGCCCAAATATTTAGGCTCGATCAAGCTCGAGCTCCTGACTCGTTTTTATCAAGCCCAGCTTGATAAGACCTTAGCCCAGTCACAGCTCGGCTCGTTTACAGTCCTAACTGATATCATTGCCGTGGGAAGGAAAACCAAAAATTTGGTTATGAACAACTTTGTCATACCATAGCACCTACCCAAGGAGAGAGCACATGCTGTAATAAATCAACACCTCTAACCTGCTACTAAAAGTATACATCACTTCAACCCAACCAAGTGCCTGCAACAACAATAGAGGTCGAGGAAGTAGAAGACACGGGTAATAGAAGGTGAGCGAAATTTTAACTGGTTTTTACCATCCATACGCCCAGACACAACGTAAAAGGTTCAACGCGGGAGCAGCGATACAACGTCCTTTTATTCACTAGATGAGTAGCAAACCTCATAAGTTTTTCACTAAAAGTGAAGCCCGCCTGCACTCCGCACGTGGACTTTCAACCCCCCTTGATCAAACGCAAAACCATGCCGATTCTACCCCTGGATGGTGAAGAATTTGGCAGATTCCAAGCGGCATTATAGTTCTGTAGTAGTAGATAAATAGTAACATGAAGTTGAGTTGTTAACAAACGTAAAGCCAATTACTAATATATTGAATTGGAGATATGTTTCCAATTATTTTTTTATTTGGCACTAAGGTAGAATTCCACTACGGATTACTTCTTTGGGATGTCTCGTCCGCTGACATGGTTGCTCCCACCAAAATAACTTTCGTGCATGCTCGAAATTGTTCATCCAAACTTATGAGAATTTTAAATATTAAACTGTGTTATCATTGCAATAATAAACTACAACTACTTTTTTTTTTTTTTTTTTCCCGAAAGCAACTACAACTACATTAACAAAAGTATACCAACCAAAAACAAAACATACTATATAGAACATTATTTATAATCATCTGTCAATATCTCAGCATTATTGAGAATTCAATGAGAAACATTCATCTTGGAGAATGAAAATTTAGAATTCAAAAGAAAAGAGAATGAAAATTTTGATTCGGTTTCAACTTATATCCAGAAATACCCTGTTCACGAGGCAATTCACCTTCAACATAGGTAAAACTGTAACAGCTCAAATAGGTCAAGAAAGGTGGAATCCAAATTTGACTTCACAAAATTTAGCCCAATAATTAAGAAAAAAAGTAAAGCAAATTTAACAAAATGCTAAAAGTAAAGCAAATTTAACAAAATGCTAAAAGTAAAGCAGATACATTTCCTGCGATGAGGACACCCATCCTCCTCCCATCCAATACGGTGCTTCCCAAACAAAATTTGAATGCTGGTGGAAGACTTTTCGGGGAAAAAAAAGTAAATTACATTTACCTCCCTCAAGGTTTCTAAAAAATACCAATACCTCTGAGGTTTCATGAAACTACCATCACCATCTGGACTGGGGATAGTAATATAACGATTACCCTTCTCTCGTTTCGTTAAATTACATTTTCTCCTTTGTAAGTCACAAAATTGAACTCAAAGCTTAGGCATTTTTGTAATTTCGCAAAATATCATAAAAAGAATCTCGTGCCAAACTGTATGACATTTCGACGGGTAATACTTTCGCAATTTCGCCCTTAAAATGTTAGATGTGCAATATTTCATAACACATACTCCCTCTGTTTCATTAGGAGGGTCAATGCATCAAATGAAGCTTGTAAGTTAGAGGACGAGGCTTAACATGTTGAATTGTGTCTTGTGTAACGCGGGTGAATTCAACTTATTTATGAGTTGAGAGTGGGTCAAATTCTTCCAACCAGAAATTGCCAGGCGGCCCAGGCCTACCATCAACGTTATTGGTTTGTATTTGATTGGCTTCCAATTTCCAAACGACAGATTCCAACATCTCTGGAGTGCATTAACCGGGATAGGTTCAGAAATCAGACTTTTCAGGGGAGGTCAAAGTCAAATTTATGATCCTTGGAAGGGCCCAACTGAGCATATATACTTGAAGGCAAACTCCCTTCACTTCACATATTCAAATCGCTTCATGCTTTGAACTTTTGCTGAGTCTTGGAGTAGCCGACTAGCCATGGAAGCAGCAATTCGTTCTCCATCTCTGATTAAAGTTGTCGCTATTTGTGGCTCCCTTCGCAAAGGCTCTTACAATCGCGGCCTCATTCGTGCTGGTATTCATTGCCCTTCTCCCACATAGAAATTTAAGTTTTTACTTTACTTTTTCAAACAAGTGAACGATGGTTGCTGTTGTTTTCATTAGGTGTTGGCCCAAATTTACTCTCAGCTGCATTTGTTTTCACCAAATTGGTGGTGGGTTTATTACTTTTTCTTTCTATTTTTGAGGGATGATGGGTTATTTGGTTTTGTACACTACAATTGTAGTGAACAAAGTATCGGTAGATAATTTTCTGGAAACAAGGGGATCACCAGATTAGCTTCTTGAGATGGGATTCTATTTCTAATTCTTATTCCAGTGTGTATTTTTTTTTCTTTTTCGCCTGGGGCATTGGTTTGCTTGGTTTTATAGACTTGTAATTGAAAAGGTCTTGTTGAGTATGTTTAAGCAATCAGAGGATGAATTTGTGAAATTTTGATGTTTCTAGTTAATTTCTTAAAACGGGATTCTAATGTCAATCGTTATTCTAAGGTAATGTGATGATAGAGTTGTTTTATGCTTGAATGGCTTGATCTATGGAGATATATGATAAGTTGTTTTATGCGTGTGGATTTAGCTATGGAGATATCCGAGGAGCCTGTAAGGGGTTTGAATATAGAGGTTGTGGATATAGCGCCGTTGCCGTTCCTAAATACGGATCTGGAATTAAATGGAACTTATCCGGCGGCAGTTGAAGCGTTCAGGGAGAAGATTCGACAAGCTGATTGCTACCTGTTTGCTTCTCCAGAGTATAACTACTCTGTCACTGGTATTAAACTAACCAGCAAACAAACTCCTATTTTATTGTGGTTTCTTTTCCCTACTTTACTTTCCTGATATTATGTGCTAATATTTTAATGTTTTCAAGTTTCATTCTTGTTGAAGTTCTTAAACTCTAATCAGATTCTTTTGAACTGAATTTTTTTGGTTTTCTTTCTACTTTTGGTTACATATTGTTCACATGATACTGTTTACGGAAATAATTAGCTTCATTTTTACGTCTTAGAGGGATACCAATTACCAAACCTCTTCCTGAAAATGTGCAAATTTGGTATTGATCAGAAATTGAAAGAGTTATCACAATTTAAGCCAAGCTATGTCATGAAGTATGTATTGACAAAACCTAAAACCCAATCTGGTAAAAGCACTGAGACTGCTTTCTTTGGGTGTTTGCTGATCCATTTAAAGGCTTCCTGACTTAGTATACCTACAAAAAGTTCCTTTGCTAAGGAAACATAAATGTGTTTTTAGACAAGCAACGTCGTTCCTGAGCCATAGTAGAGGGATGTAAGTTGTAGTATTCATTATTGCATAATCAGACCTAGGAGTATAGTATGTTCTAGTTATATATGGCCTGTTCTTTTTAGTTGGGTTGAGTTTTGGTTTGGAAAAATAGTTTTATAATATAAAAAGGTATAGCTAAATAGTAAAAAGGTGTATTGGAAATGAGACCAAAACCAAAACTTAAAGAACAGGCTAAAGGTTCTGCAGTTGGGGACAGGAGATGGATGATTGTGAAGTGTATTCTTCAAGGTTATTTTTTGTTGCCAATATGATTTATTTGGTTTGTTTTAGGCCTGTCCATTATCGCTTGAACAAATTCCTCAATATTCTGCTACAATTTTGCCTTGGCTATAGGCTTGTCCACGCAGCTAATAAAGCTGGAATAACATCAAATTGGCAAAAAAGTCTCTAATATCTTAATTTTTCTGATTCTAATAGTCTGATATAGTACTTGTCTCCACAGAATATGTTGTGCTATTCTCATCTCAGGATCAATCTCTTTTATGTCTCATCGTTATCTCCGAAATCTCCATTTGCACTGCAATACAACCTATCTTACTCGGACTCTTCAAAATTGGAGGAGTACCCATGTCAACACGAGTCGACACTGGTACGGGTGCTAAATACCTGCCGGATACGGTCCTAGAAATTAGGATCCGTTGACTAAAACCAAGAGGAGGGAGAAGGAGGAGAACTGCTGAGTTTTTTCAGAAATTTGTATTTCAATTCCTGGTTTGTAGCCCGTGTGATACTGCTCTCTTTATATAGAGATAAAAGAGTCCTGTTTGTGTTGTACTAAATTAACTCAAACAGGACTCTTTAGATAGAGATAGAAGATGGTAGAGTCCTATTTGAGTCCTGCTTTCTTATCTCTTAAATACTAAAATCTTAGTGAAATACTAGTAAAATGTCTTACAAAATACTTAAATACTAAATTATAACCTATATCCCCGTACTCGTACCCGTACCTGTGGTGGTGTCCCCGTACCTTTAAATTTAGGAAAATGCTCACCCGACGCTTAGACCCGCACCCATACCCGACACCCGTACCCGAGTCCGAGCAACATAGAATACAACCACTGCTACTGTTTTACATCCTTTTCCCCTCCAAGAACTCCATTAATTCCCCAATCACTTGCTTCCCAGCTCCTCAAGTATATCCTCAAATGCTATCTTAAAAATTTACAGAAAGGGGGATCATCCATAGTTGTGGGGTGGGGACGGGGCATGGCAGGGTGAACTTTAGGGAAGTGATTGATATGGGATTTTGAGTCTTGGTGAGCTCGACACTTATCGTGCAAATATACTGTACTTTACATTCCTTTTTGGAGCACAGACATGAGATTTATACTTTGATTTTTGGACTATTCTTTCATGGCTCAGTGAGATTGACTTTAATCATGCAAAGACAGCATAATGCAGATTCCTATTTGGGGGCCAAAAATGATTATCACTTGTATGTTTCAGCTGGCTTTTCATGGCTGGTTGACAACAACTCCGGGTGACAGGAATTACAGAAATTTTAGGGGAGATGCTGGATAATGCATGGGGACTAATTTGTTTATTTTAGAGACATTGTATAAGAAGTTTAGTGTTCATGATGCAAGGGGATCTGTAAAATAGGGAACAAGGGAGAATGAGAAGAAAATGGAAGTATAACATATGAAGAAAAGCAAGGGGTGGGTGAAAGCTTTAAATTCATGTTACTTTGTTTAGTTATGTAACCAGAGAAGAAAATTATGAAAGCCATAGGGAGTCCCTTATCATAACAAAAATAGTTTTAGAAACAAGGCGCATCAGTGTTTTGGGACAATGCTGTCCTACATAGCAGTTATATTACTCCTTCCGTTTCTTTGGAAGAGTCCTGTTTCTAATACTTAGTTGTAATTCCTTCATTGTCTTTTAACTGCTAGGACCTCTAAAGAATGCAATTGACTGGGCATCTAGGCCTCCAAATGTTTGGGCTGACAAGGCTGCTGCCATCATAAGCGCCGGCGGAGGTCTTGGCGGGGCACGATCACAATATCACCTGCGGCAGATTGGAGTTTATCTTGACCTTCACTTCATCAACAAACCTGAGTTTTTCGTTAAGGCGTTCGAACCACCTGCAAAATTTGACAGTGATGGCAATTTACTAGATGCTGCGACAAAAGAGAATTTAAAGGATGTTCTTATATCCTTGAAAAACTTCACACAGCGACTTCAGGGAAAGTATGAATAATCTTGAGGCTCATATTGGTTTCTATGATCAGTGTTGTACGTATGAAACTATTTAGACAGTCAACTTTGAGAGTTGTTATCGCAAATGATGAAGCAGAAATGAATTGCATAATGGGCAAATTTAAGGTGGGGGTTACCCATTTGCTCTGTTATTGCATCTTTGCAATTTCCATTGAAAGCTAGGAGTAAATCATTTTGTTACTCTATAAAGGCCATAATATTGCTATGATTTCCTCGACTTTCTCATCATCACAAATACTATGAATTAACCTCCAAAACCAAGCAGGTGTGACAAACGAGTTGTAGGCCTTATGGCCCGTTTGATAAATATTAACATTTATATCTGAATGTTTAATGTTGAAATCATAATAGTGAATTGATTAAGCACTTAATATCTTTAATGTTGAAAAATATTTTTCGAACCTCTAAATTAGAATGGTTAATCACTCGATCTTGTTTGATAAATATGATAATCTTCATGCTAAAATCTTGAAAATGTATCTTTTTTTCCTTACATAAATTGTTTTTTATATTTATATATGTGAAATATCAAATTTATAATAAAATATAAATTATGATTAACGGAAAAAATAAAGAAATAAAATTAGATCAAACACATTAAAATACCAAAAAATATATATAATATTTATTAAATTTTAAAATGAAAAACAAATCAACTTTTGCAATCTAAAAGAAATTAAAAATTCACAATAAAAATAAAAATCATATATAATTAATAAAATTATAGAATTAATATAAAACACATCGTACGAATGAGATTTATAAAACGGGTAAATGATATAATTTATTAAATAAATTTTTAATACCAAAATACAATATCAAGAAAAATAAATCAAATTTTATTTTTTAAAATTTTTAATACCAAAATACAATATCAAAAATGTCTAAAATGCGTGGTATGTTGATGAAAAAACTAAAACAATAATTTATTCAAAAGTAAATATTTATAGTTAAATCAATACAAATAAAATAAAAGGAATAGTTTCAAAAATCAAATTTGAATTATATAAAAAATTGTTACGCGCAGCATTAAAATATAAGCAATAAGCTAACTTTTACAACCTAAATTTTTTTAAAAGAAATAAGCAGTATTTATAAGAGGTCTGAATTTTCGTTATCAAACATTAGAAGTTAAGCCTAGGTGATGTTATTAAACAAGCCCTTAAACAGAAAATGCATCCCAAAAAATCCCCATCCCCCACATAATCTTTGTGAAATTGCATCCCACATAGTAATCTTTGTATGCGTAATTTCAATAGAACAAATATTCTTGTAATGCCAAAAGCACAAAAATCTCGCAATTTACACCTATTAATATTTGTAATGTCACTTGTAAGTTAATATCGAAAGTTTTGGTAAATAGGCTTAGGGCCTATTTGATAACACTACTTAATATTAAAAATTATTTGATTAAGAGATAGTACATTTTAGGATGTTTGATAATAGAAATTCAAACATCTTAATCGGTTAAACACTGCTTATTTCTTTAAAAGAATTTAAGTTGTAGAAATCGGCTTAATGCTTATCTCTTAGTGTTCCACGTAATAATTCCTTAAATAATTCATATTTGATTTCCGCGACTACCCCTTTTGTTTTATTCATATTGATTAAACTATAATTGTTTATTTTTGAATAAATTATTTTTTATTTTTTTCCTTCATTAGCATAGCATGTATTTTAAACTTTTTCATCAGAATATTGTCAAATAAAATTTGATTTGTTTGTATTATTGTATTTTGGTATTTAAATTTTATTTAATAAGTTATATCATTTGCCAATTTTTATAACTCTCATTCGTACGATATGTCTTATATTACTTATATATTTTTTATTAATTATATATAACTTTTATTGTAAAATTTTTCATTTCTTTTAGACTATAATAGTGGATTCATTTTTCATTTTTAGGAATTTTAATAATTGTAATAATTTATTATTATATTATTTTTTATTTTAATCATTAAATTTAATGTGTTTTATCTTTTTTTTTTCCTTATATTTTCCATTAATCATAATTTATGTTTTATTATAAAATTTGATATTTCGTATGTATAAATATAAAAAATTCAATGTAAGGGTAAAATTATTCATTTTCAAGATTTTAGCACTAATATTAGCATATTTATCAAACAAGATCGAGTGATTAAGCATTTGGATTCAATGGTTCAAAAACTATATTTCAACATTAAGATTTAAGTGCTTAATTAATTTAGTATTATGGTTTCAGCATTAAGTATTCAGATATAAGCATTAATTTTTATCAAACAGGCCCTTAGACCCTTATAGTCGAAAATAATATCTCCATTCCAAGGTGGTTTTATTGCTAGTAAATTTGTTAAGCTTTGAGATTTTTAATGCAGGAATAAAATCAATTTAGGAGATCTGAGACCAACTCTTTTCAATTAGATTGTTTGTTAGTTGATTTACTCTTTTAGTTTATCTTTATTTGCTGAGATTCATATGAAATCAATTATTCTTGTAAATGAGGGTTGCTACAGAATAAATTATAAAATTGAGTTAAAGCTTCCTACATTTTTTTCTTCGGTATTTTTTGCTCTATCTCCAACAAAATTAAAAACATACCATGTGGTTGTGGCTTGTGAAATTCATCACCTTACAAAGGACAAAAAATAAAGCTAGAAAGGGTGTTATGTCCATTAAGTTGGATATGAGTAAAACTTTTTGGTCATGTAAAGTACTCCCTCCTTTCCATGAGAAGAGTCAACATTAACCAATATACAACTTATTATGGATGTCAAGGTACAACAACTAAAATAGCTAATTTGACATCCTCATTTCATTTATGTCCTTACTTATTAACTATGGGCTAATTATGGACTACAATGATTATATTAGTAAGGGTATGATGATTAAAAAATTTGAAAAAATATTTTTCAAAGTGGACTTTTCTAATAGAACGGAGGGAGTAGTCATTTTTAATTCAGATAAGGCATGAATTAAGATTTCAATAAAATTTTGATAATTTAAGCTTTAATTGTATTTAAAAATGTCGTTTTGCTTTGTTCTAAATGGAGGAGCAAATTTTGACAAACTCTCTCTCTCTCAGATATCTACCCTATATAATAGAAAGTAACATAGGTTTGATATGAGATTGCCATGTGGCTGCCACGTAAGAGTAATATTTAATATTTATTTTATATTATGCGCCACATAGATGCCATGTTGGCAATATATTTAATAAGTAAACAATCTAATAATTTCATAATTACATGTCTTCTCATCTTATCCACTTAGAGGAAAAATAATATCAAATATTTTAGTGAGGTTGAAAAATAAAATTTTCTTATTTGTTTAGATTTCAATATAGATTCAAAAAAACATAAAATATAAATGAATACCTTATAAATTATAATATTAAATGTATAATTTGGACCTACTACTACTTTTAAATATATATATATATATATACTTGCTACATTTTAAAATAATTTCATTGTTAAAAAATTATTTGAGATACATGTGATTTTATAAATCTCAATTTCAGAAGAAAATAAATTGTAATTTTATCCTTCATTTTATTTTATTTTTACCCTATATAATATAAATTAATATAGGACTGAAGTCCAAATGTCACGTGGCTACTACATGGATAATAAATTTATAGGCAACGTATAATAGTTTTTCAAATATTCACGTGTAAGTTAGGTAAAATTAGCATTTGATTAGACTATGCTAATTTTTTGGCATTAAAGTTGAAAAAAATATCAAGAGTCATACCTTAATTAATATTTGTTGTTCCTCTTTCTCACTTTTATCACTGCTAATAATAGCAACCCTAGAAATTATTGCAAATAGTTGTGTTCTTAATTTATTTTATTAATTCCTCAAATTATAATATTCATTTGTCAAGTATGCAAAATAAAGAAAGATGAACCATATTCCTCAATGAAAGACAAGATAAAAACTAATCAACGTTAGGTTAACATAATTATTATAGACATCTTTAATTGATGCAAAACAGTGTTCTTTTACTTCCCCCACTATGTCCAAATTATTCTTTATCACCTACGCGCTTTAATGAGGTGATTAATGATCCAGTTTATCTATTTAACAAGAAAATTTTCCAATATCCATTGATGAGAATGGAAATTAAATTGAATCAGTATCTTCTATTTCCATATGGTTTGGGTAGGTGATGAAGGTATACTTAGAAAAATAGTGTAAGTTCTCTATTTTGTCATTCAGGATTTCATCTACCTTGCAAAATTGTCACCAATGTTCAGCAACATGTTTTAATTCACTTTGCTTTACATTACATATCACTGTTATTCTTCTTTTTATGTAATACTACATCAAGTTTTTTTTTTATCATTGCATTTTTGTTCATTCTAATCTTTTTTCTTTAATTTCTTTAAAAGTAATTCCGGAGCTTATGCCAAGAAATTGCAAGTAACCTGTGTGAAATAAATAATACTGTGATTCGGTGAATGTCACTTCACAATCATTGTTGATTTATGACTTTTTTTTATACCATTGAAGACTGAGCAATTTTATCTATCGCAAATTATACAATATCTTAAATAATTTAAACCTCGAGATGATGCTACATTCTTTAAGGATGTTATATGGTCCCTTACGAAATTACATTGACTAGGATTATCCTTTCTAGTAATGTTGATTTGTTTTCCTCTATATGATTTTTTTCTTAATTTTTTTTCCCTTCGATAAATTCTTGCTTCGAAGATCGAATCATATCTCTTCTTCTGTGTGTTGGTAAAATATCAGCTTATGTGATGGAAAAAATGTTTGCTTCTCTTGCATCTAACCTAATACATACGTACACTTCCATTGTATATATTTAGAACTATGTGTCATATACATCACATAAGTATAACCAAATTCTAAACTTATCTCATATTCTTTTTAAGACTTAAGTTCAAAGGATAACTATAACTTAATAATATTACTGGACAAATGTCGGGCATTGCACGACATACAGCTTCTAGTATATATATATATATAAACTAGTGTTGGTATACTGCACTTTGTGCAGTCCTTACCCGAATCAAACCAGCTAGAACTGAAAAATCTAAATGGGCACACTATTTGGAATATAATGTACAAAGATAATTCATTAAATGCTTGCTAAGTCTGTCCAATTTAGCAACTTCTAACAAAGTATGCTCTTAAAGAATCACATAAGATAGCTTCTTTTAACATTGTTTTTTCATAAACAACTTCATTCATTATAGAAACAATCGTTTCATCATATAAGAAGAAAATAATGTTTTCATCCTATGAATACAATGTTAGTAATTTCATTTTCCAATTTTCTCCATTCACAAGGTGGGACAATTTCATAGATTTCCTGACACCCAGAAATTCCAAAAGGTTGAAAACTTTTTCAAACAATGGGTCAAATTTGCAAATGTTCACTGCATTAGAGCAGTCAGTACCTATAACTTGTGAAGTTGATATGAGCATATGATACTCAAAATCCTTTTGCAGCTTTAAACTTATGTGTCGTACATTTGTATCCCAAAGAATCTTTTCCAGCCACATCCTAATTTAAGGCAAAGAGCAAGATGGTAGCATGTAAGAAGAAGTATTCTATAAGAAACACTGATCATCAGAAAATCCAAGGTTTGTACTTCATTTGGAGGGTGAGAAGAAATCGAGAAAATATTTACTGCAAAAAAGAGAAACTGTTTAAGTATTATTGTCAAAAGCTGACAGAGAAGCATTATGCCTTTCCATTGAGATAATGATTGTCACTTGGCAATCCTAATGCCAAAACCACTGCAGCCTTAATATTTTTACCTTATTTATAGGCTTAAAAGATTGTAAGGGTTTTTGTAATTTTTTTTTACTTCAACTTTAAGTATCTATAAACTAAGAACATTCATCTCTTAAAATCTAGTGAACCTAGTATGTGACTACATTTTTATAATTATTTCACTAAAGAAACTTCACATATTGCAAATGTTATGGAAAATGAATTTCATTTTTCAATCCTTACGCAGCTGGATGAACTATATATTTTCTCTATCCTCGGACTTTAGCATTATAACTCATAAATCAGAACCACTCTATTGTAAGGAATGCAAAACTTACTATTTTTGCTGGAATGTTAGGATAAAAAATGCAGTGTTAGATCTTCATTCACAAATGATTCACATTCTTCTTTAACACTAATGTTTGAATTCATGCTTGACATATACATTCGTAAAACATGAATAATGATGCAATGATAATAGCACCAAAAAAACGTTTTTTTTTCCTCATTTCCACACAACTGGCGTAGATCTAAATAACTTTTAACTCAACAGAAAAGGCCATTGTACTGTTTTTCAATTTGGAAAGAGGTGTACCCTCCTTTCTATAGCATTTGAATCCCCTAAGTGAACCCCAAAGCATGCGAATGTAATCAATAACAAATAAACAAACTGCCAAACAATGATGGCATTTTTTTCCTTTGCAAAAGATTCTGATCAACCAAGAGGTAACAATAAGACCATAATAACAAAAAGAAAGTACAACATCTCACCCAGATGTCTGCTCAAATTGGTGAGAATTTGAGTAGTGGTTTTGAATGGTGAAAACTCCCAAATGGAAGCAACTGGGAAAGAGAGAGTGATAAGGAATGAGTAAGTTGAGAAAAAAGTTTGACCATTGCTATGGTCATGTTAAACTCTATTTCACTTAAACAATTTCAACCTCTCAATGAACCTCTAAGACATTTCAAAGAATAGAGTGAAGAAGACAACCGAACTCGAGTAGTGCTAAAACTGTGTTAAAGGTAATAGGATATGTTGTTATAGATTGAAGTTCTACTTGTTTCCTCAAAGTTGATATTACTATAATTCACTTCATTTCTACTTTTATCAGTTTAGAAAAAAATCAACCCTCAATTCTTTATAATTAACACCCAAAGAAGTAGGTAAACTTTTTTATCTAGGGCCTGTTCTTTTTGGGTGTTTTGAAAACAATTTTGAAAACAAGTTTTGGAAAATAGTTTTATAATGTAAAAAGTGTATTGAAAATGTAAAAAGTATATGCTGAATAGTAAAAAATTGTATTAAAAATGATGAAATATGATTAAAATATATTAAATTTACTGTTGAAACCAAAACCGTTTTCAAAACGAAACAAAAAGAACAGGCCCCTAGACATTTACAACAGCAACAACAACTTGCACTCCAAATTTCCTTACTTTATCCCCACCAATATTCACACTACATTCATAGCTGGTAAGGGAGATTTTCAGTATTGAGAAGTTATTTAGAAGTAAAAATCATTTAAACTATACATAAGGAAAATGATAGAAGATCACTCATTACACAGTGGAGAACAACAAAGTGAATAGCCATTATAATGTGTCACATTGTATTGTATTCAAAATTTCGTAAATTCTTTTTCGATAAAGACCTTATGGTAAAATTTAAGGTTTTGCAGCTAAAACATGCACAAACTTCGGCATTAATTTTCAGAAGGAAGTTGGTGTATGAAACTCAACATCATTATAGAGTGAAACTTAACAGATAATTTGAACTAATCATCGAACAAAATAATAGAAATAAGAAGAGCAAGGTTTCACAACCTTGTAGTTTCTAGTAATGTATCGTCAAGTGTACATGTAATAAGACAATAAATTTGCAGATTGTCAATTCCATGAGTATATTAGAATAAGTTGAAATAAAATCTCACAAATTCTTTTGAAATGGACCTCAAATAAAACCATGATAAACTAAACCAAGAGAAATAATAGAGCATTTGTGAACCCCCGTAAAATTTTAATATTTTTAATATTCACCTCAAAAATATATTAATTATTTTATAATAATTTCCTTTAAAAGAATTTTTGTTTCAAATTATTTCCTTAAGAAAATTTTATAAAAGTCCTTGAATCTTTTATTTCAAAGAATTTCTTTATTTTCAAATCTTTTATTATGTGGATTAATTGATAACTTTAATTCCAAATACATGTTATAATATTTGGTTAAGAATAGTATGATTTAAGAATTTACGGAATTTTCGGAAATAGGAATTAAGAGATGAGAAACTTAGAAAAATAAATGGAAAATAGCATAGATCGATTTTTCCCACTTCTAGGTCGGGTAAAACCGATTTATTTCGGATAGAATTTAGTAAAATGGTTTTAACCGTTTGGAAGAGGGGAAAACCGATTGGACAATCGGTTTTACCCACTTCCAATCGGGTAAAACCGATTGGCTATTGGATAAGGATGCACAGATCAATTTTAACCGATTCCTTATAGATAAGATTTGGTAATTCGGTTTTGACTTTTTAACCAATCGGTAAAACCGATTGGATAAATATTAAAAAATGTTTCACCACCTCCAGGATAGGTTTTAACCGATTATAGGGCGGGTAAAACTGATTTACAATCGGTTGACCGATTCTCCAATCGGGAAAAACAGATTCGTGACAGAAAAATAAAAATAAAGACTTGTTTATCAAGTTACGAAATTTGGGATATTTGCACCCCTAGTCCTTTGTCCTATATGACCTTCACCCCTATAAATACCCCTCATTTTCCTTCCTAAGAATTCATTTGAGCCATTTTATGTCAAAATTTTGCTAAAATTTCTCTAAACACAAAACTGGGAAGAAAGCTTGGAAGGAGAAGAAGGAACAAGATTTGGATGTGGAAACTTCAATATAATCTGAAGGAAATCATCTAGGAAGCAATAGGAATCAAAAGAGGTAAGAAATTATGTTAGAAAATGAGGTTATAATGTAAGAATATGAATTCTTAGAGTTTTTACTATTTTCGTAGGTTTTAATTTGTTCTTGACATTTTGGACATTAGAAAAATATTTAGTAATGTTAAAAATGTTCTAGGAGTACTGTAAAAATGATTTTTTCCAAAAAGAATTGAAGAAAAATGGATCTAAATGCACTTTTTTTGAAAAACCCGAAGCTAGGATGAAGAACACAAAATCTCGGGTAGAATCGGTTTTAACCGATCTAAAATCAGGGAAAACCGATCCAGAGAAAATTTTTAATCAGTTTTAACCAATTTATTATCGGGTAAAACCGATTATAAATAGGAAAAATGATTTTTCTGCAATTTTTATTTTTTTTAGTTATTTTGTTATAAATTCTTCTATAAATATTTGTTAAAATTATTTTAATGAATATTTTATGGATTTTATACCTATATTTTCTTAAGTACTAGTTTTCATGATTTATATCTATTTTTGAACTATTTATAAAATAAAATAAAAATAATGGTTAAAGATCCTTTAATTTTAGTTTTGCGGCAAAGTACTTATATTTTCTTTAAAATTATAACTATTATGTTCTTAATGTTATTTTTTCAATAGATAATTTCTAGAATACTTAAATCCTAGAAATACATGTTTGAAATAGGAAAATAGGTAAAATTACCATTATACCCTTATTAGTTAAAATTTTGGAATAAGTTAGAAAATAGAATTCTATTCGTTAGAAATTAGGTTCTATTAATTAGAAATAGTACTAAATTGCTAGAACCTGAAATATATGCAGATCCGTTAGATAGCCAGTACATGATCTTAGATCTTCGGACCGAGGTGAGTTTATCACAGAAAATGGATACTATTTTTAATGCAATTAATAATTGAACTGCACTGAATCTTGTTTGCGGCATGTTTTGGAATATTTGTGAAAAATGTTTGAAATGCTTTTTGTTTTAAACTGCCAATTGTGTTTACTTACCTGATGGAATACATATATGCATATTAATGTTTCAGTTGTACTTTTGTTTGTGCACTAAATCAATTGTTTGAGCATAAGTCATGTCGGATCCATTAATTGCTTTGCGATTTGATCACTCGAGCTGGCATCAGGCTTGGTTATCTGGATCATTTGCTTTCCTGATTTCAAAATCAGCCCAAAATATTGGGACCCATATCAATATAAGTTGTTGGGAGTTGGCTGACGATAATTTATATTGAGATGAGTTGATCTGTCGTTTAGCGTTCCTGTACACGCTGGCGAACACCTCTCATTCTCCGAGGTGAGCTGGTTTGTCGTTAATGTTCACATCAAATGTTGGCGATCGCCTCTCATACTCTTTATTATATTTCATTTGAGAAGAGTCAGTTTGTCGTTTAGCGTTCTTGTACACGCTAGCGAACACCTCTCATTCTCCGAGGTGAGCTGGTTTGTCGTTCATCATTCACATAGAACGATAGTAAATGCCACTTATCCTCTTTATATGTTCTTTAAATCCTGCATGAGTCATGAATGCTATCTATTAGAATATGCCTGAATTATCTGCATGGGTAATATTTATAACTCGGTAAATGTTTGCGAAAACGGTGGACTCTCACTGGGCAAGGGCTCATTCCATTTCCCTGTTTTCAAAATTTTATTATAGTTTTTTGGTACGAAGATGATTATGTTCACTAGGATTATTGGAGTTTGGAAACTTTGGATACGGTAGAAGCGGGATTGTTTAAATGGGCTCATACTCTGATAACTCATGTACTATAGAGCTATGTAAGTTTTACCTTGTTAATAAATGAAAAAAATTATTATCATGTTCTGCCAGTTCTAAGTCCTAATGCGAACCAGGCAGACATTCGGTGAAGCCAACCCCTTGTATGCGGGGCGGTGGATCTGGGGTGTCGCAGCATTCCTCTCACCATCACTCATCCACCACTAAATCAAACACTGCCCCAACTTACATTGTAAATGCTTCACTTATGCACACCATTGTTACCAAACACTGCAATTAAAATTTTTAAGTTATGGAGCCAAAATTTGTACCTGAATAAGAATTGGCTAAAAGATAGCTTAATAGTAGAGGCATGAGTCCATCTTTCAATTTATGTCAATTTGAAGCATTTTTCATTTCCAGTGAAGATTCCTTTTCACATCTGCATTAAATTTGCATCGAAACTGCAAAAAATAACAAATTAAATCGGTAGTGGGAGTTTTCATCCAGATAACCCAAGCCCAAACAAATTAAACACACAAAATCCAAGTCATCGACCATATGTTATCCTCTACAAATTTTTGGAGCCCTCGAAAGATTAAAATTTTAACCTTCACTTCTATAGTCAGAGATGACAAAAAATCCAATAGGACACTTCTTTATTCAAGCAGTCCAACATGACATTTTGAATTTTGAATCTTAAAGCATGAATTTTTGACATTTTCCAGCAATTGATGTTTGCATTTATAATTAAAGGGGAAATAATTATGGCTTCAATGATCAAAGTTTTGAAGACCAAAGACAGTGATAGACTAAATGGAGATAGAAGTGTTGCTATTCATTCACATTGTGTATGAAGAAGCAGTATTCAGAAAAGGGGAAAAAGAATTTACTCTAGCATTATATGACTTGCAGTCTTGTATGTATTTAATGACATAGAAACACTCAGACAAAAAAATAAACGGTTGGCATGCAACCAAAAATAAAAAGTAGTTGAACAAAAGGAGAAAATGGTGGGAAAAAATAGAGTAATGAAAGGTACCAGAGGTGCTAAAGCAGCCAAAGAAGAAGGTGATTTATTGATAGTAAACGAAGAAACAAAAAATAGTTCAAAATGCCATGGTAGAAGAAACTTACAGGTAGAAAACAATAAGCAGGAGGCACAACTGATTGGAAAGAAGAACTACCCTCGATTGGAATAAGCTTGAGAGTAATAGCCCTTGCGGTTGGTGGAAGAATGGACAGAAATACGGGTTGAAATATTTTGCCTTAAACGGAAGAGAAATAGTTGCTCTGAAGTAGGGAGGAGAAAAGAGAGGCGAACAAAATTGACAGGAAGAAGCAGTGGTGAGAGAAAATGTAAGACCTTAAGCTGTGGTGGAAGAATTGACAAATGATGCGTGTCAATTTCATTACCTTATACTGAACACTTACCTGTGATCGATTGAAAACTCCCTCTTATATATACATATATATATATATATATATATATATTATTGGAAAGCCTTAGGTGTGACAAAAGTTACAAAATCGCTTCCCCCAACCCCCACCCCCATCCCCACCCTCACCCTTTCTCTTTTTCTATTTGAAAATTTTCCTCTCCTCATTTTCTCTAGAAACTCGCTCCATGTTCTCTCTCATCCTCCTTCAATGGAGGATAGGATAGGGTTAATAGTAATAGCTTTTTACATTTTCTGTTGTAACTTTTCCTACTAAGTAAGATTTAGTCTTTCTTTACAAAAGTATTTTTCTATCTTTATGAGAGTATTTTGTCTTTTTAGAAAAACGATCGACTACGACAAATAAGGAGTCATTACCTCTTTGCGTCCTTGGGAGACCTAGAATAAAATCCATTGAAATGTCAGTCCAAGGTAAAGAAGGAATAGGTAAAGGCGTGTAAAGTCCATGAGGTTTAGATGTAGATTTAGCTTTTAAACAATTAATGCAACGAGTGCAAATATGTTGTACATCTTTTCGCATATGAGGCCAATAAAAATGTTCCTGTAACACATCAAGTGTCTTATGTACACCAAAATGACCCATAAGTCCCCCATTGTGAGCTTCACGAACCAGTAATTCCCTAGTAGAACTACGAGGGATGCATAACCTATGTTCCCTAAACAAGAAACCATCATGTCTATAGTACTTATGGAATGCACCGGATTCACATGCTTTATATAAAGTAGCAAAATCATTATCAGAAGCATACAAATCCTTTAGATATGCAAATCCTAACAAAGAATGATCTAAAATTGCCAGAATTTCATACCTGCGAGATAGAGCGTCAGCAACCAAATTATCTTTCCCTTTCTTATATTTAATAATGTAAGGAAAAGTTTCAATAAAATTAACCCATTTAGCATGACGTCTATTTAACTTACTCTGTCCCTTTAAGTGTTTAAGGGACTCGTGATCACTATGAACAACAAATTCCTTGGCCATTAAATAATGTGACCAAGTTTCGAACGCACGGACCACTGCATAGAGCTCCTTATCGTAAGTTGGATAATTCAAGGCAGCTCCCTTCAACTTCTCACTGAAATAGGCGATTGGCTTGCCTTCCTGCATTAAAACTGCGCCAATTCCTATACCTGATGCATCACACATTAGTTCAAAGACTTTATCAAAATCAGGTAATGCTAAAACAGGTGCATGAGTGAGATCATGCTTAAGAACCGTAAAGGCGTTTTCCTGAGCTTGCCCCCACACGAACGGAACATTCTTCTTGCACAAATCGTTCAGAGGTGCTGCTTTGGTGGAAAAGTCCTTCACAAACCGTCGGTAAAATCCAGCCAAACCATGGAAAGACCTTACCTGTGCGGCCGAGGTTGGTGTAGGCCACTCCCTAATGGTTTTCACCTTGGCGTCGTCAACTTTGACACCAGCTTTAGAGACCACAAAATCGAGAAACACAACTTCCTCAACACAGAAAGTACATTTCTTCACATTGGCATACAATTTATTAGCACGTAATTCAATTAATACCAAGCGAATATGTTCTAGATGCGATTTCATGTCTCTGGAATGGATCAAGATATCATCAAAATAAACCACAACAAATTTCCCTATGAACTTTCTAAGCACACGATTCATTAATCGCATAAAAGTACTAGGTGCATTTGTTAGGCCGAAGGGCATTACTAACCACTCATACAAACCAAATTTAGTTTTAAAAGCAGTTTTCCATTCATCCCCCTCCCTCATGCGAATTTGATGATAGCCCTGTGTAAGATCTATTTTAGTGTAAATCGTTGAGCCATACAAGTCCTCTAACATGTCATCAAGCCTAGGGATAACATGCATATACTTGATTGTTATCTTATTAACAGCTCTACAATCAACACACATTCTCCATGTACCATCTTTCTTAGGGACAAGAATTACAGGTACCGCACAAGGACTAAGTGATTCCCTTACCTGACCGTTAGCCAAAAGCTTGTCGATCTGCTTCTGCAATTCCTTTGTTTCCTCTGGATTTTCTTTGTAGGCAGGTCAATTTGGAATAGATGCCAGGTATGAAGTCGATTTGATGTTCAATCCCACGCAGAGGCGGCAATCCCTCGAGGGATATCTTCAGGGTTAGCACAAGAATCTTTACATACTAAAACTATTACACAACCTTTGTTACCTAACACCTGTCCTATCTCCCCCACTGTAGCGAAAAAGCTACTTCTAACTTCTTCCTGATTAGGCTTATCAGAGTTCGCGTTACTACCCATTACAATTTCTTTCCCTTTCCCCTTATCTAGGCGCTTTCTAGCTTCCCATTTCGCGAGGGCGTCCTTCATGCGGATTGCTTCTGAACGCACTTCATTAGGTGGCATGGGTAGGAACGTGTGGATCTTGCCCTCCTGGCAGACCGAGTAAGTGTTGGCGACTCCATCATGTGTTGCCTTCAGTCAAAAAGCCATTGGCGTCCGAGCAGAATGTGACAAGCCTCCATTGGCAGAACATCACATAAAACAGTGGATTCGAACTTCCCGATAGCATATGGTACGCTTACCTGCTTGGTGACTCTGTAGCCATCTGAGCTGTCGAGCCATTGGCGCCGATAAGGACGTGGATGATTGAGTATGGGGAGCTTCAGCTTGTCGACTAGATATTCGCTGGCCACATTTGTGCAACTCCCTCCATCAATGATCAGAACACACAACTTCCCATTGACCTTAGTCCTGGCGTGAAAGATGTTTGTCCGTTGAGACGTATCCTGGACAGCAGCTGTAGTCAAGGTGCGAGTAACCAAGTTCTGATTAGGATCTTCTTCGATGAACTCAAATTGCTCAACCGGTGCAGACGTAGTGCTGTCAGTTAACTCCAACAAGGGGTCAACAGTTTGATCTTCTTCATCCTCTTAGGAAATGTACTCACCATCTTGCCCCAATAAGACCTTCCGGATGTTAGGACAATCGCGCATGTAGTGACCACGGCCTGAGCATTTGTGGCAAGTGACATTGCTAATGGATTGCCGAGGTGTTGATGGCGTTCTGGATTGGGATGAAGACGGGGTGGTGGCGGGGACGATAGCCTTCCGTTCTAATGTAAACGGCTTCTTAGCGGGTGGCGAGTAAACCGGATTCTTTCTCCAAGCCGGTGGGGCGCTGGTAGGCGTCCGGACGGGTGGAACTGTCTTCAGGTATTCCTTCATGACCCGAGCTTTGTGCAACATGTCCGTCAAAGTTGTTGCATTCTGAAGTTCAACGGCTAAAGCTATACCCCTGTTTAGGCCATTAAGAAAACGAGCCATCGAAGCAGCCTCATCTTCCTGTACATTTGCCCTAATTTTGGCAATCTCTAACTTTCTATAATATGCGTCTACAGATAAAGATCCTTGTACAAGAGTATGTAATTTCCTATACAATTCTCTAAAATAATAATCAGGAACAAAAGTTCTACGCATAGCAGTAGTCAAATCAAACCAAGTTAGAGGCGGAGCACGGGCCCGCATGGGACGCGTATTCCTTTGTTGGTCCATCTCTTGATTCCACCAGACCAGGGCATAGTCCGTGAAATGTACCACCACGAGTGGGACCTTCTTGTGTTCTAGGATCGCATGAAGCTCGAAGATGCGCTCCATCTTCATCTCCCAGTCTAGGTAATCCTCCGGATTCGTACCGCTGGCGAAGGGTGGAACAGTCGTTTTGCATTGACTGAGACCCTCGAAAGGCTTGGCAGCAGCATTGTTATCATTGGTAGGGGTGTCCTCCTCTGATTCCGTACGCCGTTGTTCCCGTTCGGCCCACAAGTCAGCAACCTCCTCCGTGAGGGTAGCAAATCGCGCAGAGAGTTGCGCTATCGTAGCCAGTATTTGCTCACTCCCCAAAGGGGCAGAAGCACCTCCTGACATCGGTTATAGGCGAAAATCTGTCTGCTAAGAACAAGGAAAAATGAGTAATAACCTTACCCCCTTGTCCCCCAAGTGTATCCCACCTAACAGCTACACATAAACCAGTGTTTCACTCTAGGGTGGCGCCCTTATAGTATGTTCACTCAAGCCTTTTTCCACTATACCTCCCGGTATTGACAAATGTATAAGGCAAATAGTAACTCACACACAGCAATGATACTTAAGGAAAAAGCACAAATTTTTGAAAAATAGATACTTGGTTCTATTTTGATGTTGAAAAATCTTTTCGCAAACGATATTTGTAATATAGTTCAGATAAGAGGTACACAACAAGGAAATTTCGGGGTGAAGCCCTCAAATTTCAGAAAAGATGGGTGTGCACGATGACAAAATCCAACCTATAATTCAAGAGTAAACGTTCAGGTCGCTTGAAAAGATACAACTAGTGGTTGAAAGCAGGGCAGTTCAAGAATTGAACAGAATCAAGAAATAAGCAGAGTTGAACAACTTTAAGAAAGTCCTAAAACTAACTAAAGAAGAGATCACCAACCCAATAGGTAATCAAAGAAACCAATCCCAGCAAATTATCAATTCTTTCAATATGCAGATAACCCAATTATGAATTTTGAAAAACCCCCAAGTGGCGGAAAAATTTCTCAGAAGTCCAGTGTAGTGCTGTGGGGAGTAGCGTCGGTAATCGAACACTATCAACTTTGCATGTACGCTGAACAAGAAAAAGATTCCCAATGAAGGACAGAGTCCTCTTTGGCCGAAGGGTAGTGCTGTGGGGAGTAGTGTCGATAATCGAACACTATCAACTTTGCAAGTACACCTCAAGCCGTAGAGAAAACAATCCTTACTCAATAGGTGCCACAAAAAAGACCAATTTGCGATTTTTAAGAAAAAGCCCCAGGGTTAGCAAAGTTTAATTTTGACTCACTAACCAATTCCCAGAGATAATTTCAGCAGCACAAGGACACAAAATCAAGAATTCAATATATTTTCAAGAATTCAAAACAAGGTATCCGAAACTAGTGCATGCAAATCACAATGTGCAGATAAGGTGAGCTGCTTAACATCAGCCGCAAAAACTCAGCAACTTTAACAAAATCAGCACAAGAGGGGTAGAAAACAGTTGCAAAAACCCAGCAATTTAGATGCAAAAACAGCAGCACTAAAGTGTCTCTCAAACCCTAGTGTCGCAAAGCAAAGGCGACTAAAAGATTCAACAAAAACCGAAACCCTAGCTAAGCCCAAAAATCCGAACCCAATTTTATTTCTAAAGTCCAAACTTAATTGTGAAATTGCAGCAAGGGATATGCGATTTTTAAGTTTAAGAAAAACAGCCGCAAAACAGTACAAGCTTTTCGCAAAAAGAAGGTAAATTTAAAACCCTAAGTTGCGTTTTTCAGTACTTTAAAATTTGGTTTTAATTTTTCTAGGGAATTTTGATTTTAAGATAGGGTAAAACAGTACCAAAAACTGAAATTCAAAGCTTGAAAGAAAAAAAATTTCCTCCAAGAAGATGCGTTCTAATTCCAAGAATTTCAAGACAAGCAAGACTAACAAGGAAAAGAAAACACCTGATAAAGATTTGGTTGGGTTACTTCAACCTTCTCCAGCCACGAAACCAGCCCAAGCAGCTCTGATACCAATTGATGTAGACCAAGGTACACATGCGGATGAATTGCCAAGGAAAGTCTGATTAAGTGGCGTAGCTCGTATAGACTCTTTACTTACCCGAAATCCAGATAACAAAAATAAACTAACCTAAGCTAATTTACTTAAGAATTCGAACCAAGTAAGAAAGAGTTGAAACATACGATCTTAATTAGGTAGAGCAATTAACCTAATTAAGCTAAGTTTCATGCAATATATAAATTACAACATGCAAAATACATAAAGCAATAAAGGGAGAGTACTCAGACTAATAGTTTTAAGATCTGAATACTTATTTTATTATGGAGTTTCGGTTGCCTATTTATAGGCAAAGAGCAGCCGAAAATTATACCTAAAAGAAGTAGGAAAAGAATTAGAATTTGGAAACCAATCAAGAGATTGATTTCCTTTACAATACCAAAACCTGAAAGAAGTGGGTAATGGTAAAAGAAAAGGAAATTTCGGTCACCTTTAATCTTAGTGGCAGCCGAAAATTACAAGTTAAAAACAAGAAGGAAAAGGAATAAAAATCCTACTCCAAAAAGGAGATCAAGAAGGGATCCTTTTTGGAAACTAATAAACTAAGGGCAAAATAGGGAACATGCACAAACCCTTATTTTCCCCCAAACCCTAACCCTTAATTTTGCAACCCTAATGGACTAGGCCTTGCGTGTGGGCTTCTTTGGTGGGCTGGCCGAATGGATGATGTGGAATGGACTCCATGGATTGGGTCGCCCCAATTGGTGATGGCGCATGATGGAATGGTGTATGGAGCTTCCGGAATCTTCTGGAACCTCCCGGAATCATTTCGGAATCAAGATTTTCAAGATTCTTCAAGATTCTGCAAAATATGAAATTCAAGATTTTCAAGAAAATCAAGAACTTCAAGAAATGTCTCTTTAAAGTCCAAGAACCTTCCGGTGTCTTCAAGAACTTCAAGAAACAGCCTTCTCTTCATTGTGGAATGGGGAATTGCGCCTCTTCTTCAAAATTGTAAGGAGAGTTACAATTTGAACCTTTCCGGCTTTGTTCTCCAAGGCGTTGGCTTCTACTATCACTTGAGCATCCTGTTGGCAAGCTTGTACAAGGTTGTTGAGAGTCTCTTGCACCTTCTTTGCTCTGCTTCTGGTCATTGGCCCAATGATATCTACAAGTGGATCCCTTTGATATGGACTTGGATCCTGAAGCATTGTTGGGCCTCGGTGTAGAACCCGAACCTCCTCAGCTTCTCTGGACTCACTTGTCTGTGGACTTGTCGATGGACTTGGGATGCCCTTATCACAATGCCTATAAACTTAACACTACAAGAAAAGTGACCTTTTGCGACATTTTTACATGCGACATTACGTTAAGTGTCATGAATATACTACACTTATGTATTTGTGACGTATGTTTGCGACATAATTGCTTCAATTAATTGTTGTGTTACAAGTTTGTGACATAGATGCAACACTTAATTTTTTGTCTTTAAATTGCGACAATGTTTTCGCGACACTTCAATAAAATGTCGAAATTAAATGACACAATTATAATTGTGCTGCATAATTGCGGCATAATTGCATCATATTGTATGCATGTCACAAATCAGCGGCATAATTTGCGTCATGCTAAATTAATGACTTTAATTTGCGGCAAAAGATATACTACAATATCATAAGTGCCATAAATTAGCCAAAAAAAGATAATTGTGACACAAAATTGTTTCACACTACAAGTGTGTTGCAATTTTAAGGTTTTCATTTTTTTTTTTGCATCCATACAACAAGTGATGGTTACCTTTGTTTCACTTCTAGATCAAAATCAAAATAATGCATCACTGTAAATAGTTCATTGTGCCTTGTGCCATCCATGAGAAATGTCTGTTGATTGCTTTCACCTGCTTCCCCAAAAATACGTGCCAACTTGAATTACGCAACCTTCAGGCCCATTATTTCAATTCTTCAACAGAATATTAGCACACACAAGTTTGCTAAAATGTTAGATCCTTAAGAAAGTACCAAAAGTTATTGAGAAATTATATGACACCATAAGAAAATAATTTTTCCAATTTTTGCAATTTCAATATAGTCACGGAACATTCAAATATAATCAATTTACAATTTTCATCATTGAGAACATATTGATATGCATGAACAATTTATACACCAAAGGTAATGACGAGATAGTATACAATTGATAGATGCACAATCCACAACCATCGTCACTACCCACACCCACACCCTTTCATTAATAATTACTAGGAGGATTCAGCGGCATTGTCGCCTTTCCATTATAATACATTCACATAATCAGTGAATTGATATGGTGAATGTAAATGAGCAGCACATCAAATTAATTAATTAGAAAAAGGAAAGTATATATATATATATACATATATATAATAGGACACAAATTTAATAGATATATAATAGTAGTCCTGATTCGTAGAAATCTCAAGCACACGGCCACAATTATTCAAGCGCCCCAGGTGCAATTTGCACAAATGACAAGCAAATTGAAAGATTATTCTAGTAAGAAATGTAGGAGTTAGAATTGTATTAATTAATAGTAAAAAAGTGGCTCTGATTAGTTAACTCTTGCAGGATTTCCTGGTCTAATTGAGGACGCCCATTTTCACAGGCAAAAGCTTTTGCCTATGTGCGGGATTCTTTATGTGCCTGGTCTAATTGAGGGCACCCGAACCAGAAGTATTTGTCTGAGCCATGCACCAGTGGAATGCCCTGAACAACTGCATGTCTCTTTGTGATTTCAAGAGCCATCATTGTCAAAATAGCTTGAAGCTTTGTTCCAATGGCTAAGATGATCTGAGTTAACATTACCATGAGGTGAATTAGAGGCAGGAAAGAATGCATATGCCATCTAAATGGACACTGCACTTACAATTACAGGAACTAAGGAAGCCCAAAACAATGCTCTCCACCCTGAGATGAATTAGAAACAACTTCAAATTATCTCAAGGAAAAAAAGTAGATGCTTGGGAAACACTGGTGTGGTTTCACCAAAATGATATGTACCACTAACATTTATGAGCAAGTAAACCACAAAAGATCCCCACAACACTGGACTGCCAACATTTTGAATCAAATAATCAGCAATTATTTTATCATCCAAAGCAGTTAATGAAATAGAAATTGGTACCTCACTCCAACAGTAGTCTTGAAGTCATCCTCCAATGACCTTTTGATATACTTTTGAAAGTTAAATTTACTTCCAAGAGCTAAATGAACCCAGAAATGGAGATAATACAAATTATAGATTAAGTGTGGACAAGAGAAGAGAGGTAGTGACATCCACAAGTACTTACACTAAAAAATCTATTGCGCAGCGTCAAGTAGTCAGATTTATTAACCGACCGAAAAAACTGTCTAAAAAGCAACCCTGAGAGCAAACATTTACTATGAACAAGTACTTGCTAGTTTATCAATTAGATTCCTGGTAAGGAGAAATGTTGATTGACAATATCAAAGAAGGTGGGTATCCTGGTCCAGAAACTTGTGTGTGCTCTTACAAAAGAAGTTGCATGAGTAAGCCTAAATCTTGAAGGATCTACGAAAGGAAATCAAATTGAAACAGGATGGACATTGTTATTATTTTGTTTTCAACATCATATCATATTTGTGACAGAAAAGATTAAAACTTGCTAAAACACAAGAAAATTTTGGGCAATCCTCAAGTAACCTTTGTAACCAAGATCAAATATGTATCAGATTTAGCCATTAGATTACTTCAAATGATCAGAAAACAAATAAATGCAATGCCTAAACTAAATTTTAAGTCAAAATTCAGAAGTCCAAAGTAAAAGTAGAAAGGGGATAACATCATGTTCAAAACCAATTATCTCTACATCATGATACCCTCTCAAAATGCTAAATCAGACTTCTGCAGCAAAGTCAAATGCAAAGAAAAGAGAACCAATTTTACAACATTTTCTTCACCAAGAAATTAGCTTTGAGAATTAGAGAAATGTGAACAAAGAATCTCTGTGCTTCTCCAAAAATATATAAACTATTTCATCTCAATCAATAAATTCTTTTTCTTTACAAGTAAAACAACTTAATTGCACCAATAGAAACAAGCAACTCATAGAAAAAACAGAGGAAAAAACACGACTTACATGGGGTGAGGCCGAAATACAACTGATAAACTGATGTTGCTCTATCCCTTTTAATGTAGCACTAAATTGAAGACTCGCAAAGCCCGGGCTGGTTGAGAAAACATATATAGCAAAGCTAAGAACAAATTTGACTCATTACACCAGCAATTCAGGATGAACTGAAAAATACATGTTTCAGTGAAATAGGGAAGGTGAGCCTGCCCCATTCCTCCAGAGTCTTCAGTCTTCTTGATATCTTCCCAACCTAGCTCTTGAACGACATTTTTTAAGGATCATAAAAACCAAAACCTAAATGAAAAATTAAATGATCCCTTCTTTCAGTTTATTATCCATCTATATAGATCTGGGCTAATAGACATTGAAGACAGGAACCATCCTTGATTCAGAAAAAAAAGGGGCAATCAAACTTTGCTACTCTGAGTCATCTTTTGAATATTATCCTACTGTTCAATAATAGAAGAATCCTCGCGATCGAAAGTCTTGACATCAGAGGCGGATTTACACTGGGGGCATGTGCCCCCAGTGGTCCCCGCGCTCCTTGTGTATATTTAATATAATTTTCTTTAAAAATTTAGTAAACTAACTTAACGTGCCCCACTATTTTTTTAAATTATTAATTAAACATAAGTAATACATAACACATAGCTACTTGTATTAAGGTTATGGTTAATTTTTTCCCTAAAGTACTATTAAGATTTAAAACACATAGTCAAGCTGTATTAAGATTATTTTATTTATTTATTTTTTTTGAGTATTAGTAATATTGATATTCATTAAAACTAAAATTACATTCAAAGTGAAAATATAAACTGAACAATTTTTAAATTTTTTTTTTATTATTCCGACACTGTTTGACATCAGAATCAGCATTATGCTTAGAAAGGAACTAGGAGTGAAACTTCCATCTATGACAGTTTATCATTGCTAAGTGGCCTGACAACAAATATTATATCCAACACACATAATTACAGGTCTCACTGGCGCTACAAATCTGATAAATACAGAGAAAGTTATGGTCTTTAGAGTTCTGAGAAATCAACCAATTGCAGCACACAAAAAATATGTAAGGAAGTTAGCAAACTAGGGCAGATGAAAGTCCAGCAAGCAAGAGATGGAAAAAGAGGGATGGGAGAACATTGAACTTGCATTATACAATGAGGACAAACCACTAAGCCATATCTGATTTTCAAAGCCCAAAAGGCAAATATACCTCTCGAGGTACAAAAGGCATATCTGATTTTCAAAGCCCAAACAAAATTCAATAAGTGGATTGTATGTACCTCAGCTCAACCAACTTCAACCTAGCTCAGGCAATGCCTGCTATATACTTCAGCTCTTTTTGAGCTGGCACAAGGATTTGAGACAAGGGACTGCTCATCTCATCAGCTAAATGTTTGCTGTAGTTGCACTACTGATTAACAGTTATACAACCATCAAAATGCTACTCACTAGGTGGATATGGAAATGGAATCAGAAAACGAAACAAATCAGTAGACGGATACTTACAGGAGGTGGTGTCGCCAATCCATTGGCCATATCCTGCTCTCTAGCTTGAGTTCCTTTTCAGCTTCCTTTCTTCTAATTTCACTCTGGCGGAGTAAAACTACAAGTTCTTTTATTTGCTCCTTTATTTCCCTAACTTTCATTTCCTTGTCCCAAACCTGGCACCTATTAAGGCTATTATAAAAATCAAATGCATGAAGGACAAGTATCCATAGGTCCAAAAAAATTGAGCTAATGATTATGCATTATTCCTTAAAATTTACAAACAAGTCACATATCAGAATGAGAATCAAGAAGAAATTAATAGACCTCTTATGTGAGTAAATGTCCTTAACTTGAACATACATTTCTTCTCAACATTCAACATTTATTAGATACTTTTACTAATTACAAAGAGAAGAGCAAAAACAGCAATCTACTTCATATTCCAAGAAACATATATAGCACTTTCACTCATTTGATAATCAAATGACTCCATAGTTTGGAGTTCCCTTTTAAGCCCCTCACTTTTCATGGAGAATGAGTTAGTAACCTAGAATAAAGGCCCGATACATTATGTTCAAAAATAAGGAAATTAGTTTCATTTTCCAAACAAGGGATGAATTTATAAGAAAAGATATTGGTGGAGAATAAAAACTTGAGTTGCAGTTTCATCAGGAGAAGTTCCTCCTCCACGAGCACAAAGGTCTTCCTGCAAAAGCTCTAGTTGTTGTCTCATCTTCAACATCTCATTTGACATAGGATCTCTGGACCTGTCTCATCTTCAACAACCCCAAGGAAAGAAGGAAATTCAAACCAACAGGATAAAGGGCCAAAATGAAACCTTAAGTCATTTTAACACTTACCACTGGCTTATTCTGGATATTCCTTGCAGGGTTTGCATATTTCAATGTGTTAAGAGTTTCCTCAGCGTTTGTATCAGCAAGGCAAATGTAGGCTGTTGGAGAAAAAAAAGTTCAGAAAAGAAAAGCATGAAGATAAAAATATATATTGAATTGTAGTAAACAGCATAGTAAAACATGCATATCAAAGAAGATGTGAGAATACTAATTTTCTTTTACAAAGTCAAACCAAACAAGAAATAACAAATATGAAAGAGTTAGATGCCTCTAGTTGCTACTTGATATAGATTCCAGAGACCCAGTAACTAAAGAAACACCTTTCTCAATAGACCTCCCTTTTAGCCTAAAATGCTTGAAGAGTCAGGCTTAGCTACCTCCTAATCAAATTGAAAAAATTGAAGTTCCAAAAGCAGACTACAGTTCAAGTCATCTAATTGATAATAGAGCACAAGAAAAATCATTGTTTCATTACTTATAGAATAAGATTTACCAACCATAAACAGCATATACATATAGTCATTTGCTTCTTCCACAAGCTTTTGTTTACATCATAAAGATGTAAAATCATAGACATCAATGTCCTGATCCTTGTAATACCTTCTCAGAAGTTGCACAGACATACAACAGAATTATCAGATCGGTGACCTTGGAGACAAACAAGATTCTGCATATTTTAGCTTTACATACGAAATCAAAGTTTGGTTTAGGAAACAGACCTAGTTTGAATGAGACAGTAATTTGAGATTAGCTGGCCAATCAAAACCCTAACAGAAGTGCGGAATTATGTCTATTTTCAGCAGCTATAAATATGATCGGCTAGATACTTTTCTCTTCATGGTCACCTTTTCTTTTTTAAGAAGTTTAATTTCTCCTTTGCGTCCACCAAGGCTTTATGACAATCTTGGGCATCAGAGATTTCACTTATCAGTCCTCTTTTCTGCACATCCAGTAAAAGTAAATCAGCCATAGCAGGATCATTTAAGTAACGCCATTAGTGAGAACGGTAAAGGTTGTGACATTTGGGCAGAGTCTCCTCTACTTCATTTCCTCATACAGATCAAATGCTTCAAGAAAGTGACCACCACCACAAAGCCCCGTGATAAGAACATTGTAAGAAAAAGTGTCAAGCACATATGTACTCCCAAAACATGATAAGGAACAGTGTCAGGCATATATGTACAATCCTAAATACAATTCATCACAACACAAAATGGACAGCATTCTCCCAATTCCATCTTAATCATGCGATTCACATCTTTTCACTTTTGTCATTTAATGTTAATATTGTCCTTTATGTTCTCTTTCCATATCCTCACCTCATCCATAACATATATTTGGGGCAGACAACTAAGCCAAATACATTTCTATTCCATAATTTTTGTGAAGAAACTTTCTATCACAAATGCAAACAAATTTACAACTACTTTCCAAGTGCAGACTATCAGTTTCTGTTCTAGTTAAGCATGTTCAGTGAAAAAATTAGCACTAAAATTGTTCCCTGCTTCCTGTTTTACCAAATCTTATTCCATAGATTCAGAAAGAAACTAAAGCCAACTCCACATATAACATGATCAACCAAACAATAAAAGAGTAAGATTCTGAAGTTAAAAGCATGCCTTCAAGAGAATTTTAGTATAGTTAGCAGAAAGATTTCACTACTTAATTAAGTGGTCCCATAAAAGATCTAATAATCTATTATGACTAGCAATGTCAATTGAAATATCTCCAATAAACTGTTACCCAAAAGAAATGAAGCTTCACCCTCTACAAAATTAATTCTGATACCCATAATGAAAAACAAAATCAAAATAGATAAACAGTGGTTTATTTTACCCAAATTCATATTTTACATAGCCAACTGCCAAAATCGGTGGTTGTCCTTTCTATAGCAAGAAAGTAAGACATTGGCTGTTGCTTGTTCAAAATTCGAAGGCAAGGTCACATGCATCCAAGGACTTCACCAAATGTTTCCATCGACCCATCTAGGGCAAACAACATAATCAAAATCATCAGAGGTTTTCATAGATCTCGGGCATATTTCTTATGTTGATTATAAAAATTGTACCTTTGCATAGATGAATCGAGTTCTACCTTATAACACTTGACAAAAAATGAAATCACGGTCCCCAGCTCGATGGAGAGACCAATGCGATGAATGGGGCAGGAATTTTGACACAGGGATGACTCGCTTAGGGTGTTCTTTACTGCCCCCCCCCCCCCCCCCCCCCCCCTTATTTTCTTTTGAACGAAAGAGAGTGCGCAGAAGAACAGGGCAGAAATTATGTACTCCTTCCCTTTTCTTTTCTTTTCTTTTGAGCCTGATAGAGGGAGGAGAAGTGAAGAATAGGGCAGAATCTTCCCATTGTTTCTTTTCTTTGAGCGAGAGAGAGGAGGAGAAGTGAAAAATATGACATAATTTTCTTATCGAGGGAGAGAGAGTGAGGAGAAATGGGTGAATGTGGCAGAATTTGAGTGTTTTTTCCTCCGCATATTTCACAAAATAATACCGCCAATTTTTCCCGCCCAATTTTTCCATCAACGGCAACTGTTAAAATTCTTTTTTTTTTTTCTTCTTTTTTTTTGTGAGCTCTTTTATCTTTAGTTTGAGTTTTTGAATGAAGATTTTCAATTCATATGCAGAGAACACTTCCATTTTATTTTGTCATTGAAAATTTAGATTATTTGAATAGATTATAATAAAATAGGGATTTTCTTTTATAAAATAAAAAAAATGATTATTTAGTTTATACTTTTGAAATTAAAATTATTTTTAAGAAAGTAATATATATACTTTGAAAAGATTATTGTAAAAGTATCACTTATAAGTGTAACTTAAAATTGTTTCTTTTAGCATTTAATCTTATACTTTTGAAATGAAAGTTTATTCTAAAAAGTTTCAATAATAATTTTAATTCTAAAAAATTACTTCTGATAATTAAACTGATAATTTTTAAACGAAGAGTTTATTTAATTTAAAAATTATCATTTATACTTTTAATGTAAAAGTGTTACTTTTTATAATTAAACTTATATTTTCAAAAATAAGAATTTATTTTAGAAACTACCAATTGTACTTTTGAATCTAATAGTGTTATTTTTTAGAATTAAACTTATACTTTTAAAATGAAGAGTATTTCAAAAGTATCACTTATAACTTTAATTGATCCTAAACGAGTTATTTCAAAGAATTAAATTTATACTTTTGAGTGAAGGAGTTTATTTTACAAAGTATCACTTATACTTTTGAATCTAAAAGTGTTACTTTCGAGAAATAAACAACATTTGAAATGAAAAGTTATTTTAAAAAGTATCACTTATACTTTTGAAGAAAAAAAAATTTACATTGGACAATTAATATACTTTCGAATATGAAGAGTTTATTTTAAAAGGCAACACTTATAACTTTGATCATAGACAAGGTAATTTTGATAATATACTTATACTTTTGAAACTAAGAGATTATTTTAGAATGTATCACTTATACTTTTGAATCTAAAATATTACTTTTGACAATTAAACTTATACTTTTGAACCTAAAGTATTACTTTTGACAATTAAACTTATACTTTTGAACTTAAAGTAGTACTTTGACAATTAAACTTATACTTTTAAAATCATAATTTTCCTTTAAAAAGTATCACTTATAATTTTGAACCTACAAATGTTACCTTTGATAATTAAACTTATACTTTTTAAATAAATAGTTTATTTTTTGAAAGTATCACTTATAACTTTGATCATAAACAAGTTACTTTTGAGAATAAAACTTATACTTTTGAAATGGAGTGTATTTTTTTAAAGTATCACTTATAACTTTAATTCGAAACAAGTTACTTTTTAGATTTAATTTTATACTTTTGAACCTAAAAGTGTTACTTTTGAGAGCTAGCCTTATACTTTTGCTTTGCTTTGAATAGTTCATGTTAAAACATACTACTTATAACGTTGATATTAACAAAGTTACTATTGAGAATCAAACTTATACTTTTGAAATGAAAAGTTTATTTTAAGAAGTATCATTTATACATTTGAATCCAAAATTGTTACTCTTGAGAACCAACGTTTTTTAAAAGGTATCGTTTAAAATTTTGAAGCTAAAATGGTTACTTTTGAAAATTAATCTTATAATATAATCAAATTACACATTATAATTAATTTGCATATTTATAATAATTGTTTTGAATACTAATTAAACATATGTGAATATATGTATATACACTATTAGTATCCATATTAATCTCATTTGTTCCCATATTTTTGTATTTAATCACATAAAACTAAGGAGTATTTCTAAATTTATAGATTTAATAAATGGTCAAAAATTGATCTGCGGTCAGGTAGGCTGATCAAAGAAAAATGCACTTACACTTATAAGGAAACATTTTCGTTTCCCGCCCTCTCGGCTCGAAAAAATTGCCGCCGAATCTTTTTTATTTTATTTTATTTCTTTGGAAGAAATAATCCCCCTCCCCCACTTTCGATGGTAACTGACCATATCTACTAAACCCTCCATATCAAAATTATTCATCTTCTTCACACGATAGAAGCCAAACTGTATCAAAATTCTTCATCTTCATCACATGGTAGATGCTAAACCTAGGTCGCAAAGAGTGCAAAAAACAGAGGTCGCGTAGTTTGTTTTCTAATGGAGGGAACACCAAACAGAGGTCTGTTTTGGGGAGACTATACTGTAATTAATCTCAGATTTCTAATTGTTTGTTTATTGTTTGATTTAGTATCTGTTCTAGGAACTCTGTCAGTTATCTGTAAATAATTGCAATATGATTCATGGTAGGAGAAGAATAGCAGGTTTGTTAGGGATCGGAAAAGATGAACCTGAAGAACTCAAAGACGAAGATGACCACAACGATGGCGTTTCTGGGTCTGCATCTTCTCAGAACCACCTCCCCGCAGAGGCTTCAGTGTCCCCTTCGATAGACCCACTCCTGGCCCTGTTCCTCATCCCCTGTACCACAGGCAATGGCAGTATGCAGGCATTTACATTGTATGCTAAGCGTGTTAGGATAGATGATGATGGTGATGCTACAGATAGCTTCATTTGTGAAGCCTTCCCGGATGATCATCATTATAAGCCACTACCAAGGTTTGAAATACACCACATTACGAGGCCAGTTAAAACGAGTCACTCAGTCTGCTTTAGAAATGGCATAATCCAGATGTACGTGGAATCCCAAGGTAGATTGGAATGGATGTATGGAAATTTTTTGTGGGAAAACAATGGTTAAGGTAGATAATTTTTGCCTTTTACCTGTTTGATCTAAATTTCATAGATACTCTTATCTACTGCGTAAAGCTTTAGTAGTTTTTTTTATAGGATTTAAGGTTTGTTTAACCTATAAAGTCATTAGAATTATAGAGTTTTAACAGAGAATTAAAAAAGCCTTTTTGGCTTAGTTATGCTGCTCAGAATTTTATTTACTTCTAATCTTCTTATTTGTGCTCTCTCTGTTTAATTTGTATGCTTGGTAAGGGTGGTCCACTGAATCAATTTATCAAAATTGCTTTGGTTAAGATCTTTGGTCAGCATAGAGCTATTTGTTTGTATGCTTAATTTCTGTGCAATCTCTTAAGTTTAGTTTGATTGCTTTTTTTGGGTGACTCATTGTTCATCACTTATTATTTGATTGTGTGTTGTATTGGATCAATGTATAAAATTTATTGATTCTTGCTTCGATTTTTGTTCGAGTTTGTCTGCAGTGATCAACTTTGATTGTTCTATATTGGTTGCTGCCGCCAATTTGGATTGTTTATCTTATGCGTTAATTTATTTTTGTTCCAACAGAGACCCAACTTCTTCACTGTCATTCCAAGAGTTTCAACTTCAACTTCCAATTGTGATGAAATAGCCTTTCGACTTCGTTAAACAAAGAAACTTTGTGTCGTTGCGGTCATAATAGCTTCTATCTTTCTTTTGTTTAAGATTGATTAATTTGTTTCTTATGGTCGAGAATTATTATCTTCAACTTGTTTGAGGTGTTGACAAACAACTTTTACAGTTTGCCATTCCAGAATGGTTGAGGAGTTGTGTGACATTACAATTGCGAAGGCTAATTCCTGCATCTGTAGTGAAGACAAATGCTTCAGGTGGATCTGATGAAACCGGTAACGAAACTACCTAAGGACCGCCATTTCTTACCATTTGTACTGTGGCTATTTAGCCTATTTGTTCCATCAAAGTGATGTTCTGTACTGCAAAGTTCTACTCTTGTTAATTTGGATGACAATGCTTTCTATGATAGCTTTTACTTGCAAGAAATGTCAAAACGCTTCAGATAACTACTTCGTTGGTCCTTTGCATTTTCTATGAATTCTTTTTCCTTTTCAAACTCTAATAGTGCTCTTTAGCTAACCAAAAAAAATTCTTCAAACTCGTTTGTGTTCTAGTACGTGAATAGTTTTTGAATCAAGATTTGTTCATTGATTTGTGGCTGTCTCTTGGTTCTATAATTTGATTGTTTGGTTTCGGTTGTTTTAATCATAGATATTTTTTATTTCTGTATCAACAGATTTCGTGGTTGAGCGTATGTTTTGTTTTTTGTTTTGATCGTTGTTCCTGACTTGTATTTTTTTTACTTTTATTTGATTTCTTGCGGGGTTGTTAATTTTGGGGGCAACAATTTCTCGATTTTGTCAAAATTTCTGCCGTTAGCCCTGTGAAATTTTCATATATTTACTCATTTCAATTGTACAGGTATTGCTTGAAAACGTAAGCAACGCAATTGCAGCCTTCGTGATGAGCCAATTCAGCAATCACCGGGTAAGATTATTAGTTATAGGAAGCCAACCTTTGTAAAATATTTTGATTTCAAAACCTTCCCGAGCAAAAGAATCTTGTTCTTTGAGCTTATGGACTTCGATTTCGTAGGTATAGCTATTGTAACTCAAAAAAAATACTTGAAAGAGTTTTAGTTTTTCCACATGAGGTAATTTAACAACGTCTGAGTAAGATTATACATTGAGACAATACATATTCTATTTTATGACATTTTCATTTATTTAAATTTTTTTTGATATTGCTTATAATTTTGTTGATATGTAAGCAAAACTCAAGTGGTTATAGGCGATTCATATTTACTCGCCCATATTTTAATCAATTGAGGCATCAAAACATGCACCAAGCCAAGCTATCTTGCCACACAATAAAACTAGGGATATGATTTCAAATTATTTTTTTATTTTAGTGTTTGAGAATTCTATATCTTAGTGTTTGATGTCGGATTCTATATCTTAGTGTTTGATGTCGGATTCAGTCCAACGTACTGTTTCTGTTGGAATTATAGAATTCTCAAACACTAAAAGTTTTTGCTTCTGATTTACTTGGGACTTGTGAGTCTAAAGGTTTGTCAATAAAGAATTGAAAGTAGAAAAGAATATTCTTCTCTTTCAGTACTGGCCGATGGTTACCTCTTTCTCTAATCTATCAGTGGGAAACTGGACTTGCTTTTAAGAGTTCCCCTCTCATTTCAAATTGGATATCAGTTATTTGTTCTTTTGGGTTTCTGATTCTTGTTCAGAGATACTTTGATGTGCATCTTCAATACCGGATGTCCATATGTATTTGAACAAAAATGGTTTTCTTGAATTTTGAAATTGTTTTGAATTGAATATTTTTTAAGTTATCCAACTATTTTTATGTTGGTCTTTGCTACCACAAGGCTCCAGTGCTTTGCAAGCAATGTAGAGATGCAACTATGGTTTTTCTGGCTGTTGAAGATAGAACTACTCTATCAAGAAATGTCAGGCATCATCAACTTGAAAACTCTACTAGTAATACAAAGCGTCGGAGAAATTTATAGACTGCTATAAATACCTGTGTTACTAAATATGCTTTACTGAAAACTTTGTCGACTGCTTAACATTGATGGATCTTAATTAGAAACGTTTGCAAACTTACTATATATTGATTATTTTAATTCATGTTCTACATCATCTCATAGACATTGAAATCCTGGTTTCCTCTTTACTATTTGGTTGCCAATTTTATTAAAAAAGAAAAAGCTTGTAAGTAAGTTCAAAGTTTACTAGTAAGTGACTAAATTACTAGTAGATGATTTTTGTTAGAGAAAACAAGATTAATGAGATATATTGCTACATATATATTTTTTGGATAAATTAGTAATATATATTACTGTATTTTTTTCTAAGATGATCAATGTTGATTTGGCAAGGATTATTAACTTTGATGAGGTACAGTCCATGGTGAAACCAATGAAAAAGGAGGTGAAGAGGATAGCAATGAAGAAGAACCCACTTGAGAAATGAAACGTTCTGCTGAAACTTAAACTTATATGCTTAGACTGCTAGGAGTACGTGCACATTGTGGTATGTTCTCTAGAGTGAAAATGAAGATGATGCTGAAGCATCTGCAGCTGAAGCAGAAAGTGAAGATGAAAATAGCAAGCCCAGAAAGGCACCTCTTGAAAACTTAGAAAATGCAAGAGAAGATCTCTCTTTGGCCAAGCAAGTGGTGTCTTAGTCAAAAATTTTGCCTTGCTGTTCGTTCATCTCTGTTCGATTACCCTGTAATTGTCTGCTTGCCACTTTCAGAAATGTGAGATGTGTGATCTGATCTCAATGTTTGTTTCACATGGTGAAATATAGTTGTCAAATGAATTGTTATGCTGTAATTTTACTGTAAACAGTTGCATGTTTGATTGAATTTCAGATGTTGGTAAATAGCATCAACTGTTCTCACATTTTAGAATTCAATTTATTGCAGGATTGAAAGGTTCTTGACCACCAAGTGGAAAATTGTGCTTCAAGAGTTTGGCGAGCATTAGGAAGTGCATGGAAAGGAGGTTCTACCTTTGTTAACCAGTATGTTTGCTTAACCTTGGTCTTGAGTTATTATCTAAAATTATTGGGTTCTCTTCTGATGGTGATAGCTTTTTAGGTTGCTGGCGCAGCCTCAGAATATCTTATCTATTTGTTGCATTTATATCTTTAACATTTATTATTTAACTTCTATTTATTTTCTAATAAAAAACTTCCATTTTTCATTCTCTATCAGCCAAAATATATTTAATGACTTAATTCTGAAGACTTGGCTACTGTAATTATGGTTGTTTCTTCCATATTTCGAGGGTGTAGAGTTACATGTTATGTTCTGTTTTCTTACTGAATGGTTCTAATTTGATTCTCTAATTGATTTTCCAACCTTATATATCCATCCGATTTTAGCCTCTATGATCCACAATTTTGAGCAGTCTCTTCCCTACAATGCTGAATTCAACCTTTGGGATGGAATGTGACTATAAGAATTGAGTCTTGAAATTACTATGCTCATGAATCTCAGTGTGAATTTCTGTTGGGATGTTTATTTATAACTTGTTAGAAGTATATATACAGGTGATGTGCATAAAATTGAAATCCCCATTGGGCCTAGCCCAGTTAATTAAAAACTAAGAAACAGTAAAAGATAGAGAAGCCCAGATCCATGTTCAGGTCAGAAAGATCACACAAAACGAGTCTCTGTTACAAATTTAGGTCGGTCATATAATCTTATATTGGTCATGAACTGAACAAGAAAGCTCACTAAAGTTTAGGTCGGAATAAACTAATCTTAGATTGGTAAACCTTATAGCTCAGATCGGCATGATTATGTCAGTATTACTCAAGAATCCCAGGTCGGTAAAAACTTAATGAAGTTAGATTGGTCAATTGTTAACTCATCTCTATTTAGGTCGGTAATGTAAGATTAGATCGGTTAAACCGACCTGAAAATAAAGATAATAATATATCATGGTAGGACCATTATTTTAGTATGTACAGAGCAATTATGACAGTGGAGCCGAAAGCTAAAGCCAGTTTTCCCGGAAAGGCAAAAAACATCATTACACAAGGAATAAGTGGGAGCGTATGTCTCCATTACTCAACGGAACTATCAAGAATAAGTTTATAAATACTCAGGCACAAGCCTCATTCAGGCAGGTTCGAATAAGCAATTTCTAGCATTTCTTAAAGCTGTTCTCTCATTTACAATTACTGAAAACATTCTTGTTCCATATTGTTTATTCTCTTTCATATTACTGACTTGATCGTCGGAGCCTATACAGGGGGGAAAGCCCCGCTCCTTTTCTGAATTAATCATCAATTGGTGAACGGAGCAGTGCAAAATCATCAAGCTTCATCATATTGGCCAAGCTCAGCAACTTAGATCACATAATCCATCTCAATTTCGTTCATTCCCTTCACAGCACAACTTCATACAAATTGGGTTATTGTTCATTACAAACGTCTATTGGGCCGTGAAGAAGCATCGTTTCCTTCGTTGCAATTTTTGCGTCACATCAACTGGCGCCGTCTGTGGGGAAACGTTTGATCAGATCATTTCATCAAATTTTCCTCATTTAAATAAATTTGTTGAAACCATGACGCAAACTCGTTCAGGAAAAGGTGCTTCTTCTTCTGACAACCTCAATGGGCTCACCGTTACAACCGCTTTGGTCCCTACTGTTTCTGCCACCAGTTCTAATCCTCCATCTGATCCACCAACTACTACCACCCTTGTTGAAACTCTCACCCCGGAACAGGAACAGGCAGAAAAAGATAGGTTCTTCCGTTTATTTCCAGAACTATTTCACTTAATAAACCATGTTGCTCCTATCATCTCTACTCTTACTACAGAACCTCCCCTTACAACCACCACCACAGAAGCAATTAACATAGAACACTCCTATGGTTTACACTGGTCCCCAACCGTTCCCCACCCAAGGCTATCATCAACCCTGTGTCCAACCCCTCTGCTGCTTTAATGTCTAGTCTCCCCCCACAATCTACTACTATATGTCCTCCACAACCTGGGAGAGTTAATTTTTCTTCAATCAGTCATATTGCTGGTCCTCCTGACCCTTCTGTGGCACCACCTGTTTATGCCACTGTAGCTCATACTCAGGCTAATCCTACTTTTTCGGGTCCCTTTGTGGCCCCCAATGCTCAGTTTAATAATGGTTCTTTAATGTCAGGCCTGCCCTTTCCCACTTTAGGACAACAAATGAGTCAATTGAATCAACCTGGCCATGGCCTACCAATCGGCCAAATGAATCAACCCTGTTATTACCCCGGATACACCACTACATCCAACCCCGCAATGTTTCAGCATTATGGTTTAGGCAATAACCGAGCCATACAGCCGCCCTTAGAAAATATTCCCTTGTTTAATCCAAATTATTATCCCGGGACCGGCCTAGGAAATTATTACCTCGGCCTGGGGGGACACCCCTTAGGTCAGTCCGGATATCCCCAGCTCGGCCTACCCGGATCTGGATATACAATTTCCCCCTGGATACAGAGGCCTAGGTAAGGTCGACAAGTATGATGGTACCACCGACCCCACGGCACACTGGATGCAGTGCATGAGCGTCATGGATGCTGCCAACCTGTCCGACGCTAACCGATGCATGACATTCCATCTGACACTTAAAGGTCAGGCCATAAATTGGTATTGTACTTTGCCCCGAAATTCTATTCATTCTTTAGATCAGTTTGGTGACCTGTTTTTAGCCAATTTCATGGGTAATAAGATATTGTCTAAACCGATTTCACATTTAATGAACATAACACAAAAAATGGAAGAGGGATTACAGGCATATATAGATCGGTTCAATATAGAGTCTAGGCAATGTCATGAAAAAGATGATAGAATAATGATGGGATCATTTATTAACGGGTTACGGTCAGGACCTTTAGCTACTGAATTGGCCATTCGACCCCCACATTCTTATTTTGAAATGATGGTTACTGCTGTTAACTTTGCTGTTGTTGAAGACGCTACAGCTATAAAACAGGAAAGGGAAAGAAGTTTTTCCGATTTATATGGTAAGAGGAAAGCTCCTTCCCCAATTCTTACATCGGGAGGAAATAAGAAATTAAACTTTGCCAATACCACTAATTCCATTCCAAAGGCTGGGGTAAGTGTAAACACTGTGCAGGTATCCGAGCCCTTCTCAGTCCCTCGAGCTGACATATATGCTGCCATTCAGAGTCAAGGGCTGCTGCCCCCAGCTCGACCCATGACGGGTCCCACAGATCGGCTCAATCCGGGCAGGTATTGTAATTACCATAAAAACATTGGTCACAATACTAATGACTGTCGTGATTTAGCTGCAGAAATAGCTAAATTAATTCAAGCTGGGAAACTACCACAATATACACAAATAGCACCTCTACCTAAACCGGTGACTTCAGCAATCCGTGAACGACCTAACGGATGCTACCGATGTGGAGAGACCGGTCATTTTGCCCGCGAATGTTCCCAATCCGACTCCCGAGCCCCAAATGCTGGGGGTAACACCGACCTGAATATAGCAGGGATTGTAAACACCATAGCAGGAGGACCAACCCAAGGCGACTCTAACCGCCAGAGGAAACAGGTATACCGGCAAAGGAACTCTATTCTAGGTAAGCGTAAATCAGATACCATGACACCAGGCATTACTTTCGATGACACAGATACATTTCTGTCTTTCAATTGTGACGATCCACTAGTGATCGATTGCTACATTTCAAATTACCAAGTGCGTAGGACATTGTTAGACACGGGTAGTTCTAGCAATATAATTACAACCAAGGCACTGGCTGGTTGTCAATTACACAAGGCACAGTTAAGTCCAGTTCGGACACCATTGATTGGCTTCGGCAATCACCATGTTATACCTGTGGGACACTTGAGTATTCCCGTCACGTTACTGGCTGGACAGCTAAAACGTACGGAAACCATAGACTTCGTGGTCATTGATGAGCCATCACCATACAATGTATATTTGGGACGGCCTGGACTAAATCAGTTTCAGGCCATAGCATCTACTGTACACATGCTTTTAAAGTTTCCCACTATAGGTGGGGTAGCTTCTATTCGTTGTGATGTCTTGCAGGCAAAGCAGTGCTACATGGCTTCCTTGAAGGAACCGACCCCCCTGGATATGAAATCAAAAATTACTTCTACCGACAGGTCGACCTCCGTTAATATTACCGATCTAACAGGTGGCTCGGACCTGTCCATTGAAGCAGGGGCCGAGGTAAGAATTATTCCCCTCGCGGCCGATCCAAACAAGGTAATAAAAATTGGGGCTGATTTGCCCCCTCAATTACAATATGATTTACTTAACCTTTTGCGTGAATTTGTGGAAGTTTTTGCTTGGGGACCGGAGGATATGCCTGGCATTTCTCGAAATATCATTGAACACAGGTTATCCATTGATCCCAATCATAGGCCGATCCGACAACGAAAGCGTAACCTCGGGGGAGAACGTAATAGATATGTGGAGATCGAAGTCAACGCCCTGTTGGAAGTACGTATCATCCGAGAAGTAGATTATCCGGAATGGTTGGCTAACCCCGTGTTAGTTTCCAAACCAGATGGTTCATGGCGCATGTGCATAGACTTCACCGACTTAAATAAAGCATGCCCCAAAGATTGGTTCCCATTGCCTTTGATCGACGTGTTGGTTGACGCTATAGCTGGATTTCGATTCCTTAATTTCTTGGATGCATATAAGGGATATCATCAAATTTTTATGGCCAAGGAAGATGAAGAAAAAACATCTTTTATTACAGACAAAGGTACATATTGCTTCATAACCATGCCTTTTGGTTTAAAGAATGCTGGAGCTACTTTTCAACGTTTAGTGAATAAAATTTTCAAAAAACAGTTAGGTCGAAATATGGAAGCATATATCGATGATTTACTTGTAAAAAGTAAAAATGAACTTGCTTACTTATCTGATTTACGTGAAACCCTTGAAACACTAGCCCAATATAAATTAAGGTTAAATCCAAAAAAATGTGTTTTTGGAGCCACTTCAGGAAAGTTCTTAGGATACATGGTTTCTGAGGGGGGTATCTCGGTTAATCCTAAGAAAATAGAAGCTGTATTGAAAATGCACCCGCCTAGGACAATTCGGGAAGTACAACAATTAACGGGTAGATTAGCAGCTTTGAATAGGTTTTTAGCCCGATCAGCAGAACGAGCATTACCATTTTTTAACATTTTAAAGAAAACTGATAAGTTTTTGTGGACCCCGGAATGTCAAAATGCTTTTGAACAATTAAAAAAATACTTAGCTTCTTTGCCATCTTTGACTATGCCTATTCATGGAGAACAATTGTACATGTATATAGCTACTACCAAATCTGTCATTAGCTCGGTTTTGCTCCGAGAAGATAACCGGGTCCAGAGACCCATCTATTTTGTTAGTAAAGTTTTGCAGGCCGCAGAGAAAAATTATTCTAGCCTAGAAAAGCTAGTCCTAGCTCTAGTTCACTCCACACGGCGTCTTAGACCTTATTTCAACTCGCATGGAGTCACCGTTTATACTGATGCACCCCTCAAAGCCATCTTGCAAAAAGCAGGAGTTTCAGGTCGACTCACCAAATGGGCCATTGAATTAGGAGATTATGACATCACCTTTGCCCCACGCACAGCGGTCAAAGGACAGGTGTTGGCGGATTTCATAGCTGAAGGAGTACCAGACAGCCAAGAGAGCATATCTAGCCCGTCAGAAAAAACCGATCTGCTTTTAGCTATAGCCAAGGGTGACGATGCGTGGATCCTCTATGTAGATGGGGCCTCAAGCCAGTCCGGATCGGGTGCAGGGATCGTACTCACCAGCCCGGTAGGAGAAATTCACACGTATGCTTTACGATTCTGCTTCAAAGCCACAAATAATGAAGCAGAATACGAAGCTATGATAGCCGGCCTGAAGTTAGCTCGGAAATTTGGAGTCGAAAATTTAAAAATTTGTTCAGACTCTCAGCTCGTGGTTAAACAAATTTTGGGGGAGTATAAGGCTAAGGATCGACAAATGGAGGAGTATTTAACATTGGTGCAACAGCAACTAAAATTCTTTCAAAAATGGGCTATAGAACGGGTCCCGCGAAGCAAAAATACAAATGCTGATGCCTTGTCCAAATTAGCTTCTTCGGTTTTTTCTCACCTGACTAAAACCGTCCTAGTAGAAGAAGTACATACCAGGAGTACAGCCGAACCAAAATCTTGTCTATAAGTGAAGGACAGGATTGGAGATTTCCTATATGGCAATACCTACAAGATGGCACTCTACCAGAATCACGGAAGGAAGCACAACGAATACAAAGGAAGGCTGAACACTATCAGATAATCGGGGAGGACTTATATAAAAAGGGTTTCTTGATGCCTTTACTAAAGTGTGTGGGATCGGGAGAAACAAAGGCCATGCTGAAGGAGGTACACGAAGGAGATTGCGGGTCTCACATTGGGGCTCGGAATTTGGCTAAAAAAATAATAGGGGCTGGGTTTTATTGGCCTCGGTTATTCCAAGAAGCAGTAGAGTATGTTCAACGGTGTTCCAGTTGCCAACACCACGCGACAATTCACAAGTTGCCGGCCTCCAGCTTTACGGGGATAATTGCCCCATGGCCTTTCGCAGAATGGGGGATAGATCTTATGGGTCCGTTTCCTAAGATCGGTTCATGCCATTACCTTGTTGTGGCCATAGATTATTTCACAAAGTGGGTAGAAGCAGAGGCACTTACAAATATTACGGGGCGAACCGTAGCTCGGTTTCTTTGGAGGCAAGTCATCTGTCGTTTTGGTGTGCCCAGATCGGTTATTTCGGACAATGGGACTCAATTCGAATCCAAGGAATTCACAGCCTTGTGTTCAAAACTTGGTATTACCCAGCGTTTCGCATCGGTAGCTCATCCTCCAGCAAATGGACAAGTAGAACTCACAAACCGAACTTTGTTGCATGGGCTGAAATCCAGACTAGAAGATAAAGGAAAAAATTGGGTAGAACAATTGCCCCATGTGCTCTGGTGTCACCGGACTACGCCAAAATCGGCCACAGGGAAGACCCCTTTTGAGTTGGCTTTCGGAGTTAATGCTGTAATTCCCCCAGAAATACAAAGTAGAGCCCCGCGGGTTATGCACTTCGAAAGAAATCAAAACCAGAAGAACTTGGAGCTCAGCCTGGATCTGATAGAAGAAGTTCGGGACTTGGCCTATGTACATCAACTAAATTACAAAAATTTAGTTCGGCAACACTATAATGCTCGGGTCAAACATCGAGCCTTTGTACCAGGAGATTTAGTCTTGCGAAACCGATCTATCAGCAAACCACAAGAACAAGGCAAGCTATTTTCTAATTGGGAAGGGCCTTATCGGGTAATCGAAGCTCGACCTACCGGAAGTTATATTTTGGAAGACTTGCAAGGACGATTGATTCCACGAACTTGGAATACAGCACACTTAAGGAAATATTATCAGTAAAGCAGTTCGAGTTAAAGAAGTAAGAATTTGAAGGAAACAGAAAAGGTCATTTATATTGGATAATCAAGCTCGGTTACAAGGATGATCTAAAAAAAAAAAAAAAAAAAAAAAAAAAAATTCTACAAAATGTAAAGCCGATTACATCACTGCAACTGCATCTAGGCATGCTACCTACATTCCTCACACAGCTGGAAGGAAGGGCAAGCCCGATCTAAGAGAAGGCCGATCTTAAGAAGGAGGAGCTTGGGAAGAGGCTTCATCCGTTATCTCCTGGGGGTCGGCCACCGGATCCTCTTCGACCTTTTCTGGAATGGGAACACCGATGTCTCGGCATTCTTGCTTGATTTCTTCTACTAAGTCAAAAGGATCACGTCCCTCCGGAAGCAAAGAAGACTGGGCTATGGAGTCTTCTGGGGCATCGGATGCCGATCTGGAGCCTTTTAGCTCGTCCCAGCACAGAGTATATCCGCACTGGATCAGCTCGAGAAAACGCCGGTTCATTAACTCCAGCAAGGCCCCTTCCTTGAAAGTTTTTAGCTCGGTCTGACGAGCTGCCTCAACTTCTTCCGAGCTAACCATCCCCGCAGCTTTTTGTATAGCCTCTTCTGCAGCTTTTGTAGCTTCTTCTGCAGTCTTCTTGGCCTCTTCGGCTGCTTTTTCCAGGGCAGCTCTCTCTTTTGCCCAGAGAGACTTTTCTTCTTTCAGGGTCGTCACCTCAGCTTCCAGGCCCTGGATCTTGGTCACCTGTTGACTGGACTTCTTGCACAGATTCTGATTCTGCTTCATTAGCTCGGTCTTTTCAACCCCAAGCTTTGAAAGTTTGCTTTTCTCGAGCCCCAGCTGAAACTCTAGATCTTCAACGGCCTCGGACGGTTTCTTCGACCTCTCTAGCTCATAACTTTGGGCCAAGATGTCCAAAGCTGTTGCCCTTTTTGACGTAGCAGCATAATTATAGGCTACCTGCAAAAAATCCGAGCCAGAAGTGTCAGCCAAGGTAAATCATTATTTTCGGACTTTAGTAAATTTCTGATACTCACCCTCTTTATGTGTGAAGCAAGAAAAGCCTCCTGCTTCATCATCAGCTCCATGTTTTGCCGGAGCTGGTTGCCCACCTGTACCATTTCCTCAAAAGACCTTTCAGTTTCAGCCTCCAGCTCTTGGTAAGGCCTTACATCCTCAGGCAGGGGCTCTGGTAAATGCACTTGAAGAATGGGCCGAGCTAAGGAGATCGGCCTATCTTTCTTGTCCTTCAGCAGAAGAACCCTTTCTTTTGTTGACGGGTCCACAGGGCCCCAAAGATCATCAGGTTTCGGCAGCTCGGGATCACACGGGGGGCCCGTCAACAGTTGTGGAGCTTTAGCAGCCTTAGCTGCCTGGATTTCTTCTGGGGTTGGTTTGCTCTTTTTCGTAACCCGAGTCACCAACGCCGAGCTAGGAGGATCGGCCACCTCGACCTCTTCAGTAAGGTCGATCTCAGCTGGTCTTTTGGAAGACCCCGAAGCAGCAATAATTTTGGTGGTTTTTTTCTTCCTTCCAAATCCACCGAGACCGCCTGAAAACAGGTAAAATGCAAAAATAAAAAATTACCAAATTATGAAGGATAAGGATATCATAAATAAAGAGTTCAAGGGACAGGTATTTACTCTCTACATTAGGGGATTGGCTTAGCCCGGCCGAAACAAGTAGAACCTCTGAAGGAAATTTAACCGAGTATTTGTCCGAGCTACTATGGTTTCTTAATGCCTTATAGTCTGATTGAACTCTGGGGTCGGACTTATCTCTGGATTGATCAACTGGTAAAATAAATGGGGACCAACGGTAGGGTAGGTTTGCTTCCTCAGCTTTTACCATAAAAAACCTAGCCCTCCATTGTTTATTAGTATCAGGGGAGTCGGTAATAATCACAGGGCTATTCCTACGCTTCTGAAAGGTCACCCACCATTTACCATAAGGGTATTTTCGGACTGTATAAAATTGAAAAAACAGGTCTACTGTAGGTCGAACTCCAGCCCCAAAACACATATACATGAACCCTATCAAAAACCTAAGGGAATTGGGTACTAGTTGGCTCAGCCCAATATTCAGAAAATCACACATCTCGATTAATAGATCTAGGGTCGGAAATCTCAATCCAAAACTAATATGATATTCATACACTCCGACCCAACCCTTAGAAACAGTATTTATCCTCTCTTCAGGCTCGGGTAAACGAATAGGAACAGAAGGATCTATATAATGGGTCGACCTAAGGGTTATTAAATCGGCCATAGTCATTTGTGAAATTATTTCCTCGGGTTTAAATTCGTGTGTGGCAGCCGAATCTACAGCAATCAGTGCAAATAATCATGGACAAATCACTCAAACAAGACAGATTGGAAAGAAAAATAAATCATCAGACAAGGACGCTAACCTGCTGCCGGTGCCAGACGCGATGCTTCGGTGCCTGAGCTTCTCTCGGAGGCCATTGAAGACTGATAAAAGAAAGAGAAAGGAATGACCACGGAAGGTAACAGCGGTGGGACAACAACCTTAGCGGAGATTGCAGGAATTAGGACACAACGATAGAACTCCGGCAAAATTTCGAAAAATTCCGGCGAAGGGAAGGAGAAGGAAGGTAAGAACAAATTTCTCTCTTTTCAGGAAAGCGAAATGAAGTAAGGTGCCAAATGTGTGTTGCTATCACGGTTTTTATAATGGAGCGTCGGGGAAATCGAAGAGACGTGGGCAGACCAAAAGCTGCATTCATTAATGACACCTTGAAGACACAAAACGGCCTTGGAAGTCGTATCGATAGATGTAAAGGCGTGTCCCGACCGATCCGCCTCTTCAAAATCCTGACCTAGGGAACGTAAAGGTACGTATTTATGATTATATTTATTTGTCCGAAAACTGTTCAAATTCTTTAGATCGGAATTACACTTATTATTATACAGATGGAAGAGACTATTCTTTATAGGTCGGATTTCATATTTCATGTTTTTATATGAAGTATAGGTCGGATAAATACTGGAAAATCGCCTTTAAGTCACATACGGCTTAATAAAAATACGGAATATTGCTTAGTTCGGAAAATTGGCTCGGATTAATCTAGAAAAACATATCCTTTATGCTAGGTCTTAGCTCGGAAAACCCAAAGAGTATTAAGTTTTAGATCGGTAAAACCTAATACTGGGGGGGCTTGTTGATGTGCATAAAATTGAAATCCCCATTGGGCCTAGCCCAGTTAATTAAAAACTAAGAAACAGTAAAAGATAGAGAAGCCCAGATCCATGTTCAGGTCAGAAAGATCACACAAAACGAGTCTCTGTTACAAATTTAGGTCGGTCATATAATCTTATATTGGTCATGAACTGAACAAGAAAGCTCACTAAAGTTTAGGTCGGAATAAACTAATCTTAGATTGGTAAACCTTATAGCTCAGATCGGCATGATTATGTCAGTATTACTCAAGAATCCCAGGTCGGTAAAAACTTAATGAAGTTAGATTGGTCAATTGTTAATTCATCTCTATTTAGGTCGGTAATGTAAGATTAGATCGGTTAAACCGACCTGAAAATAAAGATAATAATATATCATGGTAGGACCATTATTTTAGTATGTACAGAGCAATTATGACAGTGGAGCCGAAAGCTAAAGCCAGTTTTCCCGGAAAGGCAAAAAACATCATTACACAAGGAATAAGTGGGAGCGTATGTCTCCATTACTCAACGGAACTATCAAGAATAAGTTTATAAATACTCAGGCACAAGCCTCATTCAGGCAGGTTCGAATAAGCAATTTCTAGCATTTCTTAAAGCTGTTCTCTCATTTACAATTACTGAAAACATTCTTGTTCCATATTGTTTATTCTCTTTCATATTACTGACTTGATCGTCGGAGCCTATACAGGGGGGAAAGCCCCGCTCCTTTTCTGAATTAATCATCAATTGGTGAACGGAGCAGTGCAAAATCATCAAGCTTCATCATATTGGCCAAGCTCAGCAACTTAGATCACATAATCCATCTCAATTTCGTTCATTCCCTTCACAGCACAACTTCATACAAATTGGGTTATTGTTCATTACAAACGTCTATTGGGCCGTGAAGAAGCATCGTTTCCTTCGTTGCAATTTTTGCGTCACATCAACAGGTTACTCAGGTTTGCATGTATTTATGAGAATGGAGGCATCAAAATTCTTATGGCTTTGTCTTATGCTGAATTTGGTCACAAATGTTGCGGTAGAGATGATTTCCTTATTCCAGCTTTTTTTTCATTTGATGCTCCTATGATAATCTTTGGTGGATTTCACTTCTTTTTTTTTTTTATTATAGATCTCTAGAATACAACAAACTTTTATGTTCACTCTTGAATTGATTGGAAAGCAGATCGCTACTGGCCTTCCAAGTTTTCCAGAAGATGCTACTGTTAGTGATTGTTGTCAGCAGATGCATGGCTAAGATCAAATATGTGGTGAGATGGGATTTCTATGTTCATTAATGATTCTGTATATGCTTAACTTAACGAGTTTATGATAAAAACTTTGGAAGTGTGCATGACCTCTTGTAATCAATTGCTTCTTATTATAATATTGTGAAGTTTTGCTTTCTTTTAGGTTTTTTTCTGGGATGATTTTGATATATTACTTCTGTTAGTTAATTACCTTCCTTTAGATGTTCCTTTAGATTTTGATATAAAAAGTTGTCGTTTCTTTTGTTCAACGGTCTGATGAGAATAGTATATTTTGAGCCGTAGAACTAATCTTTCAACTTTTTTATTGTTTTGAAAAAATTAAATAACTCAATGGTTAGTCGTGGCCTATGAATACCACTTTGAATTGGAAAATTTGAACCACATGGGAACATGCATTGAACATAAATTCATTATAGTTAAAAATGGGTTCTGGTACCTTTTGATATTTATGTTTTGGAGATTGCTTGGACTAGAAATGCATAAGGCTGGTGGTGAATAGATGAGCCAGCTTAACTATTATTTAATTAAGCACCTGTCTGGGAACTTGGTGAAAGAAATGGTAACATGGGGTCAACACTCTTGACATGTGACAATGGTATGAACAATTCTTATGTGCCTACATTCGATATTCCAGAACCAGCAGAAGAAGTTGAAAAGAAAATATGCCTAATTTTGATAAAGATTATACAGTAATATTTTACAAGGCTGGACAATTTGAACGGATTTTACTGAATCATTTCTTGTCTTTTCTTATTATATTAGGTTGAGAATGGTTTGTCTGTCTCTTCAAGATATCCAAACATGGATACCTGGTGATTATGATGATGGTCTGGATCTATTATATGCCAATATCCATAATATGATATCACCGGATAAAAAATTAACTCCTTCAGCATCACTTGAGATAAAATCACCATTGTCTATTGGGGAAGATGAAAAGAAATTATGATTGTCTATTGTCTATTGTTAAAATTATGATTGTTTTTCTATTTTCACTTCTCAATAGTTGAAGAAGGATCATTTAATTTACCCTTCTCATAAATTTCATTATGCAAATTTGATTCAATTTTATACTCATTAACAATTGTGTTTGGTTCCCATCACAGATTTATATTTATTGATTTGTTCTTTAGAAATCTATGATAGGCTTACATTGTTGGTGTTTTAGATCCTGAGAAATGACATTCGTAGATATCTGTTAGATTGTTTTGTAGTTACACATTTGAATTTACTCATGCCTTTGTTTTTTTTGGTTATGCGTTTGTTACTTTTTGTGGTTGAATATTCAAATGAGACCCTGCAGAATGCACCATCAGATTTTCCATTACTTTTATACTTCATATTTATATTCTGTGATGACATTACTGATTGAAATTTTTTTTTTTTCCTTTTTGGTGTTGGTTGTATTTTACAGATGTACAAGAAGTATGGAGTTGTTAGAATGCATGACTCATACTGGAATGCTAAAAGCTTGCAAAAACCCACGTACAAGTTCTATCCTGGAAGTTTTTCAATTTCAAGTGTTTTTTGTTTATAAAAGTTTGTCTGATGAGGTTTAATAGTTTGTTATATAGTGATGAATCTAAAGGCTGAAAAATTATCATTGTGCATAGTATGCCAATCTATATAGAGGGATGAAAGTATTCCTATTTCCATAGAAATTATGTAAACATGCAGCTGTGTAGTTGCCCTGATTAATTTGTCTATAAATTCATCTTTTTTCCATTCTGTATAGAGTATAATCATATGATCTTTTATATATTTCCTTTTTTTATAAATAAATGGTTGTTAAACATTTTGTATAGGAGCCACCCCTGCTTAGCAAGGGCAAGAGAGGCCTAGTATATATGTGTGTGTGACATAAAATAAATGTCAAGAAAAATGCGACATTACGCAATTAACGCATTTGTGTCGCACAAAATTTATGCAACAAAAAATTTAATGACGTATTGTATCGCCAATTATTATATGACAAATTTTACGGACGCGATATTATGTTGCAAAATAACATTAATACAGTTCAAATAATGACGCCACATGTGTAGCAAATAAATGTGACATTAAACGTGATGACAGAAATTAGTGTTACAAATAATGCGTCATTGAAACTAATGACGTGTAATGTGCCGCAAGATTTATGCGACAATAATTAAGTGATGCAAAAGGTGTCATATTTTTTGTGGCACAACTAGTAAAAAAATGCCACAAAAAGACAAATGACGCATAATGAGTCGCGAATTTTAAGCGACAATTAATTTAGTGATGCAAAAAGTGACATACATTTACGGCACAAGTGAAAAAAAGCGCCACAAATTTTCTTCACCTTCTTTTACGACTCAATAAAAAGAGACGCATAATGTGTTGCAAATTAGTATTTGAGACACTAAATCAACTTTTAGTGACACAATTTACATGTCGCGAATACCCTTCGACGCTTTAAATGTGACGCCACATTTGTCGCAAATAATCTTGCAACATTCATTTTAATGACACAAATCAATGTCGTAAATTAGTATGCGTTACTAAGACAAATGACGCGTAATGTGTCGGGAATTTTAAGCGACAATTAATTTAGTGATGCAAAAGTGCCATACATTTGCGGCACAAGTGGAAAAAAGCACCACAAATTTACTACACCACCTTTTGCAACTCAATAACAAGAGACGCATTTGCGACACTAAATTGACTTTTAACGACACAATTTACATGTCGCGAATACCCTTCGACGTTTTAAATGTGACGCCACATTTGTCGCAAATAATCTTGCAACATTCCTTTTAATGACCCAAATCAGTGTCGTAAATTAATATGCGTCACTAAGACAACTGACGCATAATGTGTCGCGAATTTTAAGTGACAATTAATTTAGTGATGCAGAAAGTGCCATACATTTGCGGCTCAAGTGAGAAAAAAGTGCCACAAATTTCCTACACCACCTTTTGCGACTCAATAACAAGAGACGCAAATACTAATTTGCGACACTAAATCGACTTTTAGCGACACATTTTCCATGTCTCAATAGGTCACTTTTCTTGTAGTGTAATCTGCCAGGTGATTATAGCGTTAGTACATCTTTCAATGTTGCTGACTTGTCTCCGTTTGACTTTGACCAGGATCTTGATTCGAGGTTGAATCCTTTCCAACCGGGAGGGAATGATGAGGGTATCTCCAGCCCTACGACAAGTCAGGACGCAGAGGATCACAGTTTGAGTAATGAAGACTCGGGAAGTGCAGCAGAGATTCGTGCTCTAGGACCCAAGTCCATGTCAAAGAGATCCGTTCGTTGACATAGTTGGGCCTATAACCCGAAGGAGGATAAGGAAGCTCGGAGCAGATCTTGAAAACCTTGTTCAAAGGTGTACTTCAGAAGCCCAGCTCGTTATGGACACCAACGCCCTTGAAGAGAATAGAAGGAAGGTTAAAAGCGTCACTTTACTCTCCATTACAGAGGAAATGATGCCTACTAATCAATCCAGCTGAAGGAAAGGGCATTTCTTGAAGTTCTTGATTTTCTTGAAAATCTTGAATTTCAAGGTTTACTGAATCTTGAAGAATCTTAAAATTCTTGATTTTTGACGTTCCGAAATAATTCCAGGAGATTCCGGAACCTCCCTACATCATCCACCTTATGCGCCACTCAAAATGGGCCGAAACAGACCTTGGAGTCCATCCCATTAATCCGACAAGGTGCAGCCCCAATGAAGCAGCCACATGCCACTTAGGGTTAGGGTTAGAGTAAGGGATAAGGATTTGTGCATGTTTTCAATTCCTACTCCAAGTTTGTTACAAGTTGGTTAAGGTTGTTACAAGTTTGTTACAACTTGGGTTGATTTGTTAGTAGTTTCCAAAAAGGGTTCCTTCTTGAACTCCCTTTTGTATTAGGATTTGGAATTTCCTTTTCCTTAATTTTAAGTGTAAAATTTGGCAGCCGAATTACCCCTTTTCAACCAATCCTAGTTCCTTTGGGATTTGGTTCTTGTATGAAATCAATCTCTTGATTGGTTTCCAATTTCACTTTGTCTCTTAGTCACTTTTGGTTAGGAATTTCGGCCACCCTACCTTATAAATAAGGCAGCCGCATACAACCTTTTAATTAGTTGATTAAATGATTTAAGTTATAGTTTTATTCTTCTTTAATCACTCACTTTATTTTGGGCTTATGTAATTTGCATGTTTGTTAATTGCTAAAAGTGATAGAAATATAGGCTAATAGATAATTGCTCTGTCTATTGCTAAGCTTTGTTTCAATTCTATTATTCTCCACTTGGTTCGAATTGCGTGTTTAATTTACTTAGTTAAATTAGTAGTCTGCCGAATCCAAGGGTAAGGATTCTAAAAGTTAAGAGATGCGTTTTGCATTCAGACTTTCCTTGGCACTTTCCGCATCTAGTTCTTGGTTCCCACGACGTTGGGATCAGGGATTCACATCAAAGACTATTGGTGGTGCATTGCTTAAACCAATGCTCAACTTTGACTAAAATTATAACACGCACAATTTTTAAAATGCACTACAATTCACAACATTTGTAGCACTTATTTGGCCATGTACTCACCTAGTTTCATGATCATGTACTAAGGATCACTCAAAAACTTAGGTTGAAGGACCACTTCTTATGATCAAATAGGTGGAAGTTATTTCAAGTTTAATTAAATACAAATTATAACACAATGAAACAATTCCATGAAGAGCTTTAATGCTCATTCTCTCACTTAAGCGTTACAATATGTGCATCCTTAACTTGGAATTGTATACACAAAAACGGGATGCTTACAAGAACCAAACAACTTGTTGTTACCCTTTAAACCTCTCAATCTAAAAATGTATTAGAAGGAGGTTGGGATACCATTGTTGGTGACTTTATTTTTAGGGTTACTTCACATTCCTTAATTTGTCAAATTCTTCTAAATCACATCTAAGATTCAGTCAATGAATATTCCATAATTTTGCGCAACAATGACAACACTACACTTAAAACATATTCACATGCTTTTACAAAATTCAGATTTCCATAGTTAACATGATTACTTTTTTAATACATATACATTGCACAAACTTTGAGCCTTATAGTCATAGAACACACCTTCAAAATTTCAGCAATTTACTACTTGCAAACCTAGCAAAAATATCCAATCAAACCATCAATCAAGTACTTGACACTTTATTTATAAGGAATGATACATAACACTTTATTTTAACTATTTGACGTGCCAATCACACTAAATTTGATGAGTTCAAACATGATTATACTAATCATAAGATAATACGAATACATCATTACAAACATCCTACCACGAATGCACATATTTTAGAAAAAAGTATAACATTTATGAATGAAAAAATCAACCCAATACATTAACAATCAACACTTTTGATCTTATTTTCTTACAAGATAGTACAAATGCTTGCATTCTAGGCAAGAAAATAGAATTTATAAAATTCTAATACAGCCCAATTATTTGAGCAATAATGATCAAACCAAATACACTTAAGTATTTTAATCTATTTCATTTCATAATCTATTTCATTTCATGTTGCAATTTATCATTCATTACAACAAAATTAGCACTAGGAGAATATTCTCTTTTTTGCTTATGATTGCATATGAATTCAGCCTTAAAAATGACCTTTTAACTGTCACAATTGTCTCTAGAAATGTCATTTTCAAAATTTTTTTTCTTCTATTTCTTTCATTCCTCTTTTAGCCAAATCCATAATCACTTACAATTTTATATTGTGAAAGATCATAACACCATCGTCAACCTTTAGATTTTCTAAATCACTTAACAATTTAAGAAACTATCACTTGAAGAATCTGTATTTGGTTCATAGAATAAGAATTATCATCAAATATAAAATCACAGAATAAGAACCTATATTCCCTTTTTTAGTGGCATACTCCTGCAACACTTGCATAAGACTTCATCTTCTTTATGCTTCTCCTGCTATTTCTACAATTCCTTTGACTCACCATCCTTACAGGTGGATTCTTTAGTGGTCTCGGTGAAATGATACAATAAACTCTTTAAGAATGTTGGGAAATTTTGGAGTTAGAAAACCAAAAATCAAAAACAACATTATACAACTTAGGTGATCACAAAGAACACTTAATGTAGAACATAGGAACAACTTGTAAATGGAGATTTATGAATCAAAGTAATGAATCTAAGGTGTGTAATCATTGTCTTTAAAGAGTTTATCGCCCCCACTATACTCACTAACTGATTTTAATGGCAATACTCTTCTAAGATACAATAGATTCTTCAAACAACAAAGTAGAGAGTTTTTTTTTATTGTTTGAACAATAATATGGGAGCAAAAATTTGATTTATTTCTGACTAACAACATCTATTTGTGGAGATGAATAGTCACTAACTCGTTGCTGATGGTTGAGGATTTGTTTGAACACTACCACCTATGAGCAGTCACAACTCTTCCTTAGAAAACTGAATTGGTAGCAATTTTAATAGTAGTTTGACGCTGATTCAACATCAAACTCAATCTGAGAAATCCTCAAATATCAGTAACAAAGCACAGTTGTTTCAACTCCACTAGTGACGTCAAATAGGTGTCGAACGACACCTCAGTTCGACGTTGAACAAGCATCAAACCTGTGCTTTTGACCTTTGTTTATTACTTACAAACTACACAAGTTTTTCCAGCAGTTTGTAGAGGGAATAATGATGAAAGTGAAAAAAAAAATAATTTAGTTTACTTAGAGAAGTGTTGAAGTGGGAAAGAAGGCATTTTGTCTTCTTGAAACTTGGGAATGGATATGAGACTTGAGGAACTGATTTGCAGGGATGTTTATGGTTTTGCTGAGTATGGAAGGGTTTGAAATAGAGTGATTGGTCACAGAAATAAAAAGCACTGAGAAGAGCTGAGGGAATGAGATGCCAAGTATATAGATACTCATCATTTGTCTCATATATGCATGAGTTTTGATTAGGTAAAATGAGAGGTGGCTTACCTGAGTGAGAAGCTCCTCCTTAGTAGTAGAAAGTTTGATTTCTCACTATCCTAAAAAGGTTACAGCCGCCCATATTTCATCCATCACTCACTTGGCCCCCAAAATGAGAATGCAGGTCTGCTGATCTCATGGAAGGGTTGAGAATATTTTACTTTTATGGTTTTTCACATTTCTTATCACTTATGGATTTAGGAAAAAAATGAAAAAATGACTTTCTAGTTGATTTCTCTAGACCATGTATTTTCCTATGTTTGAGCCTCTATCATTTTCATCTTCTCCTAGGCACGGTTTTGGGATGTTTTGGCTGACTATGGACTGTAAAAAACATTTTTGACCTACTTGAAAGGTATTAGAAGTTTTTGGGGCAAATCGGGTATTACTCAAAACTATAGATACATAAGTAAATTTTTTTAACTCATCCTAATTCTTTACCTTATAGTTCAAATTCTCTAATATATACATTCATTATGTAATTTAAGATAGTTAAGATTAGGATTATGGCTCTTATTCTCTGTTTAGGGGTTAAAGGTACAATTTTCTAAATTAGGGTCTTTTGTTGTAATTATCTAAACTCTAGCTACATTCCTGAATCTAACTAATCCTAACCATCATATGGTTTATTATTCATTCTAATGAATTTAATTAGGTCATATAATCACTTATCTATTTAATTAAATTTTATAGTTTTTGGGGTCTTCATCCGCAATTTTCTAAAGTTCCCCCGTTTCAGTTTTGATTAGTTTAAGATTAGATTCTAAGAGTTCTTAATCATTTTTCTCTTAATCTTCGTTTATTTTAATTTCAAAAAATTATCTCTTAATTTTTCATTAATTTAACATAATTACGTCCAAAATTTGAAGGTCGCCACACCATTTCTAGTGATGAGAAGAAACTAATAGAATTGTTACAGTTTTAAGTAAAAAAAAGCTATTTAAAGGCTAAATTCATATGCAACGAGAAGCAAAAAGGAGAAAATTCTCCTAGTGCTAATTTTTTTGAAATGAATGATAAATTGTAACATGAAATGAAATAGATCAAAATATTTTAATGTATTTGGTTTGATAATTGGAGCTCAAATTATTGAGTTGTATTGAAAGTTTATAAATTTTATTATCTTGTCTAGAATGAAAGCATTTGTTTCATCAAATAATGATAATTATGGATTTAAATTGCCTTTTGCAACCTTTGGATGAATGTATATTAAATTTTCTTTCACATGATGATTAATGTTATGTTTACTTAAGTGTATAACAAGCATCTAACTGAAAGTTTATACAAATAAGACTCATAATTATTCTATGATATATATATTGTAAATAATAAAATGAATAAAGACCACGGGGTGCTGAAATTTGATCTTTGATGTTATATGTAATTGAACAATTTTCTACATTCATAAGTGCTATATTCTTGTGGGCAAATTACCTACAACCCCCCTGTGGTTAGCGAAAGTTATTAACCCACTCCCTATAGTTTAAAAAGCTACGAAAAACCCCCATCTACTTTTCCAACATCTATAACGTTTGAACTCTCCGTCATGTTTAACAGCCCGAAGCTTAATTTTGTCATTTTACTCTTTTTTTAAAAAATTTCTACTTATAATATATATTTACATTCATTAACCTTAAACCTAAAATCTTCGTTTCCTCTAATTTCCACCGTCTACCATTCACTCCATCACATTCACCCATCTCTCCCTGATGTGAACCCTTGATCCCCAACGCCATGGAAAATAAGAACTCGATGCGAAAAATTGCCAAGGAAAGTCTAATTGCAAGACGCAGCTCTTAACTCCTAGAATCCTTACCCTTGGATTCGGCAGACTACTAAATTAACTAAGTAATTTAGACACGCACATGCAATTCGAACCAAGTAGAGAAAACTAGAATCAAAACAAAGCTCAGCAATAGACAGAACAATTATCTATTAACCTATAGTTCCTGTACTTTGAGTAACTAACAAGCATGCAAATTATTTAAGCCCAAAATAAAGATGAGTGATTAAATAAGTATATAACTAACTTTTATCAATTTAATCAACTCTTGAATGAAGAACTCGACTACCCTATTTATAGGGGAAGTGGCCGAATTCTTGAAACCAAAAGCAAATAGGAAATAGAACTAGAATTAGAAACCAATCAAGAGATTGATTTCCTACAAGGACCAAAACCTAAAGGAACTATGTTTGGTTTTATTACCTAATTCGGCTACCTTACTTTAAAGGATAGGGACAAATTATACAAGTAAAATTAATAAAAGGAAATTACCAAATCTTACTACAAAAAGGAGTTCAAGGAAGGAACACTTTTTGGAAACTACTAACAAGTCAATCCAAGTTGTAATAAACTTGGAGTAGGAATAGGAAACATGAACAAATCCTTATCCCTTACTCAAACCCTACCCTAGGTGGCGTGTGGGCTGCTCCCTTTGGGCTGGGCTTGGCCGATTGGGTTAATAGAATGGACTCCAAGGTGGATCGGCCCAAATGATGTGGCGCATGGTGGTGATGATGTAGGGAGGTTCTCAAATCTCTTGGAATTATTTCGGAACATCAAAAATTAAGAATTTCAAGATTCTTCAAGATTTTCAAGATTCTTCAAGATTTAGTAAACCGTGAAATTCAAGATTTTCAAGAAAATCAAGAACTTCAAGAAATGCCCCTTCCTTCAGCTGGATTGATTAGTAGGCCCTATTTCCTTTTTTGATGGAGAGTAAAGTGATGCTTTTAACCTTCCTTGCATTATTTCCTAGGGAGTTTGTGTCCGTAACAAGCTGGGCTTCTGTAGTACCCCTTCGGACAAGGTTTTCAAGATCTGCTCTGAGCTTCCATGTTCTCCTTCGGGTCATAGGCCCAACTATATCAACGAACGGATCTCTCTGATATGAACTTGGTTCCTGGAGCATTGGCGGGCCTCTATGGAGCACACAAACCTCTACTGCACTTCCTGAGTCTACATTACTCGAACTGGTATCCTCTGAGTCCTGACTTGTCGTAGGGCTGGGGATGGCGTCATCAATCCCTCTCACCTTACCTCCATCACGCATAACTCTTACCCTCCATCACGCATCACTCTCCCTCTCCCCACCTCTTTATTGGCGCATCAATCGTTCAATAAACACATTACCATCGCCGCCGCCATAGATCAAAATTCAAACTACTAATTCGTCGCCCGTGTGGGGTAGAGGGAGCAGATCTAATACCGGTAGTAGTCTGTTGCGGTGTCGTACGAGACTGATAATAGAATGCGAGCGGCAGCGCCGATCGAATTGACCACACTGGCGGTGACTGGTTTTATGTGTTTTAAGTTTTTTTGTCAACTTTTTTTCCCTCCTTGTCTGCATTTTTTGAGAGAGAAAAATTCTTCTTTCGTTTTGGTTCGTGCGATTTTATGAGCAGAATTTTACATTGTTCGGTTTGAATCAAAGTGATTACAAAGTTGCTTTGTTCCTTGGTTCGCTTGCAATTAAAAATTGCATCTCAATTCAATTTGTTTTGTCTGAGTTTTGGTATCCTCAAGTTTTGTGGAATTAAATTGATCAAATCAATTTAATTCGTTTAGTGATCAAGTTTTCAGATTTGCGACTTATCGGATTTGGATTTCGACGATCCTAGTTTCAACTCGCTTTGTGTTTGTGGGTTTAAATATTTTTGGGTTCTACACTTTTCTTAAGATAATCCTTATTTTGAGTTGGCAAGAGATGCTGCGGTGGTTTTTCTCTATACGATTTTGTTGTTGTTTTCTTATTTTTGGACGAGCATCTCTTTTGTTGTTGTTGCTCTAATTTTTGTTCGGTCACTACTTTAATTTTTTCATTTTGGTTTCTTTTGGTACTAAAATTTTTACCAGTAACTTATGTAATATCCCCTTGCAAAAATGTTTAAATTTTGGAGTATTGGAAATGATATTTCTTCGTCACTGGTTTAACAATGTTTTGGTGGCGGTGGTCCGACTGGTGGTTGAATTGGTAGAAATTTGACAATGGTTGTGCTTGTGCTTATGATGAATGTTAAGAAAAGACAACTTTACAGATGTAAAAATGAAGAAAAAAAATATATATATATATATAATTTGTAAAAGAAAAGATTATGATCGATAAAAAAAAGAAAGAAAAGGAAAACAATAATTAAATATGAAAAAAATTAAGATATGTAAAAGAAAAGGAAAACTATAATTAAAATACGAAAAACATTAATATTTGTAAAAGAAAAGTAAAGTAGTAATTAAGCTTTAATTTAAAGAAAGAGGAGAAAATTTAAGTAAAGGAAAGTAACTTCAAAAAGAAAATAATAGTTAGGATAAAAAATTATGATTTGCAGAAGAAAAGGGAAGCAATAATTTAAAGAAAACAGTAATTAAATTTATAAATATTTAAAAGAAATTAAATATTTTAAATTAAAAAATACAAAATAATAATATTTATATTTTTTTAAGGGTAAATGTGTCATTGCATGAATGATAGATATGACATTATATTTGTAAGGGTAAATATGTCATTTTACTTAAAAAGTAGCTGACTTTTGTATTTGATTGTTAAAAATGATGGAAAACTTAACAGTTACAGATATTGGAAAAGTAGAGGGGGTTCTTTGTAGCTTTTTAAACTATAAGAAGTTGGTTAATAACTTTCGCTAACCACATAGGGGTTTTAGGTAATTTGCCCTATTCCTGTCTAGAATAAGTGTATTTATGATATGTTGTTTGTTATGATGTAGTTAAATTATCTAGTAGTAATTCTGTAAAAAGTATCTTGTTCAAATTTTATCAAGTTCAGTTTGCTTGATATATTAATATAAATAATGTGATGTATCACTATTTATTTATATAATGTGTGCTACTACTTGGTTGAGAATTTGAGTAGATTAAACTAATGTGTTTGTTAGTAATATATTGCTAGAATTTTGAAGTTTTGTTCTATGACTATAAAACTCAAAGTATGTGCAGTGTACATGTGTTAACAAAGTACTCATGTTAATAATGAATTTTTGGTTTGTTTAAGAACTTGTGGGGTGAAACTTTGTTGGCTGCTTGTCATGTTCAAAACATGATGATGAGGTCATTATTGGCTTCATTAACACAGAAAAAGTGGCAACCACGCCAAGCAACTAGTCCTCTTCACAGAACTCAATAGAAGGAGGGTAGCTAGGTCATTATCACAGAGCTTATAGATGACAATGACTCTACAAGCCATCCTCAGTGAAAGACGAACTGTTTCTCGAATTTATTGAATCAATTCTTGAACTTTTTAAAATCAATCTTGAAGAATCAACACTTCCCGATTTGTCAAGTCTTTTTCTACATTGAATCTTGAAGAATTAATGTAAATTTATGGCATTTCATATGGATTTACTCCAGAGTGCTTGGTGAAGTTTTCAATATTTCACAAATACAGGATTTATCTCAAAATGGGCTGAACCCACAACATCCACAATGCAATAATTCGGTCAGCCCAGTACAAGCCCACAACCAAATGTGGAACTCAAAATACAATTAGGTTTAGGGGTTTGAGAAGCAATTAAGATTTATGCATGTTTCTAACTTCTCTCCCTAGTTTGGTTAGGATTAGTTAAGTTAATACAAACTTGTTACAACTTAGCTGAGACAAGTAGTTTACAAAAATGGTTCAACTCTTGACCCCCTTTTTGTACTAGGGTTTCAATTTCTTATTTTCTTTCTTTCCTTGAATAAATTTGGCCAAGACAACCCTTAGGGTAGCCTAATTTTGTAGTTCCAATTCCATGCTTTTGGAATTAGGATTTGTAAGGAATACGAACTCTAGTTGGATTCCACTTTCTTTCCTTTCTTCTCCCTATTTCCTCATAAATTTTGACCAGCACTTATTCTTATAGATTAGGGATGTGGCTGAATGGTGTAGGCATCATATTAATTGTTTAATAATATTGTAAGGTTTAGTCTTTAATTTAGAATTTATTGAACTTGTGTATTTGCATGCAGTGTTAAATTATACTTGTTCCGAAACTTAAAGAATTTAGGTTACTTACTCCACCTAAATTTTCTATTGTTTCAAACTCATTAATTCTACTAGGTTAAGCTAAAGTAGCTAGTCTTCTTTAATTTAGCTGAGTGATTTTCGAGTCTATTGAAGGGGTAAGTTTGTGACCGGTATTGTTCGACCTTGCTTGGTAACTTTCCGCATTCTGTGAAGAACTCATATCACATGATTTCTTCAAAGATGACTAAAGTGTCTCCTTATGTAATTGGAAGGGCAGAAAACCAAACCTTTCCAACTTAAAGATTTGGGGTTGAATTGCATACTATCACGTCCCTGAATTCAAGAGGACTACATTAAAACCTAGAGCACTAAAATGTGTGTTCATAGGATATGCTGAAAATTCCAACTCTTATAGGCTACTTGAAGTTAATTCCAATGTAATAGTGGAATAAAGAGAAGTTGAATTCTTAAAAGACCTGTTTCTATAGAATTCAAAAGAGAATGATGTTCCATCATAGAAACCTAGTACTTCCCAAAATATATGCAACAAGAAAGTCAAAGACAAAGGAAGGAAAAACACCTACCTTCAGATTTTATTTCCTCTCAAGTAATTGTCTTCCTAATTGATGGAAGCATGGATACTCTAGTTAACAAAATTTCTATTTTATTAAATGTAAAGGATGATCGTAAGACATCTAGTGAAGCAATAAGGTCAAGGGTTTCAGTAATTTGGAAAGAGGTTGTAAATGATAAAATATATTCAATATTATCTAATAATACTTGAATTCAATTTGATTTACCAAAAGGTTCAAAACCTGGTCGCAAGTGGGTTTCCCGAAGGAATCGTGCAACGGATGAAACTATTCTCACCTACAAAGCTAGGTTAGTAGCCAAAGGTAATAGATAAAAGTAATGAATTGATTATTTTTAATAACTATCCTTCTATTGCTAGAATTACATCTTTTAGAATTGTTATTGCTTTAGCTTTAGTCTTTAATTTTGTGTTCATTAAATGGATGTAAAAACTTCATTCTTAAATGGTGATTTGCATGAAAAGGTGTACATAGAACAACTAGAAGGTTATGTCTTTCTTGGAAATGGACACAAGGTATGCAAATTAGTCAAGTCATTATATAGGCTTAAACAAGCACCTAAACAACGACATGAAAACTTTGAGATGACTATACGTTCTGGTAGTTTTAGATACAATAACACCGACAAGTGCATTTATTCTAAAAGCAACATAAAAGTATTATGTCTTGATTTGCTTATATGTAGGTAATATGTTGATAGTCAGTAATACCTTAAAATGTATGATTGGAACTGAGAAGTATCTTGCTTCTCAAATTCAAATAAAAGATTTTGGTGAAGTGGATACTATCTTAGATTCTTAGGGATAACAGTGAGCATAGTGGGGGTTATGCTTTTTTCTCGGACTCATTATGTTGATAAAATCATAAAGAAGTATCAACATTTAGGAGTGAAAGAAGCAAGTACACCTATGGATCTAAGTGTTATAATTATTTGGAATCTAGGTGAACGAACTGCACAATTTGAATACTCAAGTGTTATTGTAAGTTCATGTATGCCATAAGTTGTACACGACCAAAATTGCATACGCAGTTTGCAGGTTGGCTAGGTACACCAGGGATCCAAGCAATGATCATTGGAAAGCTGTAACTAGAGTTTTGGGTTATCTTCGGAAACAAGATATTTTGGTTTCTATTACAACAATTTTCCAAGTGTAATTAAGGGATTCTTCTGACGTTAGTTGAATTACAAGCATTAGTGATTAAAAGTCTACAAGTGGTTAGATCTCCGTGCTTGGTAATGGTGTTGTATCATGGGCATCAAAGAAAGAAACAAACCTAACTCATTCCACAATGGAATCTTAGTTTGTTGCTTTGTGTTCAGCATTTAAAGAAGCTGAGTGGTTAAGGGATCTATTGTTAGATATAATTTCTGGCCAAGGCAAATGCCATAAATAATTTTCTATTGTGATAGCCTGAAGCTAACATGTCTAGGGCTTTAAAGAAAGTGCACAATAGAAAGTCTAGAAATATAAAGCTTGAGATATGCCTAAATTAGAAAGGTATTGAATAACAATGTTGTCACCATTGTGTTTGTTAGAACATACCAAAAAAAAAAAAAAAATCCAACGAATTCGTTGACCAATCTTACAAGAGAGTTGGTGGATTCGACAACATTGGGTATGAGATTGGAAAACTCTAAACTAAAACTACTAGATGATAGGAACTTACCCTCTTTCTAGTATCCCTAGTATGAGAGGGTTAATGGGTAACAACAAGCTACTAGAACAATTGTGAACACCAAATTTGTGTATACTATACTAAGAAAATGTGGTAATTAAGTTACTCTTAAGTGAGAGGATGACTTAAGTGTCTTAATGAAATTTCTCTATTTAGTTTTTATTTTGCTATAACAAATAAACTAGATAAATTTTACCTATGTAATCATAGAACGTGGTTTTGCCTTCGCAAAGAGTTTAGAGTTATTTCTTGTACATGATTACTGAACAAGGATGAGCACATGGCTATATGAATGCTACAACCAAATGTGATTGTAAGATGAAAATGATGGTTCACATGTGTGCTGAGTTTGAATTGCGAACAAATTTTAGTTTAAACACTACCCACCAACTTTTGCTGAATTTGGTGAATTAGTTACGCTAAATGAAAGTTTAAGACGAAAGTCACTTTCTCCTAAGTGTGATTTCAAAATTGTGTTGATAGTTTATACTATAAACTAATTCTTGTAGTTTATAGTATAAAGGGAAGTCAAAGTATTTGGGTCAAAGATTAAGCAAAATAGACAAACAGGCTCGAAGTTAAGCCTCGTCGTCGAAGCGATGTAGAAGTCATGTTCGAAGCCAAGCGGTCGTTATCGAACTTCGATTTGGTAGGGAGAAAGCGAATATGATTTTCATGGGTTTCGGGTTTTATTTTTTTGTTTGATATATTTGTTTGAGAAAATTTTAAAAATTGATAATATAGGTTGTTTTGTATTAGATGATAAGATTTATTTTTTTTCTTTTCTTTTCTTTCTTCTTGTTGATGATGATTTATATGGCCAGGATGATTGATGCCAAGTCGGGTCACTTGGTGAAAGGGATATTGTAGTGTGGACATGTTACGGCTTATATGAAGTTCCTTTTATCAGAGCATTTTTGTTTTATTTTTTCTCCTTTGTCAATTTGGGATATGCATTCTTTTTTCTTTTTTTTTTATGATGTCGGAATAAGTTTGCCTGATGATGGTTTTTCTGTGTCTGATTGTATTCTGCAACCGAAATAGGAATGAAGGATGGGATGAAGATGTTGTTTCAGGCTGGGCGCCGCCAGGAAGAGAGAGATTGAGAGTGTTTTGTTAATGTAATTTGTCAAAAATCTAATCGAATTTAGTCCGAGGAACAACTTTGGTAAAAGTTGTCAAGTAAAATTTTTTAGAGAGCTAATTGGGTTGAGGAGGTCAAAGTAACAGATTTCTAGTTTTTTTTCCTTCGCCTGTTTCTGCACTTGGAGAATTCGCCGACGAGGATTTTGACCTTTCAGACGGTGGTGCGCTGCTCTGCTATTTTTTAGGGGAGGAGGAAATTTGCACTTCACTAGAGGAAGAAGCAGACTAGAATTTTTTTTTTTTTTTTTTTGGGCTTTATGCCACACACTTAACAGCAATAAATTAAAAAATAAAAAATAAAAAAGGGAGTGAGAGAGAAACAGATGCAAAATGCCAGACAGAGTTAGAAACAAACCTCATCTCCTCTCTCCATCCCTCATTCATTTAAGCTCCAAGACTCTAGTCTGTGGTCTATACTCCTCAAAGTTAGCCTTAGCCAGCCTAGAAATCTTATCTCCTCTCTCTCTCCCTCATTGACACAAAGTGCTTATTAAAATGATACAACTAAAACAACAATTTGATACAACGTGCGTATTTAAATAAGTATATATATTTAACTAATACGCAATTTATACAAAGTCTGTACTAAAATGATACATTTAAAATAAACATTTGATACAATGCATACTAAAAAGATATATTTAAAGCAAACATTTGATGCAATGTGCTTACTAGATGATACAATTAAAACAAAAATTTGATACAATGTGCGCATTAATGATATCAATTTTTTATATTAAATGTATAATTTTATTAAGGTTTAAGGTATGGTTTTGAGATTAGAGGAAGGTGGAAAAGATAATTGAAAATCCACCAAAAAAAGAAAAAGAAAAAGTGAGAGGATTAAAGAAAGAAATTATTATGAAAGAGAAGAAATAAAATATTAGGAAATAATTTCAACTTTCAATATTTGGATTATTTATTATATAAGTTTATGAATATAACATATAAGTGAATATCAACTACATATGTGCATGTGAAACTGTGAATGAAAGAAATTTAAATTATAGTTACGCTTTTAAATATATTAATTTTTTGTATTGATTTTTAATAAGGGCTAAGTATGGTTTTGGAATTAAAATATTCAATAGAAAAAGAAAAGAAAAAAAAAAGGAGTAGAAAGAGAGGAGATAGAAGAAATGAAAGAATAGGAAAAAAAAGGTTGTTTTATTAAATATATTATTTTTTTAGTTTTACTAGTATTAAACAAATGATTTTAATGTTTATGTGTAATGTATTAAATGTTTGTTTTGAATGTATAATTTTACTATGTACGTTGTATTGATATTTCAAGGTAATAAATTACATTTCGAGTATTAAAATTATTCATAAATTTAATATATAAGTATTTTGTGTGTGTAATAATAATGAAAATTTTTACAACAATATAAATTTTCTATGTAGAGCCTTAAATTTTGGTTCAATAACTAAATCAATTGGGGTGTCTATTGCTTTTGGCTAATCAAGTGTATCATGTATTGCCCTTGTACATTTATGTATCTTATTTTATTAATTATAAACTTTGAGTAGTAATACATCAACCAATTGTAAATTTGTATTACATTATGACCTTTTAAAATAATAAAAAACCAATAGAATTAATTTTAAGAAAATTAACTACGGCCTGTTTGGTTTACAAAGATTCTGGTTAGGGAAAGTAATATGATTCCTCATTTTTAAGTTCTTTTGTTTAGAACTGATTTTAAATTGTTGGGAAAGGAAAATAATTCCCCGCTGTAAGGAAAATAAGTGTTATTTTTCTGGAAAAAGAATCCTTGTTCTAATATGGTATTCTTTTTCCCCGGGTCACAAAGACACACACTACCCTTACTCTTATTTATTTTCAAATATTTTATATTTTTGTGATATCAATCATGGAATGAAAAAAAAAGCATGAAATGAAAATAAGGATTTATAAATATGTATATATATTTTTTATTTTCCTGAAAAAAGTAAAATATTGTCTATGTATAAAAGTCGTCTGACTAATTGGTTGCAACTTGCAACTAATCATCCACAATGTCACAACTTACTTTAGTATAGGTTGTATCTAACTAAACTTTGTTTATTTTAATTTTGTGTCCAAATATATATACTTAAAACAACATATAAACTTTGTATATATAATATTCTTTATAGTTAAATTTTATTAGCTATGAAATTAAATAATATTTTAATGAAAATTACTGTATCATATTTAAACATACTAATTTTGGCCTTTTAAATTTTGAAAAAATCGATTGACAAATTTATATTTCATTTTACAATAAGAAAATTTATTCTTCCAGTTATTTTCTTACTCATCCTGATTCTCGCTAAACTAATAACTACATTATAGTCAATAATCAAATCTATAATTTATTTAATTTTGGATAAGTTTAATTGGCATGTTATTTAATTTTTAAAGCTGAATTTTAATTTTTAATTAAATATTATTTAGCTTAATAATATTTTTATGAGAAAGTGATTAAATTTAATTTGAGGGTAGTTTTGACATTTAGTTTAGTTCACGTTTAAATTTTCAAATATATTTCTCAACCAATCCAAACACAACAAAAAAAAATTTTTACTTTACTTTCCTTATTATAAAATTCACAGAAATCATATTCCTCATAAACTTTACTTTCCCGTCAACCAAACAGGCCATGGAAAGACAACTTAAGTTGAGAATCTTTCAAATGATTTATATGATAATTATAAAAATTGAAAACTTTTCTCTTTATCATCTATTTTTCAATGGTCCTATGAATCATCTAACATATACATGAGATCACAAAGAAATCTTCTCAAATCCAATTGCATAATACATTGTTAAGCAAGTTTATCGTATTGTCTAAACATAAGACAAGTAAACTCATATACCATAACAATATATTATTTCATCAAATGTATAATTTTTAATTTTATTAGTATTAGAGTGAACTACAAAACACATCACTTAACTATGGGGGTTTTGCAAAAAATGACACTCTACTAAAAATGCTCTTTTTATAACAATTAACTTTCATTTTTGCTCAAAAAGTACCACTCTGTCAAACTAGTCCGTTAACTCACTAACAGGGGTAAAATGACCATTTTTCTTTAAAAAAAACATAAAAAGAAAAAAAAATTTCTGCCAATTTTAAAAAATTGGCCATTTAAAAAAAAAATTCAATTTTTGCCAATTTAAAAAAATTGGCAGAAAAATTGGCCAATTTTTTTTAATTGGCAGAAAAAAAATTTTAATTTTTAAAAAAATTTTTTTACTTTTTTTTAAAAAGAAAAATGACCATTTTATCCCTGACTAAATCTAACTGTTAGTGAGTTAACGGAATAGTTTGACAGGGTGGTACTTTTCTAGCAAAATGAAAGTTGAGTGTCATAAAATGAGCATTTTTAGTAAAGTGTCATTTTTGCAAAACACCCATAGTTAAGTGATGTGTTTTGCAGTAATTCTTATTATTAAACAATGACTTTTATGTAATGTATCGAAGGCCTCCTTTAAATGTATCATTTTTATATGCACGTTGTAGTGATTATGTTTTGAGGTAAGAAATTAGAATGTGAGTATCAAAAATTTTCATATATTTAATACAATAATATTGAATAGTGATAATAATGAGAAGAAACTCTAGAATTAGAATTAGTGAAATGAATTGATTTATGTTGAATTACATTTTAAATCTCTTATTATTATAATATAATATTTAAAATTAATGTAAACTTAAATTCAAAATTCCTAAAACCACTAATTCAAAATTATTTATAAGATGAGCTAATAAACATCATGAAAATTGAGACTTTTATTTAATAATGTTGGTTTTGAGAAAAAGTGATATAAGAGTAAAATTGAAAAAACATATTATATTTCGCATTGTGTTATAAATATATGAATGTCCTTCTACATTCTTGAGCTTCATCATTAGTTTTCAATCTTTCCCTCTACCTCATTATCCCCATTTTACTATCTCATGTAATTACTCTCTATGACCCTTGAGATGGTCTTGTGTAATCAATTCTAGTAATCTAATTAAGCCTATAAATATAAGGCTTGAATGGATAAATAAGATGATGAATGAAAGGAAAGAAAAGCTTATCTCTATTTCTCTCTTATTCTTGTTCTTGCATTTTATACTTTATCTTACTACATGCTTTTATAGTTATAGTTTGTAGTAATTTTATAACACGTTATCTGTGACGCCCCACACCTGACCCCCCTGCCTCAGAAAATCATTCCCGACGAGGTGAAGAAAGCTAGCGTAGAGGTGTCATACAGGGCGCTCGCCCAATAATCGATACTGAATAAACAGAGAGAAATATACCTCGTTACGCTTATTCCAAAAATTCAAGAAGTTCATTGCAGTGGAAAATATAATAAAATTATCCAGAACGACCCTAGGCCAAACTATTCTCCAAAATAGGGTTTATGAGCTAATCTATTACAAAGCCTCCTCGGTGTTATTTTTTATGCCTAGCAGCCTCACCTCTAGAGCACGCGAATCAAGCACTTGTAATCAAATTTTGAACGGAGTGGGGTGAGCTTTAAGCTCAAAGAGAGACCTCGAGGTTTGTAGAAAATCCCACCGTAGGTCTGTATGGAAAAGCCGAGAATCAAGTCTACAGTTCAAGCATACATCTGTACAGGTATGTATATATATAACCATGTAACATCGGAAGTAGAGGCAATCAAAGTCCATCAAATTAAGTAAGTCAAGTGCATCAGGCATAGTTCAGCGCATGGCAACTAGGAAAAACTAACATGGCAGCATAGATACAACAGTCATATGCATATATTTGAGCCACTAGACTCCTGGCAAGCAGATTGCACAAACAAGTCTTCTCTAATAAAGCTATGTTGGAATCTATTCAAGTGTTCAAGTTGTTCAATTACTTGATGGTTTGCAAAGCACATCGACCTTGCGGTAGCCGTACAATGGAGGTATGCTCGACCGCAAAGGTTTTGGATCCTGGCCCTTTTTCATCTCAGGCCATAAGTGTTCCTCTCATAACGAAGGAGTGTTGACTGTCTGGGATACGGAACCAGTTGGCCCTTCTTAGGGGCGACCGGATACATGTCAAGTCAGGCAAGAAGACTCGGGGCCCGAGTCTTGTCGAGTAGGTCTCTGACCTATTTCATGCTAAGGTTATCATGGCAACCCTAGCATGTGTCATATATATCTAAAGGCATTCTGCAATCCTAGAGGACATACAACTTACCACGAGAAATCTACTGTCCTTCTAGGTTGGCGAATCATGCTAGCTCATCGTTGCAGGCACACATAATGGCACGTATACAAGTAAACAGGTCATGCTAAGCAGAGTATGTAATAAGCAGGGCATCGCATCAAGTAGGCCTGTAGCACATAAGCACGCATGTTTCTTGTAAAGCGCAAATGAGAAAACAAGCAAACGATGAGGTGTGGGAAACCTTGTTAGCAAATATAAACACACAATAGTGCACATAAGTACTACGTAGATATTTCGTTTAAATCTTAGGAAACTAGCAAGTAATACCTCACCTGGAATTCTGGAAGTCGCGTATGTCGTCCGACTCAACGATCAGCTCTTACGGATAACGGAGACACGATTATTAGTTAAGGAGGAGTTGCTGACTTTCCAAGCAAGTTTGACTTTTTAGGTTTTGGTTGACTTTTCGGGTTAAGTTTGACTTTTTAAGGCAACCTTTGAATTTCTCAGGCTAGGTTTGACTTTTACAGTCAACTTTAACTTTCGACTAACCGTTGACTTTTCGGGATAAGTTTGACCTTTCTCGGGTTACGTTTGACTTTTTGGTCAACCATTGACCTTTCAGGTCGACTAAGGCTGACTTTTGACGGTAGGGTCAACTTTAGGTCAATGGGTCAAGTTTTGGTCAAACCGGTAAAGGTTGGGTCAAACTGATCAAGGTTGAGTTAGAGGCGCCAAGTCTTGGTCAAAGGTCAAAGGTCCAGTCTAGGGGTCAAGGGTCAAGTCTTGTGGGCAAGGATCAAGTCTTGTTGTCAAGCAAGTCAAGGTTGGTCAAAGGAGTCAAGGTTGGGGTCAAATGGCCAAGGTTGGGCATGAATTGGCCTGACGGCCATGCTAGCCGGCCTTGCTGTGCTCACGGCGTAGCCATGCAAGGCGCAGGCCATGCACTTACAGCCTGCGCGCATGGGCTGGGCAATGTCGGCCCTCCTTGGCCAAGCTGCCCAGCTCGGTCACTGCGAGGTGGCCTTTTCGGGGCCACCGTTTTTACATCTCTAGTCGGATTCAATCAGTTCCAAAAATACCAATTCATAGACTTGGATCAATACTAACAAACCAACCACTTTTTACCCAAATCTAACCAGCCAAACCACCTTTTTCACGGCCTTAAACATCGCATGGTACACTAATTTTCCAGATTTTAATTTATTGTTCTTATTTGCATATTAATTCCATATCTCATTTTTAACCGATCCCGCTAGATGCAATCGATCCCAGATGATGAAAAACCCCCATAGAACACAAAAACAACTTATGCATACGAGATCTATGGTTTATTTTCAACAACCCATTTGTATTTTTCCTCCAAAACTCCCAGCAATTATACCTACTTTCAAGCATAACCATGAGAGATTCATACTCACCTAGGTTCTTAGATTGCCACGAACATGTTAAGGGGATGTAGGGGAATGGAAACACAGTGGCGGTGGCGACTTCTCCGGTAATGGTGGCGGTGACTTCTCCGGTGACGGCGGCGGCGGCGGTTAGTCACTCCAAAGGTGGCTACAACTAGGTTTTCAAGTTTGTGGAAAAGATGAAGGGTAGAGCTAAGGATCTATTTATAATGCTCCCTTACATTCTAGGAAGGTTCTAGAACCTTCTCCCAATACCCTAGCCGGCCCCTCTCATGATTTGTTTTGGATTTGGATTAGAGAAAATCCAATCCAAAATTCAAATTCTAAGCTCCCGCTGCTGAGCAGCGGGCGCGTGCAAGCCACGAGCGTTGGGCCTGGCGCGCGGGGTCTTGTACTTCGGTGTCTCCTCGTACTCGGGTGTCTTCTCGATTTCCAGATTGTCCAGTTGCACCACATGCCTTGGGTTCGCCAGGTATCTCTGTAACATTGATACGTGGAATACTGGATGCATTCTCCCCATGGATGTAGGTACCTCTAGCTTGTAGGCGACTTCGCCCACGGGATTCAGGATTTTGAAGGGTCCCACGAATCGGGGACTCAACTACCTTGGTCCCACGTTTACTGATGTGGGTGTCGGTGTAATCTTCAAAAAGACTCTGTCTCCTTTCTTAAAGTTCAAATATTTGTTGCGTCTATCTGCATAAATCTTTTGTCGACTCTTGGCGATTTGTAGCCGCTGACGTATTATCTGTACGTCATGGTATGCTTCTTCCACCAACGGAGCCAGGGTGACCTGTGTGACTTTCCTCTCCCCCACTTCCACCAACGAACCGACATTTTCTTCTGTACAAGGCTTCATAAGGTGCCATCCCTATCGAAGCCTTGTGGCTGTTGTTGTAAGCGAACTCAACCAGCGGCAGGTGCGTATCCCACGCTTCTCCAAAGTCCAGGGAATAAGCTTAGAGCATGTCCTCGAGGATCTGAATAGTACGCTCAGACTTTCCATCCGTCTGAGGGTGAGCGGCAGTACTAAAGTTCAGCTTCGTACCCAATGCCAGCTGTAACTACTGCGATAGTCTGGAAGTAAACCTAGGGGGTCACGATCCGATTTGATGTTGGCTGGCACTCCATGTAGCCTTACTATCTCCCGAATGTAGAGCTGCGTCAATTTCTCGAGTGATTATCTGACGTTTATGGGTATGAAGTGAGCCGTCTTTGTGAGTCGGTCCACTATCACCCACACGGCATCATGATTGCATTGTGACCCCGGTCGTCCACTGACGAAATCCATTGTCATATGTTCCCATTTCCATCCAGGAATCTCCAGTGGTTTTAACAACCTTGATGGTCGTTGGTGCTCTGCCTTCACCTGCTGACATGTCAAGCAGGTTGATACAAAATGGGCAACTTCTCTCTTCATGTTGTTCCAACAGTAAAAGGTTCTCAGATCCTTGTACATTTTGGTGCTTCCCGGGGTTTACCGTGTACCTAGACTTGTGAGCCTCATATATTATCTCCTGCTATAGTGCATCACCTTTCGGCATGTACAACATTCCTCGATACCGAAGGCCTCTATCAGGTCCTATATGGTAATCGAGATGCATGCCTTGTCGTGCTAGCTCAATCTGGTGACTCAAGGCGGGATCCTCCTCCTGAGCCTTTTTGATTCGTTCTCGTAAATCGGGTTTAACGCGCACATTAGCGCAGACTTCCATTCTTGCTAACTGGGCTTTGTGGCTCAAAGCATCGGCCACTACGTTAGCCTTGTCGGGGTGGTACTGAATCGTACAGTCATTGTCCTGCAGAAACTTCATCCACTTTCTCTGCCTTAGATTAAGGTCTTTCTGAGAGCATAGATACCTCAGGTTCTTATGGTCAGAGACTTCAAAGGTCACCCCGTATAGGTAGTGCCTTCATTTGGCCAGAGCGAAGATCACGGCCGCCAGGTCCAAATCGTGGGTCGGGTAATTCTGCTTGTGCACCTTCAACTTTCGGGATGCATAAGCAATCACCTTTCCCTTTTGCATCAGGACGCAACTAAGTCCCTCTTTGTAGGCGTCGGCAAATACCACAAAGTCCTCCTTTCCCTTGGGTAGGGTCAATACTGGCACGGACGTGAGCCTTTTCTTCAACTCACATAACGCGGCCTCTGCCTTTTCATTCCATGCAAACTTCACATCTTTCTGGGTTAGCTTAGTCATTGGCCCGACTATTTTTGAGAAGTTGGGGATGAACCTCCTGTAGTACCCTGCTAACCCTAAGAAGCTCTGTACATTCGTCGGGTTATCCAGTGTCCGCCAATTCATCACAGTTTCTACCTTGGCCGGGTCCATCGCGATTCTTTTCTTGGAAATTGCGTGGCTCAAGAAGGACACCTGATCTAACCAGAACTTGCATTTGCTGAATTTAGAGTACATTTAGTATTCCCTCAGCTTCTGCAACACCTTCCTTAGGTGTTCTTCATGGTTCTCCGCATTTCAAGAGTATACTAGGATATTGTCGATGAAGATTACGACAAACTGGTCCAGATAAGGCTAAAACACCCGGTGCATAAAATCCATAAATGCAGCCGATGCGTTAGTCAATCCGAAGGGCATTACAATGAACTCATAGTGCCCATAGCGAGTGTTGAACGCGGTCTGGGGAATGTCCTCTTCCTGAATCCATAACTAGTAATACCCTTGTCGCAAGTCGAGCTTGGAGAATAGCGTCGCTCCCTGTAGCTGGTCGAAGAGCTCATTTATGAAGGGCAACAGATACTTGAGGTTATTCAAACCTCTGTAGTCTATGCACATCCTCATTGTTCCATTTTTCTTCTTCACGAAGAGTATCGGGGCCCCCCATGGCGAGGTACTGGCTCATATGTACCCCTGTGCCAACAATTCCTCCAGCTGCTTTTTTAGTTCACTTAGTTCGGTTGGGGCCATTCGGTACGGGGTCCTGGAGTAAGGTTCGGCTCCGAAAACCAGGTCTATAGTGAACTCAATCTCTCTAGCAGGGGGAAAGGCAGTCAACTCTTCCAGAAACACGTCTAGGTACTCCTTAATGACGTGGGTAATTTCTATCTTGGCTTTCTCCTTCGGCTTGTTAATATCATGGCAAGGAATCCATATGCCCCTTTCCATAATAACTTCCGAGATTTCATCCCAGATATCAGTGGAGTGGCCGTGATGTGAACCCCTGATCCCCAACGCTGTGGAAAGCAAGAACTCGATGCAAAAAGTGCCAAGGAAAGTCTGAATGCAAAAAGCAGCTCTTAACTCCTAGAATCCTTACCCTTGGATTCGACAGACTACTAACTTGCAAAGTAAATTAAACACGTAATTTGAACCAAGTGGAGAATAATAGAATTGAAACAAAGCTTAGCAATAGACAAAGCAATTATCTATTAGCCTATAGTTCCTGTAGCTTTTAGTAATAAACAAGCATGCAAATTACATAAGCCCAAAATAAAGTGAGTGATTAAAGAAGTATAAAACTATAAATTAAATCATTTAATCAACTCACTAATTTCTTGGTTGGCACCCCTATTTATAGGTATGGAGGTTTCCAAATTACAGTAGGAAAAGAATAACTGAAAGCAGCAAAAGTGGAAACTAATCAGAATTGGATTTTTCTTACAAACCAAGTCCTAAATGAACAATGGTGGATGAATCAAGTCTCCTTTATGGAAGGGGGAGAACGAAATTTAAACCTAATTATACTAGGAAAATAATTAAAATTGGAAACCAATCAAACGATTGATTTTTTACAAACCCGAAACCTAAAGGAACTAGGTTTTGGTAGTTGCTAAATTCGTTTGTCACTTGGATTGGCCTATGAACAAAATTCACAACTAAATATCATTAAGAAATAAATATAAATCCTATCCAAAAAGAGAGATCAATAAGGGACCCCTTTTTGGAAACTACCAAGTTAATCTAGTTGTAACAAACTTGTAACAACCTAACCAACTTATAACAAACAAGGAGTAGGAATAGGAAATATGCACAAATCCTTATCCTTATCCCTTACTCTATTAGCCTATAGTTTCTGTAACTTTTAGCAATTAATAAACATGCAAATTACATAAGCCCAAAATAAAGTCAGTGATTAAAGAAGTATAATACTATAACTTATATCATTTAATCAACTAAATAATTTCGCGAATGGCACCCCTATTTATAGGTATGGGGGGCCAAATTACAGTAGGAAAAGAACTAGCAAAAGCACCAAAAGTGGAAACCAATCAGAATTGAATTTTCCTTACAAACCAAGTCCTAAATGAATAAGGACAATGGTGGATGAATCAAGTTTCCCATATGGAAGGGGGAGAACACAATTCAAAACTAATTATACTAGGAAAACAATTAAAATTGGAAACCAATCAAGAGATTGATTTCTTACAAAACCAGAAACCTAAAGGAACTAGATTTTGGTAGTTGCTGAATTCGTCTGCCACTTGCAATGGCATATGGATGAAATTACCAATTAAAATAGGTAGGAAAATAAATAAAAATATATCTAAAAAGGGAGATCAAGAACGGATCCCTTTTTGGAAACTACCAACAAGTTAATCCAAGTTGTAACAAACTTGCAACAACCTTAACCAACTTGTAACAAACTTGGAGTAAGAATAGGAAACATCCACAAATCCTTATCCCTTACTCTTTCTCAACCCTAGGTGGCGTGTGGGCTCTTCCTTGGGCTGAGCTTGACTGAACTATTTGATGGAGTGGGCTTCAATGGCGGTTTGGCCCAAATTGATGGTGCATGGTATCAATTGTGTATGGAGCTTCTGGAATCTTCTGAGAACTCCCGGAATCATTTCGGAATGTCAAAAATCAAGATTTTCAAGAGTCTTCAAGATTCAGCATTTTATGAATTTCAAGATTTTCCAAGAAAGTTAAGAACTTCAAGATTTGTCTCTTGAAAGTCCAAGAACCTTCCGATGTCTTCAAGAACTTCAAGAAACAACCCTTTCTTTATTGTGGAGAGTTCGGAGATGCTTTTCCTTCAAGGATCTTTGAATAGCATGACTCTTCTACTTCTCTTGGCATTCTTCTCAAGAGCTTTTGCCTTCTGGTTGGCTTTATGAATTCTAACTCATAACTTGTGTTGTTTTTAGCCTTGGATATCCTCATCAGGCCGCCTTCTTGCTCCATAACCACAACACCACTTCCGGCCGTCTTGGTTCTTTGAAGATTACCCCCTTCCCTCGGTAATCCAAAAAGTCATGATTTTGGGCTAGCCAATCCATTCCAAGAATTGCATTGTAGCCTCTCAATTCCAGGGTCACTAAGTTCGCAGGGCGGCTTTTGCCCTTGGACACTTACAGTACAATTTCGGTATATGTCATCCATGCACAACAAAACATCAGAAGTCGGGGTACTTACTTCTAACGTGAAAGGTACTTTTTCGGGTCGTCCCAAGTTCTTGGGCACAAAATTCAAAGCAATAAAGGACTGGGTGAATCCAGGGTCAATTAGTATATTTGCGGGTAAGTTCAAAATAGAAAAGTGTACCTTCCACCACGTCATTGTTCGCTTTAGCTCCCAGTGCTCGATAGCGAAGACACGAGCTACTACCCTTTTCCCTAGGTTAGCTGCTGGCTTCTGGTTGCCCTTAGCAGGGTCTATTTGTGACTTCATTCCAGGGCAGTTCTGAATCTGATAGTCGCTGCTCCCACACTTTCAATCATTTGTTGGCCTTACGCCAGCATTCCTCCTCCACATGGCTGGCCTTCTGGCAAAAGCGACAGATAACTTTGGGCTTCTCCCTTCCTTTGCCCTTGTCGTTGCTCGTCCTAGGTGCTCTTGGTGATACCCCCGCTAGCCTTCAGCGCATTCTTGTCGTTGCTCCTGGAGTGAAATGCAATGATCTTGTCTTGCACATCCTTCGCACGTTAGGCCTTTTCAACTGCGTTGGCATAGGTTGGCAAGTCCATGGTGGTCAAGGTGGATTGGATCTCGAGCTTAAGTCCAGAAATGAACTTCTTCTTCCTGTCCTCGTCCATGCTTACAATTCTTAGTGCATATTTGGACAACCTAGAGAAAGTAGCTTTGTATTCTAGGACCGTCTTGAATCCCTGCCGGAGGGACATAAACTCCATCATTTTATGGTCCCATACCACTTACGACGAGTACTTGGCCCGGAATGTGGTAATGAAGTTAGCCCCAGGTCCTCGGCGTTCTATCGGTGATCCAATTTTGATTGACCACTCGCCACCAATCCACGGTGGCTTCGTCCATCTGATAGGCTGGAAACTCAATCTTGCTCACTTCGGTGCACTTGATGGGTTCAAAGGTTATCCCAATGTTTTCCAGCCACGCTTCGGCCTTATCCATGTCGGGTTCCCCCTTGAATCGGGGCGGCTAAAATTTCAGGAATTGGGCCAGTTCCCTGTGTGTGTCTGGTTAGCGTTCGGGGCGTTCGGGTCGTTCCTACAAGTCGGGCACCAGAGTGGTCAGATGGCTGATAGTGGTGTGCAGAGGGGCTTGTCCCTCTCCAAAGCCAGATGCATTGGTCCCATGTGTGCCCCTTGCCATCTACAAATTTCAAAGGAGTTGTATAACTTAGTTTGGCCCGGTTTGAAGCCAACTTAGCCATATATTTTTGTCAGGATCTAGTTGGAACCTAGGGCATGCATCTAGGTTGTTCAGGCTTCAATTAAGTCGTTCAAGGAAGCGAGGTAACAAGGCAATACACTATAACATATAATCAATTTAGAAGTCACCAGCAGTGATTTGAGGCTTTATTCCCATAGGTACTTTGGAGAGATCCCACTTCTCCAACCAAAACAAATAGCAAGCAATTATCCAAACAACCAAATAAAATAAAAGGGTGAAAACATAGGTCTAGTCTCTTTACAAAAGAATAGCAACAAGCAATAATAAATCAACGTGCTAACTGTCGTGCCAAACACTCTCATCCTAGAAAACTACTCTTCTTCCTCTTCCTCTTCTATCTCCTCGGCCTCTACGGCAATCACGAATTTTACACATTATGAAAGTTTTCAACACCCATACCTAGCCCAAGTTTCTAGATCTAGTTTATTTTGTCTAAATTGTTAAGTCTTTTAAGTAGGCAATCCTATCCAATCAATTCTAGCATGTGTGGGCACTCATCCCTTTATTTAGGAATGGTGGCTATGATACCAACTGTGACGCCCCACACCTGACCATCCCCTACCTCCAAAAATCATTCCTGACAAGGCGAAGAGAGCTGGCGCAGAGGCGTCATGCAGGGCTCTCGCCCAACAATAGATACAGAATAAACAGAGAAAAACATACTTCGTTATGCTTTTTCCAAAAATTCAAGAAGTTCATGCAGCGAAAAATATAATAAAATTTTTGAGGACAACCCTAGGCCAAACTATCCTCCCAAATAGGGTTTATGAGCTGATCTATTATAAAAGGGTTTATGAGCTGATCTATTATAAAGTCTCCTCGGTGTTATTTTGGACGCCCAGCAGCCTCACCCCTAGCGCACGGGAATCAAGCACCTATAGTCAATTTTTGAAGGGAGTGGGTTGAGCCTTAAGCTCAGTGAGAGACCTCGGGGTTTGTAGAAAATCCCACCGTAGGTCTTTATGGAAAAGACGAGAGTCAAGTATACAGTTCAAGCATGCATTTGTACAGGTATGTATATATATAACCATGTAACATCAGAAGTACAGGCAATCAAATTCCATCAAATCAGGCAAGTCAAGCGCATCAGGCATATAGCTCAGCGCATGGCAACTACGAAAAACAAACATGGCAGCATAGATACAACAGTCATATGCACATACTTGAGCCACTAGACTCCTAGCAAGCAGATTGCACAAACAAGCCTTCCTTAATAAAGCTAGATTAGAATCTATTCAAGTGTTCGAGTTGTTCAAGAACTTCATGGTTTGCAAAGCACATCACCCTGCTGTAGCCGTACAACGGAGGTATGCTTCACGGCAGGGGTTTTGGATCCTGGCCCGCCCTTTTTCATCTCAGGCCACAAGTGTTCCTCTCATAACGAAGGAGTGTCGACTATCTATGACACAGAACCAGCAGGCCCTTCTTAGGGGCGAGCAGATACATGTCAAGTCAGGCCAAGAAGACTCGGAGCCCAAGTCTTACCGAGTATGTCTCTGACCTGTTTCACACTAAGGTGTGGATGACATGCAACTTACCTCGAGAAGTCTACTGTCCTTCTAGGTTGACGGGTCATGCTAGCTCCTCGTTACAGGCCCACATAATGGCACGTATGCAAGTAGTCAGGTCATGCTAAGCAGAGTATGTAACAAGCAGGGCATGGCATCAAGTGGCACGTAGCATATAAGCACGCATGTTTTATGTAAAGCGCAATTGAGAAAAAAACAAACGATAAGGCATGGGAAACCTCGTTAGCAAATATAAACCCACAATAGTATATATAGGTACATATAAGTACTACGTAGATATTTCATTTAAATATTAGGAAACTAGCGAGTAATCCCTCATCTGGAATTCTGGAAGGCGGGTATATCGTTCGACTCGGTCAACTCCGATCAACGATCAGCTCCTGCAAATGACGGAGACACGGTTATTAGTTAAGGAGGAGTTGCTGACTTTCTAAGTAAGTTTGACTTTTTGGTCAACTGGAATTGACTTTGATTTTTTGGGTTTCGATTGACTTTTTGGTCAACTTTGACTTTTTGGGTTAAGTTTGACTTTTTTGTTCAATTTTGACTTTTTAGTCAACCTTTGACTTTCTCGGGTAAAGTTTGATTTTTATGGTCAACCGGACTTTTCATGGTAAGTTTGACCTTTCTCAGGTTAGGTTTTACTTTTACAGTCAACTTTAACTTTTTGGTCAACCATTTACCTTTCGGGTCGACTAAGGCTGACTTTAGACGTTAGGGTCAACTTTTGGTTAAGGGGTCAAGTTTTGGTCAAACCGTTCAAGGTTGAGTTAGAGGGACCAAGTATTGGTCAAAGGTCTAGTCCAGGGGTTAATGGTTAAGTCTTGTGGTCAGGGGTCAAGTCTTGTGGTCAAGGGTCAAGGCTTGTGATCAAGTAAGTCAAGGTTGGTCAGAGGAGTTAAGGTTGGGGTCAAATGGCCAAGGTTGGGCACGAGTTGGCCCAACGGCCATGCTAGCTGGGCTTGTCGTGCGCGCGGCATGGCCATGCAAGCACAATTCGTGCGCATGGACTGGCCATGCATGCAAAGCCTTGAGGGCACTGGCTAGCCGTACGCGCAGGCTGGGTTTGGCAACGTCGGCCCTCCTTGGCAGATGACTGCCCAGCCCTACCACTGCGAGGTGGCCTTTTCGAGACCATCATTTTTGCATCTCTAGTCCGATTCAATCCGTTCCAAAAGCACCAATTCGTAGACCTGCATCAATACTAACAAACCAACCACTTTTTACACAATTCTAACCATTCTAACCACTTTTTTAACGGCCTCAAACATCGCACGGTACACTGATTTCCAAATTTTAATTTCTTGTTCTTGATTTGCATATTAATTCCTTATCTCATTTTTAACCAATCCCACTAGATGCAATCGATCCTATATAATTTAAAACCCCCATAGAACACAAAAACAACTCATGCATACGAGATCTATGGTTTATTTTCAACCTATTTGTTATTTTTCCTCCAAAACTCTAAGCAGTTATACCTACTTTCAAGCATGACCATGAGAGATTCGTACTCACCTAGGTCCTTAGATTTTCACGAACGTGTTGAGGGGATGTAAGGGAATGGAAACAGAGTGGCGACAGCGACTTCTCAGGCAACGGCGGCAGCGGTTCGTCACTCCAAAGGTGGCTGCAATTAGGTTTTCAAGTTTATGGAAAAGATGAAGGGGAGAGCTAAGGATCTATTTATAATGCTCCCTTAGGTTCTAGGAAGGTTCTAGAACTTTCTCCCAATACCCTAGCAGCCCCTTTCATGATTTGTTTCGGATTTGGATTGGAGAAAATCCAATCCAAAATTCAAATTCGAAGCTCCCGCCGGCCGGGGCACAGCGCGTGCCGCACACGGCACGCTGCCACGCTCAGTTCCCCGCCTGCAATGGGGCCCTGCGACGGTCGCAGGTCCCTATCGCAATGGGGGCCTCTTTTGGCCTTTTTTTCCTCGCTTTTTGCTCCGTTTCGCTCCCGATTTCGCGTACCCTTCTAGCTATCCTTCCTCTTGGATTTTCTAACATTTATTTTTCCGTCTAGGGTGTGTTCTCTACCCAATATCTCTTGAGGGGTATACCGTACCACTTAAACACTTAGCAAGCACACAATAATTCAAACAAGCAGGTCACGTTTCACATTAACACATAATTTAAACCAAAAATTTTTGACTTTTACCATTTTTATCCCTGCGATTTTGCTCTGAAAAATACGGGGCTTCACATTATTAGGACGAGACTCTACCCAATTGAGATTGGTTGGTTGTTGAGGAAAATTTGTACTGATATGGAATCACCGAATGCTTGGACCTATAATCTTATATGAGATGATCCCAAGATTTAAACCTATTATCTATTATGACATTTCTGTAATTATCGCTATGCAAATTTGATCAGGTATGTATTTATTTGAATATTATAGATATATATATTTATATATATATATATCAATGATTCATAAGAGAAAATTAAAAAATATATATACTTTTCTGTTATATTTCTAATATAATATATATATATCTACGTGACGCACATGGCTACAAGCAATAAAATATTATGTTCTTTAAAAATTTAGTGTGATATACTTAATTTTCTATTTTGGTAAATTGAATTATAGCGAGAAGGATTTGTGAACTTGTTCGTATACAAGTTATAATAGTTATCACTCATGAAAGCAATAGTTATAATTATATATCTTATTCTTTTCTGATTGCATTATTCTATGACCCATATATCATAATGCATATTTTGATATTTTACATTATATTTATCTTTCATATAATTGAAAAATATAATTGAAATGATGAAGGTAATACACTAGTGCTGAAATTTGGGCACTTGAACACAAAATATCAGTTTGTCCCGTTGACAAATTTGAGAGAGAGATGCGATTGCTAAACAACGGTTATTTGGATTATTATATATTGATTTACTTTCTTTTGTCATGGAACAAAATATTGAGTTTTGTTGAAAACTCATGAGTCTTGTCCAATAAAGTTGCTCAATTTCTTTAAGTAAATGCCAACTATGCATCCCTATTATGCGTGAAATTTTCGTTTCTTGAAGTAAATGTGAGAATCATGAGTTCCTATAATGCATAAAGGTTCCATTTCCCAAAGTCAATGTTATAATTATGCATTTATATAATGCACAAAATCGTAGTCGTGCATGCAAGATATATATTAACTATTGTAGTTACGATTATACATATCTATTGAAGTCACCGCCAGAAGTGGAAGAATAATCATACACCAAAAGTGTAAAATCATAACACCACCAGAAGTGACGAGTTGTGAGAAGAAATATGAAAGTAAAAAGCATTTGGATAATAAATGTTATTAAAGTGGCATGAAGGTCATTGAGCATGCGCCTGCTGTACACAAAAATATTTAGCTCCTCTCTATCAAGATCATAGGAAAAAAAAAAAGGATAAAAGATAAAGCAAACTTTTATCTGCAATGATGTTGTGAAATTATTTTTCAATTATGCACCCTAAAGGTGATAATATTGAAAAGGTCTAATAAGAAATTTCTTTCTTGTTTGTTTTGATGTATTTAATTTAAATTTTATGTTTTCAAATATAATATTTTTTTATTAATTTATGTATTAATCTTTCTTTTATTTATAAATATTATACTAAAATAAATACATCACTTAGAATTTTGATTGTGATAAAAATAGGCATTTCATTGATCAATCACAAAACATTATCTCCAAAAGACAGTGCTATAATATATTGCAGATAGGGATAAGAAATAAAGTTCTTATCAAATAATGTCATAAACTATTGTTAGTACTATATATTTGGTGGTAAAAATTATTAAAAGCTCTAGAAGAGTAACTATCATTTTACCTTGGGGAACAAAATACTGCACCTGATGATACATTTTTTTTAAAAAAGTTCCAAAGAAATCTGTTGAGATTTCTAAAGATATTCACTAAAATGGATATCATATTGCTAATAAAAATAAATGTGATAATAAATACTTGTACAGTACAAGTACTATTTATGAAAAGAAACTTTTATTACAAAAGTTACCTTCTTATTCCTTCAGGCTATACTATACATATATTACTGCAATTGAAATTTATGAAACAGTAAACCAGACATTTATTAATGAGTTTAGTATGGCACGACCGGTTAGGCCATCCCGGTTCTATAATGACGTGAATAAAATAGAGAATTCCTATAATTTTTTTTTGAAGGATCGGAAGATTCTTCAAATGAATTCTCGTGCAATACTTACTCTCAAGGCAAACTGATTGTAAAGTCATTACCTGTGAAAATTCGTACCGAATCTCCTGCACTAATAGAACATATATATGGTGATATATTTGTGGGTTTTTTCACCCACCATATGGGCCATTTAGGTATTTTATAATGTTGATCGATGCATCAACCAATGGTCACATTTATGTTTATATTAAAATTCACAACCTGGAGTTTGCAAATTTATTTGTGGAGATAATTCGATTTCTAGTTTTCTTACTATTTAAATAATTATTGCATATCTTTGTGATAAGTGTGGAATATTTTTTTTGTTTATATTCATACAAGAAACGGTCTAGAAGAATAGTATCATTATATGCATTAACTTATTTACATGACCATTGTTTTTGAGAATGGAACTCCCAATATATTTTTGGGGGCATGCTTTATTGTATGTTGCAATATTTGTTCGTATCAGGCCAATAAATTTTAATGAATTATCTCCCCAACAAATGGTTTTGGTCTGAAACTAAAATATTTCTCATCTTATAATTTTCTAAATGTGCGGTATTATAATTGCTCCACCACAATGCACAAAGATGAGACCTCAAAGGAGGTTAGAAATAGATGTTGGACATGAATTTTCACTATAAAATATCATAAAACAAAAGTTGGAGATTCGTTCCCTACTTATTTTACTGATTGTCATTTTGACAAGTCAGTTTTCCTAACATCAATGTTCATGAGTTGCGTCGGATCTATTATATGATATTCGGCTTGATTCCAGGAACCGATATTGGGCCTGGTCATTTGAATCATTCGCGTTCATAATCTCGAGATTATTTCTAACTCAAGAGTGGCAGTAAAGAGAATATGGTACCTGTATGAGTGATTAGACTTATGATTATGATTATGCTAAGATGAATTGGTCGGTTGTTCAACGTTCATGTAAAAGTTGACGAACGCTCCTCATTCTCCGAGATGAGTTGGTCCGTTATTCATCGTTCATATAGAACGTTGGCGAGCGCCCCTCATCCTCACTTTATGTTTTATGAATCTTGCATGAGTCATGACTGTTATATGATAGGATTTACCTGAAATATATGTATGGGTAATTTTTAAAACTTAGAAATGTTTGCGAAAATGGTGAACTCTCACTGGTAAGGGCTCATTCCATTTTTCTATTTTGTTTTCTTTTTTCAAATAAATTGTTACAGATCTTTGGTATGAAAATGAATATGCTCACTAGGACAACTTGAAGTACTGAAAATTTGGGATACAGCTAGAAGACGAGATTGATAGAGATGGGCTCATACTATCATAATCTTGTAATTTAGGGACTTTTGTAAGTTTTGATTAAAATAAATGGGATTATTATTATTATGTTCTGCATGTTTTGAGTCCTGGTGTGAACTAGGTAAGCATTCGGTGAAGCCAACCCCTTGTATGCGGGGTGGTGAATCTGGGGTGCCACAGACGGGGTATCAGAGCATTAAGACTATGGACGTATAGGAACTTGTAGGTATGAACAAGGACATGAGTTGGGATTTAAAAAGTATGTTTGGGATAACTTAGAATAAAAGTCTTATGATGATATAAGTCTAATATGAATTACGGAATTTACTTTGCTTTGTCTAGATTTGGACCGACTTTATTAGGCGGGTTTGAATTCATTAAAGTAGCCTGAATAGTTTGACTTGAATTGAAAAATAATAAGCATAATGTTACTGCTAATTGAGTTGTGGTTGGAAATTATGGTTGATTCACTTGGGGATGGTCAACCTAAAGTTGAATTGCTGAAATTTCTCAGACCGGTGTAACATTAAAATTTTCCTTAGGTTGCAATAAGAATAAATTACCTTGCATACTTGAATATTTTCTTTGGAAACAGGCTAAGTATGGAATTATTTAATTAAGACCCTATGGAACTATATTCTAATTGATTCTTTATCCAGATAAAAAGGTTGATGGATTGTTAACGAAACATAAAAGCTATTCAGAAAGGTGTATTACTTTAGTCTTATAAATTTTGTGTACATTATACGAAAACTTATGGAAACTACCTGAGCTAATTGTATACTTGGGTAGAAAAATTTATATGTGCACCATTGGATAGTAAAAAAGGTTTTTCAATAGGAAACATATTGAAATTCTTAATATCCATTGAATCAATAGCTTTATTATAGAAGTAGTTAAAATATATGTAGAATCGATATTACGAAATTTGAATAAAAACATGTAATGCTTTTATATATTTTTTTGTTCTTCTATTCTAATATGTACATACAATAAAATACTTAAACTTTTATGAAATTCAGATTAGCAACCTAAGAGGGGGAAGAGGTGAATTAGTTTGTTAGTAAATTAAAATTCTCTTTTGAACAATCTTGAAAATTCCCTTCTTGAAATTCTTTGAACCAAAGTGTAGTGTGTGAGAAATGTTTTGAAATGTTTAGGGCAAGGTAAAGAGAAGAAAAAACACACCGAATTTATATTAGTTCGGATTCCCCTTGAATTCTAATCCCTTACCCAAGTTCTACAACTTGGGATTTTCTAACCATATCAAATGAATTACTTATAGGTGTAATTCAAACCTTTACAAATGCCAAAATTCTAACTCTAAAATTTAGGACTTTTCACAATTGCCCAACTTAGATCTAAGTTAGGTCTTCCTACCAAATACCTACTTTAACTCTAGACTTAGGACTTTTACAACTCTTCTCCGTCTCTTCTTACTCCCCCTTTCTCTTTGCCTAACTCTTTACGACTTTCCTTTCTCTTATAAATTGCCTAACACACTTCTAAGTGTTTAGGACTTCAATCCCTCAATGGATATGAAGGTTTACCTCTTCAATATGAGGTTTACAAGTAAGCGCATGAAATAGGCAAAAATAGTGGGTTGAAATTGCTTTCTAACAGTCAGAAAGTTGAGGTTGAAACTTGAAGCTTCGAGGTTGACCTTCGAGCTCAAGGCTTCGGTTTCGACACTGCAATTTTTAATTCTCTGTCTAATAGACACTTTGTTTGACGGGTTGTGTAATAAATACATTTTGGCGCATTCTCTGTTTTTACTTACTTTGAGATCAAAACCCTGTCGACGTTCGAGCTCGAGACTTCAAGTTTATTTTGGGATTTCCAACACAAGAGCTTAACTGGGCTCCCTGTCAACTCGAATGAAGTCGAACCTTTCTGGACGAGCTTCGAGTTCGAAGACCTGTCTACATTCGGTTTCAACACTTCAATGGATTTTTGGAATTTTGAATGAATTCCAACCCGAGAGCTCAAAGGGTGTCAACTGCCTATCGTTATAATAGACATCGAGGTATCTGGGTGAAGTTCGAGCTCGAGGGCCTGCCGAGGTTGGGGCTTGAAACTTTCTGGGCTTAGTCGAGTTCAAGACCCTATCGATCCTTGGTTTCGAATCTCTCTACTTCTGCACTTTTAACTTAAGCAAACTCATTAAATTTCTTTCTCATATTTGTTTGATCATCATACAAAACTAGGAATTGAAACCATAGATCTAACATTTTAAAATTGAAAATAGATAGGTAACCTAAAAAGATTAAGTTATAGGAAAATAGTAAAGACATAGTTAGTTAATCTTCTATTGTTCTATTGTAGGAATGGGCAATGGAGAACCAAGAAGACCACCCCAATGTTGGCCAAGGATAGGCTGAACCTAAAAAGGTTGAACCAAAGCATGTTGAATACGAACATGGAGAACCCGGACTACAGCACTTTGTTGGACAAGTGACTGCAATGCTACACCACGTAACCAATGTGCTAACCCAACTAGAAGAGCATGTGCAGGAATCTCACCGTAGGGATGATTTTGAGGAACTGATCCTACGGGATTCCAAAAGTTTTGTTCTCTCTAGGTCAATGGAAAGATGAGGAAAAAAGCGAGTGAGATGACTCAAGGGAATCAGCTACGCCAACAGAATCACATAAACTGACCTGAAACTGTAAGAAATGCAAACCTTGCATTCCTGAGTAACCTTGATTAGAAGGTTGTGTCAGGGCAAAGCTCTAGAGAATCCGGACCAACTCCCCACTCTAAACCGCTGAGTATGGCCTTTACTAGGTATACCTTCTGTGACCGGTATAAACACAAGGAAAAGAATTGTTGGGCTAAGAATAAAAAGTGTTTTAGGTGTGGTAGTTTTGAGCATCATGTACCATAGTGCCTCAAGACACTGGATAGTTCAAATGGTCGACCCTCTTGATGCAATAATGACCGCCACAGAGGAATATAGGCGATGGTTGAAATAAACCTCTAGTTTTCCTAGAACTTTCTCAATCACTGATGTAATTAAAACCGTTTGCTATGATTGTACAACTAGTTAAAGTTTTAATTTACCCTTGCTCAATGCCTTAGTTATTGGTCTTGATTTTATTAGTAATGGGCATCCTAAGAATGAACTGTTATTAGAAGTTAATACCCTTAATAGTGATAGTAAAATTATTACTGGTAAAATTACAGGAACTGTAAATTTAAAGCTGAAAAAATACTTGCCAGTAAGATTAATTCCATTACCATTTTTTTTCTTTTTGAAACAAAAGAAATACTTAAATTAAACGGCTGGAAATATCGTCCAGCAACGATTTGACAGAAGGCCATGAGCCAAGCAATACAATCTAGAATTAAAGTAGATCTGAAAATTAGATCTACAATCTAGAGTCAAAGTAGATATGAAAATCATATCTACAAACTGTAAATCTAGCCTATAGCTAAGCAAAGAGCAGCAAATTTGCAAACAACTGAGTAGATCATCAGACTGGTGGTACTGGACAGCTACTGGATTCTGATATAGCTCCAAATTTGACCCATAACACAAGGGATCCATGGGATCCCTGACGAACCATTCACGGGGCCAACCACGGTCGGCTTTATTTTCATGAACCAATTCATCCCACAGAACTAAAGTTAAAAACTCCAAAAATAAGTGAAAAACACAACTCCAAAAAAAGAGTGGACAAAACTCTCTAAAACAGAGAGGACGAAAACACAACGCCAAAAAAGGAGCGGACAAAACTCTCCACAAGAAGAGATTTATTAAAACAGGAAATATATAGAGAGAGAGAGAATTTTGAGCTCCCCCATCCTGCATTAATGGAAGATGGGGGAGGAGAAAGGAAGCAGAGGGGAGAAATGAAGAAGAGAGAAGGCAGAGAAAATGAAGGGAAGAGAGAATACGTGAGGTAGGAGACCCATTCCATTACCTTTTAAGGGAATAAGAAGTTGCTCTTAATATGGATTCGTTATCTAAATATAAGGCTTAGTTAAATGTTTAAACTAAGAAGTTTAAACTATGTCATCTAAGAGAACCCGAGCTTAAAGTAAATGTCACCTTAAGGGGGAAAGTGGTAGCCCTTATTTATGCTATTAAAGCTAGAAAACCTTTCATAAAAGGACTCATGATATCTAGCTTACTTAATTAATCATCCAGTAGAACAAACCAACGCTAAGCCTATTCCTGTAATTAAAGATTTCCTTGAATTAATTTCCTTATTACCCAACTGATAGGTTGAGTTTATTATTGACTTCGTATTAAGGACAATCCCTATATTTAAGTCTTTGTACTGAATTATTCTGGTTGCATCTCTGGACTTAATGCATCGTGTTTTTCAACCATACTAGGACCAACTTGTTGTAATTTGATAAAAGACATTTTAGTTAGTTATAAATCAGTTAGAGAACATTATAAATACTTTAGAATAGTATTTCAGACCTTGACAGAATCCAAGTTATATACTAAGTTGACAAATGTGAATTTAGGTTCAACGAAGCCTTTTCATAGAACATATTACCTTTAAGGGTTAATCGCCGTAGATTTGTCTAAAGTAGTAATAGTGACAAAATGAAATTAATTTATAGATATGACAGAGATGTAGTTTTTATTGGATTAGCATACCAATATTTCATTAGAAACTTTTCAAGATTAGTTTGACCCGTAAGAACGTGAATTTGAATAAAAATTTAAAGCATAAACTTGTTTTTGGACATTAGAGAAAGAATTAACCACTACTTCAATCCTAACCCTACCGCAGGTAAAGAATAACCATGTGGTTTATCCTGAGACTTCCTTGGAAGGATTAGGATACGTATTAATCCCAAATGGAAAGATTATTGCCTATGCATCGAGGTGGCTGAAATCTTATAAGCATAACTACCCAACTCAATATCTTGAGCTGATGGTTGTAAATTTTGCTCTTAAGAAGTAGCGACACTACCCTTATGGAGTAACCTTTGAGATTTTATTTATCCTAGGAATCTCAAATATCTAGTTCCCTATAAAGACTAAAATCTGCAACCAAGACAATGAGTTAAGTTTTAAAGAAGAGGATGACTCTAGTACTAATTACCACCCTGGAAAAGTAAAGGAGGTAGCTAGTACACCAAGTAAGAAAGTGTAGCCAAGAAGCTAGACAGGATAATTCAGCCTGACATTTGGAACACTAGTATATATAGGGACAAGATAATTGTCTTCAACATTAATCAGCCTTAACCATAGAGATTAAGTAAACTAATAGAAAGATGCCTTTTCAAAATAGAGAGACAAAACTTTAAAAGGACGTAACTAAAATATACTTTAGGAAACGATGGTTATCGACTAGTATCGATTCTCTTTATCAAGAAAATCGATTGTAAGTTTTGGAAACTAATTATTAATCATCTTGCCCAAAAGGTTATTTTTCACCTAATACTTAGGTTATTAGTTGATAAAAAGTATGATTAAAACACTTGAAATCAATTAAACAACATCATATAGTTAATTTTTCTAAATTTTCTTTTTAAAATTTATTCTCTTAGAAACACATATTAATCTATGTGAGTTTTAGCAAAAATTTTATTCTATGAGTTTATTATTGGTATTTGTAGGTAATTTTGAATACCCCTATCTTGTTGTATTTTAGATTAAGAATTAAGATCAACCTGAAAGTCACACTTTTTCTATGTCTAATTTAAAACGCAACTAATGAAGAATTTCGAGGATGAAATTTCCTAAGGGGGAAAGTATGTGAGACCCCGTAAATTTTTAACATTTAAATTCACCTCTAGAATACTTAGAGGTATTTATAAAAATATTTTATTACAAGTATTTACTAAGTTACAGAATTTCTTTTAAATCTAAACCATTTTCTTAGGAATATTTATAAAACTTATGAAATATTTTTGTTACACCTATGGACTTAATCTTAGTTTTGATAATAAGTTAACAAATATACAATTTTGTTTAATGCTTTGCACTTGAAGTTATTTGTAGAGATTTAAGAAACACTGGAGAGTATAGAGATTTAAAGTTGGAATTCTTATAACCTTAAGATGTTTGAATTAATATGGAATAGGGATAGAAACTGAAACTCTCAATATTTATAAACTGCAGATAATTGGGAAAGTAGTGAGCAGACCTCTACAGATCGAGGTGAGTTTATCACTGAAAATTGATACCGTTATAATGCAATTAATTAATTGAGCTTGAATTGAGCCAAACTATATGACATGTTTTATACGCTTTCGACTGTTTGATGTGCTTTTGTTTTCAAACTACCCAGTTGTGTTTACTTACCGGCTGGAATGTATATATGTGTGTTACTTTCTTTGTGCACTAGAACTGTTATATAATCATGAATTGTGTCGGATCCACTATATGATATGCGATTTGATCCCACGAGCTGGCATAGGGCTTGATCGTCTGGATCATCTGCGTTTCTGATTTCGAAATCAATCCCAACCACGGGGGCCCTAAATATATGTACTATTGGGAGATAGCTGTCTATTTGATATGAGTTGGTCCGTCGTTCAGCGTTCATGTATATGTTGGCGAATGCCCCTCATTCTCGTTATATATGATTTTCGAGGTGAGCTGACCCATTGTTCATCATTCATGTAGAACCTTGATGAACGCCCTCATTCTTGTTATATATGATTTCCGAGGTGAGCTGGCCGTCATTCATTGTTCATGTAAAACTTGGACGCATGTCCCTCATTCTCGAGTTGAGTTGGCCCGTCATTCATCGTTCATGTAGAACGTTGGTGAATACCTATCATCCTCATTATATGCTATATAAATCCTGCATGAGTCATGACTTCTATATGATAGGATTTGCCTGAATTATATGCATGGGTAATTTATGCAACTCAGTAAATGTTTGCGAAAACGGTGGACTCTCACTGGGCATGGGCTCATTCCATTTTCCTGTTTGTTTTCTATTTTTCAAAATATTGTTACATATCCTTGGTACGAAGATGACTTCGCTGATTTCCAGTACTAGGAGGGGACTACATGCAGACCGAACCTATTATATTAGCAAGATAGGATTAAGTAGCATACAGAGCAATTTTTTTAATATTATTACCAAATTACCCTTAATTAGTGATAAGTCTCTATTTTTTGTTTTCTATAGCATTCTTCTCCCTCAATCTCTCATTCCCTCGTGTATTTTGGTTTCTCTCACTCAATCTTTATCTCTCTCAAATTTTTGAAATTTTCGCAGAAGTTCCATATCATCGTCTTCATCCCTGTTCATGTCCATTTTGTCAATCATTAACTATAAATTTATGCGATTTCTTGATGCTTTGTTTTTGCCTTTTTTCTAATTATTTTGTTTAACTCTCACTTATGAATTTCTTTGATGTTTTCCATCAATCAAGTCATTTGGTAGAATAAGATGAATCATGGTCTAAATAAGAGGAACAAATATTGTTGAAAAAGCAAATAGCTCCACTAAAAAGAAACCCAACACTGCGGACCCTTTTGTTGTTATGAGTGTTTTTATGAGTTTACCAAGGATAATTTTGCAGACTGAAATTACAAAAACTCAACTTTACAAGAAGGCTATGAGGTTAAGGAATACGTGTTTTAAAAATATATGTAGAGCATATTGAAAAAAGGGGAGAAAGTATAGTTTAGCAAATCTCATGAAACTCAAACTTTGGTTAGTCTATACTAAAGGAATCAGAAGAGTTCATAATGTAGAAGCAGAACCAACCAACCTAAGCCTTCGACTTTTGCCAATCGAAGTTCTCAAGTTCATCATATGCATTTATTTTTCCCCTTTTGTTATAGGCTTTGTGTTACTTGGATAAGGTAGGATATATCAATTTGAAGATATTCTATCATATTCATATTCTCAACATATTTAAGTACTTTTGGAAATCTATCATGAAATTTGGTCTATCAAGGAAGATTTGAGGTGGTGGTGGGGTGAATGGAAGAAAAGTAGAAGAACCTTTATGCTAATGCATAAATTTTTTTTTTTTTTTGTCATTTCTGTGAATTAGAAGCAATGTATTATAGTTTATCTTGAACAAGATGATAATGAAGAAATGAGATTGTTTTGTAGATTAAGGCTTCGTTTGATAATCAAATTCAGCATTTAAAATTAATGATTAAGAGTTTATTTAAATTAAGTGTGTTTGATAACTATCAATCATAAATTTTAATAAATTAAGTGATTATGGAGTTAAATACTTAATCGATTAAGTGTGTTTAATAACGAAAACATGAATAACTTAATTAAATAAAAAATTTCTCTTTCATTTTTCTCATTTTGTGTACCATTATTTTATTTTATTTTATGTTTTCAATGTTTTTTAAATTTTATCAATTAAAAAAAATTATAACTATAAAAAATTTAAAAATATATTATCATCTATTTTTATAACTTTATTAAAAATATAAATAAATTTAATGTTTAAAAAATATTTTCAAACCTTAAATTTGTTTGTGTAGCAGGGAGATATAAAGTGAAAATGTGGAGGGAATTTTAAATTTTGAATTTGAATTTAGTAAAATGTGGACATTTTTTTTTTAGGGCCATACTATTTGCAGGAACATTTTTACTATTCACAGGAACATTTTTCTGTGAATAGTCTAATTTGCCCTTTAGGTGAAAAAAAAAAATCCTTCATTTTCACAGTAGAAAGGTTGCAAGAGAGTTTCTTTTCATCTTCTCAGCATTCTACTTCTTCTTTTCCATTTACACTCTTTCTATTTACAGTCACTCATTTTTCACTCACACGTGTATTCAAATATGGCCGGTAGACACGAGGATGATCCATATTACACGGTAAGTAAACACTCAATACATTTTTTAACGTGAAATTTGTTTGTTTAAAAAAAATCCTTGTCTGCCCCCTGTGGGCGGGATTTTTGACCCAGATCTGCTATTATTTGGCCAATTTTGGCCGGATCTATAAAATTTCCGCCGAGGAGACGGTATCCTCGGCCAGAATTTGAATGAAATGACTGTTTGGATTTCCGGCGGCAATCCCGACGAAGATCGGCGGAATGTCGATATGAAATCCCCCCACAGGACGGTGGGATTTTCGTCCTGTGGCGGGATTGGGAGAACACCGCCAGCCTCCTGTGGTCCCACAAGCAGCAAGTTGACAAAATGTCCATTTCACCTGGGATGAGAAATTGCTGGGGGAAATTGGAATTTAGAGGTCATAAACGATAAGCACAATCATGAATTACAAGAAGTTTGAAATTGGCATTCAGTGTACTGACGGTTAACATAATTGGAGAAGAAGAAGATTGCAGAAATGTCAAGTGTTAACATCAGGCCGAAGCATATATTGGCCGAGTTGCGAGCAGATGATCCACAAAATGTTAGCCACATAAGACAGGTGTACAATGAATCAGCAAAAGGTAGAAGGGAGGCTAGGGGAACTTTGACTAACATGCAGTATTTCTTCAAACTTTTGCATGATCATGAATACTTATATACGTACGCAGTTGAAGATGAGAGTAATGAAGTTGGGCACGTCTTCTTTGCACACAAGAAGGCGCCTGCCTTATCTACTTGGTTTGTTTCTGTACGTTTTGTTTATGAATACGACATATAAGACAAACAGGTATGACATGCCTCTACTCCAAATAGTGGCTTATGTACCCACTTCTCAGTATATTCATATTGCTTTCGTTTTCATGATGGATGAGACTTTCCCGAGCTATTTCTGGGTCATGACTCAATTGAGGAATTTATTCAATGGCAACAAATACCCACATGTTATCATAACTGATCTAGACACTGCTTTAATGAATGCTGTGTAAATAGTTTTCCCACATGCTAGTCAACTGCTGTGCAGGAGACACATTGAAATGGATGTAAAGAAACATGTAGAGGCTGGCAACGACAAAACTACAACGGATGTGTTTCTATATTGTTGGGGGCAAGTGGTGAAAGCCTTGACATAGTAACGGTTCACAGAAGCTGTGGATTTTATTGATACTAAATATGAAAATAAATCTAAATTCAGAAATGTGATTCCATACTTGAAAAAAACATGGTTGGATCTCCATAAGGATAAGTTTGTGTCTTGTTGGACGAAAAATATAAAGCATTAGGGAGGACGCACAATGAACATGTAAGTTACTTATAGCTTTAATTTATAGTTTGTATACTGTATAATCACATTATACTTTATATAATGTTTTATGTGAAAGTTTGATTTTCAATGTTAATTGGCTTTCAGGGTTGAGAGTGCACATGCACAGTTGAAGAAGGCAGTTGGGACGGATAGAAACGCATTTCCAGGTATTTTTCAAGGAATTAATATTATGATAGATGAGCACTTTCATAAAATTCAGACTGCAATGGAGTCCTCTCGTAGCAAAACATACCGGAAGAGCGACTACTTACTGTATAGTAGGTTGAACAGTATACTGTCTTTCACTGGTATTACAATGGTAGAAGAAGAATCTACAAAAGAATTGGCCTTATCGGGGAATATGGTGCGCTGTGTGGTTGCGAACTCCGAACTAGTTGCGGGCTTCCATGTGCATGTGAGATGCAACAGTTGGTGCGAGCATACCGTCCAATTGATCCTGTCGATGTGAACGCCTTCTGGAAGACGCTGCATTTGGGAGATAATGATATTCCGGAAACTCAGGAGGCGAGGCAAAGCGCTGAAGGGCGACTGCATGAAATGTTTGTTGATGTAATTACGAGTCTAAGCGCTGAGATATACAGGGTGATGGGTACCATGCATGCGACGCTTTATCCGAAAACTGTTGATCTAGCTGAGCCGGTAAGTAGGCCACACAGGAGATGACCGAGACACAATCCGACCCAACGAGATCTATCAGGGTACTAGCATGTCGAAAGGAATGCAATACAACGATGTACAAATATTACTTTTCATGTACAGATCATTGTGGTTAATTACACATCGATACACTAAATTTAATATGATTTACAATCGCAGGTCGGAGATCCACAGGCGAACAGACGAGAAGAAGGGTTTTGAGGCCCCACGACTCTGAATGGCCTTTCGATATTCCCATATTTCTGAAGCAGTTCATGTTCAACTACATTACCGACCACGTTAATGTAGTGGCCGATGGACATTGTGGTTTTAGAGTAATTTTCTATTTCGTTCACAATGCAGATGAGGAGTATTGGTACCAAGTGTGCAGAGAACTGTACCAAGAACTGCGCGATGAAACTACTTTTTGGCGCAACGTTCTTGGGCCAGTCGATTACGAATTAGCATACAGAGTGGTAGACTGTTATGTAGTTTCGACCATAGATGAATTTTGGTTTGATTCTCATCTTTTTGGATTACTTGTTGCCACGAAATACCAGAGGGTTGTTACATTATATGCCCAGCAGAGTAATATTTTCCTTCCAATTCAGTGGCGGGGGGCTAGCGTCTCTAATGATCCGAGCAGTTTCATCAATAAGGGGCCTGTAAGACAAAATCATTTCATTGCTTTGTTAACGACAGGGGAGGTCATGCTACCCCCAGTCTATCCGACGTAGAGAAACAGGGCCTCAGAACAAATGCAGTGATGAAGGCATCCCCAGCCCTAGGCCAAGTCAGTATGCAGAGGATCCCAATTCAAGTAATGAGGACTCGAAAAGTGCAGCAGAGGTTCGTGTGCTCCATAAAGGCCTGCCAATGCTCCAGGACCCAAGCCCATATCAGAGAGATCCGTTCATTGACATAGTTGGGCCTATGACCCGAAGAAGGACAAGGAAGCTCAGATTAGATCTTGAAAACCTTGTTCAAAAGAGTGCTACAGAAGCCCAGCTCGTTACGGACACCAACACCCTTGAAGAGAATAGAAGGAAGGTTAAAAGCGTCACTTTACTCTCCATTACAGGGGAAATGGCGCCTACTAATCAATCCAGCTGAAGGAAAGGGCATTTCTTGAAGTTCTTGATTTTCTTGAAAATATTGAATTTCGCGGTTTACTGAATCTTGAAGAATCTTGAAGTTCTTGATTTTAGACATTCCGAAATGATTCCGGGAGATTCCAAAAGATTCCAGAACCTCCCTACATCATCTCCACCATGCGCCATCTTATTTGGGCCGAAACCCACCTTGAAGTCTATCTCACAATTTCGGCCAGCCAAGTCCACAAGAAGCAGCCCACACGCCACTTGGAAGCTTAGGTAGGGGAAGGATTAGGTTTTGTGCATGTTACCTAATTCTACCCAAAGTTTCTTACAAGTTGGTTAGGTTGTTACAAGTTTGTTACAACTATATTAGCTTGGTAGTTTCTAAAAAGGGATCCTTTCTTGATCTCCCTTTTTGGATAGGATTTATATTATTTTCCTACCTATTTTATTTGTTAATTTCGTCCATATGCCATTCCAAGTGCTGCAGAAGAATTCAGCAACTACCAAAACCTAGTTCCTTTAGGTTTCTGGTTTGTAAGAAATCAATCTTTTGATTGGTTTTCAATTTTAATTCTTTTCCTAGTCTAATTAGGTTAGAATTTCGTTCACCCCTTTCCATAAAGATGACTTAATTCATCCACCATTGTCCTTGCTCATTTAGGACTTGGTTTGTAAGGAAAATCCAATTCTGATTGGTTTTCACTTTTGCTGCTTTCAGTTATTCTTTTCCTATTGTAATTTGGACACCCTCATACCTATAAATAGGGATGCCAACCACGAAATTCTTTAGTTGATTAAATAATTTAATTTATAGTTTTATACTTCTTTAATGACTCACCTTATTTTGGGCTTATGTAATTTGCATGTTTGTTAATTTCTAAAAGCTACAGAAACTATAGGCTAATAGATAATTGCTCTGTCTATTGCTAAGCTTTGTTTCGATTCTATTATTCTCCACTTAGTTCGAATTACGTGTTTAATTTACCATGTAAGTTAGTAGTCTGCCGAATTTAAGGGTAAGGTTTCTAGAAGTTAAGAGTTGCGTCTTGCATTCAGACTTTCCTTGGCACTTTCCGTATTGAGTACTTGGATTTCCCGGCGTGGAGTTCAGGGGTTCACATCATGAAGAGTTGGAAATCTCATTTGCAACCCCGATTTGATACTTTCAGGAATAAATCTACTGTTGAGTGTTAGTATTAGATGTTTTTCTTGTCCACTGGTTTCACGTTGAATGTAATTTACTTTTGATTTTACGTTCCCAATATAAGTATCTTATTTTTAAGTTTCACGCGTAATTAATTTTAACATTACAGAACGCACATACAATCCATAGATAGCATCCCAAATGATATATTACTTTATACACTGCATCAAAAAGAGAATATACTACATCTCAATAATTTACAAATGGTTATTCAGTAATTTTTCATAATATTATTCAAAAAGAGTCAATAATATAGCCCAGGTGACCTTGCCCCAAGTTATTCTAGTGCCGGCATCAAATCCTCCAAATTGATAGCCACCTCATCTATGACCCTCTCCCTAACATCACTGGGGATGGAATGCCTTGTCCGAGGATGAGCTAGATACATTTTACTTGCTATATATTGCAAACGCTGTATTTGGAAGAAAAATCCAAGTATAGTAAATAAACATTGACATAAAAAATATAGCTACTTGACAGAAATAAGCATAAATCACATGTAGTTACCGTAGCCGCTGATAGCTGTCTGGGGTCCGGTGTCTCTTCCACTTCCATGTTGTCGGGACTAACACGAACGTGCGATCGCGTCTGAAAGTATTCGAGGTACTCAGGGTACGACTGATCAGCCGGCCCACTGAGCCCTCTGCAGACCTTTTAACAACTTACTCTTGTACATTTGCCATGCCATATAATCCGGATCGTACACGCATGAATACTTTATTATTTCAGGGCCTATGTAAGATTTCTTTGGCTCTAAAACTCTATGAGGGATCGACTATACGTATCCAAATTGTTGCAAAAACCGATCAGGCATATAGGGCTCTATGATCGCAGGGCAATAAATAAGACCCCTGTACAATGTTATTGGGTGCAAGCTTGCAAGATTTAGCCCAAAAGGAATCCAGTTTACCTAGTTCATTTGAAAGAAAGTCAGTGGTTAATTGATCAATTCGGGTATTACACTAATAAACCTTAGGACATTTAAATGATATAGAAATATTGCCTTATCAGATTTCAATCCATCTAGTGCATGTCGGTATGACACCAAATCCCATTTCGGCTAACGCTTCCTTCCGGTTTCGATGTGCCACTTCATTGCAGCAGCAAGTTGACATCTCAGGATCTCATCTTTGGAGGATTAAACGTAGGAAAGTACTTGTATATCCAACTCTATTAAACATAAGAAAATTTTTTATAGTGATTTTAATGAACCAGCATGAAGTATTGAAATAATTTATAAATGATTCCTACAAACCTGCAATAATGTCATATACCAGCCTAACTAGGCACCGTCCGCCCTAGAAGTCCTACCAAGATTGCGATAAATGTTTGCCAAGCAAGTTTCCCCCCAAGCAAGTCCGCTTACGCTATCTACATCGCTGAGGAAAGGCAGGAAATGCCCAATAACGTGAGGTTTTTTTCTTATCTACAAACAGGGTGTTTCCAACTAACCATAACAAATACCCTGCGGCAAAATTGGTAGGGTCCACCTGTCCACTGACACAATGGTCTCGAAGGAGGGACATTTTCACACTTGCAAAATCTCGCTCCCCGAACTGGTCTGGCACTATCCTCAGCATTTCTAAAAGTAGTTCCTTCATTTCTGCCGGCTTAATTTTCCAACCAATGGGATACCCGACAATCGGAATTCCCAATATGTAGGCCACATCGTGGAGAGTGATACTCATCTCTCCCCGCATGTGGAATGAATTAGTTCCTGGATGCCATCTCTCAACAAAGGCACTGAGGAGTGCAGAGTCTAACTCTGAATGCATGCAACATACCAAATGTGCCAACCCGGACTGTTCTACTATACTTTTTATTTCCCCTTGGCTAAATCCCACCTTTGTAGCCGCTCATGCCCATTATGACACTTCAATATATCACGTTCCTGCGTAATTTAATAAATAAATTAACACATTTTAGGCACCAAGTTATTAAGCATAAATCTAAACAATAAATAAAAAGTATTTCACAATAAGTAATAAAGCAAAATAAGATACCTGTCGATGCCAAATGTAGTAGGCAACATGACCCTTAAAACTCCGTAACAACTCTGGATTTGAAGGTCTATCGTAATCGGACCATCTAGAGACCGGTATGCATTCCACTCGGCATCCCTCCAGGACCCGGACCCTGACACTGACCTACGTGAGGAGACCATTAAGCCTTCTCCACTCCTCCTTGGTTGGTTAGGTGCATTTGCCCATTCGTTTTCATCCTCCATCCACCCCGAATTACATTCCATGTACCCCTTCAACTAAGACATTTCCCTCTCAACTCGTTTAGCATTTTCCCTAGCTTCCTCCTCCTCCGCATCTCCAATGTATTGCGGTGCAAATTCAGTTTCACCGGAATCAATGTTACTTGCCGCCGCCGCATTTGAAAATCGAGAAGAACCTTGCGCTCTTCCTAACACCCTTCTCTGTCGCTCGGATGTAGTGGGAGGTATTCGGCCAACTATTTCTTCAGAGGAGGAGTTTGTTGCCTCGTTGTCTTTAATAATTTGCAAATTGCCATCCTTTTTGGTTCTGGATAATTTTAATTTCAATTGTTTAAATGTTTCTGCCATCTGCAATAATATAAAGACACAATTATCAATACGAAAATAATTGATAACAAGAACACAATTAAAGCTTAAAAAATTAAAAATATTGTGCAAATCTCGGCCATTTCGGGTTTAAAATCCAAAAAAGATACCGCCGTCCGCAGGAAAATAACCGCCGGCGGCGGGCAGTATTTTTTTCAGCAAAATACCGTTGGCGGTATTTCCGGCAAAAATACCACCGGCGGTATTTCGTACAAAAATACCACCGGCGGTATTTCGTACAAAAATACCACCGGCGGTATTTCGTACAAAAATACCGCCGACGGTATTTTGGGGGATTTTTCTCGCAAATACAGCCTGTTGCCAGCGGTATTTGCGGGAAAAAATACCGCTTTTTTCCCCCAAAATACCGCCCCTCTCCGGGAGGTATTTTGGGACAAAACACTGCCGGAGAATGGTGGTGTTCTGGAGGAAAGCGGTATTTTCCTTCGGAACACCGCCGTGGCGGGATTTCATATCTCCAGCGGAATTTTGGCCGGAAATCCCGCAGGTCATCAGCGGGATTTCCTTGAAATTCCTGCCGAGGAGGCCGTCTCCTCGGTCGAAATTTTACAGATCCGGCTAAAAACGTCTGTATAATCACAGATCCAGGCAAAAAAAATAACAAATTCGGGCAAAAAAATAACAAATTCGGACAAATTATAAACAAATTACTCAAAACGACGAACAAAACATGAATGAAACAAATATGAATTTTAGGCTCTCACCTTTGCCGATTCGATTCGTCTGGACTTTTATCCGATTTGGCCAATTTTGTGCTTCCTTTTTTCTCCATAGAGCAGAGAACTTTGAGGGAATTGTTTCTGCTTCCCTTTTCTTTGCAGGAGTATTTATAAAGTTTTTGTTTTTTAAATTTTTTTAAGCGTAAAGGGTATTATTGCATTTTGACAGGAAAATGTTTATGTGAAGAGTAAAAATGTTTCGCAAATAACAATTCCGTTTTTTTAATATAAAATTTTAGAGGATAAGTGATGATTTTTCTAAAATGGAATGAAAAGAACAAAGCCGAGGGAAAGGAAGAGATAAAGGAAAACAGATATATAAGAGAGAGATTCAGCGAAAAGAAAAAAAAAAAAACAAACAAACAGAGATACACAAGAGAGATTGAGGGAGAAGAATATGGGAATGAAACGGAAATATAAAAAAAAGAGTTATCAAGTAACAATCTAAAATTTTTGATCAGTATGCTAAAAAAAAATTGCTCTGAAGTAACACGCAGCTTGAAGGTATTGGATATATATATATATATATATATATATATATTTAAGTGAAAAGGTCTGATTTTTCCTTAAAATAAAACTAAACCACACAGAAGCCACTGTACTTACGAACCTGACTGTTCGGTCTGCCTCCAGCCACGTCTCCGGCCAGTCAGTTCACTAGCCGGTCGACTTGCTGATTGCCAATTTGCCACTGCCACAAACCCGGCCATTCACTAGTCAGACGATCCTCCTTGTTCCATTTTCAACCTTTCACGTTAGAAAAAGTGTCCCGGCATCACCATCCCCGTCGTCTCCTATATCCGGCCATGTCAGTCTTCTTCTTCTTCGTCTTCTTCTTGTCCGTTTCCGCTGCTGCACAAAACCATCACCAACCGGCAGAACCCCAAAACCCTCCACCCCCGATAACTCGCTTCCAACAATACCTCAGCATATGCACTGCCCATCCCAACCCAGACTATACCTCAGCCATCAATTTACTCAAAAATTTCTCACAAACAATTCCATCCCTCCAATCCCAGACCCTTTATTTCACTCCCAAAAAGGATAAGCCCATGCTCCTGTTCACATGGCCAGGCTCAGACCCTACTCTCCCGTCCGTCCTTCTGAATTCTCACTTGGACTCCGTACCGGCAGAGGCCGCCAAGTGGATCTACCCCCCTTTCTCCGCTCACTACTCCCCGGACGGTAAAATTTTCGCCCGGGGAGCTCAAGATGACAAATGCATCGGACTTCAGTACTTAGAGGCCATAAAGGGCCTCACCCAGGAAAATCAATTCAGCCCTCTTCGTACTGTTCACATTTCTTTTGTCCCTGATGAGGAAGTTGGGGGTTTTGATGGGATGGCTAAGTTCGTGAAGTCTGAAGAGTTTGAAAAACTCAATGTTGGTTTTGTGTTGGATGAGGGACAGGCCTCCACCGGAGATGAGTATAGAGTTTTTTATGCTGACAGATCGCCCTGGCATATTGTGATTAAGGCGCTGGGAATGCCTGGTCATGGGTCGAGAATGTATGATAATGGGGCGATGGAGAACTTGATGAAGAGTATTGAGGTTATTAATAAGTTTAGGGAAAATGAGTTTGATAAGGTTAAGGCTGGTTTGGCTGCGGTCTCAGAAGTTTTTACGGCAAATTCTGTGTATCTGAAAGCTGGAATTCCTTCCCCTACTGTATGTCATTGAAGCAACTGAGACATTTTAGATGTATTTGGACGGCATTGGATTTAATAATGTAACTGTTTGATCTGATTGTGCAGGGATTTGTGATGAATATGCAACCATCAGAGGCAGAGGCAGGATTTGACGTAAGGCTTCCTCTAACGGCAGACCCTGAAGCTTTGAGGAGAAAGATTGAAGATGAATGGGCTCCTGCTTGGCGGAATATGACATTTAAGGTGAAAATTCTGGCCTTCTCTATGTATGATGTTTTGAACCATTGACATTTTTTCCATGTCTTTCTTTTATTTAATTTAATTTTATTATTATTATTATTATTATTATTATTGTTTACTTTTCATGGAAATGTGTCATGAAGTATTTGTATGGTAATCGTTAATGTTAATCATATATTTATTAATTGATATAACGTGTCTACATTAGCAAGCTTTGCAAGAAGGAAACTTAGATGGTATTTAGTGTTATTGACCATGAGATGTGAAGGTTAGAACATGTTTCATTCCTATTCTCCATGAACCAGGAGTGTACCTAAACACAGCATGGTTTGGTAGGTAGGGTCTTGAGCCAAATAAATAACATGAGTTAGGGTAGGAGGAGGTATAACTCATTGGATTCAATCAAATCGAGTTTGAAACTGAAGCTTTTGCATCTTGATCTTTTGTTCTTATAACTATGTTATATCCAAAAGATTAAGTCTGCCTAGCAACTTTTTCCATCCTTGCTTCTGTTTTAGATAAAAAATTATTTTGTGCTTAGTGATCATTTACAAGAAAAAATTACATATCAGAACCATTCTCTAGCCAGAGTTGATTAATCAAATTTGAGGGAAGGAAACTGAGGGAAGTTTCAAAATTTCCAATAAAATCTTAATGCTACAGTCAAGATGAGGCACATTTAGCTATTAATGAGCAGTGTTAATACAGCATCAGAAGTTATCATCTTAATATGAATATAAGATTGATTGCTCCATTTAGGTGAGTTGGTTTATAAGATGGATTGCTCCATTAAAATCGTAATGCTACAGTCAAGCTTGCCTGGCCTTTGAGTTGTCACTTCCTTCTTCGAGTAAATTCCAACAGTTGGATGTGTGGAAATTTGAAATCTAATTGAAGATCATTTCTTTGATCCAATTCTTGGAGTTCATTTCAGGGCCAAAATTGACCATTTAAAAATGTTGAGGGGGCAATTAGTCGAGGTTGAAAGATGTGGGGACCAAAAGTGCATGGGCAAAAATGTTTAAGGGCCTTATAATTAAGGGTGTGGATTTTCCCAGTGGAAAATAGCAACAAAAATGTTGAAGTACTTATTTCCTCTGCAATCCCTGGATTTGTTGGATGGTTTCAGAGTTTTCACGTGTTGTTATTGCCGGTTGGAAATTTTGGTGGTTTTAATTTTCCATCAGTTTGGCTTCTTGAAAGACATGTTTGTCGCATGATCAATCATATTTTCATGTATCCTCAGTGTTCTCTTCAAATATACCATCTTTGTCACATGATCAATCTAATTTTTGTTAGTATAACATTCTTGTTTCCAGTGTTCTTCTGTTTTTTTTTTTTTTTTTTTTGGTACTGTCCCATGATATTTTCTTCTTCAAAGTATGGTTCTTTTCAGGGTTATTTGTATTTTGTCATTTTGAACTTTTATCAACACCTGTGCTAGTCAACTTATCTGATAAATTGGAGATTTATCCTGTTCAAAATTTCTGTAATAGTTGCTTTAAAGCTTGTCTATCAATTCTTCGTGCTTGTATTACCTTCTTGGGGGTTTATTTTTCTGATCTTCTCTTCGTTTAAGGCACAGGTGTGCAGCTCTTTCGCTGCTTTTCTCTTATGCTGCAAATAGTGGAGCAAGTTTGTAAAGGTTTTGAAGTTCATTTCTGCTTTTGTTTTGTTGCTTGTTCAAACCTGCACTTTGAATTGGCATGCAGTTCAAGTTCAGATCCATTATCAATTATTATCTCAATTGTCGTTGTATCAATATTTTTTCTGTTGATATTACACATGTGCACATCCATTAGAGTAAATGAGAAAATATTTTGTTTTTATGGCTACTGTTAAGTATCTCCACTAGATTTTATTTTAGTAGTTCTAGAAACATTTCTACTATTTCATTATGCTGTTAATGATTTTTCTGTGGGGATTCCGAGTATATTTTTCTCTGTCTTCCTAGTTACAGAAGTAAGTGATAAAAATTGGTCAGATCTTGGATTAAAATGTCTTTGGCTGCTATCTTCAGGACTTGGATTTTGTCTAGGTGACTTTGGAAAAAGATGCCACTATCTTTGTCCTGCAGCTTGCAAATTTATGACAGTTACTTTGAATGGATCTATATTTGTAATCCTACTCAGAGAACCAAGTCATGTTGTATGTTGGATGCTGTTGATGATTAGAATGTCTGTTCACTGATCATCTTGTTCTCATTTATTTATTTTCTTGCGTTGGCATAAGATAAAGGATTAGACTTGAACTCTTAGCTTCATTCTGTTATTGTTGTACAGTCTATCTTATAATCTGTTGACATCACGTGTTAGCTGAACTGAAAACCTAAATTTATGAAGCTGCTGGGACTTGAACTCAATACTTTTGAAGCAACGGACGTCCTTGAGTTTGTAATAAATGAAATGGAAGGATGAAAAAGAAAGAGTAGGTGCTACCTAGGAGATTTATTCCTATGCATTATCTTCTTCTTGATTTCCTTCCGCCACTTTTTCATTGGCAGATACTATGCTCACACACTAACTGAAGGAGAGCTGAGCATTGCATTTGTGTGTTTCAGTGTTTGTCAACTAGATGTTTGTTGAACACTTGCCATTTTATTCCCCTTAGGCTTATATTATTTATGATATTGCATTGCAGATAATAGAGAAAGGATCTATAAGAGACGACAGAGGACTCCCATTATTGACTCATACCAATGATTCTAATCCGTGGTGGGCTGTTTTCAAGGATGCTGTTACTGCAGCTGGTGGTAAACTCGCAAAGCCAGAAATTTTGTTGACAACTACTGATGCTCGATTCATGAGACAAATGGGGATCCCTACCATTGGCTTCTCCCCTATGAAGAACACACCCATATTGCTTCATGACCACAACGAGGTAAAACAAGATGCATATCTAGTTACTGTTTGTTTCGTTATCTTGTTGCTCTCTTTATCTTCAATCGCTAATGAATGTCTATATTTTCTGTTGGCAGTTTCTGAAGGATTCTGTGTATTTGGAAGGAATTAAAGTATATGAATCCATAATCAAATCATTGGGTTCGTTTGCTGGTTCTAGATGATATGCTATGTATATTTAGGCTCATACTTTCTTAGTTTCAGAATGAAGTTGTTGCCATGATCGTATGACCATAGGTTCTCAAATTCGTTTGCGAAGGAGTCCAGAGTATGAAAATAAGGCCCCGCAGTGCTATAATTATGGGTGCATTTTTCTTTTTTCTTTTTCTTTTTTTGAGAAGAAAGAGCCGACGAAAGCATTGTTTTCGGTTTTCGGTTTTCGCCTTTCTTCATCTTCCTTTTTTTTATTTGGTGGGGCTCCGTGGGGTGGGCCGCGTAGGTTTGTGATTTTATTTTGTTTTCTGTCCTTTTTACTAATGCAAACGGAAATGTAGTAAAATTTGACTTTATTGGAACTGTTTTTTATTTACTCAGAATATATATAATGGCGAATGGAACAGTTAATTTGTTCACTTTATTATTGTTATTATTATTATTGTCTTTTTAAACAAACTAAGGTTATGAAAGCGTTTTGTAAGTTTAGTGGTAAATAATTTGTTAAAGAAATATAAAAAATTGTTATCATTGGCTAAAGCCAAATATATTTTTGAGAAGGCTTGAGCCAATGAGAGCTGAGGTTCGAGATTAGTTGTTCACAGTGTATAGTGTTGGATATATAAATAACGTCGAGGTTAGGACAACAGAGGCCAGCATAGATGACGCCCGGCTAAGGAAGTGGGGTCATGGAAGGTACGTGATACCAATTGATGTGAAGCCTTGATCCTAACGCCGTGGAAACCAAGAATTCGATGTAGAAAGTGCCATATCTAATTTCTTAAAATAAGCATCGACAATTAAAGATTCCTGTACAAGAGTGTGTAACTTCTTATACAATTCTCTAAAATAATATGCAGGTACAAAAGTATTGCGCATCGCTGTCGTCAAATCAAACCATGAAATAGGTGGCGCTCGTGCACGCATAGGCCCGGTCTAAGATTAGGGCCAATGTAATAGAAGACGATGCCGCCAGCATGGCGCGTTTTCTTAGTGGGCTTAATAGAGGGATAGCTTTAGCTGTGGAACTACAGAATGCTACTAGTTTGACGGATATGCTCCACAAAGCCAGAGTTATGGAAGAATACCTGAAAACAGTTCCACCAGTTAGGACGCCTGCCAGTGCCTCTACTACTTGGAGAAAGAATCCGGTCTACACGCCAACACCACCCAGGAAACCTTTTAATTCTGAACGTAAAGCTATTCAGTCTGCCCCAACCACCTCTTCTTCTTCAGTAGCTAAATCGCCTTTCACACCGAAGCAGAGCATCTCGCAGATCACTTGTCATAAGTGTTCTGGCCACGGGCACTACATGCGGGACTGTCCTAACATCAGAAAGTTACTATTAGGGTAGGATGGTGAGTACATCTCAGAAGAAGAAGACGATGAAGAAGCCAATCGCATCCCAGATTTGGCTGACAATAGCAAGTCCGATACATATGAGGACATTATCAACCAGAGAACTATAGTCAGATGGCCATTGTGTCCCGATCTTTGACTACAGCTGTTGCCCAGGATGCTTCTCAACGGACCAACATCTTCCACACCAGGACCAAAGTCAATTGAGGTGTATGCATTCTGATAGTTGACGGCGGGAGTTGCACCAATGTCGCCAGGGAGTACATGGTTAAAAAGCTCAAGCTCCCAACAGTTAACCATCCACATCCGTACCGGCTGCAATGGCTTAACAGCTCAGAAGGCTACAGAGTCACAAAGCAGGTGTGAGTTACTTTTGCTATCGGTAAGTTCGAGGGACAGGTTACTTGTGATGTGCTCCCTATGGAGGCGTGTCACATTCTGATCGGACGACCATGGCTCTTTGACATGAAGGCTACACATGACGGGGTTGCTAATACCTACTCAGTTTGCCAAAGGGGCAAGATCCATACCTTTTTACATCTCTCACCACAGGAAGTTCGCGCTGAATCCATCAGGATGAAGGACAAGATCACCATGTGGACAGCTGAAAAGCGACAAGACAAGGGAAAGGGTAAACAAATTGTAAAAGGTAGTAGTAAGGCGAACTTTGATAAGCCTTCAAAAGAAGATTCTAATCGTGGCCTTTTTGCCACAGTGGGGGAAGTCGAACAAGTGTTAAGGGCAAATGGTTGTATTCTTGTTTTATTTTCTAAAGACAATTCCACTAACCTTGACGACATCCCTATGGATCTCCCTATGGAAGTCAACTTTCTTTTGCAGGAATATGAAGATGTGTTTCCTGAAGAGCTGCCGGCCGGAGTGCCCCCTCTTCGTGGAATTGAGCATCAGATTGACTTCGTGCCTGGCTCATCTATTCCCAATAGACCGGCGTACAACGGAAATCCAGAGGAAACAAAGGAGCTGCAACGTCAGGTTGACAAACTTTAGGTAATGGTCAGGTAAGGGAATCTTTAAGCCCTTGTACAGTACCTGTAATTCTTGTTCCAAGAAAGATGGTACTTGGAGAATGTGTATGGATTGTAGAGCTGTTAATAAAATCACCATTAAGTATAGGCATCCTATCCCTAAGCTTGATGACATGCTAGCAGATTTATATGGCTCTACTGTTTACACTAAAATAGATCTAACACAAGGCTATCATCAGATAAGAATGAAATAAGGCAATGAATGGAAAACTGCTTTTGAAACGAAATTTGGTTTGTATGAGTGGTTAGTTATGCCGTTCGGCCTCACAAATGCACCTAGCACTTTCATGCGATTAATGAATCATGTGCTTAGGAAGTTTATAGGGAAATTTTGTTGTGGTTTACTTTGATGATATTCTGCTGATATATAGTCGAAACATGCCTGAACACATAGAGCACATTAAGTTGGTATTAATTGAGTTACGTGATAATAAATTATATGCCAATTTTAAAAAGTGTATTCTGTGTGGAGGAAGTTGTCTTTCTTGGGTTTGTTGTTTCGAAGGATTGTGTCAAGGTTGATGACACAAAGGTGAAAGCCATTCGAGAATGGCCTACTCCCACCTCGACCTCGCAGTTAAGATCGTTCCATGGTTTAGCTAGTTTTTACCGGAGGTTCGTGAAGGATTTCTCGACCAAAGCCGCGCCCCTCAATGAATTGTGTAAGAAGAATGTTCCATTTTTGTGGGGTCAGGCACAGAAAAACGCCTTCACTGTTCTTAAGCATGATCTCACTCATGCTCCTGTTTTAGCATTACCTGATTTTGATAGAGTTTTTGAACTAATGTGTGATGCTTCAGGGATTGGTATAGGTGCTGTTTTAATGCAGGAAGGAAAACCTATAGCCTACTTCAGTGAGAAACTAAAGGGAGCTGCCTTAAATTATCCGACCTATGATAAGGAGAGCTCTATGCCGTGGTAAGGGCATTGGAAACTTGGCCGCATTACCTGATGGCCAAGGAGTTCGTTGTCCATTCAGACCACGAGTCCCTTAAACACATTAAGAGACAGGGTAAGTTAAACAGGCGTCATGCTAAATGACTTGCTTTTATCGAAACTTTTCCTTATATTATTAAGTATAAAAATGGAAAAGATAATATGGTAGCTGATGCTCTGTCACGCAAGTATAAATCCCTTGCTATTCTTGATCATGCATCCGTAGGGTTTTCATATCTAAAGGAATTGTATGCTTCTGATCCTAATTTTTCTACTTTATATCATGCGAAAATGGTGCATTTCAGAAGTTCTTTAAGCAGAATGGCTTTTTATATAAGAACAATAAGTTATGCATCCCACGTAGTTCATATAGGGCACTGCTGGTGCGTAAAGCACATAATGGGGGGCTAATGGATCATTTTGGTGTAACTAAAACACTTGACATGTTAAAGGAACACTTTTATTGGCCTAAAATGCGAAAGGATGTAGAAACTATTTGCTCACGTTCATTAACTGTTTAAAAGTAAAGTCTACGTTCAAACCTCATGGTCTTTATACACCTTTGCCTATTTCAACTGTTCCTTGGACTGACATCTCTATGGACTTTATTCTAGGGTTGCCGAGGACACAGCGAGATAATGACTCAATCTTTGTCGTGGTGGACAGATTTTCTAAAATGGCTTACTTTATTGCTTGCAGGAAATCGGATGATACCAGACACGTTTAAGAACTATTCTTCAATGGAGTAGTTCGGCTACATGGAATACCTCGCACAATCGTCTCGGATAGGTATGTTAAATTTTTGAGTTATTTTTTGAAAACATTGTGGTATAGACTAGGAACTAAATTGCTATTTTCTACTACTAGTCATCTACAAACGGATGGTCAAATTGAAGTGACCAACAGAACAGTAGGGAATTTGTTAAGGGCACTGATTAAAAGTAATCTTGCAAGTTGGGAATAGGTCTTTGCTGATTGCAAAATTTGTCTACAATCTCTCCAAGCATTCATCAACTGGATTTTTGCCCTTTGAAGCTACCTACAGCTTCAATCCGTTGACGGTCATGGATTTACTGCCACTGCCCCTGAAGGAACAAACAAGTCTGGATGGTGAACAGAAAGCAGACACCGTCAGAAAGCTTCATCAGAAGGTTCGAGAGAACCTTGAGAAGAAAAACGCCAAGTATGCTTCAGATGCAAATCGAAGTCGTAAGGCTGTGAACTTTGAACCAGGCGACTGGGTTTGGGTTCACATGAGGAAGGAAAGGTTTCCAGCAGCCCGGAGGACCAAACTCCACCTCAGAGGCGATGGGCCTTTTCAAGTTATAGCAAAGATGGGGGATAACGCCTACAAACTGGATCTACCAGGTGAGTATAGCGTTAGTGCATCTTTTAATGTTGCTGACTTGTCTCCGTTTAATTTTGACCAGGATCTTGATTCGAGGTCGAATCCTTTCCAACCGGGAGGGAATGATGAGGGCATCCCCAACCCTACGCCAGTTCAAGTAATGAGGGCTCGAAAAGTGCAGCAGAGGTTCGTGTGCTCCATAGAGGCCCGCCAATGCTCTAGGACCCAAGCCCATATCAAAGAGATCCGTTCTTTGACATAGTTGGGACAAGGAAGCTCAGATCAGATCTTGAAAACCTTATCCGAAGGAGTGCTACAGAAGCTCAACTTGTTACAGACACCAATGCCCTTGAAATAAATGCAAGGAAGGTTAAAAGCGTCACTTTACTCTCCATCATAGGGGAAATGGCGCCTACTAATCAATCTAGCTGAAGGAAGGGGCATTTCTTGAAGTTCTTGATTTTCTTGAAAATCTTGAATTTCGCGGTTTACTGAATCTTGAAGAATCTTGAAAATCTTGAAATTCTTGATTTTTGACATTCCGAAATGATTCCGGGAGATTCCAGAACCTCCCTACATCGTCACCACCATGCGCCACCTCAAATGGGCCGAAACCCACCTTGGAGTCCATCTCACAATTTCGGCCAGCCAAGCCCACAAGGAACAACCCACACGCCACTTGGAAGCTTAGATAGGGGAAGGATTAGGTTTTGTGCATGTTACTCTTAATTCTACCCAAAGTTTGTTACTAGTTTGTTATGTTGTTACAAGTTTGTTACAACTAGGCTAACTAGGATAGTAGTTACCAAAAAGGTTTACCTTCTTGAAACTTTTTTGTGATTTGTTTCTACTTCTTTATTTCTTTTTTCTTACTTGTATTTTCGGCCAGCACAATAACCTTGCAGGCGAAATTTCCCTTTTAATCAATCCTAGTTCCTTTAGGATTTGATTCTTGTAAGAAACCAATCTCTTGATTGGTTTCCAATTTCACTTCTTTTCCTAGATTCTTTAGGACTAAAATTTGGCCATCCCTCCCCTTTTTATAGGGTTGACTGAATTCAATATTTTTCAGTTGATTAAATGATTTAAGTTATAGTTTTATACTTCTTTAATCACTCACCTTATTTTGGGGTTATGTAATTTGCATGTTTGTTAATTGCTAAAAGCTACAGGAACTATAGGCTAATTGATAATTGCTCTATCTATTGCTAAGCTTTGTTTCGATTCTAGTTTTCTCCACTTGGTTTGGATTGCGTGTTTAATTTACTTTGTAAGTTTGTAGTCTGCCGAATCCAAGGGTAAGGAGGAGCTGCGTCTTGCATTCAGACTTTCTTTGGCACTTTCCGCATCGAGTTCTTGGTTTCCACGGCGTTGGGGATCAGGGGTTCACATCAGTATGGTCCAAACTGACTATAGAGAAAAGGCCTATGAACGCCTGATGCATGTCTTGTATACGTGGAACGCGTTCACTGGTTTGACACGGTGATCAAGGAAGCGGTTATAACTGAATCAAGGAAGATATTCTTCGTGATTGTTCTGCCACGTTATTGGCTGATGTGGCACGTGGCTTCAACAACAAGCTTCAAAGGAGCTTGCTTTACCTATAAATAATCGATAACCTCTACATTCAAAAGTATTGTATTCATACTTAGGGCATGTTCTTTTTGAATGTTTTGAAAACGGTTTTGAAAACAAGTTTTGGAAAATAGTTTTATAATGTAAAAAGTGTATTGAAAATATAAAAAGTAAATGCTGAATAGTAAAAAGTTGTATTGGAAATGATGGAATATGATTAAAATATATTAAATTTACTATTGAAACCAAAACCGTATTCAAAATGAAACAAAAAGAACAGGCCCTTAGTGATGCGAACCCCTGATTTCCAACGCCTTTGGAAATCAAGAACTCTACGCGGAATGTGCCAAGGAAAGTCTGAATGCAAGACACTGCTCTTAAACCCTAGTATCCTTACCCTTGGATTCGGCAGACTACTAACTTACAAAAAGTAAATTAAACACGCAATTCGAACCAAGTGGAGTAATCTAGAATTCGAAACAAAGCTTTGATTAATAGACAGAGCAATTATCTATTAGCCTATAGTTTTTTGACTTTTAGAAATTAACAAGCATGTAAATTACATAAGCCCAAAATAACGGTGAGTGATTAAAGAAGTATAAATTCTAACTTAATCAATAATCAACTGCCCAAAAGTGAATTCGGCAGCCCCTATTTATAGAGTAGGTTGGCCGAATTTTAATCCTAAAATAACTAGGAAAATAAGTGAAATTGGAAACCAATCAAGAGATTGATTTCATACAAGAACCAAATCCTAAAGGAACTAGAATTGGTTAAAGAAAAGGAAATCGGCTGCAAGGAGTATGTGCTGGCCGAAAATACAAGAAAGAAAAAGGAAATAAAGAAGTAGAAACAATTCACAAAAAGGTTTCAAGAAGGTAAACCTTTTTGGAAACTATATAACAAATCAGCCCAAGTTGTAACAAACTTGTAACAACCCTAACTAACTTGTAACAAACTTTGAGTAGAATTAGGAAACATGCACAAATCCTAATCCTTCCCTAACCTAAGCTTCCAAGTGGCGTGTGGGCTGCTCCTTGTGGGCTTTGGTCTGGCCGAAAATTGTGAAGTGGATTTCAAGGGGTTTCTGGCCCAAGTAAGATGGCACATGGTAGAGATGATGTAGGGAGGTTCTGGAATCTTCTAGAATCTCCCGGAATCATTTCGGAATGTCAAAAATCAAGAACTTCAAGATTCTTCAAGATTTTCAAAATTCTTCAAGATTCAGTAAGCCTCGAAATTTAAGATTTTCAAGAAAATCAAGAACTTCAAGAAATGCCCTTTCCTTCAGCTGGATTGATTAGTAGGCGCCATTTCCTCTGTGATGGAGAGTAACGTGACGCTTTTATCCTTCTTTCTATTTTCTTCAAGGGCGTTTGTGTCCGCAACGAGTTGGGCTTCTGTAGCACTCCTTTGAACAAGGTTTTCAAGATCTTCTCTGAGCTTCCTTGTCCTTCTTCGGGTCATAGGCCCAACTATGTCAACGAACGGATCTCTTTGATATGGGCTCGGGTCCTGGAGCATTGGCGGGCCTCTATGGAGCACACGAACCTCTGCTGCACTTTCCGAGTCCTCATTGCTTGAACTTGGATCCTCTGTGTACTGACTTGGTGTAGGGTTGCGGATGCCCTCATCATTCCCTCCCGATTGGAAAGGATTCGACCTCAAATCAAGATCCTGGTCAAAATTAAACGGAGACAAGTCAGCAACATTAAAAGATGCACTAACGCTATACTCACCTGGCAGATCCAGTTTTTAGGCGTTATCCCCCATCTTTGCGATAACTTGAAAAGGCCCATCGCCTCTGGGGTGGAGTTTAGTCCTCCGGGCTGCTGGAAACATTTCCTTCCTCATGTGAGCCCAAACCCAGCCACCTGGTTCAAAGCTCACAGCCTTGCGACTTCGATTTGCACCTGAAGCATACTTGGCGTTTTTCCTCTCAAGGTTCTCACGAACCCTTTGATAAATTCTTCTGACGGTGTCTGCTTTCTGTTCGCCATCCAAACTTGTTTGATCCTTTAGGGGCAGTGGCTGTAAATCCATGACCGTCAACGGATTGAAGCCGTAGGCAGCTTCAAAGGGCGAAAATCCAGTTGATGAATGCTTGGAGCGATTGTAGGCAAATTCTGCAATCGGCAAGACCTGTTCCCAGCCTGCAAGATTACTTTTAATCAGTGCCCTTAACAAATTCCCTACTGTTTGGTTGGTCACCTCAGTTTGACCATCCGTTTGTGGATGACTAGTAGTAGAAAATAACAATTTATTGCCTAGTCTAGACCACAATGTTTTCCTAAAATAACTCAAAAATTTAACATCCCTATCCGAGATGATTGTGCGTGGGATTCCATGTAGCCGAACCACTCCACTGATGAACAGTTCAGAAACGTGTCGGGCATCATCTGTTTTCCTACAAGGAATAAAGTGAGCCATTTTAGAAAATCTGTCCACCGCGACAAGAATTGAGTCATTACCTCGCTGTGTCCTCGGCAACCCTAAAATAAAATCCATAGAGATGTCAGTCCAAGGAACAGTTGGAATAGGCAAAGGTGTATAAAGACCATGAGGTTTGGAAGTAGACTTTGCTTTTAAAAAGTTAATGCAACGTGAGCAAATAGATTCTGCATCCTTTCGCATTTTAGGCCAGTAAAAGTGTTCCTTTAACATGTCAAGTGTTTAAGTTACACCAAAGTGACCCATTAGCCCCCTATTATGTGCTTCACGCACCAGTAGTTTCCTATAAGAACTACGTGGGATGCATAACTTATTGTTCTTATATAAAAAACCATTCTGCTTAAAGAACTTTTGAAATGCACCATTTTCGCATGCTGCATATAACATAGAAAAATCAGGATCATAAGCATACAATTCCTTTAGATATGAAAACCCTATAGATGCATGAACAAGAATAGCGAGGGATTCATACCTGCATGACAGAGCATCAGCTGCCATATTATCTTTTCCCTTTTTATACTTAATAATATAAGGAAAAGTTTCAATAAATGCTCTTAAATGTCTTGCCCAACTCCTGCCACATTAATAACCTAAACTCCCGCCTCGTCCTTACTACTTCACACCCTTGCTATACGCCTTTATCCTGGCCTATAGCTTTTTAGCCCAACCTATAGCCTTTTAGCCTAGCCTATAGTCTTTTAGCTCGACTACACACTTTTCTGCTACGTTTTAGCTCGGCCAAGTGACTCTTTACCGACCTAACTTATTTTCCTTTTGGACCTTTACGTTTTTATTCCTTTTGGGCTTACAATTAATCTATTGGGTCAGGCTCAATACCTTGCTCACTTTTAGGCACACCAAATACGAAAAGGAAAGGTGACAGCGTGTCCCCCGGAAGCTGACAACGTACCTCCGAGGGAACCTCCCAGGCATCCGTCACCTGTGGAAGTCTTTTCAGAGTGTCGGGGTCATCTCCCTTTCACAAATGACCATATTTCCATATGCAGGTCTAACTGGAGAGGTGCAGAGCAACAACCCAGACAGGACCCAGCTCCGGTGCCTGTGGTTCAACCGCCCTGGGTGCCTTATGTGGCGGTACCTCTACAACAATATGAGTGTCCTATCGGCATGGATTTCTGGAGTGATGTCCCAGAATCTCCCTTCATCCCTGAAATCGAGAAGCCCTTTTCTCCCTCTCTTTCGTGGATGACCGACATGGAACCTTTTGATGGGTATGGCAACCCCGGGGCTCACGTGTCACACTGTTGTGCATGTAAGTTTAGGATAAATTGGATGCCAACAAATGTATTGGTATACTAGCCTCCCGACTGGCTCAGTGAGCTCTTGGAATCAGTTCGCATGGTTGCTTTTGTCTAATTTTACATGAAGTCAGTATATCGCGAAGGCTCTGTCTCACCTCATGAACATCTATCAGGAACATGGAGAGCCTCTACAAGACTATGTGACCAGATTCAATACGGAGGCCGTGGGCGTGATGAACAAATCTGACTCATTGATGGTGACAACCTTCATCAAATGGATTAAGGTCCGGAGATCTCAGCAAGGAGGTAACAGCAACAACACTAGCTACGTACCCAGAATTGATGAGGATTACACGAAGGCATATCTGGGTTGAGGAGACTCAGTTGATAAAACAAGAGAAGGTGTTTGAACAAAGGAGAATCCATCATAATCAACTCTAGGAGGAAAGTTTCCAAAGGCTACAAGCTTAGAATGCTTGGAAGGACAATAGGGCGTTGAATGGTTTCCCGCGACGGAATTTTGTGATACAGGGGAAAGATAGGCCAAAAGAAGTGTATGTGGCCGAGGCCAGTTCGACACAGATCAAATTCCCCATAATACAGAATTCTTGAAAATGGTGCGGTCACCACAAATCAACTAGCCACAACACTGAAGAGTGCAGGAAAGTCTTTCGGTCTGGCCCCGGACCAGTTCACAAAGGAGTTGGAAAGCGAACAACAGGCAGCATCTGTACCAACCCAAAAAGTTGACGTCGACTACTCTAACTGTGCCTCTTTGACCAAAAAAAGAACTCCACACCACGGAAATGGTGGTTGCGGGAACCATTCATGTGATTGCAAGTGGACCAGCTTATGGGGACTCGTTCAACCAGCGCCGACGCTACATGCGTGACAGCCATGGGCTTTTACAGAAAGAAAGTGGTTGCCCGCCGCACCACCTATTGAGTTCAGAGACATAGATTTCTCACTATACAGAGACGAGGACGACCCTGTGGTGATTGAGGCTTACATTTATAATTTTCATGTTTTGCTTGTGTTGGTTGATACAGGTAGTTTTGTCAACATTTTTTTTTTCTATGGAAGCTTTCAAAGGCTGCAAGTTGGATAAGACTTCATTGGATAAAGTGCGAATGCCGTTGGTGGGCTTCAACAATAGAACAGTCTACCCTGCGGATAAGACTAGACTTCCTGGTGATGCTTCGAGATCAGCACATGTCGAGGACAGAGTTATTAGAGTTTATGGTGGTGGATGAATCCATGGCATACAATGTTTTCCTGGGTCACCCTAGCCTTAATCAATTTCAAACAATCTACTCAACGATGCACCAGGTCATCAAGTTTTTGACGTCCGGTGGAATAGCAGTGATTCGTAGCAATGTGATACAGGGCCGGGAGTGCTACATGGCGTCACTAAAGTATATTAAGCCATGTCCCCTTGTTTGTAGTGTTACTGACCTCGAGCCTCCCCTGGGGGAGTCGATTCTCGTCATAGAGGCTTGGTTTCCGTTTAAAGAGGTTCAGATTGGCAAGCAAAAATGTGTGTTGATCGGGAAATGCCACTGGAGCTTGAGGCTGCCCTGATAAAATTACAAACAGAGTTTGTAGATATTTTTGCTTGGTCTTCAGATGACATGCCAGGGATTCCCCTCAACGTCATCAAGCACCGACTGAACGTGAACGCGACTGTAGCCCCGGTCCATTAGAAAAAGAGAATTTATGCACCAAAAAAGGCGACAGTGATGGACGCCGAGGTGGACAAACTTTTACACGCAATCTTGATTTGTGAGGTAGAATATCCGGAGTGGCTGTCAAACCCTGTCATGGTCACGAAGACAGATACTTTTTGGAGGATGTGCTTGGATTTCAAAGATCCTAATAAAGCTTGCCCAAAGGATTTTTGTCCCGTACCTCAGATTGATATCTTGGTTGATTCCATTACTGATTCACAATTCTTATGCTTTTTGGATGCGTACAAAGGAACCATCAGATCTTCATATTTAAGGATGACAAGGAGAAGAGTCCATTCATTACGAACAAGGTAACTTATTGTTATGTTACCATGTCATTTGGTTTGAAGAATGCTGGACCAACTTATGAAAGACTGGTTGACAAAATTTTTAAACCACAATTGGGTAGGAATATGGAGGCATACATTGATGACATATTGATCAAAAGCAGGGACAAGGCCAACTTGATAGTCGTTGTCTGGGAGACTCTGCTCATACTACGGAAATTTCAATTACGTCTTAACCCTAAAAATTGTGTTTTTGGTGCGTCTTTATGTAAGTTCTTGGGCTACATGGTGTCGGAAAAAGAAATTGCTCCTCAACCAGGGAAGGTGCACGCAGTAATGGAGATGGCAGCGCTGTCATCAGTAAAAGGCGTTCAACGGCTAATGGGATGGCTGACAACGTTAAACAAATTCTTGGCAAAGTCAACAGAAAGATCCTTGCCTTTTTTCAAGATTCTTAAAAAGGTGGAGAAATTTCAGTGACTCTGGTGTGCCAAACAGCATTCGATGAGTTGAAAGCGTACCTGGCCAATCTACCCCTGCTCGTCATGCCGATGCCTGGAGAGCGGATTTATGTGTACTTTGGCGTTCACACCTATGGCCGTTAATGCAGTAGCTGTAGTAAAAGGGATAATACTTAGATCCCAATTTATATTGTAAGTCGTGTTTTGAAGGCTGCAGAGCATAATTACGCGCCCATCGAGAAGTTGACATTGGCTTTAGTGGTGGCGGCGGCGGCGGTCAGGTGGATGCGTCCTTATTTTAAAGCTCGCCCCATCTCGCTTCTCACTGATTTTGCATTAAAACAAATCATGGAACACCTTGGAGCGTCGAGAAGAATGACCAAATGGGCAATGGAGCTTAGAGGATATAGAATTGAGTACGAGCACAAGAGAGCCATCAAAGGCTAAGCTTTGGCGAATTTTTTAGCAGAGGGGATTACAACTAACCCCGTCCCAGTTCTTAAGGCCGACGTCAGCAAGTTGATGTAGTTGTTGTTTATTGATGGTGCATTAAGCAAGCAAGGATCTGGTGCTGGGATCATGCTCACCGATCCTCTAGGAGAGCAATACACTTATGCACTGCGTTTCGAATTTCCCGCTTCGAACAACAAAGCAGAATATGAAGCTTTGATTGTGGGATTGGAGCTCGCCGCTAGCATGAGAGTCAAGAAGTTTAGGTTGTAGTGGCTCTCAGTTGATTGTGAATCAAGTCAAAGAAGAATACGAGGCCAGAGATCCGGTGATGTGGAGGTATTTGAAGAAAACGAAACAAGTCATGAAGCAGATTCCCATGGTGGACATCACACAAGTACCCCGAAGTCAGAATGCTAATGCAGGTGCCTTATCCAAGTTGGCGTCATTGGTCTATTCTCATTTGACCAAGTCAATTCTTGTGGAGTAGGTGGCGGTACGCAGTACAGAAGGCAGGAAGTGTTTTCGGCTGGTCTCGTCGCATTCGATTGGAGGAGTCTTATCATCGATTTCTTGGAAAATGGCACATTACTACCAAAGTGTGCTGAGGCAGTCAAATTCAAGAACAAGGTGCTATGGTACGAGCTAGTAAGTGGAGTGTTGTACAGTCCCACTTCTCAGGTGTGTGAGCCCGGACGAGGCTAGGGCTATAATGGAGGAAATACATCAAGGCCAGTGCGGCAGTCATGTGGGATCTAGCAACTTGGCCAAGTGAGCCATGTTAGTTGGGTCTATTGGCCAACCATGTTCAAAGACTCCTCCGCAGCCCTAACCAAAGCTTGTAAGCATTGTCCTGTTCATGCCCTAGTCCCCATCTTTCGCCAGCTAAGATGACCGAGATCGTGAGTCTGTGGCCCTTTGCTACATGGAGGATTGACCTAATGGGGTCCTTTTTCTAAGGCCGACGTCGGTGAGAGTTTCCTAGTGGTTGCTATTGATTATTTCACAAAGTAGGTGGAGGCAGAACTAATGGTGGAGATCACTAGAAGGGCTGTGTCACTTTTTGTTTGGAAACAAATCATTTGTCGTTTTGGGATTCCTCATTCCATTGTTTCTGACAACGCTCCACAGTTTATTAGCCCAGAATTCATGAAGGTGTGTGCAGAAAATGGGATTCAGAGTCGGAAGGCTTTGGTCGAAAATCCTAAAGCCAAAAGGCCAGGTGGAGGCTGCCAACAAGATTCTTTTGCATGGTTTAAAGACAAAGGTCGGATCTTGGCGCACCGCATAAGTCGATGACTCGCCATCTGTCATCTAGTCTTATCAGACGACTCTAGGAACTGCTATTGGAAAAACTCCTTTTAGTCTAGTGTAAGGAGTTGAGGCGATCATTCCACATGAAATTGCTTTTTGATGAGGCCATCATAAGCTTCATTAACCCAAAGGATGGATTCCCACAACAGGAGTTAACCATTTGTAGATTTTCAGTTCAAAGGCCTAGCTCGGTACAAATCACTGAACTTTTTGAGGGAGAGATTCCAAGCTAGGTCATGCTCAAAGGCAATTCCAAGCTAGGCCATGCTTAGAGGCGATAAGCCTCTTGAAGCCCGTTGACTTCAAGAGGCCACCCCTACAAATCCATCAACTCATGCTCCATCAATATCGGGCTGAACCATCAACATCCAAGCTTCACAAGTCGACCAAACACTTTTAGCATGCAGGCCGCAACTCAGCAGACTACAACAGCAGGCTTCCAGCCCGCGATCGCAGCCCGTAGCTCACAGATTCCGCGCGCGCAAGAGCCCAACTCGCAGGGTTTCCCCCTGTGAATTGCGCATTCCAAGAATCATAGAAGGAATTGGTTTGCATGTTACCTATTTCCTTTTCCGATAATAATTCTAGTTAAATTAAGTTACCTAATTTGGTTCCAACTTAATTTAATCTAGTAGTTTCCCTTTTTGTTTCTAGTTTCCTTTTTCTTTTTCAACCTGAATTTGGATTTACTTCTAGTTACCAAATCCAAGCTTTCCTCTTCCAATAATACTGGGAATTTCGGGTACCATAATTATGGTGCAACCAAAATTACCAATTCCTTGAGTTCATGTTCTTTTTGAATTCAAGTTGTAATAAGGAACTAACTCTCATTAGTTTCCAATTAGTTTTTGATTCCTTTTGTAACTCCTTGAGTTCTAGAATACACATCTCTCACCTATAAATAGGGGGTTCAATTTTTGAGTTCCGAGAGAGTTAATGAATTGAGTTATAGGTATATCCTTGCTTTAATTCTCCATCTTTTTATTTGTTGAGCTTGTTAATATTTTGTATGATTTATTAGGCATGTTCCAAATTTAGAAGTTTTATAGGTTTTTGTTCTACCTATAATCCTGTTATTCACCCTTTTAAAATCAATCTAGTTAGGAATAAACGTAGCTAGTCTCGCATACGCTAGAGGGTTCTTTTTCGAGTTCAAAGAGAGTAATTGTGATCTTCATTATTCGACTTTCCTTGGTACTTCAAGTCTTCCGCTTATGAGTTCTCACGAACTGCTCATATCAATTTTGGTATCAGAGCCCAAGGCGAACGTGTTGATTGGAGAGCAATCGTAATAACACGGTTAAACTCAAAAGGTATTTTCTTTCTCTTCAATTTTTCTTGTATGAAAATTGTATGCATATCAAGTAGATTGCTTGCATTGGTTCCTTGAAAATTTAGTTGAGAATCAAAGACGATATCTTGCATGTTAGGTTTTTCTTAAAATCGCATGCTCTAAGTTTTTTCGGTTTTTGGTTTTAAAATTAATTTAAATTTTAAAAACCAAAATTCCTTCTAATAATTTTTTTGCTGGGAAAATTTTACTCTGAAAAAGATTGGTTGTTTTAGAGAAAAAGAAATCGCATACTAAGACAGACAAGCACAAAATCGATTTTAAGAAACTTTTCTTATTTTTGGTTTTCTCCTTAAATCTTAAGTTGTGATTTCAAGTGCTAATTGTGATAGTAATCCTCATGTTGGATTACAAATTGTGCAATTTGTTTTTTGGGATTAAGGTTTCGGATTCCTTAGGATCCTGGTTCTGGCGACAACTTTGTGTTGTGGGGGACTGGTTTTCTTTCCACTACCTCATAGCAACTCTTTGTTTTGAAAAGTTATAAAATTTTCTAAATTTTGAAGTCTTGAAAATAAAATGACTTTAAAGGTCTGGATTTTTTTTCTTTTTAAAGCTGTAAGTTTCGGTTTCTCCTACAAACCCTAGCCGGGAATTTTCAATTTTGCCCTTCTAGGTCAAAGTTGCGATTTTAGGATAAACAAAGGGAAAAGGGACCAAAACTCAAACATCAATTTTGTTTTTCATTGCTTGAAGTAATTTTGCATAGTAGGGATTGGTTTCTTGACTTCCCATTTAGAGGGCAGTCACATCTTGGGTAGTTTCCTAATTTGTTGTCAACTATACTTGATGAGGGCATCCAAACGCCAGCAACAACCCCACAAGCAAGTGATTCCAGAGAAGCTGAGGAGGTTCGAGTTCTACATCGAGGTCCAACAATGCTTCAGGATCCAAGTCCATATCAAAGGGATCCACTTGTAGACATCACTAGGCCAATGACCAGAAGCAGAGCAAAGAAGGTTCGAGAGACACTCAACAACCTTGTCCAAGCTTGCCAAAAGGATGCCCAAGTGATAGTAGAAGCAAACGCCTTGGAGCTGAAAGACGGAAAGGTTCAAATTGCGACTCTCCTAACCATTCTTGAAGAAGAGGCGCAATTCCCCAATCCGCATTGAAGAAGAAGGATGTTTCTTGAAGTTCTTGAAGATGCCGGAAGGTTCTTGGACTTTAAAGAAACATTTCTTGAAGTTCCCTACATCAATTCCATAATGCGACATCAACATTGGGCCAACCCAACTCATGGAATCCATTCCATAAAGTCGACCAGCCCAAGGAGGCCCAAGGAAGCCCACACGACCAAGCTTAAGTAGCTAGGGTTACAAGTTAAGAGCTAGGGTTCTTTTAGTCGCTAGGGTTACAAGTTAAGGGCTAGGGTTCTTTTTTACTCTTAGTTTAATTAGTTTCCAAAAAGGGGTTCTTTCTTGATCTTCTTTTTGGAATAGGATTTTTATTCTTTTCCTTATTGTTTTCAGTTTGTAAATTCGGCAACCACTAAAGAAATAGGTAACCGAATTTTTCCTTTTTCTTTTTACCATTACCCACTTCTTTCAGGGTTTGGTATTGTAAAAAAAATCAATCTCTTGACTGATTTCCAATTCTACTTCTTTTCTTTTTCTATTTCTTTAGGTAATATTTTTCGGCTGTTTTACCTATAAAAAGGGTAGCCACACATCAATAATATTCAGAGTATTCAGATCATAAAACTATTAGTTTTGAGTACCATCCCTTTATTGCTTTATGTATTTGCATGCGTGTAGTTTACATATTGCATGAAACTTAGCTAATTAGGTTAATTGCTCTACCTAATTAATTCGCATGTTTCAAACTCTTTTCTTACACTTGGTTCGAAAATATAAAACAAACTAGCTTAGGTTAGCTTCTTTTTGTTTCTCTTATTTTCGAGTAAGCTAAGAGGTTATACGAGCTCGCTACTTAATCACACGTCCTTGGCAACTTTCATCCGCATGTGTACAACCGTCCACATCAATACTATTTGTTCTTTGCTTCTATTCACTTGAATTGCCCAGAAAATTGCCTAGCCTAATATTTTCTTTTTAGAGCTACCTAGACATCAGATCTTAATATTAGTTCAGATTTTGTCATCGTGTGCAGTCTAACTTGTTTGCTGATATTGAGGGCTTATCCCCCAATCTCCTCCTTGTGCACTTTCTATATCTGAATTAATTACAAACACTTTTTTTGGAGTCAGTTTCAAAACTGAAATAGGTTCAGCCCCTATTTCGAGAATTATTTTGCTTACTGCCTAAGTTTGCTGCTTGTGCATGTTTATCTGCTTATATTACCTTGTTTAACTTTCAAAAGCGTATTATTGCAAAGATAATTGAGAGGTAGAAGGCAGAGAGAGTTTGTGCAAGGTTAAAAGCCAATTAGAGCGGAACACGGGTTGTGTGTAACTTTAGTTGATACATTTGGGGGACAAGGGGAGAGGTTATTATCACCTCGGTCTTAAACTTGTTTGACGCAAGTAATTCTCAAATCTACTTGGCTTCGCCATCATGTCGGACGTACCAAAGCCTGACACGATCCAGCAAGCCATCCCGGCTCTCACCGCGTAGATGTTGGCCTAATTCACTTCCCTCAATGGGAGGATGGGGGATTAGAGCAAAATCAAGGCGGACGGACCAATCGGGACCGACCCAAAGGCCCCGCCAACCCTCGGCCTACAAAGGGTCTAAGCAATTTTAATTCCAAAATACCAAAGTTCACTGGCAGTTAGGACCCCCGACGAGTACTTGGACTGGGAGATCCAGTTGGAGAGGCTGTTTGAGCTTCACGAGGTCTCCGATGACAAAAAGGTGAAGCTCGCCATTGCTTATTTCACAGACTATGCCGCCATTTGGTGGGATAACAAGTTAGAACAGCAACGCCAAGCCTACCGCCCACTGTGAGCCCGAGCTTCTACTTTGAATTGGTATGAATTCACAACAATCATGCGCAAACGATTGGTTCCTGCACATTTCTTCCGGGATTTGTACAAGAAATTACACCTCTGCACCCAGGACAGCAAAATTGTTGATGATTACCATCGCGAAGTAGAGAAGGCAAAGCTGAGGGCAAACATGTATAAGGACGAAGAGGCAAGCAGACCCATTTTTTGAGTGGTCTCCGATGTGATATCGCTATAGGGGTTGAGATGCAGAATTGTACAAACCTTGTCGACATTTTGCACCTAGCCAGAGTTATGGAGACTTATAACAAGTCCAAACGATCCACACCAGTAGCTGTTCCGTACAAAAGGCAGACATGGAGCTCAGGTTCTAGTTCAAAGAGCCTAGCAACCCCAAACTCGGAGAGCAAAGCCATTGTGCCAAGCCCATCACCATCCACCCCTCGAACTCCTGCTCGAGATATCACCTACCATAAGTGTTCGGTAAAAGGGCACATCATGTCCTAGTGTCCTAATTTCTGGAAAGTATTGATAATGGTAGACGGGGGCTATATCAGTGAGAACTATGATGAGAGTTCAGTTCCCAGAATCACCCTCGAAGAAGAACAAGAAGCTGCAACCGATAAAGAAGTTGCTTGCATTGATTCTTCTCACAATGAGGAGAGCATCTATGTTGCTAGATCCCTGGCCTTAAATTTCTGCGAAGATAACTCCCAGAGAACCACTATTTTCCATTCCCAAAATCAATGGGAAGGTAGTCATCCTAATTATTGACTCCGGTAGCTATACAAATGTTGCCAGTACAATCCTGGTGGAGAAGCTATAATTGCAAGTAGTTGATCATCCAAAACCTATCGGTTACACTGGTTAGATAACTCGAAAGGGATTCGAGTTGCAAAGCAGACTAGGGTACTGTTTGAGATCAGGCGGTTCAGTTCAGAAGCCCTGTGCGATGTGGTACCGATGCAAGCTTACCACGTTTTACTGGGTTGATCCTGGCTGTTCGATATTAAGCAGAATGATAAGTCCTTCACTCCGAAACCAATGCCACTAGCAAAATTTAGCAGTGAATGCATTCAGATGCGGATTGCCTTCGATCGATAGGCAGCTGAAAGAAAAGGAAGGACATCGAGTTGAGGTCCAAAGTTCCGGCCCGCAAAGACAGCTAGTCCTTTAAAATTGCGGGTTTCGCCACTCGCCACGAAGACACCCCGACTTATATTGCCTTCGTTTGCTTCCCCACCAACTGGGTTTCACCAGATATCAGAATTTCTCCCCGAGGAGATGCTTCAGATATAATTACCTAGCGCGGCAAAGTGGATTTCATAATTGATTTATATTTAATCCATTTTTGTTTCCTGTTCCTAGGTCCATTCGGTATTGGGACTCGAGAATGAGTCATTTTCAACTGGAAGGGATTGATGAGGCCATCATACGCTTCAGCAACCCAAAGGATGGATTCCCACAACAGGAGTTAACCTAATATGAACCTAAAAGGGGGAGGGGGTGAATTAGGTTCTTGACCCTATAAAAATTTTCTTCTACAAAGAAGATCAACTTTGAAAAACCTTTTTCAAAGACAAGTTTTAAAGCACTTTAAAACTAAACTTCTAAGTGAAGTGTGTGATTGGTAATTTACAATACATGCAAGCAATTAAACAAGTAAGACAAGAACACACCAAATTTATAGTGGTTCGTATTCCCCTTGAATCCTACTCCTACTCCACTCTCCAAGTTCTACAACTTGAGATTTCTAATCTACTAGAAAACACTTAAAGGAGTGTTTCAATCCCTTACACTTGCTCAAGATTAATCTCTTAATCTTAAGACTTTCCTATTGCTTAATCTAACTCTAGACTAGGACTCCCTTGCTTAATCTAGCTCTAGATTAAGACTCCTTTGCCTAATGCTAGCAATTGGATCTTTTTCCCTATCATTCCTCAAGAATTTGAGGTCTTACTCAAGACTCCTCTTGCCTACATCAAAGGACTTTTGCTTGATCAACCTCTTGATCAAGATTTTCTCCCCTTTGCTTAATCTAGCTCTAGACTTAGGACTTTTACAATTGCCTTAACCAACCTCTTGGTTAGGACTTTTACAAATGCCTAACTCAGCTCTAAGCTAGGATCTCTACCCTTTGCCTCATCCAAACTCTTGGATAGGACTTTAACCCCAATGCCCAACTAACCTCAAATTGGGACCTATACAATTGCCCAAACTCAACCTCTTGAGTTGGGTCTCTCCTTCTCTTCTTGCTCCCCCTTTCTTCTTGCCTAACTCTTAAACAAGAGTTTAGGACTTTGCCTAATACAAATTGCCTACACTCAAACTATTGAGTTATGACTTTTCTAGATGTGTTTACAAGGATGAAAAGCTCCACAATGGAGTTTACAAATGACACAATAATTGGCAGAAAGGCCTCTTGCTAATCCTACCTTAACAAGCTAATTTGACATACAAATGTTTGAAATAAAGCTTGAGAATGTTTCTAAAGTGTAGGAGACTTGAAAAGGATGATTAGGCATCTTTTTACAGCTTGGGGGTACTTATAGAAGTGGCAAAATTGGCTCCCAACAGCTCTCTAACGGCTCTTTAACGACTAGTTGAAATTTCAGGAAAAGCCTTGTCTGATTCGTATGATAAATCGGATGGAAACTCGCAGCTCTCACAAAGATGCCCTTTATGTGTCTAACGGCTATATCTGCCGATTTTTGGTCCATATCGAATGATAAATCGGATGATCAACTTCGACTTCGAAGGCCCGTCGACATTCGGTTTCGAGGCTTCAATTTAGTTTTGAGTTTTGGAATAAATTCCAACTCGAGAGCTCAAAGAGTGTCGTCTGTATGTCGAGGCTTGGGCTCAATGGTTTCTGGGTTTAGCTTTGATCTCGAAGGCCTGTCGAGACTTGACTTCAAAACTGTTCTTGAGTTCAGATCTTTGTACGACTTTCTATCCTACTCACACAAGAAATCGGATGAAGTTCAGTTCCAGAACTGAAAGTTTTCTTCAGGAACTCTTGTTCGATTAGTCACTCGATTAGTACGTTAATTTGAACGAGGTCTTTCTTGTTGCCATTTTTCTCTTTTCTTGAATTTCTCGACTGGCTACCACGTGAGATGTTGTCCGACTCGAACACTAGATCGGACACTCTGTTTTGCTGCACTTGTTCTTTATTTTTCTACACTATTCTTCAAGTGCAAAGCATTAAATAAAATCATATATTTGTTTAACTATCATCAAAACAAAGATTGAGACCATAGGTCTAACAAATTTCCAATTCAAAGGTCCAACTCGGTACAAATCACTGAACTCTTTGAGGGAGGCGATTCCAAGCCAGGCTATGCTCAGAGGCGAAAAGCTTCTTGAAGCCCGTTGACTTCAAGAGGTCACCCCTACAAATCAATCAACTCATGCTCCATCAACATCAGGCAGACCCATCAGCATTTAAGCTTCACAAGTCGACCCAACACTTTTAGCATGCAGGCCGCGACTCAGCAGACTACAACCGCAGGTTTCTAGCCCGCGATCGCAGACCACGGCTCACGAATACCGCTTGCGCAAGAGCCCAACTAGTAGGGTTTCCCCCTTTGAATTGCGCATTCCAAGAATCAGAGAAGGAATTGGTTTGCATGTTACCTATTTCCTTTTTCGATAATAATTCCAGTTAAATTAAGTTACCTAATCTAGTTCCAACTTAATGTAATCTAGTAGTTTCCCTTTTTGTTTCTAGTTTCCCTTTTTCTTTTTCAAATTGAATTTGGATTTACTTCTAGTTACCAAATTCAAGCTTTCCTCTTCCAATAATACCAGGAATTTCGAGTACCATAATTACGGTGCAACCGAAATTACCTATTCCTTGATTTTATGTTCTTTTTGAATTCAAGTTGTAATAAGGAACTAACTCTCATTAGTTTCCAATTAGTTTTTGATTCCTTTTGTAACTCCTTGAGTTCTAGAATACGCACCCCTCCCATATAAATAGGGGGTTCAACTTCTGAGTTTTGAGAAAGTTAATGAATTGAGTTATAGGTATATATTTGCTTTAATTCTCCATCTTTTTATTTGTTGAGCTTGTTAATATTTTGTATGTTTTATTAGGGAAGTTCCAAATTTAGAAGTTTTATAGGTCATTGCTCTGCTTATAATCCTGTTATTCACCCTCTTAAAATTAATCTAGTTAGGAATAAACGTAGCTAGTCTCTCCTACTCTAGAGGATTATTTTTCAGTTAAGAGAGTAATTGTGATCTTCATTATTCAATGTTCCTTGGCGCTTCAAGTCTTCCGTTTGTGAGTTCTCATAAACTACTCACATCACTTTCTCTACAGCTATCATACTTCACTGAGGAGGACAATAATGAGTGCTTGAAATTGGTGCTGGATGATTTGGAAAAGGCCTGGGCCGCGGCCGACCTAAAACAAGCTAAACACAAGAACGCCATTCGCCGATACTATAATGCCAAAGTCAGACCTTTGTCATTTATGCATGGTGATTTAGTTTTAAGACGCAATGAGGTGAGCTAGGCCATCCTCGAAGTTATAAGCTTATCCGACTGGAAGTTATAAGCTCTTGTACTTGGAAGGTGGATTTTTGGACAATAGCTCGAATGCTATTAACTTTCGAAAGTTTTTCCCTAAAAGATTTTGGTGTTCAAGTCAAGAGATTTTTTCAAATTTCTTTGTTCGGGTAGTTCCTTTGTGTTTTCAATTCAATCAAATTTGGTTAAATTATTTCTTGTTTTCGATCATTTCTGGCAATTAATACATAATTAAGTTGAGCTTAAGATGCTTTATGATAGAGCTCTGTTTTATGATTTAATTTGCTTTAAATTTGGGGACTATTGAGGCAATTTTTGCACTCACTTGGCATGTTTTACTGCAGTAATTAAAGGGAGGAGAAACTGAACATACTTGAAGAGAAGTTGGAGTTAAAGAGGGATTTCAGGAGTAGAAGTAAGAAGAAGAGTTGGAATGAAACAGCACCTTATGCTCATAAGGACAGTAGTTTATGAAAGAGAAGATTTGTCTATATTCGATGAGAACCATTTTGTCCTGAGGCCAATTTTGTCCTGGATCAAGAAACTACCCATAACTCAGAGAAACTTACATCAGTTTAGAAGGGAGTTGAAAAGTGATGGCGGAAGCAGTTTTTCCCTTACATGCTTATTTTCTTATAAATACAAGAAGAAGATCACTAAAAAGGGGAGAGGGGAGGGGGCTGGACGGGATGTCTAATTAAGTTTGTATTCCATCCAAGCCATAGATTAGGTGTATTTATGACTTTTTTCCATTCCATACTTTAGTTTTAATGCAATTTGATTTCCCATCTTTTCCGGCCATGTTGTTTTGTAACTGATAATAGAAGTGCTTTAGATTCCTTCCCCTATGTCAATCCCCTCCGTCAAATTCTTTTCCTCCTTTGTCATTATTTTAATCTCAAGTGATGTTTTTAGATTATGGAAATTTTTTATGTTTGTTTCTTAGTTTCCTCCTTCTTAATCACTAGTTGTACGAATTATAGTTATTATAGGATTTGTGTAATTAATTTACAATAAGTAATTATTGTGCTAGTTCTCTTTTATCTCCGTGCAGAACCCATCATCTTCGTTCGTCAAGTATGCTGGTTACTGTACCTTTATTTCTTTTAATTATGTTTAGTAGCTAGTTAGTTTATCTGGCAATTATAAGATGCAACACTAATTTAAGTTCGTTCACGAGACCGAATTGTTCTTTAGTTTAACAAATGGAAGTTTCTATTTATTCTCTGTGTATAGGTTCTTTTTGTTATTTTGGGTTTCTTAGATCTTGATCACACTTAAGTAATCTGGAATAATGTAAAGCCAATCGGATCATTCGAGGCATCCTCAATGGGTGATCCGATTAGTGGTAAATTTACCTTCAGGTAAAGAGAATAACATGTTAGCAAATAGTCCTGCATCAGAGTCTGGGTGGCTAAAACCGGTTTCCCCTAGAGTTATTTTTACTGCTTCATCAAAAGAATGTGAAAAGATCAATTGTGAGGGCATTATGCTTTCTCAATTCACGGCTAATCTCTCCAAGGGCTTTGAAGTACATGTTATTCAACACTCCAATCAGGTTGATTAAATCTTTGTACTCACTTTTTGTTTTTACTTTGAATTGATTCTTTCTTAGATTTTAAAAAAAAAATTAGTGCTATTGAGTTGATTAAATGCTTCTTGCTAGCTTTAATTGACATTTTTTACTTGTTTGTTTTGCTATATTCTGTCAAAATAAATACAGAGAAGTCACATAGAGCCTTTTTTACCTTTCTGTCTACTGAAATATGAAGCATACGGATTTTTTTGTCAAAGATTTGGTTGTATTTAAGGATAGAGAAGAAACTAAAGAGCATTTGAAGGTCTGCTAATCCCTAATTGCATATCGTTCTCCCTTTTGCTATTTTTTCATTTTTCTTCGTAAAAAGTTTAAATGATATTTTTTCTAGGTATCTGGTGTCCTTGATTGTGCTCTGTTTTGAAGGATGAGAACTTATTTTTCTTTATTCGAAGGTATATTCAACATCATACATACAGATGGAAGCTTGGGAGAAGTTTTTTTTTTCCTGGGCGCTAACTCCTTTGGTATATCCTATGGTTGCTTGCTCTTCCCGGTGGATTGTTCCTTGCCTTCCCTCAAAAGTTTCAACTCTACCTACAACATCCTATCATACAATTGAAAATCTGAAACAATAGATTAGTCCGGCGGAAGAGTAGAAGATCCGATGGTCAATTTAATGGCAAAATCTAAATTTAATTGTCTCCTCTCAATTCTTTAACCTTTGTGGTCTGCAAGGTGAAATCAATGGATTTGGTACAGCTTCCTTGAGACACATTTTAGTGCCACATTACACATTTATATATAATACACAACATATGCTTGCACACACATACTGTTTATACAGCTTTTCTGACTTTTTGAGAATCGGTCACCTGCTTTGCAACAATATTTGTTAGTGTTTATGATCTTCGTTTGTTCTTGAAAATGATAAAAAGTTACCTCAACTAAGCTTAGTAGGTCAATCACCAAACATATAATTCTATGGAAATTTAAAGGTATAGACATGTGGGTGTTTATAATTTCTGATGGGTTATTAGCAATTACCTGTGTAGTATCATATATGGTAACATGGGAATGAGATCTTCCTTTTAAGCTATTTTAAGTGAGGGATTCAATATGTATTTGCATAATCATGTTTTCCCCTAAGTAATATGAGGATTATGATTTCATAATAAAGGTTATCCTAAAGTTAAAACTTCTATTTGAGGCAAATATGTAATGTGTTTATTTATTTGTCTATTGAAGATTGTGTCTAATAGTTGAAGACGTGATTTGTTGCACCAACATGCTACTTTCTCAAAAGATAAAATGCTTGTCCATAATTTTCCAGAGAAGATGTCATAGGTAATTGTCAAATATGAGACATTTAACTGGCATTATTCTGTGCATTCTACCTTGGTTAGAACCAAAGAGGCGTTTTTGTTCCTTCAAAGTGAGAGAGTAAAATGGTGGGTGGCTTCTCTTTCAAGTTAAAGAATTTTTATCTATGTTGCATTTGCTTTTAAAAAATGTGAGCTATATTTCTCCATAATGTGGAAAGAGGGTGCAGAAGGCTTTGAAGTTATCACTACCCCAATTGGGGTAAATACTTAGTTAGGTACTCACATATTGTAAAAAATAAAATTTAAGGCTTGTAATGATTAAAATTTAAAACAGGGTATGGATTAACATTTATTAGTTTTTGGTTTATAGTTAAGAGAAAGCTCAAGCAATTTTTTCCATACCTATATATCACCTTTCACTATAGTTCATTCTTCTACGCATTTTAAATGTAAATTTCACTTTCTCTTATTTCTTTTTGTTTTCTTCATTGGTTATAGTTGGAGATTCTTTTCCATCTGACTGTACTACTTCCTTACAGTTTCAGCATAGTGTTCATGGATTTAAGTTCCTGAAGTACATCAGCCCTCATGAGGAGCTGGATTTTATTAGTTTTTTTAATGGACTTGATTTGTACTAGTAAAGATTGTTAGAGCTCTTAGTTTATGGTGCAATGAGTCTAAAACATTGAAGACCTTATGGTTTTGGTTGGGGTTGCACCGCAGCATAGTTTACACGATTGTAATTTTTCCTCAGTTCTTTGTAAATCCAAAGCAAACAAAAAATTTTGACTCCACTTATTTGTGATATTGTGTGATGTTGAAAATATTTTATTTTGGGTGCTTGATGACTTATGATTGTGTAACATTGGAACTGTTAAGCTCTTGTCCTCTAATAGTGACTATTTATCATTACTTATTTAATACTTTTGTATAACTTGGTAAAAGATCAATTGTTGGTACTTAATTAGCAATTAAAAATTCATTGCCATTACACATAATTATATAGAAAAATAAAATTAAACTCAGCTAGTGAAGCCAAAACTAAGAGGCACGTAACACCGTTAACCTAGCTAGTGTGAGGACCCAAAAATTTCGAGCTATAAACCGTAACGTAGTAACGGTAAAATGGACATTTTTCTTGCTCTTAAATTACAAAAACTGAATAATTAAGTCCTTGATTGATTGCCTGAGTGATTGTTTAATTGATTGCATGATCAATTGCTTGATTGATTTCTAGATTGATTGCCTAATTGATTGCTCGAATTAATGCTGATTGGTAGTTAATATAGATGTGATAATTACCTAAAGTCAAATAAGGAAAGGAGAGAAGCATAAAAGGAATGAACCTGGAAAATTGCGTCGTACGAGTTTTCATCCGAGTCGGACAGAAACTCGGACAGCAGAAGAATTTGAAAAGGAAGGAATTCGCGGAATTAGTCTATGCAAGTTACCGTCCAAGTCAGACGAGTACTAGGTAGAAGAAAATAGAAACAGGAAACGAAATCTTTAATTAAGGAATTCGGAATCACAATCAATTAGGTAGAAGGAAACTACCTGAATTAATCTTACCATGTTTAAAGAAGATTATGATCTTTCTTAACCTATAGGATGCCTATAAATACCTCCTTAAGTTTAAGAATTAAACTTTACAAACACTTAAGAAAAGGTTAAAGAAGCCGTGAAGTGCAACGCCTCCGCCGTCGTTGAACCGCCACCGTGCCGCCTCCTTGAAGTCTTTAAGTTCATGGTATTTGTAGGACCTCACGGTGAGTGTTTGATTTGGAATTTAGAATCGAAATCGGATTAAAAGCGTGAACATATAGGAATACTTGGACAACAAGTAATTAAGGAATTCGTATTAATTGATGGATAGAAAGCATGTTTAAGATGTTGGTTGAGTTCCTTACATCTTATTATGCTTAAGATGCATGCCTCTAGATTTTTATTAGCCGTAATGGTTTAGATCTGAAAATCGAAATCCCAAATTTTGCATGTTTTATAATAAGTGTTTAAGCGTAGTTCGAGACGAACTTTAATGCAATTAAAGTACTTGTTTTCGTGTGATTTGAGTTCCTACTGATAGCCTGTATGTTAGAATATAGATATACATCTTTGGGACAGATTAAAACATATTAGAAACCTATTTAAACCAACCCCGAAAGTGGTACCCTGAACCAGTAGTTTCTGGAAAACTGAACCAGCTATCCGATTTTCCATCCGAGTCGGACAGCCCCTCGGACGAGACCTAGAAAGCCTTTTCTTGAATTTTAAACCTAAAAACTTGAAGAACATGAATAACACAAAATCCAAGTGCGAGTTTCCACTCAAGTCAGACAGAAAACTCGGACACAGCCCATAACCGAAAATTTGCCTTATTTTTCTGAAATTGGTTTTAGCCCAAAAGTTTACCTTATTTTCAAAATTAACCAAAAGGAATTGGGAAAACCATTACTTGAAACTTGGCCTTATTTCAAAACTAAAGCTTAATTGTAAACTTGAACTTGACCTATTGACCTTGACCTTTGACATTGACCTTCAAACATAGTTGACCTAAAGTTAAAGTCAAACCTAGTTGACCTAAAGTCAAAGTCAAACCTAGTTGACCTAAAGTCAGAGCCAAACTTAGTTGACCTAAAAGTCAAAGTCAAACCTAGTTAACCTAAAAGTCGAAGTCAAACCTAGTTGACCTAAAGTTAAAGTCAAACTTTAGTAACTCACGCTAGAACACTCGCTTTGTAGGAGTTGACCGTTGACTGCGAATCGATCTAGTCAACCATCGTCACGCGCACACCTACTAAAGGTGAGGGATTAATCGCTATTTTTATAAGACTTAATTGGACTATTGTGTAACAATACCTACTTCATTGCTTGATTTTCTAAAGAGGTCTCCCACACCTCAGCACTTGCCTATTTTAAATACAATTTATTGCTAAGTGTATATACGTGCTGCTTAACATGATGATGCTATGATTGATTATGTTATGTCATGCTTGACTTGACTTGACTTGAATGTACGTGACTTGCCATGATCAACTAAATATCTATGAATGTATGCACCTATATAAGAAAGCATGACATAGTAGCCATGAAGGGTGGTGCCTTCGTAGGGTTAATCACATGTCATCTAGGATTGCATATATGCCTCTAGAGATGTATGCCCATGAATACATACAAACATCATGCATCGGCCAAGAAAGGACTAGGCTCGTTCCAGGATTCTGACATCTAGGATTTGCATGATTGCTCTAGAAATGTATGAAGCATGCTAGGGTTTGCCATGATCACAATAGCGTGAAATAGGTCAGAGGACCTACGTTAAAAGACTTGGGCTCCGAGTCTTCCCGATTGAATAGATAGTAGCCGCTTGTTCGCTAGGTAGGGCTTGCCAACAAAAGTCATGTCACTGATAGTCGACACTCCTTCTATATTAGAGGAACACCCATTTTGGCCCGATTTGGAAGAAGGCCAAGGATCCAAAACTCCTGCCGTCGAGCATACCCGGTTCTACCGATACTGCTGCCATGGGGGCAATGTGCTTTGCAAACCATGAACGCGAGTGAGTGAAACGTGAATAGATACCGACTTAGCTTTATTATGAGAAACCTAGACCGCGCTATGTGATCGCTAGGAGTCTAGTGACTCAAATGTGCTGCATATGAATGTTGTATATGTGCTGCCATACCTACATTAGTATTTTCTATATGCTTGCCTATACTACATAAGTTGCTTGACTTAATATACGTGCTTGACTTGATTGACTTGTTTACCTGCTTGCCATGCATGCCTACAATTCCGCTGTTATATAGATATATGCATAGACTCTTTACTCGCTTACTCAGCCTGTTGTTTGAAGACTTATGGTGGGAATTTTCTTGAGGAAAACCCGAGATCTGTCACTGAGCTTAGTGAAGCTCACTCCTTTCTATCTTATTATTTTACAGGTGCTTGACTTGAGTGGTAAGGGCGATGGGCGTGAACGAAAGCAATAAAGACAAGAACTCTGTAATAGTTAAACTAAGTACCATTATGGTTTTGGGAGGATAATTTGGTCTATGACCATCCTCAGACTTTATCGTTACTTTTTCACTGCCATGAACTGCTTGAACTGTTAAGGTAATAAATACAGTTTTATAGTAATTCTTATTTATTATCAGTATCGATTGGGCGCAAGCCCTGAATGACGCCCACTCGACCCGTCTCGCTCTTCCTCGTCAGGAATGGATCTGAGGGAACAGGGGGTTGGGGCGGGGCGTCATAGATAGTCTCTAATTAATCGAAAGACTTCACCATATTGCACTTATGGATTGTACGGGTTATATTGTGGATTGAACATGTTAAAATTTGTTGGGTCAAGAGAATTTGACTCGTTGGGTCAATCAAATTTTTTCGCAAATTGAGCGGGTTATAGCTCAACTCATACATGACACAATTTACACATAGCCCGTAAGTCAACATATTATATTGGATCATGACCCGTAAGAATATGAGTCATGTTTTACCCAACTCAAAACTCGCCAAACCCGTCCGTTTGCGCTTGCCATTCCTAAGGGCATTTGGTGCACCAAATGACGTATTCAAAAACTCTGTAATTCTCGTATTTTAACTACCTAAAAAATCAGCAGCATCAACCGATGTAATAGGATTTACAATATTGTTGAAAAGGAAAATACTCGTACTAGTTATCTACAAAGATTGGATAGTTGCTAGACCTCAGCCACATAGATCCTGCCCCTAAAGTGTCCCTACATCATGGTTGTTAAAATCGTGTGTAGACTCGTAGACTCGTCAAATGCACACAATCGATCCAAACTCGGTTTGGATCGCTTTCCAATTTGGACTCGGTCTAAACTCGATAGACTCGGTCAGAATCGGTAAACTCGTCCGAGTCTACAAGTTTAGTCCGAGTCAAAAAATTTTATTTTACTATACGTTTTTGGGCCACAATACTCATTACGAGAACATTGCCCGGCCACGCCCCTTTGCTGCTTTTATAAGGAATTTTATCTCCCCAAATGTTTCTACTAGCCGATGTGGGAACTAAGAAATCACCAATGAAGGCAAAAATTTTAATTGTACCAGGCAAGACTCAAACCCATGCGCACAGGAAGTGTTGTGTAGATGGTTTTCCGCCAGGCCAAGCATGCTTATGCATTTAAGAGCGGAATTGAGATTATACATATATGTTTTTTCCTTTTAAAACTCTTGGATTTTATTACTCTAGTAATTTCTCTTTGGGTTTCAAAGTCAAAATATTATGAGGCAATTTTAGAGTAATGTTTCAACCTCGACAAATTTTCAAATATTTTTCATTTCTTTTTCGGGTCAATTGCTTCTTTTTTCTATAAAACATGTGTATTCCTATTAAATTTATAATTTCTCACAATTAATTAATAATTTAGTAAAAAAAAACATTGGAAATATTAGTTAATTTAATTTATTTTTAAATATTAATCATAATAATTCTATCTATATTTGTTTCAAACATGCACATTTAACCTTTATAATTAAATTTAAATTAATTATACAATTTTAAGTAATTTTTGATTCTACGATTTCGATTCTAGACCTAAAACGAATCTAGCTAAAAATACGAGTTTAACTGCCTTACCCTACATATATACATCAAGATTCAAAGCCCACATTGCTCTTTTGCCCATTCTTCAATCCCCACCAAAATTCATGAACGAACCTCCAAAATGGTCATAATATTGGTAGCAAAATTTTGACTCCAAAAACAGAATATCGGATCGGCCATACCTCTTTGCTGGATTAGTTCGCCTTCATTTAATGCTGCCCCATATATCATTATCATTAGATATCCTTTATTTGCAAAATCTTCGTACGTACGGCTGGTCCTTTGAATCGTACACCTTTTCAATGTTTTCATCCTCTCCCCAGCTGTCAAAATAATGCACAAAATAATGATTGATTTGAAGTTTCATCGCATTTGCTCGTGAATTATTGTTATTTTGGCAATTTGTCATTCTTTATTTTTAAAATATTCCTTTATTTCTATTTTCGACATTTTTACTCCCTATTTTACTGACTTTTATAAATATTAGCAATATTTTATGTGGACAAAATTGTTCAAAGGGGACTAATAGGGTATTTTTAGGCGGGAAATTGGAAATGTGATTATACTTTATGGATAAAGAGTAAGTAAGTCATGATTAATAATAATGAATTTACAAATGTTGAGAGAGAAAAAGAGGAAAAAAAACTAGTGAATTTATTTACAAAACTTTGAGTTTGTTGTATGCCCAACTTTTCATAATTTGCATGTTCCCTTTCATGTTTTATGTTAAAAGTCATTTTGTACCTTTTTTTACGTGTAATTATTTTCATTTAAAAATAAAATCAAAACAATAATGCAAATGGAAATGAAAATTTTGTCTGTGCATACACATACTCACTATAAAAAGTTAAGGGACTATACGCTAGCTCATTTTAATGGATATTTTATTAAAACATGTTTTTGGAAGAAAAAAAATTTAAGAAATGTATTGAAAGTGTTAAAATATATAACAGAATAGTAAAGAGATGTGTTCAAAATAATGAAAATTTATCGTAATATAATATAAAAAGATTAAAATAAAATCAAAACAATGTCAAACATAAAGTAATGAACTCAAAATAATATGGTATAGGAAGTACTTTGCTTCCAAAAAAAAAAAAAAAAGAAACTTGTTTTATTACAGTATGCAAAGTGAAATCATGATCAAGATTTTCATTAATTTATTAAATAGGTTCTAAGACCTCGTAGATAAATAAATAAAAGAGGCATACTAAACGCAGTAACCATTTTACTAAACGCAGTAACATTCCCCTGTGAAAAGTCTATTTTACCCTTAAGTATTAAAAAAAAAACTTCATAAAATTTCACACTATTCACAGGAACATTAGGAGAGAAATACCGCCCAGCAAGTGGGCGGTATTTCTGCCAAGAATACCGCCCACTAAGGGCTGTATTTTCTGAAATACCGCCCACAAAGGGCGGTATTTTCGCAAAATTTTATCCCGTTTAGAAAAAATGTGTAGGTTATTTTCATACCGTGTAATATGGATCGTACTCGTGACTATAAAATCAAATGTTGTGCGGTATTTTTTTTATATATATAAAGGGTAAAATAGACTTTTCATAAGGGAATGTTACTGCGAATAGTAAAACGATGCGTATAACAATTTCGAAATAAAATTATGCATTGCGTGCAGCAAAAAATTTGTCGGGCGGTAATGGAACACGGATTGTACGAGACCCAACCCAAATCTTGACTCGATCCAGAGCACATGGAGCCCCGAAAAGGAATTTGGAGGATTTGTTTTTCATACTCTCGGATATGGGAGAATAATTTTTGCTTTCCATACTACTTTTCTGGAAATAGTTTTTTTTTTTTCAGAACATGCACTATTTCTTTTTAGAAAAAAAATACTTTTCCACTACATGCAATTTTTTTAGAAACAAATATTTTTTTCAATATAAATACTACTTTTTTAGAAACAGTACTTTTTCAGTACAAGCGTTACTTTGTTAGAAACAATAATATTTTCACTACGGGCAATACTTATTATTTTATTTAAAAAAATAGGCAATACTTTTTCACTGCATGGAATACATTTTTAAAAATAACTTTTTTTTACTACAAGCATCACTTTTCTTTCTTTTTTTATTTATAAAAATAGTACTGGTGTGTGCAAAAATGAGTAAGTCATTGGGCTTGACCCAATAGTTTAAAAAAAGGCCTATTAAGTAATAACATAATAACAAATGTCGGGTGCCATAGCTTTACCGGGTCCCACAAAAAGTCGCAAAGATGGCTTACAGGGTATCCAAGAAGTCAATGATAAGTTAGAAATAAATGACCAGCGAGATTTGGGGGACAATAAATAAATGGAATAAGTTGAAAGAATTAGTTATTAGAGTTAATGAAAGAGGGAAATCAATAGGAATTAAGCTAGAATCATGGAACCAGGATAAAGAGAGAGAGAGAGCATTAATAAGGATTTAAATGTCTTGAGTGGGTATCACAAAAAGTGGCACGTCTATTGCTACCGTTATAAAGTTAACAAGTATCATGCTAAGCATTAAAGATGGGGTTGGACATGGCGATCATTAGTTGGTATCATCAAGGTTATTAGGGTCAGTAGCCGGTACATACGAGACCCAGGAGAGACAATTGAATCAACGTATGAAGTTAAAGAGGCCTTAATTACTGAGTCCAATCACATGGGGATATAAATAGTTTTAAAGACGGGTGCTAGTTATAAGAAAGAGACAATAATAATAGTGGTACAATCATGGGATGCTATATCTCTTACTGACTTGAGCGTCAGAGAGGTACAGGGGGGATAGCCATGCATCTTCAGTGTGACGCCCCCGCCCCAACCCCATCTCTCGAGGGCTATTCCAACAAAGGAGTCTAGGTCGGTTTAGGGGGTAGCGTCATTCAAGGCTCGCACCCAACAAGTCGATACAGATAATAGTAAAACAAAAAATTATATTTATTTGAAAACATTCAATAGTAGTTTGTTAAAAATGAACTTGTCTAATGCGGAATCTTAAACATTATTTGGGACGGTCCTTGACCAAATTATCCCATTAACAAAACTGTTGTCTATCTATTACTAGACAAACACTCAGAACTGCTGCAGCGAACGTCGGCCTCACATCTAGCGAACAAGAAATCATATATACTTAAGCACCTATGAAAATAGGTTAATGAAAGGGGTGAGCTTCCCAAGCTCAGCGAGATACCTCTATTTTTATAGAAATTACCCACCGTGGCATTTTGTAAAAACGGTCTCAATTTCAATCAATAGCATTACTGTTTATGCATCGATACGGAAGTGTACAATCAATATAGGCATCTCTAAAATCACATAGGAGAGATATACATAGCAACAAGGCATCATATTAACCACATGCAATAATCGATCTATCAATTAAACCTTAGGCTTTCAATCAATTTGATTTTTCTTTTTACAAAATAATCAATTTGATTTTTATATAGGTTTCTCATTTAAAACTAAGGCGACAATCAATTCTATATAATCTATCGGTATTAGGTAGTTTGCAAACACCTCTGTACCAAAGCGGCAACAGTACCAGCGTAGCCCAAGTGCTCAGTGGAAAGGGGTTTTGGATCTCGGTTGTATACATATAACCATTAGTTTTCCCCTTTAGGGAAGTGTCGACTAACTGTGACACGACTTCACCTCCAAGCATCAACATGCAAGTGGTAGCTGAATAACGACTCTTAAGACTAGATATGCTAAGTGATGTGAGTTGTTGTGAAACGCCTCACGTTGCGAAAGTCGATTGCCAAGGAAGGATCAAAGTTGAAAGGTCACAGACTTACTCTCTGATATAAACTCGACAATTCCTATTTGGACTAGGTGAGACTACTCTTTTTCAATCTTAACTAAATAGAAGAATGAAGAGGTGAACCAACTAAGAATCTAGGTGAAGCAAGTGACCCAGTAACCCTAAGTTCTGGAGCCTTACCGAGTTATCAATATATAATAAACATACAAGCTTAAAATAATAAAGTTGAGAACCCAAAGTAAAGGATAAACCTCACAATTATACTATGAATTCTGAGTCTTAAGGTTTCGGATGCCCCTTATAAATAGGAGTTGGAAAATCCGAAAACTTAATGGAAAAAACAAGAAAAGGAAACAAATCAAAAGTAGAAACCAACGAGAGTTGGAATCGGAGTACAAACCAAATTCGAAAGGAACTCGAATAAGGAGTGTGCGAAAATTCGATTGTCTCCTTTAAAGAGGAAACCCAAAATTCACAAGAAATAAAATAGGAAAAGGAAAGCTTGAATTTGGTATCTTGAAGAGAAAATCCAAATTTAAGTTGGAAAGAAAATCTACTTCGAAAAGGAAACTATAATTAAATCAAGTTATAACTAATGAAGATAACTTAAATTATAATTATTATTGGAAAAGGAAAGGAAAAAGAAACCATGCAATTTTCAAATCCTCTCAGGATTCTAGAAGCAGGGAACTTGCGAAATTCGGAAGAACCCTGAAGCTTACTGCACCCGCGGATCTGTTGAGCATGCTGTCAGCGATCGTGGGTTGCGACCGTAGGCTGGAAGCCTTCGGTCATGGGCCTTGCGTCGCGAGCCGTGTGCGACAAAGTGTTGGGTCGACTTTGTAATGCTTGTATGCTAAATGGGTCAGCCCAATGTTGATAGAGCATAAGTTGTGGATTGTAGAAGGTCCCCATAAAAGTCTTAACAGACTTTAGGGGATATTTCCCGAGTTGAACCGTCGTTACAGGCTAAGAGGAAAGCTACATTCCGGCTTCTAGCCAGATAGCGAATGGTCTCTGTATCAGTGGAGAAGAAGTTGTCTCTCAGACTCCGATGATTTGGAGATCCTCATCAATGATTTAGATGGCTACATCAGTCCCTCCCTGCTAGAAATGATTCGTCCTCGAATCCGAGTTAGAGCTAATCGCTGGATCGGTAACTTGCTTCTCTGGCTGACTTTGAGGAAGAGTATCCTTGGCGGCGGGAGGTTCCTGCAGGGTTCTTTTGAGACTTCTCAAGTTGTATCGATAAGGATTATATAGAACCCTTGCAAAGGACTTGGGTTGTCTGGGCTTGGGATCTTGTTCGGTCTGCGGCGTCAGCGCTGTGTCCATTTGTTGTTGGAGGACTTGAATTCTGGCAATACATTGTTGTCGTTGCAGTTCGAGCTCCTTCAACTTCTGTGCTACTGTCCACCTGGCGAATACCCCAGCCATTTGAAGGCGTTCACAGTCTATCTAGATGGGAGATAGTGGCTTGATGATTGTGACTTTACCATCGTGAGGAATTATGAGGGCGTAGGAGACGTCTAGAAATTTTGCGTCGACGTCCTATTATCACGGGAGGGCGAGCAAGATTTGGTTGTTGCGTAGAGGAGTTACGTCGCAAAGAACGTTGACCTGTAGACAGCTGATCTGGATCGTACCCGTTGCGTGATTGCTCACATGGAATGGTGTCACGCAAGGTAGTCAGTATCGGGATACTACACAGGATCGTTTTGGGGAGTAGGATCGAGATCCCATGCAGGATCGATAGGATCGTATCGTAAGATCGTAAGACCCACCAAAAATGGATAAAATTGATCATACAAGCTCATATTGCTGTATATATCATAATTGTAATATTATAATACCTATAAATTAGATCTATATGCAAAAAAATAATAATAAATTATAACATAGTACTTTCAGACTATAGTTGTACCAATAGTTGTATTGTAAATTTGTAATCAATTAATGTGTAACTTGTGTATGGAACCTAAGCAAAAACACATTAAATCAATCTAAATACAACATTCATAAGATTGCTTTCTTTCAGTTGATGATGCAAAATATAAGCCAAAAGACTTAAAAATAGAAAATTACATGTATCCTGGCAAGATTCGAACTATAGTCTAATTATTGGATAAAAGTGGAACTCACTAAACTAGAGACATAAATATGAAAATTGTATATAAGAAAAATTATTGAATTGACAATTTATGATGGATTTTTAAAAAAATGTAGGATCGAAGGATCCTACGATACAGATCGGGTTCCTAAAGACCCCATGGAGATCTTGCATATAAAAAGGATACTATGAGATCCTGTATCGTTTACCTCTTTGCGTATCGTAGGATCGTAAGATACTACAATACAGATCGGGATACTGAATACCATGGTGTCACGTCGCGAAGTCCTGAAAGTGCATAAGGAATGGGATACTCGATCATGGTAAGTTCAAGCTTGTTGACCAATTGGTCGCTGATGAGATTCAAGCAGTATTCCTTGTCGATAGCCAGAAAGACTTTTTCCCCACTCACCGTTGCTTGGGCGTGGAAGACTGGCATCCCTAGTGTTGTAGACATGTTGCTGCGATGGAGAAAGACCTGCGTAAGACAAGTTTTCAATAGGTGATAATAACCTTACCCCCTGTCCCCTAAGTGTTTCAACTAAAACTACGCACTTCCCTGTGTATCGCTCTAATTGGCCTTTTCAAGACTTGTTCTAAAGTTAATCTGCCTTTTACCTCTCACTCCTTTACAATGGTCTTATTTCAATCTTGAGCAAGTATGTAAATAAGCAGATTCACTCAAATAAGGAACATACTCAGGCAAAATGCAAAGTAATTCTCGAAATAGGGGCTGAACCTATTTCGATTTTGAAGTGGAGAAAAAGATATTTTGTAATTGTTTCAGACAAGAAGTGCGCAAGGAGGAGATTCGGGGATAAGCCTTCAATCTAAAGAAATTAATGTAATGCACACGATGACAAAATCTGAAACAATTTAAGATCTAATGTCCAGGTCGCTTCAAAAGAATTTAGGCTAGGTAATTTGTAGGGTAACCCAGGATGAGTACAAGCTAAGAACAGATAGTAGAGTTGAAACAAATCAGGAAAACTACCCGAGATGTGATCACCTTCCCAATAGATAATCAAAGAAACCAATCCCCACTATAAGTAATTAACTTCACAAATTAATCACAAAGACTTGGAGTTGAGTTCAATCGAAATAACTAGTGCCAACTTAAACCCTGAAATCGCAATTCTACCCCGGAGGGTAAAGTCACAATTTCGCTTAAGGGTGTCGGGTCTGATCAAAACTGAAACTCTTGCAGCTAGGAGAATCTGAATTCCTTGTGAAAAATAAGGACACTCTAATTCAGGATTGTTACTTAGGTTTCAAAATTTGTTTTACTATGGGCGGTAGGGGTTCGAAAAGGATCGTAGCTCTACCGACGTTGCAACGCCGATTTAAAATTCCAATGTAACGTTCCAACCGTTAAAAGGTTACTACAACTAAACCAAGGGAATCCAAAAAGAGAGCTAGGTCCCTAACGATACAAAGCGAGTCGCAAGAACGTAGGGTTTTCGAAAATCCCTAGAACCTGAAGAGATCAACCTTTGATGAGAGATTGATTTTGAAATAACTTTTAGAACGCAAAGGTGGAATCTTTCAGAACTATTCAACCAACAAATTATTCTAACAATTTGTAACATAACAGGAGTGTTGCTATCATATTGAAGCACAAAAATCGCAAAAAGAAAGAATCCCGGAGAGAGAAAATCGCAAATCGCAATTTCTTTAAAAAAAAATTGATTTTTCCGATTTTTCAAACTTTTGTTTTTCTTTATCTTTCCCAATTTCTTATTTTATTTAACGAAACTCTTTTTCTTAATTTTCCCAGCAAGAAAATTATATCTAGGATTTAGCTTAAGATCAAATCAATTTTTATTTGCTAAATCCGAAAAATCGCAATACTTCCCCCTTTTTTTTTTTCTTAAAAGCAATTTTAGCATGCAAGATGTCGTCCTTATTCTCAATTAATTTTTCAAAGAACCATGTAACATATCAAGATCAATATGCAAGAAATTTTCATATAAGAAAAATTATAAAGAGGGAAAACACCTTATGAGTTCAACCGAGTTATTCCGGTATTCATCCTACCAAACAAGCTCGCCTTGGCTCTGATACCAAACTTTATGTGAGTTGTTGTATGCCCCACATTGCAAAAATTAACTGCCAAGGAAGGATCGAAGTTGAAAGGTCACAAACTTACTCTCTGATATAAACTCGAAAATCCCTATTTAGACTAGGTGAGACTAGCTCTTTTTCAATCCTAACTAGATAGAAGAATGAAGAGGTGAACCAACTAAGAATCTATGCGGAGCAAGTGACCTAGATACCCTAAGTTCTAGAGCCTTGCTAAGTTATCAATACATAATAAACACACAAGCTCAAACTAATAAAGTTGAGAACCCAAAGTAAAGGATAAACCTCACAATTATACTATGAATTATGAGTCTTAAGGTTTTAGTTGCCCCCCTATAAATAATGGTTGGAAAATCCAAAAACTTAATGGAAAAGATACAAGAAAAGAAAACAAATCAAAAGTGGAAACCAACGAGAGTTGGAATCTAATTACAAACCAAATTCGAAAGGAACTCGAATAAGGCATGTGCGAAAACTCGATTGTCTCCTTTAAAGAGGAAAGCCAAAAATACACAAGAAATAAAATAGGAAAAGGAAAGCTTGAATTTGGTATCTTGAAGAGAAAATCCAAATTCAAGTTGGAAAGAAAATCTACTTCAAAAAGGAAACTATAATTAAATCAAGTTGTAACCAATTAAGGTAACTTAACTTAATTATAATTATTATTGGAAAACGAATGGAAAAGGAAACCTTGCAATTTCCAAATCCTCTCAGGATTCTAGAAGCAGGGAACTTGCGAAATTCACAAGAACCCTGAAGCTTGCTGCGAGCGCGGATCCGTTGAGCATACGGTCTGCTATTGTGGGCTGCGATCGTGAGCTGGAGGCCTTCAATCGTGGGCCTTGCATCGCAGGCCGCGTGTGACAAAGTGTTGGGTCGACTTTGTGATGCTTGCTGAATAGGTCGGCCCAGTGTTGATAGAGCATGAGTTGGGATTGTATAAGGTCCCCATAAAAGTCTTAACAGACTTTAGGGGATATTTCACGAGTTGAACCATTGTTGCGGGCTAAGAGGATAGTTGTGCCGGCTTCTAGTCAGATAGCGAAATAGTCTCTGCATCAGTGGAGAAGAAGTTGTCTCTCAGACTCCGATGATTTGGAAATCCTCATAAATGATTTGGATGGCCTCATCACTAAGTCTTTTTCGATTTAACGGTTTCACACCTTATCATGTATCATGCAAACATGGCATCTCTGGCATGCTTTCATGAATCCTAAGCATTCAATATGCAATTCAATAACCTACTTATGATGTATAAATCATGCATCTCATGTTACACTTAGAAGTACATCATGTTTCTCTATAGTGTACAAACAATCATGCTTTCAAATGGTATACAAGTCATGCAATTACATTAGCACTTATCAATCAATATAGCATACGTGCTTGAACTCATATTAAGCAACTAAGAAACTGAAGGCATACATGTCATATGTATCAATTCAATAATTCAATTTAATTCATAGACTTTTGAGGCATGGACAACCTCTTACTTTTACTCATCAATCAATAATATAGTTATACTCATACTATATATAATAGTTCACTTATATCTTTAAGAATATAGCAAGTGATCCCTCATCTTTCGTAAAGTGTGGGTACGTTGGCTGTTGACTAGATCAACTCTCGGTCAATGGTAAACTCCTGTAAGATGAGCATTCTAGCATAAATCAATTACGTTTGACTTTAAAGGTTGACTCTATATTTTACTTTTAGGTTTGACTTTTTGGTCAACTATGTTTGACTTTGACTTTAGGTCAACTACTGGTCAAAGTTGAAGGTTTAAAGTCACTTTTGAAAAGAAGGTCGATTTCAGAAAATAGGGTCAAGCTCCATAAAACAACCATTCTAAATACTTCTGGGTCGCGAAATCAATGCTTTTAGACCTTTTATGTATGTTAGACTTTGAAATCGTGCCTTTGGATTGGATTAAATCGAACTAAAACTGTATTAAAAATAGTCCCGAAAGTAGTATCCAAAACCAGAAGTTTATGAAAAATCTGCCTGACGTGCGAGTTAGCGTGCTAGTCGCACAGATTCTCGCACCAGACCAAAAATAGACTTTTCTGGAAATTTAAACCTGAAACCAAAGCATATGAAAGCCCCGTGTACAAGGACTCGTATGCCTCGTCGTACACAGGCCATGACCGAAATTGCCTTATTTTCAGAAATTAGTTTTATTCCCAAAACTTTACCATATTTCCCAAAAGAAACTATCTTAACTTGATTAAAATTTGCTCCTAACTAGGTTCAGAACACAATTTTCTAGCATGCAACTTTTCAGGATTTCGATTTCAGAATCAAAGCACTACAAATCGTTTAAACACTAGAGCAACAATCCTAGTTAGTTTTAACATACAAGAAATATCTTAACATCCTATGAACATACATTCTATCAATATTTCATGCAATATTCGATTACTTCGTATTCAAGTTTTCTTAAACATTCATGCTTTTCTTTCTGATTAAATTCTAAATGATGTATTAACACTCACTTTGAAGTCCTACGATTACTACGAACTAAGGAGACCTCAACAGTGGCGGTATTGCGACGGCGGTAGTTCCTCAACGGTACGGCGGCTGCTAGTTTTCTTACATAGTTTTTCCTTAATATTTATAATCCTGGATTAAGTGATTAAAGACTTAATTTTGGATTTAAGGATATATTTATATGCACTATTATGTTAGGGTTGAATCAGAATCCTTCACGAATTGGGTTACGTTTTAATTTTTGTAATTTCCTTCTAAAGGATCGAGCTTAATTCCAATTCCTTAATTAAAGATTGTGTCCGATTTCCTTTCGTGCGAGGAGTCATCCGACTCGTGTAGGTGCTCACATGAAGCAATTTTTCTAATTCTTTCCTTTTCGAGCTACAGGGCTGTGCGAGGACTCGTGCGACACGCACGTTGTCTCGTACATCGTAGTTTCCTTTCTTATCCTTATTTTCTCGTTTCTTTTTTTAAGGATAATTCCTAAGCCCACATTAACAAACAATCATTTAATCAATCAAGCAATGAATCGGTTCATGAATTTCATCATTCATGTGATATAATTAAGAGCAATCAAAAAGTTTATTTTACCCTTAATTCATTTCGAGTCCTAGTTTAAAATTTTGGGTCCTCACAGGTCATTACTGAATCCAGCAAGGAATTTTCCAGAGTTGGGAGATTTAACCAGTATTGAAGTCCGGCACAAAACTTTTCATCCGACTTTGGTAGATTCAGTGTTCCTAAGGGCAAATCGAGTTTCATCAAGTACCTTTTTAAAGACGCAATACTTCGACCTTTAGAGATAATACTTTTTCACTATTAGTAATAATTTTTCAGAAATAATACTTTTCCCACTACATATGCAATGCTTTTTGTTTTTTCAGAAACAATACTTTCTTTTAAAAACTATTATTTCAACCCTTACAAATAATGCTTTTTTTTTTTTCATCACAAACAAATTTTTTCTTTTGTAGAGACCGTATTTTATTAAAGAGGCAATTTAAGCTCTTACGAGCAATAAATTTTCACTAACAACAAATTTTTTTGAAACACTATTTATTCATTATATGCAATGCTTTTATTTTATAGAAACAGTACTTTTTTAACCCCAATATTGCCTAACATACCAATAATACCTTTGAGGCTAAACTCAATGCCATTCGTCCTTAAAAAGAATGTATCACTTGTTTCTTAAAAATAGAAAAAAATAACGTGCCGATTACAATGTCAAATGTCAAACGGAACGACATGACATACACAAGTGTTTGCATTAATAAAGAGTCAATGTTGAGTTCCGAACTATGTTGTTAAACACTACTTAGATGTTGACTCGATGAAGTTCGGGGTTGCTTGACTTGGATTGTAAGACCCCGTAGTTTCTCGTCCTAGTTTAATATGTATTTTATTATATCGTCAGTATTTGAACCCGGTTAAGTATGGTTATAAAGTTAGGGAGTTTTCTAAGTTTAAGTTGACTATAAAATCTTATGGTTTAGATTTTTATGTTTTGAATTTAATCTAGAAATTTTGATGTTTAATTTAGGATTAAGATATTAATCTAAACAAAATATTATGTTTAAGTATATATGATAATGAAAATATAAGTTGAATTTTGGGAATAATGGAATAAAAATAAAGAAATTAGAAATTAATGGAAAAATAAAAATTAAAGGGAGCAATCGGTTTTACCATATTGGAAAAGCATAAAACTGATTGTCCAAGGTTTGAAAACATGTTTTACACAATTGAAAATGGGTAAAACCAATTGTCAAATGGTTTTAATCGATTGGGAAAGGGTAAAACCGATTCCACGGTTTCCCGAAATGGTTTTACCGACTTCTAAATGGGTAAACTCGATTTGAAAAAGTAGAAAAAAATATCTAACCTCCCTAGAAAAGATTGTAACCGGTTTGGAAAATGTCGTAACCAATTTGAAATGGAATAAATTAGGTAAAATGGATTTAAAAGTGGGAAAAACCGATTGAAATCGGTTAAAACCAATTCTTTGCTGGATTTGAAAAAAAAATAAACTTAAGAGATAAGGACGGACTTTTGGACACATTAGGCGAAATTGCCTTCAAATAACCCTTCCCTAGCCTTCATTCTTCACCCGTAAACCTTGCCCAAGTGCTGCCAAAATCCCAAACCAATTTAGAAAGAACAGAAAGAAGGAAGGAAGAAGAATGAGAAGGAGAAAGAAGAAGGAAAAGTTTGAAGAACAAAGCTTAAAGCTAGGATTCGATTTTGGAGCAGTAGATCCGGTGTTAGAAGGAGTTTGGAACATGCCAGTAAGGAATTCAATGGATTCTTTTAGTTGATTTTTAGGAAATGATGCATATTTTGAGATTTTGAAGGTTGTAGAAACTTTATGAATTTTAGGGCATGAATCTTATAGTTATTATGGAATTCTTGATTTGGAGATGGTAGAAATAATGCTAGATGTTGCTGGGTTGATTTTGCACAAAAGAAAATAGAAGAAATGATTTTTGGAAGGAATCTCTAGCAAAACCCGAAAGAAAACTTGGAATCCAAGTTTCTGGGCATAGATCGGTTTTACCCGATTGTAAATCAAAGAAAATCGATTACCATCGGTTTTGACTAATTGCAAATAGGTTAAAACCGATCCCAAACGGGTTTTACCGATTTTCAATCGGGAAAATCCGATTGAGGTGTATTATGTTATTTTCAAAAGTTATAATTTATTTGAGCTAGTTTTGTAATTAAGGCCTTTGTGGAGATATGAAATTAGGGTTTTTGGAAAAGATAGGTTTTGTCGAAAAATTAGGAATTTTACGGAAATTAGGGCTTATAAGAAATTCGGATATATTTAAAATGGAATAGAAACTGAACTTTCCAATATTTATAACTGCAGATAATTGGGAAATAGTGAGTAGATATCTCAGGACTGAGGTGAGTGTTCTCACTAAATGGGTAAATGTTTTAATTGAGTAAATAATGAGTTAGTATGCTTTACTGATATTATTGATACGTTTACTGAAATGAATGCTTATATATGAGATATATGATTATGCCCTTTTAGTATATAAAGTGCAATGTCATAAATATGTTATATGAATATAAATGTTCAACGTTAAGTGTTCAATGTTTACTGCTGAAGTGTTTAGTGTTACTGTTCCATGTTTACTGTTATTGCTCATTGTTCAATGTTCACTGTTCACTGTCAACTGTTAATGGTGCATCCTGTTTGTGCGCCATGTGCAATGCATCCTGTTTGGGCACTGTTTCAATTTCCCAGTGCATCCTATTTTTGCACCCCAGCAGTGCGTCTTGTTTTTCGTATTGTCTCATTGTGTCAGTGCATTCTATTCGTGCACTATTTCAACTAACGTAGTGATGTGAACCCCTGATCCCCAAAGTCGTGGAAATGAAGAACTCAATGCGGAAAGTGCCAAGGAAAGTCTGAATGCAAGACTCAGCTTTTAACTTCTAGAATCCTTACCCTTGGATTCGGCAGACTACTAACTTACAAAGTAAATTAAACACGCAATTCGAACCAAGTGAAAAATAATAGAATTGAAACAAAGCTTAGCAATAGACAGAGCAATTATCTATTAGCCTATAGTTCCTGTAGCTTTTAGTAATAAACAAGCATGCAAATTACATAAGCCCAAAATAAAGTGAGTGATTAAAGAAGTATAAAACTATAAATTAGATCATTTAATCAACTCACTAATTTCGTGGTTGGCACCCCTATTTTTAGGTATGGGGGTGTCCAAATTACAATAGGAAAAGAATAACTGAAAGGAGCAAAAGTGGAAACTAATCAGAATTGGATTTTCCTTACAAACCAAGTCCTAAATGAACAAGGACAATGGTGGATGAATCAAGTCTCCTTTATGGAAGGGGGAGAACGAAATTTAAACCTAATTATACTAGGAAAAGAATTAAAATTGGAAACCAATCAAACGATTGATTTTTTACAAACCCGAAACCTAAAGGAACTAGGTTTTGGTAGTTGCTGAATTCGTCTGCCACTTGGATTGGCCTATGAACAAAATTCACAACTAAATATCATTAAGAAATAAATATAAATCCTATCCAAAAAGAGAGATCAATAAGGGATCCCTTTTTGGAAACTACCAAGTTAATCTAGTTGTAACAAACTTGTAATAACCTAACCAACTTGTAACAAACAAGGAGTAGGAATAGGAAACATGCACAAATCCTTATCCTTATCCCTTACTCAAACCCTTATCCTAGGTGCATGGAAACTTCCTTGTGGGCTTGGGTTAGCCGAACTTTGGAGTGGAGTGCGCTTCAATGGCGGTTCGGCCCAAATTGATGGCACATGGTGTCAATTGTGTAGGGAGCTTCTGGAATCTTCTGGAAACTCCCAGAATCATTTCAGAAAGTCAAAAATCAAGATTTTCAAGATTCAGCATTTTATGAATTTCAAGATTTTCCAAGAAAATCAAGAAACTTCAAGATTTGGCTCTTTAAAGTTCAAGAACCTTCCGGTGTCTTCAAGAAATGACCCTTTCTTTATTGTGGAGAGTTTGGAGATGCTTTTCCTCCAAGGATCTTTGAATAGCATAACTCTTCTACTTCTCCTGGCATTCTTCTCAAGGGCTTTTGCCTTCTGGTTGGCTTTATGGATTCTGACTCATAACTTGCGTTGTTTTTAGGCTTAGATATCCTCATCATTCCCTTTCGGTAAGAAAGGATTCGTCCTCGAATCCAATTTGCTATAAAAACAAACAGAGCAAGTCAGTAATATTAAAACGGGAACGTAGATCATACATACCAGGCAAACAAGCGTGTATGCTATGCACCTTAATTGTGCAACCCCTTTGATTGTTGATGTGGGGAATTCGCATCCCCCCTACTCTTTTAGATTCGATTTCAAGGACAGTGAGAATCACTCTTAATTCTTCAAGAACCTCTCAGGAACATTTTAGACACTTGCAACAAACTATCGAGAAGCATTTAAAACCTTATGAACTTATACTTACTCCTTAAGAATAATTACATATCAACAAGAAATCTCAAATATTAGTTGCAAACATATATAGTTAGATTAACCGAACTATATACTCAACACTTATCTTAAAAGAATTCCAGGATCAGGTAAAGTATAATCGGCAATGCTTTTCGAAAGATTATATCGATCCTCGTTATAGCTTGCCCGTTATACTCTTTCTATCCCTTATGTATTCCCCTTTGTGTACTTAGGAAATATTTGCTATATGTCAGTAAATATTTATTCGGTAACGTTTTAAATAGTGTGACCTCACTGCACTTATGGAAGCTAACCTCTTAGACATTTTGCATGTAATAGATCTCGAGAGTGATCATTACTAGTGTGATGTTGATGAAGGACCTATTTGGATTAGGTTTTGGAATGCTAGTATTGTAGTATTACTTAAAGAATCTAGTGGTAATATGAGAAAGTACAAAATGTAATAGTGGGAATTAGTGTTTGTATCTTTTGAGAACATAATAAAGCTTGAAGTTTGATAACTCATTTTAATATTTAAATGGAGCAAGTGACCTAGATACCCTAAGTTCTGGAGCTTTGCCAAGTTATCGATACATAATAAACACACAATCTCAAAATAAAAAGATGAGAACCCAAAGTAAAGGATAAACCTTACAATTATACTATGAATTCTGAGTTTCAAGGTTTCGGTCACCCCCCTATATATAGGAGTTGGAAATCCAAAATCTTGGAGAAAAAGAAACAAGAAAAGGAAACAAATTAAAAGTGGAAACCAACGAGAGTTGGAATCGCATTACAAACCAAATTCGAAATGGAAACTCGAATAAGGTAGGTGTGAATTTCGGTTGTCTCCTTTAAAGAGGAAACCCAAAAATTCACAAGAAATAAAAAAGGAAAAGGAAAGCTTGAATTTGGTATGTTGAAGAGAAAATCCAAATTCAAGTAGGAAAGAAAATCTACTTTAAAAAGGAAACTATAATTAAGTAAAATTGTAACCAATTAAGGTAACTTAACTTAATTATAATTATTATTGGAAAAGGAAAGGAAAAGGAAACCATGCACTTTCCAAATCCTCTCAGGATTCTATACTAAGGCAACTTGCGAAATTCGCAAGAAGCCTGAGCTTTGCTGCGCGCGTGCGGATTTGAGAAGGCTTGGGCATGTGGTTTGCTATTGCGGGCTGTGATCATGGGCTAGAGGACTGCGGTCGTGGGCCTTGCGTCGCGGGCTGCGTGCGACAAAGTGTTGGATCAACTTTCTATGGCTTGTATACTGAATGGGTCAGCCCAGTGTTGATGGAGCATGAGTTGTGGATTGTAGAAGGTCCCCACAAAAGTCTTAACAGACTTTAGGGGATATTTTGAGAGTTGAGTCATCGTTGCGGGCTGAAAGAATAGTTGCATGCCTGGCTTCTAGTCAGATAGCGAAATGGCCTCTGCATCAATGGAGAAGGAGTTGTCTTTTGGAATCCAATGATTTGGAGATCCTTATCAATGATTTGGATGGCCGCCTCACAAACATTTTAGGAACTAATAGTTAAAGTTAAGATTCGTGTTAGGGCTAATAAGACTAATATATTAGTTCTTAAGCTATAAGGTTAGCTCTAAGATTAGGGTTAAGACTTCTAAGCTAAGATAAGCAAGTGTTATGAAGTTATTTTAAATTAATTTTTAGTCAAATGATTAAGAGTACAACTTTATCATAATTTGTAGATAACACAAAAAATAATTGAAATAAGAATGTAAGACCCCATAGTTTCTCGTCCTAGTTTAATCTATATTTTGTTTTATTGTTAGTGTTTGAACTCGGTTAAGTATGGTTATAAAGTTTTGGAGTTTTCTAAGTTTAAGTTGAATATAATAACTTATGGTTTAGATTTTTAGGTTTTGAATTTAATCTAGAAATTTTGTTGTTTAATATAGAATTAAGATATTAATTTAAACAAAGGATTATGTTTAAGGATATATGAAAATGAATATATAGGTTGAATTTTGGGAATTATGGAATAAAAATAAAGAAATTAGAAATTAATAGAAAAATAAAAATTAATGGGACCAATCGGTTTTAGCCGATTGGAAAAGGGTAAAACCGATTGTTCAAGGTCTGAAAACCGGTTTTACCCGATTGAAAATGGGTAAAACCGATTGTCAAACGGTTTTACCTGTTGGAAAAGGGTAAAACCGATTCCACCTCTTCCCGAAACGGTTCTACTGACTTCTAAATGGGTAGACCCGATTTGAAAAAGTAGAAAAAATATCTAACCTCCTTGCAAACAGTTGTAACCGGTTTGAAAAAGGTCACAACTGATTGGAAATAGAATAAATCGGGTGAAACGGATTTAAAAGTGGGAAAAAAACTGATTGGAATCCGTTATAACCGATTCCCAATCGATTATAACCGATTCTTTGCTGGATTTGAAAATAAATAAACTTAAGAGATAAGGACTTTTGGACACATTAGGCGAAATTGCCTTTAAATACCCCCTCCCTAGCCTTCATTCTTCACCCCAAAACCCTACCCAAGTGCTGCCAAAATCCCAAACCAAACTAGAAAGAAAAGAAAGAAGGAAGGAAGAAGAAGTAGAAGGAGGAAGAAGAAGGAAAAGCTTGAAGAACAAAGCTTAAAGCTAGAATTCGATTTTGGAGCCGTAGATCCAGTGTTAGAAGGAGTTCAGAACATGCCGGTAAGGAATTCAACGGATTCTTTCGGTTGATTTTTAGGAAATAATGCATATGTTGAGATTTGATGATTTTAGAAACTTTATGAATTTTAGGGCTTGAATCTTATAGTTATTATGGAATTCTTGATTAGGAGATGGTAGAAATAATGCCTAGATGTTGTTGGGTTGATTTTGTACAAAAGAAAATAGGAGAAATAATTTTTGGAAGGAATTTCTAGCAAAACTCGAAACAAAACTTGGAATCCAAGTTTCTGGGCATATATCGGTTTTACCCGATTGTAAATCGGGGAAAACCAATTACCATCAGTGAAACTCGGTCAAAACCGATGGTAATCGGTTTTCCGGGTTTTACCGATTGAAAATCGGTTAGAACCGATCCCAAACGGGTTTTACCGATTTTCAATCGGGAAAAACCGATTGGGGTGTAATATGTTATTTTTCAAAAATTTCTTAAAAGTTATAATTTATTTTAGCTAGTTTTGTAATTAAGGCCTTTTTGGAGATATGAAATTAGGGTTTCTGGAAAAGATAGGTTTTGTCAAAAAATTAGGAATTTTACAGAAATTTGGGCTAATAAAAAATTTGGATATATTTAAAATGTAATAGAAACTGAACTTTCTGATATTTATAAATTATAGATAATTGGAAAATAGTGAACAAATATCTCAGGACTGAGGTGAGTGTTCTCACTAAAGGGATAAATATTTTAGTTGAGTAAATAATGAGTTAGCATGCTTTACTAATATTATTGGTACGTTTACTGAAATGAATGCTTATAAATGAGATATATGATTGTGCCCTTTTAGTATATAAAGTGGAATGTTATAAATGAGTTATATGAATATAAATGTTCAACGTTAAGTGTTCAATGTTTACTGCTAAAGTGTTTATTGTTACTGTTCAGTGTTCACTGTTACTGTTCATTGTTCAATGTTTACTGTTCACTGTCAACTGTTAATGGTGCATCTTGTTTGTGCACCATGAGCAGTGCATCCTGTTTGTGCACAGTTTCAATTTCCCAGTGCATCCTGTTTGTGCACCCCAGCAGTGCGTCCTGTTTTGCGCATTGTCTCATTGTCTCAGTGCATATTGTTCGTGCACTGTTTCAACTTATGTAGTTAACGCAACGACATCCTAAATTGTGTCGCAGCCCAAAGAATTCCAAGATCAGGTAAAGTATAATCAGTAATGCTTTTCGAAGGATTATATCGATCCTCTTTGTAGCTTGCTTACACTCTTTCTATCCCTTATGTGTTCCCCCTTGTGTGCTTAGGAAATATTTGTTGTGTCTGTAAATATTTATTCGGTAATGTTTTAAATAGTGCGACCTCACTGCGCTTATGGAAGCTCACCCCTTAGACATTTTGCATGTAACAGATATCGGGAGTGATCATTACTAGCGTGATGCTGATGAAGGACCTTTTTGGATTAGGTTTTGGAATGCTAGTATTGTAGTATTACTTAAAGAATCTAGTGGTAATATGAGAAAATACTAAATGTAATAGTGGGAATTAGTGTTTGTATCTTTTGAGAACATAATAAAGCTTGAAGTTTGATAACTCATTTTAATATTTAAATGTATTACTTATGTAATGATTATTCTGTATATCCTGAGTGGGTCCTTGTGCGAACCAGGCAGACATCTCGGTCCCGACTCCAACGTGATGCAGGTAGGTCGGGGGCAGGACTGTCATCGGGATGATGTGTTAAATATATTTAATATAATTAATATATATTTTACTTTTATGAATTTTTAACATTTAAATATAGTTTTTCTACAAAAGTATACCCAAATCGTATCAAAATTAATTACTATAAAATATTGATTTTTTTCCAAAAATAAAATTATAATATTGCATTTTTATTAGAAAATAAAATTTAATATATAAAAAGAAATATAACTGTTTTTAAACACATGAAAACGTCTTATTGAAAATATAAACAATGTAAAAAAAATAAAATAATTAAAAGAAAAAGGTCAAATTAGGTGAGGGTTAATGACTTGGAATGATATGTCATTATCCCACATTAATAACTCAAAAAGAATAATGAGTGTTAGAAACTTTAAATAATAAGAGAAATTAGCATAGAATTGTTGTTGGTGATTGCCAATGTATATCCCAAATTTTTTCAGTTTCTTTTAAAAAGCATAAATTGGGCTTGGAAGTTTTGGGGTGAAAAATAAAAATAAAAGCCGGGGCAACCTGGAACCTAGAAAAATCTGGGTCGACCTGGTTGTTGAGCAATTTTGATCAGTTAAATTGACTTCCAGTTTTATGTATATATTCGGACCGGCTAGGTGCTGGGTTCGCGGATCACGTGGTTCACCCCGAATGGCCCGATCTGGTCTAAGTAATACTGGTTGTAGACAGTGGCACCTGCCGACGTATGATTGGAAGCACCATCAGATGGTGTTGAAAGTTTTCTCTTTTTCATTTCCCTTTGAGGTGTTCTTAGAAAAGGCTAGTACATCTGCTGCAGATCTCTTCAATTTGATGCATAGTTTGGATCGTATCAAATAATGATTCTATTCTTGATCCGAAATTTGGCTTGAATCCGTTTTAATCAATAAAATTGGATTTACGGTATTTCTTGAAATAGAATCAAATCAGATCAGATTAATGTTTCAAAGTATATATACCTTAAAATCCAAAATAAGTATGTAACTGATGTTCATGAACTCAAATTTCCATTCAGGACTGGTTCTAGCATTTTAAAGGTAAATTTTGTAGCATAAATATCAAAAGATTATTATGGGAAATCAAATCAATTTTATGTCTCGTTACTATGTTATTATTGATATATAAATGTTGATTTGCTAACTTCTTGTCGACTGTACCAAAAACAAAAGTGTGAATATTGATTGATATAAAATATGGGGAAAAAAACAATGAGTAGGCATGTTCTTTTTGTTTCGTTTTGAAAACGGTTTTGGTTTCAACAGTAAATTTAATATATTTTAATCATATTTCATCATTTCCAATACAACTTTTTATTATTCAGCATCTACTTTTTAAGTTTTCAATACACTTTTTACATTATAAAACTATTTTTCAAAACTTGTTTTCAAAATTGTTTTCAAAACACCCAAAAAGAACAAACATTGTTAATTGGGTGAAATGCACAAAATACAACATAATTATCAACTTTTGTAAAAAAAACATCACTTTTCTTTAAAAACTTCAATTATAAACACTTTATTTTCAAAACGTGCACTCAGTACCACTCTATTAGTCAATTGCGTTAAGTGACTAGCAGTCAAAAAAGACGGGCAAAATCGTCATTTCGCATGTGCGGCACTATTCATGAGGGTTAACGGAACATAACCAACTAGTACAATGGGAAAAGTTATGCATATATCACTATGGAACACAAAAATAAAATTAAAGTCAACAAAACAAATGATAACCAGGTTTACTCTATATTCAAAGTATGAATCTAACAGACAGTCATGTTATCTGACGGTAATCTTATCTGAATGTATGTTAGTTCAGTGGAGGAAATATGGCGGGAAAGCCCTCACCTGTTATGTTTTCAGTGGAGAAAGGTTTGAACAGTAGCAGTCCTCCATTGAAATTCATTTAATAAATTTATTTAAATTTTTGTATTTTTTAAAAAATGTTATATTGTAATACAAGCTTATAATATGCACATTGTTTCAAATGTACCGTTTAATACACTCATTGTATCAAACGTTTACTTTAAGTGTATCATTTTAATACACACGTTGTATCAAATATTTACTTAAAGTGTATCATTTTAATATGCACGTTGTATCAAATGTTTACTTTAAATGTATCATTTTAATACACACGTTGTATTAAATGTTTTCTTTATATATATATATATATATAATTAGGCAATGAGGGAACTAATTGTAATTAATTAAAAGTTTAATAGATCATTTTAAAAAAATTATAAATTTAATAGATGATGAACTCTTAAGTGGTAATCAAAATATATGTAATTTATAATAACTAACGTGCAATTCAAAAAGAAAATATTACAAATAGATATGAGATATGAATTATATTGCAATTCAAACAAGTACAATAATGATGTAAATATTAAATATTGGATAAATGATAGAATTTGACTAGTTGATAAAGTTAGCTTTAGTTCTAACTCTTAACTTAATTTGAGGTGTTGATTAAAAGTATAAAATTAAAAAGGTAGTAAATCCGAACCTTTTAAAATTTCAAAGTATATTAGGGAGATGTGCCATTTATAAAGAAAAAAACAAATTCAAATAGCGATTTATTGGATTGTAATTAGGAAATTAAGAATTATAAATTTATATTAGGCATTTTAGATGTTAAATTTATGAAGAATTTATTAAATTTATCACACTCAAAATACTACTATATTAAATTTATGAAGAATTTTGATACTCATTTTGTAATTTTACCTTGAAACATAATCAATGCAATGTACATATTAAAATGTTACATTTGAAGCAGACATTTGATACATTACACATAAAATATCAAATCATTTGCTTACTACTAATAAAACCTAAAATTAGCCATTTAATGCAATAATTATTATATTATATGAGTTGACTTGTCTCATGTTTAGATGTGACTGATAAATTTGGATATGAGGAGGTAGCTTTGTGATATTATGTATGTTTTAGATGATTCATTGGACAATCGGAAAATGGATGATAGACAAAAAAATTTCCAATTTTTGGAATTATCATATAAACCTTTGAAATATTCTCAACTTAAATTTTCTTTCTATTTAATGAATTGACTTATAATTAATTAAATGAATTTTCTATTTATTATTATTTTTAAAAGGTTATAATGTAATACAAACTTACATTTATTAGATGTATTACTATCCAAAGTATTTAATTGGTAAAAATAAATACTTAGATATATAATACACTTGATTAGCCAAAAGGAATAAAGATATTATGAATTCTAATTGTTTTAGTGTTTATACCAACATTTACGTCTTTCTATAACAAATAAATATTGTTGTAATGCACATAGTTTCTTCTCATTATTATCACACACAAAATACTAATGTATTAAATTTATAAAAATAAAAATAAAAATTGATACACACATTAAAATTTATTACATTAAAACATAGTCAATACAATGTATATATTAAAATGATACATTTGAAGCAAACATTTGATACATTACACAAAAATATTTACATTATTTGTTGAATATTAATAAATTTAATTTTATACCTATTATGCAATACAATAAAAATTATATGGTAATATTTTTATTAATAAACTATTATAAATGTACAATTATGAAGTAAACAAAAATAAAAAATGCAGCATATTGAATTTATCACAGTTTTTTTTTTTTTTTTTTTGGAAAGAAAAATTTATCACAGTTTTAATCCTTATCCAAGGAGGCCACTACACAATGCTTAAGTATAATTTAATATTTCTTTTTCTTTTATTTTCTTGCACACAAATCAAACTCATCGTCTTCAATGCTTCATCTCCATCTTCCAAGTTCCATTTCAGTATCTACTTTGCCTTCCTTTCAGTTCTATTTGAGATAGCTTTAGGGCCCAACCCACACTCATCTTCTCAACAAATTCTCTTCTTTTATGACCCATCCCATCATCAGTTTTTTTTTTTTTTTTTTTTCAAACCCAGCCTCAAATCCGCCGCTAGGTAGCTAATTGAACTGACGCCGGAGCAACGGAAGGTCCTTGGAAAACAGCTTTTGTTCCCAGCACCATGCTTTCAAGACTGAAACAATCCATCATAATAAAAACGCTCTTAAAACCCACCCTAACTCGGTGGCAATTTTGAAGATCTGCATCATCCCCTCTCATAATTTAGAAATTGACACCTGGTCTCTTCTCTTTTAAGTTTTTTAGGTATTCTCACAGCCACTGTCATTTTGTTTTCTCTAAAGTTTCTATGGCTCTTAAATCATACTATTTCCTTTGATTTTCTTATTTAGAGCTCTCTGCTTCATTTTCTTTTCTCATCTGTTTCTTACTCTGGCCTTTGTTTTCTGTTTGTGTGAGTTCTTATGTGTATCCTCTTTAATGTTGGTGGGTAATTATGGCCGCCAGAGAAGAAATGATATGAAGATCGGATTAAGAGAGAAATTGGACTGTATTTGTTTTGGAATCTCATAATCGGAAGGAGAGGAGGAGGAAAAGTGTAGAAAGAGAAGGCGATGAAAGAGGAAAAATAGCCCCGCGTGTTTATACTCGTTTCTGAAGTGGTGCCTAAGTGTATTCCACTACGAAGGGCAAAAATGGAACACAAAAAGGTCGGCCCCTGATGTGGACCGAAGTACACATGCGGATGAATTGCCAAGGAAAGTCTGATTAAGCGGCGTAGATCGTATACACTCTTTGACTTACCCGAAATCCAGTTAACGAAAATAAAATAACCTAGGGTAATTTACTTAAGAGAATTTTGAACCAAGTAAGAAAAAGAGGTGAAACATGCGAATTTAATTAGGTAGAGCAAATAACCTAATTAGGTAAGTTTCATGCAATATATAAATCACAAGCATGCAAAATACATAAGGCAATAAAATGAGAGTACTCAAACTAATAGTTTAAAGATATGAATACTGTATTATTATGGAGAATTCGAATGCCTATTTATAGAGTAATAGGCAGCCAAAAATAAGCCATAATTCTACTAGGAAAAGGAACTAGAATTGGAAACCAATCAAGAGATTGATTTCCTTTACAATACCAAAACCTAAAAGAAGTAGGTAATGGAATAAAAGAAAAAGGAAATTCAGTTAACCCATTAGAATGGGGCAGCTGAATTCTAAGTAGAAAACAAGTAGGAAGAGAATTGGAAATCCTACTCCAAAAAGGAGATCAAGAAGGGATCCTTTTTGGAAACTAACAAACTAGTCTAGTTGTAACAACTTGTAACTAACTAAACCAACTTGTAACAAACTAAGGGTAGGATTAGGAAACATGCACAAATCCTTATCCTTCCCCAAACCCTAACCCTTTATGAGAAACCCTAGTGACTTGCGTGTGGGCATCTTGGCTTTGGGCTAGCCGAACCTTTGGTGGAATGGACTCCATAGATTGGGTCGGCCCAATTGTGATGGAGCATGGTGGATTGATGTAGGGAGCTTCCGGAATCTTCTAGAATCTCCCAGAATCATTTTGGAATCAAGATTTTCAAGATTCTTCAAAATATGAAATTCAAGATTTTCAAGAAAATCAAGAACTTCAAGAAACGTCTCTTTAAAGTCCAAGAACCTTTCGGCGTCTTCAAGAACTTCAAGAAATAGCCTTCTCTTCATTTTGGAATGGTGGATTGCGTCTCTTCTTCAAGAATTGTAAGGAGAGTGGCAATTTGAACCTTCCCAGCTTTATTCTCCAAGGCATTGGCTTTAACTATCAATTGAGCATCCTGTGCACAGGCTTGTACAAGATTGTTGAGATCTTCTTGGACTCTTCTTGCTCTGCTCTGCGTCATTGGCCCAATGATATCTACAAGTGGATCCCTTTGATATGGACTTGGATCCTGAAGCATTGTTGGGCCTCGGTGTAGAACTCGGACCTCCTCAGCTTCTCTGGATGCACTTATCTGTGGACTTGTCGATGAACTAGGGATGCCCTCATCAGCCCCATTTCGGGACCTTTGGTCCATGTTATCATCGGTCTATTTACATTTACTCTTAATTTTAACCTTCATGGGATATTTTTTATTTTAGCCATTTGTTTAAATAATACATTTTTGACTATCAGTAAAACTCAGTAAACTAACACTTGTTATGAATTAATGTCCATATCATAAGTCTGACTTACCCATTATCCTAATTACCCTATCATTTATACTATCCCTTCATCTCCTTTACTCCATAAATTTTTGGAGTCTTGTAACCTATTGAGTTCAACTTATAAATAGTTGTATGGATGAGAAAATGAGATGATGAAATGAACTATATGATCTTGTCTCTATTTGGTTGTCTATTCTCTCTATTCTTTCTTCTATACTTCTTTCCATTTTTAGCAATTCTATAATATTGTATATCTACTATCTAGTTTGGTACAATTATTAGTGAAGATATAAGATTACTACTAATTATAGCAGTAATTTTATCATACATTATCAGCATGAGGCTCTAGCCAATTGAAGTTCATTGATTGTTGAGGAGCATTTGTGGCAATATGAAATTACCTAAGGCTTAAACCTATGATCCGATGAGATTCTCTAATGATTGCTATGTGTTAGACCCGGTTGGTCTTAATCCTTATTTTGATTGATGAGTTAACAAATATGAGAATTAATTTAACAGTTTTTCTAAGTGAAAAAATGTAGAGAAATGCTTACGAGAACCGATGCAAAAAAGGGCAATGAAAAATGAGCTAAAATGAAGAAACGGCAAGCAAATGAAAAAAGAAGAAAAACACACCTCCTAAGGTGGGACCCACGGTGTTTCTCCGTCAAAAAATGAATAGAAGAGTTCACGGGTGAAGCAACGCAAAAAACGGCAAACAAAATGGAGTTAAAACGAAGAAACGACAAGCAAACGAAACAAGGTGTCAAATCGGGCAGACAAGAAGTGACAGCAAGTCACCGGGGCACAGGGTGCGCAGGGCCTAGCCCTGCGACAGTTGCAGCTGTCGTGGGCTGCGTTGCAGGAGCTTCGGGTTGGCCCCTTTTTTCCACTTTTTCAAGGCCTCTCTGCTCCTGTAAATACCCCCACTTGAAAAACATCCAAGACACCTCTCTTCATCTATTTTATGCTTATTCTCAAGTGTTAAAAAGCTCTCAAAAGATCACTTCAAAGTTTTAGCAATTTATTTCAAAGTTAGGCTAGAATAGAAAATCCTCATTGTAATAGTTAGCTATTTTCATAGCATTAATTTCCTACTTTGTAAAAGGGTTAGAAGGAAGTCTTGGATCCTTTCAAGAGGTTGATAAGGGTCTAAGCAAGGGGACTAACTAAAGGATTACCTATAGTTTAAGTAAACTAAGAGGTAATCCCTTGGGTTAACTTGTAAGGTTTAAGATTCACCTTTAAGAATCTTATTGGGAGATTAGGTGGAAGTGGAGTAGACTTTCCGTGAGGTGGGAAAGTTGAACCACCAGAAGAGGAAGAATAATTATACAATGCAAAATTATAACTCACCACCAGAAGTAGAGGGAGTTGTGACAAAAAAGATGAAAGAAAAAATTTTGATATGCAACCAACGTTATCGTTGTGGTATGATAGACCATTGATCATGTACCTATCTTGCACAAAAATATTTTGCTATTCTCTATCCATAATAATAGGAGAATAAAGAAAAAATACAAGAAAATTTAATGGGCGATTATGTTGATTTTTTTTTTGTTAACTGGACACCATGAAGGTCACACTATTGAAGATGTCTGAGAATAAATTTCTTACTTGATTGATTTTGATGTAGTTGATTTTATTTTGATGTTTTGAACTATAATATTTTTTGTTAATTTATGAATTTTAATATTTCTTTTGATTTATAAATATATACTGAAATAAATACATCATTTAGAATATTGATTTTGTGATAAAATTTGATATTAATTTCGATGGCCAGTGACACACGTAGGGATAAGAAATAACATTCTTATATAATAATATGATAAACTAATGTTAGTACTATATTTGGTAGTACATATTATTAAAAGTTGTAGAAGAGCAACTATAATTTTATCTCTGAAGAACAAAATATTGCAGTGATAATGCATTATTTTGTTCAAAAATTTAACGAAATCTATTGAGTTTTTCAAAGATATTCACTGATACCTTATTTAGAATAAAAATGAACGTAATGATAAACACTTGTACATGTATTAATTCTGAAAAAAAAAATTTGTTGTAAGAAGTTACATTTTTATTCATTCGGGTTGTACTACACATATATTACGACAATTAATATTTATGCAACAGTAAACCAGATGTTTACTAATGAGTTTATTATTGGCATGATTGGTTAGGTCATCCCAGTTATATAATGATGCGAATAAAATAGAGAATTTTTATAATCATTCATTGAAGAGTTGGAGATTTTTCAATCTAATGAATTCTCATGCGATGCTTGTTCTCAAGGCAAATTGATTGTGAGGTCATCACTACTGAAAATTCCTATCGAATCTCCTGTACTAATAAAACACATACATGGTGATATATTTGTGGGCATATTCACCTACCAAGTGGTATTTTATATTTTGATTGATGCATCAACCAAGTTGTCGCATGTATGTTTATTATTAAAAATCGTAACCTGGAGTTTGTAAAATTACTTACGAATATAATTTGGTTATGAGTTTTCTTAACTATTTAAATAGTTATTGCATGTCTATTGGGATAAGTATGTAATATCCTTTTGTTTATATTCACACACAAAATGTTCATGTACAATCGCTCATTAAATGCATTCAATTGATTGCATGACATTTGTTTTTGGGAACAGAACTCCCAATATCTTTTTGGGGGCATGTTGCTTTGCATGTTACAACGTTAGTTCGCTTTACGTTAACAATTATAATAAAATTTCTCCCCAACAAATGATTTTTGTCAGAAACCAAACTATTTCTCATCTTGTAACTTTTGAATGTGCGGTTTATGTTCCGTTTGCTCCACCACAACACACAAAGATGAGATCTCAAAGGAGGTTAGTGATAGATGTTGGGCATGAATCTCTATAATAAAATATCGTGGGACAAATTTTAGAATTTTGTTCATTACTCATTTTACTGATCATTTTGATGAGTTAATCTTTCCAAAATCAGGGGAAGAAAAGTAAGTAGCTAATTAAGAAAATTACTTGGAGTGAATTGTCAATGATCCTCATACAAAGAAATGAGAACCTGAAGTTCAAAAGATAATTCATTTATAACTTGTATTTGCCAAATGTTTTTTCTGATATGAAAATGTGTGATTTAATCTCAAATATTAACTGCCAATGCTCCAATTATATTTGGTGCCCTTGAAGGACCTTCTACCACTAATAAATAATTAAAGGCAACATCAATGTGTGGTAAATTAATCGGTTCCAAAACAAAAATCCTCAAGATAACCAAGTGGAAAGAAAATGGCAAAATTGAGGTGTTAGATATTCTGAAAGAAATTTCAAGAGAAACTCTTAAAGAGTTTTCTCAACATGACAGATAATTAGCTTCTGGAAGAAGCTCAGGTATCTGAGAATTTCAATAATAATGAGATCTCAACATAATCATGACTACTAAATATTGAACCTAGCTATGTAAAATCGACGTCGATGATAAATTTGCTTATGTTGTAGTAGTTTCCATTATGAATGAACCGGGATCATCAATCTAGGCATGTGCATAAATTTTGACATATAAATGATTGGCCAAGAAAATTAAAAAGAAAAAAAAATGAAAAGACGCAATTCTAGTAGGAATGAATTCAATGCTTAAAATAGAAGTTTTTGGGCGCAAAATTCACACACCTAAAGTTGTGGAGCTTGTTGGTCATAAATGGGCATTTGTGCGAAAGAGAAATAAAAAAGGAATCCATGTATTCATGTAATATATGGAACAACTTGTCGTAGAAGAATTTTCCCAAGACCAAGAACTGATTATAGGCGACTTATTCTCCTGTGGTGGATGCAATAATTTTTTGTTACTTGCTTAATCTGGAAGCAAGTGAATAATTTAAAATGTGTCTGATGTATATCATGACAGCCAATTAAAATGTCAAATGAAAATATTTGAATGATTTAAATTGTCCTGAAGGTACGATACAATTTATCATGATATTTATTAAATTTTATAGAGTTCTATCTATATGTTTTATTGAGAGATCAGGATCCCAATTTTATATTGATTAGTTTGTTTGAATCCCCTGAAGAGACTCAAATTGTTATTGATTATTTAAAATATGATTTTGTGTTGAGACTCCTGAAGATATTCAAAATATTTTTGAATATTTGAAACATGACTTTGACATGAAAGATTTTGGAAAGACAAACTTTATCTTCACTTGCAAATTGAGTACTTAAACAATGACATCTCTTTGCATCAAGGTTTTTTTTTAGGTGTTTAAAAACTTTAATGAATAAAATACATAGTTTGAGCACACATATGATTATAAGATCATTTGATGTGCATAAAGATCCATTTAGTCATCATGAGGATGATGAAAAACTCCTTGGTCACGAAATACCATATTTTAGAGCTATCGGAATGTATCTTTCGAGTCATACACAAGTATAAAAATATGCTTATTATATGTTTCATTAGCTTTAAAGAACGGTAAATATGGGTCTTTATCCTTAAAATACACAAGTATGATTTTAAAAGGTTATGTAGATGTTGGATATTTACTGATCTTTATAATACTCGATGCCAAACCAGTTATCTACTTACATGCCGTGGTTCAACTATTTCTAAGCATTCAATTATTGAAAGAAATTATAGGTGCTACTTTTTATAATACTAGGCGTCTTCTGCCTACGCAATGCGTTGGCTGCTCTTAATTGTTTTTAAATTTAATTTATTTTACTTGATAATTTATTTTAGAGAAATTAAGTTTCAACATCTAACATTAAAATTGACGTCAGAAGTTTGATAACAATTATTCATTTATCAAGTTAATTGAAAATCACAACGAAGGATACGACTCTACTCTCAAAATCTTCCATCGACTCTTTACTGTTAGAACTCATTTTTCGACCTATAAATATTGGAATGAGGTACTTAATCCAGGTAACCACAATATTGCTCAATAAATACACACTAAACTATTCCTGCACAATACTAACTTGGGCATCAGAGAGGACCAATTAGTTTCAATCTCATCTAATTAATTAGGTAACTATATATATGATGGCCCAATTTTACCTAACATATGATCAATTGCTCCAGCATCATGTTTACGTTGTTCCTAAGAAACAAAGGTTATAACTGCTCTAATGTCAAAATGAGTTCGGAAAAAGACTCCCTCCTTAATAGGTTTATAACTTTTCTATAAATTTTCCAGTTCTTGTTCCATTATCTCTGCTTTTATCCTTGGCTTTCTTCTATGGCTTTTTCTATCAACAAAACTAAAAATTTCTTAAGCAAATCCTAAAAAAGGGAATAGAACCTGTTCACATAACTAATGAGGTCATCCCTATCGCACAGAAGCCAAGTCAGCATTTACCGATTCAATCCAAAGGCAAGTCCAAATGAAATGCATTGCAAGAGGGAGGAAATGGTCAAAGGAGGCAACCAACAAGCCTCTCGGCCATCCATGACTTCCACTACAAATTTGTCAGTTTTCAGAAACATTTCTGGGAACCATTTCTTGATCGATCTTGGAGTATTGAAAACTTCCCGATCTGTCAAGTGGTTACGACAAAAGAATCTTGGAGAAATGTATAAATCTTGATTTTCTTGATTTAGAACATTTCAAAATGATTCCGAAAGCTTTTCAATGGATCCAGAATGCTACGAACTGTTTAGTGAAGTTTTTGGCATTTCCAAAAAATGCATGCTACAGTGGAATGGGCCAAACCCCTCAAGCATTCAAGATCTTAAGCTTAGCCCACACAAAAGGAAGAGCAAGGAGAGCTAGCAACTTGTAGCCCGCAATCGCAGGCCCAAGTCGCAAGCCCTCCAATGCACGGGTTCCAGCACAAGGGAGCAGCCCGCAATCGTAGACCCACCTCGCGACTTACGCAGCCCACAAAGAAAAAGCCCATATGTGAATTCATGGAGTTGCTTGTGCAGCAAGTTACTTGTTGTGAAAGTTAGTTAAGGGGTGTTGGAAAGACAAGGGAATTGTGCATGTTTCCTAATTCTTTTCAAAGTAAAAATAGAATAAGTTAAGTTCCATAAAAACTTCCACCTAACTTATTCTAGTAGGATTTCCTTTTTCTAGTTTCCTATTTCTTTTCTACCTCCCTTTTTTCAGTTATTTTCTCCTTGAGTACAACTGAAATTCCTTTTCCTTTTTGTCTGAGAATTTCGTGCACTTCACACTTGTGAACTTGCCAAAACTCTATATGTTCCTTTTGAGTTTTGGTTGGTTTGCACTTTTGATTTTGATTCCTTCTCTAGTTTCTTTCCTTTTAAGTTTTGACCAACCCTATCACCTATAAATAAGGGGCAACCGAAAACATTCAACTGCAGAATTCATAGTATAATTGTGAGGTTTATCCTTACTTTGGGTTCTCATCTTTTTATTTTGAGCTTATGTGTTTATTATGTATTGATAACTCGGTAAAGCTCCAGAACTTAGGGCGTCTAGGTTACTTGCTCTACCTAGATTCTTAGTTTATTCACCTGTTCATTCTTCTTCTAGTTAGGATTGAAAAATAGCTAGTCTCACCTTTACTAGATTAGGGTTTGTCGAGTTTATAACAGAGAGTGAGTCTGTCAAGTTCAATGCTTCCTTGGCAGTCGACTTCTGTAACATAAGGCATTTCACGACAACTCACATCAATTTTGGTTTCAAAGCCAAGGCGAGCTTGTTTGGTAGGACGGAGACCGGAATAACTCGGTCAAACTCATAAGGTGTTTTCACTTTCTCTAATTTTTCTTGTTTGAAAATTGCTTGCATATTGATCTTGATATCTTGCATGGTTCCTTGAAAAATTACTTGAGAATAAAAGATGACACCTTGCATGCAAAAAAAAAATTTTCCAAGATCACGAGAGAAAAAAGGAAGCATAGCATATTTTTCGGATTTAGCAAATTAATAGATTTGATCTTACGCTAAATCCTATAAATAATTTTCTTGCTGGGAAAATTAAGAAAAAGAGTTTGGTTAAAGAAAAGAAGAAATCGGAAAAGATAAAAAAAAAAAAACAAAAGTTTGAAAATCAAAAATCAATTTTTTTTCCTTTAAATTGAGATTTGCGATTTTCCTTCTCTGGGATTCTTTCTTCTTGTGATTTTTGTGCTTCATTGTGATAGTAACACTCCTGTTGTGTTACAACTTGTTAGAATAATTTGTCGGTTGAATAGTTCTTAAAAGATTCCGCCTTTGTACCTTTAAAAAGTATTTGAAAATTTGGTATCGCCAAAGGTTGATCTCTTTTTGGTTCTAGGATTTTTGAAAACCCTAGGTTCTTGCGACTCTTTTTGTGATGTTAGGTATCTAGTTCTCTTTTCAGGTTTCCCTTGGTTTAATTGCAGTAACCTTCTTAAGGTTGGAACGTTGAATTGGAATTTTAAATCGGCTTTGCAACGTCGGTAGGGCTACGATCCTTTTACGAATTGGAGTTTCCTTATTTCCTACAAGGAATTTGGATTCTCCTAGCTGCAAGAGTTTCAGTTTTAATCAAACCCCGACACCCTAAGGCAAAATTACAATTTTACCCTCCGGGGGAGAATTGCGATTTCAGGGTTTAAGTTAGCACTGGTTATTTCGACTGAGCTCAACTGCAAGTCTTTGTACTTAATCTATGAAGTTAATTTTATATAGTGGGGATTGGTTTCTTTGATTACCTATTGGGAAGGTGATCACATCTCTGGTAGTTTTCTTGATTTGTTTCAACTCTGCTATTTTTTCTTGGCTTCTACTCATCCCGAGTTGCCCTACAAATTACCTAACCTGAATTCTTTTCAAACAAACTGGACATTAGATCTTAATATTATTTCAGATTTTGTCATCGTGTGCATTACATTAATTTCTTGAGATTGAGGGCTTCTCCTCGAATCTCCCCCTTGCACACTTCTTATCTAAATCAATTAAGAATATCTTTTCCTACACTTCAAAACTGAGATAGGTTCAGCCCCTATCTCAAGAATTACTTTGCGTTTTTGCCTAAGTTGTTTGCTTGTTTGAGTGAATCTACTTGTTTACATTACTTGCTCAAGATAGAAATCAAACCATTGTAAAGGAGTGAGAGGTAGAAGGCAAGAGTGACTTTAGAACAAGTCTTAAAAATGCCAATTAGAGCGAAACACTGAGAAGTGCGTAGTTTTAGTTAAAATACTTATTGGATAGGGGTGAGGTTATTATCACCAATTGAAAACTTGTCTTAAGCAGGTGATTCTCCTTCAAATTGCATTAAGGATGGCCTCTCTCTCTCGCGACGACCAAGACATCACGGCTATTATAGTCTTTCCTACTCAGTGTAATGCCAACTATGGTAATCAGCGACAAACTAGGAGAATTCCCATATGGAGCCCTCTTACCATTGACAAATAGAGTAGGAACTCTTTCAAAAAAGGACGTCGTGCCAATCCACACCACAAGACCCGACGGAGTTCTGTTGACCATTAACTGTCCCAAGAAATTTCTTTACATGGCAAGGAGATGTAAATAGAGGTATGACATGCTTGTGAAGTTTATTTTAATTCTTCATGCAATCTGCTAATTTTGTACTTTAATTACTTAGTCTTAAATTCATAAAAGACCAAAGGTAAAAGGTGCAAAATAAAGAGCCTATAAAATTCTTCAGTGGTAACCACAAAAGAAAATATTAAACTTGGGTGATCAATATTTCATTGTCACGGGTACTTTTCTAATGTGTGAAGACTTCTTCCACTTACTTACCCATCGGCCGGAATTCTCCGAGCAGCGTTGTTTTGTTGTTTCTGCAGGAACTCCAAAGTCTTGGGTGAAGTTACAAAGGACGACTAAGCACAGAGATTATAGTTCCACGATTTTAATCAAGGGACTTTCTTGCTTCCAGGGACCAAGGTAAAATCAATATGGGGTATCCTTCAACGAGGTATGCCTTTAAACTGTTTCTCCATTTGATTCCATTATTTTCGGTTATGAGCATGACTAAGAAATAATAATTTCTGAAATTGTGAATAGCCTTCGTTTGGACAAAGGCTCGAACGGTTTTTCGTAAATTCTGAATTGGTTGCATAAGTGAAACCTTGTGATTCGAATTCTGAGTTTATCATCGACATAAGGATGTTCTGAATTAACATGCCACATTGTCTGCCTGGAAAATTGTGAATTATTGTGTAATGTGTTACCTCTAGTTTACAAGTAGGACAGGCTTTTATACAATTGCAGTGGTACCTAATGTATACATCTAATCTTTGACACTTTAGGATTATTATGCTAGTTTGTCAACCATACTTATGATGCATAAATTTGTCCTAATTTTTAAGTGTTGAAATTGATGTTTCGCTAATACTGGGCCAAAGATGCTATATTTTGTAAACTATTATGTAGTCATTCTTGAGTAGTATAGATAAGTTCAGGAGATTGTAGACACTTCCCGATAGTTTCTTGCAAACGTCTAGAAGATTCTTGAGAAACTCTTGAAGAATCAAGGGTGATTGTCATTTGTGATGAAATCGTGTCCAAGCCTAAAGGGAGTGGTGGCCTCCAACATCAGAACAAAGAGGGATTGAACAAAGGCGTACAGTGCTATACTTCCAATGGTAAGTGAGAAATCTGTTTGGAGTCTAATGTTACTGACTTGCTTCATTTTAATTCTTAACATAATGGATTCGAGGACGAATCCTTTCCAACCGAGAGGGATTAATGAGGTCATCCCTAGCTCACAGAAGCCAAGTCAGCTTTTGCTGATTCAATCTGAAGGCAAGTCCAAATGAAATGCATTGCAAGAGGGAGGAAATGGTCAAAGGAGGCAACCAACAAGCCTCTCGGCCATCCATGACTTCAACTACAAATTTGGCAGTTTCCAGAAACATTTCTGGGAACCATTTCTTGATCGATCTTGGAGTATTGACAACTTCCCGATCTGTCAAGTGGTTATGACAAAAGAATTCAAAATGATTCCAAAAGCTTCTCAATGAATCCGGAATGCTCCAAACTATTTGGTGAAGTTTTCGGCACTTCCACAAATGCATGCTACAGCGGAATGGGCCAAATCCCTCAAGCATTCACGATCTTAAGTTTGCCCCACACAAAAGAAAGAGCAAGAAGAGCTCGCAACTCGCAGGCCCAAGTCGCAAGCCCTCCAATGCACGGGTTCCAGTGCAAGGGAGCAGCCCGCAATCGCAAGCCCACCTCGCGACTCACGCAGCCCACAAAGAAGAAGCCCATATGCGAATTCATGGAGTTGGTTGTGCAGCAAGTTACTTGTTGTGCAAGTTAGTTAAGGGGTGTCGGAAAGATAAGGGAATTATGCATATTTCCTAATTCTTTTCAAACTAAAAATATAATAAGTTAAGTTCCATAAAAACTTCCACTTAACTTATTCTAGTAGGATTTCCTTTTTCTAGTTTCCTATTTCTTTTCTACCTCCCTTTTTCGGTTATTCTCTCCTTGAGTACAACCAAAATTCCTTTTCCTTTTTCCTGAGAATTTCGTGCACTTCACATTTGTGAACTTGCCGAAATTCTACTTACCAATTCTCATGTTCCTTTTGAGTTTTGGTTGGTTTCCAACTCTCGTTGGTTTCCACTTTTGATTTTGATTCCTTTTCTAGTTTCTTTCCTTTTAAGTTTTGACCAACCCTATCACCTATAAATAGGGGGCAGCCGAAAACATTCAACTTTATAGTATAATTGTGAGGTTTATCCTTTACTTTGGATTCTCATTTTTTTATTTTGAGCTTGTGTGTTTATTATATATTGATAACTCGGCAAAGCTCCAGAACTTAGGGCGTCTAGATTACTTGCTCAGCCTAGAATCTTAGTTTGTTCACCTCTTCATTATTCTTCTAGTTAGGATTGAAAAAGAGCTACTCTCACCTTCACTAGAATAGGGTTTGTCGAGTTTATATCAGAGAGTGAGTCTGTGACCTTTCAAGTTCGATCCTTCCTTGGCAGTCGACTTCCGCATCGTGAGGCGTTCCATGACAACTCACATCAATAACTCTAGATAAATCATAAGAAATATCAAACACATTGAAGAATGGATTAAGGCAGGCATGAAAATAAAATTAGTTTCTAATATATCCTTACTAATGGCTTTTCAGCCAAGCAAGAAGGCAACTTTGAACCAAAGGTTATAGAAAACTATTTCCCACATAAACATGACTAATATAAGTATGCCTAACCAATTGAACATAATTAGAAATTAGTAAAAGTATCTTCTTCCTCCCTGACTCCAGACATTAAGAGGATATTTAAGGCAATCTCTTGTAACAGAAAGGCAATCCAAGCAATCTCAAACAACAATAATTCAAAACAGCATGAATTATAAACAAGTCATGCAATACAGGGAGGACTTATACAACGGAGTTGAAAACTTCTAAAATCATATCGGATCTTTAAGAATTGAACTGTGCAATTTAAATGCTAACTTTTGAATGGAGAGGAAGGCTCTCAAAGCTAGTCTCTCGACTCTTCAAATAATTCATAATACATTTGTTTGGGGGTATATTTTCAAAACAGCTAGTACAAAAAGGTTCAATCAAGTCCAGCAACTTTTATATCAGTCATAATTCTCTCTTCTTCTTTTTAAATCTTCCAGTTTTCTCTCATATTTTAAGCTAATGAAATTAAAGAATAAAATTCATTAAATATCACGAAAGTAGGTTCCAAATAATAAAAAATACAAAATATGATGACTAAAATGAAATCCTTTATGCTGCTTGGCAGGTCCAAACTTTAGCACATCTAATCACCACAATTTATAATAATTGGAGTCTTAAAAGATAAGGTAACAAAAAGCATTTAAAAGGATCCAAAACTTCAAAGTGCAAATGAGTAACTGTACCGTTCACTAAACACATATCCAAAAAAAGCAATAAGACACTACTTGATATAAACAAATGAGGCCATTAGAAACCATAAAAATAACCAATCTAGAGAACATGTTGATTCCAGAGAATTACTTCCAAAAATCACCTAGGAGACATATGTTAATCTTTTAAGCAAAAATATCAGTCTAATAAAGACCCTACATGTTTCCTACTAAAAGAAAAATTCACAGAAGCACTTGCGCAATAATAAGTTGACATGCCTACACGTCAAATCAAAAGGCAACAAAGTAGGTTCCAAATAATACCCGTACAATTGAATAAAACGCATTAAATAGCAAGAAAGCATTAAAAAGTATCCAAAAATTCAAAATGCAAATCAGTAACTAAATCTTTCACCAAGTAGACATCCAATAGAAGCATAAAACACTACCAAATTTACTCAAAAGACTTGTAGGTAAAGAAAGGAGTTAAATCTTCAAGAATGGATCAAGGCAACCATGAAAATAAAATTACTTTCTAACATATCCCTACTGATAGTTTTTCAGTCAAACAAGAAGGCAACTTAGAACCAGAGGTTATAGAAAACTATTTTCCATATAAACATGACCAACATTAGTATGCCTAACCAATCCAACATGATTAGAAATCAGTAAAAGAATTTTCTTCCTCTCTGACTCTGGATATGAAGAGGAGATTTAAGGCAGTCTCTTGTAACAAAAAGCCAATCCAAGCAATTTCGAATAATTGTAATTCAAAACAACATGAATCACTGCCAACAAATGATGAGAATACTTTAAATTCAATTGAACCATAAAAGCAAAGAAAACTTTGTGTCTTCCTTTATAAGGATTATCGTTAGACAATTTAAAATTGGAAACACAAATTGAGGATGAACTTATGGAAAGTGAGCCCTTCCAAAATTCAATATCAGCAATTATCCACTTGTCCAACCATATATGAATTCATGGCTCATTTCACCAAAATTATGCATTGCTAACACTTCTGATATGAACAAAACCAAATGTAGCCATTAGAAACCATAAAAATTACCAATCTAGAGAACATAATGATTAAGGAGACTGAACTTTAAAAAATCACCTAGGAGACATTTGTTAATCTTTTAAGCAAAAATAGAAGTTTGATGAAGAGCCTACATGATGAGGTCATCCTGAGCTTCCTTAACATGGAAAAGGGTCCCTCAAGACCAGAGCCTACATTTTACAGGGAGCATCCAAAGAAAAGTAGTAAGGTTGTGATCACGGAAATTGAAGATACAAGTGATCCAGATCAAAGCCCAACATAAGTGCGGATTGTTTCTTAAAGTCTGTGGATTTCAAGGAACCTACTATTTCACAAGCCATGCATCCATCATCACTTATCACTTGGGCCAAATTCCACTCAGCACAAAAGCTTCATCAATTTGGCCCACAATTCAAGAGCAGCCCAAACCAAGGGAACCCTAACCGAAGGAAACCCTAGGAGCGAGAAGCCTAAAGCCGTAGATTCACGGCCTGCGATTTGCACAGGTTACCTTATGGAATCATGAAAGGATTTTGTTTTGTGCGTGTTTCAAATTCATTTCATGTAATTGTAGAATAAGTTAAGTACAAAAACTAATTACAACTTAACTTATTCTAGTAGTTTCCTAATAAGTTTTTACTTCCTTTCCTTATCCCACTTAAATCCATATTTTCTCTCTTTGTGAGATACCAAAACTAAGCTTCCTTTTTATTATAATTTTTAAGTGTATTTTTGGGTAACACAACTTGTGTTCCAACCGAAATCCACTGGTCAAAACTCATGATCCTTTTGGGTTTTTGAATTGTAAAAGATTTCCAACTCTCGTTGGTTTTCACTTTTAATTGTTTTCCTTTTCTACTCTTTTTGCAATTTTGAGATTTCTCTATTATTATAAATAGGAGAATCCAAAATCTATAAAAGAGACATAATGTGAGTTTTTGTGAATGCCCCACGTTGCGGAAGACTTTGCCAAGGAAAGTCAAAACTTGAAGGTCACAAACTTACTCTCTTGATAAACTCAAAACCCTTGGTAATTTAAGTGAGCTTAGCTAATTTTATTCTTAAATTAACTAGAAGAATTAAGAGTGACCAAATAGAAATCTAGGCAGAGCAAGTAACCTAAATTCTTCTAAGTTCGAAACTTGCAGAATTATCAATGAATGAAAATACACAAGCTGAAAAAGTAAACAATTGAGAATTCTAAAAATAAAGGATAAACCTCACTCCGTGGGAGAGCAAGAATAAAATCCATTGAAATATCAGTCCACGAGCCAAAAGGAACGGGTAGAGGCGTGTACAAGTTGTAAGGTTTCGTCGTAGATTTAGCCTTTTTGCATTCAATGCACCGGCTACAGATATACTCAACAAATTTATGCATTCCAAGCCAAAAAAATGTGTTCAGACAATATATCTAAAGTTTTCATGATCTTGAAATGCCCTATCAGTCCCTCACTATGCGCCTCTCTAACAAGTAATTCCCTATAAGAACTACGAGGGATACACAATTTATTTTCCTTAAACAGATAGCCTTCTTGCCTGAAGAACTTATTATGTGTCCCGGATGAGCATGCTTTATAAATTTCAGCGAACTGAAGATCTGAAGCATGCAAATCTTTTAGATAAGCGAACCCTAATGCAGTATGATCTAGCATAGCTAATGATTCATACCTATGAGATAATGAATTAGCCACTATGTTATCTATAGCTTTTTGTATTTGAGTACATAAGGAAAACACTCAAGAAGGTTCACCCATTTTGGATGTTGTTTGTTCAACTTACCTTGTCCCTTTAGATACTTCAGGGACTCGTGATCCATATGGATTATAAACTCCTTGGCCATCAAGTAATGTTGCCAAGTCTCTAACGCTCGGATCATTGTGTATAGCTATTTATCATAGGTTGGGTAGTTCAAGGCAGCTCCTTTCAGCTTCTCGCTGAAGTAGGTGACATGCCTACCTTCCTACATTAGTACCACTCCGATCCCTATACCTGAACCATCACATTCAAGCTCAAACATTTTGCCAAAGTCAGGTAGAGATAGAATAGGTGTGTGAGTCAGGTCACGCTTGAGTTGCGCAAAGGCCTCTTCTTAGGCAGCTCCCCAGACGAATAGTACATTCTTTTTTACCAAGTCATTTAAGGGAGCTGCTTTTGTCGAAAAGTCCCTTATAAGCATATGTAGAAACTGGCTAAGCCATGTAAAGATCTCACCTCAGACGCCGAAGTTGGTGTCGGCCAATCTCAGATTGCCTGCACTTTGGAGTCATCTACTTTAACTCAACTTTTAGACACAACAAAACCAAGAAAAATAACTTGTTCCACACAGAAGGTAAACTTTTTCAAATTAGCATACAATTTATGTTCACATAGAGCAAGAAGTACCATTTTAACATGCATAGCGTGTATCTCCTCATCAGGGCTATAAATCAGTAAATCATCAAAATACAGAACCACAAAATGACCTATGAATTTGCGCCAAACATGAAAGTACTAGGTGCATTCAAGAGTCCAAAAGGCATAATTAACCATGCATACAAACCAAATTTAGTTTTGAAAGCAGTTTTCCATTCAACCCCCTCCCTCATGCGAATTTGATGATACCCTTGTGTCAAGTCAAACTTTGAACATATGCGCGCACCATGTAAATCTTCTAATATGTCATCAAGCCTAGGTATGGGATGCCTATACTTAATTGTTATCTTATTTATGGCCCTACAGTCCATACACATCCTCCATTTATTATCCTTTTTAGGTACAAGAATAACAGGGATAGCACAAGGACTTAAAGATTCTCTTACCCTTCCGTCGGCAAGCAGTTAATCTACCTGTTTTAGCAGTTTCTTTGTTTCCTCTGGATTTGCTTTGTATGCAAGTCGATTGGGTAAGAGTACGCCGGTAACAAAGTTGATCTGGTGTTTAGTTCCCCGATTTTACGAAACTCCTGGAGGGAGCTCGTCAGGGAACACACCTCCAAATTCGGCTATCACATGTTTAAACGCTTAGGGAATTTTCTCCATTTTGTTGAATTGGGGTTCAGAAGAGTTCACATTAACAAGTAGGAATAATAAACCTCCCCTTCCTAGAACCTTATTGACATCATGAGCACCAGCATATAGACTCAAGTGCTTAATAGGCTTATCAAAGTTCACCTTACTAGCACTTACAACACTTTTCCCTTCCCCTCTTTTGACCCCCCCATTGCTCAAAAGCCTTTTTAATTTGGGCTGGTTCAAAAATTACCTCAGTCAGGGGCATCAGTTTCAAGAGGATGGTCTTGTCATGCTACTGAATAGTGTAGTTATTGTCGACACAATTGGGACGAGCCTTTACGTCATAGAGCCAAGGGCGACCGAGTAAGATGTTGCAAGTTTACAATGGTACCACGTTGTAAACGATCTTGGCTTGGAGACACCTTACATCTATGGTAACCGTAACTTGCTTCTGAACGTAGATGCTATCCACGTTGCTAAACCATTGTAGGTTGTACGAGTTTGGATGATTGATCAAGGGCAGCGACAGTTTGTCTACAATGAAGTCGTTGATCAAGTTGGTGCAGCTTACCCCATTAATTATCAGGATGGCCATATTTCCATTTACCTTTATTCAGGTATGGAAGGCAACACTCCGCTATGAGGCAGCCATTGATATTGCTTCTACCTGCTTAAGATAAGTTTAAAATTTCTAGGTGATAATAACCTCACCCCTTGTCTGAAATCTCTCTGCCTTTTACAACTCAATTCCTTCACTATTAGAAGTTTCGCAATTTGAACAAGGTATAATCAAGAAGATTTACTCAAACAAGCAACAAACTTAGGCAAAGAAGCAAAATAATTCTCTCGAAATAAGGCTGAACTATTTTGGGTTTTTGAAACTTTTCAAGAAAAAAAGAAATTTTATAGTAATTAATTCTCATAAGAAGTGCACAATTAGGAGATTTGTAGATAAGCCCTCAATCTCAGTAAATTAATGTAATGTACTCGAAGACAAAATCTGAATCAATTTTTAAGTCTAATGTCCAGGTCATTTTGAAAAGAATCAAGCTAGGCAGTTTGCAGGGAAATTCAAATCAATAGAAGCAAAGAACAAGTAGCAAAGTTGAAACAAATTAGGAAACTACCCAAGATGTGATCACCTTCCCTATAGGTAATCAAAGAAACCAATCCCTACCACAAGCAATTACTTCTCACTTAAAGCAAACAGTTTGGAGTTAAGCTTCGGCCAAACTAGTGCCAACTTAAACCCAAAAATCATAATTCTCTCACAGAGGGCAAAATTATAATTTTGTAAGGGTGTTGGGTTCTAGAAACCGAAACATTTGCAGCTTAATAGAAAAATTCAAATCCTTAACTCTAAATATACTTAAGAATTAAGGATAAAAAGATTCCCAGCTTAGAACAATTGCAGAGGTTTTAAAGTCGTTTTACTGTGAGCAGCAGGGGTTCAAAACAGATAGTAGCCCTGCCAATGTTGCAAAGCTGACAAAATTTCTAGAGTAAAAGTCCTGTATTTGATAAGTCACCTTAAACAAAGATTGGTTGCTGGGGGAAAATCAGGGATCCAAAAATTCGCAACGCTAATAACCTAGACTTTTAGTGATAATTCAAACAGCCATAATAAAACCACACAAAAGGGCCAGAAAAATTGACCTAACTCCCTAGTGACACCAAATTTAAAGTCGCAATGAGCTAGGGTTCCACAAACCCTAAACCCGAAAAGGCACAAGTTTTAGCGACACTTGGGTCAATCGCAAAAAGTAGTACATTTCCGAATTATAATAGCCAACAAATGATTCTAGCAATTTGTGACACAATAGGAGTGTCACGATCACAGTCAAGCACAAGAAATCGCAAAAAGTGCTTAAAAATCGAAAAGATGTTAACCATTCTGTCCTTTTTAGATCGGGGATCTAGAGCGTGGCCTTCTTCTATTTTGTGGGCTTGGACCGAGCTGAAAATGACAAGATTCTGAAGAGCCTCATTTATAGCCTTGTCTCTTTCTGGTCATAGGGCCCACAATATCAACTAGAGGGTCTCTTTGATAAGGACTTGGGTCCTTTATGAATACTGGGCCGCAATGTAGAACTCGTGGCTCCCCTTAATCCTCTGGCTGGTCCTGCTGGCTTCTCTTTATAGGATTGCTCGGAATGTCCTTATCAGGAGAATTAGATTTTATAAATTATATTGTGAGGTTTATCCTCTGCTTTAGAATTCTCATATCTTGATAATTAAACTTGTGTAATTTTTTATTGATTAATTAATTGTGTAAGTTCTGAATCTAGAAGAATTTAGGTTGCTTGCTCCACCTAACTTTCTGTTAATTCAATCTTATAAAATCCTGCTAGTTTAAGAGTAAAGTAGAATCATTTCACTTAAAATAGCTGAGTGATTTTTCGAGTTTATAAAGAGACTAAGTTGTGAATAGCATATGTTGGCTTTCCTTAGCAACTTTCCGCATTGTAAGGACTTCTTTGAAGCGCTCACATCACTACATGCTTATCACTGAAAGAAAAATACAGAGAGGCACTCATTCTATAATAAGTTGATGTGCCTACATGTTAAATCAAAAAGCAACAAAGCCGGTTCCAACCAATACCAGTACGATAGAATAAATATACATTAAAGAGGAAAAAGGCATTTAAAATGATCCACAAATTCAAAATGTAGATCAGTAACGAAATCTTTCACTAAGTAGACATCCTACACAAGTATAAAACACTTTCAAAAGACTTGTAGGTAAAGGAAGGAGTTAAATATCCATCCTTCTTTCATAGTTAGCAAAAGAGAAGTAAAATTTAGCTTTTTGTTAATGTCCTGTCTCATAGTTGCAAAAGAGAAACATAGCCTATATAGCTGCTTGTCAAAATATCAAATTTCAAACAAAAGACCAAGGGATGTACAATGTTATTCTAGGTAGTTATGAGCTACAAAACGAAAGAAACTTAGCTAGGTAAAGTAGTTCCTTGGTAAGTAGCAAAAGTAGTTATGTTAAGCCATTTTTCTTTTCAATGTTTACTCTGCATCATAAGTCAATTTTCTCTTGGTGGTTGCATCTTTTTTATCTGATTCTTCTAAAGAAAGATAATTGTCATCTTTTGGTACTAAAATTGGAGTGTCACTCTGTGCTTGGGCTAAACTAAAGCTAGAACTTAGTTTTTTACTTCCTGAAGGTGGATCGTCGAAACTGACAGCCTTGGGAGTTGTATATTTAGAACAGACAGTCTTGGACATCTTCAAGCATGAGAGTATGTTTCTTCTTGACTGGCATATATGCTGTCAGTTCAAAACCAATTCTTGTCAAGTTTGCTGTGAAGCTTTTCAGGCGATAATATAGGACTTGATCCTCTAGTTCCTTGTTCATTTCTATCAGATCAAGTGGTTTGCGTTGTTTTAACATAATTTACAAATGATGATATGTAATTAGATCAATTGTAGTTAAAAATATTTTGTAAATTTATATTTACTGTAAGATGCATCGAATAAACTTGATCAGCAGTTAGCTGAAGGAGGTTCTCAGCAGATTCACCTTGGATGAGAGCTTCTATACTTCCGCTTATGTCCGCCATCTGTATACAAAATTCAGCCTGATATGGTAAAGCAGTAGGCAGGCATTGAGAAAGATGAGCACGTTATTGAATTCATTTGTTATTAGTTCTTATGGATTTACCTTGGTTTTGGTGGCTTTGCAGAAGTACCACAATAGTTGCAAGTAGCAATAATGTAATGTCATTGGTGCACCAAATGGATTACCACATTTTGAATAGGTTGCTAACTGCTGCTTAACGTCAATGATACTTAGTGTAGCTCTCACCCAGCAGTGTTTTCCCTGTGAATGTATTCATCAAAATATTATTCAAGTAATCACAAGGCAAATCATAAGTATATTAATTTGATTACTCAATCTGTGTTGTCACAATTCATTCCAAAAGTTGAATTCAGTACAAAAGAAAATGAAACTTTTTAAAAATATATACATAAAAGTGTCTACAATGGTATGTTAAATCAGCCGATAAAAATTTCCAAGTAGCCTAAAAAGCTAAAACTATTCTATCAGTCATACAAATTAAAAAAGTTTCACAACATTTCTCACTCAAAGATAAAGAACTATTATAGTAAAAATCCTTTCACGAAAAAATTTACAAGGTTCTGTCATAGCAAGAAGAAAAAGACCACATTACGATAAATTTACAAAATATTTGTTGGCTATATTCCAAACTTACACAAAATCTCACTCCCACATATTTGGATCGTGTCAAAAAATTCTCAGGCACAAAATCTCACTCCCACATATTTGGATCGTGTCAAAAAATTCTCAGGCAAGTGTAGTAAAATTTGTGAACAGTAATTAGAGAGTAATTAGAGTCACCAATTTGGGAGAGTAAATGAAGTAAAAGTAATTACCAAATTTGGTATCTTAAGAACTTGATTGATCTGGCGAATATGTTCTTATGCTGGTATTCAAACCTCTTACTTTTCTTTGTCATACAGCTTGTCAACAATAACCTTGTCGACATAGTCTTTGTTTTCAGCAATCCTAGTTGATCTGGCGAATATGTTCTTATGCTGGTATTCAAACCTCTTACTTTTCTTTGTCATACAGCTTGTCAACAATAACCTTGTCGACATAGTCTTTGTTTTCAGCAATCCTAAAAAAGTAGGAAATTAATATTAATGATCTATAACTATAAGATGTATTGATAAAGTAGTAATGGTTAGGACAAACTAGGATTTTAGGGAATTTGTTTGAGGGATTGGTGGTTCAAACAAAATTTTTGTGTTACTTTAAGCTAGACAAGTTCCTGAAAAGGGGAAAAAAAAGAAAAAGAAGAAAATAACAAAAATTAAGGTTAAGTATTGTGATAAATAGTAGTGTAAATTTGGAATAAGTGCGTATAATCACTACTACAAAAAGTAGATTTAACGGCTGTAGTTTAACGGCGGAAGAGACCAAAACCGCCATTAAAAAAAACACGGACTTTCCACGGCAGTTTGTAGAACCGCCGTAGAAAGCCATTATCTACGGCGGTTATTTGATAACCGCCGTAGTAAGTAACTTTCTACGGCGGTTAATTGACAACCACCGTAGAAAGTTCATTCCCATGGCGGTTTCTCAAATAACTGCCATGGAAAATTGCTTTCTATGGCAGTTATTTGAGAACCGCCATAGAACGTATTTAACCCTAAATAACAGTATGTATCTCCATATTCAGGGTCTTCTCGCACCGTTATGGGATAAAATTTACAGGGAACAGAAGATATCGAAATGATGAAGTTGTGAATTTGTTATTGGTGAAAATTGTGTAAAGCTTTTGTGTTGATGTTAGGATAAAAGGGAGTTTTGGTTAAATTTACAGGGGAGGCTCTGTCGGAATTGATGTTGTTGGAATCTTCACTATTTATGTTCATTTGACAGGGAGTTTTGTTACATTTATAGGGGAGACTCTGTCGAATTTTTTATAAAATTGAATTTCTACTTGTTTTGAGTTGTTTAAAGCTTCACTAGTTAGATTAGCTGCAGCATCTGAAATTTGTCTACAGAGGTAAGGCAAAAAGTTCATACACACATCCACCTATTTCTATTTTTCCGACTCTTAATTTCAATAAAAGAAGGTATAGATGCAAAGGAAGATCTAACTAGCATGTATATGAGAGATACAGAAAAGATCGATAATTAATTAAGACTTTACATAGATACGACATTGAGTAATACTTGTAACCAATTGTGAAGAGTATTAATTAATTGCCGCTATGAATGTTTATCTTAACATAATTGAATTTCTTGATTTACTTTATTTAAATAGAGATAAGTATATAGAAATTGAATAGTTACCGGCCAGTAATTCAATGAAAATTATTACTTTTGAGGTTTTCCTATAATTATTATGTAACAAGACTTGAAAATTTTTTGAGGGCCTAAATTAAATAAGCAAAGTAGTTAACTAAAAATTATGGATTTAATTATTTATTGGTTATGATAGCCTAAAGACTGGAGTTTGTATGTAGTTAATAAATGTAATGTATTTTACTATAAAAATTGATCAATATTACATTTAAAAAAATTTTAGGGTTATGTCACAAAAAATAAAAACTAGAAATTAATAGGAATAGAGGCGAGCACGGGAATTCTTTGAATTTACTAAGACACTTTCTACGGTTGTTTTCAATCAACACACGTAGAATGTGAAGCAAAAATGGAGCGAATTCCCACGCGCGCCTCTATTCATATTAATTTCTAGTCTTTCTTTTCTGTAAATTAACTCCGACATTTTTTTTAATTTACTATTAAATATGCAATTTAATACTGATCAATTTTTATAGTACAATACATTATATTTATCAAGTAGAAACAAACTTTCTACGGCGGTTTGAATGGAAACCACCGTTAAAACTTGTTTTCTACGGCGGTTTCATTTAAACCACCGTAGAAAGTATGTTTTATATAAACCGCCATAGAAACATACGGGTGGGTCAGGTACTTTAATACACTTCAAATGAGCAAGCCTTTTGAATTTAGCTGCCAAAAAAAAAGCCTTCCTTCCCCTGTTTCGCTCTCCACTGTCCCGACGCATTCCATCATCTTCTCCGAGGGGTTCCCGTTGCCGGTACCATCTTGTCGCTGCCGACTTTCCATCTTCACTTCAGGATTCTTCTGCCGGCGTTAATAGCTAGGCCCGGAGTTGGTGGCGTCACCAACTCCGGCTATGGTCTCTTAAATGGCCATCATCCAACCCTTGGATATCCCTTCTCCAACCAAAAATTGGGCTCAATCGGTCATTCTTGAGGGATTAGTCAACTAAAAAAGGTTATATCTTATAGTTTCAAGTTTAGTTTAGCTTTAGAATTTTTTAGGTTACTTGATTATTGTGATTGGCCTAGGGTTTTTTGTTAATGTTAAATTCGGGTTTGTAGAGATGATGAATGCTTGGATTGTTTTGGTTTTCATCAATTCGTGGTTGATTTCGGGTTTGATGGTTGAATTCGGGATTTGGTGTTGAATTTGGGTTTGGTTTGATCGATTGGTTTTAGAATTCGTGTTTGGTTTTGATCGATTGGGGTGTTGATTTCGGGTTTACTTGATTATGTTGATCGATTGGGGGTTGAATTCGGGTTTTGATAGATTGGGGGTGTTTATGCATATTTTTTTTGTTGCTATACTTTAATTTTCTCCTTTGCTCTTTCATTTTCGGGTTATAATGGATCAGGTCCCTCTGTTTCTTATGTTATGCATCTCTAAATCACAGTGTTTACATGCCTTTACTTTGACCCTTTTGTTGGTTGGGGGAGAGGGGAGGGTTGTGGTCAAATGCTTGTTCTCATGAATTGAAGGGGTGAAATGCCACTTGATTTTTCAATTTCTACCTTTCTTAGGTGTTTGTCTCCTTTGGTTTAAAGTGTGTAATGGCGCTTGGTTTTTGAAATTAAAACTTTCTTTGCCTCTCTTTCCAGTATCGTTTTTAGAGACGTTGCGATTATTACTTTGTGTGTCGCTTCTCTTGAAAATGATCCTTGTTTTATATTTGGAGAGTGTAAAATGTCACTTCTCCTTAAAATTTTTCCCTTTCTTACTCTATTTTGTGTGCCTCCTTTATTGATCTTAATTCAAATGCTTGTCCGCATGAATTGAAGGGGTGAAATGCCACTTGATTTTTCAATTTCTACCTTTCTTAGGCGCATTTTTTTGTCTCCTTTGGTTTAAAGTGTCTAATGGCACTTGGATTTTGAAATTAAAACCTTCTTTGGCTCTCTTTCCAGTATCTTTTTTAGAAATGAGGCTTGTATCCTTTGTGTGTTGTTTTTCTTGAAAAGGATCCTTGTTTTATACTTGGAGAGTGTGAAATGTCACTTCTCTCCTTAAACTTTTTCCCTTTCTTACTCTATTTTGTGTGCCTCCTTTATTGATCTTGATTCAAATGCTTGTCCTCATGAATTGAAGGGGTGAAATGCCACTTGATTTTTCAATTTCTACCTTTCTTAGGCCATTTTTTTTGTCTCCTTTGGTTTAAAGTGTGTAATGGCACTTGGTTTTTGAAATTAAAATTTTCTTTGCTTCTCTTTCCTATATCTTTTTTAGAGACATTGCAATTATTACTTTGTGTGTCGCTTTTCTTGTAAAGGATCCTTGTTTTATACTTGGAGAGTGTGAAATGTCACTTCTCCTTAAACTTTTTCCCTTTCTTACTCTATTTTGTGTGCCTCCTTTATAAATCTTGATTCAAATGCTTGTCCTCATGAATTGAAGGGATGAAATGCCACTTGCTTTTTCAATTTCTACCTTTCTTAGGCACATTTTTGTGTCTCCTTTGGTTAAAGTGTTTAATGTCGCTTGGTTTTTGAAATTAAAACTTTCTTTGCATCTCTTCCGGGGCTCGTGTGTTTATGAAAATATGTTATCTTGTTTTCTATCTATCTTTACCTAATGTTTAAGATAAGGTAATGGCACGAAAGATAAAACGCAATGAGAAGCATAGTGATGAGGGAAATGGCAATGAAGATGGTTCTACTACTAGAGCTAGAAGAGATAGGGGGCCTACAAATTGCAATGATCTTTTGGAAATGCGTATGAGGGGGAAAACAATTGAGATTGCATTCAATTCCAAAAATGAACCTAAAAATGCGCATACGAAGTGGATTACATTCGTTGCATTCACTGCCCGGAGCTAGTTATATTGTGGAGCATTATCCAAGTAGTACTTGATGATTGTTTTGCTAGTGTAGAAACTTGTTGATATTATAGTTGTATGAATTGTTGTGGATATGCCACTGTAATGTAATATTGATTTCTACTTCTATCTTGGCAACATTTTTTATATTTATTTTAAACATTTAGAAGCAGGTTTTGCTCTAAACCAGAGAAAACTCAGAACTTTCTATGGCAGGTATGAAAAACACCTTAGAAAGTTTAGGACTTTCTATGGTGGTTTAGATAGAGCAATTGAAAATGAGTACTTTCTACGGCGGTTAAACAAGTCTTGACTTTCTACCGCGGCTCGGGTGGGAACGCCGTAGAAAGCCGGCGATTTTGCTGGGAACCGCCTTAGAAAGTGACACTTTCTACGGCGGTTCAGTTAGGACCGCCGTACTATTAGGGACTTTCTACGGCGGTTGGGAAGAACCGCCGCAGAAAGTCCGAACTTTCTATGGCGGTTCTTCCCAACCGGCGAAGAAAGTCTGAACTTTCTATGGCAGTTCTGAACCGCCATAGAAAGTCTAGACTTTCTATAGCAGTTCTTTCCAACCGCCGAAGAAAGTTTGTAACCTTGCTACGGCTGTCAGATTGATGGCGGTTCAAATGCAAGAAAACCGCCGTTAAATGTGTGAAAAAACCACCATTAAAGCCCCTTTTTGTAGTAGTGAATGAAGATGTTAATACCATGAAGGTCCCAAGTTTTAGGCCTATAAATAGAACAATCGGACAGGTGTGGATGCGGTAGATGAGTTCTGGAAGTTCTTCAAGTTCATAGCTTTCCCATACTGTTAGGATTATAGACCTGCATCTGTATGTGCTTTGAAACATGAGAAGTGAAAAAACCAATATGAGTTTTCTACAACTAAATGTATCATAAATAGTTTGTAGGCAAAAATTGAAGAATTAAGGATGCCTATAAAGACGAAGTTTCTCAGAAGTCTAGATAGTATGATGATAATTATATGAAAATATTGTAAGAATATTAAGATAATAATAGAAATCTTAGATTTTACACAAAGAAACAATATCATTTTTTACTAAATTCACAATTTAAATTTTAAAATTTCCTCTAATTCTCCACTCACATAAATTCAAAAAATAACATAATCATTACACTTTTCTTCTTTTTCCTACACAAATCCCCAAAAGAAATTCCCTCCAAAATAAATTTCTTCCCTAAACAAAAAATTTCTCATTTTAGGTCACTAAAAGAACAGAGCCTAAGAATAGATAATGAAGAGATAAAGAGCTACAATATGACACTTTAAAAAAAAAAAAGTTGAATTAGTTTATATATGTGTTACTCCTGGTTAAGCAAGATGAAATCTTGTATGGCTGTTAGTCCATTTTGTCCGGTAACTATCTTCAGGAAGCATGTGCACGCATAGAACATCTGCAGATATATGTGATAACAAAAAATTATATGAAATTTAAAAAGATTTCATAAGTAAATAATAGCATTTCAAGTGAAGTTACTAAATAGGTCATTATGTTTCTCTGGATTGACATCAATCTCCCAAAAAGGAGTAAATTGCAAATATTCTGACAATTGATATGAGTTTGTTTGCTCGACTCAAGTTTTTCCTTATCAAAGTCATCTGGTATGGTACTATTCCATACTGGAATTTCGCATTCTCTATCTTGTTTATGAAGGCATTCCCAATGTAGTAAGTGTTAGAATTCATGAGGGGATCTTTGGCCATAATTTGTAAATACGAAGTAAGATATTACCTTGAGCCATTGATGTTGTCGGAGTGTTGACAGAGTCACGAACGAAGTCTCCGGTCTTCCTTCTCCAAACTCTCTCTCACTATAGTTGTGTGTATGCTGATGGGTGCACACTACATACGTTGGTTGAGTGGAGAGAGGGACCGGGGAGATACGTATATTTAATTGTGACCTATCCCATCAGAGGTCAATCGTAATCAATTATAATCAACTTATAATTCTCCCTGATTTTCCTCAATCAATCATAATCATCCAACATCATGGTCAATCAATTAGATACCATAATTGTCTCAATTAGTGGGATAGCTTATAAGGAAGGATAGGTAACTGAGCGTAGTCATGAAGTCCACTTTTACAGTTACCATAATATTTTAACATTCTCCCACTTGGACAAATGACCACGTAAATGGATGAGTTTCAGTAATGTGGCCACAATAATTGTATATTTATCCTACATCGTTACTAAAATGGATCATGGCGGTTGTATGTCTCTACCAACATACTCCCTTCCATGTATCACAATTTTAGCAACTAAATATAGATAAATTTAATGAGGGAAAATGAACTAACAACAAAAGGTTTATTTGTGGTCCAAATATTAAATCCTGTTACGAAAAAATAACAATTATGTGCACAAAAAGAAGTTTAATATTTCTATGATGTGTCCAAACATAAGAGAGCAATCACGTAATTAATAAGACCCCATGGAATCATCATGTTCCAAAATTTGTTTTGCGCCATTCTTTAATGGGTCAAACATAAAGTCGACTCTTATATATGCTCTATGGACACCCGTTAAAATATAAATTTTCTTTTGAACAAGATTCACTTATGCGCTTTATTTCATTTAAGCACTTGTTGTTCTCGATTAGACAAGAGCAGCAAAAACTTCATAATGCATTCTAGTTTGGAAACCAAGAGATTCATTATTAGATAGCCATGTATGATAGCCAAACTCATAATAGCTAATAAGTCGAATATGAGTTATATGATCGAAACAATTATGCCGGCAAAAGATCATTATAACTTTATACTCATATACTTTATTGACTCGTTGCTATCGTTTGCTATCTTTCTTAATATTCATTTATTGGTTTTAACTCCCACTATTCCTCTACTTCATAATGAAGAATATCCAAGTCAAACCATCAGTATAAAATTAACATTTCAGATCCAAACCAAACATTCATAAGTCATAGCATCAAAATACTTATTCCAATACATAATGTGAACATAACTAATTTGTTCACCTTAATAAAGTTGCACACATCAACTAACACATAGTTTACTAGAAACTTTAATATACACAATATATAGACTTAAGAATATTGTACTCCCACTAAGCTTAATGTATATAAAATTCACAATAATATTCTTCTTGACAAAATGAAGAAAAGAAATTACATCGTTAAATTTATTTACCATAAATGGGAGTTGAAAATTCATATAGATAATATATTTTATCCAAAATTAATATATTATCAATTGTCAAAACATCCAATCAGATAAATCGTTTCACATACTTAGTTAGCTCTAATCATAATCAGCAAGTTGTCAGTGATAGGTCTGTAAAAATTGTGCAAGAACATTTGTATGTTAAATCTATTATAATTTCATAAGCCATGTTTACTAGAAATCATAAACTCTCACTATTCAAAGTAATTGGATAAGTGAGATAACAAATAGTGAATGTAATTTCTCAAAACAGAGATTGTCACAAATTTTCACATTCATTATTTAAAATTCGAGCAGTGAAAATTTTTAAGTGTGTAAATTTTAACAAATTCTTGATCCATCCACAAATCAACTGTTAAAGCACTGAATCATTGCATCTTAATGTGTAAGTATCCTAAATATAGTTTCAACCCACTTCAAATTAATTGTTGTTTTAAACAACAATGAGAAGAAACATATCATTAAAAATTACACTCAATGATTCATTGTTTGATGTGATATGGATCAAGATACACACAATTAATGCTTCATTACCAATTCATCAATAGCACTCACAAGTAAGTGATTTTTTTTTTATCAATAATTATTCAATGAGTGGGGATGAAACATATATTAAGTAAGTTCAATTATATTTTCTACCTTTCATCACTTCTTATTCTTACCCCCCCCCCCCCCCCCCCCCCCATTTTGTTTGAGATTTTAAAACCATTATCTTTATTCTCAAACAAAATATGAGAAGTGTAAATTTGAATAAACAATCGACATATTTTAAACTATTCAAATTAAGATAGAAAATGACATCGTTTAGATAAAAGAAAACTCATTTGGTATATTCAACTTTTTAATATGATGTATTTTATAGTATAATCTAGTAAAAAATTAGTAAATGTATAATTTACTAATTTTATTTATAAATTAAGCAATATAACTCATATTTAAAAAATAAGTGAATATCTCAAATTTACTTTATGAGATGTTTTATTCACTTGTTACGAGTTTCTTTAATTATACAAAAACGTGAATTGTGATCCAAAATCAATTCAGTAAGACCCCTTTAATTTTGATTTTCTCTTAAATATTTCTTACAATAGAGGAAAAGTAGTCTTCTTCGACTTCTATGCTCAAAAACTTTTTTATTTTTGTCCACTTCATGTAGTCTTTAGTGCTTTATCATATGACATATTACTTTAATGAGACACTAAAAGCTATTAAAGTGTCTTCTTTTTCAATTTCTCTAACTTTTGACACCTTTAATTTCTTAAACACACATGGTTAAAGAAATCATGATTAACCATAAAACTTAATATGTAATTTAAGAAAGCTAAAATGGTCAAAACATAAACTGTGATGAGAAAACTGAAAATATGTACCATAAAAAGGTTTAAAATCTCTACTTCAACTATGAGATTTATTTTAAATTCTTTAAATTATTCACAATTCTTTAATTTCTAGTGTCAAACTAGAATTCCATAGAGGTGAATGTAAATATTCACTTATCATTGGTCAATTGCACCCAAACATCAAGGAAGAATTATCCAAACAATCTAGTAAACTCTCAATAATCATTGGAATAGTGAATGAATTATCAAGTAATCAAATAAAACTTGAATGGTAATTTATACAAACATTGATGCTATGAAAAATTAAACATTAAATGACATAAATAGTCCATACCTTTGTATAGGAAGGCTTTCCAAGTTAATGTTTAACTCACCCACTTTCAAATTAATTTAATAAAGATAATTGCCTCCCTTTGGGGCCAATAATTAACTTTTTAAATTAATTGCAAATGTTGTACAGATGCCTTGATATGGTTTACTATAAACTTTTCTTGATTACTAGTAATGTGATAAAATAGTAGAAATAATTTGCTTTAGTGCACTTAAACTGCTTTGGCTAATTTTAAGTGCACAAAAATATATTATTTCTTGAATAAATCAACTCATCGTAATGTTGATTTATTTTCTTTAAATTTATCACCGACAATCAATAATGTGACCAAGAAAATAATTTACACCACATGAGGTGCTTTGGCTACTCTCAAATATATGATACACTAATTTTAAGTGCACAAAAATATATTATTTCTTGAATAAATCAACTTGTCGTAATGTTGATTTATTTTCTTTAAATTTATCACCGACAATCAATAATGTGACCAAGAAAATAATTTACACCACATACTTGAGGTGCTTTGGCTTCTCTCAAATATATGATACACTTTTATTTAAGGCATCCATCAACATTTAAATGCCAACCAATACAATTATGTTGACATAATTATTAAATTTTATTTTTCCCTCATTTCATTTGTTTTTAATCACTAAAAAATTCAAGTGACTAAAATTACTTTTATAGGGAATTCACAAGGAAAATATTAAAAAATTTGTTAATATGCCAAATCATTGTGGTGACTAAAACTCCGTAATATTCCTTTCACGTCATAATTACTTTAATTACGATGATTTATGTGATTTAAATAATTATTTGCATACTAAAATCTGGGATATACAGTTTAATTGGTCCCAGCTGCAAAGAACATTAAAGAATATCATAATATAGTCAACTAAATCTTTAAAGTTGACATCATTAACCTGAGAGATAAATCAAGTGCATCATCGCATTCCACCTTTGGGTTTGAATAATGACATGCTATAGATTTACTAAATAAGTGAGAGACATCATTCACTTATTTTTGGGCAACCAATGGAGGTATTATATTTCCTTTGGGTAATACAATGACTCCTTATGAATATAGAAATAAAATACCTTTGGGCAACTTTTAATTCTATATTCATAATAATAAATAGCCCAATGAACATTACAATTAAGTAGTTCACTTATTTTTCATAAAGTGGAGAAACTATATTTCCTTTAGGTATTATGAGTATAGAAATAAAAGATATAAATATCTTTGGGCAAATTTTAATTCTATACTCATAATAAATAATCATAATTAACCCAATGAACGTTATAATTAGCTCACTTTGGTGAAACCTAATTAGTTAATTTTAATGTTCATAGAGCTTAATTGCTTTAGTGCTCAACTTTTACAAATATGTGAGCTCAATTTCAGTAATGTCAATCAATTGAACTATTGACGAAAATTGCTAATTTTTCTACCTTATATATATAATCACTAAACATTATGTGGTTTGATCATATATTATCAGGGTGCTTTGGCAATCCCCAATAATTATAGCAAACATTAGGCAGTAGAAAAAAAATGAATTTACATAATGTTTTCAAAATTAAAGATATGACATAAACATTCACGGGCATACATTTAGGGAATCAATAATAGACTTAAATATGATTTAATAAAATAACCAGGGAAACCAGAACCATTAAGGATGATGATCTTGTTCTCAAAATTACAAAATAGTGTCCCGAAGTCACTGTTTGCTTTATTTTAAAAGATCCAATGATATGTACAATAATCCTTGAGGACATAATCATAGAAATATTGTTCATGATGATTTAAAATAATTTTCAACTTAGAACCAGCCCAGTTATGCTGATCTCATTAGGTACACGTAACTTACATATTGGAAAATAATATTTCCAATTAAGTGTACACTTAGCATATAACAAATTATACATCAAAACAAGCAAAAATAAATAAATAAATAAAAATTAAATTTACTGAAGAGTACTACTAGATATCAAAGAGCTCCCGCAGCAGTAAATCAAATTATAATCAACTAAATTGGGTTGTCATGGAACTGGTATACAAGTTCCAGTCTGGCCTTAATCAATACATTAAATTTTGACCAAAACAGCACAAGTCCTTAAAAGACTTCTTTGATACTTTGGTTAGGAAGGCAGCAGAAAACAGCGGAACGAAGCTTAACAAATGCTTTAAGTTTTAGTCAAATACTGAACCAAATTTTCCTTTATGGCGTCGGATTTGGGTAATACTAATGATGAATGGTCACAAATCAATTACTTTATCATGTTTAATTGATTTACAAAGACTTCACAAAATTGTGATCCGTTCATGTAAACCAAATCCGTCCATAAGTCATCAATTAATTAAATACTCCACATGAATCGATATTATAAAATCAATAAAACTCATATCAACTTAAATCCGTAAAATTTAAACCCATTGATTCTTATCAAACCGTAGAGAAATCAATGAGTTATATCGGAATCCAAAGATTAAAGTTATAAAATCGACAAAGGCATCCATCGATATACAATTCATAAATTGATTTACAGATTATAACCTTAACCTGGCTCTGATACCACATGTTAGAATTCATGAGGGGATCTTTGGCTATAATTTGTAAATACGAAGTAAGATATTACCTTGAGCCATTGATATTGTCGGAGTGTTGACAGAGTCACGTACGAAGTCTCCGTTCTTCCCTCTCCAAACTCTCTCTCACTATAGTCGTGTGTATGCTGATGGGTGCACACTACGTACGTTGGTTGAGTGGAGAGAGGGACCGGGGAGATACGTGTATATAATTGTGACCTATCCCATCAGAGGTCAATCGTAATCAATTATAATCAACTTATAATTCTCCCTGATTTTCCTCAATCAATCATAATCATCCAACATCATGGTCAATTAATTAGATACCATAATTGTCTCAATTAGTGGGATAGCTTATAAGGAAGAATAGGTAACTGAGCATAGTCATGAAGTCCACTTTTACAGTTACCATAATATTTTAACAGTAAGTGTTATAAACATAAAGTTTTGAATCCAGAAATTTAAGATCCTTGGTGTAGATTATGGCTTGCATGATTGTTTTCTGTAAAGTCAAAAATAAAATTAGTATGAACTAAATTTGGAATAGAAAGTAACATGACTATCATGTAGGTTACAAGTGTATATATACCGATGCATCAGCGAAGAAGAATCATTGCAGTCTAGCTCCTTTTTTCTTGTAGTTAATAACAACACCTTTTGCTAGCAGGATGGCTTTTGTAAACCATTCAACTCTTTTATCGTCCAAACTTTTTAGGGGACTACACCTACTCTCCATACATGTACAATAGAGATCTGTGAAGGTTATAAACCATTGATCATACATATAATTAGTATGATTTATAAGGAAGCATCGTTTCTGTATTACTTATGAAAATAATATGAGAGATAGATAAAATATGATAAATGTTCAAATTAAAAAATGTACTCATGAAAAGTAGTAAACCAAAAAATAGAATTACCATATTTTCAAGAATTGATAGCATATATGGATATTTACATATGATATGTCAAAGCAAACAAAAAAATCAAGTATACAAAATATTATTCTGAAGCTCTTTGTCTGCTGTTAACCAAGAGATTGAATACTAAAATGAAATGTTTGAAACATGAAGATTTATATAATCAAAGAGAAGTAAGTGATTATCATTGTTAAGTGTATAAAATACGTAAGTGGAAATATGGATTCTTCTGCATACTAAATCTGAAAAAAAAAAAAAAAAAAAAAAAGAGCATATAGGCAGAAGCAAAATAATGAAGAAATGAACATATGAAAGAAAGTATATGCTGGAAGAAGTAAAAGAGATTTCGACATAGAATAAGGAAATTAAAGAAAAAACTTAAATATGTTCAGCAGCATTAAATACTTCATGGTACACAACATTAACTCATGAGATGGTAAGCTAGGGAGCTCAAAAGTTTCTAATAAATCTTCATAATCTCCTTGTTGTCTTTTATCAATAGTTTTGTTCGAACTCATGAATCCTTTTTCTAAACCTGGAAATCAATGAATCAAAATATCATTTATCTTGTCAACAAAATCATTTTTGGTTGTCAAGCAAGTGTAAGAGATTGAAACACTTCTTTAAGTGTTTCCTAGTGGGTTTCCTAGTGGATTAAAAATCTCAAATTGTAGAACTTGGGGAGTGGACTAGGATTTAAGGGGAATCCGAACCATGATAAATTGTTGTGTCTTGCCTTGTCTAATTGCTTTCGGTTTTGCAAATCACTTCACACACAACACTTGAGTAAAATCAATTTTTATACTTGTTTTTTAAAATGGTTTTTCAAACTTCTTCTTTTTGGAAGAAAATTTTAAAATGTTCAAGAACCTAATTCACTCCCTTCCCCTCTTAGGTTCATATTAGATTGCATACATTGTAACAGGAATTTTCAAATTTATTGTTAAAGAATGCAAAAACAATAACTTACCCAAATTATGTACTCGTTCAATTAACCAAGAGTAAATTTCACAACACCTATTAGGTTTTGACCAAAAATCAAACGAAATCTCGAGGTCTGAAAGATATCAAAAAATTATTGGTCAACAACGACCCACTTATTTTTTACGAAATGACTTAAGTACCCTCAATATTTGGCTAAAATTACCACTTGGTGAAGGAACCTTTTAATTCAAATGTAAAACCTTTTCGAACTGATAGTTTCACACAAATTATGATTTTAATGTGTTTGTTTATTTTTATTTTATTTCTTTTGTTTACATTTGTTTTTCTGATTGAAGTGTTTTTTGAGCTTTTTAGATTGAGATTTTTTTTTTTTTTTTTTTGTCTTTTTTTGCAGTTAAGATATTTTTTCTTCAAATAAGGAAATTGACAACTAGCACGTCCACGGTGTAAAACCTGATCCGTTTAATGCAATCTGCACTAAATCTTACTAATAAATGAATAAATTAACCTCAAGGATTTAGCACCATTAGCAATTTACGAGGTTTGGTACTGATTGAGTTTGAGGGAGAAATTGAGAAAATTATTGAATACATCTATTGCATCCTTAAAATAATATAATAAGTTTATCATTAAGGAATAATTTAGATTCATCTTGATTCATAAACCCTCTACATTTCATATAGAAATTATTATAGGTAATTTATTAAATTTAGAACGGTAAGATGAGTGGATCCGTTCGAGATTTTGACAAGGACGGATGATACTCCAAATGGCAAACGTACGTATTCACATACAGTACATTAGAAGGAGAGGAATACAAATTTAACGGGAAGAAAGACAGGATCGATTCCCCCATTCTTGAACTTTTTCTAAACGCTACTTATCATTGTGAAACAAATATGGATAACAATCTAATTCTCGCTCTTAGGGTAGGTTCGTGAACAAATTGAGAAATTTTTATTTTAAAAAATGACCTTTTTTAGAATTTTTTTAAAAAAATATTGTGTAAAAAAGAAAAGTAAAAGTGTAATGATTCGATTATTTTTTAAAATTATGTGAGTTGAATTTTAGAGAAAATTTCATTTTGAAAATTTGAATTTAAGGAAAATAAAGGTGTTTGGATTGAGGGTATGTTTCTTTTATTATTTTGGTTTATGTTTTGATTTTATTTTTGGTTTCTACAATAAATTTAATATATTGTAATCATTTTTATCATTTTTAGTACAATATTTTATTATTTAATTATACATTTTCACATTTTTAATCAACTTTACATTCAGAAACTATTTTTCAAAATATATTTTCAAAATTACAAACAAAAACTGATATTTTTGGTTTTTCTTTTATTGAAAAAAAAAATGATATTTTTCCTCAGATATTTTGTTTTTTCAATTGCTTCTTTCCATAATCATCTTCTTTCAGTTAAAAAAACAAATTAATATAAACTCTTCAATAAGAGCATCTCCAGTGGCTCTACCCAAAAAGCAGGTATTTTGTTGCCACATCATCTGCCACTTCACCTAATACCTTTAACCATATTTCTCTCCAACAATTCTACCTAAAAAATAGGTATTTTATTGACACATCATATACCACTATCAATAAAAAATTTAAAAAAAGAATGAGGCAAAAGCAAGCAACTTGCTTGCTTTTTCCTTTTGCACAACGGTTGAAGGCAAAACAAAAGAAAGAAAAGGGGCAAAATATGGTCAAGGGCCCCCCACTTTCTCTTTCCTCCCCCCTTTTACCCCGGTAGAGAGTTCTCTACCTGGGTAGATGTTCCCCAGCTTCTACCTAGCTTTCACAATGGTTTCTACCTAAAATGGGTGGGTAGAAGCTGATTGCCATGTCAGCTTCTACCCACCATTGTGGATGCCCTAATGTGTTCACTTTTGTCAATTGTGACGATTTGTCCCCACGGCCTCCATTTCCATGATAAATATTGAAAATTGGGAAACAGTAAGCACATCTAAACATACTAGTTTGACTTCTAATATGAAACCGTGCCCCACGGACACCGGAAAAGAGCTCTTAGAGGAAAGGGTCGCGGTAAAACACCCCAAAACAAATCATTATATACTTGAAATGCGTTCTGTGTGGAGCTAATTTCATGTTTAAAAAAAAAATTAGTATTAGGATTAGGAATAAGAAACGTAAATGCGCTTAGTAATTAGAAGTAAATTGCTAAAGTTCTCAAATCTAGGATCTTACTAAAAATATGGGTAAAATTCTTTTTTTTTTATTTTGAAGAAAGGTAAAATTCTTTTTACTTATTAAAGTTCCTCAAAACTACAAATGCTCCGCTGAGATTTCAGAAAATTATCATTATGGGCCCCTAATCTTATAATTTCTTTTGAGTAATAAAAAATTGATGATTTTTTTATATTTAATTTATATTTATCTTCCTTTCTCACACTACTACAAAACACGCTATTGGAGGCGGGTTTCGCGCTTGCTCCCGCCTTCAATACAGGCGCTGCCATTGTTGACACTCGCCTCCAATAAGAGTATTGGAAGCGGGTCCTTTAAAACCCGCCTCCAACGATGGCAACTCACGTATTGGAGGCGGGGGCGAGTTCGCAAAACCCGTCTCCAATAGAGTGTTGTGTAGTAGTGTCATAGTTAGAGATCTTGTCTCCCAGAATAAGTGAGAGTTTGTCCTCCATATAAATAAATTGATATTTTATTTATCAAGTGAACATCCAGTCGATTGGGGCTTTTATCATAACAGCTTCGGTACGTGATTTGTTTAGCACGATGACGATTTTTTTATTATACTAATTAGATTATATGGATTACTACTTGTTTAGATATGTATATATTTAATTTATTTTATTTCTAACTATTTGTATACGATTATTATCATATCAAGTTATTCACAATTATATCAACGATTATTTCTTGAGTGATGAAATTAATCTTTATTATAAAAAAGAGTGTTATGGGGGTGGGGGTGGGGGTGGGGGCGGCGCGGGGTATGGGGTAGGAGGCCTAATAAAAAGAGTAAGCCTGCAACCTCGATTTCTTGAGTTGGGATATTGTAGGTTTGAATGTTAATAAAATGTGTTTAATTATTATTTGACCGATAAGGATTATTTTTAAAATTTGTAAATTAAGGAATAAATTGTTATATTAATATGTAGTTAATGATAATAGTACTTTCTTAAAATTTAAGAGATCTTTAGTAGTTTTACGAAGCTTCAAAAGTAATTTACCTCTATTTTTTTTTATCAAACCACCAAATTAATTTCTTAGCTATTCTAAATTAAGACCACAAAATTTATTTTCAAAAAAATGTATAAAAATAAAATAAGATAAATAAAATTTAAAAAAGCTAATTTAATGATATTTTATAAAGTACGATATTTCTTTACTTTAATAAAAGCCGATTCTCGAAACTCGCGTACTAAAAAACACTACGTAAAATAAGAAAATACAAAAGGGGGAGAGAATTATATATTTTAAAGTTAAAAAACATTTGAGTAGGACCTAGATTCTCCACAAACCACAATAAGTAAAAAAAGGGGTAGGGTGCTGGAGTCGTTGTTTCTTGCATGTGTTGTACCGTACCACATGCATGAGAATGACCTTGGATGACTCAATCAAACAAGCCATCGGCAAAAACAAAGTGTACTTCAAAGTTCAAACGCACAAAAGTCAAGCCCTCCAAACGTCAGCAAATATATTGTCCCATGATACGGTTGTGTGCGTTTGTGCACTCGTATTGTCCTCCAAAACAATGTACGAAGTACACAGTACACACAGCCAACACCATATTTATTAATTTATTATAATTTATATCACTACAAATACGGTTAAGAGGCCGATAATTCATTAATAAATTCATAAATATGGTGTTGGCTGTGTGTACTGTGTGTACTTCGTTTATATATATATATATATATATATTCTGAGTAGTTAAATTATAATATGTAAATGTAATTGTATGTGTATATATATCTTTAAGTAAAAATTAAAATATGTGTTTACAAGTTACACTCGTCCCAATTTAAATGTTATTTTTAACATCGAAATTTTGTCCAAAGAAAGTCATTTTCACATCCTCAAAATAAACCATACTACTTTATTTCTTCGTTTTTACTCTTATTTATTAGCTTTCTAATTAATTGGTGTATACACTTTTAGTGCATTTAACTATTTTAGAAACTATATGACTTATTATAATTACACTAAAATAAATTTTGAGGTAAAATATCTTCTATATGGAAATGATACTAACATAATTATTTAAATTAAATAAGATTACAATATTAATTTCAATTTTTTTTCAATTTGTGTGAAAAATTTTAAAATCCCACTTAAATCGGGACAAAAGTAATATTACTTTTGTTTTAGTCCTTTTTAGGAAAAACACAATATTTTTTAGGGAAAAAAAAATCTCTATAACGAAACACTTATTTTTTTACTAAACTCAAAATTTAAAATTTAAATTTCTCTCTAAAACTATATTCACAATTTTTTCAATAATAACATTGTCATTATCTATTTTATTCACAATTTTTCATAAAATAATTTTCTCCAAAATTTTTTTTCTTTCCAAAGATAAATTTCTTATTTAAATTTAAATCAAACAGAGCCAAAATAAAGAAGCGAAAGAGGGAAGAAAAAGGGTGTTGTGGATAAGGAAAATCCAACCCCTTTCTCCAGTCTCCTCCCATGCATGAATGAGAATGAGGTCTGTTTTCACGCGGTTTCAGAAGCCAGAGGAGCACCAGCTGTTTTGCTTGTAGTTGTAAAGCCCCCACATTGGATGGGATTTGGTGGTACTATCAACGCTGTTACTGTCATGCATCTTTACGCGTTCTCGCTTTTATGTTTTCACTGCTTCATCATTCTTTTCCTTTTCTTTACATATTTTAAAGTATCGTGAATGACATAATACGTTTTGATTGCATAGGTATACCTTTTGATGCACTGTGTATAATGCTGAATGTAATTATAAGTTAATTATTAAAATATTGTGTATTAAATATAGTTTTTTATTGTGTCTTTTATAAAATTTGATGTATCAAGTTGAGATGTTGATATGTTGTAGTTAAATTAAAATAATAAATGCCGTCTTTAGTGACAAAAACAAGCGTATCAATTTTAGAGAATGAAATATCGCTTAATAGATTGTTTGACTGTCTGATAGAAGAATTCTTTTATTTATTTATTTCTTTATTTCATTATGAGCCCGTCATGGTGGAACTAAAGCTACATTTTTCCCAGTTACCCATTATTCTAAAAATCTTACATGCATGGGACAGCAAATCTCAATGAATTGAAGTTTGAAGAATTCGGGCTAAGTTATTAATATTAATTACAGAAATGAATAAATTACAAGAGTATAATTACCATATTACCCCTATACCACTCCCTCGGTTCATAAGTATGCCCTTAGAAAAAAAAATTTTCTCTGTTACATATTTTAGTGTAGAAAGTTACAAAAATTAAAATTTACCCTAATTCAATTGATTTTATCTAATAATATTTATTATATTGCCTTTCTTAATGCACAAATATTACACAAATTCCAATGGAATTTGTTGTTAAACAATAAAATATAAATAGGGTAGAACAAAAAATTTATACACCTTTTTAATTTGTATGTCTACTTCTAAATAGACACTTATTTGATACGAGAGAGAGAATATGTCTCATAAGAAAAACGACAACTTAATTTTCCTCTCTAATGGGGCGTCCTTTATTATGCTTTAAAAAATATTTTTACAATATAAAAAGTGTAGGAAAAATAGATGAATAGTAAAAAGTTATATTAAAAATGATGAAAAATAATTATAATATATTAAATTTACTGTTGAAATCAAAACTAAAATAACATGCAGATTTATAGCCAATAAATATTATCAATATCTCTTTCCAATTTGATCAAATTCCCACCCGTATCTATCAATCGAAAAAATTAACATAAATCTCATGGGCGGATTGAGGGTGTTTAGAAATGTAGGGGGGAAAAATACCGTTAATTTTCCAAAATTTAGGAAAATAGAACTAAACCTTTTAAAAATAAAACATTGAATAGACCGCATTTTTAACTATGTAAAATCACTCCAATTTTATGACTGTCTCTAGCATATAATCTTCATTCTCTGTGCATGTAGCATATATGCTTTTTTTTTTAATACAAAGTGAAAAGGGTGTTGACCGAGACACTGGCCAACGCTATTTTCATGCATTAAAATTTACCACGTTCAAGCAGGATTTTATTTTTTATAATATATATTTTTAAAGGAAGCTACGTACCCATCCATGGGTACCCAAAAAAAAAAAAAAAAAAAAGTTAGTGATAATATTATATCGTGATCATCAACTTACATGATCCTTATAATTAAAATATTTAGAGACCTAGGAAGTTGTTTGTCACAAATTAAGAAGTAAACATACTAGTTCTTACAAATAAATAAATTTAAGTGAAAAAAGTATATTAACTTTAAAACCCTTCAATCAATTTTTTTAAATTTTATTTTCGATCGGTTCATCTATAATTTATTTTCGAATCATTAATATACTTTTCACTCATTTCAAATTCTCCTCTTAGATTTCTGCATGTACTTTGGGGTTTTTTCTCCTAGCTCTTAAATTATCTTTAAGGTATTTGTTAGATATATAAATATCGCCGAGGCCAGAGGTGGCTGAGGACAGATAGAGATGACGTCGCGAGTGGTAATTGGGCCTCGAAAGATAGGCCTAGAATGAAGCCCAGGCGAAATAAAGAGAACCTTCGAGAAGGGACACATCTCTCAAACACGTGTACTTCGTTGATTGGTATGGCACGACGATCAAGGAGGAGGAGGTTATAACTGTATAAGGGAAGATCTTTTCACGATCTCCCCAATAAAGCCCAGGTGATGACGTGTCTGGTCTCGTACTCCACAAGCTACTGTAGATACCTCCGCCTATAAATATTCGATCACCTCATTGTATAAAAGTAACGTGTAATCACTTGTTTTGTCTGATACTGTGATATTTGCTAAGGAAGTGACTTAGCCACCGGAGTGAAATAGGAGAGTTAGTCCCAACTGCAGATGTCACGGGGTAGGACGAGCTCAGGAGTCTCGGCAGAAATGAAAGCTTCAACCGTAACCATAATTTTAATTAAGGTCCCCAAATCCCGGAACCACTTAATTGACTATTTCTTATAATAATAATAATAATAATAATAATGTCATTAATTTAAAAATCTCGATGTATAAATTGTATTAATACATCAGTTGTATTTATTTTTTATATACATAATTAATACACCAACAATAGTGATAAACCAAGAACTTTGATCATGGTCCTCTTCCTTGTGCATATTTTGAACAAGAAAATTATACTCTTACTCCAATGATGTCTCAAGATGTACAGTTTATGCAGCACCACTATTATCCAAAATAATCTCTCGTATTTTTGTTAGACCGTAATCAATAATTAGCTAGTTTGGAGTGGGAAGTGATCACTTCTTTGGCTGCAAAAGGCGATATCCCTCGCCCGCAGGGCCCACACCGCCCAGCCCCATGAGCCTCGTGTGGGAGGTAAATCAGGGTGACTCAGCGATAACATTGGCAGGAGGACCAGTGCCTGGTGCCCACAAGGATCCACCCCCCACATTGGGGGATGAAAATCCAAGTGATCACTTCTGAACTAGGTTTTTCAAATGAATCATTAATATTAGACAAATAATTAAAACACAAATATATGTTTCATCACACTCCTAAAAACCAGGCCATATGTGCGACAAGAATAATTTCCAATTAATATTTTTCTTCAACCTGCAAAATCCGCGAAGTTGCCGAGAATAGAATCCTATGTTTCTCTCTCTCTCTTTGCCTTTGGTTTCTGGGATATTGCATTATTGTGCTGTATTATATAAACTAATTAATTAACTAGTGAATGGGTATATTTTTCTATGAATGGAAACAAGATTAGTAGCCAAAGATGCATGCTAAAGCATGTTATTTAAACAAAAATGTTCGAAGAAACCCATGTGGCCAAAAGACTCGGTTGCCCATCTGGAGTAAACACGTTAGAATCTTACTTGTACTTTTTTAAAAATTTATTGTGCTTAATTTATTTCTTAATTAATATATGTCATTTGTGAAGTCACTTTCTGGGCTGTGACTTGTGGTTTAAGTCATAAATTCTCAATTGAGGGCTCACTTTCATTGCTCCTCTGGTGACCCGTTGGAGCACACAATACCAAAACCACATTTGCTTGACTTGTTATTACAAACGAATTTACTTTCCAAAAGAATTACTAATTCTTTTTAATACTAATTTTCATATTAACAACATTAGTAAAATATAATTATTATAGTAAGACAGGAAATATTAGTCTAGGGTTACTCTAGATTCCTTTTTTAGTGTTTAAAGTGGGATAAACAAACTAATTAATTTCATAAATGAATAAATTATCTGATTTATCTTTCTACTTTTTTCGAGAAAACAAAAAAAGTAATTAAGTTAATGAGATTTGAAAGAAAAAAAAAGATGAATATAAATTTAAAACTTTATAGTTTTTTATATATTGAAACCTTTTAAGGGATACTTATTTAAAAAAAATAAATTCAATTGTTAGAACACTCAAGAAAGAATAGAAAGGAGTTTGTCTTTCCTAGAGATGATGCTTAATTATTGGGACTTGGGACATTACTACTCACTCTATTATTAAATAAGTGTCCTCATCATAAAAAATAAAAATAAAAAACCAAATAAAATGACACATTAAATAATAAAATAATTAATTGATTTATTTTCCCGTTCATTATACTATTGACATATGAATAATTGTATTAAAGTTTCGTATTAAAAAATATTGTAAAATGATATATTTTATACGGAGTATATAACAAAAAAGTTTAAGTATTTTTACAATAATTATTATTTTGATATATCTTTAAACTTTAATACTTTAACGATTAAACTCAATATTTCAACACTTAACAACAGCATGTGATACTTCAATATCCAAATTCAATACATGCGATACATGTTGTTTAAACATACAAACAATACTTCGGACGCTAAAATCAATGTATCAACACTTAAAAATGGTACACAACATTTCAAGACACACAATACTTGTTATTTTAACATATATGCGATACTTCACATTTCATAGGATAAATTCAATATTTCAGTACCTAAATTCAATAACCACGATAATTGTTTTAACATACACGTGTTATATTAGAAGCTAAATTTAATATTTAAGAATAAAAAAAATGGTACGTGATATATCAAGACTTAAATTCATTACATAACATCTACATGATATTTCAGACGCTAAACTCGATTTGCGTAACGTTAAACCATTAGACGCGCATTGGATACAAATTTTTTTCGTTGCTAAACTCGATTACTAATTTAATAGGCTTAAATATATTAATTTCCCTTAAGATGATACGGAGTATAAAATAATACACCAGTGTCTTTTTTTGAGCAAAATACACCACTGTCTTTGTCTTTGCCAAATTCATCAAGATTTACGAAAATAATAAATATAAAAAAGTAATCTGTCTAGTGACTTAGAAATAAACTTTAATGTTAAATTATACACATTGGTAGGGCTAAGAACGAACACGAACATTCACGAACAAGTTTGAGATCGGCTCGATAAAAATGATCACGAACATGATTTTTAGGCTCGATAATAAACGAACATGAACACAAAAAAGGTTTTGAAAGCTCATTAATGTTCGTGAACAAGCTCGATTAAAATATTAACTGTATAATATAAATAAAATAAGTATATACAATATTAAAATTTTAAAGAATACAAATAATTGAAAATTTTATATATATATTTATATGTACATAGATATCAATATATGAGTTTAAATTGAATTTTAATTTTTATGTAAGTTGATATAGTATATTAAATTAACTAAATATTGCAATTTTCTGTTAGTTAATGAGACATAGAACACACACGAATGTTCACGAACAAGCTTGGCTCGACTCGATTAATAAATAAACAAGCACAAACAAGATTTTAGGCTAGATAAATAAATGAACAATAAATGAACACGTCAAAACCCGGTTCGACTCGGCTAGTTATCACTCCTACTTCTCTTTTCGTTTGCTTTCCAGGAATCTCCCTGTTGAGTTGACGTTTGAAATGATTAAACTGCAAAAGTTTCTTACAGATTTATTCAAATTGAGTAAATTTTGAGTTTTAAGAAAGTATTAAACACCCCTCTCTGCATAATCTTTTGCTTAGGTACCCACTACCCACAGAGACAGTAGCAGATTAACACAAAGTCTTGCACTTTTTGCTCCGGAATTTGGTTATTTCCTTGACATTTCCTAACCCAACTGGATCCCCCCGAGCTGACAACAATCCACTTCAACTTGACGATGATGATGAGGATATTATATCAACGATTCAACAAGGAGGAAAAGTTCTATCAAATAATAATTTTGTATTTTAATTTTAGAAAATGGTTTTCCTAGCTTCGTGAAAAAAGGAAACAGTCAGCTGACCAAAACTGAGGTCATTGTTTCATGTATTACGATCACCACACGTCAAAAGTTCTTTAGAATGACATACAAACATCTCACCTTAGTTCTTCTTACAGAAAACCTGAATTTCCTCAAAATTTGTTTACATAAGTCGGAAGGAATTTAATACAAATATTTAAACATATCATCCCAATAATGTGATCATAAAACTTATATTTTTAATGAATTTTAAAATAAATAATGATACTTTTTTTTTTGTTATGCTCTTATCTTCTGCTATTGACCAATTATATATATATATATATATATTTATATTAGTACAAGTATAAAAGTTTAATAAATTAGAAATAACCCTCGATGGGAAAAAAAAAATTACAATCATTGTTTTTTTTCTTATTTTCACGGAGATATAGAAAGGATGGAAGAAGAAGGCAGTGGTTCAATTATTTATAAAGGGCAAAATACTGAATTTTTTTAAAAGGTATAAAAATATAAAGTTCTAGAAATGATACTATTTTGGTCTAATAAAAGAGTCTAATTTATTATTTATTTTCTTATAAATTAAAGAGTTCAGTTTTAAGTTTTTAAAATTTTTCCTCACTTAATGACATTAACAAAAAAGATGATGATAAATTATTTATTTTGTGGGTATACAGCTTCAATTTACACCTAAGAAACAGGCTATTATATCCAGAAAAGAAAAAAGAAAAAAAAGAAAAGAAACAAGCTATTAATAGTTCTAGGCTGAAGATCAATGTGAGCACAAGCAATTTCCATTATTGCATCTACAATAAAATCCTTAAACACAGTTTAAACGCTCTATTGACACCACAAAGAGCCTGGATGCAGTCAAATCTAGACTACCCTGAAAAAATGACAGAAAGTTCTCATTTAACTCATTAATTATGATCATGCCATGCCAGGACAAACTAGTCATTTTAGGTTGAAGTATTAAGACTTGCTAGTGTTCTTCCATTTTTATATTCAATTGAAAACTGTGATATATCTGGCAACCATTTCATGTTTACATCACACATGATAGTAGCGACAACACCATTCCTTGACCAAAGGGATCTGTACTCATTTCCAAAACCAAAACCTCCACCTATAAATCTCTATATATACTCCATCATCACTTCCTCACCACCATTGATTAATTCCCTTATCAAACACACAACGCCAAATATAATACATTCAACCACACATAAACAGAGAAAAAAAGAACGATTGATCGATCTTCATTGCCTAAATTCCCTCATTGCGGCTTTATCTTGTACTTGCCTAAAATGGTTAAGATGGAGCAGAAGATCGAATCAAGCCCCAACAAAGCAATCCCTTCATCATCCAAATCAAAAGCTTCTAGCAAGAAGCAGTACAAGGGCGTCAGAATGAGAAGCTGGGGATCATGGGTTTCGGAGATTAGAGCGCCGAATCAAAAGACACGGATTTGGTTGGGCTCATACTCCACTGCGGAAGCAGCTGCAAGAGCATACGATGCCGCACTTTTATGCCTCAAAGGGTCGTCAGCAAATCTCAACTTCCCAATCGCTTCCTACGATTCCCACCATTTCATCAATGACAGCGTTGTAATGTCTCCCAAGTCCATCCAGAAGGCCGCGGCCGCAGCCGCAGCATCCGTCAGCCCGCCCACGGCGAATCCGGGCACCCCCGATTCACCACCTCAGCCCTCTACATCCTCTTGCTCAGCCGGATCGTCTGCCGCCTACTCTCCGTCGCCGTCACCATCGCCATCGCTGTCATCTTCGCCTGCTGATTTCAGTCTTATAGAGGACGATGTGTCACTGGCACCGTTTTTGGAGGAGCCGGCAACTATGTCGGCGATGAACACTATTCTTCCATGGTACATCTTCGATTCGCCTAAATGCATCGATATGGTTAATGGGATGTTTTTTGATCCGATGATGATGATGTCGGAAGATGCCCACGAAGAAGGTGATCTCCGGTTGTGGAGCTTCTGCTGAAGAAAGGGGGCGGGGGCACCATCGTAATTGACCTGTGCAGCTTAAGCTCACAGAAGTCGTATTTTATTTGTTTTTTACTGAGCTATTTGTCTTTTTTTTTCTTTTTTCTTTTCATTTATTCGTTGGATGATCTTCAGTCTATTTGATGAAGACATTACTGACCTATGACAAAAATTCATTTATTAGTACAAGTGTACTACTTTTGAAGTTTCTAGGAGGGAAAGGGGAAAAAAAACAAAAACTAATGTAATGAAGACTATCTATATGGGGAGAATGTGAGTTACTTTAAATGCATATCAATAAGAAGCAGTTATATCATTTATATTATCGGGAGAATTGTATGTTGTGTATTATGGCCGTAAAAGAGCTTGAACATGTGGATTTATTTATTTATTTGGGCCCAAGTGCATTTTGTTTGATAACATTTGTAATATTCATCCAATAATCTTATTTTTAAGTACAGCAGATTCACCATAGTAGTGATATTCTACGGTTATTGTATTGACTTTGCTTGATTGTTTGTTACATATCCAAAACAATGAATCTATTAGGTTTTGCGGCAGATAGCGGGAGAACTGCACAAACTCATCTACTCTATACAAACCCTCTGTCCCATTAGAAAAATTACTTTGTTGTATTAAAATAGTACAATAAAGTGGATTATTCTAAATAATGGAACAAAGGGAGTAATATTTCTATGTGAAAAAAAGAAAGAAAAGAAAAGTATTGCATATATTGATCGGCTGAAAAATAAATGAGACATTTTTATATCTGTTAACCTGGTTGGCGGGTGGAGTAGCACTCTTATGGTAGAAACACATTTCAATTACACTCACTAGTTAGACATATTCATAAATATTGTGGTCAGCCTGGACACATCCACTTTCATGTTAACTGGCCTCTACGGTGAACCACATGTTGCTCACCAAAGACGAGCATGGCAACAATTCAGAAACCTATCCCTTAGTGTGGACCTTCCATGGATATACATGGGCGACTTCAACGAAATGGCGAATTATTGTGAATTTTTGGGGCAAACCCCGGGGTTAATTGACAAATATCATCCTTTATGAATGCTTTGGAAGTTTGGATGACTGTGAATTAACTGACATAGGGTATTTAGGGAATAAGTTCACATGGAACCGAATCACTTCCTACTATAATGTACAAAGAGCCCGGCTAGACAGAGCTGTGTGAAACACATGATTTCTATACTGCTTCCACTAGCACAAACTAAGTTCACCACATTCACACCATTTTTCTCCTATCACGCTTGCTTATCAATATACAGATTGGAAGTAAACCACCTTAACCATTCCATATATACCTAGTACCTATATGCACAATTTTTTTCTCAAGGGACTGTGAGAACATTATTATGGAGAATTAGAATTTTGATCTATCCTCTTTGTCGGCAAAGATGGAGCATTGCTCCACAGGTCTATTACACTGAGACATGTCAATATCACAAAGCGCGTTAAGAACCTAAAGAATCAAATTGAACACATTCAGCGAGGCACCATCACCGGCTCTTCGCGTCTTCAGTTGCAAGACTTGAAAGAGAAATTCTACTTGATAAATAAGTGACGTAGCAAAAAGTAACTGTGAAAAAGAATTTGCAAAAAATTAGAAAAATCTTCTAAATGAATGTGGAATCAAATACGGTTGCCAGTCAATTAAATATCGAACAATCCTTAAATCTGTACAGAATTGTCAAAATTGTAGAATAAAATATCAGAAACTAAAATATTATTCAAATCAAGCTATAGATTCTACATTTTATTGAAAGCAATCACTCCTATTTATACGAAAAGCAGTCATCAAACAAAACCTAAAAATAATAGGAATTTAAATGGAATATACACCTAAAAAAGACTAAAACCGAAAAGGAAAAGGAATCTACCAATTCCTCCTAATCTAATTAAAATTCTATGATCCAAATCTGTTGATCAACTTTGATAACAATTTTCAATTGATCAAAGTTAATTATTGGGCTTCACTCTTGAATTATTTGTGGGCTTCTATTTGTGAAGCTTGAGTTTTTGATCGTGGGCTCCTTAAAAATTAATCCCCTTAGCCCATTGAATTAAATTGGCTAGTTGATTAAATTGGATTTCGTCCAAATTAGTATTGAAAATAAGGAGGCATGAACCAATAATAATGTAGAAATTTGAGTTGTGCAAGCATTATCATCAAGAAACAATATTTGGGTATAGAAATTGATGTGCATAAAAATAGCTAAAACCATTGGGCTTGGCCCAATCAAGACAAGGAAAGCTTAGGTCATAAAGGCTTAGGTTGGTCATGAAGGCTTAGGTCGGTCATGAAGGCTTAGGTCGGGAAACTTGGGTCATGAGGCTTAGGTCGGTCATGAAGGTTTAGGTCGGGAAAGCTTAGACCAGTAAAGCTTAGACCGGTAAAGCTTAGACCAGTAAAGCTCAGACCGGTAAAGCTCAGAACAGTAAAGCTCAGACCAGTAAAGCTCAGACCGGTAAAGCTCAGACCGGTAAAGCTCAGACCAGTAAAGATTAGACCAGTAAAACTTAGATCAGTAAAGCTTAGTAAAGCTTAAGTCAGGCAGAGCTTAGGTCGGTAAAACTTAGGTCGGGTTGGGATAAAGGTAACATTATCATGACAGTTAGACATCATGGTAGGGCCATGAATTTAATATATGCAGGAGCCATAATGACAAAGGAGCCAAATTAGATCCGGTATTTCAGGAACGGCTAAAGTCATCATAAAAAGGAGAATAAGTGGAAGCACAGGTCATCATGACTCCAACGGAAATATCAAGGTGAGCCTATAAATCTCAGTCACCAGACTCATTTCAGGTAAGCCATTCTTGATACAATTTCTCTTGAACTCTTGGTCAATACCATTTTCTGCTTACATGTTGCTAACTTGATCGTCGGAGTTACACAGGGGGGATAGCCCCGTTTTTTTCTGGTTGCTTGTCTTTGTCACCGGAATATTATACAGATCCAGTGCAAATCGAGGATCTTCACCATCTTTGCTGGTCCGAGCTACCCATATTGTTTCCTTGCTCGTTCGTTCTCCTTCGCAGTGAAGCTTCATCCAAGTTGGGCATTTGCTGTTCGTGAAGTTTTTATTGGGCCGCTAGAAGCATCATCCTGAAGTGTATCAGATCCAGCCGAAGCATCCATACGCCGGACATTTTACGTCACATCAACTGGCGCCGTCTGTGGGGACGATTTGATCGATTTTCTTCATCAAATTTTCTTCACAATCAAAGAAATTTGTTGAAGTCATGACGCAAGAAGTTCGGGAACAGATGCTTCTTCTTTCAGAATAACAGTTTGCACTAAGGAAATAATTCTCCAATTAGGTACAGTTTTTGGGACAATTAATTTCTTAACTGACACATAGAAATATAAATTTGGTTAGCATCAATGAATCGATATCATATCATATACATCTGGGAAGGCCTGGTTTTTGAACCGCTTCCAAGCAGCATACCATGTACATCTGGGAAGGCCTGGTTTTTGAACCGCTTCCAAGCAGCATACCATGTGCATCTATCTGGTTGTTAACATTTTAGAACGAGCACGCTTCAGAGGGCATCTCCTGAAAAAATTAAAAATATGTCCTGAAACTGTATACCATGTGTCTCTTGTTTATTGGTTGTATACTATAACTCTTGTTGCATTTCTTGTTCTTTGTTGTGCATGAATATCGAGAAATGGAGGAATGACAAATCAGGAAGGCATTCTAGGTCCCAAATTTTTGCATATGGAGTACAGGTCAAATATATTAATTTACGGAGTGAGAAATAAGGATTGGAGGATGACCCATCAGTGGATGACCTAAAAGACAGACCCCCACCAGTGGACGACCTGGAGCAGTGAATGACCTAAAAGGCAGACCCCCACCAGTGGACGACCTGGAGCAGTGGATGGCAGACCCCCACCAGTGGACGACCTGGAGCAGTGGATGGCAGACCCCCACCAGTGGACGACCTAGAGCTGTGGATGACCTAAAAGGCAGACCCCCACCAGTGGACGACCTGGAGCAGTGGATGACCTAAAAGGCAGACCCCCACCAGTGGACGACCTGGAGCAGTGGATGACCTAAAAGGTAGACCCCCACCAGTGGACGACTTGGAGCAGTGGATGACCTAAAAGGCAGACCCCCACCAGTGGTCGACCTGGAGCAGTGGATGACCTAAAAGGCAGACCCCCACCAGTGGACGACTTGGAGCAGTGGATGACCTAAAAGGCAGACCTCCACAAGTGGACGACCTGGAGCAGTGGATGACCTAAAAGGCAGACCCCCACCAGTGGACGACCTGGAGCAGTGGATGACCTAAAAGGTAGACCCCCACCAATGGACGACCTGAAGCAGTGGATGACCTTGAAGGCCGACCCATTAGTGGATGACCTTGGAGGCCGACCCATCAGAGGATGACCTAGAAGGCTGACCCCCATCAGTTGATGATCTGGGAGACGACCCCGGGACACGCATTCAAGTCATAAAGTCAGGTCAGACACCGTTGATAGGTCTTGGAGACCATCAGGTACGGTCTATAGGACAATAAAATATCTTAGATGCTTAAGTTACTATGTTCATTATTCAGTATGCATTGCGAAAGACACGGTTGGGAACCGCTTTCACATTATTATTTTCATTATTCAGTAGGCATAGTGAAAGACACGGTTTGGAACCGCTTTCCAATTATTATGACAACCATCATTACAGCTGAGCATACCAGTCACCATGTTAAATTTGGTAGCTACCATGTTATACTCACAGGAAAGTTGAGCATACCAGTAACCATGATAGCTGGCCAGCTACTACTTACAGAAATCATGTGATCACCTTACCATGTGTACCTTAGAAGGCTCGGTTTACACCACTTTCAATCCATAGCTTCAGTTATGCATATGCTTTTTACATTTTCTATCATGTATGGGATGGCTTCTATTCGTTAATGTTAAACAGGCAAGGCAATGTTACATGGGCCGGGACAAACCATTGGCAAAACCAATACGTTGATCAGGGCAAACCAGGAACAAAGCCAATACATTGGCCGGGACAAACCATTGGCAGGACCAATACGTTGATCAGGGCAAACCAGGGACAAGCCCAATATGTTAGTCAGGACAAACATAGGAAGGGCTAAACAGTTAGTTGGAACATACATAGGAAGGGCTAAGCAGTCAGTTGGGACAAACATAGGAAGGGCTAAGCAATTAGTTGGGACAAACATAAGCAGGATGACCCATAGTGCTCTTTGTTAGTTCAGCATTTCAGATAGCAATAGGTCGGTAAAATTCATGTTAGGTCGGTAATTATAGTCTAAATTTCAGTACCTCACCACAGTCAAGGTCGAACAAGAACTCATTGAGGTCAGATGCATTTTTATTTGGGTTTAAGTATCATGTTTTAGCAAAAGTAAAACATGATACTGGGGGGGCTTGTTGATGTGCATAAAAATAGCTAAAACCATTGGGCTTGGCCCAATCAAGACAAGGAAAGCTTAGGTCATAAAGGCTTAGGTTGGTCATGAAGGCTTAGGTCGGTCATGAAGGCTTAGGTCGGGAAACTTGGGTCATGAGGCTTAGGTCGGTCATGAAGGTTTAGGTCGGGAAAGCTTAGACCAGTAAAGCTTAGACCGGTAAAGCTTAGACCAGTAAAGCTCAGACCGGTAAAGCTCAGAACAGTAAAGCTCAGACCAGTAAAGCTCAGACCGGTAAAGCTCAGACCGGTAAAGCTCAGACCAGTAAAGATTAGACCAGTAAAACTTAGATCAGTAAAGCTTAGTAAAGCTTAAGTCAGGCAGAGCTTAGGTCGGTAAAGCTTAGGTCGGGTTGGGATAAAGGTAACATTATCATGACAGTTAGACATCATGGTAGGGCCATGAATTTAATATATGCAGGAGCCATAATGACAAAGGAGCCAAATTAGATCCGGTATTTCAGGAACGGCTAAAGTCATCATAAAAAGGAGAATAAGTGGAAGCACAGGTCATCATGACTCCAACGGAAATATCAAGGTGAGCCTATAAATCTCAGTCACCAGACTCATTTCAGGTAAGCCATTCTTGATACAATTTCTCTTGAACTCTTGGTCAATACCATTTTCTGCTTACATGTTGCTAACTTGATCGTCGGAGTTACACAGGGGGGATAGCCCCGTTTTTTTCTGGTTGCTTGTCTTTGTCACCGGAATATTATACAGATCCAGTGCAAATCGAGGATCTTCACCATCTTTGCTGGTCCGAGCTACCCATATTGTTTCCTTGCTCGTTCGTTCTCCTTCGCAGTGAAGCTTCATCCAAGTTGGGCATTTGCTGTTCGTGAAGTTTTTATTGGGCCGCTAGAAGCATCATCCTGAAGTGTATCAGATCCAGCCGAAGCATCCATACGCCGGACATTTTACGTCACATCAGAAATATTTCTCCAAGATAACACGAATTATTCCTCTTAGCAGAGGAATCAAGAATAACAAAACAAAACCCAACAGAAAAGATTGAACAAACAGTTATGAAGATGAATAAGAAAACAAAGTTTTACAAAGAAAATTGTATTAGAACTCGTACCTTTCGATCGATGAAAGAGCAATGAATTTTATCAATGGAAAAAACTTGTTGTTAAAAAATTTTGAGATAGAATATATGTTGCCAACCTTCACTAAATGATAGAGTTCAACTTGTTCAGCTCTACTGATCCCTATCCACGTTAAACAACTGACTACTCTTAAGGAAGTCAGTTTCAGTTACTGATTCAGTAAAGTTCACTAACACTTATCTCTAATTCCTTTTATCTCAATAAACAAATACATCTTATTCAAATAATATAATTTTTTCAACAATTCCCCACATATTTCAAAAAGGTTTGAATAAAATAATAATAAAACGTTTGTTGGGTATGTATGGGTGCAGGAAGAATAAGTTTGGTATCTTTTGTACTATGAACCAAAATTAAACTGATAAAAACTTACAAAATTATTGTTGAAACATCAGAAGTCGTACCCTCTAAGGTCTAGTGTTACTACGTCCGCAGGTCGATTCTAACCTAGAACGTCGATCTGGCAATTTCGGTATACGGAATTCGTACACAGGGTAACATCCGAATTCGGGGTACTAACTTCGAGTGTATAAGGTAATTTTCATATCACTACCTTCGTTTATGACCTTTCTCGCCCTTGAGAACTCCCCCACTAGGCTTGAAGCTACTCTTATCTTTTCTCTGGTTTTGGAATGTGTACTCAATCGGTCTTACACGTGCTCTCAATGCTTTCTAACCATCTTTCAGCTTTCTTGCTATTAGGCTCTCCGTCGAATCTAGGCGGGTGAAATTTTAGAAAGCTAGTCATGGCACGGTACGACAAGTTCGGTCCATCTACAAGTCGGGTAGGTATTGCTAGGGATTTCTCGAACCAGTTTTAGCTAAGGTGACTACCCTCGTTTAGGGTTTTCAAGCCATACTAGTTATTATTCCATGAGAAGCGATTTTCCTAGGGTACATGCATTTCTAGGCATACGATAAACGATTAAAAATAACGGGCATTCAATGAGCAATAACGAATCAATCATTTATTCAATCAATCAATCTAAAGATGGGACGTTATGCCCACTTTATTCGAACAATCAATCCGAGGCTCAGGTCTGAAGACCCAGCCTGGTTTAGCAATCGAACAATCAAGCAGCCAATGAAACAACTCAATCAAAAATTATCAACTAAGAAAGAAAACAAATCAATATGAAATGCGCAAACAACGCGCCAAACACTCTCGTCTTAAGACTACTCGCTTTTCCTTCTTCTTCTTCTTCTTCTGCTTCTTCTTCTTCTTCCTCTATGGGTTGCACGACATCTGTGAGTTCCCCCATGACTTGGGTTAGCTTCCCGAGACCCATGGTTAAGTTGACCAACCCTTCTCTTAAGTGTCGCAGCTGTACACGTTCTAGGTCACGTTTGCGGAGTTCCTCCTTATACATACTTCCGGTGTTATTGAAAGCCATTTCCTACAAGGGACATCGATTAGTACAGGGTAAGAGTTTACCAATTATGCATGCTTTTACGCCATACCTAGTTTCAGATTCTAAGTATAGTCTTTTAGAAGTTTTATGCAGGCCAAGTCCTATACCAACTGTAGTACTGTTTAAGTCTTATGAATCATGGATCCCATAGTGCAAGATACCAATTGTTACTCTTATTAAGTATTATGAGTTCCTAAACCAAGTTACTAGATTCAATCTTTTTAAGGACCTTCGCTCTTTTAAGAACGGGGTCTCTGATACCAACTGTGAACCCCCCTACCCTGATACCATCTCCCGATGAGCCATTCCTGCGAGGGAGTCCGGGCATGTTCGGGGGTGGCGTCATTTAGGGCTCGCGCCCAACAAATCGATACATATATTAGTAAAAACATAATATTACCTTTATCTGAAAACAATTCAATCAATAGTTCTTAAAGCAATTTGTCCAATGCGGAAGCTAAAACATTATTCGGGACGGTCAACGAACAAATTATCCCTTAACCAAAACAATCATTGTCTAGGCCTACTTATTACAAAATAAACGCTCAGTACTACTCTAGCAAATGTCGACATCACATCTAATGAACAATAAGCCATATCTAGTTATGCACCTGCAAAAATAGGTTTATGAAAGGGGTGAGCTTTACTAAACTCAGTGAGAGACCTCGGTTTCTATATAAAATTCCCACCATGTACTTAGACAAAAAGGTCTCGATATAAAAGCAATCATATAGACATGGCATTAGAGTTTATGCATCAATATTCATAGTATTCATAGCATAATTCATGCGTCAATGCGGAAGCAATCAATCATCGTTGCCATTTTAAAAATCTAGTTTATATTTGAACATCTGATTTCAATGGCTAGTTTGACACCGAACTTTGGTGTTGAACATCTACTTTAATTTTCTTCTAATTGAAAAATTTTCAACACAATTTCCTAAAGATAATAAGATATAGAACACATTTTGATACGGTGAATTCCCAAAACTTGGAGATCTACTAGTAACCAGAGTCAATGTTGAAATATTTTTTAATAATACAATGAAAATTGGAGGGAAGTTGAACATCAAATTTCGGTGTCAAACTGGCTGTCAAAACTAATCAATTAGTTGCTGAGACGAAGTCAAGGCATAAAGGAAAAACATGCCTAAATGTGATCACAATACTCTCTCGGCCATGCATGTCAAAATGTGATCAAGTTGATCAATTCCATTTGGGTTGATCCATTTAATTAATTGGATCAGATTGGTCCATTTAATTATTGACCAAATTGGGCCAGTTAATTAATTGGATCAATCTAATCTCCACTGACCCATTTACTATAATTTGGCACGTTTAGCTTTGATAAATTGTTGATCTTTCATTTGACCCAATAGACTTAACTTTGATGTTGAATCTAGATTTTCGCATCAAAATGCCTAAGGTGGTTCAACACCAAAATTGTTGAAAAAATTAATTATTTCAAGAGATTACTGAGATAAGTGTAATTGGTTTTTGCTGAGTCGGTAACTGATCTCAAAATTTTTCAGTTATTTAACAAGGAGAAAATAAGTAGATTTGAAATAGTCTAACTCTATCCTTTTACTGAATGTTGGCAAAAAATATCTTAAAATTTTCTAACGACAATAGTTTTTTCATCTATAAAACCTCTTCTCTTCTCACAATCGAGTACAATTGAGTTCCCCAAAAAAGAATCAGTTTTCTCCATAAAACCTTATTCTCTTCTCCTTTATAGTTGTTTGTTCAATCTTTACGGCGGTGCTTGCACGACTTGAATTTCAACAGTGTTAGTATTTTAGGCCTCATATAATTAATAATCTCAAGAAATTATGGTCTTCAATGCTAACACTACCTCCAACAATGTTCTTGTTTGTACCCAGCACACTCAAAGTGTGATTCCTAGAGTTTCCTTGCCACTGTAGGTCCAAAGTGTGATTCCTACCCTCCCCTTCCCATTTACCTAACCATTACCATATGTATCAAATATTGAGATTTTTGCAAACAAACATTGAGATTTTTGTAAACGATAACTTCAAGAGACTGTAAGAACACAATTTTTTGTTGTTGGACATCCATGGAGTTACTCACGCACTAATTGATCCAAAGCCTAACTCATACACTAATGCCAAAACTCAAGAACTATGGCAATATGCCAAAAAGATTTGTCGCCACACTATGTTGCAAACTATATCTAATGAGTTGTTTGATGTATGTTACAGTTACAAAGATTCGAAAGATCTATGGGAAGCTTTAATAAAAAAAAGTACACCACAGAAGAGGTTCGCTAGTACAGAGTTTTGAGCAGTAAGATGGTTTCTCATGCACTTGAATTGCACTTATATGTAGATGAGTGCCTAATACATATATAAATCCATTAGCCCCATTGTGATGAGGACATCTAGACCAATGATGCAGGGACAAGTCCACAGAGTCAACCAGAGGCTGCAACCAAAATTCCAAGAGTCCTATATCGAGGCCCAGCCATCATGAAGGACCCGAACCCGTATCAATGGTATCTTCTAGTTGACGTCATCGCGCCAATGACTAGGAAGTGACAGAAAGCATTAAATGAGGCCCTCTAGAACCTCGTCATTTCTAGCCTAGCACAAGCCCAGAAAATTGAAGAAGGCAATGCCCTTGATCCAAGAAGGATAAAATGGTTCTTCACAAAAGAAGAGAAAAGCAACACACCGTTCTTCGACAAGAATGTAGGCATGTTTCGTGAAGTCCATAGACTTTGCGAAAAACACTTATTTCATAAATTCATGATCCATAATCAACTTGGGCCAAATCCATTCAGCACACAATCTTCATCAATTTGGCCCACACAAAGAGCAGCCCAAACGACAAAGGGAACCGTTGCCGCGAATTGAAGGAGCTTGCGCGCCAAGCTTGCTTGATGCGCAAGTTTATTCCAATTTTGGGAAGTTGTAGGTTTTGTGCATGTTTTCTACTTCTTTCTTAATTAAAAATAGAATAAGTTAAGTTTCATAAATTATTTACAACTTAACTTATTTTAGTAGTTTTCCTTTTTCTTATTTCCACTTTTATTTTCTTTCTAGTTTTCGGATATCTCAAATTGTGAGATTACCGAAATTTAGTTACTGATTTCATTTTCCTCTCTTTTAATTTTTGTGCAAGCTTGCCAAAAATTGCTTACCAAATTCATGCCTTTTTTGAGTTTGGTAGTTGTAAGGTTTCCAACTCTCATTAGTTTTCACTTTTAATTGTTTTCCTTTTCTTATTTTTCTTTTCTATTTTTCGGATTTCTTCTACTCATATAAATAGGAGAATCTGAATTCAGAATAGGGGAGAATTCGTATTTTCATAATAATATTGTGAGGTTTATCTTTTAATTTAGAATTCTCGTCTTTTGTTATTTGAACTTGTGCATTCATCATGCTTGATTAATTATACTTGTTCCAAATTTAGAAGAAGGTAGGTTACTTGCTCCACCTAATTTTATGTTTTTCAAACTCAAAAAATCCTGCCAGGTTAAGATTAAAGTAGCTTAGTCTCACTTAAATTAACTGAGTGACTTTCGAGAATCAAGAGAGTAAGTTGTGGTCAACACATATCCGCTTTCCTTGGCAACTTTTCGCATCTGTTAGGATCTTCTTCGAATTGCTCACATCACATTGTGTCCACATATTTCGGAGGTTGTTCTTGGCAGGGGTATTTAATGCAACTTAAACTGTGGCGATGAGTTAAATGGTCAAGCTTAAGAGATCTGGCTAGATTAGAAGAGTGAGTGTCCTAAATTATTTTAATATGTGAGATTGTGAGCGTTTCTCCCTATAGAGTGTCTGCAAGGAGTCTTGTATAAGCAGTCCCTAACCCGTCAAGGTAAATGGTATGTGGTTGAATTGGTTGCTTGCATATAATTTCATTAGTTTTAAATCTTGTGATTGTAAGTAAGATCAAATTACGATTTTGGGCAATAAACTCTTTTGTGTATTTTAAGTTGTTCTTGAGTCAAGTCATTTATAATTCTTTGTTTCTTTTTTCTTTTTTTTTCCTTTCTCTCTCTTATTTTCTGTTATGTTCTTTTTTTTTTCTTTGTAAGTCTTTGTTTCTTTTTTTTTTTCTTTCGTTCTCTTATTTTCTGTTCTTTTCCACTCTTGAGTATTTTCACTAGTTAGTTTGTTTGCTTGTGTGTTTAGTTGAGTTAAGGGGAATGAACAATATGCTAAAGACTGCTTTTACAGTTGTTTTGATGATTAGTACATGATTTTGGAGAAAGGGCCAGTGAGGAAGAAGGATTGAAAAAGAGTAGAAAAGTGATGCTCCGTCTGGCCAGGTGGACCATCAACACAGCGGCAATGTTGATCCAGTGAGCTACGGTTATTCCATGATATTTTTAGGAGTTCAGAACTGGACTTACATGATTCATAATTCGTCCAGCCTAGAAGAGAAGTCCAAGGCAAGAACTAATGAAAGCTACCAAATATGAGATTACTTTATCTGGAAGTAATTGAATCTAATTAGAGCTGTGACGCTAGGGAAACTACCAGTTGTGGCGTAGTTAGGAGATATTTTTCTATTATGAATTTACTCATATTTTATTTGTAGCTGCCTTAGTTATTAGTTTTCTAGTTGGATATTATTACTTTTTGTAAATCAGTTTCTTAATTTAACTAAGAGATTGATTTCTTTCCCTTTTCTAATTCCAATTCTGCACATTATTTAATAGACAGAATTGGGAGAAGAAATCATATTCCTTACACTTTAGGTTTTAGCGATATTTACATGTTAGTTCAGAAGACAGCTAGTAAGTTTTAGTAATTTTGGTTTTTAAGGATATATCCAGTGTCCGTCTGCCGGCATTTGGGTGACTTTTTCGATTAGTTTCCAGCGCAGTTTTTCAATTCAGTATTTTCTCCTCTTAATCCCTTCTTTCAATTAATTTAATATGTTTACCTTTAATTATTATTGCTTGATTATTAGTCGCATGAGTAGCTAAATTTCTATTCCGGCAAGAATTTAATTAGCTTTAATCTATGTATGTCATGAAACCAAATTGAGAATTGACCTGAAATTAATATGCATCCATTACAATTTACTCTATGTTCATAGATTCTACTACTTGAATTTAAATTAGAGTAGCTAACTTATCTATATTTGGTAGAGCCAATTAAACCACATTAAGTCATTCAGTGGACAAGTTTAATAAGGTGGTCAAGTTACCTTCTGATAATTGAGAGTAAAAGGGTTAGTAATTCTTTCACTTCATATTCAGGTAGAAGAGCTAAAACTAGGTTTCCCTAATTAATAATGTTGTTAATACATTAAATAGGTGGCGGCATATTTTGACATGTTGTGTATTAATTAGAGAACAATTAGTCCTAACATATTCTAGCTGATTGTCGATTAAGTAAGGAAAAATTGGGTTGGGTTCGAGCATATTCTTGTCAACCTCCAACTAATTAGTGGCATGCATGTTAACAAATCCATGAGTTTATAATTAACTTATGTATGATTATTGTGATTTACATGATTGCTGAAATTTTCTATTAATTGATATAAGTTTAATTGCTTAGTTATTATTTTAGTCGCAATTTCTCAAGTGCCCATTCATTCGTTTGTGTGGAAAAAGGTGGTTGCTAACCAAACCTTTGCATTAGTAGTTCTTAATGAGATTGAATTCATTCCGTTCCCTGCGGATCGATCTTGCTTCTGCTATATTCATCTAATTTTGATTGTTGCGGGTTAAAGTACTGTTTAGTACATTTCTTAGGGGTATGACAAACCGCCTATCAGATATCCACTTCAGGATATTGTATATTTGTCGGAGGTAACTTGGTTTCATAGATACGTAAGAAACAGAAGATTGTTTCACTTTCAAGTGCAGAGTCTGTGGACAAAATCTGTTTGTGAGATCCCTTAGTGAAGTGGGCATTGAGGTTCCTATGCCTGTTAAGTTGCGGTGTGATAATCAAGCTGCTATTATATCGCTTCTAAACCATTTTTTCATGAGCAAACTATGCACATTGAGATTGACTACCACTTTGTTCGTGAGAAAATTCAACAGGTTTAATCTCTATAGGGCATGTTAGATATAGAGAGCAACTGGGAGATAACTTCACAAAATTCTTGAATGGTGTATGAATTAGTTATCTTTGTAACAAGTTGTGCATTATCCATATCTATGCACCAGTTTGAGGGGGACTATGACGATTTGTATATGATTTGTAAGAAAATTTATTCTAATTAGATTGATTGATTGAGATTGTAACTGATGGTAATTGGAGCACTTCCTTAAAATGGGTTCAATCAATGTGTATAAATAGGGACTCTTTATGAATGAATAAATATAAAAAATCTTATGCAATTGTTTCATTGCTTACAGTTATTAAATTTCATTTTATTCAAATCTTTTGAAATATGTCAGAATGGTAGAAAAAAATTACTTATTTCAAAAATCGTGGAGGATGATTTTTGAAACCGTAACTAGAATCGTATCTTGCAGTTTGATTTAGATTCTTAAATTTTAGGAAATGTAACCAAAATTGACTGTTCGGAACCGTCCAAATATATGAAGATATATATATATATATATATTCATAAATGTAATTTATATATATTTTTTAGTATTATATATAAATTCATAAATGTTATTTATATATATATTTTAGTATTATATATATATATATTTATAAATGTAATTTATATTCTTATTTTTTTTACTATTATATATATTTATTTTATATCTATAACATTTCTCATTGCGTGTATTAAAAATTTGCCAGTTCAATAAATAACTATTAGTATAATTTGTTTTTATAATGAGAATATTGTGAAGATGAATATTATTTTCTCTTTAAATTTCATTTTGTAATTAAAACTTATTTAAAAGAAATTTCAAGTATTACATTTCTTAATTGTAGATATAATTTTATAATGATTTACTTGAGCTGGTATTACTAATATTGAATTGGAACCATCCTAAACCGTAACCATAACAAAAATCGAAATCAGGACTAGAACTATTTGGAACCGGAACCGTCCTATAAAAGGTTCGGTTCCGATTCTATCTATTTTGAAATCGGGAACCGGTGGATCTAAAAATCGTAACTGGTAGTTTTGGAACCATAGTCACATCTACACTGAGGGTTCCTCGAACCCTAGGAGAGAAAAAAAGTTTAAAAATAGTAACATAATTTTTATAAGTTAATTAAAGTTACCAATAACTTCTATTCTTTTCACCAACTTGTTTAATTAAAATTGTGAACTTGAAAGCCTGGGTTTTAGCAATTTGTTTTCCTATTCATATTTCTCATGCATTGATTCCTTCCTTCGGCAAGACCATTAAGCTATTGAGAGGTACCGCTTTTCTCTAAAAGTTATCTCATAAAGGTCTTTTACAGAATGGGGAAATCGAAGGAGAATATTATTCTTTTATTAAGATGGCCAAGATACTCGAAAACCCTTTTCGTGACATATACAGTTGAATATATAATTACGTGTACAATTACTAATTTTATTAGGTTTATCAGTATTCTGTTAGAATATTAATTGTACTTTAAATATTATATAAATATTAACTTAACACAATATTATAGTCCATTCATTCCAAGAGCGTCTACTTTAACAAAGGTGTACAATTTATATTTATGAATATCAAGGTACAACACTTAAAATAATTAATTTAACGCTATTTATTTTATTTATATTCTTACTTTTTAAGTATGAGTTAATTGTAGACCACATATGATTTGATTAATAAAGACAGAAGGAGTAAAAATTTAAAAATGAACTCTTCTATTGAAAACAAAAAAATATTTTTGAAAATGAACTTTTGTAATAGAACAGGGAGAGTAATAGAAAGGTGTTAGAATAAAATCCCACAAATAAGATAACGCATATTGTAGTGGCAAAAATTATGTTCGTAACGTACGCAGCTATTTAATTACTTTTTTTTTTCTTCACTGTATGCAGATAAATTTGTTTAATGTTTACAATATTTGATTAGTTATCACTTAATTACACACATGATTAAACATTTGGAGGATAAAAATCCGAAGCAATCACAAATACTTGAATTTTCTTGTATTACTTCCTTTCTGTGAATTCCTTTCTTCCAATCAAATTGAAACCGATCACAACCTGGAAAGCAAGATAACGTAAGATTCCTATGCTATACATCGATGAAACAGAGCACAAACATATGGGTTCGAACTAAGTGTAAATTTAAAATGGACTATAACTGTATTCATTTATTAGTGTTTAAAGGTGGGAGAATCCAACTTAATTAGCTAAGTATTACTAACTGCAATGAATTTTTTTTTTACTGAGCACTCATTTTTTTTTCTTTGAAAAAGGGTCTTATTTTGAAATATATAATTTATTATGGTATGGTCATAATATAATAATATATATATTGTCTTTCTTAATAAAATAATTCTATTTCTAATACTAAAAATAAAATTCTTCTGTGAAAGCCAAACCAGCATACCTAAACTTGTCATTAACAATTTTTTATTTATATAATTATTTAATTCTGAATTATAAGTAAACTACTACATGTTATTATATTAATAAATCAATAAAGATAACGTAAGATTCCTATGCTATACATCGATGAAACAGAGCACAAACATATGGGTTCGAACTAAGTGTAAATTTAAAATGGACTATAACTGTATTCATTTATTAGTGTTTTAAAGGTGGGAGAATCCAACTTAATTAGCTAAGTATTACTAACTGCAATGAATTTTTTTTTTACTGAGCACTCATTTTTTTTTCTTTGAAAAAGGGTCTTATTTTGAAATACTATAATTTATTATGGTATGGTCATAATATAATATATATATATATTGTCTTTCTTAATAAAATAATTCTATTTCTAATACTAAAAATAAAATTCTTCTGTGAAAGCCAAACCAGCATTACCTAAACTTGTCATTAACAATTTTTTATTTATATAATTACTTATTAATTCTGAATTATAAGTAAACTACTACATGTTATTATATTAATAAATCAATAAAATATTAAATATTAGAAACATTTTCCCCCCTTTTCTGAGCGAGAAGTATTTAGTTAGATACTCCCTCCGTCCCATTTAAAAGTCCACTTTGAAATGTTTACAACTTATTATGGGTTGTGAGGTACAACACCTAAAATAAGTAATTTACCACCATATTTTTTACTTATATCCTTACTTTAGAAGTAAGAGTTTATTGTGAACTATACATTCTTATATTAGTAAGGATATGTAATGTAAATAAATTTAAAGTGAACTCTTTAAATGGGACAAGATTTCATTTTGAAAATGGACTATTCGAGTGAGACGGAAGGAGTATAAGTTAATTTTTGTAGTTGTTTCTAGTACTCATTTCACATAACTTGACGTCTTTTTCAATAAGCAGCTTGTAAGGTAAATTAAGGTACTCTGTTTCTGAGTCTTTGACAAAAATCCAGGATAGCTAGGGATTGAAAACTTTAGGTTATGATGCTCTATTTCTTCCTTAATTAATTTAGTCCTCTACATTTGGTGCCTTAATTTAAAAAAAGAAAAGCATTTGGATTCCCTTAACAATTCATTTTTAAGTTGGAACCGTTAGGAAATATAACAGAGAGGTTAGCTCAACCAAAATAAAATCAAAGTTTTCAACAATATCCAACAACACAGTTCAACACTAACCACATTTAAGAAGATCGGAAGGGCCAAAGAGAAGCCAGCTGCTGCCTAAACCTGGGGCATCTCCGGTTTCTGCCGCCTCCATCCGGCGAAGGATCACGACGGGATTCATGGCCATCGGGGACCTGAATGCTGTCAGTCATCACAGGCAACTCATGTCGACAAACTGGACACGAGTTATGAAGCCTCAACCAAGGCACAATGCAATCGGAATGATAACAGTGCTTACACGGCAGCTCCCGGGCTTCGTCACCAACCTCGAATTTCTCTTTGCAAACCGCGCATTCAGAATTGTTTGCCAAATGGGAAGGCGTTAGTTTCACGGTTGGAATCAAATCAATGCTCGAATCGGGCAAAGGAGGAGGTCCTGGACGATCATTTTGAGTGATCTGTTCAATCAGTTCATGGAGCCCCGGACCCATGAAATAGTTTCTCGGATCAACAGCTTGAGGGATTAATAAACCTTCTTCATTCGGAAGGTTTCTTCGAGTTGGGATTGGCCCGGTTGGTCTAAGAATGATCCAGGATCGAGGACGGGCTAGAATCCCACTTTCGGGTCCCCAATCATCAGTCTCATCTTCAATCCACATTCGAGTGCGCCTTCTCGGCCAAAGCCAGCCTCGTACTCCTCCCTCCGGGTCTCTATGATAAAATCATTGATATTTCCATGCCTTCCAACGTCGATTTCGTGGACAAACTGACCAAGACATCGTGGACAACTTATTTCAGAAGGGTTACCAGAGGCAATCCGAACGGTTCGATGGCACTGATAGCACCAGTACAACGGGTAGCTTCGGCTAGCATTGTCAGCAGTTTCACCTGACGGGGTGAATGACATATTGTGTTGGAAATTCTTGGACGAATAGTGTACAATGTAAAACAAATAGAAAATATAAAGTTAGAAATATTGCAAGAAATGTGTAAGAAGTGATCTTGTAAGCTTTTGGCAGTTATAATTGCATATATAGTTGAAACTACGCATGAACGTTTAAGGATTAACTGATGGATTATACGAAACTTCAAGATTTATGTGTGGTTTATGGGGACGGAAGGAAAAGGATGCCTTTTTGGGTTGCTGCAAGTAATTCTTGCTTTCAGCACTAGTAGTACTCTATCATAGGCTACAGTTGTTAAACTCGGAAGTCTACGAGTTTTTATAATTTTCTATGGAAATTAATAATTGTCCTGAAACCTGCCAAGAAGGTGAGAATCTGCCAGTTCTCCCCTTCACGTTTTTTAAAGGAGTTTCCTCTCTCTCTTTCCAAATTAATTGCCCAAGCACAGAATCGGAACCCTTGCGTATTTTGCACAACTCAGTTTTCCATAAAGCTAAACATGATCATTTACAACATTATTTGTTTTATCGTTTATATATATTTTTTCCCTTAAAAAAAAATGAATTTCTATTGCACTACTCATTTTTGTTTTTTCTAATTAAACTACTAATTTCTCACCCATGTTTAATTATGGACAAATTTCGCACAACCTAGTTTTTCCATAGAGCTAAACAGATCATTTGCAACATTATTTGCTTCATCGTTTATATATATATTTTTTCCTTTTAAAAAAAGTGAATTTCTATTGCACTATTCTTTTTTATTTTTTGTAAAAGTTGTGATTTCTAATTAAATTACTAATTTTTCACCCATGTTCAAACCTAACAAATTTTCAAACATTTTTCTTTAACTTTTAATTTTTTATTTCCTTTTACTTTTACAATTACTTGTTTTTTTTTCCTCCTCTAAAACATGTGTGTTCATATTAAATTTATAATTTCCGACAATTAATAGTATAGTAAAAAATATTGAAAATATTAATTTATAGATCATCACTTAACTATGAATTTTTGTAAAAAATAATCTTTTTTTTTTTTTCAAATTTTCTTTTTTCATCACGCAAGTTTTATTTTTGAGCAAGTGCACCCTTAAATATGTAACTGCCAATAACTTGAGGGGCAAAATTTTTCAACTACCATTTTGTTTTTTCTTACGTTTTCAATATTTTATTATATTTACAAAAAAAAAAAAAAAAAAAAAACCCCTCCCTTCACACCATGCCATTTCAGTCACCAAATTGATTCCCATCCCTTCCCAAATTGATTCATACAAATCCTCTCCCTCCCCATTCTACTTATGCGAAGCACGGAAGCAATTCTTCCTCTCCCTCCCCCTTTCTCTCCTTCCCCCCTCCTCTGCCCTTCCGCTCCCCTACCCTTCCTATCCCTTTCTTAATTTGACTGTGTTTCAGCTTTTTGTTGGTTTTGGAGGCGGCTGTGACGCTGGTTTTGGAGCATGGAGATTGTGGATTTTCACTTCGTATGAAACCCATCACAGATGGATTGCAATTCATCTTAAACTTTACACAACAACAACAACAAATATCCCAACGACGAGGAGGACGACGACTCAAGGTAGCACCAGTAGAGAAATCGAGAAAATGGCCGGCTCAGGACGATCCAGATCTGTGGCGATGGCGAAGCATTAGTTTTTTCATTCCGTTTTATTTTCATATCTAGAGAACGAAATCAAATTATTCATTAGTTCTTTGGGTAAAGTAAGTCTTTAATTTTAAGAATCTCCATATCAAATTCTTCAGGTATCTGCAACGTATGATTTTTTGCGATGGTATCTTATTGTGGGATGAATTTAATTGTGACTGAGGTGATGTAGACTGAAATTTGTGATGGTGAATTGAAGGCGAAAGTGGTATTCTTGAATTGAAGGGCAATAGTGATGGTGGTGTTGGTGCTTAAGGTGGTCATGGTAGCAGGATTATAATGGTTTATTGTGTAGTGGTGGTAGCCTAGTTCTGAGTGAGAACGAACACGAACAATTTCGGGATCGACTCGTTAAAAGCTCGGTTCGAGATCGTTTATTTATTAATAAACGAACACGAACAAAATTTTAGGCTCGATTAATAAACGAACAATAAATGAACAAAAGGGAGTTCGGTTCGATTACGTTCGTGAACAGCTCGATAAGAAAAAATAATTTTTAAGAAGGATAAAATACATTTATAATTTATCATTCATACATGTAACATCAAAATAATTTGGTGTAGTAGTAAGACATCAAGAGGAGAAGTAAGGGAACTAGGGTTCGAATCTTCATAAGGCTAAATTTATTTTATTTTACAATTTTGAGGTGAATTTCACCTAACCCCACATCGAAAATGAGAGAAGATTTGGGAGAAAAATTCCTTATAAATAAATGAGCATGACACTTAGGGCTGAGAACAAACATGAACAAGCTCGGCTTGGCTCGATTAATAAATAAACGAACACGAACAAGATTTTAAGCTCGATAAATAAATGAACAATAAATGAACACGTCAAAGCTCGGCTCGGCTCAGCTCGATTAATAAATAAACGAACATGAACAAGATTTTAAGCTCGATAAATAAATGAACACGTCAAAGCTCGGCTCGTTATCACCCCAAGGTAGGCTTAAAGTGGTTTACGGTTGTGGTGGTTGAACCTTTAAATTAGATTTTAAAAAAGTAAATTAAATTTGAAAATAAAATTTTAATTTGATTGAGAAATATTAAATTAAAAAATAATAAATAAAACATTACATAAAAAAGTAATGGTAATTTAATACATAAAATTTATAATTTAATTAAGAAAAATCAAAATAAAGGGTAATTGATGAGGCATCCCCAGCCCTTCGCCAAGTCAGTATGCAGAGGATCCCAGTTCGAGTAATGAAGGTTCGGAAAGTGCAGCAGAGGTTCGTGTGCTCCATAAAGGCCCGCCAATGCTCCAGGACCCGAGCCCATATCAGAGAGATCCGTTCGTTGACATAGTTGGGCCTATGACCCGAAGAAGGACAAGGAAGCTCAGATCAGATCTTGAAAACCTTGTTCAAAGGAGTGTTACAGAAGCCCAGCTCGTACGGACACCAACGCCCTTGAAGAGAATAGAAGGAAGGTTAAAAGTGTCACTTTACTCTCCATTACAGAGGAAATTGTGCCTACTAATTAATCCAACTGAAGGAAAGGGCATTTCTTGAAGTTCTTGATTTTTTTGAAAATCTTGAATTCCACGGTTTACTGAATCTGGAAGAATCTTGAAAATATTAAAGAATCTTGAAATTCTTGATTTTTGACTTTCCGAAATGATTTCAGAAGATTCCAGAACCTCCCTACATCATCCCTACCATGCGCCATCTTATTTGGGCCGAAACCACCTTTGGAGTCCATTCCATCCATTCGGCCAGACCAAGCCCACAAGGAGCAGCTCACACGCCACTTGGAAGCTTAGGTTAGAGAATGATTGGGTTTTGTGCATGTTACCCTACTCAAAGTTTGTTACTAGTTTGTTAGGTTGTTACAAGTTTGTTACAATTAGGCTTACTAGGATAGTAGTTACCAAAAATGTTTACCTTCTTGAAACCTTTTTGTGATTTGTTTCTACATCATCCCCACCATGCTCCATCTTATTTGGGCCGAAACCACCTTTGGAGTCCATTCCATCCATTCGGCCAGACCAAGCCCACAAGGAGCAGCTCACACGCCACTTGGAAGCTTAGGTTAGAGAAGGATTAGGTTTTGTGCATGTTACCTAATTCTACTCAAAGTTTGTTATTAGTTTGTTAGGTTGTTACAAGTTTGTTACAACTAGGCTTACTAGGATAGTAGTTACCAAAAATGTTTACCTTCTTGAAATCTATTTGTGATTTGTTTCTACTTCTTTATTTCCTTAATTTTACTTGTAAAATTCGGCCAGCTCATTCCCACATGGCAACCGAATTTCCTTTTTCCATCCAATCCTAGTTCCTTTAGGATTTGGGTCTTGTAGGAAATCAATCTCTTGATTGGTTTCCAATTCTAGTTCTATTTCCTCTTTGTTTTTGGTTTCTTGAATACGGCCAACTCCCTATAAATAGGGCAGCCGAGTTCCACTTCTCATTAGTTGATTAAATGATATAAGTTATAGTTTTATACTTCTTTAATCACTCACTTTATTTTGGGCTTAAGTAATTTGCATGTTTGTTAATTGCTAGAAGCTACAAGAACTATAGGCTAATAGATAATTGCTCTGTCTATTGCTAAGTTTTGTTTCGATTCTAGTTTTCTCCACTTGGTTCGAATTGCGTGTTTAATTTACTTTGTAAGTTAGTAGTCTGCCGAATCCAAGGGTAAGGATTCTAGAAGTTAAGAACTGCGTCTTGCATTCAAACTTTCCTTGGCACTTTCCGCATCGAGTTCTTGGTTTCCACGGCGTGGGAGATCAGGGGTTCACATCAGTAATATTACACTAAAGATTAAATTTAAGAAAAAATATAAATTGAAAAAAAGGTTAATTAAAAGTATTGAGGGAATCTGTAAGAAAATAAAATTTAATACATAAAAATTTGATTGAGCAAAAGAAAATTGAAAGGATAATATTATAATAATATTGAATTTAAAAAATTAAAAAAAGATAAAACTGAAAATAAAACGTTAAATTAAAAGATATTTGGTGAATATGAAATAAAATAAAAATTAAAGTCTATTTTGTAAAGGGTATTGAGTGAATATGTACACACACACACACACACATATATATATTGTGATACCTCAGATTCACCACCCCGCATACAAGGGGTTGGCTTCACCGAACTCCGGGTGATCCTAGTGAGCATAATCATTTTCGTACCAAAGATCTGTAATAAAATTTTGAAAACAGGAAATAGAAAAACAGGAAAATGGAATAAGCCCTTCCCCAATGAGAGTTCACTGTTTTTGCAAACATTTACGGAGTTGCAAAAATTACCATGTATATAATTCAAGCAAATCCTATCATATAACATTCATGACTCAAGCAGGATTCATAGAACATATAATGATAATGAAGGGCAGTCGTTTAAAGATCTATATAAAAATAAACGAACTAGCCAGTTCATCTCGAGAATAAGGGGCAATCACCAGCGTGTACTTGTACACTAAATAATGGCCAACTCATCTTAGCATACATAAAGAAGATGAGGGGCGTTCACCAACATGTACATATACGATGAACGAAAGGCCAGCTCACCTCGACATAATCATATTGGTACCATATTTCTCCATATTGCCATTCTTGAGTTAGAAAATAATAATTTCGATATTATGAACGTGAATGATTCAAATGACCAGGCCCAACACCGGCTCATGGAATCAACCTTATATCATATAATGGATCCAGACTTAACTCATGAACATGTAACAGTTCTAGTGTACAAAGAAAGCACATCTGAATCCTCACACATATATATGCATTCTAGCTAGTTCATAAACACAACTGGCCGTTTCAAAACAGAATATATTTCAAGCATTTTTCGTAAATAATTCAAAACAAGATTCAGTACAGTTCAATTATTAATTATTTTTAAAACGGAATCCATTTTAAGTGATAAACTCACTGATAAGGGCATCCTTAATTCATCGACAAGTCCACAGACAAGTGAATCCAGAGAAGCTGAGGAGGTTCGGGTTCTACACCGAGGCCCACCAATGCTTCAGGATCGAAGTCCATATCAAAGGGATCCACTTGTAGATATCATTGGGCCAATGACGCGGAGCAGAGCAAGAAGAGTTCGTAAGGATCTCAACAACCTTGTGCAAACTTGCAGACAGGATGCTCAATTGATAGTAGAAGCCAACGCCTTGGAGAATAAAGCCGGAAAGGTTCAAATTGCAACTCTCCTTACAATTCTTGAAGAAGAGGCGCAATTCACCATTCCACAATGAAGAGAAGGCTGTTTCTTGAAGTTCTTGAAGACGCCGGAAGGTTCTTTGACTTTAAAGAGACGTTTCTTGAAGTTCTTGATTTTCTTGAAAATCTTGAATCATATTTTGCAGAATCTTGAAAATCTTGATTCCGGGGGATTCCAGAAGATTCCGGAAGCTCCCTACACCATTCCACCATGCGCCATCAACAAATAGGCCGAACCTCCATGGAGTCCATTCTACATCACCAAATTCAGCCAGCCCATCAAGCAGCCCACACGCAAGGCCTACCTATCTAGGGTTTGCAAAATAAGGGTTAGGGTTTGGGGAAAAATAAGGGTTTGTGCATGTTCCCTATTTTGCCCTTAGTTTGTTAGTTTCCAAAAAAGATCCCTTATTGATCTCCTTTTTGGAGTAGGATTTCCAATTCTTTTCCTTATTGATTTCCACTTGTAATTTCGGCTGCCCTTATCTTTAAGGTAACCGAAATTCCCTTTTCTTATTCCATTACCTACTTCTTTCAAGTTTTGGTATTGTAAAGGAAATCAATCTTTTGATTGGTTTCCAATTATATTTCCTTTTCCTATTGCTTTTAGGTCAAGAATTCGGCTGCCTTATTCTCTATAAATAAGCACTCAAGTTCTCTATAATAAAGCAGTATTCTTATCTTTAAACTATTAGTTTGAGTACTCTCCCTTTATTACTTTATATATTTTGCATGCTGGTAATTTATATATTGCATGAAACTTAGCTTAATTAGGTTATTTGCTCTACCTAATTAAATTCGCATGTTTCACCTCTTTTCTTACTTGGATCGAATTCCTTTAAGTAAATTAGCTTAAGGTTAGTTTGTTTTTGTTATATGGATTTTGGGTAAGTAAAGAGTTTATACAAGCTACGCCGCTTAATCAGACTTTCCTTGGCAATTCATCCGCATGTGTACCTTGGTCCACATCACTCACCTTGGTCCGAAGATCTAAGCTTACGTACTAGCTATCTAGCAGATCTATATATATTTCAGATTCTGCCAATTCAGTAACTATTTCTAACTAATAGAATTCCAGTTTCTAATGTATTCCAGAAATTAACTAAATGAGGGCATAAGGGTTATTTATCTATTTTTCCTTAAAAGACATATATATAGAAAATAAGTATTTTTAGAATTATCTTACTTGAAAATAACAATGAAAACATAATAATTATAACTTTACAGAAAATATAAGTTTGGTGCCGTAAAACTTAAATTTACTTATTTAGAAAGAATTTATAACTTTTAAACATTATTTCTAATTTATTTTGCAAATAGTTCAAAATTAGGCAAAACTTATAAAAATTAATACTCAAGAAAATAAGAGTGTAAAATCCTAAAATACTCGTTAAAATAATCTTACCAGGAATTTATAAAAGGATTTATCAAGAAATAACTAACAGAAATAAAAATTGCAAAAAATTAATTTTTCCCCTTTCGGATCGGTTTTACCCGAGGGTAAATCGGTCAAAACCGATTCCAAATTTGCAAAAAACCTCGGATCAATTTTTCTCGATTCCAAATCACCTAAAATCGGTCCATTATTTGCAAAATAGTCCCTAATTAATTTTCTTATTTCAAAATCGATAAAACTATTTTACAATCATTTTTACCTGTTTCGTAAACGGGTAGAACCGGTTTTCTTGGGTTTGAATCGGTTTACCCGATTCCAAAACGGTTAAAACCGATTCGTTCCTAGAATTTTGTTCTTCACCTTTGCTTCGTTTTTTTCCAAAAAAAGCGCATCTAAACTCATTTTTTTTCGATTCTTTTTGCCAAAAATCATTTCTACAATACTCCTAGAACATGTTTAACATTTCAAAACTTTTTCTAACGTTCAAAATTTCAAGAAAAAATTAAACTTCAAGAAAACCTTAAAAACTCTAAAATTCTAATTTTTTTTGCATTATGATTGCAATTCCTAACATAAAATTTCTTACCCTTTGATTCTTCAAGCTTCCTAGCTGAATTCCCTCGGATTTGAACGTAACTTTCATGTCAAAACCTTGCTTCTTCTTCTTCTTCTTCTTCTTCTTCCTACCTTTTTTCCTATTTTCTAACCTTTGAGAATTTCTTTAGCTTTGAAGCTTTGGTTTCGGAAATGAATGTTTAGAGATGAAGCTTGGGGTATTTATAGGCTCTAAAGCAGTATAAAACAAGAGACTAGGATTAGAAAGACCCCTAGGCTCATAGCTTGGGCAGCAAATATTTATTTTTTTTCAATTTTGACAAGGAATCGATTTTACCCGATTGCAGAATTGGTAGTACAGATTGGAATCTATTTTCCCCGATCATAAATCGGTTAAACCAATTCAGAAGGTGGTAAATGATTTTTTATTAATTTACCAATCGGTGTTACCGACCGATTGGTTAAAAGGTTAAAAGAGATTAACCAAATTCTATCCATTTTCAATTGGTTTTACCCAATTCATAATCGGTCAAAACTGATTGTCTTGGAAATCTTATGCTTGCCAATCGGTTTTACCCGATTGGGAAATGGGTAAAACTGATTGTCCAATCGGTTTTTCCTTTTTCCAAGCGGTTAAAACCATTTGTAAGCGGTTAGAAACTTTTATTTTTACTGTTCAAAGTGGTGCAATCGGTTTTACCCAATTCGAGACTGGGTAAAATTGATCTACCCATTTTATGATTATTTTTCATTTATTTTCTAATTTTCTAATTCCTATTTCCAAAAATTTCATAAATTCCTAAGTCATAATATTCCTAAACACATCATATCTCATGCAATTAAGAATCAAAGGTTATCAAATCAATTCACACAGATAAAGATTTAAAATCGAAATAAAGAAATTCTTTTTGAAATAAAATACTCGAGGACTTTTAAAACTCTTTCTAAGGAAATAATTTTAAACTTGAATTCTTTTAAAAGAAATCCCTATTAATAATCATAAAATATTTATAAATACCTCAATATATTTTTTAGGTAAATTTAAGTACTAAAAAATTTTACGGGGTCTCACATCCTTTCCCCCTTAGGAAATTTCGTCCTCGAAATTCTCCCTTAGTTGCATCTTAGACTAAGTATAAAATGAGGGTGACTCTTAGGTTGATCTTAATCCTTAACATCATGTACTTTTTTCCAAAGTGGTTAGTAAGATAGTCATACTCTTTTTTAAAACTTAACTCATCATCTTGGTCGTAGACTTTAGTCTTTCTGGGGTAATAGATATGTGAGATTTCTAAGATCAATAGAATCTCAAAGGTTACTTCATAAGGGTAGTGTCTCTATTTCTTAAGAGCGAAACTTACAATTGCCAACTCAAGATACACAACAATCTTTACATTTGGTATTAATACGTATCCTTCTAAAGAAGACTCAAGATAAACCACAGGGTGGTTCTTTACTCTCGGTAGGGTTATGATTGAAGTAATTGATTAATAGTTTCTCTAACGTCAGAGAACATTTTCCATTTAACTATATTGAAAAAGTTTATAATGATATATCAATACCATCTAACTAATATCGGAAACATTAAATTTTAGTTATATTTCTAGGTTGATCATTATTTTATTATCATTCCTGCTTTGGATGATTCCATGGCGATTTAAAATTTAAAAGTAATATGTTCTATGAAAATGATTTTGTCTAACCTAAATTCATATTCACATGACTCAGTATATACTTGGGCTTCGTCAAGGTCTGAAATACTATTCCATAGTATTTCTAATGTCTTCAATCAATCTTAGATAACAAAAAGGCCATCTTTAAATTTTCTACATGACTGGTGTTGATAGGGTTGAAAACAAGGTATACTAAATCCATAAATGCAACCAAAGTAAGTAATTCAGTAAAAGACTTAAATATAGGGATTATCCCGGATATTAAGTCCATAATAAACTCAACCTCTCTATTGGGTAATCAATTCCTTAGGAAAACTTTAAGAAATCTTGAACTGCTAGAATGGTGTTAATTTACTCCATCCGGTGATCAATTAAGCATACTAAATATCTTATGTTTTCTTACTCTAGGAAAGTTTTCTAGCTTTAGTAATAAGGCTGATCTTTTCACCTTAAGGTCGCATTTACTTCAACTCGACTTCTCTTAGTTAACATAGTTGGAACTTCTTATTTTAATAATTTAACTAAGCCTTATATTTGGATAACGAATCCATATTAAGAACAACTCCTTAAAGGTGTTAGAATCAAGCCTAATGGTAAGTATTTTCCTTAAATCTTAAATTTATATTCCTTATAATGTTTTCCAGTAATAAGGGTATAGGTGATCAGGACATCCCAAGCGAACCTGTAAAGACAAGCCAACAGGATCAATCCGAGAGCAGGGAGCCACGAGTTCTCCTGGCCCAACATTTCTAAAGGACCCAAGTCCTTACCAAAGAGATCCTCTGATTGACATTGTGGGCCCCATGACGAGAAAGTTATAGATGAAGCCCTTCAGAACCTTATCATCTCCAGCTCATTTCAAGCCCACAAAATAGAAGAAGGCCTTATGCTGGATCCTCAAGTTAAGAAGGGCAAGGTGGTCAGCGTCTTCTCAATCCATAAAGAGACGCAGCCCCTAGTCCTGTGACAAGAATGACAGCCTATTTCGTAGAGCTTGTTGACTCTGAGAGACCTTACTACCATCCACAACTCATGCTCCATCTTACTTTGGGCCAATCCATACAGTATCCAAGCTACAGAAGTTGGCCCAGCAAAAATCAGAAGCAGACTACGAAGAAACCTGCAGCGCAAGCCTGTAAATCGCAAGCCCACACCGCGGCCCATCGTAGCCCTTCTCCTAAAGGATCCGTTCGCGCAAGCCCTCAGGCTTCTTATGAATTTTGCAAGTTGCATGCTTCCAGAATCTGAGAAGTATTTGGAAAGTGCATGTTTTCCTATTCCGTTTCTAATAATAAATATAATTAAGTTAAGTTACCATAATCTGGTTACAACTTGACTTAATTATTAGTTTCCTTCTTAAATTAGGAAGTAGGTTTTCTTTCCAATTTGAATTTGGATTTTCTCTTCAAGATACCAAATTCAAGCTTTCCTTTTCCTATTTTATTTCTAGGAGAATTTCATATTTCCTCTTTAAAGGAGATAACCAAAATTCTTCCCTGCTTTATTCGAGTGCCTTTCGAATTTGGTTTGTAATCGGTTTCCAACTCTCGTTGGTTTCCACTTTTGATTTGTTTCCTTTTCCTTGTAATTTTTGACTACTCATATCCCTATAAATAGGAGGCAGCCGAAAACACATAACTTAGAATTCATAGTATAAATGTGATGTTTATCCTTTACTTTGGGTTCTCAACTTTATTATTTTAAGCTTGTGTGTTTATTATATATTAATAACCCATTAAGGACCTGTCACATTCTGCTAGGACGCCCCTGGCTCTATGACGTTAAAGCTTGTCATGATTGTGTTGCCAAGAGCTACACCATATGGCAACATGATATGCCTATCATTCTCAAGACAATGCCCCCAACTGAGTTATGCTCTGAACAAGCCCGCATTAAAAAAGCTTTTGCTCAATAGGGCAGCCGACTGAAGGAATGTTCGGGTGGTGTTAGTGAAAGCTTGGAGCACCATGATCGGCCCAGTAAACACTTAAGTCTGTATGCTCATGCTCACAATGTTAGTAAGGTTCTAGGGAACGGCGGGTTACTACTCATCCTAGTAACATCGACTCCTCTGAACCTCAACTCGACAAAGTGCCAGAAATTCCTGAAGCTGTTAAACAGGTAATAGCCGAATTTGGAGATGTGTTCCCTGACGACCGCCAGGAGTTCCACCAATCCGGGGAATTGAACACCAGATTGACTTTGTTCTCGGCGCAGTCATACCCAATCAACCTACCTACAAAGCCAACCCTGAGGAAATAAAGGAGCTGCAAAGACAGGTACCTAAAATGGATAAGGGAATCTTTAAGTCCTTGTGATGTTCCTGTTACTCTTATACCTAAAAAGGATAATAAATGTAGAATATGTATGGACTATAGGGCCGTAAATAAGATAACAATTAAGTATAGACATCCCATACCTAGACTTGATGACATGTTAGAAGATTTACGTGGTGCATGCATATTTTCAAAATTTGGCTTAACACAAGGGTATCATCAAATTTGCATGAGGGAGGGGGATAAATGGAAAATTGCCTTTAAAACTAAGTTTGGTTTGTATGAGTGATTAGTCATGCCTTTCGGCCTCTCCAATGCTCCTAGTACTTCTATGCGACTTATGAACCATGTCTTGCACAAGTTCATAGGTCACTTTGTGGTTGTGTATTTTGATGATAGACTAATTTATAGCTCTGATAAAGAGACACATGCTATGCATATTAAAATGGTGCTACTTGCTTTACGTGAACATAAAATGTATGCTAATTTAAAAAAATGTACTTTCTGTGTGGAACAAGTTGTATTTCTGGGTTTTGTTGTGTCTAAAAGTGGAGTCAAGGTAGATGACTCCAAAGTGCAGGCAATCTGTGATTAGCCGACACCTAAATCAGCATCCGAGGTAAGATATTTCCATGACTTAGCCAGTTTTTATCGATGCTTTGTGAGGGACTTTTCAACAAAAGCAGCTCCCTTAAACGATTTGGTCAAGAAAAATGTACCATTTGTCTGGGGCGCTGACCAAGAAGAGGCCTTTGCACAACTAAAGATTGACCCGACACACGCACATGTCCTCTCTTTACCTGACTTTGATAAAATGTTTGAGCTTGAATGTGATGCTTCAGGTATAGGGATTAGAAAGGTACTAATGCAGGAAGGTAGGCCCACTGCCTACTTTAGTGAGAAGCTGAAAGGAGCTGCCTTGAACTACCTGACTTATGATAAAAAGCTCTACACTATGATCTGTGCATTAGAGACTTGGCAGCACTATCTCATTGCCAAGGAGTTTATATCCATATGTATCATGAGTCCCTGAAATATCTCAAGGGACAAGGTAAGCTGAACAAAAGACATGCCAAGTGGAAAAACTTCCTCGAATCCTTCCCTTCTGTGTTGAAATACAAAAAGCGTAAGGACAACGTGGTTGCCGATGTATTGTCACGCAGTTATGAATCATTGGTTTTGCTAGATCATACTGCACTAGGATTTGCTTACCTAAAAGATTTGTATGCTTCTGATCTTGATTTCGCTGATATCTATAAAGCATAATCTTCCGGGGCACATAATAAATTCTTTACGAAAGATGGGTATCTGTTTAAGGAACATAAATTGTGCATCCCTCAAAGTTCTTGTAGGGAACTACTAGCTAGAGAGGCGCATAGTGGAGGAGTGATGAGACATTTCAGAGTCATGGAAACTTTGGATATTTTATATGAACATTTCTTTTGGCCTAGAATACGACAATCTGTGGAGTCTATTTGTAGCCGATGCATTGAATGCAAAAAGGCTAAATCTATGACAAAACCTCACGGCTTGTGTATCCTCTCCTTGTACCTTTTGGCCTGTGGACTGATATCTCAATGGATTTTATTGTTGCTTTGCCACATACTCAAAGAGGTAATGATTCTATCTTCGTTGTTGTTAATCGTTTTTCTAAAATGGCGTACTTTCTACCTTGCAGGACGACTGACGATGCCAAGCATGTCACCGACCTCTTCTTCAATGGAGTGATCCCCTTCACGGCATCCCTCGCACCATAGTCTTAGATCACGACGTTAGATTTTTAAATTACTTTTGGAAGACCCTTTGGAGTCATCTGGGGACACGACTGTTGTTTTCCACAACGTCACACCCCTAAATGGATGGTCAAACAGAAGTCACGAATCAAACCGTGGGAATTCTTATCCGAGCCTTGATCAAGAAAAATCTAAAAAGCTGGGAAGACATGATTCCTGTCACGGAGTTCGCCTACAACCGAACTCGGCATTCGATAACCGGATGCTCCCTTTTTGAGGTAGCATACTGTTTCAACCCCTTAACACCTCTTCATTTAGTTTATTTGCCTTTTGCAGAACAAGCTAATCTAAACCCTGCAAAGCGCGCTAAGGTTGTTAAGAAGTTGCATGAGAATGTCTGAGAGAATATTGAAAGGAAATATAAGCATAACGCTCGCCAAGTCAATCAACACCGAGTAAAGCTGACAGTGAATGGGTCTGGGTTCATATGAGAAAGGAACGATTTCTGCAAGCTCACAAAACAAAGCTAAACCCGCACGAGATGTGACTGTTCCAAGTGATCTTCCAAGTCAGTGAGAACACCTATAAGATCGACCTTCCAGGTGAGTATGGCGTCAGTACGACTTTCAACGTTTCTAACTTGTCTCGTTTAGAATTTGACAGCGCTATGGATTCGAGGAAGAATCCTTCCCAACTGGGAGGGATTGATGAGGACATCCTAAGCGAACCTGTAAAGACAAGCTATCAGGATCAATCCGAGAGCAGGGAGCCACGAGTTCTCCATCGTGGCCTAATGTTTCTAAAGGACCCAAGTCCTTAACAAAGAGATCCTCTGATTGACATTGTGGGCCCTATGATGAGAAAGCTGTAGATAAAGCCCTTCAGAACATTATCATCTCTAGCTTAGTTCAAGCCCACAAAATAGAAGAAGGCCTTATGTTGGATCCTCCAGTTAAGAAGGGCAAGGTGGTCAACGTCTTCTCAATCCATGAAGAGACGCAGCCCCTAGTCCTGCGACAAGAATGGCGACTTGTTTTGTAGAGTCTGCTAACTCTGCGAGACCCTACTACCATCCACAACTCATGCTCCATTTTACTTTGGGCAAATCCATACAGCATCTAAGCTACACAAGTTGGCCCAGCAGAAATCAGAAGCTGACTGCAAAGAAGCCTGCAGCGCAAGCCCACACCGCGGCCCATCACAGCCCGCCTCCTCAAGGATCAACGTGAGCAAACCCTCAGGCTTCTTGCGTTTCGCAAGTTGCCTGTTTCTAGAATCCGAGAAGGATTTAGAAAGTGCATGTTTTCTATTCCTTTTTTAATAATTAATATAATTAAGTGAAGTTACCATAATCTAGTTACAAATTGACTTAATTATTAGTTTCCTTCTTAAATTAGGAAGTAGATTTTCTTTCCAACTTGAATTTGAATTTTATCTTCAAGATACCAAATTCAAGCTTTCCTTTTCCTATTTTATTTCTGGGATAATTTTGGATTTCCTCTTTAAAGGGGATAACCGAAATTCTTCCCTGCCTTATTCGAGTTCCTTTCGAATTTGGTTTGTAATCAGTTTCCTACTCTCGTTGGTTTGCACTTTTGATTTGTTTCCTTTTTCTTGTAATTTTCAACAACTCCTATCCCTATAAATATGAGGTATTCGAAAACACGTAACTCAGAATTCATAGTATAATTGTGAGGTTTATCCTTTACTTTGGGTTCTCAACTTTATTATTTTGAGCTTGTGTGTTTATTATGTATTGATAACTCTGCAAGTTCCTGAACTTAGAAGAGTCTAGGTTACTCGCTCCACCTAGATTTATGTTTGTTCACCTCTTAATTCTTCTATCTAATTAGGAATAAAAGAGCTAGTCTCACCTAGGCTAAGTAGGGAATTTCGAGTATCAAAGAGAGTAAGTCTGTGACCTTTCAAGTTCGATCCTTCCTTGGCAATCGACTTCCTCAACGTGGGGTGTTTCAAGACAGCTCACATCAATAGGGTAAACTTTCAATCCTATGACCCAGATTATTAATAACATTAAAACTCAATAATTTAATCACAAGCTAAAGGTAAGCTAAAACTTTTATTAATTTGACTAAGCATAGCCAAGGATTCTAAATACATTAGTAATTATAAAAGGTTCTAATAAAAACTAAAAGTCTATTTCCATTACTGTCTATATTTCTTTAAGGTGGTTAATATTGGGATGAGATGGTCCAGCATTTCCACTGGCTAATATCTTCGGGCAGTGTCATACTCGATTGTTTGAACTACCACACTTAAAACACTTGTTGGCTTTACGGTGACACACTCTTTCCTCATGTCCAGTCCGGTTGCAAAAGTTGCATATAGCGAATGGCTTAATCGGGTAAGGATAATGAATATGTCCTGCTCCCTTAGGGCCTTGTCCTAGTATAAATCTCCAAACTGAATCATTCAGGAATACCGGGTCTGTATCTCTTTGTGGTCCAGGTCTCTCATTCAGACTAGCCCCGTGATGCATCTGCCCTTCTAGGGTTGCCCTTTTTACTTCCTCGACTCTTTGGGCATTTTCTACTGCCTCAACGAATGGTCCCTGTCAAGAGCAAGCCAATGCCTCTTGCAGTTCCATCTTAAGTCCCTGGATAAACCTCTTATTTCTTTGGTCATCCATGGCAACTAAGGCTGGTACATATTTGGATAATTGGGTAAACTTAGCATTATACTCAGACACAGTCATCATTCCTTGTTCTATATCTATAAAGGCATCCTCCCTTTTTTCTTGGACTATTATAGGAATATATTTTGCCCAAAACTCCGTTGCAAAATTTTCCCAGGGCTTGGGAGTTTGGGTGGCATCCCATTTTGTTTGAACTAAGGTCCACCAATCCCTGGCGTTCTCATCAAGTTGGAAAACAGCAAAATTCACCTTCCGTTCCTCGTAATAATCCAAAGCACGAAATATGGTTTTCATAATTTCTAACCAATTCTCTGCTGCCTCATCTCTCATCCTTCCTTTAAACTTTAGGGGATGAAACTTCTAAAACCTTTCTAATGCCACATCTTCAGTCTCAATCATATGGTAGGGTTCTTGCCGATGCCCTTCCTATTAGGTTATCGTATTTGTCACTTGTTGCAGCATTGCAGTTACTTTACCCGCAAAGTGCTGCAATCCGAGGTCTCCCTGGTTCTGTTTAGTCTACTCTTGCTCTACTCGTTCTTGTTCTATATTATCAAGTTCGGCATGTCCTTGGCTGATGTTAGGGTTCTCTCATGGGTTATCCATTGCATGTTCCTGTAATATGATAATAATAGAAGGTTAACTAACTATGTCTTTATTAGTTTCCTACCCAAACATACAATTATCTCAGGTGGTTTTTGTTAGAATACAGGGGAAACTTTGTTGAAATTTTTCTAAAATTCGATATAACAGTTTTTAAAAGGAAATTTCTAATTCCTTGTTTTTTCCAAAATGAAATCACTTTATGCTTTGAGTTTGTCTCTTTAAAAGGACTAAGGAAGGAAGTATAACAGTTTTTAAAATGTAAACTTATCTCATGCTTAGAACTTAAAGCCTAACAGATTACATATAGCATGCATATTCAGGCATTTTAATAAAACACGAAATTTCAGAATGTTCACCTAACCCTTTTCTTATTACCCAAATCCTAAGGCTTATTTACTCTTCCTATACGTTCTAAATATTTAATGTTCTTTATCCCAGGTTTATGCTCTGATACCACTCCTTGTGACAACCTAGATTCATCACCCCGAATACAAGGGATTGGCTTCACCGAATGCCTGTCTGGTTAGCACCAGGCTCATAACTGGCAGAACATTATAATAATATTTTTTGTTTATTAGAATAAAGTAAAACTTACATAGCCCTATAGTACATGAGTTATCAGAGTATGAGCCCATTTAAACAATCCCGCCTTTTAGCCGTATCCAAAAATTTCCAAACTCCGGATGATCCTAGTGAGCATAATCATCTTCGTACCAAAGATCTGTAATAAAATTTTGAAAACAGGAAACAGGAAAATGGAATGAGCATTTGCCCAATGAGAGTTCACTGTTTTCGCAAACATTTACCGAGTTGCAAAAATTACCATGCATATAATTCAAGCAAATCCTATCGTATAGCATTCATGACCCATGCGAGATTCATAGAATATATTATGAGAATGAAGGGCAGTCGTTTAAAGGTCTATATGAATAATAAACGAATTAGCCAGTTCATCTCGAGAATAAGGGGCGATCGCCAACGTGTACATGTACACTAAACGATGCCCAACTCATCTCAGCATAAATAATGAGGATGAGGGGTGTTCGCCAACGTGTACATATACAATGAATGAAAGGCCAGCTCACCTCGGCATAATCATAAACATAATCATATTGGAACCATATTTGTCCATACCGCAATTCTTGAGTTAGAAAATGATAATCTCGAGATTATAAACGCGAACGATTCAAACGACCAGGCCCAACACCGGCTCGTGGAATCAACCGCATATTATATAATGGATCTAGACTCAACTCATGAACATTTAACAGTTCCAGTGTACAAAGAAAGCACAACTGAATCCTCACACATTTATTATTATTTTTCATTTATTTTCTAATTTTCTTATTTTCTAATTCCTATTTCCGAAAATTCCATAAATTCCTAAGTCATAATATTCCTAAACACATCATATCTCATTCAATTAAGAATCAAAAGTTATCAAATTAATTCACACAGATAAATATTTAAAATTGAAATACAAAATTATTTTTGAAATAAAATATTCGAGGAATTTTAAAAATCTTTCTAAAGAAATAATTTTAAACTAAAATTATTTTCAAAGAAATCCCTGTTAATAATCATAAAATATTTATAAATACCTCAACATATTTATAGGTGAATTTAAGTACTAAAATTTTATAGGGTCACACACATACACACACACACAGATATATATATATATATAGGTTTGTTTTGTAAAAGGTATTGGTTAATATGTGAGAGAATAAAAGATTGGGGTATGTTTTGTAAAAGGTATTGGGTGAATATGTAAAAGAATAAAATATTGGGGTCATTTTGCAGAATATATTGGGTGAATATGTAAGATAATAAAAAGTTAGTGTCTGTTTTACAAAATACTATAATAAAGTGTCAAAATTTGCAACTCTTTTAAAATATTATAGAAAAGCAGTGTAATTCAGACAATTTTGTCCCTCAAATTATTGGGCCGTTAGACACTTAATGGTGCACTCTAACGGAGTGATATGTGTGGCCAAAAATGAAATTTGTGTGATGAAAAAAAAGCATTTTTAAAAAAAAAGTGTCATTTTTTTGCAAAAGTCCATAGTTAAATGAGGATCTATACATTTCACCCTTTCAAATATTAATCATAATAATTTGGGTGAAATGCATGTATCATCACTTAACTATTGACTTTTGCAAAAAAATGCCACTTTTCTAAAAAATGCTCTTTTTTCGACACTCAACTCCATTTTCGCTCAAAATGTACTACTCCGTCAGTCAATTCAGTTAAGTGGCTAACAGTCAAAAACTTTGAGGGTTAAAATCGTCAATCCTCCTCTCTCTTCTTCTTCTTCTTCTCATCTTTTGAGGGGTAAACTCCATTTTCACTCATATCCATTTGGAGGGATACATTGTTCTGCATCATATTTCTGGGCCCTTGGTTGTGTGCTCTTTGAATGCTATGCAGGGAGACCACCATTTGTGGGAAAAGAACTTACACAGGTGATTAAATCAATTCTTTTTGATCCAACTCCAGCAGTTCCTGGTTCTCCATGCCCCCCTTTTGTCAATCTCATCACTAATTCTCTTTTGATAAAAGATCCAGCTGAAAGGATCCAACGGCCGAAGCTGTGTAAAACTTCTCGACGCTCTTCTTCGTCCTCATCTTCTTCTTCAGCCGGAGCTTTCTATGTAACTGTGGATTTCTTCTCTTTTGTCGGCTTCTTCTCTGCCTTGGGTGTCATTTGGGATTTCAGAAAAGTTTCAAGAAAAGGGGATTTGGATTTCAATTCAATAGGGATTGAATTCGATTGTGAATTGGGATTTTTTCAGGCTGTGATTGGCATTTTGTCATTTGAAATTGCAAGCTTGATGTCCAAATTGGAAAATCTGTGGCATTGCCTGGAGGACTCGGAGATTCTGAGATTGAGGGAAGGATTTGTGGGTTGATTAGAGAATACGTTGAATAGTTTCACCGAAACTGGTCATCAAATTTATAAATTTGCTCCTGTTATTTTATTTTTCTTACATAGGGGCCCATCTTATTTTTTAACTGAGACAAAATAATTTAAATTATTTTTTAAAAATTAAATATGAAAAATGAAATATTAAACTACTTTAAGTTACAAATATTATAATTCTACAAATATTCATATCAAAACTTAAAATTTATTATGGACAAATATGTAATAATAATGAAAATTTTATGTAACTATGCAAAAATAATGAAAGATTAGGGGTTTGTTTTGTAAATATAATAAAATTATAGAAAGGTTAGACAAAGAAAAGGTAAATGGACTGGTTTACCCTTGCAAAAAAAAACCTCCGTTAGTACTTTAACAGAGCTGACTAACAGAGTGGTATATTTTGCTCGAAATGAAAGTTAAGTGTTGAAAAAAGAGCATTTTTTAGAAAAGTGTCATATTTTGCAAATGTCAATAGTTAAGTGATGATCCATACATTTTACCTTAATAATTTTACCTATATTTATTCCAAACAAGCACATTTAACCTTTAGGATTAAATTTTAATGATTATTAGTAGTTTATAACTTTATTTGTAAGCATATGTCATTTATAATTTTTTTTAAAAGTTAATTATACAATTCTAAACTATTTTCCAATTCTACAATTGATTCTAGGTCTAAAACAAGTCTAGCTAAAAATCCGAGTTTAACAACCTTGGGCTACATAATCGGTTTGAGTTATCATGTTCTCATTTATTTGTATTTGCTTCCGTACGAAGTGCAGTACTTCCTCTGTTCTAATTATGGGAAATGTTTTTGGACCAACTCGGTCCAGTACCGAAACTATTGGTGTGGGCCCTATATATAAAGCTTCCTTTGTAATACCCCAAGTTCACGTCTTAGGTTTTAAGAGATAACTCTAGTGTTACTTAATTTCTTACTCACGACTATCATTGCTAAAAATAGAAACTAAATCAAAGGTTGGCCAATTCATTGAGTTTTTTTTTCCCTTTTAAAAGCTATAGATATACAAGTCCCAAGTCATTTGAGTTATAAAACTCAAACTCCCAAATCTAAACAAGCCTTACTACCTTTATAAATTCACTAAACATTGTTCAAAAATCTAATACAAACATCCTTATCTAATAATTATAAGCATTCTCAAAGATACATTTTCATAATATCATTACAAGCCCAAAAGCAGAGTCATAAAGCTCAATTGTGAAGTTACACCAAAAGTTTACATCCAAAGCAATTCAACAATGACATTTCAACATGCTTCCCACACCTTTCGATCGATCGCTCATAAGGGGTACCTGTAATAATTAAATTTGACTAAGTGAGCCCTTGCTCAGTGAGGTTCCATTATTTTCGCAAACTTACCAAGTAAATAATTAGCCAGTACATGCATTAAAATCCTATAAATATCAAGAACATGTAACATGTAAATCTAGCAACACCTAGCACATATATCACTGCCAATTGATTTAAACACAAACTAAATGATAAATAAAAGATACGGTGAGTCTAAAGAATAAACCAATTGACTCTATGTGAGAATGGAAGGTTTATTTGAAAGACTCTATTTCAATCTACATGATCTACAAAAATTCCCTAATCGACTAAGGTTCGTCAACAATGCTCGTAATATCTTATATTTTGTGAGATCTCACTAAACAGGGTTTACCAATGCGTGGTTGCCAAATTTTCCCTATGTAGTTGTCTCACCTCTCGGTCAGGCCTATGCCTTTCCCCATAGGTTTCGACACAACTTACAATCAGGTTCAATACTGGAGAAGCATGCACAATCATAATGATTTTGTAATCAAATCAACTCATGCATTGGTCCGGTGCGATAAAGTACACAACCGGCCTTATCAGATAAAATTTAGTATCAAACAACAAGTCCTATAAAGTACACAATTGGTCTTATAAAATGAATTAATACTCAATAACCATTTACCATCACAATCATATCGCATCCATACTATAGCAAGCAAATTCAATCACAAATTATATCACAACGCCTGTCAACAATGCAACACTTAGCATATGGAGCATAGCCGAGAATTTAATTTCATGTAATCGCAATCATCAATATATATATATATATATATTCATGAGAAAGCATTATAAGAAAGCAATAAACTGGTTCATAATTTAGGTTGCGATTAAAATGGTTCTTAGTCAGTGAGATTACTCACCTGGTTGTTCAGACTCGGTTACTTGATAATCTACGAATTAAAAATAACTCTATCAGTACCACTTACTCTTTCATTTCATAATGTTATAGCTGTTATGTATCGCCTTGGACCTAAATTAAATTTAAATCGAATTACTAGTGAGTAGTGTCTACAATTTTTTGTGATTTTTAAACTATAGACTCTACCTCTCTCAAATGTGTCTATTGAGTTTTCACATATGTTATCCATTAGGCAATTAATAAGAAACGGCTTTTGTAATTGTTCTCCTAATTACTCATACTTAATTTAGTTAAGTTATGACTCATTTCCATTCAACTAAATATAATCTACTTGCTTTCAGCTATATTTTAAACCATATAATATATTGCCCCTCACATAGATCTTAATAATAAAATACCACTTGTGTTTAATTTATATCATTATAGGATCAATCTATTTCTCGTATAGCCTCTTAAGGTATTCCTATCTCTATAATCCTAAGATTGACTTTCAGGAAACAAATCCATAGAACATAGAGTTATATTTATTTTTAGAACAAGAATTTTCCTTTACTTTTGGAATTAACACAGCCCAATTCCAAGCTCACCTTCAAGTCAGCACTGAACACATATTCAACCCCACATATATTTAAAACAAAGGCAAGACACCCTTCACTTTTTAAACCAGCAATAAACATAATTCAGGCTCATATTTTGGGTCAAATCAGAACACGCATTCAGCTCTAATAATATTTAAAACAAGGGAGACCCTTTGCTTTTGAAATCAGCACCTAACATATCACAGGCTCATGCATAAACCCATAACAAAACAAAATTTTTAGCTCTCATCTATATTTAATGAAATCCCAATTATCACTAGCAACTTAAGATGAACCTAAGAGGGGAGGGGATGAATTAGGTTCTTTGACCTTTTAAAACTTTCTTCTACAAAGAAGAGCAACTTTGAAAAATCATTTTCAAAGACAAGTTTTAAAATCAATTTAAAACTAGATTTCTAAGTAAGGTGTGTGATTAGTGATTTGCAAAATATGAAAGCAAATAAATAACCAAAACAAGAACACACCAAATTTATAGTGGTTCATATTTCCTTTGAATCCTACTCCACTCCCCAAGTTCTACAACTTGAGATTTCTAATCAACTAGGAAACACTTAAATGAGTGTTTCAATCCCTTACAATTGCTCAGGATTAATCTCTTAATCTCAAGACTTTTCCATTGCCTAATCTAACTCTAGACTAGAACTCCCTTGTTTAATCTAGCTCTAGATTAAGACTCATTTGCCTAAAGCTAGCAATTGGATCTTTTGCCCTATCCTTCCTCAAGAATTTCAGATCTTACTCAAGACTCCGCTTGCCTATACCAAAGGACTTTTTCTTGATCAATCTCTTGATCAAGACTTTGACAAATGCCTAACTTAGCTCTAAGCTAGGACTTTTACCTTTTGCCTAATACAAACTCTTGAATAGGACTTTAACCCTAATTGCCCAACTTACCTCAAATTGGGACTTGTACAGTTGCCAAAACTCAACCTCTAGAGTTGGGTCTCTCCTTCTCTTCTTGCTCCCCATTCTGTCTTACCTAACTCTTACTCAAAAGCTTAGGACTTTATCTAATATAAGTTGCCTATACTCTAACTCTTGAGTTAGGACTTTCTAGATGTGTTTGAAAAGATGAAGGGCATGTTCTTTAAGTTTTAGTTTTGGTCTCAGTTTTGGTCTCAACAGTAAATTTAATATATTATAATCAGTTTTCATCATTTTCAATACAGCTATTTACTATTCAGGTATACCTTTTTACATTTCTAATATATTTTTTACATTATAAAACTATTGTTTCCAAACCAAAACTCAACCCAACCAAAAAGAACAGGCCCAAAAGCTCCACAATGGAGTTTACCATGACCTAACACACCAATGTGATGAGGGCATCCCAAGTCCATCGACAAGTCCACAGACAAGTGAGTCCAAAAAAGCTGAGGAGGTTCGGGTTCTACACCGAGGCCCAACAATGCTTAAGGATCCAAGTCCATATCAAAGGGATCCACTTGTAGATATCATTGGGCCAATGACAAGAAGCAGAGCAAAGAAGGTTCAAGAGACTCTCAGCAACCTTGTACAAGCTTGCTGACAGGATGCTCAATTGATAGTAGAAGCCAATGCCTTTGAGAACAAAGCCGGAAAGGTTCAAATTACAACTCTCCTTACAATTCTTGAAGAAGAGGCACAATTCCCCATTCCACAATGAAGAGAAGGCTGTTTCTTAAAGTTCTTGAAGACGCCGGAAGGTTCTTGGACTTTAAAGAGACATTTCTTGAAGTTCTTGATTTTCTTGAAAATCTTGAATTTCATATTTTGCAGAATCTTGAAGAATCTTGAAAATCTTGATTCCGAAATGATTCCGGGAGATTCCAGAAGATTCTGGAAGCTCCCTACACCATTCCATCATGCGCCATCAACAATTGGGCCGACCCAATCCATGGAGTCCATTCCACATCATCAAGTCAGCCAGCCCATCAAGAAGCCCACACGTAAGGCCTAGTCCATTAGGGTTTGCGAAAGTAAGGTTTAGGGTTTGGGGGAAAATAAGGGTTTGTGCATGTTCCCTATTTTGCCCTTAGTTTATTAGTTTCCAAAAAGGATCCCTTCTTGATCTCCCTTTTTGGATAGGATTTATATTTATTTCCTACCTATTTTAAGTGTGAATTTCGTCCATAACCATATCCATATGGCAGACAAATTCAGCAACTTCCAAAACCTAGTTCCTTTAGGTTTTGGGTTTGTAAGAAATCAATCTCTTGATTGGTTTCCAATTTTAATTGTTTTCCTAGTCTAAATAGGGTAGAATTTCGTCCACCTAATCATATAAAGGTGACTTAATTCGTTCACCATTGTCCTTGTTCATTTAGGACTTGGTTTGTAAGGAAAATCCAATTTTGATTGGTTTTCACTTTCGCTGCTTTCAGTTATTCTTTTCCTATTGTAATTTGGATACCCCTATATCTATAAATAGGGCCATTCACAAAATTAATAAACAAGTATTCAGATCTTAAAACTATTAGTTTGAGTACTCTCTCTTTATTGCTTTATGTATTTTGCATGCTGGTAATTTATATATTGCATGAAACTTAGCTGAATTAGGTTATTTGCTCTACCTAATTAAATTCGCATGTTTCACCTCTTTTCTTACTTGGTTTGAATCCCTTGAGTAAATTAGCTTAGGTTGGTTTATTTTTGTTAACTGGATTTTCGGGTAAGTTAAGAGTTTATACGAGCTACGCCACTTAATCAGACTTTCCTTGGCAATTCATCTGCATGTGTACCTTGGTCCACATCACAATGGGCATGAAAGCTCTTTCTTGAAAAATGAGCACAAAGGCCTCTTAGCTCTAATCCTACATCTATTAGATAATCTAACAAGTAGATGAATGAAATTTAGACCTGGAAATGATCTTTGAGTGTTGGAGGCTTAGTGGGGGATGCTTGGTCTTCAATTCCCACTTTTATGGTATTTATAGAAGTGAAGGAATCACTCTAAATGGTTAAGTAACGGCTATATTTTTTTGCCCGTTGGGAAGCTTCGAATGCGAGGTTCGACGTGGATGGTCGGGTCCGAACCTTTGTTCTTTTTGAACTTTTGACTCCAACGGCTAGCTCATCTTTTGCTTTTCTTTTCTCTTCAACAGCTTCAAAGTCGAGAGGGTGTCGAGGTCGGTTTCGAGGCTTCAATTAATTTCAACCTGAGAGCTTGACTGCTGTAGGCTGCTTGTCAACGTGTTCGAGCTCGGCACTTTCTGGGCAGCTTCGAACTCGAGAGGCTATCGAGACTTGAGCTCGAAGGTTTCTGGGTTTAGTTTCGACTTTGAGGGGTTATCGAGACCTAACTTCAAGACTGGCTTTGAAAGCTTTGACTTCGAGAGGCTGTCGAGACCTGACTTCGACACTGGCTTTGAACTTTGCTTTGCTGCACTTTTTCTACATCTTTTCTACAAATAACTTCAAGTGCAAAGCATTAACTAAAATCATATATTTGTTATCTTATCATCAAAACTAGAATTAGGAAGACTTTTACTTTTAAAATCAACCGCAAAATAAAGGTATAGTTCATTGTTCAACAAAAATAGAGCACATCTCTAACTCCAAATCATTCTTTGAAACAAGAAAGGCTTTTAACCTTTACAATCATATGTGAAACACTGTTCAAGTTCATGTTTAAACCAAAAGAAAATACTAATTCAGCTCTTAGTTATATTTTAAATCAAGAAAGACTTTTAATGTCTAAAATCAGACTAAAAATATAGCTCAAGCTGATGTTAAGCTAAAACAAAACACATATTTAACTTCTAATTACATGTTAAAATAGGGAAGACGCTTAGCTTTTAAAGTTTGGTTTAAAACTCAGTTGAAGTTAATGTTTAAGCTAAAACAAAATATAAATTTAACTCCTAACAATACTTTAAAACAAGAAAGGCTTTTAACCTTTACAATCAGATGCGAAACATAGCTCGGGCTCATATTTAAATCGAAATAGAAAGCACATTTAGCTCCTACTTACATTTTAAAATAAGCAAGACTTTTAGCTTTTAATACAGATCCAAAACATAGTTTAAAATTATGTTTAAACTAAAATAGAATAGGCATTCAATTGCTAACTATATTTTAAAACAAGAAAGTCTTTCAATTTCAGAATCAGTCGCAGAACATAGTTCAAGTTCGAGTAAAAGCTAAAACGTGATAGCACTTTCGGCTTCAATCAACTTTACACAAGCTCAGCTACTACAATTATATTTTCAGTACATTATCTGATGTGGACCGAAGTACACATGCGGATAAGTTGCCAAGGAAAGTCTGATTAAGCGGCGTAGCTCGTATTGGTCTTACTCTTTACTCGAAAACCATAAACAAGTAAATTAACCTAAGCTAATCTAACATGCAATTATTGAACCAAGTAAAGAGAAGATTATGCATGTGATATATATCATTTTCACAATTGCATAATTTTAATGTAACCAGCAGAAATTACATGTTTACATGATGTAAATACCAATTAGTGATTACAGAGACAATTTCAGAGAAAGACATCATGCAGTCGTGAGAACCAAAAGATGTATTCCAGGAGGCTATGAACATGTTTTAAGATTCACAATACTCAAGTTGTTGTAAAAATCCTTAACATGATGATAACCAATAGAAGGAGAATCAATGTAAAAGTAAAGGCGTACCTTGTACTGTGACTTACCTCAATTCCCAGGCGCATGAAGTCCCATGACTAGAACATGGAACTGTAATCAACATTGCTATGCGTCGTTGTGAAGCACCAATCCAAAATTGTGGAATCCCTACAAAAAAAAAACAAAATAGTATTGCTCGGAGGTATTCTGGCCAACGGATTAGTGAGCAAAAACTTTATAACCAAATTTTCAGCAAGTTGTATGAAGTATAAGAGTAAACTTCACACGAATATCAAGCCTCCATTCACATCTTTGAAATAAGCAAAGAGCTTACTTTGTAACCTGGATGGTGAAAGGACCATGCCGTCCGAAGTTGGTTGGCACGCCTTCCTGTAGTTGAGCGAAAATCTCAAAGAACTTCTCCATTTAGATTTTTGAGGCCAAGTAAGAATAAACAATAATGGAACCAAATCTCCCTATAGGGGTTAATTTGCACAATGTTGTAGCCTTATACGCCATTGAAGGGTCTCATAGCACGAAACCCTACGCAAATTATGCTGAGAGGTGCGCAATAGCTGCCAGTAATTGTTCATTCTCGATGGGAACAGAACTCCCACCTCATATTGGTTGAAGCAAAATTTTGTCTACTAAGAAAAAGGAAAAATGAGTAGTAACCTTACCCCCTTATCCCCCAAGTGTATCCCACCTAACAGCTACACACAAACAGTGTTTCACTCTAGGGTAGCGCTCTTCTGTAGTATGTTCACTCAAGCCTTTTACCACTCCATCTCCAAGTATTGACAAAGGTATAAAGCAAACAGTAATTCACACAAAGCAATGATACTTAAGGAAAAAGAAAAATTTTCTAAAAATAAATACGTGGTTCTATTTTGAAGTTGAAAATCTTTTTACAATGATATTTTGTAATATAGTTCAGATAAGAGGTACACAACAAGAAAATTTTGGGGTGAAGCCCTCAAATTTTAGAAATAATGGCATGTGCACGATGACAAAATCCAAACTATAATTCAAGAGTAAACGTTCAGGTAGCTTGAAAAGATACAACTAGCAGTTGAAAGCAGGACAATTCAAGAATTGAATAGAATTAAGAAAAATTAGCAGAGTTGAATAACTTCAGGAAAGTACTAAACTACCCAAAGAAGAGATCACCTACCCAATAAGCAATCAAAGAAACCAATCCCAGCTAATTACCAATTCCCCCAATAGGCAGATATGTAACTTGCGAAAATATACCCAGTGGCGAAAAAATTCCTTAGAATTCCAGTGTAGTGTTGTAGGGAGTAGTGTCGAAAATTGAACACTATCAACTTTGCAAGTACACCCAAAAAGAAGAAGATTTCCAATGAAGAAAAGAGTCCTCTTTGGTTTTACAGTGTAATGATATGGGGAGTAGTGTCGGCAATCGAACACTATCAACTTTGCAAGTACACTTTAAGCCGTGGAGAAAACGATTGTTACTCAAATTTGCCACAATAAAGCATCCGATTTCAAGAAAAACCCTAGGGTCAGCAAAATTCAAGTTTGACTCACTAACCAATTTCCAGGAAAAATTTCAGCCGCACAAGGACACTAAATCAAGAATTCAATATATTTTCAAGAATTCAAAAGAAAGTATCCAAAACTAGTGCATGCAATTCACAAAGTGCAAATAAGGTGAGCTACTACATCAGCAGCAAAACTCACCAACTTTAAACAATAATTGCACAAGAGGAGTAGAAAATAGTTGCAAAAACCCAGTAATTAGTCACAAAAACAGTAGCACTAAAGTGTCTCTCAAACCCTAGTGTGGCAAAGCAAAAGGCGACTAATATTTTCAACCAAAATCCGAAACCCTAGCAACCAAAAACCCGAACCTTTAAGCAATCTTCAAAGTCTAGAGTTTAATTTCGGTTTCCAATAAAGAATTTCAGATTTAATTTTAAGAAAAACAGCCCCAAAACAGTACACTTTTTTCACAAAAAGAATATCAATTTTAAAATCCTAAATTGCGTTTTTCAGTACTTTAAATTTTGGTTCAGTTTTCTAATGAATTTTGATTTTAAAATAGGCAAAAACAGCACCAAACAATCAAAATTCTATGCTTGAAAGAAAATTTTCCCCCCCAAGAAGATGCGTTCTAATTCCAAGAATTTTAAGAGAAAGCAAGACTAACAAGGATTAAAAAACACTTGAGATGATTCGGTTGTGTTACTCCAACCTTCTCCATCCACGAAACTAGCCATGGCTCTGATACCAATTGATGCGGAATGAAGTACACATGCGGATAAGTTGCCAAGGAAAATCTGATTAAGCGGCATAGCTCGTATGGGTCTTACTCTTTACCCGAAAACCATAAACAAGTAAATTAACCTAAGTTAATCTAACATGTAATTATCGAACCAAGTAAAGAATGAGATTGAAACATGCAAATTAATTAGGTAGAGCAAATAACCTAATTAGCTAGGAAAACAATTAGAATTGGAAACCAATCAAGAGATTGATTTCCTACAAACCTGAAACCTAAAGAAACTAGGTTTTGATAGTTGCTGAATTCGTCTACCACTTGGATTGGCACATGAACTAAATTCACACTTAAAATAGGTAGGAATAAATATAAATCCTATTAAAAAAGGAAGATCAAGAAGGGGTCCCTTTTTGAAAACTACCAAGTTAATCTAGTTGTAATAAACTTGTAGACCTAACTGACTTGTAACAAATTTAGAGTAGGAATAGGAAACATGCATAAATCCTTATCCCTTACTCAAACCCTAACCCTAGGCGTGTGGATTCTTCCTTGATGGGCTTGGGTTGGCCAAACTTAATGTGGAGTGGACTTCAATGGTGGTTTGGCCCAATTGAATGGTGCATGGTGGAATTGTTGTTGAGAGGTTCCGAAACCTTCTGGAATCTCCCGGAATAATTTTGGAATCAAGAATTTCAAGATTCTTTAAGATTTTGCAAAATATGAAATTCAAGATTTTCAAGAAAATCAAGAACTTCAAGAAACGTCTCTTTAAAGTCAAAGAACCTTCTGGCGTCTTCAAGAACTTTAAGAAACAACCCTTTTTTTATTGTAGAGAGTTTGGAGATGCATTTTCTTTCAAGGATGGCATGACTCTTCGACTCCTCCTGGCATTTTTCTCAAGGGCGTTGCCTTCAGGTTGGCTTTGTGCATTCTGACTCGTAACTTATGTTGTTTTAGCCATGGATGTCCGTATCATTATCACACATAAAATTTGAGTTCCAGAAACATGATAATATGGTCACATAAATGACTGATGGAAACGATACTTTTATCTCATTTTCTCTGTAATTAGACATTGCTGCTAGACCTTCTACTTCAATAAGGGATTTTATTAGAGGTTGCAAAGCCTCTAAGTTTGATTTTGAGATTTTAAGAGCATTTTACTGTCTAAAGTTTTTTTATATTATTCTTATTCTAGTCCTAAGTTAATACTATCAACACACTTATGGTTTTTATACAGCTCAGGAATTTTCATGCATACATACATAGAAATTACATACTAAAAGGGAAAGGTAGTATGATACAAACAATTTTAAACAAGTATAACCCACCTTGAATGTAGAATCATATTCGTACATAAACACTAGCCAATATCCATTACCTCCCCCATTTTAAGAATTCTCAGAACTCAAACTACTTTTTGCATATATACAATTTTAATCTGAATTACTGCACACCATACCTACATAACCATTTTGTGTAACTACAATCAATATACCTTTCACTTAAATTTTAATCAATGATGATGCATGATAAAAATCAGTCCAGAGTACAACACAAACATTTATTAACAATGTCTTATATAAGTATGCATTTTAATCTATTCGTTTCTACCTCAACCACATAAAGCTCTTAATCAACCAAGGGGTCTATCAATTATATTTTCAAACACTAAGCATGCACTCCTTTTTGTATTTAAATTTTCTACAGATTTGAAAGATCTTACATGCATGCTCCAATCCTCAATATTATAATCACAAGAAATGAGATCTATCTTTTTTATGATGGTCTTTGTTTCTTTTTCTTGACTCTTCTAAAACTGGGTAGCTTTCTACAATCTTCTAGATTTGGTGTGTCTTTGAACTACTATAATAAGGATTTGGGGATGAAGTGGTGAGGATGTATGAGGAGATTTAAAAGGAAGAATTTTTCCTCTACAGATGAGTGTGAGTTTAGCTTGAGCGGAGAAATCGAGAATGGAAGCCATGGGAGAGCTTCTTAGTATCGATGGCGAAGGAGAGGAATGGTCGATCAATCAAGGAAGTCTCCCTTTTTCTTTCATATTTTCTTGTGGTAATTTTTGTTTTTCCCTGGAACTAGACACGTAACCTACATGCATAAAGTGATCTAAGTAGAGTCCTTAATATAATTATCCCACTAACCCCTATATTTTCTTGTTTAAGATTTTTATTCCATGGAATTTTTGTCATTCTTTTATCCTATTTTCAATCCAACTTAAAAGTCACTTTTCATTAGTTTTACATTTGAGAAGACGATAACACTTTAAAACTTGGAACTCTCAATCAATAATGTAATATATGTAAAATATGAGAAAGACTTCATTTATTAAACTTTTATATTATTGTTAATTTTCTCCTAATCTATTACAAAACACTCTTTTGACTAGCAATAGGGACATGTGATCTCACATTCTCCCCCACTTCAGGAAATTTCATCCTCGAAATTCATTCACTCCTTGAATAGATCTGGATATTTTGTCTTAATTTCATCTTCATTCTCCCAAGTGGCTTCTTCCATATCGTGATGCCTCCAAAGAACTAATACAAGAGGGATGTCCTTCGTCCTTAACTTTTTAGTCATTCTATCAAGAATTCAGAGGAACTTCTCTTCATAGGTCCAACAATCACTCAATTCAAAGTGGTTTGGATTATAAGATACTCAAACTCACCTATCTCAGAATCTATTTTAGCTTTTACGACTTAAACTGATACATTTGGAGTTTGGATGATTCTAAACTCTTAATGACATGAGTTTGGGTGTTTCCTAGAATGAGAATCTTTCGAGAGTGACAATAAATTGTATGTTCTTAATGTATATATTTTATACATATGAGAACTAACTGTTTATTGTTTTATTGTAAGAATGTCTACCGCTGAGAAAAAAGACTTAGCCTTCCGTTGCCCAATCCACTTCTGTGTCTGACAGGGCAGTATCCGTCACGTGTGGTCACCTTTCTCTCGTTTGCGCAGGCAGTATGGATGCCACTTGTGCAACTCCTACCCTAACCGAGTGGTTTATCACCTAGTTAGAGAGAGGAAATGGCCAGCCAAGGAGATCTGCCAATTGAGAGCACAGTTGGACCATGTCACTGAGGATAGAGATGCCTTGGCTACCTTGGATGAGGCTCTGACCTATGAGATTAACATTTGTGCTGGAGAGATCTATCATAGAAGGTTACAGATCTATGCCCTTCAGACATCCCTTATTGAGGAGACTGCTAGAGCACAATACTTCATGGATAAGACCATTAGGCAGTGTCGCTACAATCAAGAGTACCGTGTGGAAATGAGAGATGCTTGCTGGACATTAACCACGGTTGTATGATTGTGAGGGGATGACTACCTAAAGAATTGGCTGACGCATAATTAGATGGTTGCGGTGCAATTGTGGGTGAACAATCTGATTACCCACAACACCCAGCTTATTAATGACTTTGAAGCTGCCTTTGGTGTGATGACCCTTCAGAAGGATGGTGCTGATTTTGTGACAGGCCCGATTCCCCCTTTACCCCCCATGGATTAGATCCTTGATACTTTCTACGAAGTATATATGTAGTGAGACTCCGCCTTTTTTACTTGACTGGCCAATGAGGCACTTTTGTTGATGAATTTAGGTTGGATAGTTAGCATAAATTAGTGTTGTTAATAGGCTAACCGGAGGCCCCTTAATGTGCCTAAACTAGAATAGGTGACTATGACTTATTGAGTTGTACTTTCTTAAATCACCTTAATATGAATAAAAATTGCCAGTCTTTTGCTTAAATTATGTGAATCAATATGAAGTCATTATTGCTTACTAGTCCACAATATTTACTAGATAGAGAATGTTTGATAAATTGTATCCATTCCTCCCATTAAAATAATTAATCACTTAAGCAAAGGGTAACTAATAATATACATTGTTTTGTTTAACGTAAACACTTAACTTTTGTAGGCACGAGATGGAAGGAGAAGGAACCTCTCACAACAATGGAGCTTTTGAAGGCGGAAATGATCATTGGGATCACTTCGTGGGAAAGGTTTCCACGGTAATTGAACAGTTGACTCAAATAGCCGCATGTCAGGTAGAGCGACCAACCCAACAGGAACAACCTCGCAGGAGTGACATTGAAGATATGGCACTTAAAAGGTTTTAAAAATTCAGACCACCAAAGTTTGACGGAGGTCTGAATGATCAAGCGGCTGAAAGTTGGATAGCATCTATGGCTAATATCTTTAAAGCACTTAACTATTCTGAAGAGAGAAAAGTAAACCTCACTGTGTTTCAACTTGAATGTGCTGCTAGTGATTGGTGTAATCTAGTGCTGGCTAAATGGGAATTGGAACACACTTCTAAGACTTGGGAAACATTCACCAAAGAGGTTCGTTTAAAGTATATACCTCCGGTAATCAAAGAAAGACGAGATGCTGAGTTTATAAATCTTAAGCAAGAGACTATGACAATGTCAGAATATGAGGCAAAATTTTCTAAGCTTTCTAAATTTGATCTTGAGATGGTTACCACGGATGACCATAGGAAATGTCGTTTTATCCAAGGACTCAAAGCAGAAATGAGAGAGACTTTGTGATAAGGACATCCCGAGCAACCCTACAGAAACAAGCCAATAGAACCATCCAGAGGATCAAGGGGAGCCACGAGTTCTACATAGCAGCCCAGTATTCATGAAGGACCCGAGTCCTTATCAAAGAGACCCTCTAGTTAATATGGTGGGCCCTATGACCAGAAAGAGACAGAAGGCTGTAAATGAGGCTCTTTAGCACCTTGTCATTTCCAGCTCAGCACAAGCCCACAAAATAGATGAAGGCCACACTCTAGATCCCCGATCTAAGAAGGGCAAATTGGTCAACATCTTTTCAATCCACGAAGAGACGCAGACCTTAGCCTTGAGCCAAGAATGGCGGCCTATTTCGTAGAGTCTGTGGACTTTGCGGAACCCCTCATCCACAACTCATGCTCCATCTCACTTTAGGCCAATCCATATAGCATCCAAGTTTTCCCAATTAGCCCAACACAAAATCAGAAGCAAGCTGCAAACAAGCTGCGACTAGGAGCCCGCGCATGCAGGCCCATTGCCGCGGCCTGTTGCAACTCGCCGTTCCAGAGGATCCGCACGCAAAGCCCAGCTTGCAATCCAAATCACAAGTCAACCCTAGAATCCAGGAGGGATTTGGAAAGTGCATGTTTTCCTTTTCCTTTTCTAGTTTTAATTGTAATTTAAGTCAAGTTTCGAAAACTGTTTACAACTTGACTTAATTATTAGTTTCCTATTTGGTGTAGTCACTTTATTTATTTTACAACTTGAATTTGGATTTTCTTTTCAAGATACCAAATTCAAGCTTTCCTTTTTCCTTTTAGTTTTCTTGGAATTTTTTGATTTCCCATAAAGGAGATAACCGAAATTCCAATTGCCAATTTCGTGCTTCTTTCAAATTTGGATTGTAAAAGGTTTCCAAATCTTGCAACTCTTGTTTGGTTTCCAATTATTTCTTTCCTATTTCTTCTCTAGATTTTTGACTCCTCCTATTCTTATAAATAGGGGTAGCCGAAACTTCAATAAACAAAATTCATTAATTCAAAATTGTGAGGTTTATCCTTTACTTTTTGAATTCTCAATTATTTACTTTTTGAGCTGGTGTATTTTGGTATCAGAGACAAGGCGAGCTTGTTAGTAGTAAGGAGACCGTAATAATACAGTTTAGCTCAAAAGGTGTTTTCCTTCTCTTTAATTTTCTTGCATGATAATCGCATGATGCTATGATATTTGGTATCTTGCTTGTTCCTTTGAAATTCCTTGCTAAGTACTTAGTATGTCAACGAGTCAAAATTGAGCATTAAAAGCCAGCAGGGCTATTACAACCTTTGGAAATCCTGAAGTGGAAATGGGAACATGTTGCAGTGGACTTTATGACGGGATTGCCTAGGACACAAAAAAGACAAGATGCAATTTGGATGGGCATGGATCGACTAACTATGTCTGCTCACTTCTTGCCCATAAACATCAGAGATCCTTTAGAAAAACTGACAAGTGTTTATGTGCAAGAGATTGTGAGGCTGCACGGAGTACCAGCGAGTATCGTGTCAGAACAAGACACTAGATTCACATCGCAATTATGGTGACAACTTGAGAAGCACTAGGTACAAAGCTTAATTTTAGCACCTTTGCACATCCTCAAACTGATGGTCAGTCACATTGTTCCACATACTGTTTAGGTATCATTTTTGGATTCATATAACTGTCAAAGAAAGCATGCATCTGTTCACTCCTCTAGGTAGACAGCATCCCAGTCCAAAAAAAGTGATTCAAATATACCGGAACCCACTCATTTCGTATGGCATACAAATCAGTAATCCATGAGCTGGTATCCAGTCCAAAGGTAACCACAAAATCATTCCAGTTCGATTCAAACATTTCAACTTGTCAAGCTACCATATACCACTTTATAAAACTCATCTCTTATCTCATTATAATGTTCATGATCTTTGAATTTTGAAGGGAGTTTAGTTTGAATATGCCACAAGGTGAAACGATGTACTGTGGAAGGCATTACCTCTCTAATGGCAATCTTCATGCTTTCGTATTGGTCGGTTAGTATAGCTTTAAGATGAACTCCACCCATTGCCTGTAGCCAGTTTCGGAACAACCACTTGAATGTACTTGCATCCACTTTTGATACTAATGCACACCCTAACAGAACTGAATAACCATGGTGGTTCACACCAACGATCGTACCAAATGGCATCTTATACCGGTTAACCGAGTAAGTTGTGTCAAATGTGATCACATCATGGAACTCCTTGTATATGCCTCCCTCGATCGGTTATGGACCTACAAAACATTACATACTCTATCTTCGATGGCCAAATCCAATAAATAAAAAAATGTGGATCCTATCCTCCATAACACTAAACAATTTTTTAATTGCCACAACATCACCTTCTCTAAGACACAAAGTCCGTCTCTTGTATATGTAATTTCTATAATCCTGACCATTACACCCTATTTTCGTAGGACCACTAGCTTGGACCTCGATTAACCTGATATTTTTTTCTAGAACGCAACCCGGCAATGTCATTTGCCTCCAACTGTCTCTTGACCTTCGTCGGTATTCTTCTATGGGGCGGACGTTAAACAAGACATTTTCAGAAGCAGAATGTGATTGTGTTCGCTGTTTTCAGTCTGGATTTTCCACATACCACTGTTTTGTAGTACAACTGTTATCTGTCCTTTAGATCCGATTCTCTGAGATAATTTTTTGACCCATTGGTTTTCCTCCTCTATGACAACTTAGGATGTAGTACTTCTTTTCATCCCTCATCCGATCCTTCAAGGATGATCATACTAAAATGCTGAACCCCACTTCCTTTGCATGCTTTTGATATGCGGCAATGACCGCGGAAGCGCTGCTAAATTCTATTCCTTCAGGGATTGTACTAGAGACGTTGTTACTATTTGTGTCTCCCTGTACAGCGCTAACAAACTTCGATTCATCATCTTCCTCATCATGGTGGGATGAACTCAACCCGTGAGAAGCATCGAGCAAAATTTGCAAATCGTCATCGAAAATTCCTGTGGGATTGTTATTGACACTTTCATCGTGACCGAATAGGTCCGATAATACTTTAGAAGTCCTTCCTCTTAGTGTTCCATCAAATTTCATTTGGGAAAATCTCAGTTTCGGTCCCTCAATTATACCCTCGTTACACTTTCAGTCCCTCAATTATTGAAACTCGCACTTTCAGTCCCCTAACTATCACTCTTTCGCCGGTTTGGTCCCTCTTACCGGCAAGCTATCAGCTTACCGGTCATTTGGGGTCAAAATGAAAAATATATAAAATATTTGAGTCAAATCATAATAACTCAAACTTTTTTAGTGCCAAATCATACCGGCTGCTAGCCCATGCCTTTGTTTTTTATTTGAAGAAAATTTTACTTTTAGTTTATTTTTTTAAAATGTTTTGAGTTACAATGATTTGGCCCAAATATTTTATGAATTTTACAAAAGGATCCAAATTACCGTTGACTTTGTTAGTCAACCGGTAGCTTGCAGGTAACTGAAAGTGTGAGTTTCAATAATTGAGAGACTGAAAATGTAACGAGGGTATAATTGAGGGACCAAAACTGCAATTTTTCCAATTTCATTTTGTGGGTTGAAACTTTTCGTAGTGGTAATCAGAAATTATGACAGTTCAAATGGTGTTATAATAAAAGTTCTCCAGGAAGACACTAACATTTCAACGGGTAATCTGAAATTTTTTGCCATCTTTATCTCCTTTAAAAAATGTTATGGACATGCACATGTTCTTAATGGGCATAATGGTACAGTCGTTTAACTTATCTACATTTAGAATCTTCCAATTGTTATGGACATACACATAGAGTTTTTTTTTTCCAAAATAACATCATTCTAAACACTATTTGCCTAAATAACACTCTTTAATTTTAATTCCCTTTCTAATACTTTTCTTGCCAGGTATACTGCAATTTTGCTATCTGGACCGAAGAAAAGGAAAGAAAAAAGGGCCCCTCTTTTTCCAACTGTTCCCCACGCTCATCTGCTCCATATTTACAAGACTCAAATTTTCATAAAAAATTTATCACAAATTAGAATTTTTGTTCCACAAACAATAGCTGGCTTCTGATAAAATGGGCAATAGCATCATCAATGTGAGATCCCAATAAAATAATCCTCTGGCGGTCGGCGTAATTTACTCTTTTCCAGAAGTATCTCTCCGTCCCTTTCCGTCACCGGCGAAAATTGTTAACGTTCGGTAGAATACAAAAAAGACTTACTGTAAGTCCAAGGTATGCAAGAACCACACCGTACACAAGGTTACCCAGTATAAGAAACTAGCAAAGATAGTCTTGTTGCTCAGGAAAGCATCGTTGTGATCGCAAGCAGTCAAGTTATGGTGGACATGAGACCGAACCCGTTTTTCACCAAAAAAAAAAAAGGCCAAACCTACCAAAAAGGTTGTGCTGAGGCTGCAATGCCAAGGTTGCAAACATGTTTCACAGCATCCTATCAAGAAGTGCAAACATATTTTGAGATCGTTGGCAAGAAAAATTGGAGTTTTTTGTTGGTTTTGTTATCTAACTCCATTATAATGTTTTGTGACATGGATTGGAAATTAAGTTGTACTAGCCAGTTTTTAATATTTTCTGGAGAATATATATACTTGAATGTGAAGGTTTTCAATTTTGTTTCACGCACAATTAAAAATAATAATTCTCTGGCGAAGACTTTCCAATTGCCAGATGGAGTCGGGGCACCCCCAGTAAAAGCAGAAAAGGCCCCTTCTTCTCCTACTAGAACCATTATTCGGACTAAATTACGCTTTCCTGTGCTTGAACTCATCGAAGAAGAATTAGTGAGTGCAAATTTTTTGGTGGATAAAAGTCGTGGGTCTCGCTTATGGTACATTTTCAATTATACATTTTTATATTTTCAACACAAATTTTTTACATTCCCAATACAATTTAAATATTTTAAAATCACAATTCAAATCAAGGTTTGAATCCAACTTTGATACCAAACAAGGCCTTGGAAGCTCTCGTCAATTCTCACAATTCCCAGGTCTTTTTGCTATTGCAGCTCTGAATGGTTACGCCTAGCAGCACAAGGCCGGAAGTAATAAGTCTACCTGGAAAGAAAAGTATTAGAAAGGGAATTAAAACTGAAAGTGTGTTATTTAGGCAAATAGTTTTTAGAATGATGTTATTTTGGAAAAAAAAAAAAAAAAAAAAAACTCCATACACATATCCATAATGGACATCTTCAAACCTTGAGCCGGTAATTCAAATTACTTTAGTTCAATTAAAATACTTAATTAATTATGGTCATATATTTATGCAGAATCCACATATCAATACTTTAATAATGTCCATATTGATTGAAATTATGTACGTATAAGTGTTACTCAAGTGTTCATGGCGGAAGCAACTCCATGCATCATGTATGATTGAAACTTTTTTTTTTGTCTTCGCTCTCTATGTTGGGAGAAGCAATTTAAAAAGTTTAGAAATTATTTATAAAGTCAAATTATAAAGTAATTCAACTTACCTTCATAAAAATGAAGTGATTTTCTTGCATGATATTTAGGATGCCTGATAATATTTTTTCCTTGTCAGTCGTATTTTCTGGACGTCGGGATGAACAAATGTGAAATATTATGATAAATATTTAAAGTTATTTAATATAAACATTATTTTCATAATACATTTTGATGAAATTTGATATAAGAGAATATGTCTTTTTCTGAAAAAAAGAATTAGAGATTATTACATTTTTAAATAATTAAATTAAGACTGAATAGCCCAAAATACACCTATACTTTTCGGTTGCGTTTGCTTTTGTACTTATACTTTTTTTTTATCAGGGAATGTCCCTATACTAATTTAAGCCGGCAAAAAATGTACTGAAGCTATTAACATCTTTAGCACTAATGGAAACGTGTGCTTCTCACATGTATTTGTTAATAGCATTTTTGTCCATTTGTTATTAAAAGATTTTTTTGTCTTCATAAATTATATAATAAAAAAAAAAAAAAAGCCATAACCGTTCTCTTCTCCCCATCTCTGCTTCCCCTTCAACCTTCATCCCTCCGCCACCTATCGTTACCCCTCCCTCCTCTGCCACCTCCCTTCTCACAGCCGTCACCGCCTCTGCATTTTTCGGCGCCACCACCAACATCTCCATTTCTCCAACCACCAGTTTCCCCTCCTTCAGAATCCACCAAATCCCTCCATAATATTTTGACCCAGCCCCAAATCCACTCTCCACTTCACCACTGCGAAAACAGCGCCAAAAAACCCCTTCATGGGGGGGGGGGGGGGGGGTGGGTGGTTCTTCCAGAAGCTTCAGGCGCCTCCCCCCTCCGGCCCTTCTTTCTTAAAAAGTTGTCGGCACCGGCGCTTTCTGCTTCCCACTTCCAATCCTATTCTGTTGTCGCCGGCGAATGCAGACCCACTTGTTCTATAATAATCTTGCTGCTTAACAAGTTGAATAAGCTTTTTAAATTTTAAGTCGACTTATACTCGATTTATTCTTTAGCGGTATCGGAAAATGGGGAAGAAGGACAACGAGAGTTGGTCGTTGTTGGGCCGCCTAAAAGGGGTGGTAATGAAAATCAGAGTTTTGTTGAATTTCGATCTTTACAAATCTGTTTGTTTTGATTCTCAAAACATGATTTTGAGAAAAGTTTTAATTTAATAATAATTTTTCATCATTTTTAATACACATTTTTATATTTTTTAATACACTTTTTTACATTTCTAATACAATTTTAATATTATAAAATCAAAATAAATCTCAAAATCATGTTTTGAAAATCATACCACACAGTGCCTTAGACTTGCCACTTTGATTGAAGGCGATGATGATGAGATCTTTAATAGTAGTAGCAGTAGCAGAATTTGGTCAAAACTTCCCCGACAACAGTGACAAGGCAGTGGATGATATTTTCAAAAAGCTAGAGGGGAGAGGAATTTGGGGTTTTGGGAAGAATATGAATAATGTTAGAGAGGAGAGAGGAGAGAGGAGAGAGAAGAGATGAGAGATGAGAAATGAGAGAGGAGAGGAAGAAGAAATTTGGGGAAGAAAATGAAAGTGAATTTGGAGAAGGAGGAAAAAAATAGAGAAGAAGATGAACAGTGAATAGACAAAAATGTCTTTGAAAAAAGACATATAGAGGCACATGAAAGTCATTCCGTTAGTACTAATCGAGGTTGCTCAAGTATATTTTTGGTCCGTTTAAATTAGTATAGGTACATTCATAGCAACAAAAAATGTATAGGTACAAAAATAGACAAAACCGAAAAGTATAAGTATATTTTGAGCTGTTCACTCTTAAATTAACTATATAAAGTAAAGTAAAAAATTATTAATATAGGTAAATTGCATTAAATATTAAAAGATAGTAAAAAAAAAATGCATAATTCCCATTGATTATGATGCTGAAAAAACATATTAATGCATCAGATCTAAATCTAAATCAGATTTAGAACAAAAGCTACTGATCTTTTCATTCATCCGGATTTCTAACAACTCAATCCAAAACATTGAAATAACTAAACTACATTATATTGCTGAGGCATTGAATTCAAATTTCGTCATCAACAAGTTGATAGTTCTTAACACATCCACGGGTTTTCCCTATCAATTCATCCTTCACAATGGACATGTCAACATTAGCAATGGCCATAATACGCTTTCCATTAGCATTCATTTGAAAGATATCACCTTTGGATTGCTCTTGTAGGAGGTAATACATTTCCTCCTTGAAAATGATTTCGACGACTGATATTGGAATTCGACACTCTGATATCAATCCGCCCACTGCCTTCATTCCCAATTTCTCTATCAAGAACCTAATGAACACTTGAAGCTGGACAAGGTTGCTGGCGTGTGCAACCTTGCTGTTGCAAGCTTCAAGTTCATGATCTTTGTAAGGAAGCTTATTTGATCAGAGGTCGCTCTTTACGAATGCTTTGATCTCTTCGTTTAGCCATATAAATTGATTATTAGAAGAATAGCTAGAGGTTATATGGATGTTTACTATGACGCTTAATATGAAGCTTGCATTCTTCAGTGTTACTTACCTTCTATTTATAGGTGTAATCTTCCCACCAAGATCATATGTCCTTCTTTAATACAGTAAAAAAATGGTGCCAAAAAATATTAAACGTGGCGCCAACACATAATTTCCATAGAAATTAACTAATTTATCATTATTCATAAAATGGTATGGTGTGGTACGAACCTTAACTTTTAATCCATATTTCATAAATACAGCAATCTCAAGACAATGTTTGTGAAGAAAAAAACAAGTTAAAATCTGTAAAAAAAATTCACAAAAATAAATTATTAATTTACCGATACAATATTGTATCTTTTATTAATATAAAGTTTTATTGTCCCAATATTATCACGTAATAAAGGTTTTACTAATTACTGAAGATTAATGAAATAATCTCCTTTTCATTTTGAGGTACTATACCTCATTTTATTATATTTTTTATTTGAATATAAAAAATTAGGGTTACTACGTACAAGTTCTGATCAATCGTGATAGGAGGAAACTCGTCCATATCTGTAGCTTTTAACCTTTTTTGTCTCTTTAAATTCATTGTATGCGTAAAGAAATTTGTCATTGTATAGTTTTTATTTATTTATTTTATTTTATTTTATTTTATTTGAATTCATCACTATTTCATAAAGAGTTTTTGACATTGCAAAATTGGAAAAATGACAATTTTAGCCCATTACAGTTGGCCTTATGGCAATTTTAGGCCCTTTTTCTTTTTCTCTGAGTAGTTTTGACCCTTTATGCTTTCTCATTGAGTAGTTATAGTCCTTTTTACCTGGAGTTAGAGGTAAACACGTAATTTTAGACTTAAAATTTCTAAAATTACTGGGACAAATTATGAAAATCGAAAACGATAATAACAAAGATTACAGGTGATTAGGAAGGAGTTTCATCACAACTAAAAATCCTCCATTCTCCACTGTTCCAAGTCACAATAATAATAGTACATCAACAATATCTCTCAAATATCAATATGTACTATAATTAGTAATACCTAATTTTAAGTAATAAGTAATGTTTAGTTATAATTTCTAATTGGTTCGTTTTAATTTCGATTGTGGTTTATGCTATGGTACTTACTGTTTCTTGGTTGTTGGTGTAGCTGTTTTTCTAATGCAATGACATATGGTACCTACTGATGTGAACCCTTGATTCCAACTTGTGAAAACAAGAACTCAATGCAGAAAATTGCCAAGGAAAGTCTGATTGCAAGACGCAGCTCTTAAAACTCAAGAATCCTTACCCTTGGATTCGACAGACTACTAATTTAACAAGTTAAATTAAACACGCAATTCGAACCAAGTGACGAATTCTAGAGGCGAAACAAGGCATGCAATTAGATAGAGCAATTATCTAATTAGCCTATATTTCTGTACTTTAGCAATTAACAAGCATGCAAATTACTTAAGCCAAAATAAAGAAGAGTGAACTAATAAAGTATAAACTTATCAATCAATTAATCACTCAAAAATAATGAAGTGCAGCACCCCTATTTATAGTGATATGGAGCACGAAATTTACAACGAAAATAAGGAAAGAAAACACAAAATTGGAACTTAATCAAGAGATTAAGTAACTCACTAAAATCAGTAAGAAAAAGGAACTTACTTGCTAAAAAAGTAAAAGAAAAGAAAGGGAAATTTCGGTTGCCATAAGGAAAGCTTATGGACGAAATTCCCCAGTAAAAGAAAGGGAAAATTCAGCTTTTACCTTAAAAGAAAAGGTAAAACCGAAAAGTAAAGGAAATACAAAGAAGAGAATTAGGTAACATGCACAAAACCTTAATTTCTCTTAAACCCTAGAACATAAGTAAAACCCTAGCTTGTTTTCGCATGTGGGCTTCCTTGTGAAGTGTTGGGCTTGGCCGAATTGTAGATGAAGTGGACTTAATGGATTCGGCCAAACTGATATAGCATGATGATGTAGATGTAGGAAGCTTCTGGAATCATTTCAGAAGCTCAAAAAATATTTCACTTCTAAAATTCTTCAAACTTTATGAAATCTCCATTTCTTCACTGGAAAGACTTGTAGTTACCATTTCCACCATTTCCTTAGCTCGTAAATACCATTTCCACCATTTCCACAACTTGGAAATACCATTTCTACCATTTTCTTAGCTGGAAGGATTAGTATTCACCATTTCCACTTTGATGGAGAGTAGGGTAATTCTTGTAAGTTTCATTTCCTTCTCATTAAGTTCATTGGAGCTTTCCTTTGTCTTCGTGGATTCTGACTCATAACTTGTGTTGTTTTAGCCTTGGATTTCCTCATCACCTACTTTCTTTCGTTAACAAAAAATAATAATAATAAAAACTTGTATGCTCAGCAAATGATGCAATGGTGTTTATGTCATGATTGTGCTCTTGTACCTTCTTGTAGTGCCGTAGCTCATTTTGTCTTTGGCTAAATAATATTGTTTTTTTTCATGTTTTGTTATCTTTGAAATTTTTAGGTATATTTTTAGCATCTGTTAGGTGGAGTTTTTATGTTGATGAAAAAAACAAAGATTTTATTTTCTGAATAAATTTTGTCATAATTTTTCTTTAGTGTAATTTTCTATTCTTTTAGTACTACCATTGTTGTTGCGGGAATATGTGTTTGTGGGAGAAATTGTAACAGACACTAAGTAGTGCATCATTCAAAATTCTTGTACAGGTACTAGATGCATTAATCAGTCTCTTTTTTTCCTTTTGTTTTTTTGCCAAATCTATTAATCTCAACAAAAATAGTAGTCATCATTAATTATATGGATAAATATTAATATTTGAGAAAATTGTTGATGGACTGTTATTATTGTGCCTCATTTCCAGAAATGAATTTGATGGAAATATATTATGTCAAAAATTATTCTATTTATTAAAATATTTTCTTTAGAGTATTGAGGAAAAAACAGGTAGCTATAACAATGGAGAATTAAGGATTTTTGTTACTGAAGAAACTCCTTAATAACCTACAATCTCTGTTCTTAATCGTTTTAGATTTGCACAATTTGTTCCAATAATTTTAGATAATTTTTAAATCCTCAAATTACCTGCTTACCTCCAACTCCACATAAAAAGGACTATAACTACCAAATGTGCAAACATAAAGGGTTAAAAATACTAAGAGAAAAAATAAAATGACTAAAATCATCATAAGGCCAAACGTGAAAATTGGGCTAGCGAGTATTTTGTACAGAAAGTGATGTTGTCAACCTCGCTATCTTTTAAACTTTTCAAAATAATGAAAGGGAATATGGCACCTTCGCAATGTGTAAAAACTGACCGTTGGCCAAATTACAACAGAAAGCGAATGTGGTGGTCTTAATTTCTCTAAAAATTTACAGAATACTGAAAGTGAAGATGGCACTTTTGCTCATTTTTTTAGGGATTTCCATATTTAGAGAAAGTGAAGGTAGGAACCTCGCTTGCCTTGAAAAAAGTTCCTCGAGATTGGTTGTAAAGAAAAGGAGGTTGCCACAATTGCTTTCCGTGAAAATTGGGTGAGCGAATAATTTTAACATAAAGCGATATTGTCAACCTCTTTCTGTGAAACTTTTCCAAATACAGATAGTGAATCTGCCACCTTCGCCATATGTAAAAAATGACCGCCGGACATATTATCACTGAAAGCGAAGGTAGTAGTCTCACTTTCTTAAAAAATTTACAGAATACAGAAACTGCAGATGCCACTTTCACTCATTTTGTACGAAAAGCAGTGGTGTCAACCTCGCTTTCATATAAAGTTACAAACTTTGATTATACTTAGGGTGAAATGCATGAAACATCACTTAACTATGAACTTTTGCAAAAAATGACACTTTCAAAAAAAATGCTCTTTTTTAGACACTTCAAAAATGCTCAAAAAATGACACTCCGTGAGTGTTAGCCGTTAAATTACTAACGGGGCAAAAAACTCAGGGGTAATTTCGTCATTTCGCAAGTTACCGGCACTATTCATCTTCCTTAATTTTTTTTTTTTAAACAGTCTGAAGAAACAAAAAAATAATAATAAAATTTGGGGAAGACGAACAGTGCCGGCGACGTGCGAAATGACGAAATTGCCCCTGAGTTTTTTCCCTGATAGTGAGATAACGGCAAAACCCGACGGAGTGCCATTTTTTTAGCATTTTAGAAGTTAAGTGTCTAAAAAAGAGCATTTTTTGGAAAAGTTCATAGTTAAGTGATGTTTTATGCATTTCACCCTTATGAAACATTAAAACTTCGAACAAAATACAAAAAAAAAATTTTTTTTTTTAAAGTGACAAAGAAAGCAAAGTCCACATCGATTTCTCTCACAATTGGCCCATTGATAGTTATGTGCAGAAAGCGAAGGTGGTAGCTTCACTTTTAGTATTAAGAAATTTTAGAATAAGGCGAGGTTGGCACCATCGATTTTTATACAAAATAATTGGTCGGCCAATTTTCACCGAGATTGAAGGTGGCAACCTCGCTTTCTTTACAGCCTGTTTATCGCCAAACTTTTTTAATGATTTTTTTTTAGGTTTCTTTCTTTATATTTTTTTTACCCTTGCAGTCCCAAGAATCGAACTCATGACTTCAGGGTTACAAGACCCTTCCCTTACCAACACCTCAACCCTCCCCCCTATTTTTTGATTTAATATAACATGATAATTTTGGATTAATTTGACATTTTAATTCAAAAAAAAGGCAACGTTATTAAACTGTGCTATGTAACGAAGTTAATTTCGCGATATGACTTGTACTTATATTACAAATGTCTACTTCCAAACTTTAACCAACCATATAACATGCACCAACCATCCCACCTCCCTAAAATAAAATTTTATAAAAAATGATAAAATACTCTAACCTCACATATTAATGCATTCTCGAATCCCAAAAATAAAGCAACTTGTTATGTACATACACATAATCGTATTGAACAATTTCATGTGTTCATACAACTTTCAAATGACTTACACTAGAATTTCTTATATAAAATATTTCAAATAATAATTAAATAATTCTTTTAAATTATAAGTATAACTCCCATTAGCCCACCCCACTCCCACTCACACTAGAAAAAAAAAAAGAAAAGAAAAAAGCCAATATGAAGCTCTGGAAGATTAACTGAAAGAAAAAGTGTAAGCTTTGAATTTTGACCATGTCTTTCCAATAGTCAATTTCATTTACTTGTCTTTTGATTCATTGCATAACAAAAGACGTCTAACAATGTCTTTATGCTCTATTATGAAATCCCTAAAAAAATGATACAAAATGAGCGAAAGATGCATCTCCACTTTCTGTATTCTATAAATTTCCAGAGAAAGTGAGGCTACTACCTTCACTTTCTGTGATAATTTGCTCTGCGAACATTTTTTGCATATGGCGAAGATGGCAGATTCACTTTCAGTGTTTGGAAAATTTTCACAGAAAGAGGTTAACAACATCGCTTTATGTACACATTATTCGTTCGCCCAATTTTCACGGAAAGTGATTGTGGCAACCTCATTTTCTTTACAACCTATCTCGCCGAACTTTTTTCAAGGAAATCGAGGTTCCAACCTTCACTTTCTCTAAATATGGAAATCCCTTAAAAAAATAAAAAAAATTGATCGAAAGTGGCATCTTCACTTTCTATATTCTTTATTGAAATTGAGACTACCACCTCGCTTTCTGTGATAATTTCCCCAGCAATCGTTTTTTACATATGGTGAAGGTGGTAGATTCACTTTCAATGTTTCAAAAATTTTCACATAAAGAAGTTGACAACATCACTTCCTGTTCAAAATAGTAGCTTGCTCAATTTTCTCAAAATCGAATATGGCGACCTCGCTTTCTTTGCAACTTATCCCGCCGAACTTTTTTAATGACTTTTTAACGCAATATAGCATGTTAATTTTGGATTAATTTGGAATTTTAATTCAAAAAAAGCAACGTAATTAAACCGTTGTGTGTAACGAAGTTAATTTCGCGATATGACTTGTACTTATATTACAAATGTTTACTTCCAAACTTTAACCAACCATGTAACCAGCAACAACCACCCCACCTCCCTAAAATAAAATTTTAAGAAAATGAGAAAATTAATACACCCAAACCTCACATATTATGCATTCTCAAATTCAACAAATAAAGCAACTTGTTATGTACATACACATGCCCGTATTAAACAGTTTCATGAGTTCATTCAGTTATTCGAATGACTTACGCTATAATTTCTTATATAAAATATTTCAAATAATAATTAAATAATTATTTTAAATTATAAGTATAACTACCATCAGCCCACCCCACTCCCACCCACGCTAGAAAATAAACCAATATGAAGCTCTGGAAGATTAACTTAAAGAAGAAGTGTAAGCTTTGAACTTTAACCATCGATTTCCAGTAGCAAATTTCCTTTACTTTTCTTTTGATTCATGGCAAAAAAAAATGACATCTAACAATGTTCTTATGCTCTATTCTAGTAAACAAACTTATCTTACGATACGGTACATTTTATGATATGCGTTCGTAAAATAACTTTTTCGATACATGATATATATTGAGATTCTCCAACTATGCTTCCTGGTTATACATCGATGGAATTGGGTAACTATGGGTTAAGCACTTAAATAAGAATTAAGTACTTAACTACGGGTTAACTAAATGTAAATACTGCTGGCATTTGAGTTTCACATTTTTCCAAAAAAGATGCAGCTCATAATTTACCTATATGCATGCCACACCGCTTTTAAGACCAGATTTCATTGGGTGTATCAAAATTTCCATTTATTTACTGTCTCTAAATTCTTTCCTGTCAATATATGTGGATGCGAGCCACTGTTTATATGCCAAAAACCCTAAGTTATTCATAGTGGCGTGGGATTTGAATGACCGATAAAACAGTTCAAAACAAGAGCAAGTTTACACTTGTATTGCTTCCTTAATTCGACTGTAATACTACTTTTTCATTCCACTCAAAATCAAATGTCTTCACCCACTCTTAATGTAGAGAGTCACAAGAGAAGACTTGATTATAGAGAAGCTAATCCCTTGGAGTCAACCATTGTGAATGTAACGACCATGTCCGACAGTGATTTCGAACAACCTTCATTCGAATCACCACGTTATACAATGCCAGCGAGAGAACATATATTACATGAGGAGATCATTGTCTGCAAAGGTACATAAAGTTTTTTTTGTTTTATTTTAAATTTATCGATTTAGGCTTTTGATATTGACCTCTAGAAAAAGTTTGTAGTTATTTTTTAGCTTAGACATTGTTCGTTGTTCTCCCAATATTGTTTCATATTGTTAGCATAGGAGTTAATATTTTATGAATAATGTTTTAGATTCACAAAAGTTACAAGCACGTAACTACATGAACAATCCACAGGTTCTAAGTAACATGCAATAAAGAAAGAATGTATACCACTCACGATCTACTAGTTTATTTTTGATGAAAAATAGACTGAATAATCGTCAGAAAGAAGCTATTGCCAGCACTGGTTTCGGTGGTATGCAAAAAATAGGTACTAGGGAATTTCTAGGTGGAATGGTTGTGTGTTTAATAGAAGGATTTGATGAAGATAGTAAGCTGTTCAAAATTTCAGCTGATAAAATGTTTACTCTATCAACAATGGATGTTATAGATATCTTCGTGTTGCCATGCTACCCCAACAAGCCGGTCATGGAATTCAAAGGTGCTGATCCTGAAGTAAATGCTTTGTTATCTTTATGGGAATATAAGTATGGTGTATCATTTAAACAAGACCTGCACAAAACGTCATGTTATAGCTCTTTACAGTAATCTAGTCGACGGAAAGGAGATGATTTCAAGCGATTACTCGTGTTATTTTGCTTAAATCGTTCCTGGTGCCATAACTAGCAAATCTCTCGATATAAAGCAACTGAAATCTGTTATTGATGTTGAGAATCTAGCACAACTTGATAGGTGTGATTATTTACTTATAAATTATGTGATGCGATCCGAGATTATAAGAGGCTGAAGGCTACAACGAACTTCCGAGGGTGTATTTTTATAATCCAAATAGCATATTTCATAGGTTCAGATTTGAGGGATCAGAGCCTCCACGTAATTTGCCACTGATCTAGCATTGGAACACTCAAACTACGAACCAGGATAAATAATTAAATAAGGACAAAATCTTGTGGAAAAAGGGAAATGGTTCATGGTGTGTACCCGATACGTGAGGAAATGAAGAAATTTGTTGATCTGAACCTAGATACGTGAGGTTCAGATTAAGGTCATTTGATTTTGATGAAGATATAATAAAAATACGGCACTCCAAGATTAGTAAACTAGATTAAAGAATTTTATTTTAATATAACCATTAATATATTGCATTGTCCTTATTCGTAACAGTAGATTAATGAATTAATGCTAGATTACGTTAATTATTATAGATGCACACTTTTTAAATTGTATGTGTTATTGTGTGAATTCGAACTCCTATTATAATTCGTGTAAGGATTGTATAAAGATACTAATTGTGATGGTGGTACTGTGTTATCCATTATGCCCAAAATTGTGTAAATAACCTTTTGTGTATAATAGGAAATTGAGAGGGCCATTGCCAGATTCAGTCAAGATTGACTTGGTCGCAAGCACACATATCAAATCAATATCTAGTGTTCTAAATAAGTATGAACCATGCATAAGATATAAATCATCAGATAGCTATACAGCGCAATCTGAACTCCAAGCTCGAATTGATACCTTCATTATGAAGATGTCGCGACTGCGTGAAGCGGTAAATTTTACCTCCACTCTGATGCGAACCCTTAATTCCCAACGCCTTTGGAAACCAAGAACTCTACGCGAAATGTGCCAAGGAAAGTCTGAATGCAAGACACTGCTCTTAAACCCTAGAATCCTTACCTTTGGATTCGGCAGACTACTAACTTACAAAGTAAATTAAACACGCAATTCGAACCAAGTGGAGTAAACTAGAATTCGAAACAAAGCTTTGATTAATAGACAGAGCAATTATCTATTAGCCTATAGTTTCTTGACTTTTAGCAATTAACAAGCATGCAAATTACATAAGCCTAAAATAAAGGAGTGATTAAAGAAGTATAAATTCTAACTTAATCAATAATCAACTAAAAATAAAGTGAGGAATTCGGCTGCCTTATATAAGGGAGGGTGGCCGAATTCTTTGACCTAAAACTACTAAGAAAAGGTAGTGAAATTGGAAACCAATCAAGAGATTGATTTCTTACAGAATCAAATCCTAAAGGAGCTAGGATTGATTAAAGAAAGTAATTCGGCTGCACAAAGGGAAAGAGCTGGCCGAATCTACAATTAAAAATAAGGAAATAAAGAAGTAAAAATAAATCACAAAAAGGTTTCAAGATGGTAAACCTTTTTGGAAACTACCTACAAATCAGCCCAAGTTGTAACAAACTTGTAACAACCCTAACTAACTTGTAACAAATTTTGAGTAGAATTAGGAAACATGCACAAATCCTAATCCTTCCCTAACCTAAGCTTCCAAGTGGTGTGTGGGCTACTCAAGGGGGTTTCGGCCCAAGAAAGATGGCGCATGGTGGAGATGATGTAGGTAGGTTCTGGAATCTCCCGAAATCATTTCGGAATGTCAAAAATCAAGAACTTCAAGATTCTTCAAGATTTTCAAAATTCTTCAAGATTCAATAAGCCACGAACTTCAAGATTTTCAAGAAAATCAAGAACTTCAAGAAATGCCCTTTCCTTCAGCTGGATTGATTAGTAGGCGCCATTTCCTCTGTGATGGAGAGTAAAGTGACGCTTTTATCCTTCCTTCTATTTTCTTCAAGGGCGTTTGTGTCCGTAACGAGTTAGGCTTCTGTAGCACTCCTTTGAACAAGGTTTTCAAGATCTTCTCTGAGCTTCCTTGTCCTTCTTCGGGTCATAGGCCTAACTATGTCAACGAACGGATCTCTTTGATATGGGCTCGGGTCCTGGAGCATTGGCGGGCCTCTATGGAGCACACGAACCTCTGCTGCACTTTCTGAGTCCTCATTACTTGAGCTGGGATCCTCTGTGTATTGACTTGGTATAGGGTTGGGGATGCCCTTATCATTCCCTCCCGGTTGGAAATGATTCGACCTCAAATCAAGATCCTGGTCAAAATTAAACGGAGACAAGTCAGCAACATTAAAAGATGCACTAACACTATACTCATCTGGCAGATCCAGTTTGTAGGCGTTATCCCCCATCTTTGCGATAACTTGAAAAGGCCCATCGCCTTTGGGGTGGAGTTTAGTCCTCCGGGCTGCTGGAAACCTTTCCTTCATCATGTGAACCCAAACCCAGTCACCTGGTTCAAAGCTCACAGCCTTGCGACTTTGATTTGCATCTGAAGCATACTTGGCATTTTTCCTCTCAAGGTTCTCACGAACCCTTTAATGAATTCTTCTGACGGAGTCTGCTTTCTGTTTGCCATCCAGACTTGTTTGATCCTTCAGGGGCAGTGGCAGTAAATCCATGACCGTCAACGGATTGAAGTTGTAGACAGCTTCAAAGGGCGAAAATCCAGTTGATGAATGCTTGGAGCGATTGTAGACAAATTCTGCAATCGGCAAGACCTGTTCCCAACCTGCAAGATTATTTTTAATCAGTGCCCTTAACAAATTCCCTACTGTTCGGTTGGTCACCTCAGTTTGACCATCCGTTTGTGGATGACTAGTAGTAGAAAATAACAATTTAGTGCCTAGTCTAGACCACAATGTTTTCAAAAAATAACTCAAAAATTTAACATCCCTATTCGAGACGATTGAGCGTGGGATTCCATGTAGCCGAACCACTCCACTGAAGAATAGTTCAGAAACGTGTCTGGCATCATCTGTTTTCCTGCAAAGAATAAAGTGAGCCATTTTAGAAAATCTGTCCACCACGACAAAAATTGAGTCATTACCTCGCTGTGTCCTCGGCAACCCTAAAATAAAATCCATAGAGATGTCAGTGCAAGGAACAGTTGGAATAGGCAAAGGTGTATAAAGACCATGAGGTTTGGAAGTAGACTTTGCTTTTAAACAGTTAATGCAAGGTGAGCAAATAGTTTCTACATCCTTTCGCATTTTAGGCCAGTAAAAGTGTTCCTTTAACATGTCAAGTGTTTTAGTTACACCAAAGTAACCCATTAGCCTCCCCATTATGTGCTTCATGCACCAGCAGTTCCCTATAAGAACTACGTGGGATGCATAACTTATTGTTCTGATATAAAAAACCATTCTGCTTAAAAAACTTCTGAAATGCACCATTTTCGCATGCTTCATATAACATAGAAAAATCAGGATCAGAAGCATACAATTCCTTTAGATATGAAAACCCTATAGATGCATGATCAAGAATAGCGAGGGATTCATACCTGCGTGACAGAGCATCAGCTACCATATTATCTTTTCCCGTTTTATACTTAATAATATAAGGAAAATTTTCAATAAAAGCAACCCATTTAGCATGACGCCTGTTCAACTTACCCTGTCCCTTAAGGTATTTAAGGGACTCGTGATCTGAATGGACAATAAACTCCTTGGCCATCAAGTAGTGCTGCCAAGTTTGTAATGCCCTTACCACGGCGTAGAGCTCCTTATCATATGTCGGATAATTTAAGGCAGCTCCCTTGAGTTTCTCAATAAAGTAGGCAATAGGTTTTTCTTCCTGCATTAAAACAGCACCTATACCAATTCCTGAAGCATCACACATTAGTTCAAAAACTCTATCAAAATCAGGTAATACTAAAACAGGAGCATGAGTGAGATCATGCTTAAGAACAGTGAAGGCGTTTTCCTGTGCCTGACCCCATAAAAATGGGACATTCTTCTTACACAATTCATTGAGGGGTGCGGCCTTGGTTGAGAAATCCTTCACGAACCTACGGTAAAAACTAGCTAACCCATGGAATGATCTTACCTGCGAGGCCAAGGTGGGAGTAGGCCATTCACGTATGGCTTTCACCTTTGTGTCATCAACCTTGACACCATCCTTCGAAACAACAAACCCAAGAAAGACAATTTCCTCCACAAAGAATGTATAATATTGGAATATAATTTATTATCACGCAACTCAATTAATACCAACATAATGTGCGCTATGTGTTCAGGCATGCTTCGACTATAGATCAGAATATCATCAAAATAAACCACAACAAATTTCCCTATAAACTTCCTAAGCATATGATTCATTAATCGCATGAAAGTACTAGGTGCATTTGTGAGGCCGAACGGCATAACTAACCACTCATACAAACCAAATTTAGTTTTAAAAGCAGTTTTCCATTCATCTCCTTCTTTCATACTTATTTGATGATAGCCTTGTGTGAGATCTATTTTTGTGTAAATAGTAGAGCCATATAAATCTTCTAGCATGTCATCAAGCCTAGGGATAGGATGCCTATACTTAATGGTGATTTTATTAACAGCTCTACAATCCATGCACATTCTCCAAGTACCATCTTTTTTTGGAACAAGAATAACAGGTACTGCACAAGAGCTTACAGATTTCCTTACCTGACCATTACCTAAGAGTTTGTCAACCTGACGTTGCAGCTCCTTTGTTTCCTCCGGATTTGCTTTGTACGCCGGCCGGTTTGGAATTGATGAGCCAGGCACGAAGTCAATCTGATGCTCAATTCCACAAAGAGGGGGCACTCCAGCCGGCAGCTCTTCAGGGAACACATCTTCATAGTCCTGCAAAAGAAACTTAACTTCCATAGGGAGATCCCTAGGGACGTCGTCAAGGTTACTGGAATCATTCTTAGCAATAAGTACAAAGATACAACCATTTCCCCTTAACACTTGTTCGACTTCCCTTACTGTGGCAAAAAGGCCACGACTAGTATCTTTTTTTGAAGGCTTATCAGAGTTCGCCTTACTACTACCCTTTACAATTTGTTTACCCTTTCCCTTGTCTTGTCGCTTTTCAGTTGCCCAGGCGGAGATCTTGTCCTTTATCCTGACGGATTCAGCACGAACTTCCTGCGGGGAGAGAGGTAAAAACGTATGGATCTTGCCCCTTTGGCAAATTGAGTAGGTATTAGCAACCCCGTCATGTGTAGCCTTCATGTCAAAGAGCCATGGTCGTCCGAGCAGAATGTGACACGCCTCCATAGGGAGCACATCACAAGTAACCTGTCCCTCGAACTTACCTATAGCAAAAGTAACTCGCACCTGCTTGGTGACTCTGTAGCCATCTGAGCTGTCAAGCCATTGCAGCCGGTACGGATGTGGATGGTTAACTGTTGGGAGCTTGAGCTTTTCAACCATGTACTCACTGGCGACATTGGTGCAGCTCCCGCCGTCAACTATCAGAACGCAAACACCTCCATTAACTTTGGTCCTGGTGTGGAAGATGTTGGTCCGTTGAGAAGCATCCTGGGCAACAGCTGTAGTTAAGGATCGGGGCACAATGGCCATCTGGCTATAGTCTTCAGGGCGATGAATGTCCTCCTCATTATCAGATTTGCTGTCATCAGCCAACTCTAGGATGCGACTGGCTTCTTCCTCGTCGTCTTCTTCTTCTGAAATGTACTCACCATCCTGCCCTAGTAGTACTTTTTTGATGTTAGGACAGTCCCGCATGTAATGCCCGTGGCCAGAACACTTATGGCAAGTGATCTGCGAAATGGTCTGCCTGGGGGTGCTTGGCGTTTTAGCTACTGAAGAAGAAGAGGTGGTTGGGGCAGATTGAATAGCTTTACGCTCAGGGTTGAACGGCTTCTTGGCGGGTGATGGCGTGTACACCGGATTCTTTCTCCAAGTAGTAGGGGCGCTGGCAGGCGTCCTAGCTGGTGGAACCGTCTTTAGGTATTCTTCCATCACCCTGGCTTTGTGGAGCATATCCATCAAACTTGTAGCATTCTGCAATTCTACCGCTAAAGCTATCCCTCTATTAAGCCCACTAAGAAAACGTGCCATGCTGGCAGCATCGTCTTCTATTACATTTGCCCTAATCTTAGCCATCTCTAATTTCTTATAATAAGCATCGACAGATAAAGAACCCTGTACAAGAGTGTGTAACTTCCTATACAATTCTCTAAAATAATACGCAGGTACAAAAGTCTTGCGCATTGTTGTCATCAAATCAAACCATGAAATAGGTGGCGCACGTGCACGGATAGGCCTGGTATTGCGCCTCTGGTCCAACTCCTGATTCCACCAAACGAGTGCATATTCGGTGAAATTGACCACCGCGAGTGGAGCCTTCTAGTGTTCGGGAACCGAATGAAGCTCAAAGATTTGCTCCATCTTGATCTCCCAGTCTAAGTATTCTTCGGGGTCCGTACCTCCGCTGAAAGAAGGCACAGATATCTTCGTTTGACTTAGACCTTCAAAGGGTTTTGTATTAGTGCCAGCCCGTGGGGTGTGGATGTCTTCCTCCTCCTCGAACCGATCCTGCTGGGCGGCCCTTATCTCATCGACCTCGCCCTTGAGGTCTGCGAATTGATTGGTCAAATTCGCAATGGCAGCCATGAGTTGCGCATTCGTAACTGGGGGCGCTTCTCCTCCTGACATGCCTAGTAACCAAGAAAGATCCCTGCTAAGAACAAGTAAAAGTGAGCAGAGTAACCTTACTCCCTTGTCCCCCTAGAATGACCCTCCTAAAAACTACACACAATCCTGTGTATGGCTCGTAGGGATGGCAACCCTTATGTGTTGTATCACTCAGCCTTTTACCTCAGTCCTGTATACTCAATTAATTTCACAAAATCCTGGGCGAAGGTAACAAGCAAGCAATCAATCACACAAAGAACAAACTATATAGGAAAGTAGTCAAAAATCTTTCGGAAAAAAGAACTTGGTTCGATTTTCAGTTTTAAAAAAACCTTTTTGAAAAAGAAATTTTGATAATATAGCTTAAATAAGAAATACACCAAAAGGAACTTTTGGGGAGAAGCCCTCAAAGTTCAGAGAGAATGGCAGTGCACGAAGACAAAATTCAAGCTATAATTCAGAGTAAATGTTCAGGTCGCACGAAAAGATAACAAGCTAAAGAAGCAGGGCAATTCAATTGAAGAAACAAGAATAATTAGCAGGTTTGAAACAAATCAGGAAAGACCTAACTAACCCAAGAAGTGACCACCCTACCCAGTGGGTAATCAAGAAACCAATTCCAACCAATTATTCAAGTGTTCGAAAAAAAATTTTTTTTTTTTTAACCCCTGTGGCGGAAAAATTCCCCTGATGTCACTGTGGTGCTGTGGGGAGTAGTGGCGAAAACGAACACTATCAACTTTGCAAGCACAATGACAGAGAAGAAGATTCCTAATAAAGAAAAGAAACCTCTTTGGCTTTGGAGCGTACTGCTGTGGGGAGTAGTGTCGATGAACGAACACTATCAACTTTGCAGGCACACTTTAAACCGTGGAGAAATCAATTCTTGAAACAATTGCCACAAAGATACCAAAATTGCAATTTTATCACCGCCTAAGCCAAATATGCGATTTTAGAACTTTAGACAGCACGACGATACAGTTTCAGGAATTCGATATTTTCAAGAATTCAAAACAAGGTAGGCATGCAGATATATCACAAATTGCAAAACAAGGTGAGTGGCTTAACTTCAACCGCCAAAGTTCACCAAATTCAATAAAATTGCAAATAGGGAGAGTTGTGTAAAACAGTCCAATAAAGAGCAATTTTAGCAACAAAAAGTGTCAGTTATCCTTTAATTGCAACCAAAAACAGCACTAATTGGATCCACAAAGGCAATTGCAAAAACAGTACCAAAAGTGAGCAAAAGAGCCCTAGCTTTTAAAACCCTAAAACCGATTTTCCAAACTATTAAGAAACCGATTTTACCCTTTCTTTTCGCAAATTCTTCTTCCTTTTTCAATCCACAATTTTGATTTTACTAGCAAAACAATGTGAATTAGATCGAAAGTTTATTTAAGAAAAACAGAAAAAAATTTCCTCTAAAAGGAGCGTTCTTTTCCACAAATTCATTAATTAAAGTAGAATAAAGGAAGAGAAAACACCTGATGATTCAACTGAGTTACTTCAGTTTCCTCCGGTCGAGCTAACAGCCCTGGCGCTCTGATACCAATTGATGCAAACCCCTGATTCCTAACGCCTTTGGAAACCAAGAACTCTACGCTGAATGTGCCAAGGAAAGTCTGAATGCAAGACACTGCTCTTAAACCCTAGAATCCTTACCCTTGGATTCGGCAGACTACTAACTTACAAAGTAAATTAAACACGCAATTCGAACCAAGTGGAGTAAACTAGAATTCGAAACAAATCTTTGATTAATAAACAGAGCAATTATCTATTAGCCTATAGTTTCTTGACTTTTAGCAATTAACAAGCATACAAATTACATAAGCCTAAAATAAAGGAGTGATTAAAGAAGTATAAATTCTAAATCAATAATCAACTAAAAATAAAGTGAGGAATTCGGCTGCCTTATATAGGGGAAGGTGGCCGAATTCTTTGACCTAAAACTACTAAGAAAAGGTAGTGAAATTGGAAACCAATCAAGAGATTGATTTCTTACAGAATCAAATCCTAAAGGAACTAGGATTGATTAAAGAAAGTAATTCGGCTGCACAAAGGGAAAGAGCTGGCCGAATCTACAATTAAAAATAAGGAAATAAAGAAGTAAAAATAAATCACAAAAAGGTTTCAAGATGGTAAACCTTTTTGGAAACTACCTACAAATCAGCCCAAGTTGTAACAAACTTGTAACAACCCTAACTAACTTGTAACAAACTTTGAGTAGAATTAGGAAACATGCACAAATCCTAATCTTCCCTAACCTAAGCTTCCAAGTGGCATGTGGGCTACTCCTTGTGGGCTTTTGGTCTGGCCGAAATTGTGAAGTGGATTTCAAGGGGGTTTCGGCCCAAGTAAGATGGCGCATGGTGGAGATGATGTAGGGAGGTTCTGGAATCTCCCGAAATCATTTTGGAATGTCAAAAATCAAGAACTTCAAGATTCTTCAAGATTTTCAAAATTCTTCAAGATTCAATAAGCCACGAAATTCAAGATTTTCAAGAAAATCAAGAACTTCAAGAAATGCCCTTTCCTTCAGCTGGATTGATTAGTAGGCGCCATTTCCTCTGTGATGGAGAGTAAAGTGACGCTTTTATCCTTCCTTCTATTTTCTTCAAGGGCGTTTGTGTCCGTAATGAGTTGGGCTTCTGTAGCACTCCTTTGAACAAGGTTTTCAAGATCTTCTCTGAGCTTCCTTGTCCTTCTTCGGGTCATAGGCCCAACTATGTCAACGAACGGATCTCTTTGATATGGGCTCGGGTCCTGGAGCATTGGCGGGCCTCTATGGAGCACACGAACCTCTGCTGCACTTTTCGAGTCCTCATTGCTTGAGCTGGAATCCTCTGTGTACTGACTTGGCGTAGGGCTGGGGATGCCCTCATCACACTCATATTACCAGATCTAGCAATGTTGATTCCGCCAATGTTCAATATGTGAATCAGTCCAGTGGTAATTCGAAATCAAAATCTTGTCATAATGATTTGCTGAATCGAATGAGGAAGGTGGTGATGAGTACAATCTGGTTGAGGTTGGAGTAGGAAGTGTAAACGAAGGATTGATGTTTGTAGAAAAAAATTCGTGCAACTCTAACTGTAATGGACGGGAGCTTCTAATCGAACTAGTCAACCAACATGTATATTAGGATAATATTCCCATCGCCAACTACTCTGTTAATGATGTTCACTACACCAATCTTAAGTGGTACATTTGATGATTTGGTTCACGAAGATATCAACACAAGGGTGGCCTATAGTTCTGAGTTTTCATCAATTGAAATAGATAATGTTATAGAAAATTATATGGATATGATTGTGAGGACAATCTCTAATAATGATGCATGGTTAGATTCTGTGTCAAATGGCTATTTTCGAGGCATGCCATTAACTTATTGGGGAGGTTGGCCACACAATGAAGAAACTTTTGTTTCACAATTGATTGTTAATTTCAGAACTGATATGATTGATATTCATACGCATTACCTCGAAGTTGTGAACTATTGCATAAGTCGTGATAACAGTTTGGTTTTCAGGTTGATTTCCTAATCTTATATTCATATTTTACATTTATATAGTTTATGAATGACATTAGCTAAAGTAATTCATTTTGCAGTGAAACTATTTACAAAAGATTAAACAATTCAATTGTCTCTACAAGGGAGGATTTCTATAACTTTGAACCAAATAAGGTAATTTATACGTCCATAATTGGAGCTTGGTCATACATCATGAATACCTCCCAAATTGATTCCAGTGTTGTACCATGTCATTTCTATTTAGACGTAGCATATAGAGTAAGTAATCTGATATATATATATATATATATATAAATATTACATCATCAGTTTAATATTTACTTTCACTTGAAATTTTGTTAGTTTTTTTTGTCAAGTTCGAACCTGAACATTTGAAGCATGAAACTTTGAGAGAAACGTGGGAATCGTGGGTGGTTAATTCTGGCATAAATATTCGGACATGTCCAATGGTAATCGCAATTTAGACTTTATTGATTTTTTCCATCTTTAAGTTAATTTTTGAAGTATTTTGACTAACCGTTTAATTTATAAACATCATGATGTGGACGGTTGTACACATGCGGATAATGTTGCCAAGGACCTTGTGATTAAGCGGCGAGCTCGTATAACACTTCTAACTTACTTTCAAAAATCAGAGAAATAAAGCTAACCTAAGTTAATTTTATTTTAGATTCGAACCAAGTGTAAGATAGGAGTTTTGAACATGCGAGTAATTAGGTAGAGCAAGTAACCTAATTAGCTAAGTTCATGCAATTATGTAAACTACGACATGCAAATACATAAAGCAATAAAATGAGGGTACTCAAACACTAAGTTTTATGATCTGAATACTCTGATTTATTATTGAAGTTTCGGCCCCTATTTATAGACTTAGAGGGCAGCCGAAAAAGGTTACAAAAAGTAGAAGAAGGAAAGAATTAGAATTGGAAATTAACCAAGAGGTTAATTTCTTTTACAATTACCAAACCCGGAAAGAAGTAGGGATGGTAAGAAAAGGAAGAAAAGAATTCGGTCACCCTAATTCTTTTAGGTAGCTGAAAATACAATCTTAAAACAAGAAGGAAAAGAATAAAATTCCTACTCCAAAAAGGAGAACAAGAAAGAACCCTTTTTGGAAACTAACTAAAAGAATAAAAGAAACAACTTAATTAATTAAAAGAAATTCCCTAATTATTTTAAGGAGCCGTGTGGGCTTTCTCCTTGGGCTGGCCGTGTGGGCTTTCTCCTTGGGCTAGCCGTGCGGCTTCTCTTGTGGACTCCTTGGGCTGGCCGAAACTTGTGGGCTTTGTCTCCATGAGTTTGGGTCGGCCCAAATTGTAGGGAACTTCATGAATTGTTTCTTTAAAGCCCAAGAACCTTCCGGCATCTTCAAGACTTCAAGAAACAGCCTTCTTCTTCATTAGGACTTGGTGATTTGAGTCTCTTCTTCAAAGATGGTTAGAAGAGTTGCAAGTTGCACATTTCCTTCATTTTGCTCCAAGGCGTGGGCTTCTACAATCAGTTGAGCATCCTGATGGCAAGCTTGAACAAGGTTGTTGAGTGCATCTCGAACCTTCTTCGCTCTGCTTCTGGTCATGGGCCCAGTGATGTCTACAAGTGGATCCCTCTGATATGGACTTGGATCCTGAAGCATTGTCGGGCCTCGATGTAGAACTCGAACCTCCTCCTCAGCTTCTTCGGAATCACTTGCTTGTTGACTTTGACTTGTTGCTTGACTTGGGATGCCCTCATCACATCAGGTATATCTTCCTGTCAACATGAGAGGGGGTTAATTGTAATAAACAAAGGATTCAGTATCTAGATAACATCAACCATGAAGAACAGTCAAAATGGATTATGATATTAGGACTATGGTAATCCACCATTTCATACCCTTCTTTCGATTACGTTAGTTGATTTATTCTTTCCTTTGTAGCAACTACACATTGCAGAATCTGTTCAATCTGTTGGGCTCGATGAGTTTCAACATGTACAATTGCCGTGGAAAAACATTAAGCCAAACAATAATTGTGGAGTGTTTGTGATGCACGACATGGAAAACTTTCATGGATCATCGTACATTTATCTGGACCTATCTGTGGCAACACCTGCTTATGAAACTGTATCGTTTATTTATTTTTTTATTTTAGTCCACATTCCTTTGAAAATGGAATGTCACTTTCAGGCAAGAGTTTGAATGAAGCTCAGAGTCGAATTCTGTGCACGAATAGTTCTTAGCAAATTTAACTCCGCAAGGGATGCAGTACTGGGAAAAATTCGGGATTTCATACCAAAGAAAATTTCTGGGGATATTGTTCGGGTTTCCCTGCAGTGTGGTTAGAAACATTTTAGAAAGGGCATGGTATTTATTATGTCCTCCCCACCGGCTGGTGTTAGTTACATCGTGTTCCATCTTAAACAATCATTTCCTTTTAGGCTTCAGTAACTTATGGGCATGTATATTTGATGTGTTTTGTTGGCGTTGTTGTTTAAAGATTTTCATTTATGGTCGTAGAAGACAAACATTTAATGTGGTTATTCATACGATCGTTTGGATTATTTTGGATTTTGTTTTTTGATTGGCCTCTTACCTCCATTTATATGTCCAAAAGAGGATATTTGGGCCTCTCTTCATGATATGTTTATCTTTTACAGTATAGAACTGCTTACTCTTACTGCTTTCCGAGTTACAACTATCTATACATGTTCTCACCATTCTTTCATTGGATGGGATTCCATTCATACCATGAAAAAGTGAACAAGACTCCAAAATTCATGGGTTGAAGAGGTAATCAACTGTAAAAGAGAAACATATGTTAGAATTAAGTTTATCTAAGCTGATGTCATTATTTTCATGGAAGTTGCCTTGGAAATTATTTTTGCTTCTCGTGATGGTTCATTAGGATGTGTAAGTTTAATGGGCAGATAATTTTGATGAAAATGGTTCTTGCATGTATCAGGAGCACAGAACACCCTTTTACAGTAGGTGATATAGAGTTCTTGAGAAATGTGTTGTCGTGATCAAGCTCAATTTTAATGTCGTTATGACATTTCAATACAAAATTAGTAATGGAGAGAGTTGGAAAACTAATACTGAAAATTTTATTTCCTTGGTGCTGTAAATAATTATCCAGATTCTGTGGAATATGGGTTGAAACATTTTCTAAAGATGAAGCACCCAACAATTCTAAGAAATGTGATATGTTGATTGGATTCTCTGATACATGGAAGTGGAACAAGCTTGTTTTCAACTATATTAGAGCTAGACAACTTTCAAAACCTTTAGGACCAAATCAGTTGCCTTTAATTTACTCATTGGTGGTAGGGATGGCCCCGGACGGTTCCAAAACCGCCAGTTACGGTTCCAAAACCGCCGGTTACGGTTCATAAATTAATGGAACCGGAACCGGAACTTTGGGGGGACGGTTCCATGCCGGTTCTAGAATCGCCGATTTCGGTTCCAATTCCGATTCTATCACGGTTCCAGTTCTAATATGTCACGGTTCCGGTTCTGTCAAGGTTCCCGTTCCGATTCCAATCTCTTCTGTTTATTTAACAATTTTTTTCGTTTATTTAAAAGTTTTAACTTATAAATGTTATTTTATTTTGACTCAATTAATAACTCAATTATTTATAAATAATTAAAATTACAAAAATAAAATAAAATATGTAGCGAGGGTACATACATTTAAATAATTAAATGATTTATATAATAAAAGATACAAAAATAAATTGTGAATATATATATATATATATACAGATGAATAATACCTCAATATATTATTTAAAAAAAATCAAGAGAGTGATGCATTGTTATAAATCGTGAGAAATCAGAGTTTGAACTTTGAAGCATTGAAACTTTTACAAAATAAATACATCTTGAATATTTAATATAATTCATCTTCATCATCTTCATCATTTGCGAAAGTTGCGGTTGGATCTAATTTAATTTAATAATTAATTATTTTTAATTTAATTTAATGCTTATTTATATTATATTAATAATATATATAAAGTATACTATTAGTTTATATATTATTATAATATATATTTTAAAATAGTTTGTATATATTATATGTTAAACGTATAATATAATTATAATTATAAGAAAGAAGTTCAAAAAAAGTAAACAGTTGAAGTGGTTAATTAACTTTGCTTAAAGCCTTTCAATTTTAACAAAGGGTTGTGTGTTCGACTCTATGCAAGAGGAATGTAAAAATTATTATTTTTATGGTTCTCACATTAGAACCGGAGGATTGGACCCTTTGGAACCGGAGGGTTGGAACCGGCGGTTCTCGGTTCTCAGACAAGAAGAACCAGAACCTTAACCGCCAGAGGCGGGTCCGGTTCTGGTTCTGGAACCAGGGGCCACGGTTCCGGTTCCAAAACTGATGGTCCGGTTCTGAGTCGGTTCCGGTTCGAACCGGAACCGTGGCCATCTCTAATTGGCGGTCTTGTTGATGAGGGATTTGTGAATGTGTGGGATAACACCACTGCCAACATTGGTCCCTTTGATGAGAAGTGCTATGGAAAGCCAGCTACAACTGCCGAGTATTAAATACATTCACTTTCAAATCATTCTAGAACTTTTGCATATAATATATTCAAGGATTGATGTAGCAGTTGCAATAACCCTTTCATGGGCTGTGGTTATTGACTTCAATTGGCAACGAATCATACCAATTGGAAAGTAAAGAAAATTTGTGGAAGACTGAGAAATGGGTCTGTTTTTCTATTTTACTTTGCTGGTTGTTGTATCTGCAGCTCATGTCTTTCAGCCCAAGAGCCCCTTCCCACCGTTTTTCGGTCATTGAGTATTATAAATGGGAGAAGATTGGGAGGACTTCTAAGGATAGAAAACTATGAAGGATATAACAGAGGAATGGAAGGGTATAAAACGATGATAGAGAGAACTGAGGATGTCCATTAAGATTCAGTAAAATGTAAATCTTCAATTCATAAAGAATAAGAACATATTATTACGTATGAAGCATTCAAATTTTGCTCATATCAATGGTAACTCATCTGCTAACTTCAACTGAATTCCATTTCCTTGACAACTCCAACTATTAGGTTAAGTAACATAACTAAGCAACTATTGTCCATGTTTATGTTAGGACTCAGATCAAAGTGACAACAGACAACTTTTATTTGTATCTCATACTTTAATCCATATAAATTTGTAAACTATATATTCACAACTGATTTTTTCAAGATAAATTTACTTGAATCAATATGTTCAATGCCTGTAAGTTAGAACAGAGAGAAACAAAAATCCAAAAACTATAGTTCAGCTCAACTAATAAACAACCTGGATAACTAAAATAACCAAATCATATCCCCCAAATCAGATAGTTAATTTTAATCTAACATCATAAACCATTCTCACAACTTGGGATAATACTATAATGACGGTAAGAACAACATCATTAGAACCAGAAAGAGTACAACCACAATTCCATTCAATCGATCAAGAAACATTAATCAATTACAAAACATGATACAATCCTACAAAATTAGTACTACAAAATTAGAATACTAAAATGGTAAAACTTCCAATCCATATGTACTGTCGAATATTTCTATATAATTGAAGCCAGTGCATTACATACTCCTAACAGATTAAATATGCCCAAGATGGGACCATTTCAATTTTTGATAACCCAAAACGAAACAAACCAGCTCATCAACCATAGAAATATTTCCATCTTCAATAGTTTTTTCATCAAACCTAGTTCAACTTCAAGTCTAGCAATTTCATTGAAGCTAGATTCTTTCAAACTGTTGACCTCTACTAATAGATGTTGGAATTGTTCATACACTTCAGCATTTTCACCTAAAATGTTCACTCTTCATGGATTCCTTATATCTCTAATTTCTGCTTCGATCAAATTATTCTCTCTTTTCAACTCAGTAATCACAAGTCTTACCCTTTAACACATCTCTGGATCTTGCCATTTGAAAATTTTGCATCCCCTTTTCTGTGATCAAAATAAACCCAAATCAAACACTCTCAAATTGGTAAATTGTCTAACTTACTCTGAAATTAGGGCAAGAGTAAAATCGGCCACCTATATTTACACCCTTCGATGTTGCCCATCGATGAAATTACAAACCACAAGCGTAATACACAACAGAACCTTGGTAATCCACTTCGTGAGAATTGATTAGAGGAGTGTAGGATGAAGACGAACTTGACATTCAAATTTCTGACCTGACGGAAGAATTTATACTATTGTGCTATAGGTTTTAGTGGTCAAACGGAAGAATTTTGTGAGAATGGGTATGATGCATGGGAGATGCTAACTTTATAAATGGGATGATGCATGGGAGCTGCTGATGACATTAGGTTTTAACCCACCTGCACAACTAGGTTGCGTTTAGACAGACACCAGTCCACATAATACACAAGGTCATTTTTATTTTTATTTTTCTTATAAAATACTTAAGAGCCACATCGGAAATCCACTAAAGGGCAGTGAAGGTATGAAATTATAACTGGCCCACTAAGTGCACTTTGTGTGCACAATAACTTGCACATATTATGTGCAAGAAATATTTTCCTTTCTCTTTCTAGATTCACCAGGCTTTTCTTGCCTTATTTGGATACATTAGTAATAATCATATTGTCCGAATTTGTTTTAGATGTTGCATCTTTTATGTATTTCATAAGTTGCCTAATTAGGGGTTAATGGTTCATCATGTAGTAGGAAGTAGAAGTAGATTTCTGTCCTGATAGATATGGGTATTTTGCATCTTACATGGCATACTAAGTAGTTTATGTGCCTGCAAGTGTTTCAAGTAACTTTTGCGTGACGAGTGAAAAATGTTAGTGTCATTTAAGTCGTGTATTTTTTTTTTTTTTTCCATGGTTGATCTAGAACGTTTGTCTTCCTTAGTAAAGCTATGATGATGATGATCATTATCCCTAGTTTTTTGTATTGCAATGTTAATTAATAAATAACAAGTTTGATGTGAATTTTCATGGGTGTGGATTAGCGTTGCCAAGAAGGTTGCCAGACGGAAGATCACAGTCGTGCTTACTTCAAGAACTCGAATTACACAAACCAGATTCAAGGAATTCAAAAATTAACTTAACCTTGCAGATAATTAAAGGTTGAAAGGATAAAGAAATTGGGTGAAGCAAAAAATGTAATTATCTAAGTTTCGAACTATGGTGAGTTCTACATTGCAGAATACATAACTCAATAAAAGAGAGACCCGAAATTAGGACCACCTAATTCACAAAAATTGTATGAACAATAAACTCAAAAATCTCTCCTTAAATTCATGAAGAGGCTTCCCTTTTTGTAGATATAAAGGGTAGCCGATTTTAATACAAAACTGGAATAGGAAAATATAAAAGAAACTACTTAAGAGTGGAAACCAAATAGAGTTGGTATTTTCAAAAGAATTTGTAACGCCCCTACTTCTCTAAGCACGTCTAAACATGTAGAACTCATAACTCACGCGAGTTGACTCACTTAGATGGACATGGTAAATACTAAAATATAGATTTAAAAGTTTTCTATTGTAATTTGAGAGTTAAAACTATAAATTTGAAGCTTAAATTTTATAATTAGCTTAGTTTATAATTTTGATAATCAAAACCATCACTAGTGTTATTGAAATTGTAATCCCTAAAACAAAATTAGAAGATTAAGTTTCAGAGAAAATTTTCAACTGAACTTAGCTTTAGAGTTGGAGAAAATTTTAGTTTAACCATTAGAATGTTTTAAGAAAACTAAAAATTAAGATTAGTTTATAACAAAGAAAATTTAAAAGAAATAAAGCTAGTGAATAAACATATAATCATTGTAAACTCTTTAATTTTAATTTTAAAGTTAATGTTTAGTTAGTTCTTTAGAAAAGAGATAAATTAGGAACTAAGAAAACAAATTTAATAAAATACAAGACATAAATAAGTGGGACTAAAAATACAATAAATCTAATTACTAAGGACAAAAGAAGAAATTTGAGTGCCATCATGCAATACCTTACTTAGGTGTCAACTTAGGATCTCATTCTATTGCATGAATGGATTAGGTACTAAAATAAAATAAAAAGAAAAAAGAAAATGTACTAAAATAAATAGAGAAAATCAGAAATAAATTTTATGCTCCGTTCTTTTCCATTCCATTCTAGAACAATTATCACTTTTTTCTTTCAAAATTTGACATAGAGAAACAATCTCATTTTTTACTCAATTCAAAATTTGAAAATTCTCTAAATATTCACTCACATAAATTCAAAAAATAACATAATCATTACATTTTTTCTTCTCTTTCCTACACCAATTCTCAAAAAATATTTCTTTCAAAAAAATATTCGTTCCCTAAAATAAAATTTTCAAAAAGAATGGAGGTAAGTATCACCGCCGCCCGGTGGTATTTCACCCCCCCCCCCCCCCCCCTTCAGTTTGATATTTGCAGTAACTACTGGGCGGATCTTTGCCAATCCGGTAAAAAATTCACATTTTCGACAAAAATACTAACAAATTCGGACATAATATAACTAAAATAATCAAACCAACTATCTAAAACAATACCGCAAAACATTTTAACTTTAGCCACTAACTTTTTTTCGATCCGAGTCGTCTCGATTTTTATCCGATTTTGTGATTCCACCCGGCTCTGCTTTGCAGGAATTATTAAACGGAACAGAGCCCGTGAGTTGTTTTTTTTTTTTTTTTTTTTTTTTTTGGTTTGTAATTTTTTTTTGCCCAGGGGTATTTTTGTCTTTTTACAGGAAATGTTACTGCAAATATCGAAACGGTTACTGTGAATATCAATTCCGAAAGAAAATCAGAAAAGAAACTCCCATCTTTCTCCCATTTTACTAAGCCGAGAGTACACCCCATTTCTCCCAAAATCTGAAACATTCAATTACTCTCCTCTTTTGATTATTCTGGACAATGAGTCCCAACATTTTCATCTTCCCTCTCCCTCCTCTTTTTTTCCAATCGAACTCCAGCCCTTTCTATACCCCTAGAAAATTCTGAAAACATACCTTCACCTCCTTTCCCCCTCAACTCCTCGATGAATCCATAAGAAGACCCTTGATCACAACAACCTTGAAGCAAGAAATTTTAATAGAAAATCAATCAAGGAATGGGTAAAGGGAGCTGCATCTCGCGAGTTTAAATCTGGGCTGTTAGAGGGAGGAATAATCTCAATAGAGGGATTAAAGATCAAAGAGGTACGATGAGTGTTTAATAAACCAGATCGAACCGGCTGGTTCGACTGGGTTAACTGGGAACCGGTCGGTGTCTGGTCCGGTATCTAGACCGGTTTGCCCTAAATTATGGTAAATGGAAAAAATCGGAAACCCGGAAAAAAAACTGAAAACCAGGTTAACCGGCACCAATGTGGGATATGAAAAACCTAAAACAAATGTAAAAATTAATTATAACCTAGTCAGGAGTCAAACTCATGTCCTCTAGAAGAGATAAACTCTTATTAAAGAGTGGTTAGTCATTAGGTTAAACATGCTTTTATATGATAAGTTAGACGTTAGATAATTTATATTACTATGGCTCTTAAAAATTATCTTTTTACTATTATAAAATTTAATTATATATTAATTATAGATATATAATGTTTTAAATATATTTATGACATCATAATGACGTCACCGGTTCGACCCCTGAACTCCGGTTAAACCCCGACCCCTAAGCTGGGCCGGTTCAGCGTCCGATCCAGTTTGTTAAACATTGGGTACGATCCTTCAAATTTAAATCCTTTTGTTGGAAAAATGAACATGCATGTAGTAATTAAGATACAATCATCTTTATCCAGTAAAAAGATTATAACTTGAGATAGAAGTGGTATTTATATTGGTGAATCGGAGTTTTTAAGTTGATGCATGTTGATAGATTTCAGTAGAAATGGGTATAAAGTGTGAAATTTATGTGGGTATGAGTTCTAAATGAGTAGGTACTGTTTTGCTTTAAAATTGATATATTTTCTTGTTAAAAGTAATGCTCTGTGGTGTTCAATTGCATCTTGGAGTGTCTTTGATATACTGAAAGAGTTCATGTAACATTCAAGCGGGTTGGTTTGGTTGAAATAACAAAACTAGTTTTTCATAAAATTAAAAATTATGAACAGGATGATGAGTTAATTAAATGGGACTCTCATATGAAGTTAGGAATTTGATATATTAATTTGGGCTGTTGGAAATATGTTTAAGAATGGAAAACTGAAGTCGTTTATTTGTTTTGAGGCAATGGGAAACATGAACCGGAATGTGATGTGCTAAGAATTCATGTTTTGTAGTCAAAAAGTTTTGTAAAAGTTTCAAAGTAGTTTATGCTCTGTTTTTAGTTATTCTGGAGTTATTAACAGCAATATAGTTATGTATATTAAATCTTTACAAGGAGATTGCTAATTTGTTTTTGTTTAAAATTATGGAATATGGTTTTAGCTTTCTTAAACAAAATATTATTGGAAAATTGTAATGATGCTGGGTGAAGCTTTTAAGAAGTTTATGAACTGTTTTGTTTGATTTTGAACCATTTGATGTTAAATTTAGTCTCTTCACTTCTTGAAGTTATCCTTGGAACAGTTTTTGAGTTGAGTTGCTAGATCCATTGGTTGAACAAAATCCTTCTTTATATGGAGAATTAAAAGTTTTAAAGCTTTGAAAATAAAGAAAAGTAATTCCTTGTCTTTTGAAAATGTTTAATATTGATATGTGGGTAAACACAAAACTGATTTAACAACTTTCAGTGCTGGTTGGGACTTTCTGGAAGTAGTTATAACCAATACCAATCGCCAAACACACCTCATTTTCAGAAATTTAAACCTTAAAGAACTTAGAAGTCAAGTCTAGGATCATTATCATTATACCTGAGGACGTCTTTATTTAAGTTCAAAGTTTGTATGACAATAACAATGAACTATTTTTAATTTAGAACGCAGATTCGATCCTTGAGACTACTTTCTACAACGAAGATGAGTGTCTCACTAAAATGGCAAGCATTCTAAATGAGTAAATAAATGAGTTGGCATGTTCTACTTACGATAATGTTCATATGAAGTTGTTTATGCAAAATTGTGTTGTAAAATGCCTCTTTATGTGATAAAGTTGTGAAATGTGAATTGTTGTCACCTCACTACTACAAATTGGAGCTATACCAACACCCCAAAAGTGATGCTTTAGGCCCTAAAAGTGTTATCTTAGGCTTAAGGCATCACTTTAAAAAGTATCTCTTAAAGTGATGTTACCTTAGGCCTCAGGTAACACTTTTTACCTTTTATACAACATTTTTTCAAAGTGTAGCAATAGGTAGCTAATGTAACGTTTTTTTCCTCCCTAATGCAACCCTTTTTCACCCTTGATGCAACGCTTTTTGGGGCTGTTGCAACGCTTTTTGGGCTGATGCAACGCTTTTTTGGGGTTGATGCAACGCTTTTTGGGGCCGTTGCAACGCTTTTTGGGCTGATGCAACGCTTTTTTGGGGCTGATGCAACGCTTTTTGGGGCTGATGCAACGCTTTTTGGGGCCGTTGCAACGCTTTTTGAGGCTGTTGCAGCGTTTTTTGGGACTGTTGCAACGCTTTTCGCCCCAATGCAACGCTTTTTCACCCCAATCCAACACTTTTATGCATCTGTAACATTTTAATACAAATATAATATTATTGCCCATATGCTATCATTTATTCAAATCCACTATAAAATTGATAATCCAAATGCTCGTATTACAAAAGTATTCATAGAGTTCTATATACTATGATTACAAAAGTATTCATAGAGCACAAGACTTCAAAAAGTCAATTAAAGAATTTAAAGCGCTTCAAATCTTGAGCTTCACTTAAGAAAGTCTCTCTTTTAAACCTGAAAATTTTCACAAACAAAATGAAATAGACAATTAGACTCGAATAAAAATTTTCAAGCTCTAGGTTAATATAAATGTGGAATAATCCACAGAAGAAACTTCCAAATCAAAGAGAACAAATACATACCAAACTCACTAACAATGATTTCAAACACCCTGAATTCTCCCGGAGACTACTCTCAATGGTCTGTATAAAATGATAAACAACAATACAATGGAATTAGCCTTTATAAGACTAGAGAAAAGATGGGAACAATTTTTCTTAAAAGGTTCCAAACAAGAGAGACAGCAACTAGCCTATTAAGTCAGCTCACCAGCTTTATGATCTGATGTGATCTTGAGTTTTTATCATTAAGGGCAGTCTCTCCTACTTGTCTCTGAGCTGCAAGAGAAACATAAAGGATTGATGGATCAGAATCAGTATAAAATCTCAGTTCACCAGTAACAGTGATGATCAAGTAGAGCAACCAAAAATTGCCAAACAAAAAATGCAAGATTATTTTCCACATCTTAGTGCCAATGATGAGACCAGGCAGTTCTGTACAATTAGATCAGATTCCTACCTTCACAAATACCAATTAAGTGCTGCAAGTGTTGAGCATCCTTTACCGTTTCTTCAGTTTGTTTCTCCACAATAGTGCCTCTCTGCATTTAGAGGGTAAACACAGCTTAAACCTTGCTCTGTGTGAACAGGCTCAACAAATCATGTTTACCTTATGGTCAGACTCACCTCAGGATCATCCAAAAGCTTGATAACTTTGAGGACCATATATGAGCAATAACAACTGAAAATTCAGTTACTTCACACACTTTACTTTGAAACTGGATACAGAATCTAATCCTAGTTTTTGTGTTCTTTTGGCAGAACATGATAGCAAGGTATTTCACATAGCTGACCCAACATAGCCTTTTGGGTTTCACCAAGCTCTTGAGGCCTCTGATCCATCCTAATAGTGTCCTCAAACAGCGAAAAGTAGATACTAAAACAGAGAGGCTATAATAATCAGTCAAGAACATGGTAACATCCATCAGAGTTTCATTTCTTATTTGAAATTCTTCTGCATGACTTGATTGGGAATGGAAAAGTACAAGAATCATTCTTTACACTGCACAAGAAGGCCCATCACAGCAAAACTAGTCTCTAGCTACATACACATGGAACTATATTCAAGAGATCAGCTACACTATATACTTCAACCATAAGTCTACCTATCAAGAGCTAAATGTACCAAAACAATCATCAATAGCATGCCTCCAAATAAAGAACCCTAAATAAATAATAGGCATGAAATAAAGATAATTCTGCTTATTAGTCTAAAAACAGAGAACATTCTCTAATTTTGACAACAATGATCAATCTCAGGGCTAAGTGTCAGCACCAATGCCAACCACAGATAAAACTAAAAAGGTTAACACCATCTTGATCAATCAATTACTTAATGCAGATAGCAGTAAATTTGATTCTACACATACCTAGATCCCAAACTTGAAACTTTATATTGTTATATTGCACTGTCTCCACATTAAAACCGATTGCTGCATCAAAACAAAAGAAACCCGATCAGCACACATGCTTCCTGATTCTAACTAGAAACCCAACAGACAACTAACTGTAATAGCAAGAATAAAAAGACAGAATCAGAATACCAACTTGGAATAGTCGAAACAACTTCGCCCATCTGAAGCCGATCTGAAACAAAACCCACAACACAAAACCATCAAGACTCATCAAAACTTACAAAAATCCCATTAGAAAAAATGGAGGGAAAGAACCGGCACTTACAAAGAATGGTGGTTTTCCCGGCATTGTCAAGGCCCAGTACTAAGATCCGAGCTTCCTTGTTACCGAACAAGGATGAAAATAAACGCGTGAAAACGATTCCCATATGGGATTTGAGCAAAATTAAACTATGGAATTCGAAAAGCAACCCAGATCAGATCTGTACATTCAGCAGTCCTCCCTGTAAACAATTAAAGCGCGCAAAATTCAATGCTTAATGATATAGGGAAGGGGATTATAGGGCGACGCAAGTAATTGAGTAATTATTGAGAGCGAAATAGGCTCAGGGATCTAGCGAGGAAGAGAAAAGAATAACATACTAACCTCAAACTAAACCTTAAATGTAAAATAAAAGCAGTATGCAAACTTTTCCATGCAATTTTTAGAAATGTTTACTTGAATCTTTACTCCAGTCATTAGTCAAGCTTTAGGCACTAGGGACTTTTTACAATTATCAGATAGTACATCAATGTTAAAAGATATAATTGGAGTGGAAGGCTGTAAACTATAATGGTAATTTGCACCTCTCTTTTAAGTCTCACAACGACTACTACCACACTATTCAATAAGCTGCATAAAGCTTTTCTCCAAAAACTAACTGGAACAAAAGCCAAGTTTTAAAGCCACATATCAAATGCTGAAACATGTTTCAGAATGTCTCTTACCATTAATTCCACTTAAAACAGAGACAGCGACATCCCTAGCTCCTTCTTCGTAAACTTTCTGACTCGAGCAAGACGGATCAAATACCTTATCTGTACAAATAACCACAGGAGAGACAAACCATTAATGTTTAGAAAATCAAATCTTCAAAAAAACTCAACTTAGTTTCCATACCAAATGTATAGGGTCCACTAGGTCTTTCATTAATCAAATTCTTCGAAGTGATTGTATGTTGATCAGGGAATTCCCAAGCAACAAGATCATAAGCAGCCTGCTCTTTCGTGCTAAGGGAATTCCCAATAAAATACATGCCTGAAGGCCACTGATATACTCAGCTGCTAGAAGAGTGACCATTCCACAGTCTGAATGAGCAGAAATACCATATATTTGCTGATCAGAACTTTCCGATTCCCCTGCAATTAATAAGAGAAAAGCATTTGCACAAAATAATTCATCATCTGGAGACCTATCAGTCAATAACTTAAAGCTCTAAAGTCTCCAGAAAGCAACTTATTCAAAAATAATATCTTTGTGAACCAGGTTCACACAAGGAACATGTGCATCTCTCTGTCTCCACTTGAAAACAGAAGGATCTTCTCACACCTTATAACAATTGGACCAACTGTGGAAACCATCTCCTAATTACAATTCACCAATGCTAAATAACCAAAAAATCAAACATGTCCATTAGTTTAAACCAAGATAACATTGCAACAAACCGAAATAGACTCAACAGATGAGAAGATACACTTAAACTTGAATTGGCATCACACCTAAACTTTTAACTCTATCAATAAAAAGAGAAAACTTAAAGATACACTTGCTTTCTACCTTTGAAGCTTCAAACTTAGGAAAAAACTCAATTGCACTGGTTAGATGTGATGCTTCCATTGGGAAGCTATTGTAAAAAAGAAGAAGACAGTTTTCCAATGAGTCGAAAACATCGAAAACAACAAAAGACCTACTTCAAGATAATGCTTACAAGAAAAAAATACAAAAAAAAGAATTTTCACATCACATAAGAAAGGAAAAAAGTCAAAGCACCTCATCTGTGATTCTCTTCCCCAATGCTCCAGGAGTGTCTTTGCTTTAATGCCTCTATGACTCCTAAGAAGAATGTATTCACACTCAAGTGAATTATAAAAATAATATCATCCATATATTTAACAACACTCTGCTCAATGTCTTAATTTTCCCAAAATATAGTCATTTACAAAATTTTACAAAATTAATCCCTGGCCTCTAAGATGAAAAATCAAACAAGCAACTCTAACCCTATCATTTGCTTTCGACTGATTCAGAACAAACAGAGGACCTGCATACGACTCCTATTAGGTACATTAACCTATAATTATGCGTGGCTAACCTTTGTTTCGTTAGCTTCGGTGAATTGCAATGGAATGTCAGGCTTATTATCAGGCGCATCCAGGTGCTTTTCACAAAATGCTAAGAAAAAGAGTATCACAAAATACAGAACTGAACTTTACATAATTTAGGGCAGTGGGAAAATGATCGAGTGGTCTGGCAAACAAACCGATACAATTGAAATTAATACCTTCTCCTTCCGAAAAACGCGAAAGAAAAAACGAACGAAAATCGAAGATTGAGAGTAAGAGTGGACCTGAGGGATTTGGCAAAAACCTTGACGGATCTCGCGAGGTGTTGAGAGGCGAGCCGTGACAGTATTTTCCTGGTTACCGCGATCGGATTCTAGTTTTGGAAGGTGAAGCCGGACAGAAGAAATTGACGGCGAGAGAAGGCACTCACTCTTTCCAGCATTATGAGAGAGGATGCCTTGGGTCAGGTGAGTTGAGGATATGGTGCTTCTACTCGCTCCTTTCTGCTCTGGGAGACTAAAGGGCAGTGCGGATTCGATGGGCTAAGGACTCCAGCCGTTAATTAGAGAAAATAAATATTTTCTTTTTCCTTTTTTATAGTTATTAAAAATTTTATAAGGCTATGCTTAAATTGTAACTCAAATAGGGAATTAAAATTTTGGGAAATATATATTTTTTTAGGGAATTTTTTATGAGAAATTGGGTGAAAAGAGATAAAAAGTATAATGATTTAATTTATTTATATAATAATGGTAATGTTATTTTTAGGGAATTTTAAATTTCAAAATTAGAATTCAAAGGAAATTGAAGTTGTAATTTTAGTAAAAAGAGTGTTAAGTTTCATGAAAAAACTAGACCAAAAAGAGCCAAAAATAAAAAGTGTCCATAAACTAAAATAAAAATAAAACAAAAATAACACTGACTGAAAGAGATAGGAGAATTAGCCACACACAAAAAGCGTCACGGTTTCCTAAAAAGTGTCGCAGTAGACATAAAAAGTGATGCAGTAGCCTAAAACAAGCGTTGCATTAGCCTAATAACTAGCCAAAAAAAGTGATGCACTAATTTAAAAAGTGTTGCATTTGATTGAGAAAAGCGTTGCACTAACATGAAAAAGTGCTGCACCAGCTCAAGCAAACGTTGCAATAGCCTTTAAAAGAAGTATTGCAATAGCCTCAAAAAAATGTTGCTTTAGCTTACCCACAAAGGCAACATTGTGTAAATGTGTAGCATATTGTACAAAAATGTTGTATTAGACTTTTATAGCTACATTTAATTATGGTGATGCATTTTCTTTTAAAATTTTGTTCTATTGTAACATTTTTAAAGTGTAACCTATAAAGTGATACTATAGGCTCAATTTGTAGTAGTGTTAAGTGTAAAAAGTGCAATGTTTATGTATGTGTTATGTGTATGTAATGTTCTCAAATATCGAGTTATTGGTACAAGTGAACTATCTGTTAAAGTTTATCTATGAATGAATATGTCATGTATGCGATTAAAGTGTTTAGTGTTAACTGATATTTGTGTGTCAGTGTGGGATCCCAAATCATGTTTAGTTGTTGAAATCTGGCTCATCAGCATTGGGTTTGAGCGTTCGACTAAATGACTGAAGAGGTAGATTTCGGTATTATCTCGAGGTATGCCACAGTGTCCAGTGTTCAGTTGTAGGTGTTGTTGACGAGAAGCAGTACACATTGTACAGTGTACCAGTTTACATTGTACAGTGTCTCAATTAACATTTGTACAATGTTCCAGTTTACATTGTATAGTGTCCAAGTTCAGGTAAAGTATAATTAGTAATGTTTCTAAATGGTCACATAAATCCTTTGGTATAATTTACTGGTTATACTATTTCTATCCCTTATGTGTTCTTCCTTGTTTGATTAGTAAATACTTGTTTTGTGATTGATAATTGTTTACTTACCACTATTTTTAATAGTGCGACCACATTGGAGTTCACCCCTTAGACGTTTGAATGTTACAGGTATTAGGGAGGCATTAATTGTGAAAAGCGCGACGATTATGAGAGGAAGTTTTATGTTAGGTGTTTAATGTGAAGTTAGCAATTGGACACCATTGTAGTGGTTGTTAATAAAATTCTTGTAATTTGCGAAATTAGTAAAATGAAAGACATCATTTGTATTTAGAGCATAAATGTATTATAATTAGTCATTGTTTTGTGTATCGGTTGAGTCCTTGAGTCCTAGAGCGCCAGAGTATTATAATTAGTCATTGTTTTGTGTATCGTCATTGAGTCCTAGCGCGAGCCAGGCTAACACACCCTATCGGGTCTCCCGCCCAAACAGGGAGGTCGGACTCGGGGTGTCACAGAATTAATTTCCAAAAAGAACTTGGAAATTAAATAATAAATTTCTGCTGCTTTTAATAAGCAAAAACTAAAAAATACAACTTCCAAAAAGAAGGAAGAAGTATATCTCAAAAAGAAATCAATGAGTGAAACATTTTTGAAAACTAGTAAGTAAAATAAAGTATAAAAATTACCTATTATAATAAAAGAAGGATAAGAACTCAATTCATAAAATTAATTTCCTAAACCCAAAAGAATAATAAAAAAAAAGGAAATAAGCCAAAAACGGTGGAAATAGGCGCATGTGCGCGAGCTGTTGCTGACTGGTGCGCCGCTAGGCCTTTGTGCTCGCGTGTTGTGCTCGCGGCTATTGCTGCTCCCCATACGATGCCAAGTGCGACGAGGCGCTATGCTGAGTCGTTTCGGCCTTAAAATGCGAGTACATGGTTTGTGGAATGCTAGAACCTTCTTAAATTATTCTGGAAACCTTCAGAACCGTCTAGAATCTCTCGGAAACACTTTGGAATTGATTTGGGGTCATTTCCTTATGATTCTTCAAACGTCTTCTTAAACTTTAAAGATCAATCAAGACCTTTTAAGTATTCGAAAAACAACCCGAACTTCTTGCTTCATTATCGTTTCGGGCACTGCCTTTCTTAGGGATTGATGCGAGCTCGTCTCCTCCTAGTTAAGGTTTGGATAGCCGCATCAAAGTTAGTTGTGAGTTGTGAATAAATTTTAATGATATTTATGAATTGTGAGTTTTGATCATTGATTAAATAATTTTAAATATGTAATTATTTAATAGTTTGTGTAATGTGAGTACTTTGGGTGATGATTGTTTTTTTTATATGATTGTTTGGTAACGTATATTGAGAAGGAAATTTTTGCCAAGATTGAAAGTGAAGAATTTTTGTAACATTTTTCAAAAGATAAGTTATCGTAGATCATAATTATCTTGTCTTATTAGCTAGTCCAGTATTGGTTGTTCATGCATTAGGAAATAGTTAATGCGCGACCGGCCGGTCAGGAAAAAGTAGATCATGGCGTTGTTTGCAGAAATCAAAACATTGACTCATCTCTTCTCACAAATCCAAAAGTCCTTATTTGCAGAAGTACAAAAGCAGAGCTGGTGACGCAATGAATCGATATGCGGGTGAGGCATGGAAGAGGAGACAATTGGGCAGCATTTGCAATATTTTCTGGCACATAGTTAGCCCTTTGTGCATTTGCAATATCTTGATCCAGAAGTGTGAGTAGGAATCTATTCAGTTCATTCCGCTCAACCATTTCTATTAGCTGCATTAGAAAGAACATTAGGTAACAGAGTTATTCCAATTCCACAATCCAGACACTGAAGATTTAGTAAAAAGGGATTAAGGTAAATGATGATGTGACGTAAAAAATCCGCTTCAGGCCCAATCTTTGGATGCTTTTTACTTGTGCAGTAGAATGGATCACTCAATGAATAAATCTTGGTGAAACTTTAAGATTCTGGATCAGTTGGATTCAATGAAATGAAGCTTGAGGTAATGGAAACTAACCAAGAAAAGGGGCGGGGCTTTCCCCCCTGTATAGGCTCCGACGATCAAGTCAGTAATATGAAAGAAATGAACAGTATTGAATGATATCTTTGGGAGAAACAACAATAATCAGAGAGAGTAGCAAGAAATTGTTCATGAAGTACTTGTCTAGAATTCCCCTCTATTTCACTTACTTGAAATGAGGCTGGTGCCTGAGTATTTATAAGTCCACTTTGATAGTTCCGTTGGATTGTGATGTCATACGCTCCCACTTATTCTTTTCTTTAATGATACTTTAGCCGTTCCGGGAAAACTGGCTTTAACTTTGGCTCCTTTGTCATCATTGCTCTGCATATATTAAGATAATGGTCCTACCATGATATCTAACTGTTTCGAATATATTATCTCGGATCGGTTTACTCTTTACCGATCTAAGCTTTTATGTGTTTTAGTTACTTACCGACCTGAACTTTAACACTGTTGACCAATCTAACTTCTCTTAAGCTTTTACCGACCTGGGCTTCTCCAGTAGAATTGTACTTTTTCTGACTCAATCTTGACCGATCTGAGTTGATAAGTTTTACCGATCTAAGATTACCAAGTTGGTTTATAATGTTTTCCGACCTAAGCCTTCATGAGTTTATTAAGTCTTTTAGGACCGAGCTGAGCCTTTATATCCGATCTAAAGTTATAACAGACAGACTTGGTTTGTATGATCTTTCCGACCTGAACAGGGATCCGGGCTTCTTTTATCCTTTACTGTTCCTTTGTATTAATTCATTGGGCTAGGCCCAATAGGAATGTTAATTTTATGCACATCAAAGGAGAACATACAGTTTTTTTTTTTTTTTTTAACATCCTGTGATGTCAAAATTTATGTCAAACTCTTCTGTGCAGTTGCCATTTCAGCTTGCATTTTATCATAGGCTTCTGTGAAAGATAAGTAGGCCAGAACCCAGAAATCTTAAGGTTTTGAAGGAGTGAATTATTAGAATTACTCGTCATAATAATTTTTACTGTTTATAGACAAGTTCCTTCCTGCAGGGCTTTCTCAAGCAGTTTCAATTCAAGTGGCCTATCCTCCATATCCTAGAAACCACCATCACCGGGATAGGACACAAACATATATTGAACTCAAACCAAAGTAATGTTTGTGGATAGGACCCAAACAAACATGAGTTTTATCACTGCGAATCTCAACTTTCCCAATTCTAATTTGACGTGTAAAAAAATTATAATTTTCAATTCGCAAAACTGTCTTTAAATTAAACCTTCAGAAAAAAAATTTCTTCTTATTATTCCCTATTTCACAGAAAATCAGGAACATCAAAGTTCTCACCGAGGTCTCAACCGGGAAAATCTCAAATTCAATTTCTTGAGATTTAGTGTCAAGAAAATACTGCGGCTGTTGTGTCGGCTTATGTCCTTCTGCACATAAGAACTTTCGATTGGGGGAGAAGAGATGAGTTGATGTTTTTATTTCTGCAAACAACGTCATGATCTAATTTTTCCCGACCGGCGGGTAACTTTTTCTTCCCGTTAACGCTGAAACTAACCATGGCTGTTAGGTGTTTAGAAGTTAGAGTTGGACAGATGGTAAACTTTTATTGGTAGCATAGAGAGTGGAATAGAATAGTGTAGTAGGAGACTTGCAGCGTGAAAATAGATAGTATATCTATACGAGAGGTGTGAGGAAAAATACTATAAGTGAAAATTTTGATCGAGTTGACTGTAATTTGTTTAATTTCGTCTCTGTAATATCTAATCTCTATCTTTATCTGAGTTTCGCCCCTCTGTTTCAAATTTGTCAAAGACTAGTTTATAAATAAATGATCCCATGGATCAAGATATTGTTTGGATTGGGCCTGATGGATCTGACAACATCTACGTGAATTTAATAGACTATTGAGCTGTTCTTCGCCTAATTCGGTTCTTCACTCTTAATTCTCAGTTACTTGATGTGTACGTAAAAATTGTCTCATAAGTGAAAGAATAATGTTACTCGTGGTAATAAATCATTGTGGCTAATGTGGCACTTTTCGATGGTGGTTAATTTATTATTAATTTTATTGGAACTTAAGATGGTGGTTAATTTGATACTAATAAAATGTATAAAATGCTGTCAAAAGTAAATAAATGTATGAAAAATAAATAAAGGGTGAAATGCACCAAATACCACATAACTATCGGCTTTTGCAAAAAACACAACTTTCCTTTTAAAACTCCAAGTATAAGCACTTTACTTTCAAAACGTGCGTCCAGTACCACTCTGTTAGACAATTCCGTTAAGTGACTAACAGTCAAAAAAAGACATGGGCAAAATCGTCATTTCACACTTGCGGCACTGTTCATCGTCTTCTCCGATGAAACTTACAAATAAATTAGAATTAATTCATTTGTTGCACGGTTGAAAAATAAAATAAAAACTGAAATATGAGAGCATTATATATTTAATACTAATGCATTTGATCAATCAGTTTTATGCATGAATATTATTCCTTTGCATTTAAGTTTCTTTAAACCATCCGTTAGCATCATTTCTATTAATTAAAAGAAACTGATAAAGAGTTTATCAGCCTTCGGTTGAGATGATTTGAAGTTAAAAAGACAATTGAAGTCTTTATATATACTTCTACTTTTACCTATGAAATTGTGCAAAAGATACAATTGATTTTCATACTTTGTTACAACTCCCCCTAAGAATATAGCTTTGGCAAGATTGAAAACAGGTGTTAGTAACAATTGACAATTCCTAATAGTTGTGCAGATTGTTAAGAAACACAACTTGCATGTTGGGCTGTTGTATCCTGGGGATGACAAGTCGCGTTGCTCTGCTGCACCGAAGTTGATACTTTGTAGAGAGTTTGAATAATCTAAAGAAAGTGAAAGATCCACGCCCTAGCCCTTACGTTTAACCCTTTGTTCGTTGTGTTTCTTTATATTCTTTTGCTGGTCACTTGAATTGTTAGGAACAACAAGACGCCTGTATGCACCCGATCGCATATGCATAGAAATTCTTTTTAAAAAAAATAATGACAATAATGGACTAGTGTTTTAACAGTTGTTATGCATAGTGAGTCACCTAGAGGTCGGGGGTTCTGACCTCTATTAGAAAAATAAAAAATAAAAAATAAAAAAATAAATTTTTTTTTTAAAGTGGATCTGAATAGACAATAGCGAAACCCGTATCATTGCCGATTATTTGAAAAGAAACGCTAAGGTGTATCAGTATTACTAATTCTGGTACGAACCAATTTGCCATTTTCTTTAATTCATTTCTATCCACTTTTTTAATGTTCTTGACTTTGTTTAGTTGATTATTACTAATTCTTAGTCAATTTGAATTTGAACAACGAACCAACACCCTTGAAGGAATTTTGGCTTGTTTATTTTTTCCATCTAGGAGGTTCAAGTATTTTGAATTTTATTCTCTTGAAGAGACCGGGAAAATTGATAAAAATACTGTGGATAAAAGTTAAGTAAGCTGAAAAAAAACTGATAAGTGCATTTTCCATACTTTAAGACATAAAATACAGCTAATATTTTAAAGGAAAACTTTATATGATAGAGATAATTTCTATAATCAATTTGGAGTAGAGTATTCGATGACTAAAAATGATATAGATTATAAATAAAAAAAAAGATGAATGTATGGGGAATCGAGAATGCTAAGAAGGTTTTATAGACATAATATATTAGATAAAATAATTAATGAATTTTTTAAAAAGTAAAAGCAGTTTCAATAGATGAGAATATAAGAATGACAAGTTTTAAAAAAGGAAGAAACATTTACAAGAATATAAGAAATTATAAACATGAATGATGCGCTATATTTAAATTCAAATAGAACATGTATTTTATTTTACTTTAATATAATAATGAGATATAATTCATATAAACTAATTTTACTGGAGTACTTATTTCTAGGAGATAAAATATTAAAAAATAAATAAAGAAAGAAATACAATACCTAATAGTCAAGGTAGACTGTAAAAGAATATTTAATGTTAAAAGAAAATTCTCACATATCAAATAGTTTATGTTACACCTAAATTTAAAAGGATATTTTCTTTATTGACAGTTCGATTTAAAATACTTTAATTAGTTTAAAATTGATATGTGCGCATTTTGCAATATAAGCAATAATTCTCTTATGGAGGTTGTTTTTTCAATAACTGATATTTTGATTTTTATAATCAATACTTCTTTCTTTTTCACTTCAAGCGATTTTTTAATTTAAATACAGGATATACATATATAAATATAATCAATACATCAGAGTTATAAATAATAAATAATATATTTATATGAAATAAATAATACATAAGAGATTATATGTGATACACAGTGTATAAAACACATCACAGATCGAGCAAAAGTTTTTGCCAGATATTATGTTGCAGGTGTACTAGGTGACGGGACTTTTGAGCACTGCTAAATGTCAAAGTTAAAGATTAACCATAACCAATAACAGGGACTTATAGGTGGGAATATCTTTCCGCTATCGTATTAATTTATTGAAACCTTTATCTACCTCCCACCGGCTTTTGCACCCAAGTCAAAAAAGGGTACGGGTTTAGGTCACTTATCTTTCTGAACAAATTAATAAAGAAAAGGATCTGATCATGATTTTTCTGAGGACGACAAAGCGAAAGCAATGAATATATAACTTGACAGTTTTTAAAACAATGGTGAGAACTATTAAGAGCATGTTTCTTTTTATTGTTTTTATTTGTATTTTAGTTTTTAACATTAATATTATAATTATTTATTATTATTTTTAATACAATTTTTTAATATTTAACTATACATTTTTATATTTTAATACATATTTTATATTAAAAAACTTTTTTTTAAAGACATATATTCAAAACCACAAACAAAAAATTAAAAGAAACTAGCTTCAATTTTATTTATTTATCTTTAGCTGATTGGTCTCCTACGATAGCACTAGTACAGAAAAGTCCATACTATGATATTGGTAGAGCGTCATTGACTAACCGCCGTGAAAGTGGGCGATATAGTAGACTGATGAAACTAAGAGCTTGTTTTTTTTGATTGTTTTGAAAATATATTTTTGAAAAAAAGTTTTGTAATGTAAAATTAGAAATGTAAAAAGATATAGTTGAATAATAAAAAGTTGTATTGAAAATAATAAAAAAATAATATAATATAATAAATGTAGGGTTGAAACTAAAACTAAAACCAAAGGAACATGCCTAAAAAGCACAGTCAAAGTTTATTAGGCTTAAATCCTTTACGGTCTAAACCACTATGTGTTTGTTGGTTTATTTGAGATTTGTCCCCCTGAATTTTTAAAATACATTTTTTGCCCCCTTAACCTTTTAAAGTCATATAAAAATATTCATGTCCTCTATTTTATTTTTATATTTAATTTGTACATGTATTTAAATATTTTATATTTTTTAGAACAAAGTTTATATTTTTCTTTTAAAAATATAATATTGCAGTTTAGAAAAATGAAAATTTTATTTTATTTATAATTGACAGTATGAAACATCTTTCTTTTGTTTTTATTTTACAATAATGAGGTTTTACGTTTATTCATTTGGTATTTTAATTAATTTAGTCACTTTTGTATTTAAAACGCAGAAAATATTTTTAAAATGTCAAATGATGAGAAAATTTTAATTTTAAATTTAAAAATATATTATATTAATTTAGTTACAATTGGTAATGTATTTTCATTATTTCTTTCAAATTATAGATGATTTTTTATATAGAAATTACATTGTTGGTTGATACAATTTTTATTTATTGTTTGCTTGAAAATGTAAAAAACTATGAAATGGAAAATTATTTTTAAACCTTATAATGCTATATTATTGAATTAATTGTTTCTCTTTATTAGATGCTCTCTTAATTTTAACGAAAGAATCATATTTAAATTTATATTTTAAATCTCATTAAACTTTTCTCAATATGTTTTAAAGTTAAAGTTTCCATAATTTATATAGTATATTTTCACATTTAAGTGAAAATTTTTATATATATATATTAAAATTTTCGCATCTAGTGAAAATTTCAAAATATTTTAATTTCAAAATATTTTAATTCACAATTAAATTTTTTTAAAATAAATTTTATAAGTGACGTAAATACTAAATTGCATAAATTCTCATTATTGTAAAATAAGAACAAAAGAAAATGGTTCAACAAACAAAAATAGTAAAAATTAAAATAAATAAAACACTGATAAGTTAGGTACTTTATTTAATCACATATTTAAAATAAACGTTTACAATTAATCTCATATGTGCGTATTACATCTGATTTTTTTCTTTAACATAAATGATAGTTGTAATTAAATCAAATCTCTAATATACTGATTTTTTTTGCTGTCTGCATCACACACATCATCACATTCATTTAAGTTTTCAGTTTTGACATTTCTTGCTCAGTTGGAAGTCAATTCGACAATTCCATTCATGCTAGAGACCCCTTATGTTCCATGGTGGCAATGGCAAAGGCAATGGCATATAGAGTCAAAATCAACACATGAATTATGTGATATAAGCAATGTTGTAAAGAGTCAACATAGTACGAATCGGGGAAGGTGACGAAGTCCACGATCAATTAGATGGAACCGGCATACTGTTGGAGCTAACAAGTCCAGATGACACACAAACGTTGTTTAAAAGAGATAATAACTTCGTTAATCTTCAAACTTGACGTCAGCTTGTACTTTCGCTTACCAGCTTTAATATATTTATTTTCATTCCTTAAATTTGGGTTTTCCATTCATGTGTAGTTAATAGCCCAACTTTCGAATGAAGCTAGCCTAATAGGTAAATTTGATATTTATGATTTGTCAATTTTATGGGTTGTAATTTTGTCCCCACATACTTATTCTATTTTGGGGCTTATGTTCATCATTTGTACATTTGCCGTTGTTAGACTGGTTTTGTTTAAAAATTGAACGGTGGACAAGTTAGGAATGGACAACCCAAGTTTTGCAATTGAAAAGAACCAATTTCAGTTTCGTTGACAAAAATACAACATGGGGACTAGCAGAGTTATTATCTCAGTTTAAAACATATACTTCCTCCATTTATGAAAGAGTTTTATTTTTAAATTTTTAATAAAAGAATTACGTTTTTATTCTTTTCCCACTTTAACATGACAAATTAGTTATGTTAGGTATTTTATTTTAAAATTTATAAAAAAATTATATATTTTCAAAACATGACTTTTCTAAGAGAAATGATGACAGTATCAAATAACACACGCACTTGAGTTTCTAAAATATTAATACTCCTTTGAACCCTTCAAATTACTAATGTCATTTAGATTTTATATTTACTTTTTTATTGACAGGGGCCGCATGGTAATTCAACCGGTGCTGATTGGCAAGGCTGCTAGAACTTTTTCCCTCCTCCGACTGTTGATAAAGGTGTAAAAGTAACGGACAGTTTAAAATTTGATCTAAAAAAGAAAAGTTAAAAGTATTAAGTTTAAAATTGATGAAAAAAATAAGAAGTTAAAAAGTATTTAAACTTGGGAGCTGGAAGGATTGGGAGATGACAGTAAAAGAGAGTTTTGTAACGCCAAAGTCGATTATAATTTTGAATATTGTAAATTACCATATATATTTAGGGTAAAATCTATAGTCTGTTCAAGGGACCATTTAGCTACTGTATCTGGCCTATTCTATTGAATATACAATTGCATACTCAATTTATAGAAGGCCAAATTCAACGGTACTTTGAAGGGACTATAGTATCACTCTATATATAGTATTATTGAGTAAACATCACATTTGGTCTCTTACATATTGACTAATAAATTTTTTGGTCCTCACATTTTGAAACGATTTTTTAGGTCTGCTACTTTTATTTTTTGAACTATTTGGTCCATTGGCCGTTTAACTCCACGGAAAACGTTAATATCACTCACGTGCACGCTTACACGACTCCTTTAGCAAAGGGCAAACTTGTCACAATATCATTACTGGGATGCTAAAAATGATATTGGGACAAGTTTACCCTTCGCGGAGATGTGAGCGAACACGTGAGTGATATTAACGCTTTTCGTGAAGTTAAATGGCCAAGTGACTAAATAGTTTCTAAAATAAAGAGTAAGTGACTAAAATGATCATTTTGAAATGTGTGGGACAAAATAGTTTGATAAATATAAGTTAGGACCAAAAGATCATTTTTCAAAAAAAGGAATCAAAAAAAATTATTAGACAATATGTAAGGACCAAATGTGAACTTTACTCAAAATCATTTAATTTTTTGAATGAATCAAGTCCTAGTCAACCAAAATTTTGACCGAGTATCATTCGTTTCCCCAATCCGGTTTTCAAGGCATCACCAGAACTACACAAGTGACATGGTCAGAAATATTGGTCAAGTTTGAGCATAATAATATATTTTTTAGGTCTTAAAAAGATCTAAATTCTAATATATTAGTTTTTCAGAAAAAAATAGTATGTTACCAATTTACTACAATCTTATTAATCTTCTTGAAAGTATAACTTCATTGTTATTAGATACTCGATAAAAATAAGAAAAATTTTCACCTCCGGGTATAATCGAGAGAACCTCCCAATCTGTAGGATGAATATTATTGACACAAAAATTTTTAGACAATTAATTCAAAGGAGGTGTTAAATGTAGATAAATAATATATATATATATATATATATTAAAATGACCAGAACACCATTCTGCCCACAAAATGCATCCTTCACGTATTTACTTTATTACCATCCATTTTATATTCAGTTTTTCTTCCCTTAGAGAAAAATTAAAACGTTGATTTGTGTATAAAAGATGAAATATCGTGAAGAATATGACAAAATTTTACGGTAAGTGAGTATTTGTACATATTGTTAAGAATTTAAAATTTTAGTTATTTACATACGGGTAGAATTGGGAAGAAAAATGAGAGAAACAAAAAAAGTGTCCAGAAGGTATAGGGTGATGCTGCCTACGAAGAAACTTCCCCAGGGAGCAGCACCCTGTTCCCCTGAGCTAGCCCAGCCAAAAAATAAAATAAAATTTACCCCCACTAAAAAGAATATATTTGCATTTTGTTTGGTTTAAAGAATATTATGGTACTTTTAATTTTTTAATATTATTTTTTCTTCTGCATTTAGTAAAAACTCATTTACATTTAACACCCCTTAATTCAACTTTAATCATTTGTGTCCGCCATGAAAATGTGAACAACAAACGGTGAGAGACAGGCATTTTTTTGCTTGTCACTATCTTTAAATTGTAGCAGATGACAAGTGTGTTTCACAACCCGCTCTCTTCCCCAAATTTCAAACACAACACCATTGCTCTATCAGAATATATATATATAGGGTGATGTTATTGACAGAGCAATAATTGGCATTCAAAACAATATTTTTTTGAAATTCCTATAATACACCCTCATTATTCTAAACGTGTCTTCTTCTCTCATCTTTTCCATTAACAACTCTCTCCAGCTCTTTATCAATTATATTGCAAATGGATTGGGAGTTTGACAAGAACCCCAGAAAGCAAAGAACACCCATATCGATTAAAATGTTTTGAATCAGATACTGCAGCAAAGATTGTGTATTGCAAATCAAAATTGTGCAGTGGTGGAATCTTATTTCCTTTTTAATCCAATTATAACACCACTATCTATTAAAATGGAAACTCTAATGTGAATCAAAATTTAAAATTTGTCGCTGTTGTTGTCGCCACCGTGTCGCCGCTGCAGCCGCGGCCACCACCATTGTTCTCAAATTGGAAGATAATAGACAGAAGACCCAAACAATAGAAACATTCACTCAACACATTAAAATCTAGGAAGATAACATAAAGAAACCCGACCAAAACGGAAGAAACTTAGCAGCACCCACTTCTGCGGCTGTCATGTCCAACATCTTCAACCCGTGACAGGGAGAAACCCAGATGAAAGCACCGTCATAAAAAAAATCACAGAAATAAAGCTTTCACTTTTTCAACAATTTATTTTAAAACTCAGATGAGGGAGTTTCAATAATTTTATTTCAAAACCCAGATAAGAAAGTAAAAGAAACACTCTCCAACAGCAGCACTCAGTGAATCTGATTGTGCCGCGAGTCCGGTGGGCTGCGTGGATGCTGATGCTAACGACTGCAACAACGGTGAAGGACGGATGGATAATTAGATATGGCGGCAGAATAGAAGATACCAGGAAGAAAATTAGAAGAAGATGACGTACAGAAGGGGAAGAACAAGATTTCACCTTGTTGGGAGTTTTAGCAAGACTAATTTACAGTAATAAACATGATTATAAATTATAGTCGGGAGGGGGAAAGAAGAAGATTACTGCTCTGTAGTAGTTAAAATAATGAAGGGCATTATAATAAATTTAATTTTTTTTTGCTCTGAACGCTAATTATTGCTCTGGCAATAACAGCAGCTTCCATATACTAAATGGCATCCTAATATTTAATAAATAACCCCAATATTAAAAAGTATTCTAGTAGGCACCATAATATTCAATAAATGGCCAGTTATATTTAAAATATGTAATAGCACACCCTAATATTTAATAAATAACTATAATATTAGGAAATGTCTACTGTGCAACCCTAAATATTCTATAGGCATAACTATAGTTGTTTTTAGGCTTAAATCCGTTAAACCACTCTGTATTTGTTAGTTTATTTGACATTTACCCTCTGTATTTTTAAAATACATATTTTGCCCCCCTTGATCATTACTCAACATTTTAAAATCATATAGAGATATTTATGCCCTTCGATTTTATTTTACATTTAATTTTCACAAATATAAATATTTTATATTTTTTAGCAATGAAGTTTATATTTTTATTTTAAAAATAAAATACTTAAATTAAGAAAATGAAAACTTTTTTTCTTTATAATTTCTAAAATGTCTTTATTTTGTTTTTATTTTAACCTTTTACCTTTGGTATTCTATGTAATTATTAACTTTTGTATTTAAAATAAAAAAATATTTTTAAAATTTCAAATTATGAGAAAATTTAAATTCAAAATTTTTATTTGAATTTTAAAAAATATTATATTAAATTAATAGGAATTGGTAATGTATTCCAATTATTTCTTTCAAAATCTATAGATAATTTTTAGGTAGCATTTATGTTGTACAATTTTTATTTTATTGTTTGTTTAGAAACATAAAAGCTATAAAATGGAAATTTTATTTTTTAAACTATATAACACTATATTATGGAATTAATTTTTTCTCTTTATTATATACTCTCTTAATTTTAACAAAATAGTCATATTTAAATTTATATTTCAAAACTCATTAAACTTTGCTCACTATGTTTTAGACTAAAATTTCTATAATTATACAATATATTTTTCACATTTCAGTGAACAAATTAATATATGTTAAAATTTTCTCATCTAGTGAAATTTACAAAATATTTTAATTCACTACTATTAATTATTTTTTGTAAATAAATTTTATAAGTAACTTAAAGACTAAACGGTATAAAATCTCATTATTGTAATATAAAAATAAAAGAAAATAGTTTAACAAACGAAAATAGTGAAAAATAAAATCAAATAAATTTTAGCATTGTATAGTTTAAGAAAAATATAAAGTTTATTGTTAAAAATATAAAATGTTTAAATACAAGTACTAATTATGGTATAAAAAAGTGAAAGGGCATGAATGCATTTATTTTCTTTTAAATGGTTAACTATTGATAAAATAGAGAGCAAAAGATGTATTTTAAAAAAACACTGGGGGACAAATGTCAAACACACCAACAAACGCAATATAGTTTAAAGGATGTAAGCCTTGTTTTTATTAAAAATTACACCCCAAAATAAAAAAGATATATACTAGAGAATTTTAATTTAAGTAAACCAAACTATATCGATTGAATTAATTATGAACAAAATATCATCACTTTAAAACTATTAAATCGCATAAATCGCTATTTTTATCACTGAAACTCCACTTACCTCACTAAAGTTTCCGTGCAAATATTTTGTATTGTTATATATATTTTTATTAACAATATATGACATTTTATTGTAAAATTAAAATCTTTCCATGTAGTTATTAAGAATTAATGCAAGGTCAAAATTATAAATTTTAATACTTCAACATTCAGATGATCATATTATCAAACAAAAATAGGTGATTAAACATTTTAATTCAGAGATTAGAAATTGTACTTTAGCATTAAAATATAAGTTACTTAATAAATTTAGCATTCAACATTCAGATATACACACTAATTTTTATCAAACAAAACTTAAATCTGAGTTAATTTTAAGACACACATGATTGTATTAATAAGAATATGACAGATAAAAAATTAAATGGAGTCTTCTAGTAGAACAAAAAAGAAAAGAGAAAAAAAATTTGGACTCATTTAACAGAGGAAATAGTAGTTATTCAAAATTTTGGGGAATAGTGATAGTTAGCGAAAACTTCAAAGAAAATAAGGGCATGTTCATTAGCATGTTTTAAAAACACGATTTTAAAAATATATTTTTGAAAAAAAAGTTTTTTTAATGTAAAATTTATATCGAAAATGTAAAATATATCTTAAAAATATAAAAGATATAATTGAATAGTAAAATAATAGATTAAAATGATGTGATATTAATATAAAATATAAATGTTCAAAAACATATTTTTGAAAATATGGTAACAAAACCTCTCTAAATGTAATTTACCAATATCTTAAAGAGCAGAAAAGTGATTTCCTTTCCTTCCTCTTAAAGAATCATGAGCACATCTAGAGAGAGAGAGAGATGCCGACTCAAATCAATTGAAGTTAATCTAGTATGGCATGCATGAAAAGTAGCAGATTTTTTAAACAAAAAACAGCCCACCAACCAACCTCTCCATGTGCTTGCATGAGAATTCTAACCATTCTCGTATAATAATAATGCACAGTGGAAGCGGACCCGAGAACCTGAAGCATCATTTCTTCGTTGAGAACATAAGAAACATTGGCGTCCAAAGTAAAAGATGATCAATAAGAGTGACCATTCCATTATTAGTCTAAACATTAGGAGGGCTATTTGAAAAATGATGCATATATTTAAGGAATTAATTTGTATACGTATTATAAATGTCATTATATTCAAGTTCAAGATAAAGTTATCAATCACATCTTTAAAAAAGTACGATAAAATTTAAGAAGATTTATGTCATAATATTGGTCAAATTTCATATAGTATTTCCTTATTATTTTGGGGAGGGGTTGGTAGTTGTTAGTTCATAATTGTTACTGCTTTAATTTCAGCCATATTCTATTGCTTTCATAATGGAACTTATTATTACTCATTAGGAGATTTTATACCAGTTTTTCTTATGGAGTGCCCCAAACGATGTCAAGCGAAAAATCCATATCGTGGGGATTTGATATTGAAAAGTAAAGAAAGAAAACTAAAATTTTCTCCTAAGGTAATTAAGCCTACTTAGGCTTCGCTTAATAAACAAGATTCAGCACTTAAAATGAATAATTAAGAGCTTATTCGCATTAAGTGTATTTGATAACTGTTAATTATAAGTCTTAATGGATTAAGTGATTCTGAAGTTATGTGCTTAATCGATTAAGTGCGTTTGATAACGAAAACTCAAGTAACTTATTAATTAAGTGGGTCTGAAAAACAAGCATAATTTTGGCATAACAAATAAGTGATGAGCAAATCACTTAAAACTGAATCTGAATCAAAAAATATTTTTTTTCTCTTTTAATTTTCTCATTTTTTGTATCATTATTGCTTTTATTTTTTCCTTTTTTTTTAATTTATGTTTTTGATACTTTTTAAATTTTACAATTCAAAAAAACAATCAAAATAAATTAATTTATAACTATAAAAAAATTTAAAAATAAATTATCATCTATTTTTATAACTTTATTAAAAATATATGTAAATTTAATGTTAAAAATTAAATAAATTTATTTTTAATAACTTAATAAGATTTTGAGTTTTCAGATTCAGACTTCACTCTTCAGATTTCAGACTTCAGTCCTAATTCCAAATCTTAAATTTTAGATTTTATCAAACAAAGTAAACTAATAAATTCAGACTTCAGACTTAAGTTTTATCAAACGAATCTTAGTTTGCCTTCCCCACATTCTCAAATACTCCCTTCACGAAGAAAAAGAAAAGAAAAGAAAAAAAGACAATAAAAGGTTACATTCAAAAATAAATTGTATAACTTAATTAAAAATGAAATTAAAATATAGAATAAACTATTTGTATACGCCCTCCGTTCCATTACAAGAGTCACTTTGAAAACTAAGAAGAGTTCACTTTCAAATTTTTTACTCCTTCTACCCTTAACTAGTTTAGGTGTTGTACCTTGGCATTCACAATAAGTTCTATATTGGTCAAAGTTGACTATTTTAACGGAATGGATGGAATAGTATTTATATTATATTTCAACTATGAAGCAAGTCCTCACTTAGTTCCTATTCAAATTTCTCAATTAAAAACTCTAATTCAAATTATAACTATCAAACACTAATTCAAATTATAACTATCAACTATCTAAATGAACTTGAAGTAATTAATTAGAACTCTATTGATTCGATGCATCTAAAATCAAAATTGCAGATGAATACTTATATAAAAGCAACAATTTAGACTAGACACTTAAGAAAACAGATCGAGATAGTAATTTTTGTTTTTATTTTTCGCTCAATCTTAATATTTCTAATTTCTCGCTCACTCTTAATATTTCTAATTTCTCGCTCACTTTATCTACTTTATCTATCAAATTGAGTCGACATTTGGGGATACCATGCATGTATTTCATGTGGTACGGTGCACTGAACCATTTACAATCGCTAAGATTTAAAAAGAGAATTATAAGTCCCAAGAATACAGATTTATATGGTGCAAAGATTCTTCACGTCCTCTCACGTTACCATTGTCGTCCATCCTAATATAATAAGAATAATGTTTCTTGCACATAATATGTGCAAGAATTTGTGCACATAAAGTGCATAAAGTGGGCCAATTACCTTTTTTGCCCTTTAGTGGATTTTTGATGTGTACTGCACTAAAGGGCAATGAAGGTAATTGGCCCACTCAATGCACTTTATGTGCAAAAAATCTTGCACATATTATGTGCAAAAAACAGTATCCATATAATAAATAATAGTATAGCATGGCAGTTCGGGATGTGGATAAAGTTGCCAAAAACTTCTTTGCACATACAGAAAATGTCTGCAGCGATTTACGTCAACATAGATCTCAGAAAACATTTAAAAGGTTGGCTTTTATGTGTGATAATCCGAAAGTGCCAAGACGAAGGCAGTAGATGTTGGATCCTGTCAGCTTGTGAATTGGTGGTTTTATTTTATTTTTCTTAATTATTTTTTGTTTGCTGGGACAGGTTCATATGTAGCAGATAATTTATGTCACTGTGAATGTTTTTTTCAGGTGGTGACCTTAATATGGTTCAAGACGATGCACCCCTTGTCTTGAATCACAAGTAGGCGTATTTTTGGGTTAAACCATTAACTAGGCCAACTAAACCTTATTAGGTAAACCGGTTAGTAGCCCCCGGTCTTTAAATTTGAGAGGCCTCGGGCCAAAATAAAAAAAGGCCTAAAATGTATTTATTTATCTCTAAATGTCTTCTTCGATCTTTTCTTAGTCAAAAAAAGAAGATAAGAGTTCACGGGTGAACCAACGCAAAAAACGGCGAACAAAACGGAGTTAAAACGAAGAAACGGCAAGCAAATGAAACAATGTGTCAAATCGGGCTGACAAGAAGTGACAGCAAGCCGCCGGGGCAGTGCCGCACACAGGCCTCACGCAGCACGCGCTGTGCACCACACCTGCACAGGCCTAGCCTACGACTGAGACCTGTGGCTATCATGGGGCTGGTCACGAGCCTGACGGGTTGGCTCATTTTTGCCCATTTTTTCAACCATTTCAAGGGCTCTATTCTCCTATAAATACCTCCACTTCAAGAATACTTAAGCTACCTCTCGCCATCTATTTTATGCTCAATCTCAAGTGTTAAAAAGCTCTGGAAAGATCATTTCAAAGTTCTAGTAATTTATTTCAAAGTTAGACTAGAATAGAAAATTCTCATTGTAATAGTTAGCTATTTTCATAGCATTAATTTCCTACTTTGTAAAAGGGTTAAAGGGAAGTCTTGGATCATTTCAAGAGGTTGATAAGGGTCTAAGAAAGGGGATTAACTAAAGGATTACCCATAGTTTGAGTAAACTAGGAGGTAATCCCTTGGGTTAACTTGTAAGGTTTAAGATTCACCTTTAAGAATCTTATTGGGAGATTAGGACCAAACATTTTAGCTTGGAAGCGGAGTAGACTTTTCTTGAGGAGGGAAAGTTGAACCACTATAATTGTTGTGTATTCTTTAAATTGTTTTATTTATTGCTTTACACTTAAAATCACACACAAATCACAAAAATATTTTTGTTTGCTTAAGTTTGTTTTTAAACCTAATTCACCCCTCCCCTCTTAGGTTTGCCTTAGTTGTATTTTTAGTATGTAATTACCTTAAAAGTAATGGCATGTAATTAAATTAAAAAATCAAGAACTCTGATGATCTTCAAGACTTGTAATCTTCACTCCAATTAATACCTTTAAAATTTAGTCTAGAACTCTCCAAAATAAATGACCCTTGAAGGCACTGGAGGTGAAAAGACCCTTTTACCCCTTGCCGCCATTTGAGCTTCTTTTGGCTTGTTTTGGAGTTTTGTCCTTTGAACTGGAACCTGAGCTGGAGGCTTTAATGAAGAACCCTTGTATAGACTTGGATTCAACTCAGGTTGAACTCTAGCCCTTCGAGTCCTGACATTCTGAACACTTGAATCAAATCCATACCTTAAGCATGGCGGACACTTGTCTTCTGTAGTATGGATAACCTCATCACTAGGAGAAGGCAAAGAGTAATCAACGAGTCCCTTCGGAACCTCATCCTATTTAGCCTAGCATAAGTCCAAAAGGTTTAAGAAGGCAAGACCCTTGACCCTCGAGTAAAGAAAGGTAAAATGGTCACTATCTTCACCATAGAAGAAGATAAGCAACCTCCAACTCTTTAGTAAGAATGACGGCTTGTTTCTTGAAGTTCTAGAAACCAATCTTGAAGATTCTACGCTTCCTGATTTGTCAAGGCATTTTCTACAACGAATCTTAAAGAATTAATGTAAATCTTGATTTACGGCATTTCAAACGAATTTTGGGAAATTTTCATTGGCTACGGAATACTACAGACTATTTGGTGAAGTTTTCAGCATTTCACAAACTCATGCTACATCTCAGATGAACAAAACCCATCAGCATTCACAGCTTCATATTTCAGCCCACTCTATAAAGACCCATAACCGAATTTGTTAACTCAATTGCAATTAGGATTAGGGTTTGGAAAACAATTAGGATTTGTGCATGTTTCCTAATTCTTTCTCTAGTTTGTTTAGGATTAGTTAAGTTAGTACGTGATGAGGACATTCAAACCAATAACACGGAGACAAGTCAATAACAACCTGAGTAATCAGGGGTTATAGACAAGCCATCAAGTCCAAAGGTCCTGCATAGAGGATCGCCCATCTTGAAGGTTCCAAGCCCTTATCAGAGGGCCCCTCTAGTTGACATCATTGGGCCTGTGACTAGGAAACATCATAGAGTAATCGACGAGGACCTTCGAAACCTCGTACTATCCAACCTAGCCCAAGCCCAAAAGGATGAAGAATTTGAGGCCATTGATCCACGAATCAAGAAGGGTAAAGTGGTCACTATCTTCACCATTGAGGAAGAGACGCAACCTACAACCTTTCGGCAAGAATGGCGGCTAGTTTCTTGAAGTTCTTGAACTTCTTGAAACTAGTCTTGATCAATCCTGAAGATTCTACACTTTTTGATTTATCAAGACAAATTCTACGACGAATTTTGAAGAATTAATGTAAATCTTGATTTTCTTGATTTATGACATTTCAGCCGAATTCCAGGAACTTCTCATTGACTCCAAAATGATCCAGACCCTTGGTGAAGTTTTCAGCATTTCACACTCTCATGCTCCATCTCAACTTGGGCGGGAATCATCAGCATACACAGCTTCATCAATTTGGCCCACTCCCAGAGGCCCATAGCCGTAATTGCTACTCCAATTGCAATTAGGTTTAGGGTTTGGAAAGCAATTAGAATTTGTACATGTTTTCTAATTCTTTCCCTACATAGCCGTAATTGCTACTCCAATTCCAATTAGGTTTAGGTTTGGAAAGCAATTAGAATTTGTACATGTTTTCTAATTCTTTCCCTAGTTTGGTTAGGATTAGTTAAGTTAGTATAATCTTATTACAACTTAGTTAGGACTAGTAGTTTCCAAAAAGGGTTCGACTCTTGATCCTCATTTTGTATTAGGAATGCAATTTCTTTCTTTCCCTTTTTCTCATTATAATTCGGCCAGCTCACCTTTAGGGTAGCCAAATTTAGGAGTTTTTTACTGATATATTTTCGTTCTTGTGAGGTTTATTACATTTTAGAATTCTCTTATTGAACATGTGTATTTTTCTTGTATTGTTAAATTATACTTGTTCTGAAACTTAAAGAATTTAGGTTATTTACTCCACCTAAATTTTCCATTGTTCAAACTTGTTAATCTTGCTAGGTTAAGCTAAAGTAGTCAGTCTTCCTTAATTTAGATAAGTGATTTTTGAGTAAATCAAGGTGTAAGTTTGTGACCGACATTGTTCGACTTTCCTTGGAAACTTTTCGCATTCTGTGAGGAACTCACATCAATAAGTTTGTTACAACTTAGCTAAGACTAATATTTTCAAAAAGGGTTCAACTCTTGATCCCTTTTATGCAATAGGATTTCAATTCTTGTTCTTTCCTTTTCTTTGAATTTTTGGCCAAGTCACCCTTTAAGGGTAGGCAAAAATAGTACTTCCAGTTTCATGATCCTTTTGAAATTATGACTTGTAAGGAATTACCAACTCTAGTTGGTTTCCACTTTCTTTCCATTTCTTCTTCCTCTTCCTTCTAAAACTCGACCAACCAACCCTAATAAATAAGGGCTATGACCAAATGGAAGAATCAGAATTCATATTATACTGATTAATAATATTGTGAGGTTTAGCCTTTACTTTAGAATTCTCTTATTGAACTTGTGTATTTGCATGCTTTGTTAAATTAAACTTGTTCCGAAACTTAAAGAATTTAGGTTAGTTGCCCCACATAAATTTCCATTGTTTCAAACTCATTAATCCTACTAAGTTAAATTAAAGTAGTTAGTCTTTTTTAATTTAGCTAAGTGATTTTCGAGTCTTTGAAGGGGTAAGTTTGTGACCGGCATTGTTTGACTTTCCTTGGCAACTTTCTTCATTATGTGAAGAGCTCACATCAAATTTTTGTATCATAGCTAAGGCGAGCGTGTTGGTAGGAGACGGATTCAAGTAACACGGTTCATTTCAAGATGTTTTGTTTTTCTCTTCTTCATTTTCTTGCTTGAAAATCACTTGTGATGGTTCCTTGAAAATTGTTAGGAATTAGATTGCTCCTTCTTGCAATTTGTTTTGCATGTTATAAAATTCGGTTAAATTACTTGTGTTTAATCTTAAAACCGAATTTCAAATTTTCTTGCTGGGAAAATTTGGGAAAAGAAATTGCAAGAAGAGGATTTTTAAAAATCGGGTTTTTAGGGCCTTTTCTGTTCAGGTTTTCTGCGACTGTTTTTTGGGAATCAACAACACTTCTGTTGTGTCGCTTAATTGATTTTGGGTGCTGGAAAACTTATCTGTGTATTGTTTTGAGACAAAAAAAAAAAAATTGCGTTGCTAGGGGAAATTTTTTTTGTTTTTTAGGGTTCAGCTTGCGAATAATTTTTGGCGACACTTTAAGTCTGTCGCTAAAATTAGGGTTGAATTTCGACACTTTAGGGCTTTCACGTCTAGAATTTACTGCTTTGGCCTTTTATCTGACTTTATTCTATGAAATTACTTGTTCTTTAATTCTTGAGATATATATTGGATTAAATCATTTGTAATCAATTTTGGTTTGTAAGTTTTTGGCTTTACAGAGCAAACCCGAAGTGAATAAATGATTTTGCCCCTAGGGTTAATTTTCAAATTTGCGATAAATTGGGACTGTTTTGCTGAAATAAATCCTACTTGTTCTGAATTTTGGGAAGTTAATTATTATTAGCGGGAATTGGTTTCTTGATACCTATTGGGAAGGAGATCATAATTTGGGAATTGGTTTCAAACCTTCTGAAATCCCAATATTCTAGCAACCTAAGATGAACCTAAGAGGGGAAGGGGGTGAATTAAGTTCTTTAACCTTTCAAAAATATTTCTTCTACAAAGAAGATGAACTTTGAAAATCTATTTTCAAAGACAAGTTTAAAACCAATTTAAAACTAAATTTCTAGGTATGGGGTGTGATTAGTGATTTGCAAAACATAAAAGCATATAAGCAAAGAAGACAAGAACACACAAAATTTATAGTGGTTCGGATTCCCCTTGAATCCTACTCCACTCCCCAAGTTATACAATTTGAGATTTCTAATCCACTAAGAAACATTTGAAAGAGTGTTTCAATCACTTACAATTACTTAACTCTTTCTCAAGAGATTAAGACTTTTCCCTTGCCTAAGACTAGCAATGGATCTTTTTCCCTATCCTTCCTCAAGGAGTTTAGGTCTTACTCTAGACTCCCACTACCTAGCAATTAGGACTTTTGCTTAATCTAACTCCAGATGAAGACTTTGACAAATGCCTAACTTAGCTATAAGCTAGGACCTTTACCCTTTTCCTGATCCAAACTCTTGGATAGGTCTTTAACCTCAATTTCCCAACTTACCTCAAGCTAGGACTTGTACAATTGCCCAAAATCAACCTCTTGGGTTGGGTCTCTCCTTTTCTTCTTGCTCTCCCTTTCTTCTTGCCTAACTCTTAAACAATAGTTTAGGACTTTGCCTCACATACAATGTGCCTACGACACTTACTTAAGTGTTTAGGAATTCCCTCAAAGTGTTTACAATGGTGGGGATTTCCACAAATAGAGTTTACAACAAACTATGACAAATGGGCATGAAAACCTCTTTCTAATCCTAACTCAACAAGTTAATTTGACAATTAAATGTATGAAATAAAGCTCTTGAATGTTTCTTGAGTGTTGGAGATATTGGGGGATTATTAGTCTTTAATTTTGAGCTTGGGAGTATTTATAGGAGTGAAGGAATCACTTCAAATGGTCAAATAACAGCTTTTTTTTTTGGCCGTTAGGAGGTTCGAGGTCAAAGGTCGGGTTAGAAGGTTCACAATTTTCAGCCAGTAGCCTAAAAGGTTGTCTACAACCTGTCTAGGCTCGAGTTAGAAGCTTCACAAATTTTTCTCTTTTTCGATTCGAGTCTGGGCTTCGACGTCGAGACCCGACTTCGACACTTTGTAGTTTTTGAAATCTTTTCTCCAACGGCTAGGAATTTTGGCGCAGAGTGCAATTAAAGCTTTTGGCACATTCTTTCTTTTCTTTAGCTTTGAGCTTGAGACCCTGTCGATGGTCGACTTCATTTCTTCAATTAATTTCAACCCGAGAGCTTGAATGTTGTCGAGTGCTTGTCAATGTGTTCGAGCTTAGAAATTTCTGGGCAGCTTCAAACTTGAGAGCCTGTAGAGGCCTGACTCATAACATCTATGGGTAGCTTACTTCTTTCTTCTTTTGCTTGCCATTTCTTTGTTTTAACTCTGTTTTCTTCGCCCTTTTTTGCGTTGGCCCTCCCGTGAGCTTTTCTACTGCATTTTCTCACTGAGAATCAATCATGAAATTAATTCTCATATTTGTTAATTCATCAATCAAAATAAAGATTAAGACCACCCGGCCTAACACCTTTTAAGTGTTCTTTGCTTCTATTCATTCTTGAATTGCCTTACTGATGAGGGCATCCCTAGTCCATCGACAAGTCCACAGACAAGTGAATCCAGAGAAGCTGAGGAGGTTCGGGTTCTACACCGAGGCCCAACAATGCTTCAGGATCCAAGTCCATATCAAAGGGATCCACTTGTAGATATCATTGGGCCAATGACGTGGAGCAGAGCAAAAAGAGTTCGTGAGGATCTCAACAACCTTGTACAAGCTTGCAGACAGGATGCTCAATTGATAGTAGAAGCCAACGCCTTGGAGAATAAAGCTGGAAAGGTTCAAATTGCAACTCTCCTTACAATTCTTAAAGAAGAGGCACAATTCACCATTCCACAATGAAGAGAATGATGTTTCTTGAAGTTCTTGAAGACACCGGAAGGTTCTTGGACTTTAAAGAGACGTTTCTTGAAGTTCTTGATTTTCTTGAAAATATTGAATTTCATATTTTGCAGAATCTTGAAAATCTTGATTCCGAAATGATTTCGAGAGATTCCAGAAGATTCTAGAAGTTCCCTACACCATTCCACAATGCGCCATTACAATTGGGGCAACCCAATCCATGGAGTCCATTCCACATCATCAAGTCGGCCAAGCCCATCAAGAAGCCTAACCGAAAAGTCCACTTCACCAAGGGTTTCGCATAAGGTTTAGAGTTTGGGGAAGGATAAGGATTTGTGCATGTTTCCTATTCCTACCCTTAGTTTGTTAGTTTCCAAAAAGGATCCCTTCTTGATCTCCTTTTTGGAGTAGGATTTCCAATTCCTTTTCTTTCTTGTTTTTGCTTAGAATTTCGGCTTCCTTATCTTGTGAGATAACTGAATTTGTCCATTACCTAGTTCCTTTAGGTTTTGGTTTGTAAGAAGGAATCAATCTCTTGATTGGTTTCCAAATTCTAACTCTTTTCCTAGTTCTTTTAGGTGAAGATTTCGGCTGCCCCTACTCTATAAATAGGGCATCCGAAAAACATAATAGATCAAGTATTTATTTCTTTAAACTATTAGTTTGAGTACTCTCCCTTTATTGCTTTATGTATTTTGCATGCTTGTGATTTATATATTGCATGAAACTTAGCTTAATTAGGTTATTTGCTCTACCTAATTAAATTCGCATGTTTCACATCTTTTCTTACTTGGTTCAAATTCTTTAAGTAAATTAGCTTAGGTTAGTTTATTTCTGTTATCTGGATTTCGGGTAAGTAAAGAGTTTATACGAGCTACGCCGCTTAATCAAACTTTCCTTGGCAATTCATCCGCATGTGTACCTTGGTCCACATCACCTACAAATTTGTGTAAACTGTTTGCATCTTTTTATACTACTTGGACAATAGATTTTAAAATTAATTTGTATTTTTTATTCGTGCACATTACATTAATTTGCTGAAATTGAGGGCTTTATCCCTGAATTTCTTCCTTTGCACCTCGCATATGAATTAATTACAAAAAAAAAAAAAAATTTCTTTTTCTTGGTTTGTCAGAACAAAAATAGGGTACCAGTCCCCTATTGCGAGAATTACTATTTTCTCCTTCCTAAGATTTGTTACTTGTGTGATTTATCTACTTGCACTATAGCTTGTTGAATACAGAAATCACCTAAAGTTAGGGCTTCTTGAGAGGTTAAAGGCAAGAGTATTTGAATAATTATATTGGAAGACCAACCCTCGAGTGACACACTTGGGACGTGTGTAGTTCGATAGGTGAGAAACACTTAGGGAACAAGGGGTGAGGTTATTATCACTTACTTTAAACTTCTCTTAGCAAGTAATTCTTAAAGTACAGTAACCATGACTTCTAAACCCAATGTTACTGTTGACCAACAGACCACTACCTTTCATACCCGCGTTAAGGTGAATGGAAAGGAAGCTATCCAGATAATTGATGGGGGCAGCTGCACCAATTTGATCAGCAGTGGATCAACAACATGGATTAGATCCACATTCACAAGTAGGTCACGGTAAGCCTAGAGGTTGGCTCTGCGATGTAAAGGCGAATCATGACTGTGTTGCCAACACCTACAATGTCCAGCAACGTACCAAGTTCATCACCCTGAAGCCAATGCTGCCTCTTGAAGTTTCAGCTGAATGCCCAAGATGAAAGCCGCCTTCAACCGATGGGGTGCTTGGGAAAAAAGGGGAAAAAGTGTTGTAAGGCATTATGGAGCGGGGGATTATTGTTCATTTTAATCAATGTCAACTTTCCTGACCCTCCAACCAATGGCTTGCGAAATCTCCCCCTCGATATTGTAATAATTTTAAAGGAATTTGGAGATATGTTTCCTTATGAGCTCTCTACGAGTGTTCCACTGATTCAGGGAATTGAACACCAAATTGAACTCATCCCAGGCACAGTGATACCCAATCGACCAGCGTACAAAGCAATTCTTGAGGAAATGAAAGAATTAGAATGACAGGTCGACAAGGTACTCGCTGACAGTCGGGTAAGGGAATCATTAAGTCCTTATGTTGTTCCTATCATTCTTGTACCTAAGAAAGATAGTAATTGGTGAATGCGCATGTATTGTAGGGCAGTAAATAAAATAACCATATAAGCATCCCATACTTAGGCTTGATGATATGTTAGAAGATTTGCGTGGTGCATGCATATTCACTAAAATTGACCTAACACAAGGGTATTTATCAGATTTACATGAACGAATAGGATGAATGGAAAACTACTTTCAAAGCTAAATTTGGTTTATATGAGTGGTTAGTAAGGTCCTTCGGCCTCACAAATGCACCTAGCACTTTAACGCGCCTAATGAATCATGTTTTGCAAAAGTTCACAGGTAAATTTGTTTTGTGTATTTTAATGATATATTGATCTACAAACTTGATATTGAAACACATGCCAGCCACGCTAAAATGGTACTACTTGCTCTACGTGAACATAAATTGTATGCTAACTTGAAAAATGCACATTTTGTGTGGAACAAGCTATTTATCTTGGTTTGTTGTTTCAAACAATGGCGTCAAAGTTAATGACGCCAAAGTGAAGGCTATATAGGAATGGCCAACACCTACTACAACGTCTGAGGTACGATCTTTCCATAGACTGGCCTGCTTTTACCAATGCTTCGTAAGGGATTTCTCGACAAAAGCAGCTACCCATGAACTAGTAAAAAAGAATGTACCGTTCGTCTGGGGCGCCGCCCAAGAGAAAGCCTTTAAGCAGCTTAATAAAATGTTTGACCTTGAATGTGATGCTTCAGGAATAGGTATAACAGCAGTCCTGATGCTGGAAAATAGGCCGGTCGCCCATTTTAGCGAGAAACTAAAGGGGAGTAGCTTTGAACTATTCCACCTACGACAAAGAGCTCTATGTTGTGATCTGCGCACTCTATAATTGGCAGCGCTACCTAATGGCCAAAGAATTTCATCATACATACAGATTTCAATTTGGTGGGAGCAAGAGCTTAACCCATCCAGGCAGGCCCGATGCCCTCAGAGGCCACGACCTGCCCTAGGGTGGTATGATTTTATAGTAATAATGACGAGGAGATTTGATCCCACCAGTAACCTTTTCATTCTTTTATGCCGATTCGATCTAAGCAAGTAAAAAAAAAACCAGTATCATTTTCATATACTCAAGAATCAAAAAATTAAACAAGGTTTAGATCAAATCGAACTACAAAGGAGTTAATTCGATCATCACAAGGTACATCTTTCAAATCATGGCAAACACAAAAACATTATTAAAAAAAAATTAACGAATCAAAACCAAAAAAAAAAAAAAAAAAAACTCAAAAAAGTTCTACCTACAGATTGGGTCGATATTGTTCGTTTTCTCAGTACAAACTGGAAAGATTGCATCTCTTTCTCCATGGAAGTTACAAAATAAAATGACAAGATTGTGTTCTAAACTGTGCATGCCAAAAATGTACATGGATCCTGGAATGATAAAGTTATTAATAAAATTACACTTTATCATATTATGCCCATCTTTGCTCTACACTTGCTTGCGTCCTGGCAAGAGCCAGACAAGCATCCAACCAAAACCCCTTATTGGATGAAGTCCAGGTTTGGTAGGTTTGGGCTTCATATTAACTAAAACTATGTATTTGTATCTTATCATCAAAACAAGGACTGAGACATAAGTCTAACAATAAAACTTTTTCATATAAGGTTAATTCTCCTAGTCTGTCTACTTGCTCACAAGAATTGCAATCGTCAAATAAATCCAGCAGTAATGGCTACTCCAACTCATCTTTGTCTTGTTCTAGGACAACTCGAATTGTGATAGGTCGAGTCACCTTGAGCTTTTTCTACCTTTGAAATTAGAACAATTTTGAGAAATCTTCTTTTAAACTGTCAAGTTCTTACTAGTTCGACTCAATTTGATATTCATGTGAGTCGACTTGGCTTCAACCTTCTAACATTCAGTGAAATTCTAATGTTTGACAAATTTTGAACTACCAAATTCCATTGAGTGCGATTCGACATCTATGTGGTTACGACTTGACTATTCTTCTTTTTCAGCCTTGAAGATTTCCTTTAATTTTCCAGAAGTGCAACTCAACTTTACAAAAGCTCGAGTCGACTCTGCTAAATCTGCAAAAAGCTCCTAAGCCTTAAACTATTCAAATATTAGTTCAATTCTTTATTTGTTTATTAATCATCAAAACATGTAGGATTTAGACTATAGGTCAAAAACATTGTTTGAAAGTTGAATACATAAAATGAAAGTGAGAACAAAGATGGTAGAAGATAAGTTGAGGGCTATGTGGCTAATAGAAATGGTAGGTTGAATGGGATGAAAAGATGAATACTAACTAGAGTGTTCATTGTAATATGGTTGTCACCCCATTACTTGAACTGCTTTTTTCCCGTCTTGGGTGTTCAATCTCCCCTCTGATTTCTTGATTGTTTTTGTTGATTTCTTCTTACTATTTTTTCTCTAGTGAGGTTCTCGGTTATTTTCCCGACCGCTCTCTCATTTTCTTGGCCACTAGTCTTTTTGAATTCCTTTATTCAACAGGTTACAACTCCTTCAAATTATTACTAAATATGATTTTTGTCATTCATAACGGTTCACAGAAATGGCTATTATTTAAATGTCAGTGGAAAATGATATTAAAAAAATTCAGTGTTCTAATGTACACTAAAAAATAGTTTAATGACCAACATATTTTTTTGTCCATCTAAAAATATATGGGGAAAATGCGCATTTTTTCCCTTAAAGTTTTTGGTCATATTCAATTTTTACCTCATAATTTTCTTTGGCTCAAATGGTCCTTTAATATTTTAATAGTGTATGGGACTAGAGGTGTGATAAATCCTTCACTATATATAATAAAAAGAGAACCCAAGCTAAGGGTTTTCTCTCTCTGTCACTCATGATAAATTAAAGATCACTCATGATAAATTACGCTTACTCTATTGAAAGCTCACAGTACTAACATGATCTTCGGAGTTTACTCCTCCGGACAAGATCTTGGAAGCCTCTCACGACTCTTTCCTGGAGCGGTGAGACGTCCATAACCCCTTCTGACAAATTCTGAACCACCCATGCAGCTTGTCTGGACCCCCTCTCTGAGAATTTGGACATCAGTATTGGCGCCGTCTGTGAGCACACTCTACCTACAAAATTCCTAATTTTATAATAGAGTTTCCCAAAAAGTTCCTGCGAACATTTTTTCACCATGTCAAAAGAAGTCGCCCAAGATCATTCCGGTACAAAACAGCCTTCCGGCAATTATACCATCCCTCCAGGAGTTATCTATTAAGCCAACACCCCTTTTGGCGGCTGAAACTTCACAACCTTCTCCGAACGAGCAGTTCCAACAATCCCTATTCGCTAACTTTGCGCAACTACAACAATTTTTTGCCTCATTCTGTAAAGGACCTAAACTCGGTTATCGGACATAAGAGCCCAAGCTCACCGTTTTGAACATGCGGAAGAATTGTTCCCCAAATGACCCCTTTCGCCGATTAAACTTAAACACTCAGCTGAACAACATAGGAAGCCGCACCCCCCTTACCCCCCCCCCCCCCCCCAACTTGTAAATCCAAATGCCTTCATACCTCCAAACTACAACACGGAACCATATAACTATCGTCAATTTTTTGCCCAACAAAAAGCTCTGTAAGTTTCAGGCAACTATCCAATCCTCACCGAAGCCCAAAGGGCAATGAAACAATCACCCTTCGTCCCATTAATATCCAACTTCATAGCCTCTACAAGTTCAAAGACAAACTCAAGTTCAAAAGCAAAACCCATAAACCCCTTCGGAAATAAGGGCCCATTCAAGTACCTTTCTTACAAAGGAACTAAAGTTACAAAACATATAAGAACCTTTAAAAAAAAGGTTCTGGAGGTTCACAAAATACATCTGGCAAATAAACCCCTTCGAACAGAAAGGTTAATTCCATGACCTTTTTAGACAAAGGCACCAAGATCATAAATCCATAAAACCCTTTGATTAGAGGGTTTCAAAAGTTTATAGAACACACTTGGAAAGAATATCGCAAACAAAGAAGTAAACGTGCAAAACATACACTTAGATAAATCGGAATAAGGTAAATAATACTTCATAGAAATTCCAATTACAAAAAAGGTAAACAGCCTTCGATAAACCTTATATTATGAGCCAAAAAATGATTACGATACAACCAAAACAAATAGATTGCAAATCAATCATTCTCTGATGGAGTGGAAGATTATAATGAAATAGATTTCGCAAAACTATAAGCCTTTCGAAAAACTGTTGAATTGACGCACAATTGACAGCCAATCAGGCATCCAACATTCGTTAAATTCACAATAGGATTGCCAAAAATTATGTAAAATATGTCAAGCTCAAATTTATTTCAATACTATAAAATGTTTATTACAAAAAATAGCACGCCCTTTATATAGCAAAAACACCCAAACTAAAAAATTACAATAAAATTCGAAATTAAAAATAAAAAGAAAATCCAACAATTTAAAATGAATCCTAAAACATAAAGAAAGTAATAAAGAAAATAAGAATAATGGAAAAAATAACACCTAAAAAGAATATTCCTATCAAAAGTTATACCTAAATTAAAATTTACTAAAAAGAAAAAATCAAAGTAGAAATAACTAATTATTTAAATTGGTTACCTTAATTACCTAAATTAAGAATTTAATCAATTTAACTTTATCAAATTAGACCTTCTTGGCCATACACTTGATCAATTTTTTTATCAATTAAGGTAATGGCCATATACCAATAATTTCTCCAAGAATCCTTCTAAAAATCAACCATGCTTGTTTGGAATTTGTCTATTCATAGGTTTCTTCATGAGTTGTATCATTCTTCCTTTCCTCTAAAATATTCGTCATCCTCAAATCTTGGCTATGTGTATGTAATAATCGTACACAACCATGTATGACAAGTCGAATGATATAGACTTCTTTCAAAAAGATATAAGAATTAGGTCTAACTCCATTGTAATAACATCAACTTCATGAAGAAGAATGTGATTTCCAAATATAAAGTCGTGATATGTACTCTTGTGTGGTGTACTTTTTTCTTCAACCACAACATCTTGAACAATGAAGTCTTCGCTTTCAACCTCTTCATTGAAGTCCTATGAAGGAACATCCCTGCTCGGGTTGTCGAACTCAACTTCTAATTCTTCATCAACTTTAATTTTCCCAGAATATTCTTCTTTAAGTAATTCATAAAGTTGAATTCTTACCCGCAGAGTTGTGACTCGATGTTGTCTTTGATGAATTTGAGGAATCTTGCTATGATGCTCTTCATCAAATTTCCTTTGTTTGTTATAATTTTGACGTGACATACCCCTCAGCTTGAAATGTTCGAAGAGGGTAGCCATCGGTGCCGATAAACATCTAATCTCCACTCTCACATCGATTAACTTTTCATCTAAAATTCGATTCACACGCTATTCTAATTGCATCACGTCCTCACGTTTATAGATCTCTCCAATCATCTGCTGTGGTGGCTTTCTCCCCTGCAGAGCCATCACTACCAAGGAATGAACGCGGCTCTAGTACTAACTGACGCAGCGGAAGATTATATTGAAATATATTTTGCGGAAATTATAAAGCCTTCCGAATGACTGTTGAATTAATGCACAATTGCCAGCCAATTAGGCATCCAACATTTGTTGAATCCACAATAGGATTGCCAAAAATTAGGTAAAATATATCAAACTCAAATTTATTTTAATACTATAAAATGTCTATTGCAACAGATTGCACGCCCCTTATATACCATAAAAGCCCAAGCTCAAAAATTACAATAAAAATTCAAAATTAAAATAAAAGGAAAATTCTCCAACAGTGGAAAATAAATCCTAAAACATAATGGAAAGAAAGTAAGAAGAAAAATAAGAATAATGGATAAAACAACACCTTTTTTTAGATATTCCTATCAAACCATGTACTTAACTTGATCAATTAAGGTAATGGTCATATACCAATTCCGTATCCAATTCTATCTCCAAGAATCCTTCTAAAAATTAACCATCCTTGTTTGGAGTCTGTCTGTTCATCTCCATGTGTTGTATCATTTGCCTAGGAAGACAAATATGTACCTCTATCCAAACCCCCCTTCGGGTTTTGCCTCTTTTGGGACGAAAGATGATCCTCTCTTTTCTTTTGGCCTCTTCCTAATGGGCCCTTATCTATCCAACAACAGCTTCCACTTTCAAAGTTTCCTTCGAACGAGTATCTAGAGCAAAATCGTGAACCTCGCATATGTCATCTATGGATCATTTCAAAAATACGAAAGGCTAGAAAATCCAACTTTTGAAAATCCGCAAAAGCAGAGTTCATAGTGGACGAACCCCATTAGTCATAGCCCTTCAGCTTGGCCAATTCTTTATCAGACACCTCCAGCTTAAAGTGCCTTGTGCCTTCAACAAGCCCATAATGAAAAAACCACCATTGGCATCGTTGCACAACTTGCGCCAAATGCACGCCAAACTCTTGCGAATATAAGCGTGTTTAACAAATATTTGCATTTTCACGTCTAACTATTAGGAGCATCAAAAACCTTTTTGGGCCTGAGCCTTCGAAGCCTCCAACTTCTATAATTAGAAGAGCTAACTCCTTCTCTATAATCTCAACCCCCGAAAAAAAAAAGGGGGGGTGGGGGTGGTGGAAGAGGCAGGGACAGAACTTTACCATTGATGATGATAATCCAACCTCCCTCATCATGCCATCAAACATTCTTTCCACATTTTCCACATAATCCCTTTCTTCGGGCAGCATAGTTTCTGTCACCCACTCTTGGCACAGATTCACCCCTTGTAAAGAGGAATTAACCAACTCACTATTAGCCTTTACATTCGGAAAAGTGGTAGTGTAATGCTACGACACCTCCGACGAGGGAACTTCATGAAGATCTACAGCACTCTCCGGTAGATGCCCTTCAAAAAAATTAATCTCATTTTCCCAAGAAAGAAGGGTATCCTTTTTAGCATAGGCAACTAACACACATTTTCCCTGATCCTGCATCGAGGCATCAAATTCTTCCGCTACATACGAAGCACCTATGATCTCAACATGAAATTCGCAGGATCCTCATTCAAAAGAAAGTCAGCACCCAAAGGACTTAACATCCTCGGCGACATGACTTCTTCAACACCTACCCCTCAGACATTGGGCGACTCACTCTTAGCCTCTCAATGTAGGCTATCAATAAAGGGGTTCCCCAACACCTGACCATCTCTAATTCTTAATAGTTTTTGGCATTGTTGGGGGAAGGGGGGGTGGGGGAGGAGTTTTTCCTCTTACCTTTCAGGCCATATTTATTTTTTGGACCTTTTCGATTGATGTGTCTCCTTAACATCCTTCTCATACGTTTTTTCCTCATCAGGGGCCACCACAACCCCCTTCAATGGTAACCTTAGGAATTCATCAGCAACAATCTCTGCAACCGTAGAATTCAGATGGTAAAAAAAGCACACACACATAACTAGGCCTTACCTATGCCAGTAAACTCATTATTGTCAACAGGTTTAGTGCTAGAAGTACTTGGCTCAACCCAAAAAGAACCAACACCCGTTCGTCAACACAACAATCAGACGAAAGCAAAGAACTAGCCAATTGGCCATCGGAGTATCCTTACCCTTCCCAGCTATTTCTACTCTTTCGATAAACACAGATATGCAAATCATAGCAAAAACAACATGTGAAAAGGAAAAGAAATTAATATCCTATGAATAAAATTTACTTCTTCGGCTAAATGAAATACAGGGGATAGAAGAACTAACCTTGCTTCTAGTCCAAGGTCCTTCGCCTAGAAATTTGCCTCCCCTGAGCAACAACCACCGCATGCAAACAAGCGAAACCACAATCACAAAGATCACACAAAACCCAGAAGACCAGTGTTCTTTAAAGAAAAATGAAAAGGGGAAATTGCAAACGATCTCTGAAAACGACATCCTCCTCTCTTTTCTAAACCAGATACCGAGAGCCCATAAAGCTTGTAGAAATGAGGAAGCAACTTCTCATAGATGCTTCCACGTCTTTCAAAAACAAAAATGTTAATGAAAACATTTTCATCGAATTTCAAAACGTTTCGTCAGAAGCTTTGAAACGTCCCCTCACAGTAATTGGCAAAACACAACGATGTGAGTCCATCAATGTTACACACATCCCTTGGAAGCCACAAATGACGGTTCACGGGACATGCGCCTTTTCTCATAAATTTTAAAAAAAAGACCCACGCGTCCAACGATTTCACAAAATCGAAGGACTCCCCTTCGAAGAATAAAAAAGAAGTAAAATTTTTCAAGCTAATAGAAGGTATTCGCTCTTCGACAAACAAACAAGAGAGTAAAGTTTCTTACAAACTCATCGAATGTCTTCCCCTTTTGACAAACAAAGGGGAGTAATATTTCAAAACTTATTGAAGGTGTCCCCATTTGACCAAAAGAAAAAGGAGTACAATTTTCAAACTTATCGAAGGTGTTCCCCCTTCGACAAACAAAAAAGGGAGTTAAAGTATTTCAACTTACCGAAAGTCACCCCTTCGGCAAACAAAAAGGAAACAATAATTTTTTAGCGAAGGTTTTCCACCTTCGTGAAAACAAAAAAAAAGGAGTAAAGTTTTCAAACTTATGAAGGTTTCCCCCCTTCCATAAACTAATTTTTTCACATAAGGCTTTTTCCCTTCATCAAAAGAAGGAATACTGACTTTTTTTTTTTCCGGCGAAGGTCTTCCCCCTTCGTTAAAACAAATAGAGAATACTGATTGTTTCATCAAAGATTTTCTCCCTTCATCAAAACAAAAAGGGAATATTGATTTTTTTTGTCAACGAATACCTCCAACCTTCGTCAAAGCAAAAAAAAAGAAGTAAAAGTTTTCTTAAACTAATCAAAGGTTCCCCCCGTTGGATAGAAGGGGAGGGGGTGGGGGAATAAAGTTCTTTAAACTTATCGGTGGTTGCCCCCTTCAACAAACCATTGGCGGAACTTGGATGCTTTATTGGAGGGGCCAACTCAAAAACAATGTTACGTATTCTATGTGTCGCTCTATATTAAACATTATAATAAGATATTGTATTTATTATTTTTAATTTATTTTTTACTACTAATTCTCATTTTTACAGAATATTTTTTTGACTAAGAATTTATATTTATTTTAAAAATTTTGAATAAAAAATCAGTAAAGTACTATAAAATTATATGAAAGTATAGAATGGATGAAAATAATAAAAATTTCAATATTAAAATTATGAAAAGTATAAAATAAAAGTGTTTGTATTACAAAATATTTTACTCCCTCTGAGCCAATTGAGAATCTTATTTTTAATACTAAAAATATTATAGATAAATGACTCTTCCAATGAAACCAAGAGAGTAATATTTGTACAAATTCATAAAAGTATACATGGAGGCATACAAACGTATAATCAATACTTAATTCGACAACTTTAACAGTTCATATAAGATTCAAAAAAAAAAATAAAAGTCCACTAACTATTATTATTATTAATTTTAAAGTAAAACTCAGACTATATACTAGCAAATTTTAACTGAAGGGGCCAAAAATATAACACTATATATATTTTTGCTAAAATATATTTATGTAGTATATTTTTTGAAAATTTTTCTAGGGGCCTAGCCTACCTAGACCCCTATGAAGTTCTGCCATTGTAAGAAACAAAAAAGGGAGTAAAGCTTTCAAACTCATCAAAGATTTTCCCCATTTGACAAACAAATAAGGGAGTAAAGTTTATAAAACACCCCCCCCTCCCCGACAAATAAAAAGGGAGATTATTTTCTTCTATATCCAAAAAGACCCTTCACCAAGCAAGGAATCTTCACAACAGGCCTTTGATCAGACGAAACTTCCTTTACACTGTCCCAGCCCCTTTCAAACTGGGGGTGTGGGGGGGGGGGGGGGTGTGTGGTTAATCCTGTATGGGACTCAAGGTTGCTTTCACCCAATAAGGGTCCTCCCAAGAAACCCCCTGTAAGAGACACAAGAAGCACAAGCCAATAGGGATCAAGCATTTGGCCCTGAGAAAACCCTCTCTCTTGGAAGGCATCAACCCTTCACTATAACTAGTGAACAGTGACGCCAAGGTAAGGGGTTTTCCCTCTCACACTAATGATAAATTACACTTACTCCCTTGAAAGATCCCAGTAACATCAGAGCTTACTTTCGGGACAAGATCCCAAAAGCCTCTCACGACTCTTTCCTTGATAGGTTTGACATCCTTAACCCCCTTCGACGAATTCCGAACCTCCCATGCGACTTGTCCGAACACCCTCCAAGAATTTGAACATGATCATGTTTATTAGTGGATACAACTATGCCCCTCCCTTTAGATCAATTGCCACATAAGACTAAAATTAATTAGTTAGCATGAAAACATGTATAAAACAAAAAAAAAAAATTAAAAAGATTGCATTTTTTTCCCCCCCTTATGTATGAAGAATTCCATTTGATTTTTATAGAGAATTACTAATCCATAGCTTTTTGATGAATCCTTCATCAGGACTGATTTGTTATAATATTACCTTTATATTTTCAAAAAAAAATTTATATAAATTTTTTTTCTAAGAACAATTTTTTATTGGGAACCATAAAATGGCCCGAATCGGTCCAGGACCGGGGCACATGAGTGAAATTTCACGTCAACGCCTTGGTCAAAAATACAAAAATACCCTTGTGAGATAAGTAACATCTTTCCTCTCTCCTCCTCTTTTTTCTCCCACATTTACTCTCTCCTTTATCCTCTTTCCTCTTTTCCCTGCATTGCTTTCTTCTTCCATTTATGTCTTCTCTGCTTCTTCTTCTCAGCTTCTCTTTCTCTTTCTTTCTTCTATGCTTCTTTTTCTTCTTCTCTTCCTTTCTCCTCTGCTTCTTCTTCCGTGCAACACTTCATAATCTCTTCCACTACATTTTTTCTATTGTTTTCCTCTTTTATTATTCGCAATTTGGTAGTTTTTTTTTTTTTTTTGGTCCAGATTTTGTATCCATGAGATGAAAAATTGAGTGATGGTGGCGATTTTAGATGTTGTGGTGGTGACCGTTGGGATCTGCTTTCTAGACTCTCTTTGATTTCAACTGAATCTGAATTCGATAGTTTTTGGATTGTGCTTAAAGGTTGTGAGAATGGTGATTTAGGGAGAGGTTTTGAGGTTTTAGGATGTATGAAGAAAATGGGTTGGCTTTAGCATGATGGTGGATGTTGCAAAAATGGTGATATTGCTAAAGCTAAAGAGTTGTTAGGAGGTTAATAAGTATACTTACATTGTTTTGATTAATGGGTTCTTCAAAAAAGGACTTAAGAAATATGAGTTTGAGCTGTATGAGAAGATGAAGAATAATGGTGAATTGTCTAACTTGTACGGATAACCATAAATTTTGAGCCTTTCTTCAACAAAACAAAAAAACAATAAAAAAAATAATTGACCAATATTATGAAAAGGTTGAACTACTTTAATACAATACATGAAAAATGTTAATACAGTATGAAGAATTTTGATACTCTCATTGTAAGTTCTTACTTCAAAACATAATTATAACAAAGTGCATATTAGAATGATACATTTAAAATAAACATTTGATGCAACAATGTGCATATTAAAATGATACATTTTAATCAAACATTTGATACAACATACGTATTAAAACGATACATTTAAAACAAATATTTGATACAACGTACATATTAAAATGATACATTTAAATTCAAAATTTTCTAAACATACAAAAAATTGAAATAATGAAAATTAATCATTCAATTTTTTTTAAAAAAATAAATATTAATCAAAATAATAAAACATTTATAAAATAACCCAAAATATGTAATGCATATTTCTATTTATATTGTAAAACATCAACAAAAAAAAAAAAAAATGATCATCATTAGTACTCTTGAAAAGTATGGCTAGTAATGAAACTTAGCATAAGATAATTAAACTGACATTTTCTAAATGTATAATTTATTTGATAAAGTAACACTTACACTAGTGAGCTCAAAAGTTTTAGTTTTGATAGTTATATTTATACTTTAAAAATAAATAGTTTATCCTATAAAGTATAATATGGATTTACTTTATGGAAAAAATATAAAATATAATAGTTACAATAGATGTATTAATATATGAATGATAAAAGGCTAGATAGAGAGTGTGTGTAGAAAGATAAACTTAGGAAGACATTATTTATACTATCAAGAGTCTGAACACACATAAGTGAGAAATTTTTATTTACATTTATATATAATAAAAAAAATTACTACAAATAAGATTTGAAGTTCCAACAATATTATTTGGTGGATCCCAATAAATTTAAATGGCCACAACATCCATATTAAAAGGATTATCAAAAACTCCCCTATGATTTGGAAAAATTATGGATGACCCCCTTGTTCTTTAAAAAGTTACGGACAACTCCTCTGTGATTTCAAAAGTATACCAGAAACCCCATTGTACTTTAAAAACTACAAAGAACCCCCCTGTGGTTGTGAAAAATTGCCAAGAACCTCCTCACACATTTGAAGGCAGAAAGGGGTTATTACTACTTTTTCTTGTATGTTTTGTACAATTTTCAAAACGACAAGGGGGTTTTGTGTAACATTTTAAAAATCATAGGGGGGTCCTTTGTATGTTTTAAAACAGAAAGGGATTTTCAGTATACTTTTGAAACCACACGGGGGTTGTCTGTAGCTTTTTAAACAATAAGTGGGTCATCAATAAATTTCCCAAACCACATGAGGGTTTTTGATAATTTACCCGTATTAAAATGATACATTTAAAGTAAATATTTGGTACAACATGTGTATTAAAATGATACATTCAAAGCATATATTTGATACATTAAATTCATTTTTAAAGTATAAATGTAACTATTATTAGTAAAACTTTTAGGTTCACAAGTATAAGTGTTACTTTATAAAATGAATTATTCATTTCAAAAAAAATAATAAAAAATGTAAGCTTATTTATCTCATGCTAAGTTCCATTAACAATGATACTTTTTAAAAGTACTAGCGATAAATAAAAATATTATACAAACTAAATAGAATTATGAATTTTCAATAGATATTATTTTCCATTTTATATATACATATCTTGAATTTAAATTTTTTTTTAAACTTGTTTTACTGTTTTGATTTTTTTTTTTTTAAGCATCGATCAACATGATATATTTAAAGCAAACATGTGTATTGCTCGTTTATGATAAATTTGTTGCACTCTTTTAAATGATGCAACCAATGGATCCAACAATTTTCTATGAATTGAAGTAATTTAAATGATGTTTATAATATTAAAAAAATTATGATTATAATATTAATGATATTAATTTGTTATATTGAATGTATCTTTAAACTATTGCCAAGATTTCTATAGCAATAGTAGCATAATTTTTCTAACTATTAGTCCATTTTTCTAAAAAGAATCTAACAAGATATTCTTGTTTAGTTGAAGGACAAGCTTGTTTTAATATTCCTCCATAGCCTATCTCTGAGGCATCTGTTTCTATGATTTTATCCCAATTTGGATTTGCTATCATTAAGCAAGGAAGAGATTTTACTCTTTCTTTTATTCTTTTTACAGATTCTGTATGTTTATCAGACCAGGATTTAGGATTACTCTTAAGTCTATCGTATAAGATATCTGTATCTTGGGCTAAATTCTTATAATATGATGAAATATAATTCAAACTTCCTAAAAACCTTTGTAATTGGGTTTTATCTAATATTATATCTGAAAATTTAGAATCAAAATCAATACTTGTATTAATAGGAATAATTTTTCCTTTTTCAATATTATGTCCAAGAAATCTAATATTGGTTTGAAATAAAACCATTTTTGGTTTAGATATTACTAAGCCATTTTGTATTACTAATTTCTTGAAAATATCCAAATGTTTAAAATGGGTTTCAATATTTTTAGAAAATATTAAAATATCATCTATTTAGACAATTATAAATTCACTATAAGGAGTGAAAATATCACTTATAATTTGTTGAAATTCTGAAGGGGCATTCTTCAAACCGAAAGGCATAACTTTCCATTCATAATGTCCTATTGGAACATTGAAAGCCATTTTATATTGATCCGATTCATTAATCTGGATCTGCCAGTATCCTGACTTTAAATCAAAATTTGAAAATATTACAACATCATATAATCTGTCTAATAAATCCTTTTTGTTGGGAATAGGATGCCTAATCCATTTTAAAACTTTATTAGGAGGTTTATAATTTATTACCAATCTTGGTACACCTCTTTCAATTAAATTTTGTAATAAAGTACGAATATTTTCGCTATTATCAGAAATTCTTTCGGTAAAATGTTCTAAAATTGTAACAATCAGTGTATAAACTGCATTTTCAGTCATTTGACTTCCTTCCTGTTTTACAATTCTATAAATTTCTTCTTTATTTTGTTGGGACAAATAATTATCCCACCAGCCTTTTAATTGACCAGTAAAACCAGCGACTATCATTTTTGCTATGTTACTATCAGTATTATTGTTACCTTACAGATACTGATAGTATTGTATGCATTAACATTCTATTGAGTTATTATAAATTGAGATATAGTACTAAAATATGAAAATATAAAAAAATCTTTCTCAACTTTCTTCCTTTTTTATCTCCTAATTTTACTCTCTTATCTCTCCTCCACTTCCTATGGTTTCTTCACCTTTCCCCCTCTCTCCTCCCCTTCTTACTCTCACATTCTCTTCCTTTGTGTGATGTATTCTTTTTTTTTTTTTTGGTTAACAGCTTATTAAGTGGCTAGAGAGATTGGATACCCCTTATTAAAATAAAAAATGGACAAAAATGCCACAAATTCCAAGGGGGACATAATGCGCCTTACCTTAGAGGTACAACGATGCAAAAATGCAAATGCAGTCTATACATGTGAAAGACTACGCAAAAAAAACAAGAATAAAAACATAGACCCGGATATAGGGGAAACCTCTAGCATCTAGTGTTATCAGGCCCATAGCTCTCCTAGAGAGAGTATTGTGAACAAAGAACTCCGTGAAGCCAGTCAAACTTGCCATTTGAGCTAGATTATTTGCCACTGCATTCCCTTTGCAATACAGGTGGGAAATATTTCCATAGCTATGCCTCAACTCCAAGATTCTCTCCAATGTTGTCGCTGAACGCCAAGGACCTGAAACTCTCTGTACTGCCATCAATAATACCGTAGAATCCGTCTCAATATACACCTACTGCATACCAAGTCAATCACATATAGTAAGGCCAGAAGAGGGCGAGCTTCATATTGAAAACTCGTAAGTGTTCCAAGAGAGGCCCTAATTGTGAAAACCACCCTGCTGTCTGAATCCCTCAAACACCGCTCCTGCTCCCGAGGGCCTCAGGTTGCCACGGGGCGAGCCATCCACATTCAATTTGAACCGTCCTACAGGTGGCAAGCTCTAATAAACAAGCTGGTCCTCCTTTCACTTGGGAAAAGCCCATCGCCGCAACACGCCCCCTTCCAAAAATGCCACGTAAGGGTGGCACCCTGGGGGCTTTAATGTCAATAACTCGAAAAAAAATTTAAGACACCTCACTCAATAGCTGACCTAATCCCACTCCCTTCCCCTCATGAAAGGCCTTGCAGTGGACCTTCTAGAGCTCCCAACAAACTACCACCGGCACAATAGCAGTCACCACCTTGGGAAGCCTAACTACTTCAAAATCCTCCCAGAACCAATAAAAATCCAGCCACTGCAATAAATCTATAATAGCCAAATGAGCAAAATGCAGGCAGTTACCCATGTATGCCCAAACCTCACGGCCCAAACACTCATAAAACACATGCAACATAGAACTTTTAGAACAGCAGAAATGGCACTTTTGAAGCCAGATAAATCCCAGACGTCGCAATGCATCATTCATGGGCAGTAGGGCATTTAGGAGGTGCCACATAAAAATCGAGTGCTTGAGGGGCAAAGGACGGAGCCATAAGTTTGATAACACTACAGTTCCCTTCTTACGTGTCACCCCATAAGACGATTTGATCGTAAAACGACCTGTTATCTCCGGCTTCCATATCATCCTATTCGTGCGACTTTGAAACTGGAGATTCATTTCCTCAATGCAATCCCACACCTCGTTTGGGAGGAGATCCTGCAGTTCACTCCTTAATAAAAAACGCTGGACCCCCTTCCGGGACCCTCGGAAGACTGGCGTTTTTTACCTAGATCCAAGCTTTAAAGCCCTGGGGATTGCCAATTCCGACCAATGTGTCACGGGTATCTAATTTGAATCACCAAAATGAGCGCACCGTGAGGCAAGCAAGGCTACCGCTAGCCAAGCTTCCGCCATTTCCCGCATCTGGGACTCGTTCCCAAAGTACTTGCAATTAGGCCATCCGAATCAATGAAAAAAAAAGGCAAACTCATAAGCCAAAGCTTGGTTTTCATTAATAAAAGAAGGAAATTACAAGAAGTAGCCAAGAGCTTAAATGGGTGGTGGGAACCCAACTCTTGCTTGCATTACATCAACCCACCAACAACTAGAAAGGCTAAAAATCAGAAGTGTCCTGAGGGGAGACCAAGGCGTACAAAATGGGTGATCTTGCAAAAGATCACCTGTCTAACTAAAACTAACATCTCCCCTAATCTTACTAACTATTATAACATAAAGAAATAACACAAATGAATATTTACAAGGTTGGGCGCCGCTAGACTCGGTCGTTGAAGTGTTGGACGCGGGGCGAGCAGAGAGGTGGCGGCGCTGGTGCTGCTGCTGGCCACATGGCGCACTTGTGGGTGGTTGCAGGGATTGTCGCAGGGCGCGTGCTGAGGCGCTGAGGGCTCTGGGTGTGCTAGATTGCTTGGGCGCTGGGCGCGCGGGGCGCTGAGTGCACTGGGCGTGGCTCGCGTGCTGAGGCTGGTGCGGGGCGGCGCACTGATGTGCTGGTGCGCCTGCTGGGGCTTGGGCGCGCGCTAAGGCTGTGGCGTGGGCTCGCGCTCAGGCGATGTTGTGCTGCACCATGTGTTGGGCACCCAGTGCTGTCCGACATATGATGCAAAGCGTTGTGCGACGCGTCGTGCGATTCTACTCCGTCGGATCTCAGCTTTGAGCACGAGCTGCAACATGTCATGTTATGCTCATGGGGCATCGATGGGGTTGCAGGGTAAGCACAGGAGGTGCGCCCCGTAACATTCTCCCACACTTGATTTGGCGACGTCCTCGGCGCCATCAATATTCTTCTTGACACTTCACCACTTGGAAAGCATCGAGGTTTCTCGCCTTGTGCCTACTTCTGCTTGTGCATCTTTGCCATCCAAAAGGAATTGCTCATTGAACACTCACTCATTTTTAGTTTGAGTCCATGTTCAGCAAGACAAAAAAAAAGTTCTACTTGGTTGGCTTCAACGCACCTTATAGTGTTGCAACCGCCTGCACTTCAAAATGTCCCGTGTTGGGAGAAAAACAAATTTTTCCAAAGTGATGACTCGATCTGAGCAATCTTACTTCGTTTTGCCACAACATTCTTCTCCCCCACTGTGAATTCTAACCCAATTCACCATTGTTTCTGCTGGAGCCCACCACCATTGGGACAAGGTTGGTGGTTTCTTCTATTCTGATGACGGGCGTTCCCTGAAACGAGATATAAAAATTCAGTATTCATAACCAATCTCGAACTGGGTGTGGGAAGTCCTAGTCGTGTGCCTTCTTAATTTCACCAACAATTTTGCTATTCTGGGTCTCTACCCATCTTCGCTCAACCATTGGCTTAACCGATTGACTGTGCTTCTTAGATCTCCCACTTCAGTGTGCTGGACCAGTCGGGTGTGGAATGTTCTGGATGTCGACCATCTCAATCTCACCATAAATCTTGCAAATAGGGTCTCTACCCATCTCTGCTTGACGAACGGCTTAACTGATTAGGGCGTCGTTTATCAATCTCCCACAAACGAACACTGGACCAATCACCATTTTGCCGACTTAGTTTCACCATAAATCTTGCACTAGGATCTTCTACCCATCTGTGCTTGACTACTGGCTTGACCATTAATCTCGGCTTCTCGTACCCGGGTTGCTGCAATGAAGAACAAGGCTTGCGCCACTAGATTCTAAGCAATCCCGATCAAACTTCATGCCACGGATTATTACTTTTTCACTCTGTCTTCACAGCATGAACACCAGCTTTGGGGTGGCGGTAGGGGCAAGCATGTCCATGCATCATTGCGACACTCACGAACAATTGTACATTGTAGTTCTGCACCTCCCTTTCTGCTAGCACTTCTCAACACGAAACCAAGCATCCCTACCCCTGTAGTCGTGCGTAGCTCCAATGTTGACCATCAGCTAGATGGATTTTTGATTAAGCTCATTGCCACATACATGCTGTCATCGCTGTTTATTTACAACGAAGGTATGTGAATGTTTCTGACACCCTTACAAAATGTGATAAGCCTTCGCAACCAAAATGCCCCCATCCGCGGGAGAATTGTTGCCCTTCAACTTACCGTTATGCCCAGAAATAGCATCGCTCCTTTCTACGCACCAATTATCCTCAATTCTCCACGTGCTTGCTCACTTGGATTTGGCCTTCACAACCGATTACGTTCCCTCTTGGAAAGAACCATTGCCCTTCAGCCTGCCTCCTCGAAAGCTCGCAACTCAGATTTGGCCTTCACAACCAATTACGTTCCATCTCGGAAAGAACCATTGCCCTTTAGCCTGATGTCTAGAAACTGTGCTTCACATCTCAGCATAAGTCTTCACAACCGTTTGCTCCACTCCCGGAAGAAACATTGTCCTTGAACTTAGCATCTTGCAACAACACAGAATTTTCACCAACTCGTAAGTTAGACATTGTTAACCTGGTACCATAAGCGCATCCACTTGAACCACGCATGGAATCAACGCTGCACATCATGCCATTTAACTCTGGAACACTTGACTACCTCCTCTGACGCACCAAGTCGAACCAGCAAAATAAGCGCAACAAGCGCAAGTATTTGTTTCACCTCTGACAACTAGAGCACCTATCCACCAAGTCGAACCCGTAGCAGAACGGAGGGCGACACGGCCGATAACTGGGGCACTTGCTCAATCAAGTCGGACCCACAGCAGAACAGACAACGCAACGCTTTACTCCAAGTACTCCTTGAAGCAATTTGATCTCTGATGATAGGGGCACTTGTCCACCAAGTCGAACCCACAAGTAAATCTCGATCATTACACCAGGGGTCTCGCTCCCTGGGTTACTGCTGAACCGCAACTCGAGGATGCTATCCTCGAGGGACTCCAATGTGTGATACTTGGAATCCGAATAATCACCACACTTATGATCCAACGTTCACGGCAGTACACCCCTGATTGGCCTACCCTAGGTATAAGTCGCCCCTTCTCAGGTCACCACTTCCGTCCACCGGCGGTTTACTCTGATTGGCTTACTCTATACGTAGGTCGCCTCTTCTCAAGTCACCACTTCCGCAAATGTAGATGAAGCATGGGTCTGTCCCTAAGACCAACCGTCATTTGAACCCAGTCAGTACTACGATCCAAACCGTCAAGTCAATCTCGTCTCCAGGGCCAACTGAAGAGTCGTTTCTTCAGCTGCCAGCTTTAATACAAACTGTCACGGGTCGCTAATTTGAATCACCAAAATGAGCGCACCGTGAGGCAAGCAAGGCTACCGCTAGCCAAGCTTCCGCCATTTCCCGCATCTGGGACTCGTTCCAAAGTACTTGCAATTAGGCCATCCGAATCAATGAAAATAAACAAAGGCAAACTCATAAGCCAAAGCTTGGTTTTCATTAATAAAAGAAGGAAATTACAAGAAGTAGCCAAGAGCTTAAATGGGTGGTGGGAACCCAACTCTTGCTTGCATTACATTAACCCACCAACAACTAGAAAGACTAAAAATCAGAAGTGCCCTGAAGGAAGACCAAGGCGTACAACAAGATCACCTGTCTAACTAAAACTAACATCTCCCCCAATCTTACTAACTATTATAACATAAAGAAATAACACAAATGAATATTTACAAGGTTGGGCGCCGTTAGACTCGGTCGTTGAGGTGCTGGGCGAGGGGCGCAGAGAGGTGGCGGCGCTGGTGCTGCTGCTGGCCACATGGCGCACTTGCGGGTGGTTGCAGGGCTTGTCGCGGGGCGCGTGCTGAGGCGCTGAGGGCTCTGGGCGCTGGGCACGCGGGGCGCTGAGCGCACTGGGCGCGCTGGGGCGCTGGGCGTGTCTCGCGTGCTGAGGCTGGTGCGGGGCGGCGCGCTGATGTGCTAGTGCGCCTGCTGGGGCTTGGGCGCGCGCTAAGGCTATGGCGTGGGCGCGCGCTCAGGCGATATTGTGCTGCACCATGTGTTGGGCACCCAGTGTTGTCCGACATATGATGCGAAACGTTGTGCGACACGTCGTGCGATTCTACTCCGTTAGATCTCAGCTTTGAGCTCGAGCTGCAACATGTCATGTTATGCTCATGGGGCATCGATGGGGTTGCAGGGTAAGCACGGGAGGTGCGCCCCGTAACACAATGGCACCCCAATTCGACTGGGGCACGCCAAGATCTCAAGAAAAAGCCCTAAAAATTTTGAATTTTACCTTTCACCGGCAATGGTGGGCGACTATCTGGGGGCGGCAAAGAATTCCAGCTAGGAGCAACTGTTTAGTAAATGGAGGAAATGAGAACCAAGGGTGAGGTGGGTAAATTTAGGGGTGAAAGTGTGACACCCCACCCCGACCCCCCTTTAGGAGCCATTCCTAAGGGTGATCGACTAGGCATCATCAGGGCTCCCGCCCACAGTAACAGTAAAATAATTTTTTGTCGCTGAATGACGTTTCATAAATAACTCGAATAGAGGTAAAAATTGTCAGTAATGCCCCACTGGGAATCACTACATCACTGAGTTCACACGAAAGTAAATATCGGATAAATTTTAGCGAAAATAAATAAAGTGTATTTCCTAATTATTCCAATCGCCACTGTAGCCCTACTCGTGAATGACGACGTACGAGATTCCTCTGCCTCCTTGCGAGCTGCGACGATAGGAGGAGCATATTTTTCCTTGAATGCCGCCACGAAATTTTCCCAGATGGTGGCAGTACGTTCCGCAGTCCATTTTTGACGAATCACCTTCCACCAATCCTTTGCCGCCAGTTCCAGTCGAAATGCTGCGAAGGCCACCTTGCGTGCATTCTCATACCTGAGCACCTCAAAGATTTCGCTGATGCCCTCTAACCAAGCTTCTGCTTTCTCCTCATCAGGCTCGCCATTAAATTTCGGTGGTCCGAATTTCAGGAACCGTTCCAAGGCCATGTCCTCACTCTGTATCCCTGTTGCATGTTGGCCTTGCCCTTGGCCTTGTCCCAGCCGTTGGTGGCGTTCGTCCATGCGTTCCATGGTAGCTGCCATGCGCTCCATTGCAGTGGCCACTTGAGCTCCCAAGTACTGGGACTCTGGCCCCAGTTGAGCACTCGTAGCAGAGGTAGCACCCCTAGTGCCAGTGTTTCTGCTGCCTCCCGCCATCTACATGGTAGGTACGTGCCCGTTAATGTCTTGTTTATAGTTATAGTAGGTAATGGAACAAGTTAGTCATACAAACAGCGGAATTTAAACAATTTAGTGCTTCAATAACTCAAAGGGAAACAAATTCACAACTTAAGTCACTCAGCAACTCGTTCATGCCACCCATGGGCTAATGGAAATAAACAAAAGGCAGTTTAAAACAATACTCGAGGAATAAATAGTACCCCAAATTAAACTCAACTAACTGGTTTATTATCAGTTCTGCTATTACCACTCCCTCACAGTGCTCTATGCGCTTGCTTCTGTTCCCTCGCCGGAGGGCGTAGGTTTCTCTTCTCCCCGGTCCCCGTTCACTCTCTGGCTGTTAAGGGAGATCTCATCGTCAGACAACTCGAGTTCTACCGTGTTTGCCTTCACCCTTACTTTTTCAAGTAAGGTGTGGGTCCCTCTCTCTAGCTCTTCGATCCAAGCAAGGCGTTCATTCTCCCGCTTCCTCAGCTTTTGATTCGTCTTGTGATATTTTGCTATTTTCTGCCGCATTTCATTGAACTCCTTTTCATAAAACTCAAGGTCCCGCTTTCGGGCGAACTCGCTTAATTCCAATAGCTCTTCCACCCTCGTAAGGGCAGAAATCCTCTCTTGCGCGTTCCTTAGTTCCCTATCTTTCATCTTCCCAATTTCCAAGCTTTTCTCTAACTCACGCTCCAGTGCTTCACGATGGCCTCGCTCCGATCGCAACTCCTGCAATGTTAACTCCCAAGCTTGTACAGCTGGGTATGATGGAACATCCACTACTTGCTCGGCCATTACGTGTGGTTCCTACACAGCAACTCTATCAATCAGTCGCAGTTAGTGCTTAATGAACTACTAGCGGAATACGGTTAGTCATCCCTACTCATTATCGCAACCTAGTCTCTGATACCACTTGTAACGCCCCAGGCATGCAGGCTGACCCAATAACTTTTGGGCTTTCGTCCTCGCTAACCCAAAAGGCTTAAGCCAAGTTACTAGTAGCCCACAAGCCTTAGGCTTTTATACAGGTCACCCACTCTTTAATTTTCTGATGTGGGATAGGGAATGTTACAGAAAGAGCAAAATATGTGTAAATAACAAAATACTATCCCTTCGTCCTTCGTTTAGCGCACCATTAAAATATTTTTAAATTTAAATGAAAACCAATCGTTCCCAAACTTGCTTGGTATGTTTGTCCCACATCCAAGGCGGAGCGCCACCATACCGTAAGATGAAGATAGGACTTGGGAGTGTAGCTAGAGTGACTGACTGGACTGATGATGCTGAGAGACAACATGGCATCATCACCATGTTCCTCCTTATTGCGGTTTAAAAAAGAAAGCAACAAAGAAACACAATAATACAGCTCCATTTCACCGATTAATCTAGCCCTACATCTGACAGACATCTGACACCTCTGCAAGTGGATAAACATATATAAATACTTTGGACAGAAATTTGATACTTTTCCTGTATTCCATTGCTGCTGACTAGATGTACAAGTTGATCTATATACAAGTTAATGAGTGTGGTTAACGTTAAACCAAAGGATGAAACTCCAACTCTGTCGACCTCCAGTGAGCTTTTGCTCACATGGCGACACAGATTTTGCAGTAAACGAAAATTTTAGTAAGCAGTGAAGTAGGAAATATACATTGTGGTCAATAGAACTTCAGAAAGTAGTATCACAAAATTTTCCATCTATCCTGTTTTGTACTGCTTTAACAGCAGCCACTCTTGCGGCAGTTGCAGCCCTGTTTGCAGCCATTACTGCTTTGTTTACTTGTTCATCCACCCCACTGTGATGAATTGATTTTTCAGAAGTTTTCCTAGCAGCCTGTAAATTCGAGAAAAGGGAAGAACAAACATTAGAAACCATTGTGATTTGTGAGTGGGAGATCATTCATATCCCAGAGAATGGTGTGTTCAGAGAGTTACTTACATTCACTGCTCGAAGGACTGCATCACTTGATGGAGGTAAGGGAACCTTGAGGATCCCACCATCCCATTCACCGCATTTTCTGTCACCATTTCTGAAGATATAACTGCCGTAACCTTGCTTCCGGCCTTCATGCCATGATCCCTCGTAACAATGGCCATTCGCGAAGTGATAAACACCAAAGCCATGAATTTTATCCCCAAAGTACTCACCAGCGTACCTATCTCCATTCCTGTAAACAAACCAGAAACTTTCTTGTCAGTAAAAGCAACCGTGGAGCTCCATTGGCAAAGGGAACGAAACAGAGATGGAAGAAAAAGGACGAGCTGGATACTAGATAATCTCACTATCTCTAGCGCTTCATAACATGAAGAAAATGAAATTTGAATCTGGGAACTGTATACCGGGCAGGAAGGAGTAGGCAAATCAATCACACTTCACAACAACTTCAAGTCAACTACACAATCCCATTCATCTAAATCAAACAATACCAAATCCATATCTAATTCACAACACACAAGAACGACTTTCCACATCTGTAGCAATGATTCTGCTCATCTGATTTCAACAAAGACACCAAATCCTCTTTATTAATCCCACTACAGTATTCACAATTTTCCTTATCAGTAGCACAACTCAATTTAAGTAATCAAAAAGAAACGCCCTATCCTCACTTCAGTGCAACACAGTCACAATACCTTCAAAAGAAAGACTTAAAAGGAAAATCACAATCAAACATGGGATCACCAAGGGTATAGCAACACCATACTGGGAAACAACTATTTCATTGATCACAAAATTTAAAGAACCAACACCCCCTAAAAACAACCCAAAAAAAAAAAAAACGTAGAAACCCCTCAAGAACTAACTGACCTGAAATGGTAAACGCCAAGGCCGTGTTTGACTCCACTTTTGAATTCACCAATATAACAGCTTCCGTCCGAGCAAGTCTGTATTCCGACACCATGACTCTGCCCATTAAACCATTCCCCAGAGTAAGCATCCCCTGTGAAAAATCTATAAACTCCATAACCATGCCTCAAACCATTCCTATACTGCCCTCTATACCTACTCCCTCTAGCCCAGCTTTCAATCCCATAGCCGTCATACCTCCCGTCAATCCAATCCCCTTCGTACCTCCCATTGCCAAAATAATAATAGACCCCACTGCCATTACACCTTCCCTTGTGAAATTCCCCCTCATAAAAATCACCATTACTATAAAACTCCACTCCTTCCTTGATACTTTTCTGCTTCGTTTTAAACTCATTTTGGCCCTTGTCACTGCCAAATTCTGGAACCTCCCCTATGAACCATTGGACGGGTTTCGACTGGTTTCTCGACAACCCAAGTTTCCTCCCATACTCGTCAAAATATTTCTTCAAAAAACTAAACCTTCGGTGGATTAGCAACCGATGCCTTAGAGATAAAAACAGTAAAACCGCCACAAAAATAAGACCCAGGAGAAGGTTTTCCGAGGTGGGTATGTCTTCCCTGTTAAAGAACACGAAAAGGGTATACAGAGACAGCAGAGCAAGCAAGAGAACCGGGGCGAACCGAGCCGGACCCGAAACGAGTCTAGCTGACCCGAGACGAGCACTGGTCGAACCGGGTGTGAAATGAGGCTTCTGCTCCTCAAGGTCCTCGTATTCTTCCTGATCGGGCGTGATCTCGCTGACGGAGGACAAACTGTGGATAGATGATCGGATGGTCGGAGACGACCGGAGAAGTGAAGAGTGAGTCCTCGTAAGCTTCGCCTGGCTTTTCTGACCGTCCATTCTCCAAATTGGGGGACCTACCAACGCTAAATCTCTTACCTCTACCCAGGGATTAGTGGGTCCTTCGGTACCGGGATAGTCTTATCATAAACTCTGACGCCGGCTTCATTTCTCTCTCAGAGTCTGCTCCTGTAAATTGAATGTGAGCCACTGTGTGTTTTTTTCCATTCAAACACTTGAAAGAGGGAGAGGGAGAGGGAGAGAGAGAGAGAGAGAGAGAGAGAGAGAGAGAGGACGGGGGGGTAGGGTGTTTGTGGGTTTTGCCTTTTCCCCAAGTTAGAGAGAGAGATTTGTCTAAAAGTAAAAAAGAAAAAATAGTTTAGAAAGAGAAGGTGTTCCAAAGGAGTGATATTGGGAGTTGCGACGGTGCACCGAGTTTTCCGTGTAAATATATAGATAATGGGGGTGCAGGAGCCATTTGGGATCGATCTGGACCGTTAGCTTCTTGATCACTAGGCAGATTGGGGAAGAGGAATCCTAGCCGTTGGATTGGGTTTTCTATCGGAATTCCCGCTGTTGACGGGAACCGGAAGATTTGATTCGGCCTTTTCTGCTTTGTTGAAGCAGGCCGACACGCGCCACGCAGTTTTCAATTTTTTGGTGCTCTATTTTGAATATTTTAACTCTGCATTATTATTTTTATTTCTCCTGCTTCAGTAAAAGATTTCGGGACAATAATTTTTTCGTAACATACAATTCAAAATATAATTTTTTATATAGAACAAAATGAATTGAGTACTACTTTTAATATTATATCTTATATTTTATGAATTAAATGTATATTATTATACTTATTTTTGTGAACATTAGTAAGATTGCACAACTTAAAAAAACTTAGTTTATTCCTCGTATATAAAAAGACTTGTTCTTTAAATGTGTAATTTTTAATTGGTGGAAAAAGTATAGTATATAAAATAAATAATTTTTTAATGAAAAAGATATATACACAAAAAAATAATAATAATAGTTTTTCTTATTGAAAAAGAAAATAAATCTGACTTTGCTGATAAAAGAATACAATTTATAAATATAAATGATACCATCAACTATCAAGAGTGATAAAATGGGGAGTGTGATACCAAATTAATTTAACCATTTTTGTCCTTTTTTGTTCACTTGATCTTTCATTTACTTTTCTTTTTTTTTCTTTCTGTTTTTGTCCCCGCTGAGTTTCACTAACATTTATTTGGAGTTTCTACATATATAATTTCATTTATGTTTTTGTTTAAAAATGTAAACAAATATAAGAAAATGTAATAACTTATAAAAATATAAACTAGCTTTTATAAAATCTCAAAAGTAGCAAAATTAAAAATGCATATTATAAAATAAATAATTATTAATATTTATTTTATAATTGACGTGAGAGTTAATATAACTCTTGTTGGGACAATTGAATATAATTTTTAATATAATTCATGTTGCAACATTGTATATATTAGAGAATGTTATTGAAGCATCACTTCAGGAATACCACGGTAGCTTCGTGCACCATATTGGGGATGCTTTTATATCATGTTTGAGATCTTTGTACAACCATTAGAGACTCGCACATCTGCACGCTTGGAAAATAACTCTTAAGTATTTGTTTTAATTCGTAAATCTTACCTATATGATTTATTCATCGTGCGTGTTGCCTTGGATTATAAGAGAACTTTAAATGAAATAAGTATTTATATAAATTCTTAATTTAATGTTTATCTCTTTTAATCTTGATTAAGTAACAAAATTTTCTTATTATACAATAATTAACCTAATTGCAGATCTGGATTGCTTGTTCATAAGTGTGCATAATTCGCATATTCATGCTGCAGTTCTCATACACTTCGTGTGTACACGAAGGTTTTCATCTTTTCATAGAGGATTGAGGTAAGGCTTTTTTACCCTCAAACTTTTAGTAAAACTTTTTCTAGTCTAATTACAGGGAGTGGAATCGGTCAGTCACAAATAAACTGATTAAAAAAGAGAGAAAATAAAACTTCTAATTTCAAATTATTTAATCAAGGGAGAACCAGGTCAATTCGAGGCTTGATTATAAGCAACATGGAAAAGGAAATTACATTTGATACTATATATCAAAGGAAGTATTCAATAGAATCTAGATGACGAGGAGACCCAACCGAGGTAGGAAAGCTGGAAAGGAAAGAAAGAACCCAAATCATCCATGAAAAAGACAATACTAAACGATCAATTAAACCGTCAAAATTGTCTTTCTCAAAAAATAAATAAATAAATAAATACACCGTCAAAATAGTTCTGTCATAATTGTTCTAGTCTCTTACATTCGAAATGAAGAAAAATAATCTCCAAGTTTATAAAGTTAATTTTTTTTTGGGATCAAAGTTATAGACTTGGATGATAGAATCCAACGTAAATGATGCTCTATTATTATTTATAGGCTTAATTATATTTTACTCTCATGTGATATACTTTTATTATTAGCCTTTTTTTGGTATTTTAAAAATTAACATTTAAATTGTTAGACTTATGGTGTTCATGTTAGTTTTTGATAATAACAAATATATGATTTTGGTTAATGCTTTGCACTTAAGGCCTGTTTGGTTTACGCGATAGTAGGGTTAATAACGAGCCGAGTCGAACTTTGACTTGTTTTTTTATTTATCGAACCTAAAATCTTGTTCGTATTCGTTTATTTATTAATTGAGCCGAGCTGAACTTGTTCGTGAACATTAGTGTGCATTCCATCTCGCATTAATTAATTAATTAATTAAAAAATTGTAATATTTAGTTAATTTAGTATACTATATCAACTTACATAAAAATCATAACTAAATTTAAACTCATATTGATATCTATGTACAAATAAATATATAAAGATTTAATTATTTGTATTATTTAAAAATTTAATGTTGTATATACTTATTTTAATTATATTATATAATTAATATTTTAATCGAGCCTGTTCACGAACGTTAACGAGTTTTAATACATTACTCGTATTCGTTTATTATTAAGCCTAAAAATCATGTTCGTGATCGTTTTTATCGAGTTAAGCTCTAACTTATTCATGAATGTTCGTATTCGTTGTCAGCCTTAGGGGAAAGTAATATTTTTGAAGAATATGATTTCTGAAAATTTAATAATAAAGAAAATAAAGTAAAAAAGAATTTTTTTGTGTTTGGATTGTTTAAGAAATGTAGTTGGTAATTTAAACGTGAACAAAACTAAATATAAAAAATGCCCTCGAATTAAGCTTAATGACTTTCTCATTAAAAATATTATTAACCTAAATAAGAGTTAAATAATATTTAATTATAAATTAAACTACAACATTAAAATTAAATTACATGCCAATTACTCATCCAAAATTAATTTAAAATTTTAAAATAAATTATAGATTTGATTATTTGTGACACCCCAACCCGACCCCCTATCCGATACGGGGATCCGGTCGGACGCCTGCCTGGTTCGTACTAAGACTCAAGTACAATATCAGAAAATATAGACAATAAATGTAAATTAAGTATTTATGTTACAATAAATACAGGTTTCCTAGTCCATGACCGTAGCCTAAAATACTATTCTTGTAACATAATAGTGGGTTGTAACTGGAGCTAGCATTGTATCATCTTGTGTGAGATTGGCACCGCTAGTATGATCACCATGTCTTGTTTCTTGGATCGGCTCTTTTACTTTTCTTCTCGTTTGCATATCCTATAACTACTAAGAAAAATATATATATACAAAATGACCTGACGCGCAGTGATGTTCTCCGTTTAAAAAAATTAAAGCAGTAAAACAATCAAGATATCACAACATAGGACACGTAGCACACAAGTTATATATAAATATAACACAAGTTGGAAAGCTGTAAAGCAAGTCGTAAAGGATACTAGCGAGTTCAGGTGAAACTATAGAGGTGATTTTCATCACTTATTTCCAGTGAACTTTTGCGCCCACACAGGGCTTCGACAACAACGCCCACATGTCAAGGTAATCAAGATGGTGGCCCACCACTACTGGGTCTCATGAGTTGCCCGACTCTAACCCAAGTCACTACTGATCGAACGCCCACGCCCCAACTGGCATGCTCGATACCGTATATCATGGTAACACTTTAATTCAAGCGCAACAACACAACAAGATATCATTCATAATCAAGCGCAATAGCGCAACAAGATATTAATCACAATCAAGCATAACAACGCAACAAGATATTAATCATAATCAAGCGAAACAATGCAACATGCAACCCAATCGTCAAGTATAACATAACAATGTAATTTAAGTCAGCATAGTAAAGTACATCCGTTATCAGCAAGCATTTATTTCATAGTTCATGTATCTTTATACTTCATGTTTCATGCATCATCATATTCAACAAGTAGTATCATATTTCGCATATCAACATACCATCCATCAATGTCATGTTTTGCATATCATAGTCAAATATTGTGTAATTTAAATTTACCTGAGCCGAGTGAAAGTAGTCCCTCGATCCTTCTTATTTCCATTTCAAGATTTCTGGAAATAACTTCACAATGATGCACAAGTGTACATATATACAACTTTAGACACAATCAGTCAATTTTCACGTAGCACGTATTTTTGTGAAAATAGTTTGATAACGAAAGTAGTTTTATTGAGAACACTCACCTCACGTCTCCAGTTCATTCAATGATAAGTCTGCAATCAATATCCAAGAAATTTATATTAAATTCTTGTATTCTATAAAATTATAATTTAGTCCTAGTGAATATTAAATTTGTCTTTTAAATTTATTATTTGAATCCATACATGATTTGAAAAATAAAACTTAGTATTATGATATCATTCATTTTGATTACCTTAATTTATGAAATTACAATTAAGTCCCTTTAATCTTGTAGAATTTGCATTTTAGTCCCTAGGGTACAACAGATCACTTTTTGAGGTATTTCATTTCATGATTAACATTTATTTCATAAATTCAGTGGATAAAATGTATTTTAGGTTTTACTTATATATTTTATAAATTTTGCATTTAAGTCTTTAAACTTTTCAATATTTACATTTTGGTCCTTAAGATTTATAAAATCTCACTTTCATGTCTTTTATATATTTAAGATTAAAATTTCTGTCATTAACTATCTAGGTATCATTATTAATTTGATTTAAACTTAATTTAGAAGTATGTAAAAATTGCGTATAAGTCCCTCAAGTTTTAATTATTTATCTTTTAGCTTTTAATTTTCCAAAGAATTACCAAAATTCTACAAACTTACAATTTCTATATAATTATTGTCCAGTATAATTTTGATAGCATTTTATTAAATTTTCATATATTTTTATTCTTGTTAAAATAATGAAAATTTATAAATTGCATATTTCTATCTTTGTTGTGTTTTCTTTGTTCTTCACAACCTATAGACATTTCTAAAGCTGTTCTTCCTATCAAGATCCCTTCAAAAATTAATCTAACACTTCAATAATACTCATCATAGTTTATAGTACTTCATATAAAATTTTCATAATTTTCTATAACTCATTTTAAAATTACAAACAGTGGCTGCCCTGCAGTTTTCCAGATGCAGTAGTTTTCATTTTCAACCTCATACATCATTTTAAACTCATCCAAGAAATTATCCAAAGCCTACAACATGTTCTATACATCAAGAGCTATCTTAGGATTATGAGTTTCAGATTCAAAAGCCTCCAAAAATACCTATTTTGAGCTCTTAAAGATGAAACTCCAGAAAATCCAGAATCTGCCACCTTCTGATATTTCGGCTATAATTTCCTACAGAAAGTTCTGAAAATTATGAAACCAATTGGATATGAAACTAGCCTCATAGAGGAGTTCATAGAAATCTTACTCACGATCAGGTATGGTCGGAGTTGAGATTTATGAGCAAATATTTCGGACTGTTCTGTTTCTGAAGGATGAAGGTTTAAGGCACTGACATGCCTTCGGTTTTCTGGGCATATCTCCCTACAGAAAAATATAAAAATTATAAAACCAGTTGGAGATTAATCTAGACTCAAAGAAAAATTCAGAGACATCTTAACCTTGATCGGAGATGATCGGAGTAGGGAGATATGATCAAATCTTCAGGACTGTCCTATTTTTCACTGATGAAGATTCAAAACTCAGAGAAGCCTTCGGTTTTGTGGCTATAATTCCCTATAGAAAAATCCAAAATTTGTGAAGCTTGTAGGAGATGAATCTACACTGAAAGAGGAGTTCATGGACATCTAAAACAAGAAAAGAGATAGTCGGAATAGAGAGTTCCATACCAATCTTGTGAACGGCTCTGTTTTTGGGCTGATGGAGGTTCTCTTGAGTTCCTGAAGTTTCTTTCCAATTTCGATAGGTGTGAGAGAGCTGAAGTAGTGATGCTGATTTCTCAGACTTGTAGAATAGAATGGATGAGAGGTTTTGAATGGTTTGACCGATGGAAGTAGGAAGATACTAGTATTTTCTTGGCTCCTCCCCTGTTTACCCTTCCTTCTTCTTCCTTTTACTTTTCAGCCCAACAAGTGTCTCTTTCCCTTTCTTCTACACATGGTGAGTCATGATTTTAATCTTTTTATCTTGTTTATTTATTCATTTTATCTTCTTATGTTTATCCCATCATGCCTAACGGTATACTTATATGTGTGTGTATATATATATATATGTATATATATAATTTAGTTTAATAATAATAATTCTATATTTTTAAAATTTAAATCGTATAAGAGTCGTTTTCTCTCTAATATACATTTAAATTAGTTTTCTACATTTATAGATCCCTAAAATATTTATTAATCTTCCTAATAGTTCAACACTTGATTTTTAGTAAAATATCTTAACTTCATTTGATTATTGAATAATTGTAATTTTATTTAATGATAATTTTCGATTAGGAAAATATTATTATTAGAGCATTACAATTTGAATGATAAAATCTTATGTTAAAATTCTTAAGAAAGTTATATGGTTTTACGGCTACTTCTTCATATAAGAACCCACAATTCCAACCGTTACACCACGGAATTCCCATCCCAGGAATTTTACAGAATAGGTGTCATTCCCAGGTACCTATCAGCTTGCCACCTGTTACACCACAGGCGTCCCCTACGGAGAGTTGCGCTTCGACACCATACCCCCCCATAAGGGTGGTCACACGCGAGAGGCTCGGGGCTCTTACAACAATATGGCTCTGATACCATAAGGGGGAACCAATCCAACGGTTCAATGGATTAAACAAAGAAGCATAAGGGAACATTTTACTCTGAACTCAAAACTGTCAATCTATTGTACTGTTTAAAAGAGATAAAAATGGGTGTCAAACGCCCTCACAACTCCCATCCCAGGCTAACAACGGGCTAAACCCTCATCATCCTTTAAACAGTAGAAAGATGTCTGTCTGAGTTCAAAGACCCATACAATCTTCAACCAATCCATAAACAATAAGACGATTCACACACATACAGAATCATCAACATTACAGGAAAATCTGATAACTAAGCTCCATGGTTTAACACTAAGTATTTAGCCTTCCATTAGGCTAAATAAAAACAGAAAATAAAATATTGAAAACAGAAAATTAAAAAGACTTACTTATAAAGTTGTCTTCAAGTATTCAATTCTTGAAATAAGAAAATTTTATATATGTATGGAAAATTTACAAAGGAGGGAAGGAGAGAGTTGGATGATATACAAGAGGGGAGAGGGATGAAAGAGGAAGGCTTTTGATTCTAAGTCCTGCCTCTGAATAAAAATTTACAACATATTTATAGGCAGAGTCTGCCTTTCACTATTACGGATCTGAAATTTTAAATTTCAATTCCGCTACAGTATTTTCGGATTCCAAACTATCAGTTTTGAAGTCCGCAACAGTATTAGTGTCGGTGAAGTCCACAGCCACCTATGTTAATCATTTCTTGGACTCTTACCGGTAGAACCGGTCACTGAGCTTTTTATTGCTAGCAACATTTCGTCTATGTCGAGGCCGACATCATCTTCTTCCTCTTGAGATTCTCCTGCTAGGCAATGGCCTTGGCTTGACATTGAAACTTCTGATTTTGAATCATCAAGATTTTGAGATAGATCTTTTTTCAAAAGATCCATATAAGAAGTTATAATTTCTTCTCGGGTAACAATTCCCTTCTGCCTCTGAAGCATTCTATGAATCTGCTGGAAAGGACTGATTTTCTCCCTTGGGACTGATTGCTGCCTCTGCTGGTATTCCTGCAACTTAGACTTGATTTGATTAATTAGTTCTTGGCCTTGTATTAGACCAGTGGCATCAGCCTTAATCAATTTTTCCCAAAATTTAGTATAACTTGCCCTCTTCAGGCATGGGAATTTTTCTGGGGTATAACCCACTTTAGGAGCCCATTTTCAAATCCACGGGATTGAAAATTATATGAAAAAATACATTGGAGCGATATCATCATTCCAGGGATGATTATTATCCAGATTCATAATCTTGGGAGAAATTTTCACCCAATCTGTATATAATGCTTTGAATGGTTCAGGTAGAACCTTGATGGATGGACCAAAATTAATCCACCACTTAATAAACCAATTTGGTAGAGGCTTATTATATACCTCAGAACAGATTTTTATAAACCAAGAATGCTTTCTCCTTGGATTTTCATAGAGTAGTACTCTAGTAAGAGATTCAACATAATCCCAATATTTGTATTTTATTAATACCTTCTGATCAGGATGGAGATATTCTCTATCCTTAAGAGTTGATAAACCCCATTCTTCAACGGATATGATCTGCTTAATAATTATCTTGCTGAAATTATAAATATTCTGGGCACTACTAGCACCTGTAAAATGTGTTATTTCACAATTTCCTGAAATATTCAGAAGATTTTCAAAATATGATCTTGGCTTATAAGCCATTTCTGCATATCCAGAATTATCCAGATACCTGTTCATTAACATCCATGGATCATTGACCCACTGCAAATCTTTTCCTTCCAAGAGTATTATTACCTCTTTATTATTATTCTGGAATTAAGAAGTAAGATGCTCTTCTTTATCCTCTTCTCCAACAATTTTTGAATATGATGAGGATGATGAAGCAGAAGTATCACCTTGCTTTTTGTTTATGAACTCCATAAATTCCCCATATAAGGGATCTTCTGGAGACATACTCCTTCTAACATAAATATTTTCTGCTATTAGCTTCCTACCACCCTGCTGGGCGAGGATATTTCCCCGTCCACCTCGACCTCGGTAAGGGCCAGAGGCCCTTCCTCTGGGGTGCATCAACCTGCAAGCATAAAAATTATGATCAGACATTATTTAAAAATTCTCTTGTCAGAAAATCTGGAAGACTATTGTCTTCTCCTTTTTTATACTGAATATCAAAATCAAATGGGGCTAAATGAGCCTGCCATCTAGCAAACATTTGCTTAGAAACATCATGCTTAAAATCTTTATTAAACATAAACTTTGCAGATTTGCAATCAGTTCTTATAATAAACTTTTGATTATCTAAATCATCTTGAAATTTCAACACACATTTAACAATGGCTAAGATTTCTTTTGCCACCGTAGCATAATTTTTCTGACTTTCAGACCATTTGCCTGAATAATATCTAACAAGGAATTCTTGTTTATCAATCTTAGATTTTTGCTTTAATATTCCACCATAACCTATATCTGAAGCATCAGTTTCTATTATTTTTTCCATATTAGGATTTGCTATCATTAAACAAGGAAGTGATTTCACTATAAACTTAATCCGTCTAACTGCCTCAGTATGTTTATCTGTCCAAGGCTTAGGATTCTTTTTTAATCTATCATAAAGAATTGCAGTATCTTCATTAAGATTTTTATAATATGAAGAAATATAATTTAAACTTCCTAAGAATCTTTGCAATTGAGTTTTATCCAGAATTTCATCTGGAAATTTTGAAGCAAAATCAATACTTCTATTAATAGGAATAATATTTCCTTTCTCAATATTATGACCTAAAAATCTTATTTTTGTTTGAAACAAACTCATTTTAGACTTAGATATGACTAAACCATTTTGAATAATCAAATTCTTGAAAATATTCAAGTGTTTAAAATGGGTTTCAATATCTTTAGAAAATACTAAGATATCATCAATATAAACAATTATAAATTCACTATAAGGGATAAAAATATCATTCATTATTTGTTGAAATTCTGAAGGAGTATTCTTCAGACCAAAAGGCATTACCTTCCATTCATAATGTCCTATTAGAACAGTAAAAGCAGTTTTATACTGATCTTTTTTATCAATTTGAATATGCCAATATCCTAATTTTAAATCAAACTTGGAAAATATTATTGAATCATATAATCTATCTAATAAATCCTTTTTATTAAGAATTGGGTGTCTAATCCATTTTAAAACTTTATTAAGAGGTTTATAATTTATTACCATTCTGGGAATACCTCTTTCTATCTCACTATGCTTATTAACATAAAATGCAGTACATGACCACGGAGAATTTGAAGGTTGTATTAACTCTTTTTGTAAAAGAGATTGTATTTCTTTTTTACATAATTCTAAATATTCAGAATTCATTTGACAAGGCCTAGCCTTTGTCGGAATTTTCTTTTCATCAAAATCATCTTCATATGGAAGACTTACAATATGCTTTTTCCTATCCCAAAAAGCATTTGGATGATCATTGCAAATTTCTATTGAAAAATTATTAATAATCATTTTAATCTTATCCTATAATCTAGGATTCTGAAGCTTTTCTTCAGTTGTTAAAATATTAATTTCAGATTTTAAAAACATCATTTGATTCTTTTTTCTAAGAATATTTTCTTTTATAGTATTTAAAACTTTCGAAAAAGGTTCCATTATAAATTGGAAATTTATTTGATTATTTTCATAAGTTCCTTTTAACCCTTTTGAATCAATATGATAAATAGGATATAATTTTTTCAAAAAAGGAGTACCAAGTATCACTTGATTAGTAATGTTTTTAACTAATAAAAAACTTTCAGGAATACAAACCTTATTTTTACAAATATAAGCTTTGGGGAGTTTAAATTGAATATCTAATTTTTCTCCTCCAGCATGCCTTAAATTATGAGTTGTTTTTTGAAAATATTTTGTGGGTATCAACCCTTCTTGTATGACACTAATATCTGCACCACTATCAATTAATGCAGCTAATTCAATTTGAAAATTATTATCTATTAAAAGATTAATTTTTGTATACCACTTTTGAGTAGTAATAATATCTAATGAAGATAAAAATTGTTCTTCACCATTTGGTGGTTTTTCTTCTGAAAAACTTGGAAAAGTAATTATTTCTTTTCCTTTTTCTAAATTAGAAATTCTTTCTTCAAAATTGGTATTTCTTAATTTAAGAAATTGAATTTCTTTTTGAAGATTTTTAACTTCATTATTCAAATCATTTATTGAAACATTTGAACCTAAAGTATTACTTCTTTCTTTCATTAATCTCTGAACCTCTAACATAGAATATGGTTCATTATAAATTTGAAAATCATTTTTATTTTCAAAGTCATTATCCCTACTAGTATAAGGAAGATTCTGAATATCATCAATTATTTTTTGATCTCAAATCAGAATTTTTTATTTGTTTTAAAAATTCTAACAAATTATTATTTGTCAAAACATTTATGTCTTGGAATTGAGACATAATTTTATAAAATTCATTTTCAGAATTATCATCTATTTTTTTCAAACAAGATCCTTTTGTGCTACAAGCACAATCAGAATCTGACTCATATGATGACAAATCATTTTCTGAAAAATCAATTTTATTTTCTTCATCTGAAGACTCATAAGATTCTGATTCAGAACTTGTTTCTAATAATATTTTAGAAATCTTATCTTTTAATTCATCATCAATTTCTAAAGATTTTATCTTTTCTTTTTTCTTCATTTTACATTTATTTGCAAAATGACCTATTTTTCCACATTTATAACATTTAACATCTATTGGATTTTTCTTTTTAGCTAATTTAGCTTCTTTTCTTTCTTTTCTTCTAGCTAATTTAGCTTCTCTATTTTTCTTAGAATATCTTTTCTTTTTAAAAATCCTATCATATTTTTCTTTCCTATAAGGTTTTTTATTTGGAAAGGGAATATCCATTCCAAATTGACTACAGCAATGTCCTAATTGACTCCTTTCTGTTAATCTTTGATGTTTTATTTGTTGACTTAATTTAATTTCATTACATAATGCTAGACCTTCCTGGACGCAAGTTGCTATCAGTCTACCATATGTATAATCATTATATGGGATAGTAATTCTATCATTCCTAAGAGTTTTTCTCACTCTTTCAGCAAATAAGCTAGGAAGACCATCTATGAATTTAGACTTCCAATGACTACTATTACTTTCAGGCAATTCCATGACTCTATTAAGGAATGCATCTTTATACCATCTAAATTCAGAAAGTGTTTTACACCTAAGATTCTGTAATAAAGTACGGATATTTTCACTATTATCAGAAATTCTACCCGTAAAATGCTCAAGAATTGTAACTATTAAAGTATAAACAGAATTTTCAACCATTTGGTCACCTTCCTGTTTAACAGTTCTATAAACTTCTTCTTTACCTGCTTGAGGTAAATAATTGTCCCACCAACCTTTTAGTTGGCCAGTAAAACCTACAACTATTTTTGCAATATTACTGTCAGTATTACCATTACTTTTACAGATAGTACTGTACATTAACATTCTATGAACAAGATTATAAATTTGTTTTTCTGTATAACCATCTAGATTCCATTCATAAATACATTTACTACTATAACTATTATTATTAATATATTCTTGCTCTTTATGAAGAACATCCATCGGAGATGGCCTATTATAATAATTTATTCTTTGAATTGGCCTATCAGCATACCTATACATTTCTAAAATTTTATTAATTTCATCTTTTATTACCTTTTTATATTCTGGATTTTTTTCTATTTCATTAGAAAATTCTTCTTCTATAGTGGCTATATTTAACCCTTTAAATTTCTCATTGAGTAATTTTTCTAACTCTGGATTAATAGTTTTAAACTTAAAATTTTTTATTTCAGGTGGAGGCTGAAGACTAGGAGCAGCAAGCACACCTATAGATTCCTTAGGATTACTAGTACTAGGGATATTACTAGAACTAGGCAATGTATTATTTTCTAAGAGCTTATCTAAGCGATCATGTAAGGAAACAATTTGTTCTCCTAATATAATCAAATACATATTCGCAAAATTTTGTTGTTCAATTATTTTATTAATATGTTTGACTGTTATTGTCAAAGTATCTTCTTCAAATAATTTTGAAAAAGCATTAAAATTCATAGAAATTTTATCTTTTAATATACTAAAAGATCCTTGAGGAGGAAATTGACTCTTCAAGATGTTACCATTATTTAATCTAAATTCTCTTTCTATAACAGAGATTCTTGGTTCTATGTAATTATGAACAAACCAAGGAACAAAAGGAAATAGAATATTCTTTTCTCCTAAGAACTTATAAAATTCTTCTGAAAGATTATTTCTTTCTTCAATAGAAAAAGATTGAAAAAACCATTTTCTAAAAACTTCCCATCTGGGTTTTAAGAATTCTTCTCGAATTTTCATTCGAGCATTTGATCCTTTACTAAAATCTATTTTTGTTGTATTATTCATATTGAAAAATTCATTTCAGATTCGGTTATTTCCGATTCTTTTCTATCAGAAATATCATGCACAATATTATTCTTTTTCTTATATAATAAATCAACATGAGGATTTTTCTCCTCACTAACAGGAATATGATCATCAGCAAAATTTCTAGGAGGAATATAATTAGGAATATAATTTCTAGCATATGAAGTAGAAGGATTATGACGGTTTATTCCATCACGTAACAATTGCTCAGAAATTAAAGCATTATGATGGGTTATTCCATCACTTGAATTTAAATGACTATTATTTAAAGCAGTATGAAAAGAATTTAATGAACTATGGTGATTATTCTCACCACTTGAATTTAAATGACTATTATTTAAAGCAGTATGAAAAGAATTTAATGAACTATGGTGATTATTCTCACCACTTGAATTTAAAGAATGTAAAGACAAGTTAGGATGATGTTTATTCATATCACCAATGTTAGAAGTAGAATGTCTATGAGACATAGGAATATCATCCTTAAAAGGAGAAATAAATGATCTTACAGAGGAAGATCGGGAAATTCCCTGAGTATTACTCATTTGAACATACACATCTCCATTTGGAGTCTGGATTATATTAGAAATCTAATGTTCATTTCTGGGTTCAATATGAGCAACCCTGGTCATTTTCCAATGCTGAGGGATTGGAATTTCATCCCATCTTATTGTCCTTCTGGTCGTAATATTCGACTTATTAAAATTTGATTCAATTAAGATTGTTTCATTCAAATCTTTTTGTTTTTCCTCCAATTTATAACATGGATTTAAAGTGTATAACGGCTTATAGTAAATTCTATAACAAATGCACATGATTTCTGTGCCAGGTAAATAATTATAACCTTCAGTCTTTATATTCAAAGTTAAAGCTTTATAGATATTTCTATCAGTTAAAGCCAAATTAAAATTTGGATGAACATTAAAATATACTGGACCATGAGCCAGACTAGATTGTATAACTCCAATTATGGATTTTCTCCATTCACAATTTCTACCATCTCTTAAAATTGCTATAAAACTTTCTGGCAGATTATCCAAAGTAAGAGGTTTAAAAGCAATTTGCACTAACCCAATATGTAAAAATTTATAAGAAAACCATTATGATTAATGAAGATAACTGGTTTCTTGGTTTAACACTTTTTACCATGGAAAAATTGAAAATATTTCAGAAAAATAATAATAATAATATTAAAAATAAAATGAAAACTGAAGAGGAATTACCCTCTGATTTAGATCTTTTGTCCAGATGGACTATTCCCTATGTGGAACCCAAATTGATTTATCATCAAGGATTTTTTAATAAAATTGGATTGAAACAGATTTGTAAAACAACTGAACAATCTTTATCTATTCAAGATGCTGATACAGCAATAACTCTTCTTTCTGAAGAAGATTTAGAACCACACTTGATTTTTAGTAAAATATCTTAACTTCATTTGATTATTGAATAATTGTAATTTTATTTAATGATAATTTTCGATTAAGAAAATAGTATTATTAGAGCATTACAATTTGAATGATAAAATCTTATGTTAAAATTCTTAAGAAAGTTATATGGTTTTACGGCTACTTCTTCATACTTGGGTTTTGTTTTATTAAGTGAGTTGAATCTCCCTTCTTCTTATCCTCCTTCTACTATTTCAATCAAATTTTTTTTTAAAATTTAATTTGTTTTGTATGATTTAAATTTATTTTTAATTTTTATAATTACATATTCATTCAACTTATATGCTAATTACATTCTAATTTCGGGTCAAAAAGTCCGGGGCCTCACATTATTGATATATAATGTAGTTATTATAGTCTAGTGAGAATTCAAATGAGTAAGAAACTAATTGGAAAAACAAATTTCCTTGTTGTAGATGAAATATTAAATTTGTCACTCGATTTTTTCGAAATTTAAAAGGAAGAGAAATTAGAACTTTAAATATGATTCATTAATTTTTATTAAAATATTATTTAGTTCTGTAGCTAATAAAAATTAACTATATGTTGTTTTAATTATATATTTGGACATAAAATTAAAATAAACAAAGTTTCGTTAGATACAATATATACTAAAGTAAATTGTGATACTGTGGACGATTAGTTGCAACTAATTAGTTAGACGACTTTATACGTAGACAATCTTTTGTTTTTTTCAGGAAAAATAATATATATATATATATATAATTCCTTTTTCATTTTATGGCTTTTTTAATTTTATGGTTGATATAATAAAAATATAATTTTTTTGAAAATAAATAAGAGTAAAGGTAGTAAGTGTCTTTTCTGAAAATTTGTGACACGGGAAAAAGAATACCAAATTAAAACATGGATTCTTTTTCTAGGAAAATAACACTTATTTTCCCTGCATCGCAAAATTATTTTCCTTTCCCAACCAATTAAAATCAATTCCAAAAGAAGAAATTTAACATTGAGGAATCATATTACATTCCTTGACTAGAATCATTGTAAACCAAATAGGCCCTTAAAGTTATTTGTAGAAAACATGTAGAAAAAGTGCAGCAAAGCCTTGTGCGAAGTACTAAATGAGTCACATGAAAGCTCGCACGAAAGGCAGTTGCCAAAAGGCAAGAAAGAGAAATGCGGCGAAAAGGAAAATGAAGCCATGCGAGTAAGAGCACGAGTCGCACGTCCCCTCGAACACAGTACTACAAGACAAAGCATTAAATGCAGAAGAAGAGGTCTGAACCTTTGGCTGACAAGCAAAAGTAAAGCACGCATAGTTCCTCTCACATACGAGAATACGTGCGAGTTGCACAACAACTCAAATGAGCTATGGACAAAGATAATAAATGCTGAGTCAGAAGGAGCATTTGGAGCATCTGCCATTTGACCAAAGCTTCATGCGCAAAGTCTCTCTTGTCCGAGAATTCACACGAGTCGCACAAGCACTCAGACAGCTAGCATACGAGCTCAGTAAATGCGCTCATGAAGAAGCCATTTGACCGTTAAAAGAAATTCAAATGGCTGAGTCAGGTCCCAGAATCCAAACTCGCACAACGTCAAGAAAAGTCAAAAAGCCACTAGCCATTGAAGCAAGCCTTGAACTCTTCTATAAATACTTCATACACTTCAAAGGCTCAAAAAGAACCCCTAAGAAGTTAGCCAATACCTCCTACTATTGAGAAACACTTGAGATCAAATTTATTTCAAATTTGTGTATGATTAGTGTCAACTTCAAGTAAGAGGCCTTTGTGCCCAATTAGTGAGTGTCATTTTGTAAAATCAAATTTAGGGAGATTGTCATCTTTTCTGCATCTAATAAAGTCCTAACTCAAGATTTGAGTGTAGGCAACTTGTATTAGGAAATGTGCTAAGCTCTTGATTAAGAGTTAGGCATGAAATAAGGGGTAGCAAGAAGAGAAGGAGAAGTCCTAGCTTATGGGGTTGAGTTTAGGCATTTTTCAAAGTCCTAACCAAGATGTCAGTTGAGGCAATTGTAGAAGACCTATCTCAAGATGTTGAGATTAGGCAAAGGAGTAAAATTCTAAGTCTAGAATTCGATTAGTCAAAGGGGAAAAAGTTTTGATCAAGATATTGATCATGCAAAAGTCCTTTGGTCTAGGCAATAGGTGTCTTGAGTAAGACCCAAAATCTTTGAGGAGGATAGGGCAAAAGATTCATTGCTACCCGACAAGAGAGTCTTTATCTAGAATCAAGGTAAGCAAGGAAGTCCTAGTCTAGAGGTAGATTAGGCAAGGGAAAAGTCTTAATCTCTTGAGAAAGAGTCAAGCAAGTGCAAGGGATTGAAACACTCTTTAAGTATTCCCTAGAGGATTAGAAATCTCAAGTTGTAGAACTTGGGGAGTGGACTAAGATTCAAGGGTAATCTGAACCGTGATTGTGTGTCTTGCCTTATTTATTTGCTTTCGCTTTTGCAAATCACTTCACACACAACATTTGGCAAAAGTAGTTTTTACACTTGTCTTTGAAAATGGTTTTCCAAAGTTCTTCTTTGTATAAGAAATTTTTAAAATGGTCAAGAACCTAATTCATTTTTTCCCCCCTCTTAGATTCATCTCAGGTTGTAATTGGAATTTCAATTGGTATCAGAGAGAGTGCTCAAATTTGTAGGTTAAACAACTTTTGAGTTAAAGATCATTTTTGCAACATTTGTGATTTTTAGATTCTTATTTGCCTGCTTGATTATTTGTGCTTTATTTTTCCCAATTTGTACAAAATGGCTAAAGTTAAGAAAGCCACCAAGAAGGTGACCAAGCTAGCTAAGACTTGAGATGATTTCTCAAGTGGGGGAGAAAAGGAAATCACAAGAAGATGCTTTGATGAGAGTGATTACAAGAGGTAAGAAATTCTTCCCAATATTCTTCATGTGGTAGTGAAATGCATGATAGTGATAATGATAATTATAATTTGTATAAGTATGTCACTAAATTGCATGATAAATGTATAGATACCATGAAAAATAGTGTTGTGCTTGAAAAGAAAACTAATTCTCTAGAGATTCATGTTGCATCTTTGAAAGAAGAAAATTCTACTTTGAAATGTGAAAATGATGAATTAAGAAACAAAGTAGATGACATGAGTACTTTGCTAGATAATGAAGATGCAAAGTAGATTGATCTGAAAAGGTATTATAAGCATGCCTTAGATGAAAATGTAGAATTGCATGAAAAAATTAAGTCTCATGAAAAGTTAGAAATTGAGTATATTGAACTGAAGAAAAGGGTTGAAGACCTTAGTTCTAGCTTGGAAAAATTGACTCTAGGAAAAGATTAACATGAAAAAGTTAAGTCTCATGAAAAGCTAGAAATTGAGTATATTGAACTGAAGAAAAGGGTTGAAGACCTTAGTTCTAGCTTGGAAAAATTGACTCTAGGAAAAGATTAACCTAGAAAAAGTGTTAGGCAAACAAAATGTAGAAAATGATAAGCGTGGATGAGGTTATGAAAATAACCAAAATTGTGATATGCTTTCTACTTTTACTACCTTTGTTAATGCTTTAAATAGTGATGTAAAATTTGTTTATCCATCTATTGAAGCTAAAAAGAAAACTAATCATGCATGGTTGTAGGAAAAGAAAAAGAAATCTTCTAAGATTAAAAATGATGTGAATTTGATTGATTCCTTATTTTATATGCCTAGGAAAATGCATGTTCCCCATAAGCATAGTGAAGTTTGTTGTCATCTTTCATGAGTTTGCTTTATGTGCCCCAAAAAGGGATGTTTATATGATAAATGCTCACGCATCTCATTATGCTTCTAGATGTATGAATGTGCATAATTCATTTAGAAATGAGCATAGGAGACATTATAATAGAAAGAATGATTCTAGGAATAATGCTTCCAATTCTAAAAAAAATCATAATGTTCATATGTCATTGAAAATGTGCGCATATTGTAGTTGATTATAATAGAATACCATATTCATATATGAGACATGCTAGTTCACATCACTCCTTGAATGCAACTATTATATGTCATTATTGTGGTAGATATGGCAATCTTTCACCCAAATGTTTTGATAAGGAAAATGTGAAAATGGGTAGAAATATATGGAAAGTAAAGGAACAAGCTAACCCCCTAGGACCCAATAAGTGTTGGGTACCAAAATCTTATGCTTGATTTCATTGTAGGTCCTTAATGCTACTTTGTGAATTGAATCTCAATGAAGAGATACTTGAAAAGTAGCAAGGATGATTGATTGGAGCCAAATGGTGAAAAATGCAAAAATTGCAAAAATGGTTTCAAGAATGATCGTGAGCCAATGAATGCTCATTTGAGGTAACACGTATCATCTCTTAACTCACTTTGATTGCTTTATAATTGTTTTGATGATTATATGCAAATTGAGTTGAATATGATGAACACGTGTGATGTTCAAAATGATTGATATATGATATAGAATGCATGTTATACTTAAATGAGAAAGTTGACTTGTATGTTAACTTCATATTCTTGAATAATTTTTATTGAAAGTATGTTTTGATGAAAGTCTTTAAACTTTATGAGCTTTATTGGAAAATAGTTAGAAGTTTGACTTTAGGTTGAGTTTTAAACTTTTACATGCTTTGAAGTTGAAAATTGGTCTAATGTGCTTAGAATGATATTTAAAATATGCTTAGACCAAATTTAAAGTAAAAAGACTCAAAAAAAGATCATTTAGGCAAAATGTAAAAACTTTGATGAAATTTCAAAACTTGCCTTTGTTAATAAGTCTTTGAGCGATATAATCATAGAATGCCATGTTTTATAGTTAAAATGATGCATTAGGATCTATATCACATTTGGTATCTTGAAATTCTTGCATGCTAAAAGAGCTGAAAATTTTTCATTTGAAGTTAGCAAGAATTAAGCATGTTTGCATTATTTGAAAATGATTGACCAAGTGGTTGACTTTTGATTTACACATGCTTGAGCTCATTTGAAATTTTAAGCATGGATTACTTGAGGATATAAGTTTCTTGCATGAAAAAATTGAGGCTAAATGCTGGATATAAGTTTCTTGCATGAAAAAATTGAGGCTAAATGCCAGAAAGTTGTAACTTTCAAAGATTGTATGCCTTGCTTGCTTAAAATTGAAAATTTTGACCAAGTAGTTGACTTTCAAGAATATGCATGAAAAGTAAATCTTTACATTCTTGAAATGCTTTATATGTCTAATGGAATTTGCTTGTATGAAAAAATGAAGTTTTTAAACTCAAGAAAAGCAAATTTCATGAAAAGTTAAAAATTTTGCAAGTTTGACCAATGAGTTGACTTTGCCATGATGCATCTTCTTTGATTTTTGATGCATACATATTGATCATTAGGGTCATTTGAAGTTGCTTGCATACTCTCAACTTGTTTTTAAACATGAGTTGATGTTATATTGCATAAATCTTAAAAATTGATGAGTTTAAGAAGGATCATTATTTAGGAAGGATGAATTCCTTTAATTTTCATAGTTTAACTTGGTCCTTGATTGCATAAAGCTTGTATGCTTCTTACTTCATTGGTTAAACTCTTTGAAATGTGTATGCTAGAATTTAGGGGGAGAAAAATTATAACTAACATAGAAGTTAGGTGTTAAGATTAGCATAAAACCCCATAGGCTTAGAATTAGAATGGACTTTTAGAATGCATTTACTAAGGAGAGAAAATGCTAAAAGTGGCTTGGCTTAAGTGTGCTTAATTGATAAATGGCTTGGCTCATAATAAGAACACTCCATTGCATGCTTAAATGATATCATGATGACAAAAAGGGGGGAGAAGATGTGATTTATGCTTTAATTTGTCATCTTGAGTTTTGGAGTTTCTTAAGATAGAGAAATATGTGCTTAAAATGCTATACTTGATATTTCTTTATAAAATTACATATTTGTTTTGTCATCATAAAAAATGAGGAGATTATTATAACTATAGTCTTAATTTCAGTTTTGATGATAAGTTAACAAATATATAATTTTGGTTAATGCTTTGCACTTAAAGTTATTTTTAGAAAACATGTAGAAAAAGTGTAGCAAAGCCTTGTGCGAAGTACTGAATAAGTTATATGAAAACTCACACCAAAATCCAAAAAAAGAGAAATGGACCAATGCTGAAAAACAGAGTGTGTGAGACTTTATATGAGTTGCACATATTCTCGCAAGGTGGCCAGTCGCGAAATTGAAGAAAGAGAAACACGGAAAAAAGGAAAATGAAGCCATGCGAGTAAGCGCACGAGTCGCATGTCCCCTTGGACACACTACAAGACGAAGCATTAAATGCACGGAAGAAGAGTCTTAACCTTTGACTGCCAAGCAAAAGCAAAGCACGCGTAGTTCCTCTCGCACATGAGAATCCATGCGAGTCGCACATCAACTCGGACAAGCTACAGATGAAGATAATAAATGTTGAGTCAGAAGGAGCTTTTGGAGCATCTGATTGTTTGACCAAAGCTTCACGCGCAAAGTCTCTCTTGTCCGAGAATCCACATGAGTTGCACAAGCACTTGGACAGCTAGTAGACGAGCTCACTCAATGTGCGCATGAAGAAGTCATTTTACCGTTAAAAGAAATTTAAATGGTTGAGTCAGGTTTGAGAATCCGAATGAGTCGGACATCATCTCGCACAACGTCAAGAAAATTCAAAAACCCACTAGCTGTTGAAGCAAGTCTTGAACACTTCTATAAATACTTCCTACACTTAAAGGCTCAAAAAGAACCCTCAAGAAGTCAGCCAACACCTCCAACTATTGAGAAACACTTGAGATCAAATTTATTTCAAATTTGTGTAGGATTAGTGTAGACTAAAAGTAAGAGACCTTTGTGCCCAATTAGTAAGTGTCATTTTATAAACTCTATTTTAGGGTGATTGTCATCTTTTTTGTATCTAGAAAAGTCCTAAATCAAGAGTTTGAGTGTGGGTAACTTGTATTAGGAAAAGTCCTAACATCTTGATTAAGGGTTAGACATGAAGTAAGGGGAGCAAGAAGAGAAAGAGAGGTCCTAGGTCAAGGGGTTTAGTTTAGACATTTGTAAAAGTCCTAACCAAGAGGTTGGTTGAGGCAATTGTAGAAGACCTATCTCAAGAGGTTGAGATTAGGCAAAGGGTAAAGTTCTAAGTCTAGAGTTAGATTAGACGAAAGGGAGAAAGTCTTGATCAAACAAAAGTCCTTTGGTCTAGGCAAAAGGAGTCTTGAGTAAAACTCAAAGGCCCCGTATGGTATGCCTTTTGAAAGGTATTTTGAAAGGTGTTTTGGATTTTAAAATTATTAAAATTATATTGGAAATGTAAAAAGGTGTTTGGAAAATGTAAAAAGGTGTATTGAAATTGATGAGAAATTATTATAAAATAAAAGTGAAAGTGAAATGAGATGGAAAATTTACATGCCATACGGGGCCAAAATCATTGAGGAAGGATAGGAAAAAAGACCCATTGCTAGCTTGGGTATCGAGGTGTTTGCAAACTACATACCACCGATAGATCGTATTCTCGATTATCCCCTTAGGTTTAGATGTTGATGTGAGCCTTAATTCCAATTGATGTGGAACGAAGTACTCGATGCGGAATACTTGCCAAGGAAAGTCTAAAAATTGAGAGACGCAGCTCTTAACCTCTAGAATCTCTACCTTGGATTCGGCAGAATACTAAAATTAACCTAAGCTAATTTTAAACATGCAAATCGAACCAAGTTTATGAATTAAGAGTTGAAACAAAAGCATGCAATCTAGGCAAACTATGAAAGCTCAATAAAGGAGAGCGATTTAAGAGTATAAACTAATACTTTCTTCAACTTAAATCAACTGTCTAATAATAGAGAATTGAACCCCTATTTATAGTTATAGGAGGTTCAAATTTCCAGTACAAAAGAAGTAGAAAACAATTAAACTTGGAACTCAATCAAGAGATTGATTTCTTACAAACTAAAACCTAGAAGAACTAGGTTTAGTGTGAATAATGAATTCGGCTATATCAAAGATGAACCCAGCCAAAATCTAGCCTAGATTAAGAATTAGAAATGAACTAAACTAGAGAAGTAGAAATCAATCAAGAGATTGATCTCTTGAAAAGAAACAAGCACTACAAGAAAAGTCACTTTTAGAGACAACCAAAATTATCTCAAATAGGGCATTTACTGTCTCAAATCGGTTTTTGAGACAGTAAATGTGGCGTCTCCGTTGCGGTCATCACAAAAAAAATTTGAGACAGTAATACTGTCTCAAATACTTTTTGAGACAGGTTTGAGACAGTCAAAAGTATTTGAGACATTCATTTTTCTGTCTCAAATATATTGTCTGAAGTTGTTAAATATTGGAGACACTTAATTGAGACAACAATACGCCGTCTCAAAATTAATTAGAGACAATAGTTTTTTGTCTCAAATATTACGTCTTAAATATTTAGAAATTAAAACACAAGATTGAGACACTTGTATATCGTCTCATATAGAATTAAAGACAAAAGTCATTCATCCCAAATATTATTTCTTATTTTGTTAATAGCTAGAAAAACTAAATTGAGAAATAATTGCTAATTTCAGAAATAATAAACATTAATTCTTTATAAATATAAAATAATCTCCAAACGTAAATAAATTTCACCACAACTGCTACGTACTTGATATAATCACTATACATTTAAATATTCCATATATATTTTATAAGCGCAACTGTGCAAGACACTACTTTGATAAAAGTAGAAGAGAATTCATCAATATGATATCTATATAGTTTGATTGTTACATAAATAACTCGCTGCTATTTTGGAGAAAGCTAAAAGAGTGTCGACTAATAGAACTAAGTAAGCATTTCATGAGTTTGGAGCTAACTTCCATCTATCTATTCATCTTCAGAGTCTTGAGGAAAGAAATAAAGAGTTTTTTTTTAATAAGAGAGTACAAACTTCTATACTAACCTTTACAAACATCTCAACATAGTAAAACTATATTGAATCCCACAAACACGCTATAAAGAAACGTCTAACCAAGCAGTTAAGAAAGAATATGTGCATAAATAACATAGTAATTAACATTACAGAACTCATATCTCCTAACAGTACAAGTACTTGCTTCAAGAACCTACATTGAAAAGCAACATTTCACTTTCTAATAAAACTTGCTTAAAATCAGTATCATTATTCGCACAAAAGTGAAATACAATGAAATGCTGCAATTGTGAAAGAATATATAATTGAGAAACAATTACCTTATCAGCATTATTCTCATACTGCATAAAAAACTTTCCAGCAAGCCTTCTCTGATTTTTCAGCCTATAAATAACAACATTTATGAAATGAATTATATTTTTCAAAAGAAAACTAGTACTAGACACAATAACAAAAATAAACCATAAATATACCATTCCATAATTCTAAAGTCATAAAAATTCAGCCTTTGACCATTGACATCATGCACAACAATAATGCCATTATGTTGCAAGATAAATTCAAATCTTTAAAAACTAGAAAAAGGTAAGATGGCCATCATACATTCAACATCGGCATACACAAATCTCCTCTTGTTTGTCAATATTTTTTCCCGCGGAAGTTGTCTATACAGTCAGTGAAACACCTCTTCACTAGTGAATTGTACATCCTTAAACTACAAAATAAATTTAAGAAAAATCAGCAACCATGTGCAGTATATCATTGTCGGAATATACACAATGGAGAGTATATTTCACTAGCAACGATACCACAGAATGCACAGACTGGTTTGAACAACACTCAATCAATTGCTCTTTAACAGGGTATCAATGTACACCTTGTCCCAAATGTTACAATTCTGATGTTTAAGAAAACTTCTGGTATATTTAACATGTGAAAATTTATAACAGAGAAAGCAAAACTGTGAGTATGGAAGTACCGTAGACAACTAACTTTACAAAATTCAGCATGAATGCCTATAGTAGCACATCTTATTATACATAACAACCAGGCTTGGCTGAGGATCATATAGAAAACACTTAAACTATCAACTATAGAGTTAATTAAAGGAGGAACAAGCTCATCAGTCAGAAAGGTTCAATTTGTATAGACAAGCAACTTAATTGCAGATTTATTTATTTTGCTTCTATATAACTGAGCCATCATAAACATATTATCTAAACAAACTTAACCACCAATTTCGTACAACTTCCAAATTTTAGTTTGTGAACACACCATTTTGAAAACATTACTAATGATATCTAGCAAACAATTGATACAACACAGACTAATCAATTAAAATGCAACCAAATCCTACTTTCAAATTCTCAGTCATAAAACATATACAAGGTAATTATCACCAGAAATTGTTGATAATCTAAGACCACTATTACCCCTACCATTAGCAACTATTTGTCCCAAGTTTTAGCTTAATTTGATCGACATGGAATAATACAAATCATTTTTGCACAAAAGCTATAATGCATCACAGCGTCAACAAGTTTTCAAGCTTAAACAATACATTTAGAACACATAGTCAATCGAACCAATTCAAATGAGTAACTTCATTTGAGCTCAAAAGGGTTTCTAGGAGAATAAACTCTATACAAAATCCACAAAAAAGGTCAAACTTTCACTGCATATTCACCAACCAAGCATTCAAAATAATTAAAGAAACATCAAATCTTTAATAGGAACTAGTACCTCCATGGATCTTATCTTACTTGGGAAGAAATTGTGCAAGTCAATCAAAATATACTAGGCACCTTTATAGCTAAACAGGATTCTCTATACTAATTGTGCACATTCATCTATCAAATCATTGCATATTTTTGTAAATAAGAATCCCTTTGGTTCATGACTCTCCAACTATAAGAAGGAAAAGCTTCTCCACATGTATTCCATGCAAGAAAATGTTTCGGAGATAATAAATTATTTCTAACCCAAATGGAAACAACCTTCTCAAAAGCGTGGATTAAGCATTAGACTTACATCTTTTTAAGCCCTCTTTTTTCCTTCAAAACAATTGTTTACCTTTATGGAATCAAGGACCTAACAGACATGGCTTTGATTGAAATTTTCCCTACCACCCAAAAGAATAGATCGAACATATAGTATTTGAAACTTGTAAGCCTAATATATAGCAAGACATATAGCAATGAGCCTAATAACATTTCTCTAAACTTTTACATTTTGGTTTAATAGTTTTGAACCCACCATAAATTATATGTATTGAACAAAATAAGATTCAAATACCCATACCGTGAGAAGGGGGAAATTTTAAAACACCAAGAGGATCCTCTTAAGTTGAGATTCATTTATCAAACCTTGCACCCTAATGATTGGATCTAATTCTGTAGAAAAACATAAGGTAAACTACTTTTGCTAGCTTATTAACAGAATGAAGTAAACAAGAGTGGCGAACCATCTGTTCCAGTTATACAAAAGCATAAAAACTGCAACACCTATGCCATTTAAGAATTGCATCCCACTTTCTTAGAACAACAAATTTTAACCATAAATTATCACTTTCATGTCATCAGTACTTTACATACAACTGTACATATTAATGAAATCACAAGTCTCAACATTCCCTTAGCATTTTGAACACAAAGAATAAATGCCACTAGGGCTTTCCAACTTTTTCCCGCCCTATGACACGACACATGAGGAATTCAAATGAATATGAAATAATAACAAAGCAAATGCTACCAAATCTTCCATCAAAACTCATTGTAGTATTTCTTCCAAACAAATCAAGAGTGCAAGAATACTGCATATGCTTTCGCTCTCTTTATGATGTAGAAATTCATCTGCAGGATATGATCGAACTCAGGACAAATGCCTATTCAATTCACACGATTTCTTAGTTGTCACCCACACTACTACGAAAAGGGATTTTAATTGTGGTTTTTAAGGGCTTTTAACGGCGGTTATTGGCCTTTTTGAACCGCCATCTATCTGGCAGCCGTTGTAAGTTAGCGGACTTTCTACGGCGGTTTGAACCGCCGTAGAAAGTTTAGACTTTCTACTGCAGTTCAACCTTGAACCGCTGTAGAAAGTGTAGACTTTTTACACCCGAACCGCATTAAAAGCATTAAAAACCTGCTGCTAAAACATGGTTTAAAGCAAAACCTGCTGCTAAAACTTGAAATTTAATACAAATATCACCAATATACAAATTGAAATCGCTTTTATAATACAGGGGCATATCCAAAAATATTTGTACAACTCTAATATGAACAAGTTTAATTAGTATCCTTCAACTACGGCTAATGCTCCAAAATATAACTAGCGCATATTTTTCGCACTGCATCTATATCCACATTGCTTAATGGAGTGCGGTCGACCTTGAAGTGCTGCAACAGAGTTTTTGAAATTAAAAAGTAACCGAGTAGCAAAATGAAATACAGTCAATTAAGTAAGTTAGGAGAAATATTTACCTTTTCAAGTGCCAATGTGGATGATTTCATTGCTATTTGGTACATGTAGTGCATTACATAGTACCCACACTCCCAATTGCTCGTTTGCTTTTTATGCTAATGAATATTAATATACGAGTTAGAAGATCATACAATTAATTGTATACAATACAACGTTGAGTAAAAAATTTAATATTCATATAACTTCATTCGTATTAATCTAATTAATTAAATAACTAGGACAAAGCTAATTTCTACTGGACTCACGGATTGCATGCATAAATCAAATACCTCAATAAATAACGTGACTAACTAATAAATTAATTGACTAACTAACACTACTAACTTAGGCTACTAGACTCACGGATTTAATTATAAAATAACTAATTGTATACAACACAACGTTGAGTAAAAAATGTAATAAGAACCAATTTTACCTTAACTACTATCCACGAAGGTTGCATATGCACATTTCTGGGCAATCCTAAGAAAGCTTGATAGTTAAACATCACCCTATAAAAATGAAAGCGGAACGAAAATAATTAGCAACATATGGATATATATATATGATTGGCATTAGAAATTATATAGGCATTCTAACAGTTGTTAATATATATAACTCACTCGTCTATAAGCACCACCACCTCCTCTTTCTGTGGATTTTGTAAAGAATCAAGCCAGTAGACAACATTTTCTACTGGTCTAATGGCCATTAGCATCCAATGTTCACTGCAAACAAAAAATTTAATGACGTCAGATCTTAAAATCAGTGTTTCTTAAATATTAGAGAAGCGCTTACAGTGTCACTTACCCCTGAAGATAAGGCACCAGATACAGTTCTTTATTCCGATCCTTCAAGTTTCGCGCAATGTAGGAAACCCTATATTCATAATCATTTCCTATGGGTGTCACATGATCAGCCGAGAGGAAACCTATCCCCTTTCTCCCATTCCTTTCAACTAACTCATGTAAATCTCTAAAGAATTTACAAAAAGGGCTTCATTGGTTAGTCTAGGCACATGGAATGCATACTATATATAACAATAATCAGAAATAGGTTATAAAATTAAGTGGAAACTCACTGGGTGAACAACTGCATCAAACAGTTTGAGACCTGGCTTTCTCTTGTCAATAATTCTACGACATCCTGTCGATCCATCGCAATAGGGTGCTCCACACCTATGACTTCTATTGTCATTTGAAAGAAGAAGCCATTGAAGTCCCAATCTTTCTCCATTCAGAGCTGCAACTCTTGCAATGGATCAGATGTCGATGAGGTTGACATCTCAGTCGGAACCGTCACCGAAGGAGATTTTATATCATCCATATCATTCATCCGGCCTTTTTTCTTTTGGGCACTTTTGTCCACCTAACATCATTTGAAATAACATTAAATATACAAAATGGTATTAAGTAATTCACAAAAAAATGAAAGAATATACCTGTGTTACCGGATCCGGCTGAATAATTTCAATCAACTGTATAGGCCATTCCACGAAAAAGGATCTGGCCATTCCCACAGTTGCAGCCTCTTCCTCAGGAAATGGTAGCGGGGCAAAGTCATCATAGGAAATTTTAATTGTGACCCTCGCACACCCTTTCCTAACCTCGCGGCCGTGATGCTTTCTTTGCTTATAAATATTTTCCTTGGCCACAAGCTTACGCTGCTTTTGCGTATCTTCAGAGATGAACAGGTGACATTCACACCCGTCCTGAGATAATAGGCAAGCGAATGAACATTAATCAACTATTAAGTCTAACTTAACAAAGCAAATGTAATCATGAAACCAAATTCAAGGGAGATTAATTAGAAGTGACAATCCATTGAATGAAATTATACATTCAAATTTATTAATTAGATAAAAACCAAAATATAAATGTAAAATTTCATTATTGTAAAATAAAAATAAAAGAAAGATGTTTAATATATTAAAAAAATTGATAGTTTTTTTAATTGCAGTATTATATTTTTAAAAGGAAAGTATAAACTTCATTTTAAAAAAAAATATAAAGTGTTTGAATACTTGAATACATATGCAAAGAACATAAATAATAAAAAGATTTTAAAAGAAAAATAGAAAAATAAAAGTCTACCCAAGAAGAATATATAGCAGTGATACTCTATAGAAAAATGAAAGACATAAATGTATTTTAAGTACCTTATATTCGCCTAAAGAACCCCCGTCAGAGGCGGTGATCGGGTCCGTAGGTGAAACATGTAGCATCTCCAACTCCGGCAAACGTGTAGGGATAAGAAGAGAAACAGGGCTCGTAGGGGAAACAGGGCTACCATGAACCTCAAACATCTCTGGGCCCATTCCGGAGGTCTCTGGGTGCACGTTCTGAGCTTTGGCCCTATTGATGACAGTGTCTCTGACTGTATCATAGTTAGTCCCCATCTGACCACAGAAAAACCCAACCATCATCTTCAGTTGTGTTTGACATTCATCTAGCTGGGCAGTGGTTTTCTGAAGCTGTCGCTTAGTTACATCTAGTTCATCTTTCAGCGACGGCCTTGTTTTTGGGAAAACCTCTGTGATGCGTGCCCTGGTAGAATGGCCTCGATACCGACCGGGGTGATCGGTCTTTCCCGTTGCAATGACAAGAATGTCATTCCTACCCTCTGCAACTTTCTCCCCTTGTGACTCGCGGGAACATAGATTGTTCTAAACGTTTTGCCAAAAATATGAAATGTAAATAGATCAATTAAATATAGTTTTAAATATATGCTTAGCTTAAAGAACTGAACCATAAGAAAATGTAGAGATGCAAAACTTACAATTTCCATCCCAACACATCCAGCCTCCGACGTGAAGTATTCCCCTTTCTTGTTTGTGTGGGCCTGCCTCCATAGTAGATGACGGCCTGGCCCTGAATAAGAATCTTCGCCTTTTTCTTCGGACTGACCGTCCTCTGAAGGCTTCTTCCCGGATGCAATCACCGCCTCGTCATGCAACTGCTTCTTTAGCAGTCGGTAGCCACCGCGAGATAAATTATGGTAGAAAGCATTTAAAGTGGCATTCTTTTGCGCTTTTCCACGAATTGCCTATAGAAAAATATAATGAAAAATTATTATCCATAAACTGAGCAATTAATAAATATCCAAAAAGAAGAAGGAAATCAATTTCAAAAAATAATACCTGCCATTCTTCTGTCTCGCGGCTAGCCTTGAACTTAATCCATGTCTCCCTAGGGAGATATTTATATTCCAAGCATGGGTCATTACCCTTCAAGTCACCATGTACATATCTCCCTAAAAAGGATTTCCAATCTTTCCACCGTTTACCGGCATAAGAAATCCACTTTGTTTCGAGTTCTTCGGTTGACTCAAAAACAAATAATGTCTACAGTGAAATTTAGAAGTAAAAATTTAGGTAACTTTGGGTTCATTTGTATGAAGGAAGAAACAAACAATGCATTATAATTAAAGAAAATACCCGTATTTCCATCCACACTCTCTTCTTGATCTCCTCGGGAACTTTGGGCCACGATGCATATTCCATTATGTCCACTTTGCTCCGGGCCGTGAATGCCACAAAGGTAATCCACCTTGAATGATACTTTTTAGGCTCGAGCTCGGAATCAAAAGAAATGTCAAGAGTTTTCCCCTTCGTTCGCATTTCCAATAGATCATTGCAATTTGTGGGCCCTCTACCTCTTCTAGATGTAGTAGAAGAACCATCTCCATTGCCATTACCCTCATCACTATGCTCCGTATTGCTTTTTCTTTTTCGGGCCATTGAAAGTACCTTAAACTTCATGTACATAGAAAGAGAATTCAATATAACATATATGCAATTAAAGAAAAGCTTTACTGTCAAATACAAGAATGCTTGTAATGTGAAAAAAAAAGGCAATGTATATTCGCAAAATTCACTCCTAAAAATACACAATTACCATTATCCAAATTAAACCAAATGAGGGCCAAAAAAGTAGACTTATAAAGGGTACCATTGATAAAGTACTTCACATTTCACAACCAACAACTAATGAGAACAATCATTCATTTCTAATAAAGGAAAAAGCCAAAATTTAGTGAGGAATGTAAAAGATTCAAGGAGGAGTACTTCAATCCAAAAAAATACTCTCCTTCCCTAAAGCAATAGAAATACTTTGTGATTTCGCAATAAAGAAGCATTACATTGATGCAAAGATAGCCTCACTTTCAATATATTAGTTGCATTCATGACATACAACCAAGTACAAAGGAACACACCTTCAACTCAACCACAAAGCATTACCCTCCTTTCCACTAAAGAAGAAACCATACATCGCAAAAGATCAAACATTTAAGGAGAAGTGATATTTCAAACTCTACATTCATGAAAAAAATCCCCTTCATCAAGGAGAACCCTCACAAAGCATATTTCACGCTTTTGAAACAAAGATAAGGGAAAGCTAAGAGGAGATAGTGATATTTGCAATACACAATCACCATTATCCAAATTAAACCAAATGAGGGCCAAAAAAGTGGACTTATAAAGGGTACCATTGATAAAGTACTTCACATTTCACAACCAACAACTAATGAGAACAATCATTAATTTCTACTAAAGGAATAAAACCAAAATTTAGTGAGGAAGGTCAAAGCTTCAAGGGTTAGTACTTCACTCCTAAAAAATACTCTTCTTCCCTAAAGGTACTTAGTGCTTGTGCAATAAAAAATGCTTCACATTCATGCAAAGATTTCTTTACTTTCAACATATATGGGGCTTTGAAGACATTGAAACAAGGGATCCCTAAAGAAAGAACCCTATGAAGATTAAATTTCACAAAGTGGAATCAACAACAAAGCATTTTTCTCATTATCACTAAAGGAGGAATACTAAATCGAATAAGAACCGAAATCAAACACCAATGTTCTAAAATTAATCAAGCAAAACCGAAATAAACATTTGAGTTTCTCATATTCATACACTAAACCCGAATTTCAAAGGGTACCTAATGGAACATTAATCAAAACCCTAGGTTCTCAACTTATGTAGAACAAAACACTCAATTCAACAACCAAACCAATGCAACAAACAATCAATAAATCCAATAGCATTCCAATCATTCATCACAAGGATTAAAACCGAAATCAACCATAAATATCAACCCAAAAAACCCTAGTGCAATGGGAAGCATTTACAAAATGTAAGGTCACATTGCAAAAGTTTTAAAATGGAAGCATAGAAGGTGGAACCTTTTGTGTGCACTCCTACAACCAAGCCCGAACTATAGGAGGGGTGAAATGGAGAAATGCAAGCCGGGAAAGTGAAGCATAGACCAAGGATCGGCTGCGATGGTCCCCTTGCTGCAGCCGACAGTAGCGCGGGAAAGTGGCCGAGCTCGCCGGCGACGGGAGAAGGCGCGAAGAAGCCGAACAGCCGCGGGAGAGAAGGTTCGGGAAACAGGGGAAATGCAGGGGAAAAAAGGGGAGAAGAAGGGAAGAGAATGAGGGAGGAAAGGAAAGTTCAAAAAATTTGAACTTTAATTTTGGACCGGCTCGTCGGTTCAACGGCGGTTCAACCGTGAACCGCCGTTGAACCAACTTTCTACTGCGGTTCACGAGTGAACCGCAGCGGATTCTTCTTTCAACGGCGGTTCGCAGTTGAACCGCCGTTGAAAGGTCTCCTCGTTTTTCTCGGTTTAGCATAGGGGAAAAAATTGGAGCCAATTCCCGCGCGGGCATATTTTAATATTAAATTTTTTTTTTTCCATTTTCAAAAAACTAAGCCCACAATTTTGTAAATATAATAATACATACCCAGATTGTGTATATTTATTAATTATGTACACAATCTCGACTTTTATGAACCATTTCATAATTAAATTTCAAATTTTCCATTGATCCATATATTTGCATTTAAATTTCCCGTGCTATTACACAATAATTATAGGTCAAATATAAAAATTAATAAATTTCATAAATTTACATGTAAGAGACGATAAAGTAATAAGCTTCATTATGTTCCCTAAAATTTCTACTTTTTCGACTTGGGCGAACAGGATAAAATAATCAAATCCACAAATGCATTAGGTACGTATAGTAATATAAAAACTAATATTGGTTAAGTGGCCGAATAAAAAATTAAATACTTATATACTGGATTTCATTACCTTACATCCATATATATATATATATATATATATATATAAACATCTTCCTATTTTCTTCTTTCCCCTCTTGTACCATTTGCATTTAAATTTCGCGTGCTACTACACGTACAATAATTATAGGTCAAAGATAAAAATTAATAAATTTCGTAAATGTACATGTAAGAGTCGATAAAGTAATAAGCTTCATTATCTTCCCTAAAATTTCTACTTTTTCAACTTGGGCGAACAGGATAAAAAAATCAAATCCACAAATGCATTAGGTACGTATAGTAATATAAAAATTAATTAATATTAGTTAAGTGGCCGAAAAAAATAAAATAGTTACTGGATTTCATTACCTTACATACATATATATATATATATATAAACATATATATATATATAAACATATATATATATATATATATATATATAAACATTTCCTCTTTTCTCCTTTCCCCTCTTGCACATCATACAACTCTCTCCTCTCTGTTCTCGATCTCTTGTAAATTTCCACTACATAAATAAAATGTTTTCATTCGAAGAATTGAAGACTTGAAGACAACTTTTATAATTAAGTCTTATATATATATATATATAACGTATTTTGAAAAAAATAGAGGTTTACGTGAAAACTCTGACGGGAAGACCATCATCCTCGAGGTCGAATCCTGCGACCCAATTGAGAATGTCAAGGCGAAAATCCAGGAAAAGGGTGGCGCTTCACTCTCTATTTCAATCTTAAGCGTCACCGCGGTTAATTTATGAAAGTTGGGAAAAAAAACTTAATAGGGAGTAGGGTTTAGGGTTTAGGTTTAGAAAATGATATAAAAATAGAAAATTCATGCGTAGCGCGGGAATTGGCTCCAAAAACTACTTTTCTACGGCGGTTCAAATTGAACCGCCGTAGAAAATACTTTCTACGGTGGTTCAAACATGAACCGCCGTAGAAAGTTTGCTTTCTACGGCGGTTCAAGGTTGAACCGCCGTAGAAAAATAGTTTTTGGAGCCAATTCCCGCGCTACGCATGAAGTTTCTATTTTTATACCAAATTCAAAATACGTTATATATATATATATATATAAGAATTAATTATAAAAGTTGTCTTAAAGTCTTCAATTCTTCAAATGAAAACATTTTATTTATGTAGTGGAAATTTACAAGAGATCGAGAGTAGAGAGGAGAGAGTTGGATGATGTGCATCAAGAGGGAAAAGGAGAAAAGAGAAAGATGTTTATATATATATATATATATATATGTATAAACATATATATATATATGTTTATATATGTATATAAGGTAATGAAATCCAGTAACTATTTAATTTTTTTGAGGCCACTTAACAAATATTAATTTTTATATTACTATACGTACCTAATGCATTTGTGGATTTGATTATTTTATCCCGTTCGCCCAAGTCGAAAAAGTAGAAATTTTAGGGAAGATAATGAAGCTTATTACTTTATCGAATCTTACATGTACATTTATGAAATTTATTAATTTTTATCTTTGACCTATAATTATTGTGTAGTAGCACGCGAAATTTAAATGCAAATATATGGTTCAATGGAAAATTTGAAATTTAATTATGAAATGGTTCATAAAAGTCGAGATTGTGTACATAATTAATAAATATACAAAATCTGGGTATGTATTATTATATTTACAAAATTGTGGGCTTAGTTTTTGAAAATGGAAAAAAAAAATTTAATATTAAAATATGCCCGCGCGGGAATTGGCTCCAATTTTTTCCCCTATGCTAAACCGAGAAAAACGAGGAGACCTTTCAACGGCGGTTCAACCGCGAACCGCCGTTGAAAGAAGAATCCACTGCGGTTTACAAGTGAACCGCCGTTGAAAGTGGACTTTCAACGGCGGTTCAAGGTTGAACCGCCGTTGAAAGTATACTTTCAACGGCAGTTCACTCGTGAACCGCAGTAGAAAGTTGGTTCAACAGTGGTTCGCGGTTGAACCGCCGTTGAAACAACGAGCCGGTCGAAGTTCAAATCAAATTTGAACTTAGACATTTTCCTTTCATTTTCCCTAAGTCTCTTCCCCTTCTTCTCCCCTTTTTTCCCCTGCTTCTCCCCTGTTTCCCCCTCCCTTCAACCGCGGCTGTTCGGTCCATTCTCCTTCTCTCCCGTCGCCGGCACAACCGAGGCACCTTCTAGTTTTTTCGGGGTCATATAAAATATATTTTGAATAATCAATTTGCAAAATAATAAAGCATTATTAATCGATAAATGAATAATTAATTCATTTATCGGTCAATACCCAACCTCGCTAAATGAATTTCTTTTTTCCGAGGCACCGACAAGTAATTTATGAAGAGTTAAATATAAAATCAAAACAAAATGAACTAGTATAGCTTCCCCTGTAAATTTTACCAAAAGTACTACTCCTTGAAAAAAAAATAAATAATACATGAAACATTTATTCATAAATGAAAAACAAGGAAATCAATTTGCCGGAAAATTTGACAAAGTCTCCCCTATAAATGTAACATACTCCCTGTCAAGGATATGCACATACTTAAATACTTCACTAAAATTCCAACTATTTCGAATAATACGGAAGTTAGTTTCAAATCAATTCAGACAAAATCTCCCCTGCTTGTTTTTGACCAAAACACAAGTGCATCATAACATCAACACAGAAGCTTCACACAATTTCCAACAATAACATATTCATTTATAAACAGTTCCGCATATGAAGTCCCTTGAAATTTTGTCCCTTGTTGCGCGGCTTCATCCGAGTTGTGACCTGTTTCAATCCCACAGTACAAAGGATAAAAATAAATGTTGTTATAAATTTATGTCCACCTCTTTTCATTAAAATCAAAGAAACATATACAAATACACACACACAACATACACACCCACAGAAATAATTGAAAATACCAAATAATAATTCAACAAACAATGTACAATTAAAGTATCAAGTTGCATGCTTGTCTTAGCACATGTCATACTAATGTTACACATATAATCAAAACTACTATAATACCTCAATGATGAAAAATAATGCATAAACAACACATGCAAAATAAACATAATCAAATGAAGAAGAACCCATAAGTTTTTCATTTATGCATTTCGTCAAACACATGAAATGCAAAAAAAAATAATACACACTCTAAGTAGTGCAAATTATATGAACATCCTCCATTAAAAATCAAACACTATAAATCAAATCACATCACCAAGAAACTACATAGTATAACTAAATAGGGTTCCACAATACTAAGGTTCACCATATACATGGAATATATGCAACTTTAATTTTCAGCCCTCTACCATAAATAAAAATAAATTCTATAGGATGACATATTTAAAGTACAAGCATAAGCAATTACTGAGAAATTTTAGAAGTTTCTAACCTTAAGGTGGTAAATTTTAGCTCCAAATGACGATTCTTTACATCAAACGTGCAAAACCGTAGTAGAAATTTGGAGAGGAACACTTTCGGGTGCGATATGGAGATACACGTTGTTATTTAGGGTTAAATACGTCAATACAACGGCGGTACAAATTAAACCGCCGTAGAATTCTACGGCGGTTTTAAAATAAAACCGCCGTAGAAGGTCCTTTCTACGGCGGTTGGGACAAACCGCCGTAGAAAGGGGGCTTTCTACGGCGGTTGGAAGGCAACCGCCGTAGAAAGTGTGGACTTTCTACGGCGGTTACCTTCCAACCGCCGTAGAAAGTGAACTTTCTACGGCAGTTGGTCCCAACCGCGGTTTATTTTAAAACCGCCGTAGATAGTCCCGTTCTACGGCGGTTCATTTTTAGACCGCCGTAGAAAGTCCGTATTTCTTTTATAACTGCGGTTTTCTATTTTTCGCCGTTAATCCGCAACCGTTAAAGCTCTATTTTGTAGTAGTGCCACAACTAATTTCTTCCCTAAATCCAAAATTAACCATCAGAACCAAAAATGTTTCTTCATAATATTCACTTTAGTACCATAAATCAAATTCCTAAATCTTAAATTATGTCACTAGTACAAATGTACTCAGGCACAGATACAATTACCACAAGGAAAACTAAAATAAAATAACATGGCTAATCTTTTCTCCCCTTTTAAACATATATGTGAAGTACTAGCAGGCAAACGCATTCTCGTACACTTTTATCCAAGAACTAAGAATGGGATTTTACCCACACACGAAAAATCCCAAGGGAAAAAATAAATTCATGTTTTAATGCTAAAATCCCAACTATTTATCAAGTGAAAATAAAAAATAAAAAAACTAAATAATCAACGTTTCAGCCGAACATTAAACGTATCGGCATACAAAATGTGACTTGCCTGCGGAAGCACTATGAGGATATTGAGGAAGAGGATCACTGAGTGAGAGTAGCTGCCTGAAGGAGCAACCGATAAAAGAGATGGGCTGATCGAAAACCGGCCGAAAAGCCCTAGAAATGTAGCTGCGAAGGCGAGCACGAAATATGGCCTGATAAAGACTCATACGTACACCTCTCCCGATTGTAAAATGTATCTTTGCTCTAAAACCATAGCAATTGTAAAATGTATTACAGACCAAGCCCTGCAGAGCTTCTATCTCTCTTTGTTCTAAAACCATACAAATTAATCGGTTTGGTGTGGGTTTCTTCTTGCTCAGTACCGTGGAAGAGAGAAGAGGTCTGGTTTAATGTGTCAATTTTCTCCTTGCAGAGTCACCGATGAAGAAGAGGTGATATACCTATTTTTACAAATTTACTAATTGAGGTGGCTGAAGTCCTCCTTATGATTTTAATTTATTTTTCTTTTCTTCCCATTAATTAGCTTTATCTATTAATCTAACCAACTAATTTTAATGGTCTTATGAATGGGTCATTCTTCTAATTTGTTTAGTTACAATTTGATCCCATTAACTTTCACTACCCGTTATGAATTTAATTAGTTTCCTCAATTTCTCAAGATTTTTAATTACATAAAATTATCTATTTTTTTCGTTGAACATTTTAGTGATTCAATTAACTTTTCTCTAATACTTAATTAAGTGTGGTTGAAAATTTTCTATCCTTCGCTTGAAACTTCTGATTTCATCTTGGGATTTATAATTACAGTGACATTTGCTATTGTTCTAAGTTTATATCTTGATCTTTTAAATTTAATTTGGTTATCGTTGTTTTTAAACCAATCTAATTGTTAAATCATAAACTCCATATTTTGAAATTTTATTCTCAAATTAACTTATAAAATTTAATACTTATAATTTTAGGAGGTATTCGGTCATCTATGAGTCAATTCGGGGGGACTTATCATTTCTACTTGTTTTGATGTGTTTAAAAAAGCAAGGGCATCATATTCAGAATGTTTTTTCAAGAAAAATGTTACCTTGGTTCAATTGGCTGGCGACAAAGAAATGGATGGTTTTAAATTTTTGGTAGAAAATTGTAGCGCTTCAATCGAATGAAGGAGAGAGAGAATGTAAGTTTCATATAGCATGAGGAAGGAGTGTAAACTTATTATTTTGACAAGAAAAGGGGGTTTGAAGCCCTTAACCAATACAAATTTTTGGTCTTTAAATTTCCTCTTACATTTCCCACGTTTTTTGCCTTTACATTTTTATATGATGAATTTTTATATTGGCTCAATTATTTACATTTAAGACAAATTATTTTTCTTTGTCTCAATTTAATTGTCTTAATTAATTTTGGCTGAGACAAAAAAATTTACTGTCTTAAATGAGTATCTCAATTAATTTCATTTGAGACAAATTATTTTACCGTCCCTAATAGTGTCTCAGTTAGTTATATATAAGACAACATTTAAATAACCGTCTCAATTACTATGTCTTAATTAAATTATTGAGACAGTCACTATAAGTGTCTTAAATTAATGGTATTTGACACGATTTTCTTATACTGTCTCAAAAATTCGTCTCTAATACCATGTTTTCTTGTAGTCAAACCTAAAGGAACTAGGAATGTTTAAGATATAGAATTTTGGCTGCTAGGAGATTAAATTCATCGAAATTAATCACAAATAAGAAGTATAATTAAACTACAACAAAGTTCAAAAAGGAACTCTCATTAAAAACTACTACTAGAATTAATTAGAGTTGTACACTCAAACTAACTCTTTCAATAAAAACCCTAACTCATTTTCAGATTTGGGCTTCTTCATTGGGCCTCCAATTTCTGAAATCCTCCTCCTCCTTTTGGTATGGGCTGGCCGAATTTAAGAAGATGTGCTGTAAGGGAATTCGGCCCAAAACTCAATGGCGTGTCAGTGGAAAGTGTAGAAGCTTCCAGAATCATTTTTAAAACTCCAAATTCAAGAATTCCTCATTTCTTCATGATTTTGTGATTCAAACCCTTTTTCGGAGACTTCAGGTAAAATGACAATTTTACCCTTCTGACTCTTTTAAGCATTATCTTCAAGGGCGTTGCTTTTTGTTGTTAGTTAGGCTTTCCTGGCACAAGTTTGGACTAGGTCTATGAGATCTTCTCATAGTTTCTTGGTCCTTCTTTGAGTCGTAGGCCTAACTATATCAACCAGTGGATCCTTTTGGTAAGAACTCGGATCATGAATAGGTTCTGCCTTAGTCCTCGAGTTCTTTCATACATTCTCTGGATCCTCTGTGCGTGGTCTTTTCTATAGGTTGGGGATGACCTCATCATTCCTTCCCGGTGGAAATGATTCGACCACGAATCAAGATCCTGGTCAAAATTAAACAGAGACAAGTCAACAATATTAAAAGATGTACTAACACCATACTTACTGGTAAATCAAGTTTTGTTGGCATTATCTCCCATCTTATTAACAACTTGAAAGGGCCCATCGCCGAAGAGTGGGCATGGTTTGGTCCAATTCGAAAATCGAATCGAATTCGAATTTACCAAATTTAAATAACCCAATTCGAATTCAGTATTCGAATTAGGTTTGGTTTGAAACCGAATTCGAATTATGAATTTAGTTTTAGAATTGGTTTTCGAATTTGGTATCCAGCCCGAAAACTGATTCGAAAATCGAATTGGGATATATGATTTATATTTTTTTAATTCCTCTATCCCACTACATCTCTCTCCCCCCCCCCCCTCCCCCTCCTTCTTTTTCTTTCTTTTCTTTCTCCCTGCGAACCCACCTCTGTTCCCTCTTCTTATCTTCATTATTTTTCTTTACTCTTCCTATTTCCTTCTTCCATCTCTCTTTCATTTTCTTCTCTTAGCCATGAAGTTTTTGGAAGAAGATTATGGTGGTGTTGATTGTTGTTGTTGGATGGTGGAGGTTGTGGATCTGGGAAGGGGCGACGATGGTGGATCTGGAACTGGACGGTGCTTCTTCCCTTCATCTATTTCCTTTCTTCTCTTCATTATCTTTCTTTCTTTACTCATCTATTTCCTTCTTCCATCTCTATTTCATTTTCTTCAAAGCCTTACTGTGTTAAACTATTAATGCTGGAAACAAATTTGTGAATTCGGTTTCCACGGTCCAAACCGAATTTGAACTGAATTCAAATTACGAATTCGATTTGGTTTCTTCAGTTTTAAAACAAATTAGGTTCCATTTTTGAATTGGCCAAAAAAATTTAAAATTCGAGGATACCGATTCGTGGAAACCGCAGTTCGTGGAAACTGATTCGTACCCACCCCTACCATCGCCTAGATTAAGAATTAGAAATGAACTAAACTAGAGAAGTAGAAATCAATCAAAAGATTGATCTCTTGAAAATAAACAAATCTAAAGGAATAAGGAATGTTTAAGAGATATAATTTCAGCCTCTAGGAGATTAAATTCAGCCGAAATTAATCACAAATAAGAAGTATAATTAAACTACAACAAGAGTTCAAGAAGGAACTCTCATTGAAAACTACTACTAGAATTAATTAGAGTGATACACTCAAACTAACTATTTAAATAAAAATCTTAACTCAATTTTGAATTTGGGCTTCTTCATTGGGCCTCCAATTTCTCAAATCCTCCCCCTCCTTTTGGTCTGGGCTGACCGAATTTATGAAGATGGGCTGCAAGGGAATTCAGCCCAAAACTCAATGGCGTGTTGGTGGAAAGTCTAGAAGCTTCCACAATCATTTCTAAAACTCAAAATTCAAGAATTCCTCATTTCTTCATGGTTCTGTGATTCATACCCTTTTTCGGAGACGTCGGGTAAAATGATGATTTTACCCTTCTGACTCTTCTAAGCATTATTTTCAAGGGCGTTTCTTTCTGTTGTTAGTTGGGCTTTCCTGGTACAAGTCTAGACTAGGTCTGCAAGATCTGCTCGTAGCTTCTTGGTCTTTCTTTGAGTCGTAGGCCCAACTCTATCAACCAGTGGATCCTTTTGGTAAGAACTCGGATCATGAACAGGTTTTTCCTTAGTTCTCAAGTTCTCTTGTACATTCTCTTGATCCTCTGTGTACGGACTTGTCTATAGGTTGGGGATGACCTCATCAGATGTGAAAGCTAGATAGAAATCAAATTGAACGAAAACTTACGGGTGAATTGATAGATCGATTGCTGCATATGGTTGAATATGATTTAATGTTGTTATGTATATCTCTTCTATGTGATTATAGAGATGTCTGATTTATTGATAGTTCCCGTATTGATGCATAAATTGTATACGCAATGAATAGTATGAGTATTGATCCATAAATTGTATATGACTTGAATAGTATTAGTGTTGATGCATGAATTGTAATACCATGTACATTATGATTGGTTGATATTGAGACCGTGTTGATGCATGAATTGTAATACCATGTACATTATGATTGGTTAATATTGAGACCACTTTTACAAATTGTCACGGTGGCTAATTTTCTATAAAAACTGAGGTCTCTCACTTAGCTTATGAAGCTCACCCCTTTCCTTAACCTATTTTTGCAAGTGCTTAAGTAGGTATGATTTATTGCTCGCTAGATGTGAGGCCGACTTTCGCTGTAGGAGTGTTGAGTGTTTATTTTGTAATAGATAGGCCTAGATAAGGTTTTGTTTAATGGGATAATTTGGTCAATGACCGTCCCGAATAATGTTTTAAACTTCTGTCCTATACTAGTTTGCTTTTAATAAGTACTATTGAATATTTTTCAGATAAATGTAACTTATATTTTTACTATTATCTGTATCGACTTGTTAGGCACGAGCCTTGAATGGCGCTACCCCCTAAACCGACTCGAACTCCTTTGTAGGAATGGTCCTCGGGAGATGGGGTCGGGGCGAGGGCGTCATAGTTTGTTTCAGAGCCACCGTTCCTAAAGAAAGAGATTGGTGTCCACAAAACTTGAATCTAGTAAACTAGCGTAGGTATCATAACGCTTTAGATGCTTACTCTGATGACATAGTTGGTATTAGAGTCATAGTTCCTAAAAATATGGACCCATGTCAACAAAATCTTGAACAATAGTAACTTGGAGTAGGGTTCATAAGAATTAATTAAGAATATAGTTGGATCAAACTCCTAAACTTTAAAACCACTAACATAGTTCCTATCTTGGCCTTATGGGATCCAAGAAACATAAGACTTTGCCTGCATAAGGCTTCTAAAATACTTCACTTAGGTTTTGAAACAAAGTATGGATTGAAAGATTGTATAATTGATAAAACGATGTATGATACCACTCCTTGCTTAACTGAAGGAAAAGGGCACAAAGGCAATCTAGTTGGGACAAGACTATATGGATGCTTCCTTACAAGAACAGTAAGGATGACTTTTAGTGCATTTGATATCAGTGTGAAGAGGGGCGGAGGATAATGGGTCTGCCGCTTACCTATCTTTTGTGGGTGGCCAACTTGGTAGCTCGAGAGCAAGACCCGTTGCTACAAGAGTTGCAGGATTTACAAACTTCATATCGCATCTTGGTCGAGGGGAATCGAGCTCTTAAGAAAGAAGAAGAAGAGGAGGAAGAAGAAAACGTTTAGACTAGGTCGAGAGCGGTGTTTGCGCATTTTGTTTCGTTATGCTTTCTTGTTTTAGTTAACAATTGTTTCATTGGAATTGTTTCCTTTTTTTTTTTTTTTTTGGATTGCTAGATTGTTGAACTAGGCAAGGTATTGAGACCTGAGCCTCGGATTGACTGTTTTAGGCCCTGTTTGGTAAAGAGACTCAAACCAATGTATGAGTTTTATTTTGCATATTATATAATTTTTCATCAATCCCAGTAAGATTTTTTACATTTTCAATAAATCTTTTTACATTTCCATATCACATTTTTACATTCCCAATGTAATTTTAAGATTTTAAAATCACAATCCAAACCAAGGTTTGAATCCAGTCTTGATACTAAACAGGGTGCTGGTGACCTTTACCATTATCATTTGAATAAAGTGGGCATGGCACCCCATTTTTGAATTGCTTGATTGTCTTGTTTATTGCGTATCGTAATGAATAAAATGGGCATGATGCCCTATCTTTGAATTGATTGATTAATGTAATTATCGTTTATCGTATGCCTAGAAATGCATGTACCCTAGGCAAAGGGCTAGTGATGGAATAGCTAGGCTTGCTTGAAAACCCTAAATGAAGGGAAATGAGAGTAGTTACCTTAGCTAAAATCGTGCTAAAGAGTAGCATTAGCTAATGCCTGCCCGACCTTGTAGATGACCGAAAGGAAAAGTTTGTGTTCGTACTAGAATTGGAATTTAGTCGCACTATTCATCGCCAAAATCCCCACACATATAGCTGTCGTTGATAAAGCTCAATGGGCAGAGAACGTACGTACTATGTTAAGTACGCTCAATGACCGCTAGAAAGATAAGAGTAGCCTTAAGCCTGGTGAGGGGAGTCTCAAAGGTCGAGAAAGACCATAAAAAAGGGTAGTGATATGGAGATTACCTTATACGCTTGAAGTTAGTACCCCAACTTCAGATGTAGTCTTGAGTACGAATTCCGTGCACCGTAATTGCCCTATCGACGTCCAAGGTCAGAACCGAACCGCAGACTTAGTAACGCTAGATCTTAGAGGGTATAATGCAATCTTTGGAATGGATTAGTTGGTCCAAAATCATGCCCTACTGAATTGTCGCGAGAAGATAGTGACTTTTCATGAACCAGGAAAGCCTGATTTATAAAAAGAATGTATTAAAACATAAAATATTTATAAATTGAAAAATATGAAGTATTTATACATAACTTGTGCCTTATGGTATGATTAATCATTAATTCTAAAATTCAAATCCGACTCCAAGGCTACGTTGATTCTTAAAAACCAAAAAAAAAAAAAAAAAAAAAAAAAAAGCTAAAACTAACTCATTCTGGTCCTGTCCAATTGGGGACATCCTAAAAAATTGGAAGTCATTTTGGGCCTAATCTGCCCGGAGCAGGCATAACAGAAAGCCCGTAATAATCCGACTTCAAAGTGCCCATCTAAAAGATAAAAAGGGACGGGACTAAAATAATGAGTATAATAATTAACTAACAAAGAAATCAGTCAATAAGCTAAATCGCACCGAGACATTGAATTGCAGTTGCAGAACAATTTCGCTGCTCTTGTAAGTTGTAAATAATCCAGAGCCGAGGGAAGAAAAATAATGGAAAAATCGATGGTGATAAGGTCGTTGTATCGCGCCTTTTGCCGCCGATCTCTGTGTATATCGTCTTCCGGCAACGGACCGGCGCCCGCCATGGCTGTGAATAACCTCCGTCATCTCCATCTACATCGGCCTTCCATTGCCACGTCTTCTCCGAGGGGACACTCTTCTGGTATTTTCTAATACTTTCAAATTAAGTTCGTACTGTGATATCAGGGCTTGGAGTTTTAGCTTTCAGTAATTAGTTATTTTAAGTTTAAAGAATAGAAATAATCAATCTTTATGTATTTGTTTCTTTTTTTTTTTTTGGGTACGCATTAAGGGTTTTGAAAGTATTGTCTTGCTCACTGGTTGATATTGTTGAGCTTTTCTTAATTTTGGAATATTTTGTGCACTGAAAAATGTGTCTTTAAGTGACCTATGCTTACCTATTATTAATTTTATGCTACAAACTTTTGTCGTTCTTGATTGGATTTAGGATCTAATTTTTCTTTTCTTTGAACTCACTGAATTTATTAGATTTCCCGGCTACTTTTGCAATGAGAATTGGGAGTGCTCGTCACTTTTCTCAAGATGTGGCTCATATGCCTGTCATAAAAGACTCAGAGATTGAATCTGCTTTCAGGGACCTCATGGCCACAAATTGGGATGATCTTCCACCAGCTGTTGTACATGATGTGAAGAAAGCATTGTCTAAAAGCACTGATGACAAGGCTAGCCAGGAGGCTTTGGCCAATGTATTCCGATCAGCAGAGGCCGTCGAGGAATTCACTGGGATTCTAAACTCGCTGAAGATGGCAATTGATGATAGCATTGGATTGAGTGGCGAGGTGATTTGACTTAAAACTTTGGGACTTAACTTTTTTGCATGTCCTTATTTGATTGCGGTATGCTAACACATTGTATTTTATGCAGGATGTAAAGCCTATGCCCAAAAATTTTGTTAAAGCACTTGAAACCATCTATAAACGCTATGATGCATACTTGGAAGCATTTGGTCCAGACGAGGTATATCTTAAAAAGAAAGTTGAGAATGAGTTGGGCACAAAAATGATACATCTAAAAATGAGGTGCAGTGGCCTTAATGCAGACTGGGGAAAGGTACAGTCAATTTCATTCTGTAGTTGGATGATTTGGCAATGGTTGCTTTCTTTCTTGGGAAATTTGGATATCCGCTTGGTTTTCTTTTATTGTTTTTTGTTTGTTAGTTGTTGCTTCAAAGGTCTTTTGCTTACCAATTGGAAACTTAATATTCAGAGCATTGTCATGTTCATTTCTTAGGAATTTTACTACTTTGTATGGAAGAGAAAGACTGTTGATATCTGATTAGAAACTTTGTTATACCTTGCCTGGAACATTATCCATTCCGTTCCCTATGTTTAAATATGTTTGTCTTGCATTCATGTTGATGCTAGTATTATAGAAAAGGATATATGTTCAAGAAGTTTGATTAAATTTTACTATTGCCAAGGTTTACCATCAAAAAAGGTAATAAAATTGTATTACTCCATTGTTCGCCATTCATGTAGCAGTAAATGGATGTAAATTTGTTGCAATTGGTGGCAGAATTAATTTCGCTTACTTCAGCAAATAGGTCTACCTATTGCCTATTTGAATGAAACCTTGACCTGGTTGTCTGCACTTCTTATTGCAGGTCACTGTTCTTGGAACTTCTGGACTTGCTGGGTCATATGTTGAGCAGAGAGCATGAATTGGAAAGAGGATTAGACATTATGCTGTTTTCATTTTCTCTTGTTTGACATTAGTTAACGTTCATGGATGGCCTGGGGTTGCTTTTGTATGCTGATTCTCTTGCCATTAGATACAAATTTTGACAGAAAATAAGAATGTTATCGCACACAATGAATACAAAGCTGTTATGAGCCAACGATATAATTGTAAATGCCCTTGGCAGTCAAGGGTTGTCTTGGCTGCACCTTTATTTTCCTTGTAATGATGTTCAAATTGAGGATAGTCTGTTTTCATGTTCTTATTTTCTCTGACGCCCCGATTTATGCTCAGTCTTAATTAAACTTCTGGAGCAGAGTAGTATTGATGACAGTTATAGTGTGCTTGAAGATGCCATATGTATAGTATGGTCTCAAAATACTCCCCTTGAAACATGATAATTTCGACTCGTTTTTCCAGCTTGCCATATACTTACTGAAGTTTCACAACTAAAAATACTTGCGATTGAAAATACTTATTACCAATGAACACATTAGAGAGGAGTCATGGTATTCTGATGACTCTAGCAGATTTACTCCATAGCCAAGAATCTGAAGGGGATTTAGGCAGAGGAGGCAGCAAGAGTGCCTTTTTGCAGAGCCCAAATGGCCAACCCTGGCAATGGCCGCTTCTGTAAATCTTCGAAATCAATCCTGCTCAGGCTTGAGCTGCGGGAAAATGTTGCCTTAGCAGATGCAAAAGGCTCCATGCTCGTGGCACTCGAACACCGTGACAGCTGACTCTGGGCTGAAAAGAAGTCATCCATTGCTTCAGTAGTACATATTTCTTCATCATCCATGCTGGAGGTGAGATGATCATCTTCTGGGGAAGAAGAAAGCTTTCCACGAAAAGTTCTGCAGTCAGAAAAGGCACCCCTTAGACTTGAAGCTGAAGCAAGAATTTTGCATCGCTTCGAGGGGTCTGATGATGATTCTTCATGGGGAGCACGGCAGGGGGAAAATGCATCCTTCAGAGTTGAAGCCGGGCATTTGCATATCTTGCTATAAGCCTATAAGGAATTGCTGGGCCTTCTTGACGACGAAAACTCATCAAGAGCTAAGTAGGGTCAGTGGAGCTTGGGTGTAACTTAGGTATGACACATACAGAACTAAGTAGGACTTCGTATTTGCATGTCTGATTTGATGTTCTTGTTAAAATGCGTATTGACAGTGGCCTCCCTCCCAACCCATATTTTGTCTAATATTTTTTTTGACTTCGGTGTAAAGATAAAGTTAAAATCGAATAAGGAAGTTTAACAAATGACCTCTGCTGTGTACAACATGCAGCTCTGTAGTGCTTTTTGATACAATACAACATCTTAAACTAGGTCTTAAAAACTTATGCAGTATCTGCTAAGTTCGTAGAACATCAGTTTTGCTCAAGATTGAAGTTAAATAACCAATAAAACAAAAATGTGGTACCAAACAATGACTACTAACCTACATCTTTGCTAAATATGAAATTGTGTCCATGAACATGATACTATTATTACTCAAAAAGTAATACTTTTCTTTGTTGAGGAGAAAGTTTTGAGCAATAATGCAGCACCTTTTGCCTTTTCTTTTTCCTAAAGAGCTTTTATCAGGAAGTATACTTGATTATTCTCCTGCATTTACACTCCTCTTAATAGGATGCAAGGCCCCAACAATAGTATGCGTTGCATTTACTAAGGCCTGTTCGTTTTCATTGTTTCTTTTCCAAAAACATGTATTAAAAAAATAACTCATAACGAACATGTCCTAATTAACTGCTACTTTAACCAGAGCAATGGATACCCTACTCTAAATAACACACTGCTGCAAACATTTTAGGCTCCATAATCAACCATGTAATGCCTGCAACAAGATTCTTCAATGGAGGTGGAGTCATGATTTAAGGTACATGTGCTTATAATGGCATCATATTTCCAAGTAGTCAACTTTCCATTGGTGTTGTTCTCTAAGATAGAAGATGCAGACCGCAGGAAAGCCGTCGCACGGGTATATTCGAGTGAGGAAATGGCAGAATTTATCTCAGCCATCAGTGCCTCTGGTGATGCAGGAGGAATAGTCTTCTTCACTCGATCAAAGACAGACCAATGAGGACTCTTCTCCAGAACCCATCTCCTAAATTGTTTCTGCTCCTTTGTTTTCTGAAGAATTCCAGCCCAGTGTCGCTCTTGTTAGCCTTCTTCTTCTGCATCAACTCAATTATGTCTTAGTTTACAACTTCCATCATCAAGATTGCAAGGAAATTCTTGAATGGATTACTAAAGTTGAGATCTTTAAAGTTTTTGTTCAAAGGAAGGAGTAGCTTACCTGGGCAAAGGGGATATGGTCGGCTGCCTTTGATCGATCGGAGCTGTAACGGAGCCCTCCTCTACTTTTGAGTTGCTCTGTTTTTCAGTGTTTGTAACAATGTCCAGGCTTGGTTCTTTTAGTGGTCAAGAAACGACGAAGATCCGTCAAAAAATAGCTTAACATAGACTCAAAAGAGTGTTAAACCAGGTTCACTTGGTTTTGATTGAATGATTTCATCCGTTTCACATCGAGGCAACAAGATGAGGGAATAATCTGGAAGACTTGAAAAGAAGCCTTTTCCATTACATATTAAATTATAAGACTCCGATCAAAATTGAACCATTCTAATGGAACGAATGACCATTATGTGAAGACTATCGTTTACATTAATGGATACAAGGATTTTATGAGAACAAGAACCACACGGAAGAATAACAGACACTGGCAAAGATTTTGTGGAACGTAAAATGATGGCACTCGCATTTTTCAACAATGTATAGCCAATCTCCATCAACCCTGAAGAATGAATTACAAAGTAATCACCACACCTGCAACTGTAGGAAAGCTCTAAACTGTCACCTGATTCTTCAACAGAAAAATCCACTAGCCTAACATCTTCAGAAGTCAATGAATCGTTCCTCAAATTCTGTAGCTCAATATCATAGATTGCACGGTCAGTTGGGTTACTGAGGGTTTTCCATGCCTGCTGTAGCTCTATGAATTTGTTCCCAGACTCATGATTGGAGTTGAACGTTTCAGATTCCTTAGGCAGTTTATCTGGATGCAAACTGAGGATGGAAGACCTATAGGTTGAGCGGATTTCTTCAAAGCTTGCATCTTCGTTCACGCTAAGGACGTCATAGTAGGTTCTTTGGATTGAGCAATTACTGATGATCATCATCAAATTATACTAGTGTTTTAGAGTTGAACTGCAAGGTCATGCATGCAACAATTTTACAGCAAGTTATTTTCTGAAAGGAGGCAATAAAAGCAAAATTTGCATGTGAACTGAATAAAACTTCTGCCACGAATGTTCTATAAGAGTAAAGCTTTGATGAGGATACACCTCAAAAACAATCATTATTGCATCCCAAAACATAGTTCTCCTCATACAAGAGTTTTCCCCCTTAAAATTGGTTTTCACCACCGAAATTCCCAAATTATTGATGTATTTTTACGCTCTCAAGAAGTACAGACAGCAAAACTGGCATTTTATGCTTTCTGGGAAAACGAAAATGCCAGTCTTGTTTTTGGTAAAATTGGCCAACAGCCATTGTTTGTTTAGAAAGCAAAAAAAGAACTGCTCTAATATCAGGCTGTGCTCAGACCGGATACTCTGAAGATGCATTCATGTACTCACTCCATTGAGATCCAAAAGAAAGGCCTCAAACTGAACTTGGCCACACTATCAAGCTTACTAAGAGCCTGCTCAGGGCTATCTATATTACAGAAAGGAAAACAGGTGCACGACAGTTGTATCAGAAATGCTTTTGCTGACCATGATTTTGTGACTATGGCTCTTATTGACAAGTATCACTAGCGTGGAAGCTTAAGAGTGGCCATGAGGTTTTTAAGAAGATTGAGAACAACAAAAAATTAACTTCTTGGAATTCCATGATTGGGGGCTAGCAATGTATAGCTAGGGAAAATAAGCAATTTCACTCTTTCATCAAGTGCAAGAAGCAAATATTAAGCCTGATGCTAGGACATTTACAGCTATCCTTTCTAGCAGCAAAAATTTTGGCTTGATGAATGAGGGATGGAATACTTTGACAGTCTGAAGATGCATTATGGTATAACCCCTACCATTGATCACTACTCTTGCATGGCTGATCTAGTTGGAAGAGCCGGTTATCTTGATGAAGCATGCCATTTTCTCTGATCATCAAGCTGAGTTACAATAAAACTCACAGTTGAAAAGAAGCAAAACGTGGAGACTAAGTAGGCAATGACATGAGGGAAGGAGGATGCTGACTTTGGAAAGCATATCTCACCAGATGGCCAGATAGTCTCAGAGTAGATTCAATTCAAGCATTCATTTTTTCGTCATTCTAATACTCTGGATTATATACCTGTTGGATATGTAAACACAAAAATAATGCCTCGCACTGGTCCTTGAGCAGAATAATTTTCACGGCTCATAAAATAGGAGCCAAATTTGAGACTCAGCTTGCCATGAAAATATTCATGGACAAGCCCAAATGCATACAGTATATTTACCAATTCTCCTTCAAACAAGGTTAACTTTCTGTATTAACATTTAGATTGAGAAAACGAACTTCAAGAAAATTAAGTCATTTTTCTTAATTGTTAAATTTTTTTTTTTTAAATTTTTATTTGTTCAACAAATAAGCCACATAGCCAAGTTAAGCAGAGAACTGAACTTCAAGAAAATGAAGCCATTTTTCTTAATTTTATTTATTTATTTATTTTTGTTCAACATATAAGCCACATCGCCAAGTAAAGCAGAAAACTGAACTAGCATTTCGCCTTCGTTCTCACTACTTCAAGAATCACTTTTAAAACCTCTATATTTTGAGAAGAACTTTGGCTTTAAAAACAAAATTTTTAGAGGGGATCCCTTGTATAATGAACAAATTTATCATTCTTGAAGGGATAAGGTCCAAAAAGACTACAATCAGAGAGGACCAATAAAAGCCTGCTCTGCATTTTCACCAGCAATAACTAAAATCACAAAGCGACCTTGATCTCTACCTACACACCTATTGAAGAGTCCTTGCCCCTTTAGTTGCCTATTTCCTAAAATAATTCTAATTTGTACTAGTCTAACACCTAAAATCTTACAACAAATAAAGCTTTCCCATTGTAGTACTTCCAGATTATTAGTCTTTCCTTCTCACGTTAATTTCCCACCATCACTTCCGCAGAGAAAGAGAGACTTCCCTCTCGGGTACACAAAAGAGGAAAACAAAATACAATAGCGCCGGTGCTGATGTGATAAACAAGCAAATCTACTTAACAGCACTGAGAGTACCTGTGACTGCAATACCCCATCGCGACCAAAACAACAGGTTGGGTCTAATTTCCAGCTTTTTGGGAGCTGGTATTTACATGAGTAGAAGCTAATGGTTTTAGAGTTTTGGCATCAAGAAAGCTGAAAGTAACCTAATGAGCTCAGAGCAGGATCTACCTAACATGTTCTTGTATAAGGCAGGACTCAATTAAATTCCAATCCCTCCATGTCCTTCTCAAACTAGGATCTTTCGACCAGGTTCAACGCTGGACCATGAATATGTGTTTAGAACAAGCACTGCTTGTATAAAATGCAGAATGAGCATAGACAACATATATTGCAATCACTATGGTTACTCTCTAAAATCTGTAGTCAGAAACGCTGGGAATTCGGAAGGCTATTAGTCAGAAAAAAAACTCAGTAAAGGTTTAGATTTTTCTCCTTTTTCCACAAAAACACACGAAACAACAACAAAACACAGGTAAGGCAAGTAATCGTAAACACAAAAATTTAAAATTACGATACAAATGGTTCGCGTACATATCTGTGGCGGGTAACCGGATTCGCAGTGTTTCCGATGGGATAACCGGGACGGCAGACGCAGAGGCGGCGGAAGACTCAACAATATCAGGCTCAAATCAATGGAAAAAATACAAAAGTGGTCCACAATCTTTACCTCTGTTGCAAATGTAGTCCACAATCTTTAGTAAGTAGCAAATGTAGTCCACAATGTATCCATTTTGTTGCAATTTTAGTCAAAAACGGAAATTTGACCTTGACTAACGGTCAACGGGTTTGACCGTCAGTCAAACCCGGTTTGACCATCCTAAAACCACCCCACCCCTTCCAAACCATTTCTCTCATCCTCTCATCTTCTTCTTCTAAATCCGATTGAAAAATTCAGACCAAAATCACGAGAGAGAAGCCTAGGAGAAGGAGGAGGCTGCTGCGGAACCCATTATCACAGACATCAGGAAGATTAATGTTAATGCTAACGATGTGAAACAGAACAGAGCACCTCCGAATTCACAGCCATCCACGGCGACCACTAGATCCACCAGCCCGCTCACCTTCTTGGCACGACCACAAACCAGATCGTGACTACCGCTCACTCCACCAACGACGGCTGCCTCTTTTTCTTCAGTCGTTTATGTTTCAATTTGTTCTAATTTAATTTTTTTCTGGATTTAATTCTACTGGCATGTGCAAGATTTTTTATTTTTTATTTTGGTTTTAAGGGGGTTTTCTGCAGCTTCCATCCCAGTGACTAGTTCCTCCATCACCGACTGGATTCCTCCACTAGCCCGTCGGCGACTGTTTTTCATCATTCCCCTTTTTCTCTGTCCAATTTCCTTTTTTTCAATTTCTAGCTTTATTAATGTTCTGATTTTCCCTAGTTTAGGGATAATGCAGTTGCAGGGTGTGCTGATTTTTGTGCTAGCTGAGATATTAGGGAATTCTCCAAATGAATTTGGAGAATTTCTGAAGTTGTCCAAACGAAGTGGCAATGGGTGGTGCTGGGTTTAGTGTTGCTGCTAACTTTTGAGATAGCATCCATAGCTATTGTAGTTGATTTGCAGTAGTAGAAGTCCAAATCGGTAGAAATTCTTATAAAGTATGAATAAAATTTTGTTCATACTCTTTATATTTACAGTGGTTTGATTGTATGAAGAAAGAAGAAGATGTAAATCAGAAACGAAAGAAGAAAGAAAGAGATATTGGCTGAGGAAAAAGAAAGAAAATAAAGAGAAAAAAAGGAAAGAAGAAAAACACATTCAGATTGTTGTAGACTTAATCGGATTTTAGAAGAAGAAGATGAGAGGATGAGAGAAATGGTTTTGGAAGGGGTGGGGTGGTTTTAGGATGGTCAAACCCGGGTTTGACTGACGGTCAAACCCGTTGACCGTTAGTCAAGGTCAAATTTCCGTTTTTGGACTAAAATTGCAACAAAATGGATACATTGTGGACTACATTTGCTACTTACTAAAGATTGTGGACTACATTTGCAACAGGGGTAAAGATTGTGGACTATTTTTGCATTTTTTCCTCAAATCAATTGTCTCGTATATTTCCCATTTTGACTTTCTGACTAGCTGCGTGAAATAATAACTCCAAATTCATCAAATTTCGTCTAAATATTCAGGTTCCGTGTCATAAAATTGAGTTCTAAACTCATTAACTTTACGCAAATTTGTTTGATGAATAATAAGTTTAAAGTTTGAAATTTAGATCTAATAACTAAATTTTGGATATATTAAATTTGATTCTGTATTAAGTTAGCGAGACAAAAAAGTTATTTTAATCTTAGTAATAAATTTTTTAATTTTTTTAATACAATTCAAATATGACATCATAAATTTTATCTCTGTGTAATTATAGTATTAGCAAATTATTCAGAAATTTGAAATTATCAAAATGGAAAAACTAAAGAGAAAAAAAAACCGTTTATCATATTCAGTGCAGCATTGGTTGGAAAATTATCATTTATTCTTGGACCAACCACAGTACTTGATTTTCACATATACTTTCATTCATTCAAGTATTGGTTATACTAACGCTCGAGTTTTTTTCCAAACAAAGAGGTTTTATTCAAATATTACAAAAATAGAGACATTTTATTTATTTATTTATAAATTTTCATATTTAGAAAAAGTGAAGGTAGGAAGGTCGCTTTATTTCAAAACAGTTTTGTGATATAGTTTGTAAATAAAGCGAGGTTGCCACATTCACTTTCTATGAAAATTGGGTGAGCGACTATTTTGTACAAAAAACGATATTGGCAACCTCCCTTTGTTTGAAAATTTTCAAAATACAGAAAGTGAAGCAACCTTCACTTTATGTACAAAACGATTGTTGGGCCAATTTTCACAAAAAGCGAAGGTGCCAACTTCGCTTTCTTTGAAAATTTATAAAATACAAAATGCGAAGATGCCACCTTCATTTTCTAAAGTCCCCAACACTATTTTGTGACCGCGATTTTTATATGACTAAAATTTCAAAAATTGAAAAAAGTAAAGGAGAGATCTTATTTAGAAAAACTTTTGTGAAATGTATTTTATGCCTTACAAATTTTGTTCAAATTGTGGTTATTTTTTAAAAATATTTTCTCTATAATTCCAAATAATTCTATTTAGTTGCACAGAGATTATAAAAGTAAAAAAGGTGAAATTAAAAGTAAAAGATATGGTGTACTAATTTTTTAATTCATTTTAATTATCCATTACTATTAGAACTGCGAACAAAATAAATTTGACAAAACCGACTTTCTTATTACAATGGAAACATAATATATTTGCTCTTGTACTTTTCAAATAAAGTTACAAACTTTGATTATACTTAGAAAACATTAAAAGTTTAAAAAAAACAACGATTTTAATTTAAAAAAATCGACAAAGTTTTTTTTGTAATTGGATCAAACTCCTTGTCAACAATTCACCACAACCCACAATGATATCATGTCATACACATTCATTGAACCATTAAAATCAGCCCACCCCCAAATGGACAACAATAAATAATCCAAGCTAAGATTCGACAAACCTATTTGTGAACAATAAAAGTTTGAACAAACTATAAGATTTTAACTTGTCAACAATTCACCACAAACGATAATTATACTAAGAAATACACATCTAGTCGACCATTAAAGTTATCAAACAAAAAAAGAAAACAACAAATCATCCCCTAATATTCAAAGAGGTAAAAGAGGGTAAAGGGTTTTGTGTATTTGGGGTGTGTTACAACCCTTTTTGATATGAGCACTTCAAAGAAGAACTCGCAGATGTGAAAAGTTGCCAAGGAAAGTCGACACGTGCTGATCTCCTTTGGCTCTCTTCTGAAACTCGAAAACTCCTTAATTAATTTAAGTGAGACTGACTCTACTTTATTCTTAAACTAACCAGATTTTAAGAGGTTGAATAAACAGAAATTTAGGTAGAGCAATAACCTAAATTCTTCTAAAATTTGGAACTCGTGTAATCAATCAATACACTTGAAATTATACAAATTCAATGATCAAAATAGCGAGAATTCTAAAGCAAAGATACACCTAACAATTAGCTTTTAAATTCGGGAATTCTCCCCTAATGAAGTTTTGGTTGGCCCTGTTTATAAGAATAGGGGAAACCGATTTTACAAGTCAAAAAAATTAGAAAAAGGAAACAATTAAAAGTGAAAACCAACGAGCGTTGAAATTCCATTACAGGTCCGAACTCAAAAGGTTCATGAGTTGGAGAAGTGAATTTTCAGTTGTCACAATTTATGAAACCCGAAAATACATTTAAAGAAATAATTAGAAGGGAAGCTTGAATTCGGTATCTTTAATTGGTAGAAAATCCGAATTCAAGTTGGAAAATAAAACAAGAAACAAACCAAATAGGAAACTACTGGATTAAGTCAAGTTGTAATAGTTTTGGTACTTGACTTAATCGCAAATTACAAGTGGAAAAGGAATTGGAAACATGCAATCCAAATCCTTCTCAGATTCAAGAAACAACTTGCCAAATTCACAAGTGGGCTTCGTGATATTGGAATCCCTCTTTGCAGACTGCGTGCGATGGGCCCTGCGATAAGGGCTTTGTGAATCACAGCTTGCCTTCGGAATTTATAGGCCAACTTGTGAAGCTTGAGTGCTGAGTGGCTTGGCTTAAGTGATGATGGCGCATGATTTGTGGACTAGTGATATCCGTAAAGTTTGTGGACTTTGTTTGAAGACTTTACAGAACATGCCTCCATTCTTGTCGAGGAGTTAATGGTTGCTTCCCTTCGAGGAGTTGATCGCAACTTGACAAGGATTTGAGAAGATAGTAACCATTTTGTCCTTTCTGAATCTTGGATTAAGGGCCTGGCCTTCTTCAATCTTATGGGGTTGAGCTAGGCTTGAATGGACGAGGATCTGTAGAGCCTCGTTCACAATCTTCAGGTGTCTCCTAGTCATAGGCCCGATAATATCAATTAGATGATCCTTTTGATATGGACTTCAGTCCTTCATGAAAGCTGGGCCTCGATGTAGAACTCGTGGGGGCTGTCCTCTGGTTGACTTTGCTGCCTTGTCTCTACTTCCTGGGTCGAGATTTCCTCATCACTTTTTCACCGGTGGATGGCTGCGGACCTTCTTCTCCAAGTTACCTGCTTTTGGGACTATAATCTCGGGTCAAGCTCTGACGATAAAGTCAGTTGAAGTCCGAAATCAAGTTATAACTGGTATTCACTTAGTAAAAAATCACCTACCTTACATGTGTGAGACTGCTTTGTATTTATAGGTACTCTTAGTGGTGGTAGCTGAGTTGTGTGGTGGTGTTGAGTTGGAATACTGGATGAAATTGGTCCACTACTTGTGGCCCTAAACCAACTCGGCGTGTGGTCCTCTGTGTTAGATGACCGCCAATTTGTCGCTGACAGAACTCCTTCCACTCCCTTGTGCATCATTACCTATGAGCCAATAGATGTGCACCACATGTGCCTATTGAGATCTTGTACCATAATTTTTCTTCCCTACAAGGATTTGGCCATATCTTGTTCTGGGTTGAGCCGAGGAGAAACAGATCCAAACTCAGAATTAACTATCTACCCAACACTAGTCCCCCAAGTGGATGAACTCGGATTTCATCTGGATTTGTCCACTTAAGAGTCATGTGCAAACCACGTTCTGCTTAAAATTATTGTTGCTTTTACTTGTCCCCAAAATTTACTACCTTTTCCCTCTTTATTCTCTTGGTTTTCTTCTTTGGTCTAGTCCTCTGCTTCTTCACTTTCTTTTAGTTTTTGAACTCTACAACTCTATTTTTTCTCTGCTTTGAGATGTCGGGATTTGAGGATTTTCCCACCGGGACGGTGCTAGAGACGATTATGACAAGGGTGTCAATAAGCTTGAAGTCGATACTCTTAAAGTCAGCAATGATGAAGAGGTTGAAAGGGTTTCGATGGAACGAGTTCGCCTTTTTGTTCGTACCGCCGGAAAGAAAGCTGTGAAATAGAACTGCTTACAAAGGAAAACCAGAGTAAACAAAGGAATTGCAACGTCAAGTGGAGTAATTGCTCGCCAATAACCAGGTAAGGGAATCTATTAGTTCTTGTGTTGTACTTGTTATTCTTGTTCCTCAGAAGTTCTTTAAACATAATGGTTTTTTATATAAGAATAATAAGTTATGCATCCCGCGTAGTTCTTATAGGGAACTGCTGGTGCGTGAAGCACATAATGGGGGGCTAATGGGTCACTTTGGTGTAACTAAAACACATGACATGTTAAAGGAACACTTTTACTAGCCTAAGATGCGAAAGGATGTAGAAACTATTTGCTCACGTTGCATTAACTGTTTAAAAGCAAAGTATACTTCCAAACCTCATGGTCTTTATACACCTTTGCCTATTCCAACTGTTCCTTGGACTGACATCTCTATGGATTTTATTTTAGGGTTGCTGAGGACACAGCGAGGTAATGACTCAATTTTTGTCGTGGTGGACAAATTTTCTAAAATGGCTCACTTTATTCCTTGCAGAAAAACAGATGATGCCAGACACGTTTCTGAACTGTTCTTCAGTGGAGTGGTTCTGTTACATGGAATCCCACGCACAATTGTCTCGGATAGGGATGTTAAATTTTTGAGTTATTTTTTGAAAACATTGTGGTCTAGACTAGGCACTAAATTGTTATTTTCTACTACTAGTCATCCACAAACAGATGGTCAAACTGAGGTGACCAACCGAACAGTAGGGAATTTGTTAAGGGCACTGATTAAAAGTAATCTTGCAGGTTGGGAATAGGTCTTGCCGATTGCAGAATTTGCCTACAACCGCTCCAAGCATTCATCAACTGGATTTTCGCCCTTTGAAGCTGCCTACGGCTTCAATCCGTTGACGGTCATGGATTTATTGCCACTGCCCCTGAAGGATCAAACAAGTCTGGATGGTGAACAGAAAGCAGACAGCGTCAGAAGAATTCATCAAAGGGTTCGTGAGAACCTTGAGAGGAAAAACGCCAAGTATGCTTCAGATGCAAATCGAAGTCGCAAGGCTGTGAGCTTTGAACCAGGTGACTGGGTTTGGGTTCACATGAGGAAGGAAAGGTTTCCAGCAGCTCGGAGGACTAAACTCCACCCCAGAGGCGATGGACCTTTTCAAGTTATCGCAAAGATGGGGGATAACGCCTACAAACTGGATCTGCCAGGTGAGTATAGCGTTCGTGCATCTTTTAATGTTCCTGACTTGTCTCCGTTTAATTTTGACCAGGATCTTGATTCGAGGTCGAATCCTTTCCAACCGGGAGGGAATGATGAGGGCATCCCCAGTCCTACGCCAAGTCAGTACACAGAGGATCCCAGTTCAAGCAATGAGGACTCAGAAAGTGCAGCAGAGGTTCGTGTGCTCCATAGAGGCCCGCCAATGCTCCAGGATCCAAGCCCATATTAAAGAGATCCGTTCGTTGACATAGTTGGGGCTATGACCCGAAGAAGGACAAGGAAGCTCAGAGAAGATCTTGAAAACCTTGTTCAAAGGAGTGCTACAGAAGCCCAACTCGTTACGGACACAAACGCCCTTGAAGAAAATAGAAGGAAGGATAAAAGCGTCACTTTACTCTCTATCACAGAGGAAATCACGCCTACTAATCAATCCAGCTGAAGGAGAGGGCATTTCTTGAAGTTTTTGATTTTCTTGAAAATCTTGAATTTTGCGGCTTACTGAATCTTGAAGAATTTTGAAAATTTTGAAGAATCTTGAAGTTCTTGATTTTTGACATTCCAAAATGATTCCGGGAGATTCCAGAACCTCCCTACATCATCTCCACCATGCGCCATCTTACTTGGGCCGAAACCCTCTTGAAATCCACTTCACAATTTCGGCCTGACCAAAAGCCCACAAGGAGCAGCCCACACGCCACTTGGAAGCTTAGGTTAGGGAAGGATTAGGATTTGTGCATGTTTTCTAATTCTACTCAAAGTTTGTTACAAGTTAGTTAGGGTTGTTACAAGTTTGTTACAACTTGGGCTGATTTGTAGGTAGTTTCCAAAAAGGTTTACCTTCTTGAAACCTTTTTGTGATTTATTTTTACTTCTTTATTTCCTTATTTTTAATTGTAAATTCGGCCAGCTCTTTCCCTTTCCCTTTGTGCAGCCGAATTACTTTCTTTAATCAATCCTAGTTCCTTTAGGATTTGATTTTGTAAGGAATTAATCTCTTGATTTGTTTCCAATTTCACTACCTTTTCTTAGTAGTTTTAGGTCAAAGAATTCGGCCACCCTCCCCTATATAAGGCAGCCGAATTCCTCACTTTATTTTTAGTTGATTATTGATTAAGTTAGAATTTATACTTCTTTAATCACTCCTTTATTTTGGGCTTATGTAATTTGCATGCTTGTTAATTGCTAAAAGTCAAGAAACTATAGGCTAATAGATAATTGCTCTGTCTATTAATCAAAGCTTTGTTTTGAATCCTAGTTTACCCCACTTGGTTCGAATTGCATGTTTAATTTACTTTGTAAGTTAGTAGTCTGCCGAATCCAAGGGTAAGGATTCTAGGGTTTAAGAGCAGTGTCTTGCATTCAGACTTTCCTTGGCACATTCCGCATAGAGTTCTTGGTTTCCACGGCGTTGGGAATCAGGGATTCACATCAAATAAAGCTAGGGTGGAATCTATTCAAGTGTTCGAGTTGTTCAAGTACTTGATGGTTTGCAAAGCACATCGCCCTTGTGGCAGCCGTACAACGGAGGTATACTCAACGACAAGGGTCGAGGTTGGCACGGGAGGTCGAGGTCAGCACGTGGCGGCGCCATAAGGCCCTCGCTGCTCGCACATCATAGGCATGCGCTGGGCAGCATCGGCTCGCGGCTGCCCAGCACTGCTGAGACGAGATCACCCTTTCGAGGCCATTTCTTTTGCATCTCTAGTCCGATTCAATCCGTTCCAGAAATGTCAATTCGGGGACATACATCTATACTTACAAACTAAACACTTTTTACAAAATTCTAACCATCCTATCAACCTTTTGCTTGGCCTCAAACATGGCATGGTACACTATTTTTCCAGACCTTAATTTCTTGTTCTTGATTTGCATATTAATTCAAGATCTCATTTTCAACTATTTCCACTTGATGCAATCTGTCCTAAACCTTCTTAAACATGTATAGCCCCCCTCTTCTTCATAGATTTCCCCCCCGTTGTGAAGAAACTAAACGACCCGCATGAAATATCAAGATATCCTAACCTATGTTTTCCTGCCACTTTGCGGGAATTCAAGAAGAGTTCTAAAGACTTACCCTGGTCCTATGATTACAAACTTGTTGAGGAGATGCAAGGGAAGGGAAACGCGGTGGCGGCTTTACGGTGACGTGGGCGGCGAGTTCTAAAGTTGGCGGCGTGTGGGATTTTCAAAAAATGGAAAAGGAAGAGTTGGCCGTGTGGGGATCTATTTATAGGCCTCCCTTAGGTATGGGGAAGCTTCTAGAACTCCCTCCACAACCCTAGCCGCCTCCTCCTTCGATAAAAATTAGATTTGGATTGGAGAAGAATCCAACTCTGATTCAAAAACTGTTTTCGCAGTTTTCTCCATGCTGGCTCATGGGCACGTGATGGCCACGCTTGCCAGGCCTGGGTTAACCCATCCGGGACATCGTCCTCGTGAGCCCGTTCGAGACGTCGCCCATGGGGAGCCCGTCCGTGACGTCGTTCACAGGGAGCCTGTCCGTGACATCGTCCATGGGGAGCCCGTCCGAGTTCGTCCGTGATGTCGGCCACTAAGGTCGTCTGTGACGTCCTTTCACTGGAGCCTTTCCATGACATCGTCTGACTCGGGGCCCTTCTTGCTATCATTCCTCTTGGGCTTTCTTGCATTTATTTCCCCATTTGGGGTGGGTCCTTCGCCCTATATCTATCGAGGGTCTTTCGTACAACCTAAACACTTAGCAAGCACCCAGTAACTAAAGCAAGCAGGTTCTGTTTCACATCAATACGTAATTTAAACCAAAAGTTTTTTATTTTTACCAATTTTATCCCTATGATTTCGCTCTGAAAAATCTGAGACGTCACACGTATAACGCCAAGAATGAAAATTAGAGGTTTAATGCTTTCGGCTTTTAACCTGGAGATTGAGTTTGGGTTCACATGAAAAAATAATGGTTTCCAACCTCCCGACAAACAAAACTCCATTCTCAAGGCGATGGTCCCTTTTAAGTTGTTGCAAAGATGGGGGATAATTGATAAGGACATCAATGGAAAAAATAACACAAGTCATGAGTCATAATCCATAAAGCCAACCTAAAGGCAAAGCCCAGGAGAATAAAGTCGGGAAGGCCAAGAGCGTCACTCTACTCAGAATTCTTGAAGGAGAGGCACCTACAACATTTCCATAATGAAGAAATGGGCTGTTTCTTAAAGTTCTTGAAGACACTGGATGGTTCTTAGACTTTAAAGAGACATTTCTTGAAATTTTTGATTTTCTTAAAGTTCTTGATTTTCTTGAAAGTCTTGAATTTCATATTTTACAAAATCTTGAAGTTCTTGATTTTCAACATTTCTTAAAGATTCCAGAAGATTCTGGAAGGTGCCAAGAAGATTCAACTCTTTCTTCTTACTTGGTTGAAACAATTGAATGTTAAATTAGTTTAGGTTAGTTTATATTGTTCGTTGAGTTCGGGTAAGAAGTAAAGGATATACGAGCCGCTGTTGCTTAATCAGAATTTCCTTGAAAACTTTTTGCATAGTGTACTTCAATTGGTATCAAAGACTTGGTTGGTTTCATGTCATGAGGAGGTTTGAGTAACACAACGGAATCAATCAGGTGTTTTCTTTCCTATTTTCTGGATTTTCTTGAAATCTGTGGGATTAGAACTCATCTTCTTGGGGGGAATTTTTTTTCGTCCAAGCTCTGAATTTCACTTGTTTGGTATTGATTTTACATATTTAAAATCAAAATTCTATTTGAAAAATTGAACCAACTTTCTAGTTTCTTAAATCGCAAATTAGGGTTTGAAATTAGCCTTTTGTGTGAAAATTAGTGTTTTGTTTTTGGGTATATTTTTCTAATATGACTTCAAAATTTTTCTGTAAACCAAATTAAATTTCTGAACTCTTATAAATAGGATTAGGGTTTGGGTTTTGGGTTTTGTTGATTGTTTCAGGTTTTTCGTTGGATTTAGTGGCTTCTTTTGTGACACTTAGGGTTTCGGGTGACATTCTTATGCTGTTGTTTTTTCAACTATTTGCTGGGTATTACAACTAGATTAGCTTGTTACAAGTTAGTTAGGTTGTTACAAGTTTGTTATAACTAGATTAGCTTGGTAGTTTCCAAAAGGGATTCTTTCTTGATCTCCCTTATTGGCTAGGATGCAGATTTATTTCCTAATGGTATTTAGTTGATAATTTTGTCCATAGGCCAATCCCAATGGCAGACAAATTCAGCAACTACCAAAACCTAGTTCCTTTATGATGAGGGCATCCCTAGTCCATCAACAAGTCCATAGACAAGTGAGTCCAGAGAAGCTGAGGAGGTTCAGGTTCTACACCAAGGCCCAACAATGCTTCAGGATCCAAGTCCATATCAAAGGGATCCACTTGTAGATATCATTGGGCCAATGATGCGGAGCAGAGCAAGAAGAGTTCGTGAGGATCTCAACAACCTTGTACAAGCTTGCAGACAAGATGCTCAATTGATAATAGAAGCCAACACCTTGGAGAATAAAGCTGGAAAGGTTCAAATTGCAATTCTCCTTACAATTCTTGAAGAAGAGGCGCAATTCACCATTCCACAATGAACAGAAGGCTGTTTCTTGAAGTTCTTGAAGGCACCGGAAGGTTCTTGGACTTTAAAGAGACATTTCTTGAATTTCATATTTTGCAGAATCTTGAAGAATCTTGATTCTGAAATGATTCCGGGAGATTTCAAAAAATTCCAGAAGGTCCCTACACCATTCCACAATGCGCCATTACAATTGGGCCAACCCAATCCATGGAGTCCATTCCACATCATCAAGTCGGCCAAGCCCATCAAGAAGCCCAACCGAAAGTCCACTTCACCAAGGGTTTTCGTATAAGGTTTAGGGTTTGGGGGAGGATAAGGATTTGTGCATGTTTCCTAATCCTACCCTTAGTTTGTTACAAGTTAGTTAGGTTGTTACAAGTTTGTTACAACTAGATTAACTTGTTAGTTTCCAAAAAGAGATCCCTTCTTGAGCTCCCTTTTTGGATAGGATTTATATTTATTTCCTACCTATTTTAAGTGTGAATTTCGTCCATAACCATATCCATATGGCAGCCAAATTCAGCAACTACCAAAACCTAGTTCCTTTAGGTTTTCAGTTTGTAAGAAATCAATCTCTTGATTGGTTTCCAATTTTAATTGTTTTCCTAGTCTAAATAGGATAGAATTTCATCCACCTATTCATATAAAGGTGACTTAATTCGTTCACCATTGTCGTTGTTCATTTATGACGTGGTTTGTAAGGAAAATCCAATTCTGATTGGTTTCCACTTTCGCTACTTTCAGTTGTTCTTTTCCTATTGTAATTTGGATACCCCTATACCTATAAATAGGGCCATCCATGAAATTACTAAGCAAGTATTCATATCTTTAAACTATTAGTTTGGGTACTCTCCCTTTATTGCTTTATGTATTTTGTATGCTTGTGATTTATATATTGCATGAAACTTAGCTTAATTAGGTTATTTGTTCTACCTAATTAAATTCGCATGTTTCACCTCTTTTCTTACTTGGTTCGAATTCCTTTAAGTAAATTAGCTTAGGTTAGTTTATTTTTGTTATCTGGATTTCGAGTAAGTAAAGAGTTTATACGAGCTATGCCGCTTAATCAGACTTTCCTTGGCAATTCATCCGTATGTGTACCTTGGTCCACATCAATTGGTATCTGAGCCTGGGCTGGTTTTGTGGCTGGAGGAGGTTGAAGTAACACAACCAAATCATCAATCAGGTGTTTTCTTGTCCTACTTCTTGCTTTTCTTTTCTAAAGTGTGGGAAAATTACGCATCCACTTCTTTAAAATTGAAAATCCCTTGCTGAAATTTCAAAATTAAATTCTGAACTTTAAAAATTAATTGGGTTTTGGCCTTGCTACGGTTTCGGTTTTGGTTGGAATTTTTAGTCGCCTTTGCTTTGTGTCACTAGGGTTTGAGAGACACTTTAGTGCTGCTATTTTTCGCGACTATTTGCTGGGTTTTTGCGACTATTTTATACTCCTCTTGTGCAATTTTTGATAAAGTTGGTGGGTTTTGTGGATGATGTTAAGTGGCTCACCTTATCTGCACGTTGTGATTTGCATGCACTAGTTTTGGATACTTTCTTTTGAATTCTTGAAAATATATTGAATTCTTGATTTTGTGTCCTTGTGCTGATGAATTTATCTCTGGGAATTGGTTAGTGAGTCAAACTTGAACTTTACTGACCCTAGGGCTTTTTCTTAAATAGCAAAATTGGTGTTTTTCTGTGGCACCTATTGAGTAAGGATTGTTTTCTCCACGGTTTAAGGTGTACTTGCAAAGTTGATAGTGTTCGTTTTCGACACTACTCCCCACAACACTACACTTTAGACCAAAGAGGACGCTTTTCTTCATTGGGAATCTTCTTCTTTTTTCAGTGTGCTTGCAAAGTTGATAGTGTTCGATTATCGTCACTACTTCCCACAACACTACACTGGAATTTTGAGGAATTTTTCCACCACTGGGGGGTTAAATTTCGCATTGGGTATCTCTGTATATTGGGGGAATTGATAATTTGCTAGGATTGGTTTCTTTGATTACCTATTGGGTTGGTGATCTCTTCTTTGGTTAGTTTTAGGACTTTCTTAAAGTTGTTCAACTTTGCTTATTTCTTGATTCTGTTCAATTCTTGAATTGCCCTGCTTTCAACTTCTAGTTGTATCTTTTCAAGCTACTTGAACGTTTACTCTTGAATTATAGATTGGATTTTGTCATCGTGCACACTCATCTTTTCTGAAATTTGAGGGCTTCACCCCGAAATTTCCTTGTTGTGTACCTCTTATCTGAACTATATTACAAATATCATTTGCGAAAAGATTTTTCAACTCCAAAGTAGATCCAAGTATCTATTTTTCGAAAAGTTTTGCTTTTTCCTAAAGTATCTTTACTGTGTGTGAATTGCTGTTTGCCTTATACATTTGTCAATACCGGGAGGTAGAGTGAAAAAAGGCTTGAGTGAACATACTATAAGGGCGCCACCCTAGAGTGAAACACTAGTTTGTGTGTAGCTGTTAGGTGGGATACACTTGGGGGACAAGGGGGTAAGGTTACTACTCATTTTTCCTTGTTCTTAGCAGACAAATTTTTGCTCCTACCCAATGTCAGGTGGTGCTTCCGTTCCTGTTGGGAATTAGCAATTACTGGCTGCAATAGCACAATTTACTAACCTCATGGAGGAGGTTGCTAACATGAAAGCCGACCGGGAACAGAGGCGTGCGGAGTCAGAGGAGGACATTCCTGCCAACGACAACAATGCCTTTGCCAAGTGATGAGGGCATCCCAAGTCCATCGACAAGTCCACAGGCAAGTGAGTCCAGAGAAGCTGAGGAGGTTCGGGTTCTACACCGAGGCCCAACAATGCTTCAGGATCCAAGTCCATATCAAAGGGATTCACTTGTAGATATCATTGGGCCAATGACAAGAAGCAGAGCAAAGAAGGTTCAAGAGACTCTTAACAACCTTGTATAAGCTTGCCGACAGGATGCTCAATTGATAGTAGAAGCCAACGCCTTGGAGAACAAAGTCGGAAAGGTTCAAATTGCAACTCTCCTTACAATTCTTGAAGAAGAGGCGCAATTCCCCATTCCACAATGAAGAGAAGGCTGTTTCTTGAAGTTCTTGAAGACGCCGGAAGGTTCTTGGACTTTCAAGAGACGTTTCTTAAAGTTCTTGATTTTCTTGAAAATCTTGAATTTCATATTTTGTAGAATCTTGAAGAATATTGAAATTCTTGAAAATCTTGATTTCGAAATGATTCCTGGAGATTCCAGAAGCTCCCTACATCATTCCACCATGCGCCATCAACAACAGGCCGAATGTCCATGGAGTCCAGTCCACATCAACCAATTCGGCCAGCCCATAAAAAAGCCCACACGCAAGGTCTACTCCATTAGGGTTTGCAAAATTAAGGGTTAGGGTTTGGGGGAAAATAAGGGTCTGTGCATGTTCCCTATTTTGCCCTTAGTTTGTTAGTTTTCAAAAAGGATCCCTTCTCGATCTCCTTTTTAGAGTAGGATTTCCAATTCCTTTTTCTTTCTTGTTTTACTTGTAATTTCAGCTGCCATTAGCTTAAGGTGACCAAATTTCCTTTTTCTTTTACCATTACCCACTTCTTTCAGGTTTTGGTATTGTAAAGGAAATCAATCTCTTGATTGGTTTCCAATTCTAATTCTTTTCCTATTTCGTTTAGGGTAGAATTTTGGCTGCCCCTTTTCTTATAAATAGGCAGTCGAAACCACCATAATAAATCAAGTATTCATATCTTTAAACTATTATTTTGAGTACTCTCCCTTTATTGCTTTATGTATTTTGCATGCTTGTGATTTATATATTGAATGAAACTTAGCTTAATTAGCTATTTGCTCTACCTAATTAAATTCGCATGTTTAACCTCTTTTCTTACTTGGTTCGAATTCTTTTAAGTAAATTAGCTTAGGTTAGTTTTATTATCAGGATTTTGGGTAAGTAAAGAGTTTATACGAGCTACGCCGCTTAATCAGACTTTCCTTGGCAATTCATCTGCATGTATACCTTGGTCCACATCAATTGGTATCAGAGCTTAGGCTGGTTTTGTGGTTGGAGGAGGTTGAAGTAACACAACCAAATCTTTATCAGGTGTTTTCTTTTCATACTTGCTTTTCTTTTCGAAATTGTGGGAAATTACGCATCTGGGGGGGGGGGGGGATTTTTTTTCTTCTCTTTCTTTAAAATCGCATATCCTTGGCTGAAATTTCAAAATTAAATTCTGAACTTTAAAAAATAATTGGGTTCGGGTTTTTGGCTTTTGCTTAGGGTTTCGGTTTTGTTGAATCTTTAGTTGCCTTTGCTTGGCACCACTAGGGTTTGAGAGACACTTTTAGTGCTGCTATTTTTGCGTCTAAATTGCTGAGTTTTTACGACTATTTTCTACTCCTCTTGTGCTATTTTTGTTCAAGTTGGTGAGTTTTTGCAGCTGATGTTAAGCAGTTCACCTTATCTGCACTTTGTGATTTGCCTGCGCTAGTTAGATACCTTGTTTTGAATTCTTGAAAATATATTGAATTCTTAGTTTAGTATCCTTGGCTGCTGAATTTATCTCTGGGAATTGGTTAGTGAGTCAAACTTGAAAACTTTGCTAACCCTAGGGCTTTTTTTTTTCTTTCTTCTTAAAATCGGAAAATTGGTGTTTTTCCGCCACTTGGGGGTTTAAAATTCATAATTGGGTTATCTGCAGATTGAAAGAATTGATAATTTGCTGGGATGGTTTCTTTGATTACCTATCGGGTTGGTGATCTCTTCTTTGGTTAGTTTTAGGACTTTCTTAAAGTTGTTCAACTCTACTTATTTCTTGATTCTGTTCAATTCTTGAATTGCCCTGCTTTCAACTGCTAGTTGTATCTTTTCAAGCTACCTGAGCGTTTACTCTTGAATTATAGTTTGGATTTTGTCATCGTGCACACCCATCTTTTCTGAAATTTGAGGGCTTCACCCCGAAATTTCCTTGTTGCGTACCTCTTATCTGAACTATATTACAAATATCGTTTGCGAAAAGATTTTTCAACTCCAAAATATAACCAAGTATCTATTTTTTGAAAATTTGTGCATTTTCCTTAAGTATCATTGCTGTGTGTGAATTGTTGTTTGCCTTATACATTTGTCAATACTGGGAGGTAGAGTGGAAAAAGGCTTGAGTGACTATACTATAAGGGCGCCACCCTAGAGTGAAACACTGGTTTGTGTGTAGCTTAGGTGGGATACACTTGGGGGACAAGGGGTAAGGTTACTACTCATTTTTCCTTGTTCTTAGTAGGCAGATTTTCACCTATAACAGATGTCAAGAGGTGCTTCTGTCCCTCTGGGAAGTGAGCAAATACTGGCTGTGATAACGCAACTCTCTGCGCAATTTGCTACCCTCACGGAGGAGGTTGCTGACATGTGGGCCGAACGAGAACAAAGGCGTGCGAAGTCAGAGGAGGACACTCCTGCCAATGACAACAATGCCGTTGACAAGCCTTTCAAGGGTCTCAGTTAATGCAAAACAACTGCCCCACCCTTCGCCGGCGGTACGAATCCGGAGGATTACCTAGATTGGGAGATGAAGATGGAGTGCATGTTCGAGCTTCATGCGATCCCAAAACACAAGAAGGTTCCACTCGCGGTGGTACATTTCAAGGACTATGCCCTGGTCTAGTGGAATCAAGAGATGGACCAACGAAGGAATACGCGTCCCATGCGGGCCCGTGCTTCACCTCTAACTTAGTATGATTTAACTACTTCCATGAGTAGAACTTTTGTTCCTGATTATTATTTTAGAGAATTGTATAGGAAATTACATACTCTTGTACAAGGACCTTTATCTGTAGATGCATACTATAGAAAGTTAGAGATGGCCAAAATTAGGGAAAATGTACAGGAAGACGAGGCTGCTTCAATGGCTCATTTTCTTAATGGCCTAAACAGGGGTATAGCTTTAGCCGTTGAACTTTAGAATGCAACAACTTTGACGGACATGTTGCACAAAGCTCAGGTTATGGAGGAATACCTGAAGACAGTTCCACCCATCCGGACGCCTACTAGCGCCCCACCGGCTTGGAGAAAGAATCCGGTTTACTCCTCACCCACTCAGAAGCCGTTTACGTCAGAACAGAAGGCTATAGTCCCCGCCACCACCCCGTCTTCATCCCAATCCAGAACGCCATCAACACCTCGGCAATCCATTAGCAATGTCACTTGCCACAGATGCTCAGGCCGTGGCCACTACATGCGTGATTGTCCTAACATCCAAAAGGTCTTATTGGGGCAAGATGGTGAGTACATTTCCGAAGAAGATGAAGAGGAACAAACCGTTAACCCCTTGTTGGAGTTAACTGACAGCACTAAGTCTGCACCTGTAGAGCAATTTGAGTTCATCGAAGAAGATCCTAATCAGAACTTGGTTACTCGCACCTTGACTACAGCTGCTGTTCAGGATACATCTCAACGGACAAACATCTTCCACGCCAGGACTAAGGTCAATGGGAAGTTGTGTGTTCTGATCATTGATGGAGGGAGTTGCACAAATGTGGCCAGTGAATATCTGGTCGAAAAGCTGAAGCTCCCCATACTCAATCATCCACGTCCTTATCAGCTCCAATGGCTCGACAGCTCAGATGGCTACAGAGTCACAAAGTAGGTAAGCGTACCATACGCTATCGGGAAGTTCGAATCCACTGTTTTATGTGATGTTCTACCAATGGAGGCTTGTCACATTCTGCTCGGTCGCCCATGGCTCTTCAAATTGAAGGTAACTCATGATGGGGTCGCTAGCACTTACTCGGTCTGCCAGGAGGGCAAGATCCACACGTTCCTACCTATGCCAACTAATGAAGTGCATTCAGAAGCAATTCGAATGAAGGACGCCCTCGCCAAATGGGAAGCTAGAAAGTGCCTAGATAAGGGGAAAGGGAAAGAACTTGTAATGGGTAGTAAGGCGAACCCTGATAAGCCTAATCAGGAGGAAGTTAGAAGTAGCTTTTTCGCTACAGTGGGGGAAATAGAACAGGTGTTAGGTAACAAAGGTTGTGTACTAGTTTTAGTATGTAAAGATACTTGTGCTAACCTTGACGATATCCCTTGTGATATTCCTATAGAAGTTGATTGTTTGTTGCAGGAATACAACGATGTCTTTCCTGGAGAGCTGCCGCAGGGATTGCCGCCTCTGCGTGGGATTGAAGATCAAATCGACTTCATACCTGGAGCATCTGTTCCAAATCGACCTACCTACAAAGCAAATTCAGAGGAAACAAAGGAATTGCAGAAGCAGATCGACAAGCTTTTGGCTAACGGTCAGGTAAGGGAATCTGATGTGGACCAAGGTACACATGCGGATGAATTGCCAAGGAAAGTCTGATTAAGTGGCGTAGCTCGTATAGACTCTTTACTTACCCAAAATCCAGATAACAAAAATAAACTAACATAAGCTAATTTACTTAAAGAATTCGAAAAGAAAAGAGTTGAAACATGCAATTTTAATTAGGTAGAGCAAATAACCTAATTAAGCTAAGTTTCATGCAATATATAAATTACCAGCATGCAAAATACATAAAGCAATAAAGGGAGAGTACTCAAACTAATAGTTTTAAGATCTGAATACTTGTATTATTATGGAGGTTTTGGCTTCCTATTTATAAGGCAAAGGGCAGCCGAAATTCTACCCTAAAAGAAGTAGGAAAAGAATTAGAATTAGAACCAATCAAGATATTGATTTCCTTTACAATACCAAAACCTAAAAGAAGTGGGTAATGGTAAAAAGAAAAGGAAATTTGGTCACCCTAATCTAATGGTAGCCAAAATTATAAGTAAAAACAAGAAGGAAAAGGAATTGAAAATCCTATTCCAAAAAGAAGATCAAGAAGGGATCTTTTTTGGAAACTAATAAACTAAGGGTAAAATAGGGAACATGCACAAACCCTTATTTTCCCCCAAACCCTAACCCTTAATTTCGCAAACCCTAATGAACTAGGCCTTGCGTGTGGGCTTCTTGATGGGCTGGCCGATTTGATGATGTGGAATGAACTCCATGGATTGGGTCGGCCCAATTGTTGATGGTGCATGATGGAATGGTGTAGGGAGCTTCCGAAATCTTTTGGAATCTCCCGGAATCATTTCGGAATCAAGATTTTCAAGATTCTTCAGGATTCTGCAAAATATGAAATTCAAGATTTTCAAGAAAATCAAGAACTTCAAGAAATGTCTCTTTAAAGTCCAAGAACCTTCCGGCGTCTTCAAGAACTTCAAGAAACAACCGTCTCTTCATTGTGGAATGGGGAATTGCGCCTCTTCTTCAAGAATTGTAAGGAAAGGTTGTTGAGAGTCTCTTGAACCTTCTTTGCTCTGCTTCTTGTCATTGGCCCCATGATATCTACAAGTGGATCCCTTTGATATTGACTTGGATCCTGAAGCATGCTTGGGCCTTGGTGTAGAACCCAAACCTTCTCAACTTCTCTGGATTCACTTGTCTGTGGACTTGTTGATGGGCTTGGGATGCCCTCATCAGAATCACTTAGTCCTTGTGTTGTACCTATAATTCTTGTCCCTAAGAAATATGGTACATGGAGAATGTGTGTTGATTATAGGGCTGTTAATAAGATAACAATCAAGTATAGGCATCCTATCCCTAGGCTTGATGACATGTTAGAGGACTTGTATGGCTCAACGATTTACACTAAATAGATCTTACACAAGGTTATCATCAAATTCGCATGAGGGAGGGGGATGAATGGAAAACTACTTTTAAAACTAAGTTTGGTTTGTATGAGTGGTTAGTAATGCCCTTCGGCCTAACAAATGCACCTATTACTTTTATGCGATTAATGAATCATGTGCTTAGAAAGTTCATAGGGAAGTTTGTTGTGGTTTATTTTGATGATATCTTGATATATTCCAAAGACATGAAATCGCATGTAGAACATATTCGCTTGGTATTAATTGAATTACGTGCTAATAAATTGTTTGCCAATGTGAAGAAATGTACTTTCTGTGTTGAGGAAGTTGTCTTTCTCAGTTTTGTGGTCTCTAAAGCTGGTGTCAAAGTTGACGACGGCAAGGTGAAAGCCATTAGGGAGTGACCTACACCAACCTCGGCTGCACAGGTAAGGTCTTTCCACGGTTTGGCTGGATTTTACCGATGGTTTTTGAAGGACTTTTCCACCAAAGCAGCACCTCTGAACGATTTGTGCAAGAAGAATGTTCCATTCGTGTGGGGGCAAGCTCAGGAAAACGCCTTTATGGTTCTTAAGCATGATCTCACTCATGCACCTGTTTTAGCATTACCTGATTTTGATAAAGTCTTTGAACTAATGCCTGATGCATCAGGTATAGGCATTGGAGTAGTTTTAATGCAGGAAGGCAAGCCAATCGCCTATTTCAGTGAGAAGTTGAAGGGAGCTGCCTTAAATTATCCAACTTATGATAAGGAGCTCTATGCAGTGGTCCGTGCTTTCGAGACTTGGTCACATTATTTAATGGCCAAGGAATTTGTTGTTCACAGTGATCACGAGTCCCTTAAACACTTAAAGGGACAGAGTAAGTTAAATAGACGTCATGCTAAATGGGTTAATTTTATTGAAACTTTTCCTTACATTGTTAAATATATGAAAGGGAAACATAATTTGGTTGCTGACGCGCTATCTCGCAGGTATGAAATTCTGGCTATTTTAGATCATTCTTTGCTAGGATTTGCATATCTAAAGGATTTGTATACTTTTGATATTGACTTTGCTACTTTATATAAAGCATGTGAATCTTGTGCATTCCATAAGTACTATAGACATGATGGTTTCTCGTTTAGGGAACATAGGTTATGCATCCCTCGTAGTTCTACTAGGGAATTACTGGTTCGTGAAGCTCACAATGGGGGACTTATGGGTCATTTTGGTGTATATAAGACACTTGATGTGTTACAGGAACATTTTTATTGGCCTCATATGCAAAAAGATGTACAGCATGTTTGCACTCGTTGCATTAATTGTTTAGAAGCTAAATCTACATCTAAGCCTCATGGACTTTACACGCCTTTACCTATCCCTTCTTTACCTTGGACTAACATTTCAATGGATTTTATTCTAGGTCTTCTGAGGACGCAATGAGGTAATGACTCCTTATTTGTCGTAGTCGATCGTTTTTCTAAAATGGCTCACTTTATTCCTTGCAGGAAATCAGATGATGCCAAACATGTTGCGGACTTTTTCTTTCAGGGGATAGTTCGGCTTTATGGTATTCCGCGCACTATTATTTGTGATCGCGATGTCAAATTTCTGAGTTATTTTTGGAAGACTTTGTGGTCACGCCTTGGCACAAAACTATTGTTTTCGACTACAAGTCATCTCCAGACGGATGGTCAGACGGAAGTCACCAACCGCACCGTTTGCAGAGTTTGCCTACAACCGCACCAAGCACTCCTCAACAGGGTTCTGTCCATTCGAAGTTGCCTACGGCTTCACTCCTTTGACGGTTATGGATCTAATTCCTTTGCCGCTAAAGGAACAGGTTAATCTAGACGGCGCCCAGAAGGCTGACACCGTCAAACACCTGCATGCCAAGGTTCGGTCAAACCTTGCGAAAAACTACGCCAGAGCTGCCGCCCATGCAAACCAACGGCGCAAGGCTGTGAACTTTGAACCAGGAGACTGTGTTTGGGTTCACATGAGGAAGGAACGATTCCCTACTACAAGGAGGATGAAACTCCATCCCGGGGCGATGGGCCTTTTCAAATCGTGTCCAAGATGGGGCCTATTGCTTACAAACTTGATTTGCCAGGTGAGTATAGTGTTAGTACTTCATTTAATGTTGCTGACTTGTCTCCATTTACTTATGAACAGGATGAAGATTTGAGGTCAAATCCTTTTCAACCGGGAGGGGATGATGAGGGCATCCAAGTCCATCGATAACTCCACAGACAAGTTAGTCCAGAGAAGCTGAGGATGTTCGGGTTCTACACCGAGGCCCAACAATGCTTCAAGATCCAAGTCCATATCAAAGGGATCCAATTGTAGATATCATTGGGCTAATGACAAGAAGCAGAGCAAAGAAGGTTCAAGAGACTCTCAACAAACTTGTACAAGCTTGCCGACAGGATGCTCAATTGATAGTAGAAGCCAACGCCTTGAAGAACAAAGCCGGAAAGGTTCAAATTGCAACTCTCCTTACAATTCTTGAAGAAGAGGCGCAATTCCCCATTCCACAATGAAGAGAAGGCTGTTTCTTGAAGTTCTTGAAGACGTCGGAAGGTTCTTGGACTTTAAAGAGACGTTTCTTGAAGTTCTTGATTTTCTTGAAAATCTTGAATTTCATATTTTGCAGAATCTTAAAGAATCTTGAAATTCTTGAAAATCTTGATTCTGAAATGATTCCGGGAGATTCCAGAAGCTCCCTACACCATTGCACCATGCGCCATCAACAACAGACCGAATGTCCATGGAGTCCAGTCCACATCAACCAATTTGGCCAACCCATCAAAAAGCCCACACGCAAGGTCTACTCTATTAGGGTTTGCAAAATTAAGGGTTAGGGTTTGGGGGAAAATAAGGGTTTGTGCATGTTCCCTATTTTGCCCTTAGTTTGTTAGTTTCCAAAAAAGATCCCTTCTTGATCTCCTTTTTGGAGTAGGATTTCCAATTCCTTTTTCTTTCTTGTTTTACTTGTAATTTCAGCTACCATTAGCTTAAGGTGACCGAATTTCCTTTTTCTTTTACCATTACCCACTTCTTTTAGGTTTTGGTATTGTAAAGAAAATCAATCTCTTGATTGATTTCCAATTCTAATTCTTTTCCTACTTCGTTTAGGGTAGAATTTTGGCTGCCCCTTTTCTTATAAATAGGCAGTCGAAACCACCATAATAAATCAAGTATTCATATCTTTAAACTATTAGTTTGAGTACTCTCCCTTTATTGCTTTATGTATTTTGCATGCTTGTGATTTATATATTGAATGAAACTTAGCTTAATTAGGCTATTTGCTCTACCTAATAAAATTCGCATGTTTAACCTCTTTTCTTACTTGGTTCGAATTCCTTTAAGTAAATTAGCTTAGGTTAGTTTATTTTTGTTATCTGGATTTTGGGTAAGTAAAGAGTTTATATGAGCTACGCCACTTAATCAGACTTTTCTTGGAAAGTCATCTGCATGTGTACCTTGGTCCACATCACCAAGGCTTTTGAGGGTCTCAATCAATGCAAAATGACTGTGCCACCCTTCACCGGCGGTACAAATCTGAAGGATTACTTAGACTGGAGATAAAAGATGGAGCGAATCTTCGAGTTTCATTCAATCCCAGAACACAAGAAGGTCTGACTCGCGGTGGTAAATTTCACGGACTATGCCCTGGTCTGGTGGAATCAAGAGATAGACCAACACAGGAATACGCATCCCATGTGGGCTTGTGTTTCGCCTCTAACTTGGTATGATTTGACTACTTCCATGCGTAGAACTTTTGTTCCTGATTATTATTTTAGAGAATTGTATAGTAAATTACATACTCTTGTACAAGGACCTTTATCTGTAGATGCACATTATAGAAAGTTAGAGATGGCCAAAATTAGGGCAAATGTACAAGAAGACGAGGCTGATTCAATGGCTCGTTTTCTTAATGGCCTAAACAAGGGAATAGCTTTAGCCGTTGAACTTCAGAATGCAACCACTTTGACGGACATGTTGCACAAAGCCCGGGTCATGGAGGAATACCTGAAGACAGGTCCGCCCGTCAGAACGCCTGCCAGCGCCCCACTGGCTTGGAGAAAGAATCTGATTTACTCACCACCCGCCAAGAAGTCGTTTACGTCAGAACGGAAGGCTATCGTCCCCGCCGCAACCCTATAGTCATCCCAATCCAAGACGCCATCAATACCTAGGCAATCAATAAGCATTGTCACTTGCCAAAAATGCTCCGGCCGTGGCCACTACATGCGCGATTGTTCTAACATCCGAAAGGTATTATTGGGGCAAGATGGTAAGTACATTTCCGAAGAGGATGAGGATGAACAAACCATTAACCCCATCAGAGTTAACTGATAGTGCTAAGTCTGAACAGGTAGAGCAATTTGAGTTCATCGAAGAAGACCCCAATCAGAACTTGGTTACTCGCACCTTGACTACAGCTGCTGTCCAGGATACATCTCAACGGACAAACATTTTCCACGCCAGGGCTAAGGTCAATGGGAAGTTGTGTGTTCTGATCGTTGATGGAGGGAGTTGCACAAATGTGGCCAATGAATATATGGTTGAAAAGCTGAAGCTCCCCATACTCAACCATCCACGTCCTTATCGGCTCCAATGGCTCGACAGCTCAGACGGCTACAGAGTCACAAAGTAGGTAAGCGTACTATACGCTATCGGGAAGTTCGAATCCATTGTTTTATGCGATGTGCTTCCAATGGAGGCTTGTCACATTCTGCTCGGACGCCCATGGCTCTTCGACTTGAAGGCAACTCATGATGGGGTCGCCAACACTTACTTCGTTTGCCAGGAGGGCAAGATCCACACGTTCCTACCTATGCCACTTACTGAAGTGCATTCAGAATCAATTAGGATGAAGGACGCCCTCGCCAAATGGGAAGCTGGAAAGCGCCTGGACAAGGGGAAAGGGAAAGAACATGTAAAGGGTAGTAAGGCGAACTCTAATAAGCCTAATCAGGAAGAAGTTAGAGGTAGCTTTTTCGCTACAGTGAGGGAGGTAGAACAGGTGTTAAACGACAAAGGTTGTGTAGTAGTTTTAGTATGTAAAGATACCTGTGTTAACCCGCCAATATCCCTTGGGATATTCCTATGGAAGTTGATTATTTGTTGCAGGAATACAATGATTTGTTTCCAGGAGAGCTGCCGCAAGGTTTCCCACCTCTGTGTGGGATTGAACATCAAATCGACTTCATACTTGGCGCATCTATTCCAAATCGACCTGCCTACAAAGCAAATCCAGAGGAAACAAAGGAGTTGCAGACGCAGATCGACAAGCTTGGTTGCTGAGTGAGTCAGCCTAATGAACATGAATCATGGGTTGGTGAAGTTGAGTAAGTCCATTAAGATCCACAGACTTTAACAGACAATCCGCGATTGTTTGGTCCATTATCATCATTGAGTTTGATGATAATGACTAACTTTTTCTTGTAGGAACTTGGCTAAAATGTCATTGTGCCAGATTTGGTGGTCCTGCGTATGTTTTAATGAACCCAACGATGAAAGAGGCTTGAAGGCCCTCATGAGTGTGGATTGGATTTGTGCATGTTTCCTTGTCCTACTCTTAGTTTGTTACAAGTTAGTTAGGTTGCTACAAGTTTGTTACAACTAGATTAGCTTGGCAGTTTCCAAAAAGGGATCCCTTCTTGATCTCCATTTTGTGATAGTATTTGTAGTTTCTTTAATTGTTTTTAGTTTTGAATTATGGTCATATCAAGCCAAGTGGGCAGCCAAAATTGTTAGTTGCCAGTACCTAGCTCCTTTAGGTTTTGGTTTGTAAGAAATCAATCTGTAGATTGGTTTTCAATGGTTATTGCTTTCCTAGTAGATTCAGGGGATGAAATTCATCCACCCTACCCTTCATAAATAGGGCTAGCTGAATTCATTATTATTAAGTACATTTAGATTAAGAAACATAGAGTGTAGGTTTTTATAGTTTTATATACTTGTTGAATTCCTCCCTAGTATTAAGATTATGTATTTTGCATCTTGTAACTTACAGTTAAGTTTGAAACTTTATCAACTAGGTAAAATCTCTACCTAATTGTGGTCATTTCAACTCTTTAATTCTTTACTTGGTTCAAATTATGTATTTAAATTAATTTAGATTAGTTTAGTAGTTTGTCGAAAGGTAAGGGTTAATAGATAAAAGAGCTACTGCCAATTGATCGGACTTTCTTCTAAAATTTTATGAATCATGAACTATAGTTGACATCAACCTCCCTAAAACATTATGCAAAGGTACCATATTCCCCTCGCTTGGTTACATCTTGGAGAGAACATTCTTTTGCTTCATGAAGAGATTGGTGGTGACCGTTCAAAAATCTATTTGATCATGCGAAGGGAGCAAGAGATCTACTGAACACTATTAGAAGTTGAACCTGTTGATACTTGGAAAGTGGATATAGGATTCATATCTGAGGTCTCTCACATATTTTGCTGATCTGTGATGAAGGTTGGCCCATTGCTTCAATTACCTTCGCCAGCTTTGGAGATGTTATAGGTGACTACAACACCTTCATTCCAGGGAGTTGCGGTTTCATTGTAGCATCAGAATTTGAATAGGTTCTTTGAAACTTCCTAGCAGTAACTTGATAAGATAATTGTCATTGTGTTTGACATGCGGCTTGAAATATTGACTTTGCAAGCTTGTGTGGGAAAACAAGGATATTCAGCTATAATCTCTACAGCTAACCTTTTAGACAACATCACTAAAAAAGCAAGGAAAATTTGATAGCTTTCACAAGAAATTAACCAAAAAATAAATTTAAAAATCTTTTAGTTTAGCTATAATCCTAAATACAATTTGCAACGTGAAAAAAATGGCAGTGAAGTTCAAATAAATATGCACAAACTCTTTTTTGTTTTAGAATAGATTATTTATGTTTCTCATAATAGAAAAACAAACAAGATATGCATACAAATATTCCAATGACTAAGTGCAAACTCTATAATTCAAGAAATAAAACCACAATTTTTACTTTACTTAAATCCATAGCAAAGGTCACCAAGTAATGCAATGGCCAAGTTTCAAGTATGCAAGCTAGACCTTAGAACAGATCAAGTGGTACACCATTGAAATGTTTCATTAAATTTATAATACTGTCACTTTTACTAGATGATCCCAACACAACATCAAAATATACTAATTTGATTCACTTAACACATTATTTTGATTTTGAATGAATCAATTAAATTCTGCAAACTAAGAGTAAAAGATAGTGATTGTTAAACATTATGGAGTATTAAGAACCCCTGCTCAGAATTGTCTTTCAATATTTGTCTACCAACTCATGAAGTGTAGAAAATATAACAAAGGATCACCCAAGACTGTACAACCTGCTTAAGCAGCTATTTTGGATGAAACTCGTGCTTTTGATTATCCTTCAAGGTAAGAGATTTCAAATTAATCTATGGCGGCAAGAAAAAAAAATGTTATGAAGTAAAAGCCAGCATACATTTTCATTTTTCTGTCAATTTTCAACCGGAATGATCTAGAAACAACCCAAAGTTTTAGTTTCCAAGTATCGTGATTATAGTGGCACAAAGAACACATTAATTTTTGCATAAACATTCTCTTGTGAATGGAATTGTATTAACCTACATCCAAAAATTCAAGGTGTTCAATGCAGCGGAAAAAATAAATAAATAAAAGTGTCGAGGACGGCCCTAGGCCAAATTATCCTCCTAAACAGGGTTCATGAACTAAACTATTACAAAGCCTTCGCGGTGTTATTCTAGACGCCCAACGGCCTCACCTCTAGTGCACACAAGTCAAGCACCTGTTAACAAATTGTGAAGGGAGTGGGGTGAGCTTAAGCTCAGTGAGAGACCTCGGGATTTGTAGAAAATCCCACCATAGGTTTTAATAGAAAAGCCAGGAGTCAAGCACACAGTTCATTCATCAATTCATACAGGTGTAAATAGATATAACCATATGACACCAGGGGTACAAGGAAAATTCGAGATCTCATTTTCAACCATTTCCATTTGATGCAGTCACTCCTAAACCTTCTTAAACATGTATAGCCCCTCCCTCTCATGCAAAGATTTCCCCTCATTGTGAAGAAACTAAACAACCCACATGAAATATCAAGATCTCTTAACCTATGCTTTCATGCCACTTTGCGGGGGTTCAAGAACAGTTCTAAAGACTTACCCTGGTCCTATGATTTCCACGAACTCGTTGAAGAGGTGCAAGGGAAGGGAAATGCGGTGGCGGCGACGTCAGAGGCGACTCTTCAAGTTGGCGGCGTGTAGGGTTTTCAGAAAACGGAAAAGGAAGAGTTGGCAACCTGGGGATCTATTTATAGGCCTCCCCTAGGTTCTGGAGAGCTTCTAGAACTTCCTCTGCAACCCTAGCTGCCTCCCCCTTCGATTAAAATCGGATTTGGATTGGAGAATAATCCAACTCCGATTCAAAAACTATTTTCGCAGTTTTCCCCATGCTAGCTTGCTGGCACGTGCACGCCACGCTCACTAAGCCTGGGTTAGCCAATTCTAGACATCGTTCCCGGAAGCTCGTTCGAGGCGTCGTCCCTGGGAGCCAGTCTGAGAAGTCGTCCAAGCCTGTCCGTGACGTCGTCCACGGAGCCCGTCCGTGACGTGGTCTGAGTCGGGGCCCTTCTAGCTATCATTCCTCTTAGCTTTCTTGCATTTATTTCCCCGTTCAAGGTGAGTCCTCCGCCTTATATCTATTGAGGGTCTTCCATACAACCTAAACCCTTAGCGAGCACATAGTCACTAAAGCAAGTATGTCATGTTTCACATCAACACATAAACTAAACCAAAAAAAAAAAAAAAAACCCTTGATTCTTACCATTTTTTTTAATTCTTATGATTTTGCTCGGAAAATCTGGGGCGTTACAGGCAGCTCGGTTAAAAATCACGGAGCTTTCCTTTGTGACTCTCGAACTAGGCACGGGGTACCGTGCTGAGGCAGGGATCGATCATCCAGATGGAATGAAGCCAATGATGGCCTGATCAGACCCTTTTAGTTGAAAAGGATTCGTCCTTGAATCCTGCCTGTGTGTCACGGGTCGCTAATTTGAATCACCAAAATGAGCGCACCGTGAGGCAAGCAAGGCTACCGCTAGCCAAGCTTCCGCCATTTCCCGCATCTGGGTCTCGTTCCCAAAGTACTTGCAATTAGGCCATCCGAATCAATTAAAATAAACAAAGGCAAACTCATAAGCCAAAGCTTGGTTTTCATTAATAAAAGGAAATTACAAGAAGTAGCCAAGAGCTTAAATGGGTGGCGGGAACCCAACTCTTGCTTGCATTACATCAACCCATCAACAACTAGAAAGGCTAAAAATCAGAAGTGCCCTGAGGGGGGATAAAGGCGTACAAAATGGGTAATCTTGTGAAAGATCACTTGTCTAACTAAAACTAACGTTCCCCCAACCTTACTAACTATTACAACATAAAGAAATAACACAAATGAATATTTACGAGGTTGGGCGCCGCTAGACTCGGTCGTTGAGGTGCTGGGAGCAGGACGCACAGAGAGATGGCGGCGCTGGATTGCTTGGGCGCCGGGCGCACTGGGTGAGGGTCGCTGGGCGCGCGGGGCACGCACTGAGACTGGGGCGTGGCGCACGCTGATGCTGGGCGTGGCGCGCGCGCTAATGCTGGGGCGCTGGCGCGCGCTGAGGCTGGGCGAGGGCGCGCGCTGAGGCGCTAGGCGTGGCTCACGCACTGAGGCTGGACGGGTCGCGCGTGCTGAGGCGCTGGGCGTGCGCGCACGCTGAGGCGCTGAAGTGCTGGGCGCGCTGCGCTGCTGGGGCTTGGGTGCGCGCTGAGGCCTTAGCGTGGGCGCGCGCTCAGGTGATGTTGTGCTGCACCATGTGTTGGGCGCCCAGTGCTATCTGACATATGGTGCGACGCGTCCTGCGATTCCGCTCCGTCAGATCTCAGCTTTGAGTACGAGCTGCAACATGTCATTTTATGCTTATGGGGCATCGATGGGGTTGCGGGGTAAGCACGAGAGGTTCACCCCGTAACATTCTCCCCCACTTGATTTGGCGACGTCCTCGGTGCCATTAATATTCTTCTTGACACTTCACCACTTAGAAAGCATCGAGGTTTCTCGCTTTGTGCCCACTTCTGCTTATGCATCTGTGCCATCCGAAAGGAATCGCTCATTGAACACTAACTCATTTTTAGTTTGAGTCCAAGTTCAGCAAGATAAAAAAAATTCTGCTTGGTTGGCTTCAACGCATCATGTGTTGCAACTGCCTGCACTTCAAAATGTCTCATGGAGGAAGGAAAAAAAATTTCCCAAAGTGACGACTCGATCTGAGTAATCTTACTTCATTCTGCCACAATATTCTTCTCCCCCACTATGAATTCTAACCCAATTCATCATTGTTTCTATTGGAGCGTACCACCATTGGGACAAGGTTGGCGGTTTCTTCAATCCTGATGACTGGCGTTCCCTGAACGAGATATAAAAATTCAGTATTCATAACCAATCTCGAACTGGGTGTGGGAAGTCCTAGACTCGTGCCTTCTCATTTTCACCAACAATTTTGCTATTCTGGGTCTCTACCCATCTTTGCTCAACCATTGGCGTAATCGATTGACTGTGCTTCTCAAATCTCCCACTTAGGTGTGCTGGACCGGTCGGCTGTTTGGATGTTTCGAATATTAACCATCTCAATTTCACCATAAATCTTGCAATCTGGGTCTCTACCCTTTCTGCTTGACGAATGGCTTAACTGACTAGGCGTCGCTTATCAAAACTCCCACAAACGAGCGCTGGACCAATCACCTTTTTGCCGACTTGGTTTCACCATAATCTCACACTAGGATCTCTACCCATCTGTGCTTGACTGCTGGCTTGACCATTAATCTCGACTTCTCGTACCCAGGTTGCTGCAATGAAGAACAAGGCTTGTGCCACTAGATTCCAAGCAATCCCGATCAAACTTCATACCATGGATTATTACTTTTCCATTCTGTCTTCAAGGCATGAACACCAGCTTTGGGGTGGCGGTAGGGGTAAACATGTCCATGCAGCATTGCGACACTCATGAACAGTTGCACATTGTAGTTCTGCACCTCCCTTTCTGCTAGCACTTCTCAACACGAAACCAAGCATCCCTACCCCTGTAGTCGTGCATAGCTCCAATGTTTACCATCAGCTAGATGGATTTTTTGATTAAGCTCATTGCCACATACATGATGTCACCGCTGTTTATTTACAACGAAGGTATGTGAACGTTTCTAACACCCTTATAAAATATGATAAGCCTTCGCAACCAAATTGCCCCCACCCATGGGAGAATTGTTGCCCTTCAACTTTCCGTTATGCCCAGAAATAGCCTCGCTCATTTCTGCACACCAATTATCCTTAAAAATCTCCTCATGCTTGCTCAACTCAGATTTGGCCTTCACAACCGATTACGTTCCCCCTTGGAAAGAATCATTGCCCTTGAGCCTGCCTCCTCGAAAGCTCGCAACTCAGATTTGGCATTCACAACCGATTACATTCCATCTCAGAAAGAACCATTGCCCTTCAGCTTGATGTCTGGAAACTGTGCCTCACATCTCAGCATAAGTTTTCACAACCGTTTGCTCCACTCTTGGAAGAAACATTGTCCTTGAACTTAGCATCTTGCAACAACACAGAATTTTCACCAACTTGTAAGTTAGCGATTGTTGACCTGGTACCATGAGCGCATCCACTTGAACCACACATGGAATCAACACTGCACATCATGCCATTCAACTCTGGAACACTTGACTACCTCCCCTGACGCACCAAGTCGAACCAGCAAAATAAGCGCAACACGCGCAAGCATTTGTTTCACCTCCGACAACTAGGGCACCTGTCCACCAATTCGAACCCGTAGCAGAACAGAGGGCGCCACAGCCGATAACTGGGGCACTTGCTCAATCAAGTCAGACCCACAGCAAAACGGACAACACAACGCTTTACTCTAAGTACTCCTTGAAGCAATTTGATCTCTGATGATAGGGGCACTTGTCCACCAAGTCGAACCCACAAGTAAATCTCGATCATTCCACCAGGGGTCTCGCTCCCTGGGTTACTGCTGAACCGCAACTCAAGGATGCTCTCCTCGAGGGACTCCAATGTGTGATACTTGGAATCCGAATAATCACCACACTTATAAACCAACGTTCACGGCGGTACACCATTGATTGGCCTACACTAGGTATAAGTCGCCCCTTCTCAGGTCACCATTTCCGTCCACCGGCGGTTTACTCTGATTGGCTTACTCTATACGTAGGTCGCCTCTTCTCAAGTCACCACTTTCGCAAATGTAGATGAAGCATGGGTCCGTCCCTAAGACCAACTGTCATTTGAACCCAGTCAGCACTGCGATCCAAACCGTCAAGTCAATCTCGTCCCCAGGGCCAATTAAAGAGTCGTTTCTTCAGCTTCCAGCTCTGATACCAACTTGGACCACAATCACCAGATAGGTGACTCCAAGTTGGACCTATCAGGTTGCCACCTACCAACCTTCACCACCGATTGCTTCCCCCGTGGAAGAACCATGGTCCTTCGGTCTGCATAGGCGTCCTCTACGGAGAGTCACGCTTCGTTACCTTACCCATAGCTCACCAGGGTAGTCATGCGCGAGAGGCTCGAGGCTCTTTCCATGGCTCTGATACCAACTGTCACGGGTCTCTAATTTGAATCACCAAAATGAGCGCACCGTGAGGCAAGCAAGGCTACCGCTAGCCAAGCTTCCGCCATTTCCCGCATCTGGGACTCGTTCTCAAAGCACTTGCAATTAGGCCATCCGAATCAATGAAAATAAACGAAGGCAAACTCATAAGCCAAAGCTTGGTCTTCATTAATAAAAGGAAATTACAAGAAGTAGCCAAGAGCTTAAATGGGTGGTGAGAACCTGATGAGGAAATCCAAGGCTAAAACAACACAAGTTATGAGTCAGAATCCATGAAGACAAAGGAAAGCTCCAATGACCTTAATGAGAAGGAAATGAAGAAGAGTTACCCTACTCGCTATCAAAGTGGAAATGGTGAATACTAATCATCCCAGCTAAGGAAATGGTAGAAATGGTATTTCCAAGTTGTGGAAATGGTGGAAATGGTATTTACAAGTTACAAAAATGGTGAAAATGGTAACTACTAGTCTTTCCAGTGAAGAAATGGAGATTTCATAAAGTTTGAAGAATTTTAGAAGTGCAATGTTTTTTTGAGCTTCTGAAATGATTCTGGAAGCTTCCAGAAGCTTCCTACATCTACATCATCATGCTACATCAATTGGGCCGAATCCATCAAGCCCACTCCATGAACCCACATTCGGCCAAGCCCAAGCTCAAGGAGAAGCAATTCACAATTAGGGTTAGGGTTAGGAGGAGAATTAAGGGTTTGTGCATGTTGCCTAATTTTCTTCATAGTTTCCTCTTTTTCTTTCTCCTTTATTTTTCGGTTTTCCCTTTTCTTTAAAGGTAAAATCTGAATTTTTCCTTCCTTTTTCCTTGAGAATTTCGTTCACAACCTTTCCTTATGGAAGAAGAAATTTTCCCTTCTTTTCTTTTACTTTTTCAGCAAGTAAGTTCCTTTTTCTTGCTGATTTTTGTGAGTTACTTAATCTCTTGATTAAGTTCCAATTTTATGTTTTTCTTTCCTTATTTTCTCTTGTATTTTCGTGCATCTAAACCTATAAATAGGGGTGCTGCACTTCATTATTTTTCAATGATTAATTGAATGAAAGTTTATACTTTATTATTCACTCTTCTTTATTTTGGCTTAAGTAATTTGCATGCTTGTTAATTGCTAAAGTACAGGAACTATAGGCAAATTAGATAATTGCTCTATCTAATTGCATGCTTTGTTTCGCCTCTATTATTCTCGACTTGGTTCGAATTGCATGTTTAATTTAACTTGTTAAATTAGTAGTCTGCCGAATCCAAGGGTAAGGATTCTAGAGTTTTTTGAGAGCTGCGTCTTGCATACAGACATTCCTTGGCAATTTTTCGCATTGAGTTCTTGTTTTCACAAGTTGAAATCAAGGGTTCACATCAATTGGTATCAGAGCCTTGGCTGTTTGCTCGACAGGAGGAGGTTGGAGTAACCCGATCAACTCATAAGGTGTTTTCTTTTCCTTAACTCTACTTTAAGTTCTGATTTTTGTGGAAAAGATTGCACCTTTTTAAGAAATTTTTTTTCTTAAATCCCTTTAATTTCGGTTCTTGCTGCTATTTCTGATCTTGAAAACTGAAATTAAAAAGCACAAAAAAAAGGGCACCCGAACAAAAAAAAAAAAGAAGAACACGAAAAGAAGTTGAAAAAGCCTAGATCGGTTTGCTTGTTTTGTTCAGTTTTATGGGCTGTTTTGCGATTTTTATCCCTCGTTTGTAATTGTGGTGAGTTTTGCGGTTGATGTTAAGCAGCTCACTTTGTTGCAACTGTGATTGGTATGCCTATGCTTGATACATTAGCTTTGAATTCTTGAAAATATATTGGATTCTTGAAATTGTGTCGTAGTGCTGCCAAAATTTTCTAAAAATTGCTTAAAGGGATAATTTTTCGCATGCTTGTGTCTTTGTGGCAAAAATTGAGTAAGAATTGTTTCTCCAAGGTTTAAAGTGTACTTGCAAAGTTGATAGTGTTCGATTACCGACACTACTCCCCACAGCACTATACTCCAAAACCAAAGAGGAATATTTTCTTCATTGGAAATCTTCTTCTCTTTCCTGTGTACTTGCAAAGTTGATAGTGTTCGATTACCGACACTACTCCCCACAGCACTACACTCGAAAATCTGAGGAATTTTTCCGCCACTTGGCTCTGGTTGCGTAAAGGACTCTTATTTTTGAAAAACTTGGATAATTGGTGGGAATTGGTTTCTTGATTACCTATTGGTAGGGTGATCACATCTTGGGTAGTTTAAGTACTTCCTAATTTGTTTCAAATCTGCTAATTGTTCTTGTTCTTCAATTGAATTGCCCTACTTCTTTAGCCTTGTTAACCTTTTTGTGTTACCTTGTACGTTTACTCTGAAAATATAGCTTGAATCTTGTCTTCGTGCACTGTCATTATCTCTGAATTTTGAGGGCTTTTCCCCGAAAGTTCCTTATCGGTGTACTTCTTATTTGAGCTATACTACAAAAATTCATTTTTTTTTTTACAAGGTGTTTTTCAAAAATAGAACCAAGTGTCTATTTCAAAATTTTTTGTTACTTTCCTATATAGTTGTTGTGCTTGTGTGATTAACTGTTGCTTGTTACCTTTGCCAAAGTAATCTGTGAAAACATTCTACAGGACTGAGGTAAAAGGCTGAGTGTTACAGTATACAAGGGCCGCCAACCCCAAAGAGCGATACACATGGTTGTGTGTAGTTCGTTAGGAGGGCACTAGGGGGACAAGGGAGTAAGGTTACTTTTACTCACTTTTACTTGTTCTTAGCAGGATATTTTTTGGTACTTGGTCAGCCTTGAGCAAATTGACCCCGCTAGGGAGATTTGGTGCCATGGTTGTCCATGGTTCTTTGTGACCTATGAGGGTTCCGTTCTACGAGACCCATACAAACGGTGTACAAAGCTACAAATTTGTGCAAATTGATCCCTATAGGGAGATTTGGTGCCATTGTTGTTTCTTCTTACTTGGCCTCGGAAGTCCAAATGGAGAAGTTCTTAGAACTCCATCAGATTTCCACTCATCTACAAGAAGTTGTGCCCACCGACATTGGACGGCATGATCCTTGTACCATTCAAGTTCCAAAGCAGTTTCTTTGCTTATTTAGAGGATGTGTATGGCTGTTTATACGCGTGTAAAGTTTACTCTTGTACTTCATGTGCCTTGCTGAAAATTTGTTTACAGATTTTTCGCTCACTAATTCATTTGTCGGGATACCTCCGAGCAACATTCTTCTGTTTGTTTTGTAGGCATTCCACTAGTTGGATTAGTGCTTCTACGATACAGAGCCAGTTGATGGCGGTTCCACGAGGGACTCCGGCGACTCTTGCGCCTGGGAATCGAAAGTGTAAGTCACAGTATAAGATATCTTTTAGCTCTTGCTTCATGAAGGTACACTTTTACTTTTACATTGATTCTCTTTCTATTGGTTACCATTCATGTAAAGATTTTACTAACTCTAGGGTTTGTCAATCTTAAACATGTGCATTGTTTTACGGGATACATCTTTTGGTTTCAAAACTGCATACTTTGTTGTTCACTATTCCTTAGGATGTCTTTCTCAGAAATTGTCTCTGTTATCATTAATTGGTTCTTATATCAGTTATACATACAATTTCTGTTGGTTACAATAACTTGTGAGTATGAGTCCTGCAATTCTTGTGATTATGGCTCCACAAGTTTCATCAAAGGACCTTCTTGCGTCCAGGGATCGAAGGTAAAATAAGTATCAGTGTATCCTTCAGGTATGCCTTAAAACTATTTCTCCTTTTGATTCCATTATTTCAGGTTATAAGCATGACTAAGAAATTCCAATTTCTGAAATTGTGACTAACCTCCGTTTGGGCAAATCGACCGTAGGTATCTTTTCCTTCTTGTTGATGTTAACGCTCGAATGGTTTTCTAAGTGTTGGATTGCTTAACTGGTGACGTCTTGTGTTCCACTTTTGCAATTCTTACTTGTTTTGACATGAGGATGTTGCCATATTGTCTGCCTGAAAAACTGTGAATTATTGTGTAACGTGTTACCTTTAGTTTGCATGTAGGATGGGTTTCTCTTCATTTTAGGATCTTATTATGCTAGTTTGTATGTGATACATATGATGCATAAATTTGTCCTAGTTAACGTGGTAAATTGGGCTTATTGCATATACTTGGCGAAAATGCTGTATTTCCTGTTGATAAGTAATTATTCTTGAGGAGTATAGATAAATTCATGAGATTTTAGATGCTTCCTGATAGTTTCTTGTAAGCAACTAAAAGGTTCTTGAGAGGTTCTTGAAGAATTAAGAATGATTATCAGCGTCATGAGATGGCAAGCCAATTGTAAATTGATTTCATCTGCAGGAGACTTTCTATCCGCCCAAAGGATTCTCATCCTTGCGAGCCTTATGGGGAAATAACTTGCTACTACCCATCCTACCTTAGGCCTTCCTTTTTTTCTATATGCCGGTCCTAGTCACCTACTAAGTAAGTATCATACACTCTTAGGAAAGCTATTGCCTGAGCTCAACCAAAAGGAAATAAGGCAATCAATTCACTAGTCAGTGTTCGCTTAAGCTCCCACACTCATACACAATCGACGGCCAAAGTGATATCACACTTAAGCACACCCCCTCCTCCCCCCCCCCCCCCCCCCTCCAAACAAAGAGTGCCATGCTGGCTTCTTCATCCTCCTGAACGCTTGCTCTAGTTTTAGCTTTTTCTAATTATTTGAAGCAATCATGTACTGTTTTGCTTTCTTGTTTACAAACCTGAAGTCTCTTATATAACTCCCTGATGCGAACCCCTAATTTCCAACACCTTTGGAAACCAAGAACTCTACGCGGAATGTGCCAAGGAAAGTCTGAATGCAAGACACTGCTCTTAAACCCTAGAATCCTTACCCTTGGATTCAGCAGACTACTAACTTACAAAGTAAATTAAACATGTAATTTGAACCAAGTAGAGTAAACTAGAATTCGAAACAAAGCTTTGATTAATAGACAGAGCAATTATCTATTAGCCTATAGTTTCTTGACTTTTAGCAATTAACAAGCATGCAAATTACATAAGCCAAAAATAAAGGAGTGATTAAAGAAGTATAAATTCTAACTTAATCAATAATCAACTAAAAAATAAAGTGAGGAATTCGGCTGCCTTATATAAGGGAGGGTGGCTGAATTCTTTGACCTAAAACTACTAAGAAAAGGTAGTGAAATTGGAAACCAATCAAGAGATTGATTCCTTACAAAATCAAATCCTAAAAGAACTAGGATTGATTAAAGAAGGTAATTCGGCTGCATAAGGTGAAGAGATGGCCGAATTTACAATTAACAATAAGGAAATAAAGAAGTAAAAATAAATCACAAAAAGGTTTCAAGAAGGTAAATCTTTTTGGAAACTACCTACAAATTAGCCCAAGTTGTAACAAACTTGTAACAACCCTAACTAACTTGTAACAAACTTTGAGTAGAATTAGGAAACATGCACAAATCCTAATCCTTCCCTAACCTAAGCTTCCAAGTGGCTGTGGGCTACTCCTTGTGGGCTTTGGTCTGGCCGAAAATTGTGAAGTGGATTTCAAGGGGGTTTCGGCCCAAGTAAGATGGCGCATGGTGGAGATCATGTAGGGAGGTTTTGGAATCTCCCGGAATCATTTCGGAATGTCAAAAATCAAGAACTTCAAGATTTTCAAAATTCTTCAAGATTCAAATAGCTACGAAATTCATGATTTTCAAGAAAATCAAGAACTTCAAGAAATGCCCTTTCCTTCAGCTGGATTGATTAGTAGGCGACATTTCCTCTGTGATGGAGAGTAAAGTGACGCTTTTATCCTTCCTTCTATTTTCTTCAAGGGCGTTTGTGTCCGCAACGAGTTGGGCTTCTATAGCACTCCTTTGAACAAGGTTTTCAAGATATTCTCTCAGCTTCCTTGTCCTTCTTCGGGTCATAGGCCCAATTATGTCAACGAACAGATCTCTTTGATATGGGCTCGGGTCCTGGAGCATTGGCGGGCCTCTATGGAGCACACGAACCTCTGCTACACTTTCTGAGTCCTCATTGCTTGAACTTGGATCCTCTGTGTACTGACTTGGCGTAGGGCTGGGGATGCCCTCATCATTCCCTCCTGGTTGGAAAGGATTCGACCTCGAATCAAGATCCTGGTCAAAATTAACCGGAGATAAGTCAGCAACATTAAAAGATGCACTAACACTATACTCCCCTGGCAGATCCAGTTTGTAGGCGTTATCCCCCATCTTTGCGATAACTTGAAAAGGCCCATCACCTCTGGGGTGGAATTTAGTCCTCCGGGCTGCTGGAAACATTTCCTTCCTCATGTGAACCCAAACCCAGTCACCTGGTTCAAAGCTCACAGCCTTGCGACTTCGATTTGCATCTGAAGCATACTTGGCGTTTTTCCTCTCAAGGTTCTCACGAACCCTTTGATGAATTCTTCTGACGGTGTATGCTTTCTGTTCGCCATCTAGACTTGTTTGATCCTTCAGGGGCAGTGGCAGTAAATCCATGACCGTCAACGGATTGAAGCCATAGGCAGCTTCAAAGGGCGAAAATCCAGTTGATGAATGCTTGGAGCGATTGTAGGCAAATTCTGCAATCGCCAAGACCTATTCCCAACCTGCAAGATGACTTTTAATCAGTGCCCTTAACAAATTCCCTACTATTCGGTTGGTCACCTCAGTTTGACCGTCCGTTTGTGGATGACTAATAGTAGAAAATAACAATTTAGTGCCTAGTCTAGACCACAATGTTTTCCAAAAATAACTCAAAAATTTAACATCCCTATCCGAGACGATTGTGCGTGGGATTCCATGTAGCCGAACCACTCCACTGAAGAACAGTTCAGAAACGTGTCTGGCATCATCTGTTTTCCTGCAAGGAATAAAGTGAGCCATTTTAGAAAATCTGTCCACCATGACAAAAATTGAGTCATTACCTCGCTGTGTCCTCGACAACCCTAAAATAAAATCCATAGAGATGTCAGTCCAAGGAACAGTTGGAATAGGCAAAGGTGTATAAGGACCATGGGGTTTGGAAGTAGACTTTGCTTTTAAACAATCAATGCAACGTGAGCAAATAGTTTCTACATCCTTTCGCATTTTAGGCCAGTAAAAGTGTTCATTTACCATGTCAAGTGTTTTAGTTACACCAAAGTGACCCATTAGTCCCCCATTATGTGCTTCATGCACCAGCAGTTCCCTATAAGAACTACGCCTTTATTGGGACTAATGGTGAGTACATCCCTGATTCCCAACGCCTTTGGAAACCAAGAACTCTACGCGGAATGTGCCAAGGAAAGTTTGAATGCAAGACACTGCTCTTAAACCCTAGAATCCTTACCCTTGGATTCGGCAGACTACTAACTTACAAAATAAATTAAACACGTAATTCGAACCAAGTGGAGTAAACTAGAATTTCAAAACAAAGCTTTGATTAATAGACAGAGCAATTATCTATTAGCCTATAATTTCTTGACTTTTAGCAATTAACAAGCATGCAAATTACATAAGCCTATAGATGCATAACTTATTGTTCTTATATAAAAACCCATTCTGCTTAAAAAACTTCTGAAATGCACCATTTTCGCATGCTTCATATAACATAGAAAAATCAGGATCAGAAGCATACAATTCTTTTAGATATGAAAACCCTATAGATGCATGATCAAGAATAGCGAGGGATTCATACCTGCGTGAGAGAGCATCAGCTACCATATTATCTTTTCCCTTTTTGTACTTAATAATATAAGGAAAAGTTTCAATAAAAGCAACCCATTTAGCATGACATCTGTTCAACTTACCCTGTCCTTAAGGTGTTTAAGGGACTCGTGATCTGAATGGACAATAAACTCCTTGGCCATCAAGTAGTGCTGCCAAGTTTGTAATGCCCTTACCACGGCTTAGAGCTCCTTATCATAAGTCGGATAATTTAAGGCAGCTCCCTTGAGTTTCTCACTAAAGTAGGCAATAGGTTTTCCTTCCTGCATTAAAACAGCACCTATACCAATTCCTGAAGCATCACACATTAGTTCAAAAACTCTATCAAAATTAGGTAATGCTAAAACAGGAGCATGAGTGAGATCATGCTTAAGAACAGTAAAGGCGTTTTCCTGTGCCTAACCCCACAAAAATGGAACATTCTTCTTACACAATTCATTGAGGGGTGCGGCCTTGGTTGAGAAATCCTTCACGAACCTGCGGTAAAAACTAGCTAACCCATGGAATGATCTTACCTACGAGGCCGAGGTGGGAGTAGGCCATTCATGAATGGCTTTCACCTTTGTGTCATCAACCTTGACACCATCCTTCGAAACAACAAACCCAAGAAAGACAACTTCCTCCACACAGAATGTACACGTTTTAATATTGGCATATAATTTATTATCACGTAACTCAATTAATACCAACTTATTGTGCTCTGTGTTCAGGCATGCTTCGACTATAGATCAGAATATCATCAAAATAAACCACAACAAATTTCCCTATAAACTTCCTAAGCACATGATTCATTAATCGCATGAAAGTACTAGGTGCATTTGTGAGGCCGAACGGCATAACTAACCACTCATACAAACCAAATTTAGTTTTAAAAGCAGTTTTCCATTCATTTCCTTCTTTCATTCTTATTTGATGATAGCCTTGTGTGAGATCTATTTTCGTGTAAATAGTAGAGCCATATAAATCTTCTAGCATGTCATCAAGCCTAGGGATAGGATGCCTATACTTAATGGTGATTTTATTAACAGCTCTACAATCCATGCACATTCTCCAAGTACCATCTTTTTTTGGAACAAGAATAACAGGTACTGCACAAGGGCTTAAAGATTCCCTTACCTGACCATTACCTAAGAGTTTGTCAACCTGATGTTACAGCTCCTTTGTTTCCTCCGGATTTGCTTTGTACGCCGGGCGGTTTGGAATTGATGAGCTAGGCACGAAGTCAATCTGATGCTCAATTCCACGAAGAGGGGGCACTCCAGCCAGCAGCTCTTCAGGGAACATATCTTCATAGTCCTGCAAAAGAAACTTGACTTCCATAGGGAGATCCCTAGGGACGTCGTCAAGGTTAGTGGAATCATTCTTAGCAATAAGTACGAAGATACAACCATTTCCCCTTAACACTTGTTCGACTTCCCCCACTGTGGCAAAAAGGCCACGACTAGTATCTTTTTCTGAAGGCTTATCGGAATTCGCCTTACTACTACCCTTTACAATTTGTTTACCCTTTCCCTTGTCTTGTCGCTTTTCAGCTGCCCAAGCGGTGATCTTGTCCTTTATCCTGATGGATTCAGCACGAACTTCCTGCGGGGAGAGAGGTAAAAATGTATGGATCTTGCCCCTTTGACAAATTGAGTAGGTATTAGCAACCCCGTCATGTGTAGCCTTCATGTCAAAGAGCCATGGTCGTCTGAGCAGAATGTGACACGCCTCTATAGGGAGCACATCACAAGTAACCTGTCCCTCGAACTTACCTATAGCGAAAGTAACTTGCACCTGCTTGGTGACTTTGTAGCTATCTGAGCTGTCAAGCCATTGCAGCCGGTACGGATGTGGATGGTTAACTGTTGGGATCTTGCGCTTTTCAACCACGTACTCACTTACGACATTGGTGCAGCTCCTGCCGTCAACTATCAGAACGCAAACACCTCCATTAACTTTGGTCCTGGTGTGGAAGATGTTGGTCCGTTGAGAAGCATCCTGGGCAACAGCTGTAGTTAAGGATCGGGACACAATGGCCATCTGGCTATATTCTTCAGGGTGATGAATGTCCTCCTCAGTATCCGATTTGCTGTCGTCAGCCAACTCTGGGATGCGACTTGCTTCTTCCTCGTCGTCTTCTTCTTCTGAGATGTACTCACCATCCTGCCCTAGTAGTACTTTTTCTGATGTTAGGACTTTCAATAGCGGTATTTAAGGCCTTTTAACAGCGGTTTTTGGCCTTTTTGAACTGCCATCTATCTGGCAGCCGTAGAAAGTGGCAACCTTCTACGGTGGTTTAGTTATAAACCGTCGTAGAAAGTGGAACTAAACCGCCATAGAAAGTGGTTACTATTCTAAACCGCCGTAGAAAGTGGTGACTTTCTACGGCTGTTTAGAAGTAAACCGCAGTAGAAAGTGGTTACTTTCTACGGCGGTTTTCCTTGAACCGCCCTAGAAAGTGACCACTTTCTACGGCGGTTGATTGTTAAACCGCCGTAGAACAGTGACCACTTTCTACGGTGGTTTAGTTCTAAACCGCCATAGAAAGTGGCCACTTTTCAGACCCAAACCGCGATAGAAAGTGAAAATTAATCTGGTTTAAAGCAAAACCAACAGCTAAAAGTTTAAAATTAATACAAATATCACCAAGATACAAATTGAAATCGCTATTATATTACAGGGGCATAGCCAAAAATATTTGTACAACTATAATATCATTAAGGTTCATTAGTATCCATCAAGTACGACTAATGCTCCACAATATAACTAGCGCATATTTTTCTCATAGCATCTATATCCACATTGCTTAATGGAGTGCGGTCGAGCTTGAAGTACTGCAACAGAGTATAAATTCAAAAGTAATTGAGTAGCAAAATGAAATATAGTCAAGTAAGTTATGAGAAATCAAATACTTTTTCAAGTGCCAATGTGTCGGATTTCATTGCGATTTGGTACATGTAGTGCATGACATAGTAGCCACACTCCCAGTTAGACGTTTGCTTTTTATGCTAATGAATATAGTATACGAGTTAGAAGATCATACAATTTTATACAACACATCGTAGAATAAAAAATTCAATAAGAACCAATTTTACCTTAACTACTATCCATTCAGGTTGCATATGCACATTTCTGGGCAATCCTAAGAAAGCTTGATAATTGAACATCACCCTATAAAAATGAAAGCAGAATGAAAATAATTAACAGCATATGTATCTATGATTGGCATTAGAAATTATATATGCATTCTAACATTAGTTAATATATATATAATTCACTCGTCTATAAGTATTACTGCCTCCTCTTTTTGTGGGTTTTGTAAAGAATCAAACCAGTACACAACCTTTTCAATCGGTCTAATGGCTATAAGCATCCAATGTTCACTGCAAACCAAAAATTGAATGACCTCAGAGCTTTAAATCAGTGTTTCTTAAAAATTAGAGAAACGCTTACAATGTTTACCCCTGAAGATACGGCACTAGATAAATTTCTTTATTCCGATCCTTCAAGTTTCGTGCAATGTAGTGTACCCTATCTTCATATGTGTTTCCTAGTGCCGTGACATGATCAGCTGAGAGAAACCCTATCCCCTTCCGGTCATTCCTTTCAACCAAATCATGTAAAGCTCAAGAGAATTTACATTATCATGCATCATTGGTTAGTCTAGGCACATGGAATGCATACTATGTATAACAATAATATGAAACACGTTATAAAATTAAGTGGAAACTCACTTGGTGAACAATTGCATCAAATAGTTTGTGACCATGCTTTCTCTTGACAATAATTCACCGACATCCATTCGATCCATCGAAATAGGATGATCCACACCTATGATATCTCTTGTCATTTGAAACAAGAAGCCATTGAAGTTCGAATCTTTCTCTATTCGGAGTTGTAACTCGTGCAGTGGATCAGATGTCGAAGAGGAAGCCATTTCATTTGGAACCGTCGAAGAAGATTTTATATCATGCATAGAATTCAAACGACCTTTTTTCTTTTTTAAACATTTATCCACCTAACAACATTTGAAATAACATTAAATATACAAAACGGTATTAAGTATTCAAAAATAAATGTAAGAATATACCTGTGTTACTGGATCCAGAATAAGTTCAATCAAATGTATAGGCCATTCCACGAAAAATGATCAGGACATTCCCACAATTGAAGCCTCTTCCTCAGGAAATGGTAGCGGGGCAAAGTCATCATATGAAATTTTAATTGTAACCCTCGCGCAACCTTTCCTTACCTCGAGGCCGTGGTGCTTTCTCTGCTTATAAACATTTCCCTTGGCCACAAGCTTACGTCTCTTACATGTATCCTCAGAGATGAACAGATGACATTCACACCCGTCCTGAGATAATAGGCAAGCGAATGAACATTACTTAACTATTTCTGCTAACTTCAAAAACCAAGTGTAATCATGAAAAAAAATATAAAGATTCTTTAGAAGTGACAATATGAAAGAAATTATACAAACAAATATGAAAGACATAAATGTACATAAGTACCTTGTATTCGCCTAAAGAACTCACATCTTCCAAATTTGTTGCAATAGGGCTATTCTGAATCTCAGAGGCTTTGATCGGGTCCATAGATGAAACAGGTATCGTATGTAACTCAGGCAAACTTGTAGGGATAAGAGGAGAAAAATTTTGCCTACAAGGTTCTTTAGTGTGTAGCGTCGGACTCACAGGGGAAACATTGCTACCATGGACCTCAAACATCTCTGGGGTCATTCCGGAGGTTTCTGGGTTCAAGCTCTGAGCTTTGGCACTATTGAGGACACTGGCTCTTGTTGTATCATAGTCAGTCCCCATCTTACCACATATAAACCCAACCATCATCTTAAGATGTGTTTGACATTCATCGAGATGGGCAGTGGTTTTCTGAAGCCTTCTTTTAGTTAACTCTAGTTCATCTTTAAGCGACGGGCTTGTTTTCGGAAAAACCTCTGTGATACGTGCCCTGGTAGAATGGCCGCGAACACGACCGGGGTGATCGGTCTTTCCCGTTGCCTTGACAAGAATGTCATTCCTACCCTCTACAACTTTCTCCCCTTGGGACTTGCGGAAACATAGATGTTCCTAAACATTTTGCCAAAAATATGAAATTGTAAATAGATCAATTATATATAGTTTTAATTATATGTGTAGCTTAAAGAACTGAAACATAAGAAAATGTATGTTGCAAACTTACAATTTCAATTCCAACACGACCAGCCTCTAGGGTGAAGTATTCGCCTTTTTTGTTTGTGTGAGCCTGTCTCCAAAGCAGATGCCGGCCTTGCCCTGCATAAGATTCTTCCCCTTCTTCTTCGGACGGACCGTCCTCTAAAGGCTTCTTCCCAGTTGCAATCAAAGCCTCTTCATGCAAATTCTTCTTTGGCAATCGGTATTCACCGCGAGATAAATTATGGTAAAAATAATTTAAAGTGGCATTCTTTTGCGCTTTTTCACGAATTGCCTATAGAAAAATACAATGAAAGGTGATTATCCATAAACAGAGCAATTTTAAATATCAAAAAACAAGAAGGAAATGAATTTCAGAAACCCACCTGCCATTCTTCTGTTTCGCGGCTAGCCTTAAACTTAAGCCATGTCTCCCTAGGGAGATATTTATATTCAAGGCATGGGTCCTCACCCTGCAAGTCACCATGTACATATCTACCTAAAAAGGATTTCCAATCTTTCCAACATTTACCGGCATAAGAAATCCACTTGGTTTCGAGTTCTTCGGTTGATTCAAAAATAAATAATGCCTACAGTAAACAATAGAAGTACAAATTTAAATAAATTTGGGTTCATTTGTATGAATGGGTAAACAAAGAATGCATTATAATTTTGTAGAATACCTGTATTTCCATCCACACTCTCTCGTCGGGAACTTTGGGCCATGATGCATATTCCATAATGTCCACTTTGCTCCGGGCCGTGAATGCTACGAATGTAATCCACTTCGTATGATAATTTTTATGCTCATTTTTTGAATCAAACGAAATCTCAAGAGTTTTCCCCTTCATACGCATTTCCAAAAGATCGTTGCAATTTGTAGGCCCTCTACCTCTTTTAGCTCTAGCATAAGACCCGTTTCCATTGCTCTTTCCCTCATCACTATGGTCCTCATTGCGTTTTCTTTTTCGGGCCATTAGCTTACCTTAAACGAATCCTTAAACTTCATGTACATACAAAGAGAATACAAGATAACATATTTGCATTTAAAGAAAAGCTTTAATTTCAAAACCCATGCGCCATTGAACACTTTAAAGCAAAGGAGACAAAAAACAAGAATGCTTGTAATGTTTAAATTTAAAAGGCAATGTACATTTCGCAACTTCACTCCTAAAAATACTCTCCTTCCCTAAAACAAGAGAAATACTTTGTGCTTTTGCAATAAAGAAGCTTTACATTGATGCAAAGATAGCCTCACTTTCAATATATTAGTGGCATTCAACTCTCCCACAAAGCATTACCCTCCTTGCCACGAAAGAAGAAACACTAAATCGCAAAAGATAAAAGATTTAAGGGGAAGTGATATTTCAAACTCTACATTTATGAAAAAAAATCCCCCTCATCAAGGAGAACGACTCACAAAGCATATTTCACGCATTTCAAACAAAGATAAGGGAAAGCAAAGAGGAGATAGTGATATTTGCAATACACAAGTTCCATTATCCAAATTAAACCAAAGGAGCCCCAAAAAAGTGGACTTCTAAGGGGTACCATTGATAAAGTACTTCATATTTCACAACCAACAACTAATGAGAACAATCATTAATTTCTACTAAAGGAAAAAACCAAAATTTAGTGAGAAAGGTGAAAGCTTAAAGGAGGAGTACTTCACTCCTAAAAAATACTCTCCTTCCCTAAAATAAGAGAAGTCCTTTGTGCTTTTGCAATAAAGAAGCTTTACATTGATGCAACCATATCCTCACTTTCAATAGATTAGGGGAATTCATGACATTAAACCAAGGGAGGAACACACTGTCCCCTCAACCACAAAGCCTTATCCTCCTTAGCACTAAAGGAGAAACACTAAAGCGCAAAAGGTAAAAGATTTAAGGAGAAGTGATATTTCAAACTCTACATTTATGAAAACAAATCCCCCTCATCAAGGAGAACGACTCACAAAGCATATTTCACGCATTTCAAACAAAGATAAGGGAAAGCGAAGAGGAGATAGTTCTATTTGCAATACACAAGGGCCATTATCCAACTTAAACCAAAGGAGCCCCAAACAAAAGTGGACTTATAAAGGGTACCATTGATAATGTACTTCACATTTCACAACCAACAACTAATGAGAAAAGTCATGTCTACTAAAGGGAAAAACCAAAATATAGGGAGAAAGGTAAAAGCATAAAGGAGGTGTACTTCACGCCTAAAAAATATCAAGTTCCCTAAAATAAGAGAAGCAACACTCAAAAGGTACTTCGTGCTTGTGCAATAAAAATGCTTTACATTATGCAAAGATAGCTTTACTTTCAATATATAAGGGGAATTCAAGACATTGAAACAAGGGAGCCCCAAAGAAGGAACCCTATAAAGCTTAAATTCCACATAGTGGACTCAACAACCAAGCATTTTCCTCATTATCACTAAAGGAGGAACACTAAATCGACTAAGAACCGAAATCAAACACCAATGTTCTCAAATTAATCAAGCAAAACCGAAATCAAAATTTGTGTTTCTCATCTTAGTGAAGGAAACCCGAATTGAAAGGGTACTTAATTGAAATCCCAATCAAACACCTAGGTTCTCAACTTATGTAGGACAAAACACGAAATTCAACAACCAAACCAAGGCAACCAACAATTGATAAATCCCAAAGCATTCCAATCATTCATCACTAGCATCAAACCCGAAATCAACATTATATTGGGCACAAAAACCCTAGTGGAATTGGAAGTAATTACAAAATGGAAGGTAACATTGCAAAAGCTTTAAAATGCAAGCATAGAAGTTGGATAAACCTTATGTTTGCACTCCTACATCCAAGGCCAAAAATATTGGAGTGGGAAAATGGAAGAAATGTTGGCCGGGGTGAAGCGACACACAAAGATCGGACCTTGGTCCTCGACGTACGATCAGCACGCCAAGCAGCCGTCAGGAAGTGTGGGAAATGGGCGGAGTTCGCCGGGTTGCGCCGGCGACGGGTCCCTGGCGTGAAGTAACCGAACAACGGCTGGAGAAAGGAGAGGCAAACAGGGGAGAAGAAGGGGAAAAGATGTCTAAGTTCAAATATTTTAAACTTAGACCGGTGGGTTGGTTCAACGGCGGTTCAACCGCGAACCGCCGTTGAACCAACTTTCTACGGCGGTTCATTGTGAAACCGCCGTAGAAATGTTACATTCAACGGCGGTTCAACCGCGAACCACCGTAGAAATTTGGTTCAACGGCGGTTCGCAGTTGAACCGCCGTTGAATGTTCTCTTCTATGGCGGTTTTTCGTGAACCGGCGTAGAAGCGGGGAAAAAAATTGAAGCCAATTCCCGCGCGGGCATATTTTGATATTAAATTTTTTTTTTCATTTTCATAAACTAACGCTACAATTTTGTAAATATAATATTACATACCCAATTTACATTATATTTATTAATTATGTACAGAAACTCGACTTTTATGAACCATTTAATAATTAAATTTCAAATTTTCCCTTGAACCATATGCATTTAAATTTCACGTGCTATTACACAATAATTATAGGTGAAAGATAAAAATTAATAAATTTCGTAAATTTACATGTAAGCATCGAAAAAGTAATAAGCTTCATTAGCTTCCCTAAATTTTTTACGCTTTCGACTTGGGCGAACGGGATAAAATAATCAAATCGATAAATGCATTAGGTACGTAGTATAAGAAAAATTAATGCTTAAGGGCCCAATTAAAAGAAAAAGAAATACTTACTGGATTTCATTAGCTTACATATACATATATATTTGCAATTACGATAATATTAATCAAATATGTATAGTGAAATACATTAAATTTAGTATGGTGCAAAATATAATGTATTTTATTTACTTGCACTGGTTGATCATTATTAAATTGCATATATACAATATTACAGTGGAATGTAGGGGAGAAGCAGGGGAACTGTGGAGAAATTAGAGATATTACACCACAACCCTAGACCCTAAACCCTAAACCCTAAACCATAAACCCTAGACCAACAAATTTGAATTTAAACCCGTGGGTTGGTTCAACGGCGGTTCAAGGAAGAACCGCCGTAGAAAATACTTTCTACGGCGGTTCAAAAATAAACCGCTGTAGAAACCCACCTTTCTACGGCGGTTTCAAACTGAACCGCCGTTGAAAGTTGATTCTACGGCGGTTTTCGGTTGAACCGCCGTAGAAAACTAGTTTCAATTGCAGCCAATTCCCGCGCGCACATAAATTTCTATTTTTATTTCATTTTCTGAACCCTAACCCTAAACCCTAATCCCTATTAATTTTTTTTTCCATTTTCATAAATTAACCTCAAAATTTTGTAAATATAATAGTACATACCCAATTTACATTATATTTATTAATTACAGAAGCTCGCATTTTAGGAAACATTTAATAAGTAAATTTCAAATTTTCCCGTGCACCAATATTCCACCGAAAATTGAGTGAACTATTACACAGTAATATTAGGTCAAAGCTCAAAATTAATAAATTTCGTAAAATTACATGTAAGCTGTGATAAAGTAATAAGCTTCACTATCAGTCCTAAATTTTCTGCATTCTCGACTTGGGCGAACGGAATAAAATAATCAAATCGATAAATGCATTAAGTACGTAGTATAAGAAAAATTAATGCTTAAGGGCCCAATTAAAAGAAAAAGAAATACTTACTGGATTTCATTAGCTTATATATATATATATATATACAAATATATATATATATATTTGGAATTAAGGACGATAATATTAATCAAATATGTATAGTGAAATACATTAAATTTAGTATGTTGCAAAATATAATGTATTTTATTTACTTGCACCGGTTGATCATTATGAAATTGCATATCCAATATTACAGGGGAATATAGGGGAGAAGTAGGGGAACTGTGGAGAAATTTTAGAAATTAGACCAAAATATTTGAATTTATGCGCGCACGGGAATTGGCTCCAATTGTTTCCAATTTTTCTACGGCGGTTCTTCCTTGAACCGCCGTAGAAAGTCACCTTTCTACGGCGGTTTAATTTGAACCGCCGTAGAAAGTATTTTCTAAGGAGGTTGTTTTTGAAGCGCCGTAGAAACTTTTCCCGCGCGTGCATAAATTTCTATTTTTATGTCATTTTATGAAGCATAGACCCTAAAAAGTTTTAGTTTTTTCATGTTCATAAATTAACCCCAAAACTTTGTAAATATAATATTACATACCCAATTTACATTATATTTATTAATTATGTACAGAAGCAAGCCTTGTATGAAAAATGCTTTACTAAATAAATTTCAAATTTTCCCATGCAACATTCCACCGAACCATTTCAGGTACTATTACACAATAATTTTAGGTAAACGCGCAAAATTTAGTCTATTTGTTCTTAAATAATTATCCCTATTTTAATAATTAAAGGCAATCAATAATTACAATTATGTTAAGGTAAAATAAAAATAGCTTGAAAGAATTAATACTCTTTACAATTGGATACAAGTACTCAATGTCGTAACCTGTATAGTCTTAAAAATTTTCTAGTGCTGCTATATGTCTCGTACACATGCATGCTAGTTAAGAGGCAAAATATAGAAATAGATTGCCGCCGGTACGGAGCGCGCCTCAATATAAAATATATTGAAGAATCTCTATAAAATAATAAAGATTTATTAATCGATAAACGAATAATTAATTCATTTAGCGGTCAATAACCAACCTCGCTAAATGAATATCTTTTTTCCGATGCACAGAAAAGTAATTTATGAAGAGTTAAATATAAAATCAAAACAAAAATCATTGTACAGCTTCCCCTATAAATTTTACCAAAAGTACTACTCCTTGAAAAAAAATAAAAAATACATGAGACATTTATTCATAAATGAAAAACAAGGAAATCAATTTGCCAGAAAATTCGACAGAGTCTCCCCTATAAATGTAACATACTCCCTGTCAAGGATATGCACATAATTAAATACTTCATTAAGATTCCAACTACTTCAAATAATATGGAATTCAGTTTCAAATCAATTCCGACAGAATCTCCCCTGTAAATTTAACCAAAACACTCTGGCATCCTAACATCAACACAAAAGCTTCACACAATTTCCAACAATAACAAATTCATTTATAAACATTTCGCTATATGAAGTTCCCTGGAAATTTTATCCTTTGCTTGCGCGGCTTTATCCAAGTTGTGACCTGTTTCAATCAGACAGTACGAAGGATAAAAATAAATGTTGTTATAAAATTATGTCCACCTCGTTTCATTAAAATCAAATAAACATATACGAATACACACACACACACACACACACACACATACACACCCACAGAAAAAAAAATTAATAAAAACAAACAATATACCTGAAAATGATTCTTAACTTATTCTCTTTCTCTTACGGGACACTTGATCCTAGAACCATAATCCTTCGCTGTGGTCATCACGAAGTATGTATTTATCAAGTTCCCTATCTTCTTCATCTGCTCTCGATTCAAGTAACCCACTAGAGAAAGTCCCTTTCTACGGCAGTTTATTTTAAAACCGCCGTAGAAAGTTCATATTTCTTTTATAACAGCGGTTTTCTATTTTCCGCCGTTAATCCGCAGCCGTTAAAGCTCTATTTTGTAGTAGTGGTCCCGCATGTAATGCCCGCGGTCAGAACACCTATGGCAAGTGATCTGCAAAATGCTCTGCCTGGGGGTGCTTGGCGTTTTCTCTGCTGAAGAAGAAGAGGTGGTTGGGGCAGATTGAATAGCTTTACGCTCAGGGTTGAATAGCTTCTTGGCGGGTGTTGGCGTGTACACGGGATTCTTTCTCCAAGTAGTAGGGACGCTGGCAGGCGTCCTAGCTGGTGGAACTGTCTTCAAGTATTCTTCCATCACCCTGGCTTTGTGGAGCATATCCGTCAAACTAGTAGCATTCTGCAATTCTACCGCTAAAGCTATCCCTCTATTAAGCCCACTAAGAAAATGTGCCATGCTGGCGGCATCGTCTTCTATTACATTGGCCCTAATCTTATCCATCTCTAATTTCTTATAATAAGCATCGACAGATAAAGAACCCTGTACAAGAGTGTGTAACTTCCTATACAATTCTCTAAAATAATACGCAGGTACAAAAGTCTTGCGCATCGCTGTCGTCAAATCAAACCATGAAATAGGTGGCGCACGTGCACTCATAGGCCTGGTATTGCGCCTCTGGTCCAACTCCTGATTCCACCAAACGAGTGCATATTCGATGAAATTGACCACCGCGAGTGGAGCCTTCTTGTGTTCAGGAACCGAGTGAAGCTCAAAGATTCGCTCCATCTTGATCTCCCAGTCTAAGTATTCTTCGGGGTCCGTACCTCTGCTGAAAGAAGGCACAGATGTCTTCATTTGACTTAGACCTTCAAAGGGCTTTGTATCAGTGCCAGCCCGTGGGGTGTGGATTTCTTCTTCCTCCTCGAACCGATCCTGCTGAGCGGCCCTTATCTCATCGACCTCGCCCTTGAGGTCTGCGAATTTGGTCAAATTCGCAATGGCAGCCATGAGTTGCGCATTCGTAACTGGGGGTGCTTCTCCTCCTGACATACCTAGTAACCAAGAAAGATCCCTGCTAAGAACAAGTAAAAGTGAGCTGAGTAACCTTACTCCCTTGTCCCCCTAGAATGGCCCTCCTAAAAACTACACACAACCCTGTGTATCGCTCGTAGGGATAGCAGCCCTTATGTGCTGTATCACTCAGCCTTTTACCTCAGTCCTGTATACTCAATTAATTTCACAAAATCCTGGGCAAAGGTAACAAGCAAGCAATCAATCACACAAAGAACAAACTATATAGGAAAGTAGTCGAAAATCTTTCGGAAAAAAGAACTTGGTTTGATTTTCAGTTTTAAAAACACCTTTTGAAAAAGAATTTTGATAATATAGATTAAATAAGAAGTACACCAAAAGGAACTTTCGGGGAGAAGCCCTCATAGTTCAGAGAGAATGGTAGTGCACGAAGACAAAATTCAAGCTATAATTCAGAGTAAATGTTCAGGTCGCACGAAAAGATAGCAAGCTAAAGAAGCAGGGTAATTCAATTGACGAAGCAAGAATAATTAACAGGTTTGAGACAAATCAGGAAAGACCTAACTAACCCAAGAAGTGATCACCCTACCCAACGGGTAATCAAGAAACCAATTCCAACCAATTATTCAAGTGTTTTGAAAAAAAAAAATTTAACCCCTGTGGTGGAAAAATTCCCCTGATGTCACTGTGGTGCTGTGGGGAGTAGTGGCGAAAACGAGCACTATCAACTTTGCAAGCGCAATGACTGAGAAGAAGATTCCCAATAAAGAAAAGAAACCTCTTTGGCTTTGGAGCGTACTGCTGTGGGGAGTAGTGTCGATGAACGAACACTATCACCTTTGCATGCACACTTTAAACCGTGGAGAAATCAATTCTTGAAGCAATTGCCACAAAGATACCAAAATTGCAATTTTATCACCTCCCAAGCCAAATATACGATTTTAGAACTTTAGACAGCATGACGATACAGTTTCAAGAATTCGATATTTTCAAGAATTCAAAACAAGGTAGGCGTGCCGATATATCACAAATTGCAAAACAAGCTGAGTGGCTGAACTTCAACCGCCAAAGTTCACTGATGTGGACGGTTGTACACATGCGGATAATGTTGCCAAGGACCTTGTGATTAAGCGGCGAGCTCTTAGAATTCTCTAACTTACTTTCGGCTAAGAGAAACAAAGAGAAGCTATCCTAAGCTAACTTGTTTTATAGTCGAACCAAGTGTAAGAAAGAGATTTGAAACATGCGAATAATTAGGTAGAGCAAGAACCTAATTAGCTAAGTTTCATGCAATTATGTAAACTACAACATGCAAATACATAAAGCAATAAAAGGAGGGTACTCAAACACGAAGTTTTATGATCTGAATACTCTGGATTATTATTGATGATTCGGCCCCTATTTATAGGTTAAGGGCAGCCGAAAATAATACAAGAAGTAGGAAAAGAAAAGAAGTGGAATTGGAAATTAACCAAGAGGTTAATTTCTTTTACAATACCAAACCCAGAAAGAAGTGGGAATGGTAAGAAAAAGGAAAAATAACTTGCGGTTACCCCTTTTTGGTAAGTGGCAGCCGAATTACAATTTTAAGTAATAAAGAAGGAATAAAATTCCTACTTCCAAAAAGAGATCAAGAAGGAACCCTTTTTGGTAACTAACTTAAAAAGAAAGAAACAACTTAATTAATTAAATCCGAAAACCCTAACTAATTTAAGGAGCCGTGTGGGCTTTGCTTGGTGGGCTTGGCCGTGCAGCTTCTTGTGAGCTCCTTGGGCTGGCCAAAACTTGTGGGCTGGTCTCCATGAGTTTGGGTCGGCCCAAATTGTAGGGAACTTTATTAATTTGTTTCTTTAAGTCCAAGAACCTTCCGGCATCTTCAAGAACTTCAAGAAACAGCCTTCTTCTTTAATGGGAAGTGCTAAATTGTGCCTCTTCTTCAAGAATGGTTAGAAGAGTTGCAATTTGAACATTTCCTTCTTTCTGCTCCAAGGCGTGTGCGTCTTTTTGGCCGTCCTCTTTGTTTCATGGATTCTGACTCATAATGTGTGTTGTTTTCGCCCTTGATGTCCTCATCATTCCCTCCCGGTTGGAAAGGATTCGTCCTCGAATCCAAGGTGCTGAAAACAAACAGAAACAAGTCAAGAAGATTAACACAAAACATAGAGCATGCTTACCTGTCAAATTAAGCTTGTAAGCAGGAGGCCCTATTGCCGAGACGATTGGAAAAGGGATATCGCCATCACGGGCGTTAATCTCCTTGGACATCTCCTTCGCAGTGTAGACAACAGGCAATAGTGCTTTGCAGTAGTTCTGATCGTGAGCCAAAAGCTCGGCGATCTGTCTTTGTAACTCCGTTGTCTCCACCGGATTAGCGTTGTAGGCCGGAATAGGAGCTTCAGGTATAAAGTCGATCGGATGTTTTATTCCGCGGAGAGGCGGCAATCCCTGCGGCAGCTCTTCTGGAAAAACATCGTTGGAGTCCTGCAACAAAGAAACGACTTTCATAGGGATATCCCGAGGGATATCGTCAGGGTTAGCACAATTATCTTTACATACTAAAACTAGTACATCAGCATTGCTAACACTTGACCTATCTCTCCCTTTGTAGCAAAAAGCTACTTTTAACTTTTTCCTGTTTAGGCTTATCAGAGTTCGCCTTACTACCCTTTACAATTTCCTTCCATTTACCCTTCTCTTGGCATTTCGTAGCTCCCCAAGTCGCGATCGCATCCTTGATTCGAACAGCTTCGGATCGCACTTCGTGAGGTGGCATGGGTAGGAACGTGTAGATCTTGTCCTCCTGGCAGACTGAGTAAGTGTTGGCGACCCCATCATGTGTTGCCTTCAGGTCAAAGAGCCATGGTCGTCCGAGTAGAATGTGACAAGCCTCCATTGGCAGAACATCACATAAAACAGTGGATTCGAACTTACCGATAGCGTATGGTACGCTTACCTGCTTAGTGACTATGTAGTCGTCTGAGCTGTCGAGCCATTGTAGCTGATAAGGACGTGGATGATTGATAACAGGAAGCTTCAGCTTGTCAACCATATACTCACTAGCAACGTTAGTGCAACTTCCTCTATCAATTATCAGAACACACAACTTTCCATTTACCTTAGTTCTGGCGTGGAAAATGTTTGTCCGTTGAGTTGTGTCTGGGACAGCAGCTGTAGTGAGAGAGCGAGTAACCAAGTTCTGATTCGGATCCTCCTCTATGAACTCGAATTGCTCCACTGGTGTAGACAGAGTGCTGTCAGTTAACTCCTGTGAAGGGTCAACGGTTGGTTCCTCTTCATCATCCTCTGAAATGTACTCACCATCTTGGTCCAATAATACCTTCTGGATGTTGGGACAATCAGGCATGTAGTGGCCACGGCCTGAGCACTTGTGGCAAGTTACATTGCTGATGGACTGTCTGGGATTTGATGGCGTTTTGGCCTGTGATGAAGAAGGGGTGGCGGCAACAGGAACTGTGGCTTTGTGCTCTGACATGATCGGCCTCCTTGCTGGTAGAGAGTAGGCCGGATGCGCCAAGCTGGTGGGGCGCTGGTAGGTGTCCGGATTGGTGGAACGGACTTCAGGTACTCCTCCATGACCCGAGCTTTGTGCAGCATGTCTGTCAGAGTTGTAGCATTCTGCAATTCAACAGCTAAAGCAATACCCCTGTTTAAACCGTTAAGAAAACGAGCCATAGATGCGGGCCCATCTTCCTGTACATTAGCCCTAATTTTAGCCATCTCTAATTTTCTATAATATTTATCTACAGACATAGAACCTTGTACAAGAGTATGTAACTTTCTATACAATTCTCTAAAATAGTAGGCAGGCACAAAAGTTCTACGCATAGACGTAGTCAAATCAAACCACGAGAGAGGCGGAGCACGGGCCCGCATTGGACGCGTGTTTCTGCGTTGATCCATTTATTGATTCCACCAGATTAGGGCATAGTCTGTGAAATGGACCACTGCAAGCTGGACCTTCTTGTGTTCTGGGATCGCATGAAGTTTAAAAATGCGCTCCATCTTCATCTCCCAGTCTAGATAGTCCTCTGGATTCGTGCCTCCTGCAAAGGGCGGAACGGTCGTCTTGCACTGACTGAGGCCTGCGAAAGGTTGGTCAACGGCGTTGGTGCCAGGTGCGGCCACATCGTCGTCTGAGTCTGTGCGCCTCTGTTCCCGTTCAGTCCTGAGTTCGGCGACTTCCTCCGTGAGTGTAGCAAATCGCGCGAAAAGTTGCGCAATTGCAGCCAGGATTTGCTCGTTCCCCAAAGGGTTAGGAGCACCTCCACCTGACATTGGTACAAAGAAGCGAAAACATGTCTGCTAAGAACAAGGAAAAGTGAAAAAAACCTTACCCCCTTGTTCCCCCAGGTGTATCCCACCTAACAGCTACACACAACCCTGTGTTTCACTCTAGGGTGGCGCCCTTTATAATATGTGGTCACTCAAGCCTTTTACCACTCTACCTCCCGGTATTGATAAATGTATTAGGCAAGCAGCAATTCACACAAAAGCAATGACACTTAAGAAAGAAGCAAATTTTCGCAAAAATAGACACTTGGTTCTATTTTGAAAAATCTTTTCGCAAAACGATAGTTTATAATATAGTTCAGATATGAAGTACACAACAGGAAATTTCGGGGTTAAGCCCTCAAATTTCAGAAAAGATGAGTATGCACGATCACAAAATCCAAACTATAATTCAAGAGCTAATGTTCAGGTCGCACGACTAGGCAATTGAAAGCAGGGCAATTCAAAATTGAATAGAAGCAAAGAAAAATAAGCAGAGTTGAAACGACTTCAGGAAAGTCCTAAAACTACCCAAAGAAGAGATCACCCACCCAATAGGTAATCAAGAAACCAATCCCCACAAATTATCAATCCTTCTAATACGCAAAACAGTGTGAAATTAAATCCCCCTAAGTAGCCGAAACAGTACCAAAATTCAGCAAGATACGATTTTCAAGAATCGAAAACCCTAGGGCTAGCAAGTTCAATTTTGACTTACTAACCTATTCCTAGGGATAATCTTAGCAGTACTAGGATACAAAATCAAGAATTCACTATATTTTCAAGAATGCAAAACAAGGTATCCCAACAGAGCATGCAATTTTACAATGCGCAAACAAAGTGAGCTGCTTAACATCAACCGCAAAAACTCACTATTTCTCAACAAAATAGCACAAGAGGGGTAGAATTAATTCGCAAAACCCAGCAATTACAACTGAAACCGAAACCTTAGAAGGAGCAAAACCGAAACCCTTAGAATGTAGGCAAAACCGAAACTAAAAAACCAAAACAGAAAAATCGAACCCAAAAATTTGAAACCCTAGGGTTAGGGTTAGGGTTTAGGATTTAGGGTTTAGGGTTAGGGTTTAGGGTTAACAACCGAAAAACCACAACCCTAATGGAAGCAAAAACCGAACCCCTTAATTGGAAAAACCGAACCCTAATTTTGTCGCAAAACCCGAACCCCAAAGAATGCTAAAACCCGAATTTAATTTTCTGAAAATTCAGCAAGGGACACGATTTTATTTGAAGAATTTTTGGTTTTTAAAGAGAGGAAAACAGTACCAAAACCCGGAAAATTCAAAGCTTGAAAGAAAAAAAAATTTCCCCAAGAAGATGAGTTCTAATCCAAGAATTTCAAGATGAACAAGACTAGCAAGGAAAAGAAAAACCTGGTAAAAGATTTGGTCGGTTGCTTCGACCTCCTCCAGCCACGAAACCACTTCTTAGCTCTGATACCAATTGATGTGGACGGTTGTACACATGCGGATAATGTTGCCAAGGACCTTGTGATTAAGCGGCGAGCTCTTAGAATTCTCTAACTTACTTTCGGCTAAGAGAAACAAAGAGAAGCTGTCCTAAGCTAACTTGTTTTATAGTCGAACCAAGTGCAAGAAAGAGATTTGAAACATGCGAATAATTAGGTAGAGCAAGAACCTAATTAGATAAGTTTCATGCAATTATGTAAACTACAACATGCAAATACATATAGCAATAAAAGGAGGGTACTCAAACACTAAGTTTTATGATCTGAATACTCTGGATTATTATTGATGATTCGGCCCCTATTTATAGATGATCTGAATACTCTGGATTATTATTGATGATTCGGCCCCTATTTATAGGTTAAGGGCAGCCGAAAATAATACAAGAAGTAGGAAAAGAAAAGAAGTGGAATTGGAAATTAACCAAGAGGTTAATTTCTTTTACAATACCAAACCCGGAAAGAAGTGGGAATGGTAAGAAAAAGGAAAAACAACTTGCGGTCGTCCGAGTAGAATGTGACAAGCCTCCATTGGCAGAACATCACATAAAACAGTGGATTCGAACTTACCGATAGCGTATGGTACGCTTACCTGCTTAGTGACTATGTAGTCGTCTGAGCTGTCGAGCCATTGTAGCTGATAAGGACGTGGATGATTGATAACAGGAAGCTTCAGCTTGTCAACCATATACTCACTAGCAACGTTAGTGCAACTTCCTCTATCAATTATCAGAACACACAACTTTCCATTTACCTTAGTTCTGGCGTGGAAAATGTTTGTCCGTTGAGTTGTGTCTGGGACAGCAACTGTAGTGAGAGAGCGAGTAACCAAGTTCTGATTCGGATCCTCCTCTATGAACTCGAATTGCTCCACTGGTGTAGACAGAGTGCTGTCAGTTAACTCCTGTGAAGGGTCAACGGTTGGTTCCTCTTCATCATCCTCTGAAATGTACTCACCATCTTGGTCCAATAATACCTTCCGGATGTTGGGACAATCAGGCATGTAGTGGCCACGGCCTGAGCACTTGTGGCAAGTTACATTGCTGATGGACTGTCTGGGATTTGATGGCGTTTTGGCCTGTGATGAAGAAGGGGTGGCGGCAACAGGAACTATGGCTTTGTGCTCTGACATGATCGGCCTCCTTGCTGGTAGAGAGTAGGCCGGATTCTTGCGCCAAGCTGGTGGGGCGCTGGTAGGTGTCCGGATTGGTGGAACGGACTTCAGGTACTCCTCCATGACCCGAGCTTTGTGCAGCATGTCTGTCAGAGTTGTAGCATTCTGCAATTCAACAGCTAAAGCAATACCCCTGTTTAAACCGTTAAGAAAACGAGCCATAGATGCGGGCCCATCTTCCTGTACATTAGCCCTAATTTTAGCCATCTCTAATTTTCTATAATATTTATCTACAGACATAGAACCTTGTACAAGAGTATGTAACTTTCTATACAATTCTCTAAAATAGTAGGCAGGCACAAAAGTTCTACGCATAGACGTAGTCAAATCAAACCACGAGAGAGGCGGAGCACGGGCCCGCATTGGACGCGTGTTTCTGCGTTGATCCATTTATTGATTCCACCAGATTAGGGCATAGTCTGTGAAATGGACCACTGCAAGCTGGACCTTCTTGTGTTCTGGGATCGCATGAAGTTTAAAAATGCGCTCCATCTTCATCTCCCAGTCTAGATAGTCCTCTGGATTCGTGCCTCCTGCAAAGGGCGGAACGGTCGTCTTGCACTGACTGAAGCCTGCGAAAGGTTGGTCAACGGCGTTGGTGCCAGGTGCGGCCACATCGTCGTCTGAGTCTGTGCGCCTCTGTTCCCGTTCAGTCCTGAGTTCGGCGACTTCCTCCGTGAGTGTAGCAAATCGCGCGGAAAGTTGCGCAATTGCAGCCAGGATTTGCTCGTTCCCCAAAGGGTTAGGAGCACCTCCACCTGACATTGGTACAAAGAAGCGAAAACATGTCTGCTAAGAACAAGGAAAAGTGAAAAAAACCTTACCCCCTTGTTCCCCCAAGTGTATCCCACCTAACAGCTACACACAACCCTGTGTTTCACTCTAGGGTGGCGCCCTTTATAATATGTGGTCACTCAAGCCTTTTACCACTCTACCTCCCGGTATTGATAAATGTATTAGGCAAGCAGCAATTCACACAAAAGCAATGACACTTAAGAAAGAAGCAAATTTTCGCAAAAATAGACACTTGGTTCTATTTTGAAAAATCTTTTCGCAAAACGATAGTTTATAATATAGTTCAGATATGAAGTACACAACAGGAAATTTCGGGGTTAAGCCCTCAAATTTCAGAAAAGATGAGTATGCACGATCACAAAATCCAAACTATAATTCAAGAGCTAATGTTCAGGTCGCACGACTAGGCAATTGAAAGCAGGGCAATTCAAAATTGAATAGAAGCAAAGAAAAATAAGCAGAGTTGAAACGACTTCAGGAAAGTCCTAAAACTACCCAAAGAAGAGATCACCCACCCAATAGGTAATCAAGAAACCAATCCCCACAAATTATCAATCCTTCTAATACGCAAAACAGTGTGAAATTAAATCCCCCTAAGTAGCCGAAACAGTACCAAAATTCAGCAAGATACGATTTTCAAGAATCGAAAACCCTAGGGCTAGCAAGTTCAATTTTGACTTACTAACCTATTCCTAGGGATAATCTTAGCAGTACTAGGATACAAAATCAAGAATTCACTATATTTTCAAGAATGCAAAACAAGGTATCCCAACAGAGCATGCAATTTTACAATGCGCAAACAAAGTGAGCTGCTTAACATCAACCGCAAAAACTCACTATTTCTCAACAAAATAGCACAAGAGGGGTAGAATTAATTCGCAAAACCCAGCAATTACAACTGAAACCGAAACCCTTAGAAGGAGCAAAACCGAAACCCTTAGAATGTAGGCAAAACCCGAAACTAAAAAACCAAAACAGAAAAATCGAACCCAAAAATTTGAAACCCTAGGGTTAGGGTTAGGGTTTAGGATTTAGGGTTTAGGGTTAGGGTTTAGGGTTAACAACCGAAAAACCACAACCCTAATGGAAGCAAAAACCGAACCCCTTAATTGGAAAAACCGAACCCTAATTTTGTCGCAAAACCCGAACCCCAAAGAATGCTAAAACCCGAATTTAATTTTCTGAAAATTCAGCAAGGGACACGATTTTATTTGAAGAATTTTTGGTTTTTAAAGAGAGGAAAACAGTACCAAAACCCGGAAAATTCAAAGCTTGAAAGAAAAAAAAATTTCCCCAAGAAGATGAGTTCTAATCCAAGAATTTCAAGATGAACAAGACTAGCAAGGAAAAGAAAACACCTGGTAAAAGATTTGGTCGGTTGCTTCGACCTCCTCCAGCCACGAAACCACTTCTTAGCTCTGATACCAATTGATGTGGACGGTTGTACACATGCGGATAATGTTGCCAAGGACCTTGTGATTAAGCGGCGAGCTCTTAGAATTCTCTAACTTACTTTCGGCTAAGAGAAACAAAGAGAAGCTGTCCTAAGCTAACTTGTTTTATAGTCGAACCAAGTGCAAGAAAGAGATTTGAAACATGCGAATAATTAGGTAGAGCAAGAACCTAATTAGCTAAGTTTCATGCAATTATGTAAACTACAACATGCAAATACATATAGCAATAAAAGGAGGGTACTCAAACACTAAGTTTTATGATCTGAATACTCTGGATTATTATTGATGATTCGGCCCCTATTTATAGATGATCTGAATACTCTGGATTATTATTGATGATTCGGCCCCTATTTATAGGTTAAGGGCAGCCGAAAATAATACAAGAAGTAGGAAAAGAAAAGAAGTGGAATTGGAAATTAACCAAGAGGTTAATTTCTTTTACAATACCAAACCCGGAAAGAAGTGGGAATGGTAAGAAAAAGGAAAAACAACTTGCGGTTACCCCTTTTTGGTAAGTGGCAGCCGAATTACAATTTTAAGTAATAAAGAAGGAATAAAAATCCTACTTCCAAAAAGTGATCAAGAAGGAACCTTTTTTGGAAACTAACTTAAAAAGAAAGAAACAACTTAATTAATTAAATCCGAACACCCTAACTAATTTAAGGAGCCGTGTGGGCTTTGCTTGGTGGGCTTGGCCGTGCAGCTTCTTGTGAGCTCCTTGGGCTCGCCGAAACTTGTGGGCTGGTCTCCATGAGTTTGGGTCTGCCCAAATTGTAGGGAACTTTATTAATTTGTTTCTTTAAGTCCAAGAACCTTTCGGCATCTTCAAGAACTTCAAGAAACAGCTTTCTTCTTTAATGGGAAGTGCTGAATTGCGCCTCTTCTTCAAGAATGGTTAGAAGAGTTGCAATTTGAACATTTCCTTCTTTCTGCTCCAAGGCGTGTGCGTCTTTTTGGCCGTCCTCTTTATTTCGTGGATTCTGACTCATAATGTGTGTTGTTTTCGCCCTTGATGTCCTCATCATTCACCGAATTCAATCAAATAGCCAATAGGGAGAGGTGTGTAAAATAGTCCAATAAAGAGCAATTTCAACAACAAAAAGTGTCAGTTATCCTTTAATTGCAACCAAAAATAGCACTAATTGGATCCACAAAGGCAATTGCAAAACAGTACCAAAAGTGAGCAAAAAAGACCTAGCTTTAAAACCCTAAAACCGATTTTCCCAAATTATGAAGAAACCGATTTTAACCCTTTCTTTTCGCAAATTCTTCTTCCGCTTTCAATCCACAATTTCGATTTTACTAGCTAAACAATATGATCAAAATCGAAAGTTTATTTAAGAAAAACAGAAAAAAATTTCTCAAAAATGAGCGTTCTTTTCCAACAATTTATTAATTAAAGTAGAATAAAGGAAGAGAAAACACCTGATGATTCAACTGAGTTACTTCAGTCTCCTCCGGTCGAGCAAACAGCCCTGGCGCTCTAATACCAATTGATGCGAACCCCTGATTTCCAATGCCTTTGGAAACCAAGTACTCTACGCGGAATGTGCCAAGGAAAGTCTGAATGCAAGATACTGCTCTTAAACCCTAGAATCCTTACCCTTGGATTTGGCAGACTACTAACTTACAAAGTAAATTAAACACGCAATTCGAACCAAGTGGAGTAAACTAGAATTCGAAAACAAAGCTTTGATTAATAGACAGAGCAATTATCTATTAGCCTATAGTTTCTTGACTTTTAGCAATTAACAAGCATGCAAATTACATAAGCCCAAAATAAAGGAGTGATTAAAGAAGTATAAATTCTAACTTAATCAATAATCAACTAAAAAATAAAGTGAGGAATTCGGCTGCCTTATATAAGGGAGGGTGGCCGAATTCTTTGACCTAAAACTACTAAGAAAAGGTAGTGAAATTGGAAACCAATCAAGAGATTGATTCCTTACAAAATCAAATCCTAAAAGAACTAGGATTGATTAAAGAAGGTAATTCGGCTGCAGAAGGTGAAGAGCTGGCCAAATTTACAATTAACAATAAGGAAATAAAGAAGTAAAAATAAATCACAAAAAGGTTTCAAGAAGGTAAACCTTTTTGGAAACTACCTACAAATCAGCCCAAGTTGTAAAAAACTTGTAACAACCCTAACTAACTTGTAACAAACTTTGAGTAGAATTAGGAAACATGCACAAATCCTAATCCTTCCCTAACCTAAGCTTCCAAGTGGCGTGTGGGCTGCTCCTTGTGGGCTGCTCCTTGTGGGCTTTGGTCTGGCCGAAAATTGTGAAGTGGATTTCAAGGGGGTTTCGGCCCAAGTAAGATGGCGCATGGTGGAGATGATGTAGGGAGGTTCTGGAATCTCCCGGAATCATTTCGGAATGTCAAAAATCAAGAACTTCAAGATTCTTCAAGATTCAGTAAGCCGCGAAATTCAAGATTTTCAAGAAAATCAAGAACTTCAAGAAATGCCCTTTCCTTCAGCTGGATTGATTAGTAGGTGCCATTTCCTCTGTGATGGAGAGTAAAGTGACGCTTTTATCCTTCCTTCTATTTTCTTCAAGGGCGTTTGTGTCCGCAACGAGTTGGGCTTCTGTAGCACTCCTTTGAACAAGGTTTTCAAGATCTTCTCTGAGCTTCCTTGTCCTTCTTCGGGTCATAGGCCTCACTATGTCAACGAACGAATCTCTTTGATATGGGCTCGGGTCCTGGAGCATTAGCGGGCCTCTATGGAGTACACGAACCTCTGCTGCACTTTCTGAGTCCTCATTACTTGAACTTGGATCCTCTGTGTACTGACTTGGCATAGGGCTGGGGATGCCCTCATCACTCCCTATAGTAATAGGCTGGAACAAACCTCCACCTCATCAAAATAGTAAACTCATACCATCCTAGTGTAGGTGCTTAGGCCGTTGGGGTCGTTGGGCCATGCGTTGCTGGTCGAGCTCTTGATCCTACTAGATCAGGGCGTAATCTCGAAAGTTGGCAACAATAAGCTTGGCCTTCTTTTTGTCAGCGACCTCATAGAACTCAAATATCCGTTCAATCTGGATCTCCCAATCCAAGTATTCCTTAGAGTCTGATACGCCCATGAAAATGGGAATCTTGGTCTTAAAGTTATTAAGGCAGTCGTTAGGACGGTTGTTAGCAGGTGCCTCTCGATTAGGCGAGTCAGGGCACCACTCACGTTTGGCCCAGGCCTGGGGAGCTTTGACCTTTATGGTTCCCAACTCTTCACTTATGGTGTCGAACTTGGTGTCAAATTTTTTGGTCAGGTTGGCGAACATGTCCACCGAGGCCTTCAAGTCGAGCGGAGTGTCCTTTGGCGGCTCTGACATCCTGCAGGTTTTTGGAGAAATTCCTGTATAAGATAAGTTTGAAATAGATGAAAGTAACCTCACCCCCTGTCCCCCTGGTGTATCCTGTCCTAAGAACTACTCACTTCCCAGTGTATCGGCTTACCCTTGTAATGATTTACAATCTGCCTTTTACCCTTATATCCTTTTGGGGTGATTCAAACTTTGCACAAAGTAATTAAGCATAATGTCAAAATCACACAAGTAACACTTAGGCAAACAACAAAAAATTCTCGAAAGTAAGGAATGCTGGAATCCCTACTTTTGATTTTGAGGATTAAAAGAAAAGAGATTTTATAGATCAATTCAAATATGAAGTGCACAAGAAGGAAATTCGGGGGATAAGCCCTCAATTTCAACAAATTAATGTAATGTGCACGAAGACAAAATCCAAATTGATTTTAAGATCAAATGTCCAGGTAGTATAAAGGAAAATCAGTTTAGGCAATTTTGCAGGGCAAATTCAAGAATGAACAGAAGCAAAGAATAATAGCAGGCTTGAACAAAATTAGAAAACTACCCAATATGCGATTACCTAACAAGCTATCCCACTAAAGATTTTCAACTTCCAATTATATAAAACTGCAAAAAGAACTTTCGGCAAAGTAAGGAAAAACAATGGCAGCCAAAAATCCCAATTAACTTTAAGGGCAAAATTGTAATTTCAGCAATTTAATCTTCGGGCATGGGATTTTCAAGGTGCCACCAATCAAGCAATTTAATATATTTTCAAGAATCACAATATAGGCAGTTCAAGAGACCAAAACCTTAACAACTACAAAAATTGATGGGTAATCACAGGAATAGAGATGGCAAAAAACCCCAACCATTGTGAAACCCTAATCGTAGAACCCTCCTATCGTAGGTGAAACCCTATTGTGGACCCCTTTATTCGCAGGCACCCTATCGCAGGTCTCCCCTCTTGAATCGCAGAACCCTTGCAATTCTTTCCCAAACCCTTGTGAGACCAAAATTTTCCAAACAGAAGCCTACAGGTATTTTCAAAATTAGCTCTAGGGTTTCTAGGTCAAAATTTAATTTTTCAATACCCCCTTTTGCGATTATTCTCAAAATTGTTTCTTTTCTCATATCTATTTCTGGTCTTTTAATTTTTCTCCAGCAAGAATGATAATCCAACAAAAGATTCAGAATATAAACAGATGAATTATCCCCGACAAAATCTAAGCCACCATACTTAAAAACTTTGCAGGCAGGAAACGTCTGCCCCCCTTGTCTTGCTGCTTAACGAAATAAGAATCAAAAGAAGGAAGAAATAACTTTATATTTGATTTGGCTATGTTACTCTAGCCGCTTCCTCCCAACAAAAATCCTCCAGCTCAGATACTAAAATTGATGTGAGTTATTCGAAGAAGTTCTCACGGTGCGGAAAGTTGCCAAGGAAAGTGGATCGTTAAAGGGCACAATCTTACTTATTTAAGATTTCAAAAATAACATGCAAGGCATATAGTGAGATAAACTACTTTAGCTATAACCTAACAAGAATTAACGAATTGAAACCAGTAGAAATTAGGCGAAGCAAGAATCTAATTACCCTATAGTCTCACTTGTGTTATCTAAACATAAACATGCAAATTACACAAATGCAAAATAAGAATTCTAAAGCTAAGGATTAAATCAACCTAATTTCTATTATTTAATGCTAGATGAATTCGGCTGCTCCCTCCTTTAAGTAGAAGGAGTTGCGTGCCTTTTACAAAATCAAGAAAGGAAAGAAATTGCAAAACAAAAAGAATTGGAAACCAACTAGAGTTGGCATTCCTACAAGAATACAAGTTGCTAAAAAGAGCATGACAACTTGGTGGGAAATTTCAGCCACCTGAAAGAAAGAGAGAACCGAAATTCCCTTGAAAAATTAAAGGAAACCTAGAGCAAAAAGGATTCAAGAAGTGAAACCTTCTTGGAAACAAAGAAATAAGGAAATCAGTTAGTTGTCAGAACCTTCTAACAGCCTTAACAAACTAGGAATAGAATTAGGAAACATGCACAAATCCTAAGCCTATCCAAACACCTAAAACCTAACTCCAGTAGGACTGTGGTTTTGACAGAGGCGTGTAGCAGGTGGGCTGAATTGGGGAAGCCTGAGTGCTGATGGATTCAGCCCTCTGAATGTAGCATGGTGAAGTCAAAATTTGATGTAGGAAAACTTCACCAAATAGTTCGGATGATTTTGGACGCAATGAGAAGCATTTTGAACACATCGAAAATACCAAAAATCAAGAAAATCAAGATTCTTGCAATTGTTCAAGATTCATAGTCAGTAATTCTCCTAATAAACCAAGAAGATAAAAACCTCAAGATTTATCAAGATCCATTTCAAGAAGTTCAAGAAACCTTTCAAAAACTTCAAGAAATCCTCCTAGCTTCAAGCCGTGTTGTTGGGCAACTCGGTTAAAATCACGGAGCTTTCCTTTGTGACTCTTGAACTAGGCACGGGGTCCATGCTGACTCTCAAAACTTTTCAACAACTCCAAGAAATCCTCCTAGCTTCAAGCCGTGTTGTTGGGCAGCTCGGTTAAAATCACGAAGCTTTCCTTTGTGACTCTCGAACTAGGCACGGGGAGCCATGCTAAGGCAGAGGTCGATAGTCCAGGTGGAATGAAGCCAATGATGACCTCATCAATTTATGTCGTCGTCTTCTCCGGGATTTCGCATAGGAGCTTTTCTCCGCGCTTCCGCGCTTCCGCGTTTCCAGTTCGCACCCAAAAGTCTAGTTTGAGTATTCAGGTTTTTTATACTATTAAATTTGATACTTTTTAATTTTCATTGAGGGGAATTAATTTTGGAAGTATACAAAGAATAAAAGGCTATTTTTGTGTAGGAAAAAATTGGTGCGACATCAAATTTCTGGTCTCAAGGGAGTATATGACTCAAACTTTAATCGGTCAAAGGACTCGGATGTTGTTTTCTGAAACTTGAGGGATCCATTTATAATTTTAGCAAACCTCGAGGGAGGTAACCGTAATTCGCACAATTTTTTGAAGAAAAAGTATTAATTTTTCTAGAAATGAATGAAAGAGAACATATCCTTAAAGGGGAGGAAAAATGAGTATTAGAACCCAAAACGTGAAGTGAACTTGAGATTCTTGATTGGAAAATTCAATACCCATGTTGTGTCAATCTTGAATTATTTTCCACTGTTTGGGACTTTTACTTTGTTATTTGCTGGCTGATGTGATCACGTATTATTACATTTACTCCTTTGAGGTTTCTGGAAACTATTAACACCCCTTTGAGATTTTATGAAACTACCATTACCCTCCTTATATGTTCAAATTTTGGCAAGAACTTATATTCGATCTGTGTATATGTTATGAAATATTGCATATCTAATATTTTAAGAACAAAAATATCACACGTCAAACTGTCATACGGTTTGACAGGAGATTCCTTCTAAAATATTTTGCCAAATTACAAAAAGATCTGAGATTTGAATTCAATTTTTTGACCTATAAAGAGGTAAGTGTAATTTAACCAATCCAGAAGTGGGTAATTGTTATATTATTACCCAGTCCAGAAGAGTGATGGTAGTTTTCAGAAATCTCGAAGGAGGTAAATGTAATTTGCCCATGTATTAACGATGAAATATTGCCAAATCCCTGAAAGAGGGGAAGTAAAATTGGATTCTTTTCAGCAGCAGAAGCTACCGAAACAAGGGGGGAAGAAAAGATAAGAGGGCTATGGGCTGTTCCCCTTAAAAACAGCCCATTTGTAAAATTGACAAAAAAAGAAAATGGGGAGAAAACTTATAGCTCAATAAGTAAAACAAAGAAAGGGTCTGCAGTTTTTCTAAAGAAAAGAGAATTTAAAACAGGCCCAAATCTGGGAAAAATATATAGAGTCCAACGAATTAAAAAACACAAGAACCACAACCAAGGAAAAGAAAAGAGAGGGAAGAGGAAGGCCCAACGAAAAACTGCTAGGTTTAAGGAGGGGCCAAAGCAGGCCAGGCCCTAAGTTTTATTATTGTATTAAAATGTAAAGAGAAGGAAAAATGGGTCATCTTAATTAAAATGCACTCAAAATAATAAGCCCAATAAAGAGAAATAGCTTAAGAGAATTAATGAAATAAAGTAATAATTAATTCGGCTGTTGTTATTATCAGAGTACATTTTAGCGGTCAAAGCAATATTTAGTCTTTTTACCTAAAATACCCTTCATTAATTTAAGAACTTATCTCCCTGTTTTTACTTACCTTTCTAGTACTTAAAATGTTCTGTTTCTTCGCCTTCCCTTCACCCATCTCCAATTTTTCTGTTTCTTGATCAGTCACACAAATTAAAAATGTTGTCTACAATGACTATAATCAACCTAAACCTCAACTATACCCGACTCGGCATACTTCTTTATTCGCAGTCAAGAACTCTTCTTATCAACAAAACTCGCAACAACATAGTGAGTCTGGAGAAAAAAGAGGCGACAATAACTATCCACTACAAGACAAAGATAAATTGAACGCATATAAAATCTCCCAAGGTTTTTACATACTAACATCAGTTTGAATTGCTTGTGAACCACTATTATCTGTTATCAGTCATGACTAAAAGAAGGTAAATTTTGTTATTGATGAGTCTTAGAATCACTACTCTAAATACTGACATTGGCGTGGATGTGTAACAAATCCCAAATTTTGAAATTATTTCATATCCCATGTATTGCAGCCTAGGCATAGTTCAGGTCCCAAATTTCTGCTAGACTTCCTATCCAATAACCACAATTGAATCAACAACTGCAACAGATCAGCGTACCCAAATTTCTGCTAGACTATTCCTATGAGCCACCGTAGCAGTCCTGAACCAAACAAAACTTCTTATTAGTTTCTTTACGTAGCAACAACAGAACACCCAAACATCGGAAAGAATGGAAAGAAAAAAAAAGGGACAATAAGAGTTCCTAATTGGATTTGGAAATCGCCTGAAATGTTAGATATTTACGTAACCATAAAAGTGGATTTCATGACCACGTATAGGTACCTAAATACTTAACCATCACTTATCAGGGATCCCACCACCTAGTTGCATTATACGTAACTACCTACTAGTTGCCTTATATGTAACTACCTACTTGATAAGACCATTAGCTGGATGAAGTATACCTGCGGAGGGAATATAGGGTATAGTTATGAGACCTCTGATGGGATAAGGTCATCTACGTTATTTATATGTAATATCTCTTAGTTCCTCTCTCCACTTCAACCAACATAGTGTGTTCTCCCCATCAATGTACACACTATAATAGTGAGACCTAGAGAGGGAAGGTCAAGAGACTTTTATGCAGGTATTCATTAGCCAAACCAATTACGTCTACGGATCATAAGGTATGTTGTATTTACAAATTATAACCTAAGATCCTGCTCATTAATTCTAAAACTTGGTATCAGAGGGTCAAATTAAGGTTATTGATTTGTAAATCAATTTAAAATTTGTGGCTTGATTGAATAAATTTTTTCATGAGTATCGTATGAATTAACTAACTAATGGCTTCGGCGGCTAGCACTGCTTTCTTGCTTGCCCTACTGGAATTAAATTTTGAAATCAACTTTTCATGATTTTAATTTATTTTGGAATTTTATATGTTTGCTGGAACCCACGAGTATCAAATTGAAATTGTTAAGTTTTAATTTATATATCTATATATGTATGGTTCTAATTCCACGATTTATTGGTGTGTGTTTTAGTGGATAAATTTACAATTTGGATGTAAGGAACTTGTTCCGTAAACCTTTTATGGTACATTATTAACACGGGGCATACTATTTGCATGAACCAAATTACTATTTGCAAGAATTTTTTTTTTATAAATTTACTATAATGCCCTTAGTTATTTAACAAAAAAAAAAGGTCCTGGAGAAAATCCCACCCGGGATGGGCGGGATTGGGTGGGATTCTACTATTTGCAGAAACATTTTAAAAATCCCACTCGGGATGGGCGGGATTTTCCTTAATTATATTATTAATATAAACTATAATTATATTGAATCACCTTTAGATCCGCGTTGAATTGTTAATCAGAATTGTTATTTGCAGGAACCAAATTACTATTCACTGGAACATTTGCATATGAAAAGTCTATAATAACCCTTAGTTATAAATATGAAAAAAAAAATCATATTCAAGAAATAAAAATCCTGCCCGAGATGGGCGGGATTTCTTAAAATCCCATCCCGAGTGGGATTTTGAAGCAAATCCCACCCCAAGTGAGTGGGATTTTGCTTGAAAATCCCACCCAAGTGGGTGGGATTTTGAACTTGGGGTGGGATTTGCTTCAAAATCCCACCCGGGATGGGCGGGATTTTTAAGCAAAATCCCACTCGGGATGGGATTTTAAGAAAATCCCGCCCATCTCGGGCGGGATTTTTATTGCTTGAAGATGATATTTTTTTTCTTCATATTTATAACTAAGGGGTATTATAGATTTTTCATATGCAAATGTTCCTGTGAATAGTAATTTGGTTATTGCAAATAACATTTCCGATTAACAATTTAACGCGGATCTAAAGGTGATTCAATATAATTATAGTTTATATTAATATATTGAATAAGCACTAATTTTATCTCCATACATAAAGAATTCAGCCCTAATCACATGCAACTACTTGCCTGATATTTGTGGGTTAAGATAATTTAATTTGGGGTTAATTACGCATAACTCCCCTGTGGTTTGGATAACTTTTAGATGACCCCCCTATGGTTTAAAAAGCTACAAATGACCCCCCTGTGATTTCAAAAGTATACCAAAAACCCCCTTGTGTTTTATAAACTACAAAGAACCCCCCTGTGGTTTTCAAAAAATACCAAGAACCTCCTCACACATTTGAAAGCATAAGGGAGTTCTGAGTATTTTTTTTATGCTTGTTCTTTAAAATATGAGAAACTACAAGGGGGTTTCATGTATCATTTTAAAAACCACAGGGGGGTTCTTTGTAGTTTTTAAAACAGAAGAGGGTTTTTCGTATACTTTTGAAACTACGGGGGGGGGTCATGTGTACCTTTTAAACCCTATGGGGGTCATCTGAAAGTTTTCCAAACCACAGGGGGGTTATGAGTAATTAACCGTTTAATTTGCTGCTAGAAAAATTATTACTGTGAGATGCATAAATTTTTTACCCTAAAATTAACCCCTAAAACCTTTATATGTTTTTATAAAAATATTTTCTTATGAATATTTACTAGATTATCGAAATCTCTCTAAATAAATTTTATTACAAAACACAATTTGTAGTATAGATCAAATATAAGTATTTTTTGATAAATAAATACAAAATTATAAAATATTTCCTTTAAAAGAATTTTAATTTCTAAGAATTCAATTCAAAGTTACGGTTTGATTGATTCATGTTATAACTTAGATTTTTCGTAAAGTTAATAAGTAATTCTTATTTCCAAAATAAAATAGAAATAAAGTTTAAATTTTTATTTAAATGTTATAAACTCTTTTATAAAAGAAATAGATAGACTAGAGTTACGTTACTACTTAGATAGTTTCTAGAATACGTAAGAAGTTTAGGAATCCTAGAATGTTATTAGCAATTGGAAATCAATATTGAAATTCCTTAACCTGAAATATATGTAGATAGGATAGATAAATCATGAGCTAGTATCTTCGGACCGAAGTGAGTTTATCAGTGAAAATGGATACCGTTTTAATCCAGTTAATTAATTGAATTTGCATTTGACTTATGTGGCATGTTATAAACCCTTTCAAAAAAATACTTGAAATGTTTCTGATTTTTAGCTGCTAGTTGTGTTTACTTACTAGTTAGATCGCATATGTACTTGTTATGCTTACAATTGTACTTTTTTGTGCACTGAATTTGTTATTTGTTCATGAGTTGAGTCGGATCCATTACATGGTATACAGTTGATTCCACGAGCCAGTGTTGGGCCTGGTCGTTTGAATCATTCACATTCATAATCTCGAGATTATTTCTAACTCAAGATGGCAGTATGGAGAATATGGTACCTATATGAATGATTATGTTTATGATTATGATTATGCTAAGATGAGCTGGCCCGTTGTTCAACATTCATGTATATGTTGGCGACCACCCCTCATTCTCCGAGCTGAGTTGGCCCCTCATTCATCGTTGATGTAGTTACTTTACAAATGTGCCTCATTCTCGTTATATATGATTGCGAGGTGAGCTGGGCCGTCGTTTATTGTTCATATAGAACCTTGGCAAGCAACCCTCATCCTCATTATATGTTCTGTGAATCCCACATGAATCATGACTGCTATATGATAGAATTTTCCAGAATTGTGTGCATGGGTAATTTTTGCAACTTGGTAAATGTTTGCGAAAACGGTGGACTCTTATTGGGCAAGGGCGCATTTCATTTTCCTTTTTTGTTTCTTTTTTCAAACTTAATTGTTACAGATCTTTGGTACGAAGATGAAAATGCCCCCTAAGACATCTAGAAGTACTGGAATAGTGGGATACAGCTAGAAGGCGAGAATGATATAGACAGGCTCATACTCTAATAATCATGTATTTTAGGGCTCTGTAAGCTTTATTTTGTTATAATAAATGGTTGAATTATTATGTTATGCACGTGCCGAGTCCTAATGCGAATCAGGCAGGCATCCTGTGAAGCCAACCCCTTGTATGCGGGGTGGTGAATCTTGGGTTTCACCGATGTTGTATTAGAGAATTAAAACTTGGGGCATATAGGAACTTGTAGGTATGAAAAAGAATGTAAGTTGGGATTTAAAGAAATAGGATGGCTAAAATAAAAGCTTTACTAGTATATATGAGTTATGAGATCAGCTACACTTTGTCTAGGTTTAAAGTTACCTTAATAGGTAGGTCTGAATTCTTGAAAACTTTCCTAAATAGTTTGATTTAAAACTGAAAAGTAATAATGATGTGGACCAAAGTACAGTATGCAAAAAGTTGCCAAGGAAAGTCTGATTAAGCGGCTTAGCTCGAATAAACTCTACTTACCCAAAATCTAGATAATAAAACTGAACTAATCTTAGCTAATTTAATTAAGAAAGAATTCGAACGAAGTAAGCAAGAAGAGTTGAAACATGTGAATTTAATTAGGTAGAACAAATAACCTAATTAAGCTAAGTTTCATAACTATATGTAAATTACAAGCATGCAAAATACATAAGTCAATAAAAGAAGAGTACTCAAACTACAAGTTTTGAAGATATGAATATTGTGTCTTAATGAATTCGGATGGCCCTATTTATAAGTAGGGGCAGCCGAAACTTGTCTTAAATGAACTAGGAAAAGGAAATAGAATTGGAAACCAATCAAGAAATTGATCTCCTTACAAAACCTAACCTAAATGAACTAGGTAATGGTTGAAGCAAGAATTCGGTCACCTTAATGAGTAGGTGTAGTCAAATTGGCAAGTAGAAAACAAATAGGAAACAAGTTGTATATCATATTCCAAAAAGGGGATCAAGAAGGGATCCTTTTTGGAAACTACCAAGCTAGTCTAGTTGTAACAAACTTAACTAACTTGTAACAAACTAAAAATAGGATTAGGCAACATGTACAAATCCTTATCCTTCTCCAAACCTTAAACCTTTAGTAGAACCCTAGGGACTTGTGTGTTTTGGGCTGGCCGAACTTATTGATGGAATTGACTCCAATGGTGGATCGGCCCAATTGGCAATGGCGCATGGTGAATTGATGTAGGGAGCTTCTGAAATCTTCTTGAATCTCTAAGAATCATTTCGAAATTAAGATTGTCAAGATTTTCAAGATTCTTCAAGATTCTGCAAAATATGAAATGTAAGATTTTCAAAAAAATCAAGAACTTCAAGAAACATCTATTTAAAGTCAAAGAACCTTCCAACGTCTTCAAGAACTTCAAGAAACAACCCATTATTTATGGTGGAATGGTTGTAGGCATCTCTTCCCAGTCATCGGGTAAAGGCCTCTCAAATCTGGGGTTTTTATGTACTGTTAAAAAGGAAAAAAGAGAAGAAAGAAAAGGAAAAAAAGAAAAGAAAGAAAAGGATATATTGAGATTGCTGGCCTAGTCTAGTTTGGGATGGTAATGTATGAGATTTGCATGGTTTGAGTTCACTTGATGTGCTATTTGCTTGCTTAGCACTTTGATATTGTGTACTTTTAGAGAATATCCGTGCATGTATTTGTTCTGTTTAGATGCTTCTGTCTAGCTATTTGGCTAGTATGTGCTTGATATTGGTTGTGATGTTGACTGTGGTGGCTGATGCGGTGATGATTTGATGTTATCGCATTGTTTGGTGTGTGGCGGTAGTTGTTCTTTGTTGGTGGAAGATATGATGGCTCAGGCTTTCTGGTTTGCTACAATGGGAGGTTTGATTTGGATTGGTCATCGGACGGCTAACTAGAGAGCTCCGATCTAGAGTGATCACTGGATTGAGACTCCTTCTCCAGCAAAGTTGAAGACTTCAGAACTGCTACTATCTGTAATACTGAAGCTACTGTCCATGGTAGCTGAGTGTAGATCATAGTTGAGCTTATTGCTTGGCTGCTGGAATCTATCAATGGTTAAGATTTCTTGAGTAACCTTTTTCTGGTCCTCAAGTGTATGATGAGGCTGGAATTTGTATTGAAATTTTATTCAAGTCAATGTAATCTTTTGAATATGGGAATGCCCATAGTTACATGTATTTATACTTTTGGTTAGGGAATGCCCTATCTTGATATAATCTTGTTCTGTATGTTTGATTTCTATAGGGGTATACACCTATTTTGATGTATGAACAAACCTTATGTTAGCCTATTTGAGGTTAACCCGATCTTGCTGGCTGTTAAGCCGTGTTTTACTTTGTGGAATAAATCATTTACTTTTCCTCCAAAAAAATAAAAAAAAAATTTGTAAGAAGAGTGGCGATTTGAACCTTCCCGGCTTTATCTTCCAAGGCTTTGCCTTCAGTTATCACTTGAGCTTCCCTTGCGCGAGTCTGAACTAAGTTGTCAAGATCTTCTCTCAACTTCCTGGCTCTGCGCCGTGTCATTGGCTTAGTGATATTCACAAGTGGATCCCTTTGATATGGACTTGGATCCTGAAGCATTGTTAGGCCTCTGTGTAGAACCCAGACCTCCTCAACTTCTCTGGATTCACTTGTTTGTAGACTTGTAGATGGACTAGGGATGCCATCATCAAATAAGCGTGATGTTATCCATGATTGGAAATTATGATTAATTCAATTATTTCCTTCATGTGAGTCAAACAGGGGTAACAATAATATTGTTTTTAGGTTACGATAAGAATAATTTACTTGATATCCTTGAAGAGTTTCTTCAAATTAAGTACAACTATATGAAGTAAGACCCTATAGACTTATTTCTTAAATTACTTTATGATCTAGATAAAAAGGTTGGTGGATTGTTAGGAAACTTAAAGGCTACGCAAAGGCAATGGAAGACCAATGAGAGAATCCTAATATTGAAAAAGAACAGGGTGAACCTGAAAGTATGGAACAAGAGCAAATAGAGCAAGGGCAGTCTTAACAAAATCAAGGTGAACCCGATTGTAGCACTTTGTAGGATAAGTGACTGCAATACTACAACATGTGACCAATGTGTTAACCCAGTTAGAGGAGAATGTGCGGGAACCCCATAGTAGGAATGAAGCTGAGAACATAGCTCCTAAGAAATTTCCGCTGGTTTGTCCCCTTAAGGTCAATGGAAAGATGAGGAAAAAGGAAAAAAATGCGGCTAGAGAGGGCCATCTACACCAACAAGATAACATCAACTGGAGGCCGAACCTATAAGAAATACAAACTTTGTATCCGAGCAAAGCTCTAGGACAGTGGAGTAGGTTCGCAACTATTACCCGAATGCACCTCCAGGTAGATGTAGGTATTGTAATTGTCCAGGACATAAGGAAAAGGAATGCTACCATATAGCCAATAAGTGTTTTAGGTGCGGTAGTCCTTACCAATGGGTACGACAATGCCAGAAGTAAGTAACGAATTCAGGTTTTGGACACTCAGGACATCCGGAGAATGAGGAGAAATGAGGAACGAAAAATTAAAAGTAGTAGTACTCTATATAAGCTAAAATGTATGTAAATTATGTATGATTCTTGAAGTAGTAGTAAGTACCCTTTGTAGTTTGGAGATAATAGACCTGTTAGCAAATGTTAGTAGAAAAAATTGTAGCTATGAATGTACGAGTAATATGAATGTTTGTATAACATAGTAAGGTTTGTTGTAGTTGTGATTCCCCCCATTACTTGATTTATGTATTTTATTTTATCTTTAAACTAATTTATTTTAAATCATCTATATATATATATATATGTTTTATAAATTAAATAGGTTAAAAGTCTTGACTTTCTTTATTAAAGAAAGAAGCCGTAGAAATAGGATTAGAAAGAGACCTTTTCTGTAAGTTATTTAAGAATTAAGAATATCAAGCCTAGCCTTAAGTACTAGAATTTTATAAAAGAAACTTTACAAAAATCTCAATCCAAAGATGTATATCATCCCTTAGCCATTTGCGAAAGCCAATACCTTCACTTAGAAATTATAAACACCTCTATGAAATACACACAATCAATCTTTTTAATTGCAAAACCTTACCATGAAAGTTAAAATTTGTCAAGAACTCCTTAGTAAAACAAAATTTAGTCATAAACTATAACATAACTATTCTTTATATCTAGAACCTCTAAAAATAAGATTTCAAAATAAAACAAAAAAATCTCTCTCGAAACTTTATATCTAAAATTTTGAAAAAATTTCAACAGAGTTTCCTCTGTATTTAAAAGATGCCCACTTGGAGAAAAAGAGATTTAACTGCCCAACAACAAACTTAAATTCACCCAAACTAAAATTGCTATCAAATTACATTTCTCTTCATCATTCTTTACTAACACTAGTCTAAGTATTCCATTCAAAGCAAAGAAATCATAACACATTTCTCCATACCAAATTTAACTACCTAAAATGCTAAGAAACTATAACCCATCCCTCTATGTTCAAGTAAGCAATCCAACAGTATAAAAGTTATAAGACATTTCCCAAAAGTAATCATACAATGTAGAGAAATCATCCAAGAACCAAAAACTTCACCAACATTAGATATAAGGAATAAGAACATAAGTAAACCAAATATTCAAGGTACCCAAAGGGACAAACAATGTAAAGATAAATATCCAAAGATACACGATCCAATAAAAGATCAAAAACCATGCCGTGTAGGCATATCATCCAAACTCTCAATCGCCTCTATGCCTTTGATTCCTCCGGGCTATCCTCCCATCTCGTTACGCATGCCTTATGTTTTTGAGCTCGCTGATGCTATCCTGATCACATTCCAGTTGTACCCCTTTGGCCATGACAGTCAACTCGTCTTCAAAATCTTCTTTTTTTTTTTTTTTTTTCTCCAGCAGATCTAGACGAGTATGCACCCCAGCAAATTGGGTATTAACCATTTCGCTCAAAGCTGCAAATTATGAGTCTATTCTTGCATTCATGGCACTAAACTGCTCTATCATGAAAGACATAAGTGCCTCATTGCCGGACAAGGAAGAACTATCCCATCTTTCTTATTGATTACCTTCTTCTCTTTGATGGCTACTCCCCTCTTCTTGTATATTTTTCATTCGCTCTATAGCCTGAGGCCTATTTCAATAATACCACTTGCCATCTATCAAAATTATCCTTTTCTTGGCGAAGTACTGGAAATCATACCCGCGAAGGAGTGGAACAGATCGAACCTCCAGGGGAAGATTATTGTATCTAAAGATCTTAGTCAAATAATGCCCAAAGGCCAAAGATCGATTCGGCTTAAACCCAGCCCAGAACCCCATAAACATGCTCCCAAAGTAAATTAAAACATGTTTAGCCATCAGATAAAACAAAGTAATCTCTGAAATATTGGGCTCAGAAGAACGCCTAGCAGTGGGTACAAGCGTCTGACAAGTCATCTCATGCAACAATTTAAGATTCGGCTCTAAGTATCCAGGCTTGTAATCATGATTAGGAGAACCACAATTTACAGCATTAGCAGGCCTTCTAAAATATTTCTTACTTAACACCACCTTAGACAACGGAAAAGTAGTAGGCCAAGCATTCGCATGATAAAATCTATACCTAGTAGCTACGGAAGGATCATCCACCCTAGGAGAATTCTCAAGCAATCCTAGAGCTTTATTAATCATAGTAGCATTAACCATAAACTGAGTACCATTCACTCTAGAATAATAATCATCTTCATCATCAACCCTAAAATTAGCATAAAAATCTGTGACGCCATCCTCATGAATAGGCTCATTAACATTTAACAAAGGCATAAAACTCTGGAACTCAAAGTATGCCAAAACCTCATTAATGTTAACTATAATGGAACCGTCCGAATCAAGAACATAACAATCCGAAAGATTACGCGTTAACATTTGCTCATACAATTTTTGAGCCTCTTCATCAAGAAATCGAGGCAATCGCTCAAAAGTGGAATCCTTCATTCTACTACTTTTAACTGTAGTCTTCTTGGTAGGATTAATTTTCTTTGGAGCCATTTTACCTAAGGCACAAAACAAGAACCATGAAAAATTTAGGAATTGCCCTCAACCATATATGAATTCAATTCAAACCAACAAAGAGCTAAATAAATCCCTAAACAATCCATAACAATCAAAAACAAAATTAAAAAAAAAAACCAAAAGTCGGGCAAAACCAAGCTCAATCTCAGTTTCAGCCATAAAAATCAAAACACGAAAGGAAATTGAAATAAATTAAGAACTAAAGCATGAATATGAAAACCCACCTTCTAAGGATTCTTGAAATGCCAAGATTTGAACTTCAAATCCATGAAATGACCTTGAACCGCCGAAATCCTAGTTTAGGCTTTCAAAAATTTGAAGGAACTTTGATAAGTTATGGAGTGAAATAACCTACTTGGAGTGTTCATTTAGGCTTTAGAAGGATTAAGCTTCAAGGAATCACAAGGTTTAAACCACGAATTGGAGAATTAAGAAGCTAGGGTTCGGGTGTTTGAAAGATGGAAGAAACAAGGGAAAAACCGAGGGAATTCATGTAGGAGAAGAAGAGAAAAATTGCTCAGTTTTTACTCATAGGACCCGATTGGTTTTTACCGATATTGGGATCGGGTAAAACTGATCCATGTTCCAGAAAATTAGTCTTTGGCTGAGAAACTTTAGTTATTTTTAATTTAGTCCCAAAACTTTTCCTACGACTTTTAATTCTACTTTTTCCCTATTTTAATTCTACACCTTTATTTTATTAAACATTTAAATTATAACACATTAAGAAAAATGAAACTTTAAACACTCAAAATTTATTAACAAAGTGATGAAATTTATATGAGAAAACTAAAACTTAATTTCTTCTCAATACACCATTTCTTTCTAAAATATGTAAAACATTATTTCATACATACCTTTCCCACCTATATACATATATGGATATATATATATATATATATTTTTGTGTGTGTGTGTGTTTAAGAAATTTTAAATCCAATTATAACTTAGTTATTATCAAATATAAATTCTAAATAAATAATTACGAGGACAAAATTTCCTAAGGGGGAAAGGATGTGAGACCCCATAAATTTTTTACCCCAAAATTAACCCCTACAACCTTTATATGTTTTTATAAAAATATTTTCTTATGAATATTTAGTAAATTAAAGAAATCTCTTTAAAGAAATTTTATTACAAAACATAGTTTGTAGTATAACTCAAATATAAGTATTTCCTATAAATAAAAAAAAATTATAAAATATTTCTTTAAAAGAATTTTAATTTCTATGATTTTAATATAAAGTTAAAGTTAATTGATTCATGTTCTAATTTAATTTTGAATTATTTTGTTAATTTAAGCATAGAATTATTCTAAGAATTTATTAATTTTAGAAAATAAGAAATGAAAAATAAAAAAATTAGAAAATAAATGAAAAATGAGGAAAAAGTCTAATAGCTGTTTTTCCCTCTATTAGGAATGGGTAAAACTGATCTTGCCAACTTTAAAAAGTTGAAAAAATATCTGACCGCTTGAATAGCGGTTTTTACCCAGCATTAGAGCGGATAAAATCGACATTAGGAAGCTGACAAAACCTTAGAGTGGTTTTACCTAGCATTGAGAGCGGGTAAAATCGATTGGCGCCGGAAAGTGAAAAAAAAATATCTACTCCAAGTTCAAACGGCGAGCTACGACCCAAGGGGGTCTAGGGCCTATGGAGTTTGTTCTTATGCTGCTCAGGGGACTATAAATACCCCATGGATCATTCACAACAACACCATTTCGCAAAATCAAAGGCCAAAGTTGAGAGAAATTAGAAGTTAGGAAAAAAGTTAGAAATTAGGAAGAAGTGGAGAAGTGAAGGGCTAGGAGGTGGGATTTGGATTTCTAAACCGAGGATTGAGGACTAGGCAACTTCAGGAATCGAAGGGTAAGCAATTCTAGTTACTACAACTTTAATTTTTAGAATTATAATGCAAAAATAATGAAATTGTTAAGTTTTTAAGTTTCTATATAGTTATATTAATTTTTGATTTTTGAACGTTAAATATGTTTTATGGAATGTAGGAATGTTGTAGGAGCGTTGCATAAATTGTTTTGAGCCAAAAGAACCAAAGCAAAACAAGTTTTTAGCACTTTTTCATCAAAACCCAAAGCCAAAAAGTTGAAGAAAAGCTTTACTGGGCCCGATCGATTTTTACCTATCTGAAGGCGGGTAAAACCGACGTTCTTGGCGCAAGAAAGTCAGAAAAAACTGACTTCGGAGCGGGTAGAACCGGCTTTGGTGTTTTATGAAAAAATAATTTCTCAAATAAATCGGTTTTAACCGATCTCAGAGAGGGAAAACCAAATATTGGGATTTCTGGAAAACCCCTGATCAGTTTTAACCGATCTCTGAGCGGGTAAATCGATCCCCTTTTTTGAAAATAAATTTTCACTGATTTTAGCCTGTCTAAGTACGGGTAAAACCGATCCGACTCTGAAGATGAATTTTTGCATAATTTTATCTCCTTTGTTTATTCATTTATAATTCCTTTAATAAATTCCTTCCTAAAGTATTTTAACAACCCTTTAAAAAATCCGTAACTTATACTTTCCATAAAGTTAATAAGTATTTCTTATTTCCAAAATAAAATATAAATAAAGTTTAAATTTCTCTTTAAAAGTTATAAACTCTTTTAAAAGAGAAATAGATAGACTAGTATTACGTTATTACTTAGACAATTTCTAGAAAACATAAGAAATTTAGGAATCTTAGAATGTTATTAGCAATTGGAAATCAATACTTAAATTCCTTAACCTGAAATATATACAGATCGGATAGATAAATTGTGAGCCAGTGTCTTTGGACTGAGGTGATTTTATCACTGGAACTGGATACCGTTTTAATGCAGTTAATTAATTTTATTGCATTTGACTTATGTGGCATGTTTTAAACACTTTCTAAAAATTCTTGAAATGCTTTTGGTTTTGAACTGCCAGTTGTGTTTACTTACCGGCTAGAACGCATATGTACTTGTTACGCTAGAGTTGTTTCTTTGTGCACTGAATTTGTTATATGTTCATAAGTTGAGTCAGATCCATTATATGATATACGATTGATTCAACGAGCCGGTGTTGGGCCTAGTCGTTTGAATCATTCGCGTTCATAATCTCGAGATTATTTTTGACTCAAGAATGGCGGTATTGAGAATGTGGTACCTATATGAATGATTATGATTATGCTGAGATGAGCTAGCCCGTCGTTCAATTCATGTATACGTTAGCGAACGCCCCTCATTCTCCGAGGTGAGTTGGCCTGTCGTTCATCGTTCATGTAGAACCTTGACGAACACCCCTCATTCTCGTTATATATGATTTTCGAGATGAGCTGGCCCATCGTTCATTGTTCATGTAGAACCTTGGCGAACGCCCCTCATCCTTATTATATGTTCTATGAATCTCACATGAGTCATTACTACTATATGATAGGATTTGTTGGAATTGTGTTCATGGGTAATTTTTGCAACTTAGTAAATGTTTGAGAAAACGGTGGACTCTCATTGAGCAAGAGCGCATTCCTTTTTCCTATTTTCAAAATTAATTGTTACAGATCTTTGGTACGAAGATGAAAATACTCACTAGGACATCTGGAAGTACTAGAACAGTGGGATACAGCTAGAAGGCGGAAATGATAGAGACGAGCTCATACTCTAATAATCATGTACTTTAAGGCTTTGTAAGCTTTATTTTGTTATAATAAATGGTAGAATTATTATGTTCTGAACTTACCGAATCCTGGTGCGAATCCGGCAGGTATCAAGTGAAGCCAACCCCTTGTATGCGGGGTGGCGAATCTGGAGTGTCACAATTATTATATGGGATCCTCATTATTAATGTTGGAGTTGATTGAGATAATTTTCCGTAATTATAAATGGATAATGTTGGTTGCACATATTATGTGCAAATTATTGTGCACATAATGAAATCTTTATATTATGTTTTACCTTATTATCCTTGAGTATAATTCCAAGATGGAATGTCACCTAGATAATTAATAATAAAAATAAAAATGATGTGGATTATTTAATTACATTTTAGTTTCCATAAGGTGCATATGTTTATATGGTATACATAAATATTCATGGTAAATACAAAAAAATCTTCCTATTTTAATTTATAGAGTGCTTTTTTGATTGATTTTGCTTTTAATTTCGATTTAATTATTTTTATTACTCTGTAATACCATATCAATTCATATCATATTGCTGCAATGGATGATTGCTTTTCACTTAGTGGTTTAATTGTTTTATTTTTATTTTTATTGTTTCTATTTCTTTCTCGTATATTTTAATCAATGGAGGGGTGTTTTTTTTTTTTGCTTGATCGTGTAAAGCTTGTAAAAAATGGTGCACGGTTTGATAACTCAGATACAATAAGATTCCATTTATATCGGAACGGATTTGATCCTTCTTATAAACTGTGGATTTGGCATGGTGAAAGTATTAATGGTTTACCTGAGCAAAGAAAATCTCATGCAAAAGGAGATAATGGGATTACTAGAGATCGATTAGATGACATGATTAAGGATATGCCGAGGATTTTGCTGATAAACCGGAAGTTCTTGCTTCCATTTTGGGTGACAATGAGAAGCCTCTATACAACGGTTGCACTAAATATACACGCTTGTCTAGTGTTTTGAAGTTGTTTAATTTGAAAGCGGCAAATGGGTGGTCAGATACTAGTTTTACAGCCTTATTGAGGGTATTGAAAGATATGCTCCCAGAAGATAATGAACTTCCAGATCAAATTTACGAGGCGAAAAAAATATTGTGTCCAATGGGTATGGTGTGACGCCCCACCCCGACCCTCCCTCCGGTGCCATACACAAAGGGATGGATCAGGGAGGTGACGCCATTCAGGGCTCACGCCCACAGTTGATAACAGGAGCAAACTATAAATTCTTTATTAATACATAATTTGCTTTAATAAATTCGAAAGGTACAATCTTTATAATTTACATATCGAGGGTAGTGGGATGGTCGCTCAACAAGATCATCCCATTCCAAGCTAGTATCTAGTCTTATCATCAGGGTATCCTAGCAATCCTTGACCTCGTCTAATCGACCTCGCCGTATGAAAAGACCCAATAGCTTAGGTACCTGTGCAAAATAAGGTTTTTGAAAAAGAGGGTGAGCTACTAGAATATAGCCCGTGAGAGTCCTCAGATTTATAAAAGCCCACAGTGCTAGTATTAAGAAATTTAACGGATAAGAAAAATACCAACTCAAGTATCGGCCATTCCAAAATAGTAGTGTCAGAATTTCAAAGATCAGGAGTGGAAAAAAAATAAGAGCAATTACCAAGATAATAATATTGAAAGAGTTAGCTCGACACAAAGCACCAGTCACCATAGGGATTACCAAGTTAAACATTTCGCTCCAGAAAAAAAAGAGAATGAGTTCAAACCAAACATAGTTACGATTCAGTCAAAGTTTTTCCCTAGAGAGCGAGCGCAAATTCAAAACAGTAATTGTAGAGAAACCGTTTTCTCGGCAGTGAGTAGAGAAGGAGCAGTGGTGGAGATCATACAAAAGTCCTTCTTGTTTAAGGACAATTGCATGACTCCGTGGTTGCATGACATACATAAGTACAGTAGCAATAAGTGACCACCAGGTCAACAGTAGCAGTAGGCGACCACCAGGTCAACAGTAGCAGTAGGCGACCATCAGGTCAACAGTAGCAGTAGGCGACCACAAGGTCAACAGTAGCAGTAGGAGTAGTCATAAGCAACCATGAGAGGTAGTTTGAGGAATCAAAATAGCCAAATAAAGAGTTGGAGTAAAAGTACCAGCACAAGATTGTTAGAAATGAAATTTAGTCACACAAAAAGCTTACAAAGCACGGTAGTTTTGCAAAGCAAATCAAGAGGATATTTTGGGGATTCCACATCCACAATTTTGTTGCATTAGAGGCGGAGTAACTCATTCATAAAACAGTTTATGAAATGGTTGTCAAGCATAGAATTCATTCATGTAAGAATAATACAAAAGTCTCTCCTTTTTGTAAAACATAGCAAATGGTGCTTTGGGAAATTCTTGTCCAAAATAATTTTATGGCGTGGGCAGCCATACATTCACAAGCAATTCAACAACATTGAAGAAAACAATTGTACCTATATCATATATATATATATATATATATATTTATCTTTAAACGCGTAGTAGCTAAGTGTCAAAATAGCAAGAACCCTCACCTTAGCAAGCGAGGATAACCAACTCAAAGGTCCCCAATCAATCAATCCTGCAGATTAATTAACCCTTAATCAGTCAACGTTGCACCGTATTACTAATCGAAGGCCTATGGGGGCATGCACATTACCGAAAGTAAAAGTTCAAGGCCCCTATGTAAGTTTGGACGACAACAAGGTATTGAATACTCAAAATTCGTAGGTTCAGAACCTTCCTATGCAGGGCAGTCAGCTTAAAGTGGATGTTCCTCTCAACTGGTAAGTCCGATTAACCCAAAATTTTACCAGTAGCTAAATGGCATATTAAAATAGATAATGTAAAATTTTCATTTTTATTATTAATTTTTTTTTGGAAGAATGAATAATTAATTATCAAAATCGCAATCCAGTGTTTTCCTGAAAAACACTATGCAGAGCAGCCAGCTTTAAATGCCTATATTTCTCAAAATACAGATCGCCTTTAGACGAATTTGACAAAAAGGTAGAACTATGTCCCTTTAACATACTGCATAAGTTTCAGAATTTTCCAAAATAGGGTTATTTAAATATTGCTTTTGTAATTCACTGATTTCCTGAAAAATCCCTGTACAGAACTGTCCTCTTTAAAACTTTATAACTCGAAAATTAAAGGTCCAATGGGCACGAAAATTTGCAGGTAGCTAAAACCAACTGTCTGAATAGTACATACAAAATTTCATAATTTTTCTTAAAGTATACATTTTATGATAAATTTTCAAAACTCTGCTGCTCTGTATGACCAAATTCCAATAGACAGACACCCATCAGAACTAATCTTAACCAAGACAACCATAAAGCCCCATCCCTAAACCAGCCCAAGAAATCTAGAAAATCACAGCAAGTCATTCAGACCACATCAGTGACCGAAAGTAGCTCCAGCAGTCAAACCCCAAACAAACTTAAATTTTTAGCTCTTAAATTCTAGAAGAAAATTAAGCGCATAAAAATTCAGCCTCTCCAATTAATTCCATTCAGCACATCCATTCCAAATTTCACAAGAATTCAGCACACAAAATTTCAGCACATACATTTCCAAAGAAAATTCAGCACCAAAAATTCAGTCTAACAATTTATAAGTCAGCAACAAAACGGAAGAAATTCCATGAATTACCGTAACCCATCAAAGGAATTTCGGCAGCACCCAAACCTCTGAAAATTCCCAGTCCCGAACTATCACTACGAACCAACAGAACCAGCAGCCATGGTGTCTCTAAGTCCATCGGTAAGTAGCTCCATATCGAAAATCTCAGAAAGTTCCCAGTCCCGACCATCATCTCGTTTAATGGTGTCACCAAGCCCATCGGTGAGTAGCTCCATAGATACAGACCACAGATCCGGCACCCGCGGCGGTAGCCCATGTCGGGAACTACTATCCCAAGTTTGAAGATGAAAACCCAGATACGGCGGTAGCCTATCCACAGTGAAATTCGGCAAAGTCTTCAAATTCGGAGGTGACCCAATTCGAAAAAGCTTCACCTTTTTTCCTGTCTTATTAAAAGGCCATCGTTCCGGGTACATCGCACGTTTTGACAACAAATGGCTTCTCCTGCGTTAACGATGTGCTATGGACCTTCCTCCTCCTCCTTCAAGAACTAATTCTTTTCGAGCGGAGCAGTAATCTATCGAGAGAGAAAATTCGAGAGAGTGGAGGCCGAGTCTGTGGGAGAGAACGACGCGAGGAAAAGATACTGAAATTTGTATTTGATTCGCAGTCAACTAGGAATAAGCTATATCGTTAATCAATTACGTTTCGTGTGTTATCCATATTTTCCTCCCACGTTCAAAATCAGTCTGTTAAGGTTAGAGTCCTGAACGCATACAAACTCATGAGTTTGCAGCATCTCACATTGCTGGCTTACTTTTCCTCTTTATTTTTACTCTTGGTTTTATTAAGTTACGTCTTATTTATTTAGTTTATTTATTGGTATTATCATCATTTGTTTATATTTATTTAAATCAATTAAGGGATTAAATTCCTTAATTGTGAACTCAATCCCAAAATTTCTTTAAATACTCAATCGAGACCCAAATTAAAATCTATTTATAAGAATACCAATTATAATTGCCTTATTATTTTTGGGGTCTCACATTCGCCCCTCCTTTAGGGAATTTCGTCCTGAAATTCAATTCTACTCACTAGACAGTGGAGGGTACATGTCCAAAGTTTCTCTAAGTTTCACTGGTATAATGTTCTCGGAATCAAAAACAACTTTAGCTAATTGGATATTGTTTTAATCATCAAGTTTCAGGGTTGTCTAACAAGGGTTCTAGGGATATATTATTTCCCACTTCACCTCAATTTGTACATCAAAATCCAGTATGCTCTTATGGTTGAAGAGATATTTTTCCAATAGGGTGAAATTGCATCGTTCCACTAGATGTAGACGATTCAAGTCTTGTTTCCCGAATTCAGTATTTTTACCATTTTATTTCCCAAATTGGATCTCATGTTCCCCGAGAACAAGTGCCATGAATCCTAAAGTTGGTTTTCAATGACTTATAGAGTTCAATCTATCAATCCAAGTGATAGAGGTTGTCTTTCTTTCTAGTCCTATTTCCACATCAAATTGTCCACGGTCATTGTGACTAACACTTTCTTTCCCCGATTCAGGAAGGTATAGCTCTTGGTTCACTAATCCATTACAAAATGCTTTGTGTCCCCTAAAGTCAAGGGTAATCATATTGACAAAGTTTTCATTTACTTGGAAGGTAACCAAACAGTTTCGAAACGCGGTACTAGACGATAAGGGTATATCCGTCACAAGGGTACTAGATTCTAGTATGCAAGGAAAGTCGGGCATTCAAGATCATTCTCCTAGTGATGAGAGGTCAATCCTTAGAGATAGGACATCCTCTACCCAAACAGTAGGAGGCACACCTCTGCCTATACCAAAGTAATATTGATGAAACTTCATTATCATTCAAATCCAACAAAACAAGTGAGAAATTCTCACATTTGTTATTATATCAAGTAAGCAAATAGATTTCAAAGTGAATTTAAAATTTTTCTCAAACTTTAGAACAGAAAATCAACGTTATTCGGAATTTTCAAACTTTTAATAATGACCTAATGGTCAAATCTGCCCACATGGTTTAGAAAAACATGAAAAAAAATGTCCTAACCGATTAGTCCTCTCACGCATATCGGTTTCTTTAGGGTAGGACAACTAGGTAGTTGATGATCATTATTTCCACGATGCAAACACTTGTTCTGCTTATGCCAGAAATGTTTATCATTATAGTTTGATCTTTGCCAGTAGCTATATGTCATTGTAGGTTTCAGTTTCTTTGCCAGTAGCTATATGTCATTGTAGGTTTCAGTTTCTCTACTGACCTTAATTTCGAACATGTGTTATCTTTCCAACGAGTTGGGAATAAAAATGTTTCACCTGTTCTTCCCCATTCTTTTGGTGTGTTGGCTGGTATATATATATATATATATATTCCTATTTAATTTCCTTGGCAAGAAGGTCTTATTTCTGAGGAAAAGTCAAATTCTCTACTAAAAAAATATGGGATTCCAAATCTCAATTGCTATTATTGCTTTCCATTGTTCCCTCCAAGGCCACTGGACCAAAGGGTTGTTTCAATCAATTGTCTATCATGGTCAAAATTTTAAGTTTTCCATCACCAGTATGCCGAAAGGCTTAATTTATACTTTGGTGTGATGATTTTAAAAATTCAAGGTCGTCAATGTATGGGGTTTAATCCATTAAACCAATAATCAATCGGGTATCCTGGGTCAAATCCTCTCAAGCAAAAATGTTGCGTCAAATCGACACCTTATTTAACGTAAAAGTCAAGGTGAAGTCAGTATAGCAGTAAAAGCTAAGCACAATATACTTAGCCCTTTGTCCCCTCAATTAGAACTAGAGTCGGTTCAGTACGAGTGTTCAATGCTACATAAAATTTTAGAGGCATGCCAATTAATCTATATAGTGAAATACCTAATTGCCAGTATCAATTCAAGAAAATATGAACAAAACTACCAATAGTTTTTTTTTTTTTTTTTTTTTTTTTTCCACATTCAATCATGTCATTCAAGTAATAATTCAAACTGAAAAAGGGCTTTAACCATACTCAGTTTAAGGCCTAACAACCAATCAAGCAAGAAGAATAGCGAAGTAGGCAGCCATTTGCCCAAACAGTAGATAGGGCTATCACTAGCCCAAAATCTCAATCATTATGACAAGCAAGTTAAGTATGAACACTGATCCATTTCTTCAAATGGAAGGCAGTCAGTTCCAAGAATATATATGTTGTTTAAAAACCAATATTTTATTAAAACTTATCCGTAACGATTCCACAATCAAGAAAATCTCTAAAACCCTGGGAAAGTTTATCTAAACTAATATCCATCAAAAGAACACGACAATTAAATCATAAAATAAATAAAGAAATCGCTCTAGTTTCTACACTCTCGCGCGAGTTCTCTATAACAAGGTGTCTATCACTGTTTCTTTTGCCAATGTTCCCAACAAAGACAAGCAAAAGGGTTTATTAGTTCCATTTCCTTAAAATTTTAAGAATTCAAGGTCAACATAGTACAAGGTTTTATCCCTCAAACCAAGTTCTGTTAATCTAGTACCTAAGGTTATATTATCTCTGGCACTAAGGTTATGCCCAATCCACAACCTTAGTTAAAATCTTTGAGAACAAAAGGTATTTAAATCCTAAAGTCATTTCTAGGTCAAGTGCCTAAGGTCCCTTATTAAATCTTGAACCTAGGCTCTGATACCACCTGTGACGCCCCACCCCGACCCCCCCTCCGGTGCCATTCACAAAGGGATGAATCAGGGAGGTGACACCATTCAGGGCTCACGCCCACAGTTGATAATAGGAGCAAACTATAAATTCTTTATTAATACATAATTTGCTTTAATAAATTCGAAAGGTACAATCTTTATAATTTACATATCGAGGGTAGTGGGATGGTCGCTCAACAAGATCATCCCATTCCAAGCTAGTATCTAGTCTTATCATCAGGGTATCCTAGCAATCCTTGACCTCGTCTAATCGACCTCGCCGTATGAAAAGACCCAATAGCTTAGGTACCTGTGCAAAATAAGGATTTTGAAAAAGAGGGTGAGCTACTAGAATATAGCCCGTGAGAGTCCTCAGATTTATAAAAGCCCACAGTGCTAGTATTAAGAAATTTAACGGATAAGAAAAATACCAACTCAAGTATCGGCCATTCCAAAATAGTAGTGTAAGAATTTCAAAGATCAGGAGTGGAAAAAAAATAAGAGCAATTACCAAGATAATAATATTCAAAGAGTTAGCTCGACACAAAGCACCAGTCACCATAGGGATTACCAAGTTAAACATTTTGCTCCAGAAAAAAAAGAGAATGAGTTCAAACCAAACATAGTTACGATTCAGTCGAAGTTTTGCCCTAGAGAGCGAGCGCAAATTCAAAACAGTAATTGTAGAGAAACCGTTTTCTCGGCAGTGAGTAGAGAAGGAGCAGTGGTGGAGATCATACAAAAGTCCTTCTTGTTTAAGGACAATTGCATAACTCCGTGGTTGCATGACATACATAAGTACAGTAGCAGTAAGTGACCACCAAGTCAATAGTAGCAGTAGGCGACCATCAGGTCAACAGTAGCAGTAGGCGACCACAAGGTCAACAGTAGCAGTAGGAGTAGTCATAAGCAACCATGAGAGGTAGTTCGAGGAATCAAAATAGCTAAATAAAGAGTTGGAGTAAAAGTACCAGCACAAGATTGTTAGAAATGAAATTTAGTCACACAAGAAGCTTACAAAGCACGGCAGTTTTGCAAAGCAAATCAAGAGGATATTTTGGGGATTCCACATCCACAATTTTGTTGTATTAGAGGCGGAGTAACTCATTCGTAAAACAGTTTATGAAAATGGTTGTCAAGCATAGAATCATTCATGTAAGAATAATACAAAAGTCTCTCCTTTTTGTAAAACATAGCAAATGGTGCTTTGGGAATTCTTGTCCAAATAATTTTATGGCGTGGGCAGCCATACATTCACAAGCAATTCAACAACATTGAAGAAAACAATTGTACCTATATCATATATATAATATATATATTTCTTTAAACGCGTAGTAGCTAAGTGTCAAAATAGCAAGAACCCTCACCTTAGCAAGCGAGGATAACCAACTCAAAGGTCCCCAATCAATCAATCCTGCAGATTAATTAACCCTTAATCAGTCAACGTTGCACCGTATTACTAATCGAAGGCCTATGGAGGCATGCACATTACCGAAAGTAAAAGTTCAAGGCCCCTATGTAAGTTTGGACGACAACAAGGTATTGAATACTCAAATTCGTAGGTTCAGAACCTTCCTATGCAGGGCAGTCAGCTTAAAGTGGATGTTCCTCTCAACTGGTAAGTCCGATTAACCCAAAATTTTACCAGTAGCTAAATGGCATATTAAAATAGATAATGTAAAATTTTCATTTTTATTATTAATTTTTTTTTGGAAGAATGAATAATTAATTATCAAAATCGCAATCCAGTGTTTTCCTGAAAAACACTATGCAGAGCAGCCAGCTTTAAATGCCTATATTTCTCAAATTACAGATCGCCTTTAGACGAAATTTGACAAAAAGGTAGAACTATGTCCCTTTAACATACTGCATAAGTTTCAGAATTTTCCAAAATAGGGTTATTTAAATATTGCTTTTGTAATTCACTGATTTCCTGAAAAATCCCTGTACAGAACTGTCCTCTTTAAAACTTTATAACTCGAAAATTAAAGGTCCAATGGGCACGAAGATTTGCAGGTAGCTAAAACCAACTGTCTGAATAGTACATACAAAATTTCATAATTTTTCTTAAAGTATACATTTTATGATAAATTTTCAAAACTCTGCTGCTCTGTATGACCAAATTCCAATAGACAGACACCCATCAGAACTAATCTTAACCAAGACAACCATAAAGCCCCATCCCTAAACCAGCCCAAGAAATCTAGAAAATCACAGCAAGTCATTCAGACCACATCAGTGACCGAAAGTAGCTCCAGCAGTCAAACCCCAAACAACTTAAATTTTTAGCTCTTAAATTCTAGAAGAAATTAAGCGCATAAAAATTCAGCCTCTCCAATTATTCCATTCAGCACATCCATTCCAAATTTCACAAGAATTCAGCACACAAATTTCAGCACATACATTTCCAAAGAAAATTCAGCACCAAAAATTCAGTCTAACAATTTATAAGTCAGCAACAAACGGAAGAAATTCCATGAATTACCGTAACCCATCAAAGGAATTTCGGCAGCACCCAAACCTCTGAAAATTCCCAGTCCCGAACTATCACTACGAACCAACAGAACCAGCAGCCATGGTGTCTCTAAGTCCATCGGTAAGTAGCTCCATATCGAAAATCTCAGAAAGTTCCCAGTCCCGACCATCATCTCGTTTAATGGTGTCACCAAGCCCATCGGTGAGTAGCTCCATAGATACAGACCACAGATCCGGCACCCGCGGCGGTAGCCCATGTCGGGAACTACTATCCCAAGTTTGAAGATGAAAACCCAGATACGGCGGTAGCCTATCCACAGTGAAATTCGGCAAAGTCTTCAAATTCGGAGGTGACCCAATTCGAAAAAGCTTCACCTTTTTTCCTGTCTTATTAAAAGGCCATCGTTCCGGGTACATCGCACGTTTTGACAACAAATGGCTTCTCCTGCGTTGACGATGTGCTATGGACCTTCCTCCTCCTCCTTCAAGAACTAATTCTTTTCGAGCGGAGCAGTAATCTATCGAGAGAGAAAATTCGAGAGAGTGGAGGCCGAGTCTGTGGGAGAGAACGACGCGAGGAAAAGATACTGAAATTTGTATTTGATTCGCAGTCAACTAGGAATAAGCTATATCGTTAATCAATTACGTTTCGTGTGTTATCCATATTTTCCTCCCACGTTCAAAATCAGTCTGTTAAGGTTAGAGTCCTGAACGCATACAAACTCATGAGTTTGCAGCATCTCACATTGCTGGCTTACTTTTCCTCTTTATTTTTACTCTTGGTTTTATTAAGTTACGTCTTATTTATTTAGTTTATTTATTGCTATTATCATCATTTTGTTATATTTATTTAAATCAATTAAGGGATTAAATTCCTTAATTGTGAACTCAATCCCAAAATTTCTTTAAATACTCAATCGAGACCCAAATTAAAATCTATTTATAAGAATACTAATTACAATTGCCTTATTATTTTTGGGGTCTCACATATGGAGTATAAGAAGATCCACGCTTGCCCAAACGATTGCGTCCTCTACAGGAATGAGTATAAGGATTTATTGCTTTGTCTTAAGTGTAAAACTTCACGATACAAAAACAAGCAACTGTGTGATGAGGTTGAAGACAGTTATGATGCGCAAAAGAAGGGGTGGTCGCCGGCTAAGGTTCTGTGGTATCTTCCTATAATACCGAGATTTAAACGGTTGTTCGCTAATGTAAAAGATGCAAAACTAATGACATGGCATTCAGATCGGTGTATTCCCAGTGATGATGACAAGGTGATAATGCATACTTCAGACTCAGATCAGTGGAAAAAAATTGATTCAATGTATCCTTCTTTTGGGGGAGAAGCCAGAAATTTGAGGCTTGGTTTGTGTACTGATGGAATGAACCCGTTTGGCAGTCTGAGTAGCACACATAGCTCATGGCCGATGATGTTGGTTATTTACAATTTGCCGCCTTACTTGTGTATGAAGCGCAAGTACATACTTATGTCTCTAATGATTTCAGGCCCACGGCAACCAGGAAATGACATCGATGTGTATCTTGCTCCTCTTATTGAAGACTTGAAAAAGTTATGGGATGAAAGCGCACCTGTGTTTGATGCATACCGTGAAGAAATCTTCACATTACGTGCCATGTTTCTGTACCATTAATGAATTTCCTGCTTATGGAAACTTGTCTGGGTACTCTGTTAAAGGGCATAAAACATGTCCAATATGTGAGCAGAGTACAGATTTTTGTCAGCTTGCACATGGGAGGAAGATAGTATACCTTGGGCATCGCAGATTTCTTCCCGAGACTCATCCGTATCGCCGTATGAAAAGAGCATTCAATGGATGTCAAGAGTTCAGAAAAGCTCCAGAACCCTTGAGCGGGCCAGAGGTGAAAGCTCGTGTGACGGACATTAATGTGAGTTTGGTAAACCTTCGGAGTCCAACAATAATGATACAGGTTGTTGGAAGAAAAAATCCATATTTTTTGAACTTTCATACTGGGAGAACTTGGATGTCAGACATTGTCTCGACGTTATGCATATGAGAAAATATTTGTGAAAGCTTGTTAGGTACGCTCTTAAACATCCCTGGTAAAACTAAGGATGGTTAAACGCGAGACTTGATATGGTTGATATGAACATAAGAGCAAATTTAGCACCGGTAGCTCGAGGACAACACATATATCTACCCCCTGCCTGTCACACTTTGTCCAGAAAATAGAAAAAACAACTGTGTTAAAGTTTGCGTAGCATCAAAGTTCCATCCGGATATTCTTCAAATGTAAGCAGACTTGTTTCCTTGAAAGATTTAAAACTGGTTGGTTTGAAGTCTCATGATTGCCATGCCTTAATGCAACAATTGTTGCCTGTAGCTATTCGCTCGATATTGCCCAAGCATGTTAAGTTCAGTATAACAAGATTTTGTTTCTTCTTCAATGCTATATGTAGCAAGGTTATCGCGCGCGAAAGACTTGATCAGTTACAAGATGAAATAACTGTTGTCCTTTGTCAATTAGAAATGTATTTTCCACCCGCCTTTTTTGATATTATGGTGCATTTGGTGATTCATTTGGTTAGAGAGATAAAAATCTGCGGGCCTGTTCATTTGCGATGGATGTACCCATTCGAATGATATATGAAAGTATTTAAGGGGTATGTTAAGAATCGTTATCGTCCTGATGCTAGTATTGTTGAAGGTTATATAGCTGAGGAGGTAATTGAGTTTTGCACTGAGTACTTGGCCGATACCGCATCCATTGGAATATCTAAGAATCGGCACGATGGGAGGATTACAGGTATGGGCACAAGGGGAGGAAAAATGTTTTTGCCGTCTAATGTTGAATTGATGAAGGCGCATCTCTACATACTGCGCAATTCTGAAGAAGTTGCGCCCTATGTGACAGACCATATCCGTTCAATAAGAACGTCTTATCCTGCTTGGACGGATCAACGTGTGCTCAATGAACATATTCGGACATTTGTCTATTGGTTTGGTAATGCTGTCATGGGCAAAGACGTTTCGGAGACATTGAAATGGTTGGCGTTTAGGCCCAGCCCTGCGGTACGAGCATTTTCATGCTATGAAATAAATGGATATTCATTGCTACTAAGAGACAAGATGAGAAGAGTACGGCACAAAACAGTGGTGTTACATTAATCTCAGAGACTTTACATGTTTCTAGAAGCAAGGATAAAAATCCATTGTATGCAAACATGGCTTATTACGGGGTGATCGAAGATATTTGGGAGCTTGACTATGTTTGTTTCAAAGTAGCTGTATTTCGCTGCAAATGGGTTGATAACAATAGTGGGGTTCGAACTGATGATCCATTGGGTTTTACCTTGGTGAACCTTAATCGGGAGGGTTTCAAGGGGGAACCATTTATACTTGCATCGCAGGCAAAACAAGTTTTTTATATCACCGATCCTTGCGACGAACATTGGTCTGTTGTTCTTCATGGTAAACAATATCACGGAGTGGAAGGGATTGATACAGAAGAAGGGCTTTATGAGGCTGGCCCTTTCTCTAGTGGGTTACCTGAATCGAGAGCAGATGAGAAAGATAGGGAACTTGATAAATACATACTTCGTGATGACCACAGCGAAGGATTATGGTTCGAGGATCAAGTGTCCCATAAGAGAAAGAGAATAAGTTAAGAATCATTTTCAGGTATATTGTTTGTTTTTATTATTTTTTTTTCTGTGGGTGTGTATGTTGTGTGTGTGTATTTGTATATGTTTCTTTGATTTTAATGAAACGAGGTGGACATAAATTTATAACAACATTTATTTTGATCCTTCGTACTGTCTGATTGAAACAGGTCACAACTTGGATGAAGCCGTTCAATCAAGGGACAAAATTTCCAGGGACTTCATATAGCGAACTGTTTATAAATGAATATGTTATTGTTGGAAATTGTGTGAAGCTTCTGTGTTGATGTTAGATGCACTTGTGTTTTGGTAAAAAACAGCAGGGGAGATTTTGTCTGAATTGATTTGAAACTGAATTCCGTATTATTTGAAATAGTTGGAATTTTAGTGAAGTATTTAAGTATGTGCATATCCTTGACAGGGAGTATGTTACATTTATAGGGGAGACTTTGTCGAATTTTCTGGCAAATTGATTTTCTTGTTTTTCATTTATGAATAAATGTCTCATGAATTTGTTCCCACTTTTCTACGGCGGTTCTAAAACCACCGCCGTAGAAAAAACTTTCTACCGTGGTTCTTCATTGAACCGCCGTAGAAATACTTTCTACGGCGGTTCTTCATTAAACCGCCGTAGAAAAGTGGATCCAATTCCCGACGCGCATAAATTTCTATTTTTATTTCATTTTATGAAGCATAGTCCCTAAACATTTCCCCTGCTTCTCCCCTGCATTCCCCTATTATTGGATATGCAATTTCATAATGATCAACCGGTGCAAGTAAATAAAATACATTATATTTTGATTCACACTCAATTTAATGTATTTCACTATATATAATTGATTACTGTTATCGGCCGTAAGTCCAAATATATTAATATATATATATATATATATAAGGTCATGAAATCAAGTAAGTATTTCTTTTTTTTTTAATTGGTCCCTTAAGCATTAATTTTTCTTATACTACGTACGTAATGCATTTATCGATTTGAAACTGTTTTCTTCCGTTCGCCCAAGTCGAGAATGCGGAAAATTTAGGTCTGATAATGAAGCTTATTACTTTATCATAGATTACATGTAATTTTACGAAATTTACTAATTTTAACTTATACCTACAAATTGAAATGTACTTATTAAATGTTTCATAATAGGCGAGCTTCTGTAATTAATAAATACAATGTAAATTGGGTATGTAATATTATATTCACAAAGTTTTGGGTTAATTTATGAAAATGGGAAAAAACCTTAATAGGGAGTAGGGTTTAGGGTTTAGGGTTCAGAAAATGATATAAAAATAGAAAATTTATGCGTAGCGCGGGAATTGGCTCCAAAAACTACTTTTCTACGGTGGTTCAATCGAGAACCGCCGTAGAAAAGTATTTTATACGGCGGTTAATTTTTGAACCGCCGTAGAATAAAGCTACAGTCTAAATTCAAATTTGTTGGCCTAGGGTTTAGGGTTTAGGGTTTAGGTTTTAGGGTTTACGGTTTTGGTATAATATCTAATTTCCCCACAGTTCCCCTACTTCTCCCAACATTCTCTTGTAATATTGTATATGCAATTTAATCATGATCAACCGGTGCAAGTAAATGAAATACATTATATTTTGCTGCATATATACTAAATTTAATGTTTTTCACTATACATATTTGATTATTATTATCGTAATTGCAAATATATATATTTATATATATATATAGAAGACTTACTTATAAAAGTTGTCTTCAAGTCTTCAATTCTTCGAATGAAAACATTTTATATATGTAGTGGAAATTTACAAGAGATCGAGAGCAGAGAGGAGAGAGTTGGATGATGTGCAAGAGGGGAAAGGAGAAAGAGGAAGATGTTTATATATATATATATATATATATATATATATGTAAGGTAATGAAATCCAGTAAGTATTTAATTTTTTTTTCGGCCACTTAACCAATATTAATTTTTATATTACTATACGTACCTACTGCATTTATGGATTTGATTATTTTATCCCGTTCGCCCAAGTCGAAAAAGTAGAAATTTTAGGGAAGATATATAATGAAGCTTATTACTTTATCGACTCTTACATGTAAATTTACGAAATTAATTAATTTTTATCTTTGACCTATAATTATTGTGTAATAGCACGGGAAATTTAAATGCAAATGGTACAAGAGGGGAAAGGAAAAAAATAGGAAGATGTTTATATATATATATATATATATGTATGTAAGGTAAAGAAATCCAGTAAGTATTTAATTTTTCTTTTCGGCCACTTAGCCATTAATGTTTATATTACTACGTACGTACCTAATGCAATTATGGATTTGATTATTTTATCCCGTTTGCCCAAGTCGAAAAAGTAGAAATTTTAGGGAAGATAATGAAGCTTATTACTTTATCGACGCTTACATGTAAATTTACGAAATTTATTAATTTTTATCTTTGACCTATAATTATTGTGTAATAGCACGGGAAATTTAAATGCAAATATATGGTTCAATGGAAAATACTCGCGGCTGTTCGGCATCTTCTCTTCTTCTCCCGTCGCCGGCGCAACCGGGCGAGCTCGCGCCATTTTCCCGATCTTCCCATCAGCTGCAGCACAGGCAGATCAATCGGCTGGACCATCGCAGCTCACGGTTGTGTGTGGGTTACATTCAACCGGTCACCATTTCTCCATTTCCCCCCTCCAATAGTTCGGGCTTGGTTGTAGGAGTGTACACAAAAGGTTATCCACCTTCTATGCTTCCATTTTAAAACTAATGAAATGTTACCTTCCATTTTGTAATTGCTTCCCATTGCACTAGGGTTTTTGTGCACAATATAATCTTCATTTCGGTTTTAATGGTATTGATGAATGATTGGAATGCTTTTGGATTTATTGATAGTTGGTTGCATTGGTTTGGTTGTTGAATTTCGTGTTTTGTCCTACATAAGTTGAGAACCTAGGGTTTTGATTGGGATTTCAATTAGGTACCCTTTCAATTCGGGTTTAGTGTATGAATATGAGAAACTCAAATGTTGATTTCGGTTTTGCTTGATTAATTTTAGAACATTGGTGTTTGATTTCGGTTATTATTCGATTTAGTGTTCCTCCTTTAGTGATAATGAGGAAAATGCTTTGTTGTTGATTCCACCTTTATAGGGTTCTTTCTTTGGGGATCCCTTGTTTTAATGTCTTCAAAGCCCCTTATATGTTGAAAGTAAAGATATCTTTGCATGAATGTGAAGCATTTTTTATTGCACAAGCACTAAGTACCTTTAGGGAAGAAGAGTATTTTTTAGGAGTGAAGTACTCCTCCTTGAAGCTTTTACCTTCCTCACTAAATTTTGGTTTTTTTCCTTTAGTAGAAATTAATGATTGTTCTCATTAGTTGTTGGTTGTGAAATGTGAAGTACTTTATCAATGGTACCCTTTATAAGTCCACTTTTTTGGGCTTCCTTAGGTTTAATTTGGATAATGGGACTTGTGTATTGCAAATATCACTATCTCCTCTTCTCTTTCCCTTATCTTTGTTTCAAAAGCGTGAAATATGCTTTGTGAGGGTTCTCCTGGATGAAGGGGATTTTTTTTCATGAATGTAGAGTTTGAAATATCACTTCTCCTTAAATGTTTTACCTTTTGCGATGTAGTGTTTCTTCTTTAGTGGAAAGGAGGGTAATGATTTGTGGTTGAGTTGAATGTGTGTTCCTTCCTTGGTTTAATGTCATGAATGCAACTAATATATTGAAAGTGAGGCTATCTTTGCATCAATGTAAAGCTTCTTTATTGCGAAATCACAAAGTATTTCTCTTGCTTTAGGGAAGGAGAGTATTTTTTAGGAGTGAAGTACTCCTCCTTGAATCTTTTACATTCCTCACTAAATTTTGGCTTTTTCCTTTATTAGAAATTAATGATTGTTCTCATTAGTTGTTGGTTGTGAAATGTGAAGTACTTTATCAATGGTACCCTTTATAAGTCCACTTTTTTGGGCCTCCTTTGGTTTAATTTGGATAATGGTAATTGTGTATTGCAAATATCACTATCTCCTCTTCGCTTTCCCTTATATTTGTTTGAAAAGCGTGAAATATTGCAAAAGCACAAAGTATTTCTCTTGTTTTAGGGAAGGAGAGTATTTTTAGGAGTGAATTTTGCGAATGTACATTGCCTTTTTTTTCTCACATTACAAGCATTCTTGTATTTGACATTAAAGCTTTTCTTTAATTGCATATATGTTATATTGAATTCTCTTTCTATGTACATGAAGTTTAAGGTACTTTCAATGGCCCGAAAAAGAAAACGCAATGAGGAGCATAGTGATGAGGGAAATGGCAATGGACATGGTTCTTCTACTAGATCTAGAAGAGGTAGAGGGCTTACAAATTGCAACGATCTATTGGAAATGCGTATGAAGGGGAAAGCTCTTAAGATTTCTTTTGAATCCGAGCTCGAGCCTAAAAAGTACCATACAAAGTGGATTACATTCGTAGCATTCACGGCCCGGAGCAAAGTGGACATTATGGAATATGCATCATGGCCCAAAGTTCCCGACGAGATCAAGAAGAGAGTGTGGATGGAAATACAGGTACTCCACAAAATTATAATGCATTGTTTGTTTCTTCTTTCATACAAATGAACCCAAATTTACCTAAATTTTTACTTCTAATTTTTACTGTAGGCATTATTTGTTTTTGAGTCAACTGAAGAACTCGAAACAAAGTGGATTTCTTATGCCGGTAAACGGTAGAAAGATTGGAAATCCTTTTTAGGGAGATATGTACATGGTGACTTGAAGGGTGAGGACCCATGCTTTGGAATATAAATATCTCCCTAGGGAGACATGGATTAAGTTCAAGGCTAGCCGCGAGACAGAAGAATGGTAGGTGGGTTTTTGAAATTGATTTCCTTCTTCTTTTTGGATATTTGAAATTGCTCAGTTTATGGATAATAATTTTTCATTATATTTTTCTCTAGGCAATTCGTGAAAAAGCGCAAAAGAATGCCACTTTAAATTCTTTCTACCATAATTTATCTCGCGGTGGCTACCGACTGCTGAAGAAACAGTTGCATGAAGAGGCTTTGATTGCATCTGGGAAGAAGCCTTCAGAGGACGGTCAGTCCGAAGAAGAAGGGGAAGATTCTTATGCAAGGCCAGGCCATCATCTACTTTGGAGACAGCTCACACAAACAAAAAAGGGGAATACTTCACGCCAGAGGCTGGTCATGTTGGGATGGAAATTGTAAGTTTTGCACCATACATTTTCTTATGTTTCAGTTCTTTAAGCTACGCATATATTCAAAACTATATATAATTGATCTATTTACATTTCATATTTTTGGCAAAATGTTTAGGAAAATCTATGTTCCCGCGAGTCCCAAGGGGAGAAAGTTGCAGAGGGTAGGAATGACATTCTTGTCATTGCAACGGGAAAGACCGATCACCCCGGTCGTTATCGCGGCCATTCTACCAGGGCACGTATGACAAAGGTTTTCCCGAAAACAAGGCCGTCGCTTAAAGATGAACTAGATTTAACTAAGAGACAGCTTCAGAAAACCACTGCCCAACTCGATGAATGTCAAGCACATCTGAAGATGATGGTTGGGTTTATATGTGGTAAGATGGGGACTGACTATGATACATTAAGAGCCACTGTCATCAATAGTGCCAAAGCTCAGAGCTTGCACCCAGAAACCTCCGGAATGGCCCCAGAGATGTTTGAGGTCCATGGTAGCAATGTTTCCCCCGTGAGTCCGACGCTACACCCTAAAGAAACTCGTAGGCAAGATTTTTCTCCTCTTATCCCTACAAGTTTGCCTGAGTTAGAGATGATACATGTTTCATCTACGGACCCGATCAAAGCCTCTGAGGTTCAGACTAGCCCTATTGCAACAAACTTGGAAGATGGGGGTTCTTTAGGCGAATACAAGGTACTTAAAATAAATTTATGTCTTTCATTTTTTTATAGAGTATCACTGCTATTTTTCTTGGGTAGACTTTTATTTTTCTATTTTTCTTTTAAATTCTTTTTATTATTTATTTTTTTACATATGTATTCAAGTATTCAAACACTTTATATTTTTTTTAAAATGAAGTTTATATTTTCCTTTTAAAAATATAATACTGCAATTAAAAAAACTATCAATTTTTTTAATATATTAAACATCTTTCTTTTATTTTTATTTTACAATAATGAAATCTTACATTTATATTTTGGTTTTTATTTAATTATTAAATTTGAATGTATAATTTCTTTCATATTGTCACTTCTAATTAAAGACGCTTGACTTTGGTTTCATGATTACACTTGCTTTGTTAAGTTAGACTTAATAGTTGATTAATGTTCATTCGCTTGCCTATTATCTCAGGACGGGTGTGAATGTCATCTGTTCATTACTGAGGATACGCAAAAGAGGCGTAAGCTTATGGCCAAGGGAAATGTTTATAAGCAAAGAAAGCACCACGGCCGTGAGGTAAGGAAAGGTTGCGCGAGGGTTACAATTAAAATTTCATATGATGACTTTGCCCCGCTACCATTTCCTGAGGAAGATGCTGCAACTGTGGGAATGGCCCGATCCTTTTTCGTGGAATGGCCTATACAGTTGATTGAAATTATTCGGCCGGATCCAGTAACACAGGTATATTCTTACATTTATTTGTGAATTACTTAATACCGTTTTGTATATTTAATGTTATTTCAAATGTTGTTAGGTGGATAAAAGTTTGAAAAAGAAAAAAGGCCGGATGAATTCCATGGATGATATAAAATCTCCTTCGGTGACGGTTCCGATTGAAATGTCATCCTCATCGACATCTGATCCACTGCACGAGTTACAGCTCCGAATGGAGAAAGATTCAGACTTCAAAGGCTTCCTGTTTCAAATGACAAGAGATGTCATAGGTGTGGAGCTTCCTATTGCGATGGATCGAGAGGATGTCGTAGAATTATTGTCAAGAGAAAGCATGGTCTCAAACTGTTTGATGCAATTGTTCACCAAGTGAGTTTCCACTTAATTTTATAACCTATTTCTCATTCAATGTTATATATAGCATGCATTCCATGTGCCTAGACTAACCAATGATGCATGATAATGTAAATTCTTTAGAGCTTTACATGATTTAGTTGAAAGGAATGACCGGAAGGGGATAGGGTTTCTCTCAGCTGATCATGTCACGGCCCTAGGAAACACATATGAAGATAGGGTACACTACATTGCACGAAACTTGAAGGATCGGAATAAAGAAATTTATCTGGTGCCGTATCTTCAGGGGTAAGTGACACTGGAAGCGTTTCTCTAATATTTAAGAAACACTGATTTAAAGATCTGACGTCATTAAATTTTTCGTTTGCAGTGAACATTGGATGCTTATAGCCATTAGACCGATTGAAAAGGTTGTCTACTGGTTTGATTCTTTACAAAACCCACAGAAAGAGGAGGCAGTAATGCTTATAGACGAGTGAGTTATATATATTAACTACTTTAGAATGCCTATATAATTTCTAATGCCAATCATATATATAAATACATATGTTGCTAATTATTTTCGTTCCGCTTTCATTTTTATAGGGTGATGTTTAATTATCAAGCTTTCTTAGGATTGCCCAGAAATGTGCATATGCAACCTGAGTGGATAGTAGTTAAGGTAAAATTGGTTCTTATTAAATTTTTTACTCAACGTTGTGTTGTATACAATTAATTGTATGATCTTCTAATTCGTATATTAAAATTCATTAGCATAAAAAGCAAACGTCTAACTGGGAGTGTGGGTACTATGTCATGCACTACATGTACCAAATCGCAATGAAATCCGACACATTGGCACTCGAAAAGGTATTTGATTTCTCATAACTTACTTAATTGAATGTATTTCATTTTGCTACTCAGTTACTTTTTAATTTCAAAAACTCTGTTGCAGCACTTCAAGCTCGACCGCACTCCATTAAGCCATGTGGATATAGATGCAGTGAGAAAAATATGCGCTAGTTATATTGTGGAGCATTAGCCGTAGTTGAAGGATACTAATTAAACTTGTTCATATTATAGTTGTACAAATATTTTTGGATATGCCCCTGTAATATAATAGCGATTTCAATTTGTATATTGGTGATATTTGTATTAAATTTCAACTTTTAGTAGCAGGTTTTGCTTTAAACCAGATTAATTTTCTATTTTTATCGCCGTTTGGTTCTGAAAAAGTGGCCACTTTCTACGGCGGTTTAGAACTAAACAGCCGTAGAAAGTGTAGACTTTCTACGGCGGTTCAGAACCAAACAGCCGTAGAAAGTGGACACTTTCTACGGCAGTTCAAGGTTGAACCGCCGTAGAAAGTGGATTACTACGGCTGCCAGATAGATGGCGGTTCAAAAAGGCCAAGAACTACCGTTAAAAGCCCTTAAAAACCGCCATTAAAAACCCTTTTTGTAGTAGTGTAGTTTTCCCGGTTAATTCCCCAGTTTGACCCAAGTAGCTGGGTTTTTTTCATTGACCATATTTTAGGTAGAACCGGACTAGACACAGAATCGGTCCCCGGTCGAACCGGCCGGTTTGATCTGATTTGTTAATCACTGCTTATATTCCTTCGCCCTTTTGCCAAACCTCTTGTCTTAGCATTTTAGAATGCGTGAATCATTATTATTAAACTCATAACTAGACTCGTAAACTTGTCTGAATCTACAAGTCAAGTGGACAAAATTGATCCAATTTAGTTGAGATCGTATTTAAATATGGATTCGGCTAAGATCGTTAGAATTGGCTGGAATTACTAGACTCATGCGAGTCTACAAGTCGAAGTCGAGTCCAAAAAATCATTATGGGCTGCATTTTGGAGATGTTGGTCCAAAAATATTATTAGCCCAATTTACGCCTTTCAGCCTATAAAATTATTTATAAACTGAATACCATTTCCCTTTATAAAGTAGCTTTCTCACCCCAACTCTCTTTCCAACCAAAGTGGGACTTGGAGACTCTATAGAGTAGGGGGGAAAAAAGGTTGGGCTTGGAGACTTAATAGACTAGGAAAAAAAGACCCAATTTAGGGATTCGAACCCTTTAAAGAAATTTGCCCAAGTTGAATTACCACTAGGCTACGCATTCTCATTTGAAAAATTGAACGTTTGAAATTATATATATATATATATATAATCCCTTTAAAAACGTGAAGGTTTTTATTACACTACTAATTTTCTCTTTTAGTGAAATAACATTTGTTTTCTATAAAAGTTGTGATTTCCTATTAAATTACTAATTTCTAACCCATGTTCGAACCTTTTGTCGACAAATTTTGAAATATTTTTATTGAACTTTTCTACCTAACTTTGAATAACTTAGAGTATGTTAATTGTTTATTCAAATTTACACTTCTCATATTCTTTGAAACCCCAAGTATCAATAGCAACCTAACATAAACTTAAGAGGGGAAGGGGGTGAATTAGGTTTTTGACACTTTAAAAATATTTCTTCTACAAAGAAGAACTTTGAAAAACCATTTTCAAGGACAAGTTTTAAAACACTTTAAAACTAGACTTTTAGGTTAACTGTGTAATTGATGATTTGCAAAATATGAAAGTATTCATTGCCCACACCAATTACGTCTACAGATCGTAAGGTATGTTGTAATTACAGTTATAACCTAATATCATGCTCATTAATTCTAATATAAAATAGAGTCAGCTTGCTTTTGTTAGTTTTGGGATAAACATAAGTTAGAAGTTCTGATTTGTGGTTATATGTTGTTCGGACTGGGTTTAGGTTGGTACTACCATCGCCTTGAATCTGAAAAAGAACTAATCAGAAGTTTTGTTTGAGGGAGTTTGATTTTAAAAGATGTTTTGTTCTGTTACTGAAGAAGATCAGAGGAAATTGAAGAAGGCAAGAGATGAGAGCGTTGTATTTCATTTCGGCTGTCGAGAGGGAGAGAAAAAGACAAGGAAGAAAGGCTAAGGATTATTTGGGTTCTTCAAATGGTTTTAGGATTGGGAGATAATGTGATAAGCGACTGAAATAACTAAGGGCACTTTCGGAAGAAAGACACAATAATGCTCTAGCTACTAATATTTGCTTTGACAATAACCGCCGATTAATTATGCTAATGTACTAGTTAAATAAATAATGATAAATTATAAATGAAAGAAAATTACCACATAATGAAAGGTAATTACGTAATAAACTTATTTATAAATAATGAATAATCAAATAACAAAGGATTAGCTCATATGTACTCCCTCCATCCTACTCAAATAGTCCACTTCAAAAAAAAAATTTGTCCTACTAAAAGAATTCACTTTGAATTTGTTTACCTTACATACCTGTGCTTTTAAAGTATGATATAAGTGAAAACTAAGTTGTCAGATTATTCATTTTAGGTGTTGTATATCGCAATCCATAATAAGTTATACATTTTTTAAAGTCAACTATTTGAGTGAGACGGAGGGAATATTAATTATTGAATTCTAAACGAATAGCAAATTTTTTTGATAATTAAAAAAAATTCATTAACAGTATTGGACAAGTACACAATTCGTCCAGATTAGATCGCATAATCCTGCCTGCATTATGTAAGGCAACATTCTTGTATAATGAAATGGTTGGTGAAAAAAAAAACTAAGCAAGGATGTCAAACTACGGTGTTACAGAAGTACACATTATTTGTATGGATTGCGAGAATCTTACCGTGCATTACGTAAGGCAACATTCTTGTATAATAAAATTATTGTAAGAAAAAATAAATAAATAAAAATTAAGGTTATGAATTATACCTACACATAGGGTTCAAATAAGGCAATCCACTAATGCCGGAAAAAGGCATAGGGGTCAAATAATACCTACGTAAGTAAAAGGTTCCTTTTGTTTCTTTAGGACGTTGCAGAAAATATTTCTGTTACTTTTCTTAGGAGCATGCATCACACTCACAAACACTAAATGAATATAATAAATTATTACCTAAGGAATTAGGACTGACTTATGGTGGATGGGCCCCTAAATTTGGCCGTCCTGGGACAAATTTAAAATTGTCTTACGTAACAATTCACATAATTTTTCCTTGAAGAAATGTTCTTAAAAGACAAAGGAAAAATCAAAGCGTTCAACATTATTAAAACTCAAAATGATGAAGTTTATTCTCTTCAGATGATGCAATTGAGAGGGACTGAATTGGTATTAAAAAATTATCAACTTCAAGATGAAACAAATTGGTGGGCTACTACTACGTCTTGAGTACGTTCTGACCACAGGTGGCATCGCACACTTACTATAGGAACAAAATCGGAACTCTGTTTTTTATTGATGAATTTTGTTTGCTGCTGATGTGGTTTTGAGTTAGCATGAGGGAATCTTTGCTATATTAAAATGTCCCTACCAAGATTAGAGTTTCATGGCAATGAAGAAAAAAAAAAGTCACAAATTTAGAACTTTTAATCATTTTTATATAGTTTTAGTTTCAATGACTTGGTGCAAAATTTTCTTGTACATTTATTTTTGGTTAAACTACCCCATTAATTTTCTTAACTTGAATTGTAATCTCTCTTTGGTCCCTTAACTTGGAATCGTTTTATTTCCATCACTTATATTCAAAAAAAGTTCTAAAATGGTCTCAAACCCAAATTCTAACAATAGTTGAACTATTTTTCGCTAACACTCGAGATTCACACACATCAATAGGGGCAACAAATTATAAAAAAATAAATGTTTAATAACTTTGTTTAACCCTTAATTTAACTTGAAAAACTCATTTTTCAATTTAAAATAGTCATTTACTATAAGAATTTGGGCTTGGAAACATTTTGGAACAATTTTTGAATTTAAGGAACCAAAATAAAATGATTTCAAATAAAGGACTAAATTAAGACAACTCTCAATTTAAGGAATCAATAGAATGATTTTACATTTATTTTAAAGTTTAAACCGTATGTGTGTGTGTGTGTCACACACACACAGTTTAAACCGTATGTGTGTGTGTGTCACACACACACACACATATATATAGTTTGGGAAAATTGCAATTTTAGTCCCTCAATTATACACTCGTTACACTTTCAGTCCCTCAATTATTGAAACTCATACTTTCAATCCCTTAACTATCACTCTTTTGCCTGTTTGGTCTCTCTTACCAGCAAACTACCGGTTGACTAAGAGCATCTCCAGCAGCGGAGTTTTCCGCTGCTGGAGAGTTGAATTTTTGGAGGTGGGCTTCCAGCCCACCTCCGCCTCTGCGTTTTACGCAGAGGCATGAATAGTGGACCTCGGGGAGCCGAGGTCCACTATTCACAACTGGACTTATTTTTTTTTAATTTTTTATTATTATTTTTATTTATAGTTTAATCCCCAAATTTACTTTTATCTATTATTTGAACCCATTGATTAATTAAAAAACAAACTTTGTTGTTATTATAAATTTAAGAGTTTAATTTATTTACTTGTTATTTTATATGTGATTAAAAAATATATAATTATAGTCAACTCTACTTAATTATAAAGAAAATTTTAAAATTTTGCATAATATAATTATGAAAAACGCACTTTAAAAGTTTTTTTAGCATTATTAAGTTTCGTGTGTCGGGACTATTTTTAATTTAGTTTGCATTTCATCATTTTTCATTGTCATATTCATATAATGATCGTTTAATTTTAACTAAATGAATTTATCATATTGGATGAAATTGCAAAATAAACTAATTAGTTGGGGTTTTTGTATAAATAACTTAAATAGTACAAAAGTAATTAAATTGAATTTAAAATTATGTGTATGGAGGAATCAAAAAAGAATATTCTTAAAAAACTGGAAGGTAGAGTTTTTTGCTGGGGCAAATTTACTGTAGAAACTGGAACTGAGAGGTGAAGGTGGCTGGAATAGTGAAAACTGCTGGAGATGCCCTAACAAAGTCAATGGTAATTTGGACCATTTTGAAAAATTCATAAAATATTTGGGCCAAATCATAATAACTCAAAACATTTTTAAAAAATAAACTAAAAGTGAAATTTTTCTTCAAATAAAAAACAAAGGCACGGGCTAGCAGCGGGTATGATTTGGCACTAAAAGGACACTAAAAAAGTTTTGAGTTATTATAATTTGGCCCAAATATTTTATATATTTTTCATTTTGACCCCAAATGACCGGTAACCTGATAGCTTGCTGGTAAGAGGGACTAAACAGGCAAAAGAGTGATAGTTAGGGACTGAAAGTGTGAGTTTCAATAATTAAGGGACTGAAAGTGTAATGAGAGTATAATTTGAGGGACTGAAACTACAATTTTCCTTATCTATTTTGTATGTGATCAATAATGATCGATATTTAAGAAGCCTATCTCGTTGTCTCTGTTATCCGTATCTGTAAGAGTTTAGAGAAATTTAACTACTTAGTCACACTTGTTCTTTTTTTGTTTTTTTTTTTTTTTTTTTTTGGTATTGAGATCACTTTGTAATTTACAAAATATGTATATATCTATACATTAATATTTATATGTTAAATATTTTTATTTTTTGTGTTGGAATTTTTTAATGTATCAGACCCCTTACATTCTCTCTTTTTTTTTTTTTCCCTAGGTATGCTACTGCAACCAAACATTTCTATTGGTATCAAAAAACAAGGAAGAATTACATTTTTAGTACTAAAAATTTAGACTATTTGTAACTTTGGTACTAAAAGTTTACTCAGTTTCAAACTTGTGCTTTATATTTATACTTTGCTGCATTTTTAGTACCAGTACCTGCTTTAGCAGGTTTTACGTAGTCAAATCGAAGTCAACGGTAATTTGAGAGTACTTTACAATTATACAATTTTGTGGGAGCTACAAATATAATTTTTCTAATATAATTTCAAAAACATTTTCGCAGTTTTCTTTCTCCTAAGTCGGAAGAAAACTTGTCCGTCGGCTGAGGAGAAAAAAACCATGAAAATGAATTGAAAATAATATTAAAAAAATATCTTTCCAACTCTTACAAAATTGTAAAATACCCCCAAATTATCTTTGACTTCAGTTGACTACATAAAACCTGATATAGCAGGTATTGGTACTAAACATTGTATTTGGCAAAAAAATAAAATAATAATAAAGTGCTCCTTTGCAAAGCCACAGCGCAAGATTTGAATATTACCACCAGCAGTCTAGGAAGGGTTATAGTTTTAGAGGTACATTTGAGGAATCTTTCGTTATTTAAGTGGCATCCGCGTTTCAAAAAAAAAAAAAAAAAAGGTGGCTTCCCATTTTCAACTACGAGAGAGAGATGTCAACTACCAACCAGCTGATATCTCTTTCCGAGTCCCCCCCCCCCCCAATCTTGGATTCTTTGGAAACTTTAATACAGAAGCTAGTATTTTAATTTTCTACCAAACTGCCAACTTGACATGCATCAGCAGCTTTTTAATGGAGCCTAATTAAGCTTCGGGAACAATTTGACCTTAATTGTCGTGATTAGTGAGGCTTTGATTTGTAATTCCAAGCTAAATATATCATTACATTGGATTTGCTGAAGTACTTTTGATTGAAATTTGATATAAAATAATTAAGGTCGAAGCGTACTAAAGTGGAATAAGCCTTGTGTATTTTTGCCCTTTTTAGTTTTATGTGATCTGTAAGTTTGTATAGGCTCCATTTGCATACCTGCATATTTGTATTTCTAAGGTAAGGCTCATTATGTCCCCTTTAGAATTTTGCGGCATTTTGCCTTTATTTTAATAAAGGGTCCCCAAGTCCCCACAGCCACTTAAACGGCTATTAACAAAAAAAAAAAATGCCACGTGTATTTTAGAGATTAGCAATTTATTCCTCAACAACTTCTCAAATTTTTGTGTACGTAGCTTGAAAATTTTCGTTGCACTTAGTTTTCAAAATAATGTACTCCCTCCATCCCATTAGAAGAGTCCACATTGAAAAATATTACTTAAAAAGTAAGAATATAAATAGGACAAATGGTGTCGAATTTTAAGTATTTTAGATATTGTACATTTTAATTCATAATAAGTTGTACATTTGTCAAGATAGACCCTTCTAATAGAATGGAGGGAGTATGACATTTTCCAATTTATCTTAAGGGTGTCACAAGAAGTTAGCAAAAATTATGTGATTAAGTACTGATTATAATTCTAATTACAAATGCATTTTAACGAAAAAAAATTAGTGACGCGAGAGAGAACATAGAAAAAGAAGGGTTACGCGATCGGGAAGCTTTCCAACTTTTTTTTTTCTGAGTCCGTCACTGTGTTTCCCTCTCTGTAGACGTGTGAAATTCCAATGTGAGCATTCATAAGTCGCCAAATCTGTCGCAGCACAGGGGAGATGGCCCAGGGGACTTTGAAGACATGTCTGACCATTTGCACCAAAGCTAGAGAGTCTGATTCCATATCTACACGGGCCAAACCCAGCATGTCACTCTTGTAGCCCCAATAACAAAACCCTTGCTTCAACCTTAAAGTTCGTGCTATTGAGACTGTGCCATAGCCATCCCTGATGACATAGCCTACCCCAATGTATCCTGGATTTCCCAATGCTGACTCGTCGACATTTAATTTCCAACAACCTGTGGGCGGCACCCAGGCAATGGCCTTCACAACTAAACGTGGGGAGGGGCTGTAGGCTGGGATCAGTCCTACACAAACCCACTCACCATCTTGCACCATGTTCCCCTCAACTGGTTTAGCATGAAAAATTTCCTGAATGAGGTTTCTAATCTCCTGCGAGAGGCCCCTAACAGAAGTAGCAAGTCTATAAAAAAAACATCTATTCCGCGCCTTCCAGATTACCCAAACCAAGAGCGAGGGATATAAGACGGATGATGGGGTCATAATTGGCTTTGTCCACCCTGGACAATCGATTCCTTGCTCAGCATGGAGCCCCGTACCTAGCTCAAAAGTCACAGAGGAAAACTCCGTGATCTTAACAGAGCTGCCCGACAACACGGCTTGCTAGGAGGGTTTTCTTGAAGTTCTTGAAATAGTTCTTGAACTTCTTGAAATGGTTCTTGGAGAATCTTGAAGAAATGAAGAAATCTTGAAGTTCTTGATTTGCAACAATTCTGACTGGTTTTCCCACATCAAATTTCGATCCATAATGCTACACCAACTGGGCCGAACCCATCAGCATCCACGCACCACCAAGTCGGCCCACTGCCCATTGCCAAAATTCCTTATGTCCTTTTGGATTTAGATTATAGGTTTTGGTAGTTTTTGGATAGGATTAGGATTTGTGCATGTTTCCTAATTCTATTCCAAGTTTGTTAAGGTTTGAGCAAGGTTGTTACAAGTTTGTTACATCTAACTTATTTTCTTATATTTTAGTTTCCAAAAAGGTTTTTGAAATCTCAATTATCAATATCAGTCTAAGATAAAACCTAAGAGGGGGAGGGGGTGAATTAGGTTCTTGACCCTTTAAAAATATTTCTTCTACAAAGAAGAACTTTGAAAGACCTTTTTCAAAGACAAGTGTAAAAACGATTTTGTGTGTGAAGTGATTTGGAAAATCGAAAGCAAATAAACAAGGCAAGATACACAAATTTATCGTGGTTCGGGTTCCCCTTGAATCCTAATCCACTCCCCAAGTTCTACAACTTGAGATTTCTAATCCACTAGGAAATACTTAAAGGACTATTTCAATCCCTTACAATTGCTCAAGATTAATCTTTTAATCTCAAGACTTTTCCATTGCCTAATCTAACTCTAGACTAGGACTGCCTTGCTTAATTTAGCTCTAGATTAAGACTCCTTTGCCTAATGCTTGCAATTGGATCTTTTTCCCTATCCTTCCTCAAGGATTTGATGTCTTACTCAAGACTCCTCTTGCCCAGACCAAAGGACTTTTGCTCAATCAACCTCTTGATCAAGACTTTGACAAATGGCTATCTTAACTATAAGCTAGGACTTCTACCCTTTGCCTAATCCAAACTCTTGGATAGGTCTTTAACCCCAATTGCCAAACTTACCTCAAGCTAGGACTTGTACAATTGTCCAAACTCAACCTCTTGAGTTGGATATCTCCTTCTCTACTTGCTCCCCCTTTCTTCTTGCCTAAGTCTTAAACATGAGTTTAGGACTTTGCCTCACATACAAGCTACCTACTCTCAAACTCTTGACTTAGGACTTTTCTAGATGTGTTTACAAAGATGAAATCTCCACAAAGGAGTTTACAATGACACACAACAATTGGGCACAAAGGCATCTTAGCTTTAATCCTACCTCTATTAGCTAATCTAACAAGTAGATGAATGAAATTTAACTCTTGAAATGATCTTTGAGTGTAAGAGGCTTAGTGCGGATGCTTGGTCTTCAATTCCTGCTTTTGTGGCTTTTATAGCAGTGAAGGAATCTCTTCAAAGGGTCAAATAACGGCTATATTTTTCTGCCAGTTGGGAAGCTTCGAAGACGAGGTTCGACGTCGAAGGTCGGGTTCAAACCTATGTGAAGTTTGAATTCTTGGCTTCAACGACTAGCTCTTCTTTTGTCTTCAGCAGCTTCGAAGTCGAGAGGGTGTCAAGGTCGTGTTCGAAACTTCAATTAATTTAGACCCGAGAGCTTGACTGCTGCCGTCTGCCTGTGGTTGTGTTCGAGCTTAGAACTTTTTGGGTAGTTTCGAACTCGAGAGGCTGTCAAGGATGGAGCTCGAAGGTTTCTGGGTTTAGTTTCAACGTCGAGAGCCTGTCGATGATCGAGTTCGTTCCTTCAATTAAATAAGCCAGTAAGCTCAACTGCTGTTGACTGCCTGTCGATGCTGGAGCTAAACAATTTCTGGGTTTAGTGTCGATGTCGAGAAGCTGTCGTATGTCAACTTCGAGGCTTTCATTTCTGCACTTAGTCTACATTTGTCTTCAAAACTCTTCAAGTGTAAAGTATTAAATAAAATCATATATTTATTATTTTATCATCAAAACTATGATTAAGACCATAGGTCTAACAGCTTTCACTTCTTGAATCCTTTTTTACTTAAGTTTCTTTTTTTCTTAATTGGTTTTTTGGTTTTCTCCTTTCTTCGGGGTAGCCGAAATGTCTTTTCAAGTTGCCATGCTTCTTTTGGCAACTTGTTTTCTTGGAATACCAACTCTAGTTGATTTCCAATTTCTTTCCTTCTTAATTTATACAAGGCGCACAACCTCTTCTATTTAAAGAGGAGCTAGCCGAAATAAATAGGTAGAAAATATAGAATTCAGATTCCTTAGCTTAGAGTTCTTATTTTGCACTTGTGTAATTTGCATGTTTATGTTTAGATAATACAAGTTAGACTATAGGGTAATTAGGTTTCTTGCTTCACCTAATTTTTGCTGGTTTCAATTCGTTAATTCTTGCTAGGTTATAGGTAAAGTAGTTTATCTCACTCTATGCCTTGCATGCTATTTTTGAAATCTTAAGTAAGTAATATTGTGCCTTCAACGATCCATTTTCCTTAGCAACTTTTTGCACCGTAAGGACTTCTTCGAATAACTCACATCAAATTTGGTATAAGAGCTAAGGTGGATTTTGTTGAGAGGAGGATGCTAAGTAACATAGCTAAATCGACATCAGGTTATTTCTTCCTTCTTTTCAATTCTTGTTTCGTTATTGGGTAGACGTTTCCTGGCTGCAAGATTTTTAAGTCAAGAGCGCTTAGATTTTTTTGGGGATAATTTATCTGTTTATATTCTGAATCATCTATTGAATTATCATTCTTGCTGGAGAAAAATTAAAAAAATGGAAGTGGATACGGGAAAAGAAACAAATCAAAAAAATGGGGGGCTTGAAATCGCATTCTGTCTAGAAACCTTAGAGCTATTTTTCAAAAATGCCTATAGGCTTCTGTTAAGAAAAGTTTGGTCTCACAAGGGTCCTATGATTGGGGGGGGGGGGGGGGGGGGGAAGTCCTAAGATAGGGTTTGTCCTGTGATGGGGATTCCTGTGATTAGGGTTTGCGCAAGGGTTAGGGTTTAGGGTTTACAACTATTCCCTATTCCTGTGATTGCACTTCAAATTTTGGTATCTGTTAAGGTTTTGGTATCTTGAACTGCCTATCTTGTGATTCATGAAAATATATTGAATTATCTGATTGGTAGAACTGTGAAAATCGCATTCCTTGAGATTAAAACTGCTAAAGAATTATGATTTTACCCTTGGTGAATTAATTGTGATTTTGGCTACCATTGTTTTACTTATTTGGGCAAAAGTTCTTTGTGCAATATATGCAATTGGAAGTTGAAAATCTTTAGTGGGATAGCTTGTTTAGATTGCTTGTTATGTAATCACATATTGGGTAGTTTCTTAATTTGTTCAAGCGTACTATTATTATTTGCTTCTATTCATTCTTGAATTTGCCCTGCAAAATTGCCTAAACTGATTTCCCTTTTATACTACCTGGACATTAGATCTTAAAATTAATTTGGATTTCGTCTTCATGCACATTACATTAACTTGCTAAAATTGAGGGGTTATCCTCGAATTTCCTTCTTGTGCACTTCATATATTAATTAATCTACAAAACCTCTTTTCTTTTAATCATTCAAAATCGAAAGTAGGATTCTAGCATTCCTATTTTTGAGATTTTTCTATTGTTTCCCTAAGTGTTACTTGTGTGGTTTAAACATCTTCTTAGTTACTTCGTGCAAAGTTTGAATCACCTTAAGGAGGGATTATAGAGAGGTAAAAGACAGTGTAAATCATTACAAGGGTAAGCCGACCCAAGAGCGATACACTGGGAAGTAAGTAGTTCTTCGGATAGGATACACCAGGGGGACAGGGGGTGAGGTTACTTTCATCTAATAACTTATCTTATACACAAATTTCTCTAAAACCACATGATGTCCACAAAGCATCAGGACGCGCCCCTTAACATGGACAACATTGCCTAGCTGATCTCTAACCTTAACGATAATTTCGAGACCAAGGGGGACAGGGGGTGAGGTTACTTTCATCTAATAACTTATCTTATACACAAATTTCTCTAAAACCACATGATGTCCACAAAGCATCGGAGCCATGGAAAGAAAACTTGCAGCCATCGAGGCCGAAGCTGCCCAGGAATGGGCCGAACGCGAATGGCGACCTGATCTGCCAAACTGAGATGCTCATGTTCAAAATCGCCGCAATGATGGTCTTGGTAACTTCAAAACCAAGGTCCCTACATTCACAGGAGGGGTCCGACCCTGAGGAGTACTTGGATTGGGAGATCTAGATGGAATGGATCTTTGACCTACACCAGGTCGCGGATGAGAAGAATGTCAAGCTTACTGTTGCCAACTTTTGAGATTATGCACTAATCTGGCGGGATCAAGAGCTTGACCAGCAATGCATGGCCCAAACTTCTTTGCGCCTTTTTTTTTTTTTTTTTTTTTTTGTTCAGGTGCCCCTTGTTTTTGTGCTTTTTAATTTCGGTTTTCAAGATCAGAAACAGCAGCAAGAACCAAAATTAAAGGGATTTAAGAAAAAAAATTTTCTTAAAAAGGAGCAATCTTTTCCACAAAAATCAGAACTTAAAGTAGAGTTAAGGAAAAGAAAACACCTTATGAGTTGATCGGGTTACTCCAACCTCCTCCTGCCGAGCAAACAGCCAAGGCTCTGATACCAATTGATATGAAACCTTGATTTCAACATGTGAAAACAAGAACTCAATGCGAAAAATTGCCAAGGAAAGTCTGTATGCAAGACGCAGCTCTCAAAAAATTCTAGAATCCTTACCCTTGGATTCGGCAGACTACTGATTTAACAAGTTAAATTAAACACGCAATTCGAACCAAGTGGAGAATAATAGAGGCGACAAAGCATGCAATTAGATAGAGCAATTATCTAACTAGCCTATAGTTCCTGTACTTTAGCAATTAACAAGCATGCAAATTACTTAAGCCAAAATAAAGAAGAGTGAATAATAAAGTATAAACTTTCATTCAATTAATCACTGTGAAATAATGAAGTGCAGCACCCCTATTTATAGGTGTAGATGCACGAAAATACAAGAGAAAATACCAAAAAGAATAAAAGGAATTTCGGCAGCACAAAGAAGGAATTGCCGAAATTGCAAGGAAGAAAAGAAGAAGGAAATTTTCAGATTTTCTCCTTAAAAGGAAGAAGGAAAACCGAAAAGAAAAAGGAGAAAAAGAGAAGGGGAAATTCAGATTTCACCCATAAAAGAAAAAGGTAAAAACCGAAAAGAAAAGGAGAAAGAAAAAGAGGAAACTATGAACAGAATTAGGTAACATGCACAAAACCTTAATTCTCCTACTAACCCTAACCCTAATTGTGAATTGCTTCTCCTTGGGCTTGGTCTTGGCCGAATGTGGGTTCATGAAGTGGACTTGATGGGTTCGGCCCAATTGATGTAGCATGATGATATAGATGTAGGAAACTTCTGGAATCATTTCAGAAGCTCAAAAAATATTTCACTTCTAAAATTCTTCAGTCTTCATGAAATCTCCATTTCTTTACTGGAAAGACTTGTAGTTACCATTTCCACCATTTGCTTAGCTCGTAAATACCATTTCCACCATTTGCACAGCTTGGGAATACCATTTCCACCATTTCCTTAATTGGAAATATTAGTATTCCCCATTTCTACCTTGATGGAGAGTAGGGTAACCCTTGTAAGCTTTCTTTCTTTCTCATTGAGTTCATTGGAGCTGGATATGAGCTGAGCTTCTGTAGCACACCTTTGAACAAAGTTTGCAAGGTCTGCTTTGAGCTTTGAAGTCCTCTTGCGAGTCATCGGCCCAACTATATCAACGAATGGATCTCTTTGATATGGACTTGGATCGTGGAGCATTGGTGGGCCTCGATGAAGCACTCGAACCTCAGCTGCAATCTCTGCACCATCTTCTGGATCTCCTTGAGCTGGACTTGTCGATGAGCTAGGGCGTTCACATCATTCCTTCCTGGTTGAAAAGGATTCGACCTCGAATCTACATCCTGATCATAATCAAATGGAGACAAGTCAGCAATATTAAAAGAAGAACTAACACCATACTCATCTGGTAAGTCAAGCTTGTAAGCATTTTCCCCTATTTTAGACACAACTTGAAAGGGTCCATCGCCTCGTGGATGAAGTTTTGTCCGTCGAGCTGCGAGAAACCTTTCTTTTCTCATGTGAACCCAAACCCAATCTCCTGGTTCCAAGTTCACAACCTAACGCCGACGATTTGCATCTATGGCATACTTAGCATTTTTCTTCTCGAGATGAAGTCGAACTTTCTGGTGAAGTCTTTTGACAGTTTCTGCTTTCTGTTCGCCATCCAGATTGGTTTGTTCCTTCAGGGGCAGTGGTAGTAAACCCATGATCGTCAACGGATTGAAACCGTAGGCAGCTTCGAAGGGCGAGAAACCTGTTGAGGAGTGCTTCGATCTATTGTAAGCAAACTCAGCAATCGGCAAGACCTGTTCCCAACATTTAAGATTAGACTTAATCAGTGCTCGCAACAAATTCCCTACAGTTCAGTTGGTCACCTCAGTTTGACCATCTGTTTGTGGATGACTAGAAGTAGAAAACAACAATTTAGTTCCTAATCTAGACCACAAAGTTTTCCAAAAATAACTCAAGAACTTAACGTCTCTATCAGATACAATTGTGCGTGGAACTCCATGAAGTCGAACTATCCCATGAAAGAATAAATCTACAACATGTCTAGCATCATCTGTTTTCCTGCAAGGAAGAAAATGAGCCATCTTAGAAAACCCGTCCACCACAATGAAAAGTGAGTCATTAACTCTTTGAGTCCTCGGCAAACCTAGAATAAAATCCATAGATATGTAAGTCCAAGGCATAGAGCTCCTTGTCATAAGTAGGGTAATTCCAGCTCCCTTCAACTTCTCACTGAAATAGGCAATAGGTTTACCTTCCTGCATTAAAATAACATCTATACCTATACCTTAAGCATCACACATAAGTTCAAAAACTTTATTAAAATCAGGCAATACTAAAACAGGTGCATGAGTGAGATCATGCTTAAGAACAATAAAGGCATTTTCTTAGGCTTGTCCCCACAAGAACGGTACATTTTTTTTGCACAACTCATTCAAGGGTGCGGCCTTAGTAGAAAAATCCTTCACGAACCTTCTATAAAATCCAGCCAAACCATGGAAAGATCTTACCTGTGAGGCCGAACTTGGTGTAGGCTATTCTCGAATAGCCTTTACCTTGGTGTCATCAACCTTAACACCAGCTTTAGAAACAACAAAACCGAGAAAAACAACCTCGTCCACACAGAAGGTACATTTCACATTGGCATACAATTTATGTTCACGTAATTCAATCAACACCAATTTAATATGCTCAACATGCTTAGTCCTGTTTCTACTATAGATCAAGATATCATCAAAATAGACAACAACAAATTTTCCTATTAACTTTCTAAGCACATGATTCATTAAACGCATAAAAGTACTAGGTGCATTTGTTAACCCAAAAGGCATTACTAACCACTCATATAACCCAAACTTGGTTTTAAAAGCAGTTTTCCATTCATCTCCTTCCTTCTTTCTAATATGATGATAGCCCTGTGTGAGATCTATCTTAGTGTAAACTGTAGAACCATACCAATCTTCAAGCATGTCATCAAGCCTAGGAATAGAATGCCTATACTTAATGGTAATCTTATTAACAGATCTACAGTCCATACACATTCTCCAAGTACCACCTTTCTTAGGAACAAGTATAACAGGTACCGCACAAGAACTTAGAGATTCTCTTACCTACCCATTGGCGAGCAACTTCTCAACCTGGTTCTGCAATTCCTTTGTTTCCTCAGGATTTACTTTGTAGGCTGGATGATTAGGAATAGATGAGCCAGGTACAAAATCAATCTGATGTTCAATGCCACGAAGAAGGGGGAATCCAGCCGGCAACTCTTCGGGAAAAACATCTGCATATTCGTGCAAGAGAAATTGGACTTCCATAGAGAGATCCCTAGGGATATTGTCAGGGTTAGCAAAATGATCTTTAGCAACAAGAATAAGTACACAACTATTCTGAGCTAACACTTGCTCAACTTCTCCTACACTAGCAAATAAACTAGTCTTAACTTCTTTTGAAGGCTTATCAGAGTTCGCCTTACTACCTTTTACAATTTCTTTACCCTTTCCCTTATCTTGCAGCTTTTTGAACCCCCACTGGGCGAGCTTGTCCTTCATCCGAACAGCTTCAGCACGAACTTCTTGGGGCGAAAGTGGTAGAAATGTATGGATCTTGCCCTGTTGACAGATTGAGTAGGTGTTGGCAACTCCATCATGCGTCGCCTTCATGTCGAAGAGCCAAGGTCGTCCTAGCAGAATATGACATGCCTTCATGGGGAGAATGTCGCATGTCACCTGTCCTTCGAACTTACCAATAGCAAAAGTGATCTGAACCTGCTTAGTCACTCTGTAGCCATCTGAGCTGTTGAGCCATTGAAGCCGGTACGGATGAGGATGGTTGATTGTGGGAAGCGTCAGCTTCTCGACCATGTATTCACTGGCCACATTGGTGCAACTTCCGCCATCAACTATCATAACACAAATACTTCCATTAACTTTAGCACTGGTATGGAAGATAGTGGTCCTTTGATCAGTATACTGGATAACAGCAGCAGTCAAAGTACGAGTAACAATTGCCAGGTGAGTGTTGTCTTCTGGTCGATGAACATCTGCTTCAGTATCAGACTTGCTGGTTATCAGTCAATTCAGAAAAGGGATTGACAGCATCATTATCCTTCTTCTTCTTCGGAAGCATACTCACCATCTTGTCCCAACATAACTCTGAGGACATTAGGGCAATCTCGCATGTAGTGGCCATGACCAGAACATTTATGGGAAGTTATATTAATGATAGACGGCTTAGGAGTAAAAGGGGGCTTAGCTAAAGAAGCAGGAGTTGATTGAGCAGGCTGAATAGCTTTCTTCTCTGAGTAGAATGGCTTCTTTGCTGGAAAAGATGGCGATGCTAGAGTCTTCTTCCATTGATTGCTGGCAGGTGTTCGAACAGGTGGAACAATCTGCAGGTACTCCTCCATCACCCTGGCTTTATGCAACATATCAGTTAAAGAAGCAGCATTCTACAATTCAACTACCAAAGCTATCCCACGGTTAAGCTCACTAAGAAAACGAGCCATACTAGCACTCCCATCTTCTATTACATTAGCCCTAATTTTGGCCATCTCCAACTTTCTAAAATATTTATCTACAGTTAAAGTCCCTTGCACAAGAGTATGTAATTTCTTATACAATGCACGAAAATAATAAGCAGGTACAAAAGTCTTGTGCATTTCTGTTGTGAGATCAAACCAATTAATAGGGGGTGCACGAGCACGCATGGGACTGGTGTTCCATCTCATGTCCATCTATTGATTCCACCAAACAAGAGCATAGTCGGTGAAGTTCACGACGGCGAGAGGAGCCTTCCTATGTTCGGGAACCGAGTGAAGCTCAAAGATCTGCTCCATCTTGATCTCCCAGTCTAAGTATACTTCGGGGTCCGTACCTCCGGCGAAAGAAGGCACATATGTCTTCAATTGACTTAGACCCTCAAAGGACTTGCTGGAACCATCTTAAGGAGTTTCAATGTTCTCCTCCTCCGGCACGGGGTGATGAGCCTGGGTGGCCCTGAGTTCGGCGACCTCACTACTTAGGTCAGCGAACTGAGTGTTGAACTGATTGGTCAAGTTTGCAATCGCAGCCAGGAGTTGTTCATTACTGATGGTAGAACTACCCCCTGACATGGTAACCAGAAAAGATCCTGCTAAGAACAAGTAAAAGTGAGTAAAAGTAACCTTACTCCCTTGTCCCCCTAGTGCCCTCCTAACAAACTACACACAAACCCTATGTATCGCTCTTTAGGGTTGGCTGCCCTTGTAAGCTATAAATCTCAGCCTTTTACCTCAGTCCTGTAGAAAGTTTTCACAGATTACTTTGGCAAAGGTAACAAGCAACAGTTAACCACACAAGCACAACAACTATTTAGGAAAGTAGCAAAAATTTTCGAAATAGACACTTGGTTCTATTTTTGAAAAACACCTTGTAAAAAATGAATTTTTGTAGTAAAGCTCAAATAAGAAGTACACTGATAAGGAACTTTTGGGGAGAAGCCCTCAAAGTTCAGAGATAATGACAGTGCACGAAGACAAGATTCAAGCTATATTTTCAGAGTAAACATACAAGGTAGCACAAAAAGGTTAACAAGGCTAAAGAAGCAGGGCAATTCAATTGAAGAACAAGAACAATTAGCAGATTTGAAACAAATTTGGAAGTACTTAAACTACCCAAGATGTGATCACCCTCCCAATAGGTAATTAAGAAACCAATTCCCACCAATTATCCAAGTTTTTCGAAAATAAGAGTCCTTTACGCAACCAGAGCCAAGTGGCGGAAAAATTCCTCAGATTTTCGAGTGTAGTGCTGTGGGGAGTAGTGTCGGTAATCGAACACTATCAACTTTGCAAGTACACAGGAAAGAGAAGAAGATTTCCAATGAAGAAAATATTCCTCTTTGGTTTTGGAGTGTAGTGTTGTGGGGAGTAGTGTCGGTAATCGAACACAATCAACTTTGCAAGTACACTTTAAACCTTGGAGAAACAATTCTTACTCAATTTTTGCCACAAAGACACAAGCATGCAAAAAATTATCCCTTTAAGCAATTTTTTAGAAAATTTTGGCAGTACTACGACACAATTTCAAGAATCCAATATATTTTCAAGAATTCAAAGCTAATGTATCAAGCATAAGCATACCAATCACAGTTGCAACAAAGTGAGCTGCTTAACATCAACCGCAAAACTCACCATAATTACAAACGAGGGATAAAAATCGCAAAACAGCCCAATCAACCCAAACAAAACAGCAAAAACCGAACAGGCTCTTCCAAACTTCTTTGCGCCTTTTTTTTTTTTTTTTCTTTTGGTGACCCTTTTTTTTTGGGCTTTTTAATTTCGGTTTTCAAGATCAGAAACAGCAGCAAGAACCGAAATTAAAGGGATTTAAGAAAAAAAATTTCTTAAAAAGGAGCAATCTTTTCCACAAAAATCAGAACTTAAAGTAGAGTTAAGGAAAAGAAAACACCTTATGAGTTGATCGGGTTACTCCAACCTCCTCCTGTTGAGCAAACAGCCAAGGCTCTGATACCAATTGATGTGAACCCTTGATTTTAACTTGTGAAAACAAGAACTCAATGCGAAAAATTGCCAAGGAAAGTCTGTATGCAAGACGTAGCTCTCAAAAAACTCTAGAATCCTTACCCTTGGATTCGGCAGACTACTAATTTAACAAGTTAAATTAAACACGCAATTCGAACCAAGTGTAGAATAATATAGGCGAAACAAAATAGTTCTTGTACTTTAGCAATTAACAAGCATGCAAATTACTTAAGCCAAAATAAAGAAGAGTGAATAATAAAGTATAAACTTTCATTCAATTAATCACTGTGAAATAATGAAGTGCAGCACCCCTATTTATAGGTGTAGATGCACGAAAATACAAGAGAAAATAAGGAAAGAAAAAACAAGGAAAATACCAAAAAGAATAAAAGGAATTTCGGCAGCACAAAGAAGGAATTGCCGAAATTGCAAGGAAGAAAAGAAGAAGGAAATTTTCGGATTTTCTCCTTAAAAGGAAGAAGGAAAACCGAAAAGAAAAAGGAGAAAAAGAGAAGGGGAAATTCAGATTTCACCCATAAAAGAAAAAGGTAAAAACCAAAAAGAAAAGGAGAAAGAAAAAGAGGAAACTATGAACAGAATTAGGTAACATGCACAAAACCTTATTTCTCCTCCTAACCCTAACCCTAATTGTGAATTGCTTCTCCTTGGGCTTGGGCTTGGCCGAATGTGGGTTCATGAAGTGGACTTGATGGATTCGGCCCAATTGATGTAGCATGATAATATAGATGTAGGAAGCTTCTGTAATCTTCTGGAAGCTTCCGGAATCATTTCAGAAGCTCAAAAAATATTTCACTTCTAAAATTCTTCAGTCTTCATGAAATCTCCATTTCTTTACTGGAAAGACTTGTAGTTACCATTTCCACCATTTCCTTAGCTCGTAAATACCATTTCCACCATTTGCACAGCTTGAAATACCATTTCCACCATTTCCTTAATTGGAAAGATTAGTATTCCCCATTTCTGGGTAGAGACCAATGATCTTGAGCGACCGATCCGGCAGAACAATTCAAAAGATAACCTTGATGGAGAGTAGGGTAACCCTTGTAAGCTTTCTTTCTTTCTCATTGAGTTCATTGGAGCTGGATATGAGCTGAGCTTCTATAGCACACCTTTGAATAAAGTTTTCAAGGTTTGCTTTGAGCTTTGAAGTCCTCTTGCGAGTTATCGGCCCAACTATATCAACGAATGGATCTCTCTGATATGGACTTGGATCGTGGAGCATTGGTGGGCCTCGATGAAGCACTCGAACCTCTGCTGCACTCTCTGTACCATCTTCTGGATCTCCTTGAGCTGGACTTGTCGATGAGGTAGGGGCGTTCACATCATTCGCTCCCATGGCTACTCCCTTTAAGCCACAAAACTCCGACACCAAAATACTTCCGAGCACCATTCTTGCTGCCCCAGTCTTCATTTTGTCCCTCTCCTAGAGCATCAATAGTCACACACTGCCTCGTCCGAAAGAAGACGATATCAAAGCCAAGGTTGTTGGTGTTGGTTAAGGAATGGGCGACTCACAGATCTGCGGCATATCAGACGTGGGTTGAATTTTGTTTTTGTCTATCGTTTTGGGCGGGGGGTTCTTACGGATATTTTTCTTTGTTTTTTTTTATTTAGATTCTGGATTTTGTTGTTTTATCATGTTAGTGCTGATGTACATATATTTCAAATTTTATGTTGTTGTGATCTAATTTTGTTGTTGTTGTTGTGTAAAATTGGGTTATGATTTTCTATAAATCTGAGCATGGGTGATTGTTGCAGCGGTGATTCTTTGTTTTTTTATAAATTTGAGCATTGTAATGCTAGTTTTAAGGGCGATAAAGGTTGATGAGGACATTCATGGCTAAAACAACTACAATTTCAATCAGAATCCATGATGCGGGCATCCCAAGTCCATCGACAAGTCCACAGACAAGTGAGTCCAGAGAAGCTGAGAAGGTTCGGGTTCTACACCGAGGCCCAACAATGATTCAGGATCCAAGTCCATATCAAAGGGATCCACTTGTAGATATCATTGGGCCAATGACAAGAAGCAGAGCAAAGAAGGTTCAAGAGACTCTCAACAACCTTGTACAAGCTTGCCGACAGGATGCTCAATTGATAGTAGAAGCCAACGCCTTGGAGCACAAAGCCGGAAAGGTTCAAATTGCAACTCTCCTTACAATTTTTGAAGAAGAGGTGCAATTCCCCATTCCACAATGAAGAGAAGGCAGTTTCTTGAAGTTCTTGAAGACGCCAGAAGGTTCTTGGACTTTAAAGAGACGTTTCTTAAAGTTCTTGATTTTTTTGAAAACTTGAATTTCATATTTTGCAGAATCTTGAAAATCTTGATTCCGAAATGATTCCTGGAGATTCTAGAAGATTCCGGAAGCTCCCTACACCATTCCACAATGCGCCACTAACAAGTGGGCCGAACCACCATGGAGTCCATTCCACCTCACCAAGTTCGGCCAAGCCCATCAAAGAAGCCCAACCGAAACTTCATCCAAGATTTCGCACAAAGGTTTAGGGTTTGGGGGAAAATAAGGGTTTGTGCATGTTCCCTATTTTGCCCTTAGTTTATTAGTTTCCCAAAAGGATCCCTTCTTGATCTCCTTTTTGGAGTAGGATTTTCAATTCCTTTTCTTTCTTGTTGTTACTTGTAATTTCGGCTGCCTTATCTTAAGGGTGACCGAATTTCCTTTTTCTTTTACCATTACCCACTTCTTTCAGGTTTTGGTATTGTAAAGGAAGTCAATCTCTTGATTGGTTTCCAATTCCAATTCTTTCCTACTTCTTTTTTTTCGGCTGCCCTACTCTATAAATAGGGCATCCTAACATCATAATTAAAAACAAGTATTCAGATCTTAAAACTATTAGTTTGAATACTCTCCCTTTATTGCTTTATGTATTTTGCATGCTTGTGATTTATATATTGCATGAAACTTAGCTTAATTAGGTTATTTTCTCTATCTAATTAAAATCGCATGTTTCACCTCTTTTCTTACTTGGTTCGAATCCCTTGAGTAAATTAGCTTAGGTTGGTTTATTTTTGTTAACTGGATTTTCGGGTAAGTTAAGAGTTCATACGAGCTATACCGCGTAATCAGACTTTCCTTGGCAATTCATCCACATGTGTACCTTGGTCCACATCAATCCACAAAGCCAACCTGAAGGCAAAGCCCTTGAGAAGAATGCTAGGAGGAATCGAAGAGTCATGCTATCCTTAAAAGACAATGCATCTCCAAAATCTCCACAATAAAGAAAGGGTTGTTCCGGGAGATTCCAGAAGGTTCCGAAACCTCCCTACAACAATTTCACCATGCGCCATTCAATTGGGCGGAACCACCATTAAAGTCTACACCACATTAAGTTCTGCTAACCCAAGCCCATCAAGGAAGTATCCACACGCCTAGGGTTAGGGTTTGAGTAAGGGATAAGGATTTGTGCATGTTTCTTATTCCTACTCCAAGTTTGTTACAAGTTAGTTAGGTTGTTACAAGTTTGTTACAACTAGATTAACTTGGTAGTTTCCAAATAGGGATCCCTTCTTTTATCTCCATTTTTGAATAGGATTTATATTTATTTCCTACGTATTTTCAGTGTGAATTTCGTCCATATGCCAATCCAAGTGGCAGACGAATTCAGCAACTACCAAAACCTAGTTCCTTTAGGTTTCGGGTTTGTAGGAAATCAATCTCTTGATTGGTTTCCAATTCTAATTGTTTTCCTAGTCTAATTTGGTTATAATTTTGTCCACCTATTCATATAAAGGTGACTTAATTTGTTCACCATTGTTCTTGTCCATTTAGGACTTGGTTTGTAAGGAAAATCCAATTCTGAATGGTTTTCACTTTTGCTGTTTCAGTTATTCTTTTCCTATTGTAATTTGGATACCCCTAAACCTATAAATAGGGGCCATCCATGAAATTAATAAGTAGTATTCAAATATTTATCTATTAGTTTGAGTACTTCCTTTTATTGCCTTTGTATTTTGCATGCTTGTAATTTATATAATGCTTGAAACTTAGCTAATTAGGTTATTTGCTCTACCTAATTAATTCATATGTTTCAATCTTCTCTTTACTTGGTTCAATAATTGCATGTTAGATTAGCTTCGGTTAATTTACTTATTTATGGTTTTCGAGTAAAGAGTAATACCTATACAAGCTACGCAGCTTAATCAGACTTTCCTTGGCAACTTATTCGCACAGTGTACTTCGGTCCACATCAAAGGTGGTTGTATTGGGTAGTGAGCGGCAGTGGCAGTTGTAGTGGTAATGGGCTGGGGGTGGCGATGGCATTGGTGCCGGTGGGGGGGGGGGGGGGGGGGGTGTAATATAATGATAATTAAAAGTTAAACATAAAGAAAAAATTAATTAATAATATATTAGTGAAATTTGAATTTTTTTTAACACTAAGTAAATTAAATTTATTCCTTTAAAAGTTAAATATGAATAATGACATTAAAATTACAAAACATTAATATTAGAAATAAATAGTAACTACTATTTAATAATTTTTTTAAAAAAATTAAAAAGTAAAACTGCTATTTCAGATGAGTCGCAATGATACTCTATAAGAGGTCAAGTATCACTCTTAAAATAGTAGCACTGCTACTCTTTAGGAGTAGCACAAAAAAGAAAAAGAAATTGAAAAAAATTAAAAGTGCTACTTCAGAAGAGTAGTGGTGATATTCTAGAAGAGGTTAAGTGTCCCTCTTAAAAGAGTAGCACTAAAAAGAAGAAAAAAAAAAAAATAGACGTGTTACTTCGTAAGAATGGCTAAAATTCCAATTATCAACCTAAGAGGGGGAGGGGATGAATTAGGTTCTAAACCAATTAAAATTCTTTTTAAGATACTTGAAAACTTGTTCTTCAAAAGAACGCATCAAAATAAGTGTAGTGTGTGAAGTGATTTTTCTAAGCAAATAGTAAAGCAAATTATAGAAGCCAAAACACAAGGAATAATAGTGGTTTGGATTCGCCTTGAATCCTAATCCACTCCTCAGGTTCTACCACTTGAGATTTCCTAATCCACTAGAAGAAACAGTTAAAGGTGTGTTTCAAACCACTACACTTGCTTAAAACTAACCATCTTAAGCTTAAGACTTTTTACAAGATTTTCATAACTCAACTCTTAGCTAGAAATTCTTCCTAAATCCCTAAGACTAGGAATGAATCTTTTTATTTAAAAAAGAAAAAGAAAAGGAATGAATCTTTTACCCTCTCCTTCTTCAAGGATCTTTAGCTCTTACGCAAGACTCCACCTATCTTAAGAATTGAATCTTTACCCTAACCCCTTTCAAGGATGGCGGACTTACTCAAGACTCCCCCTTAATTCAAACTTCCACACTTTGCCTATCTCTGCAACAAGAGATTAGGGCTTTTACAATGTGTCTCAACCACTCACTTTGTTAGGACTTATACAAAGTATAGAATGAAATTTTGCTCAAAACAAATGTGAGCTAAAAAGATGAAGAATGATGTAATGCAAATTTGACTTTAACAAGTCTCATACGAGAATGAAATTCTCATATTTTTCTCTTAAAATAAGTTGGAATGATGTAGTTGATAGCTGGTCTCACTTTGGCATTCTTCATCTTCAAATGAAGTTCTTGAACCTTTTTTTTATATTGGTCAGCACTTCTCTTTAACAGCTCTTTTAAGCTTGCTGGAATATGTCCGAAAAAGCTTGCGATTCGTGCGTTTTCTCGCTTATGACTCAATTCTTTGAATTTTGCTTTTCCAATGCCTCCTAATTACATTTAAAGATTTTGTCATTTTCTTTATCCGAGAATCTGTGCGACTCGGACGTGTACTCGTACACGACACATTACATTGTGACATTCAAATTTCTTTAACAATCAATTGACTTGTGCACTATTTTTCTGATTTGCTTTTAAGTTTTTTTTATCCGTAGTCCATGCTAGATGTTATACGACTCGGACATGACCTCGGACATGAGTCAGAGTTTGTGTGCTTCTTCACGTTCTTATGTCCAAGGCTGACTGTTATTTCTGACTTGCATTAAATGTTTTGACTTGAAGATTGTACGAGTTTCTGTACGACTCATAAAGGAACTCATATGAGCTGTTCTTGAGCTTTGAAGATTGCCTTCATTTTCTGGGCTTGTTCTTGATCATCCGAGAATCTATGCGAGTCATGTGACTCCTTGAACACTTGGTAGTCAACTTTTCTAAAACTTCTTTTTCATTAGTCAATTATTTATTTTTCATTTAAATCATCAAAACACTGTAAAATTGACACCATAGGTCTAACAGTAGCATTTATATGCTATAATAGGTTAAGTGCCCCTTTTAAAAGAGTATGAGTAGCACTAAAAAGAAGAACAAAAAAAATGTGCTACTTCAGAAGAGTATTAGTGATACTCTATAAGAGGTCAAATGTTATTCTTAAAAGAGTTGCTATTCTTTAGAAATAGCACTAAAAGAAAAATAAATAAAAATAATAAATGTGTTACTTCAAAAGAGTAATTATGATACTTTATAAAAGATCAGGTGCCACACTTAAAAGAGTAGCACTCCTCTTTAGGAGTAGCACTAAAAAAAAAAATAATAATAATAAAAAGTGCTACCTCATAAGAATAGCAATGATACTCTATAAGAGGTCAAGTGCTACGCTTGAAAGAGTGGCTGATGTGAGCATTTCGAAGGAGTCTTCATATATGCGGAAAGTTTCCAAGGAAAGCCTTCATATTCTGATCACAACATACTCTCTTTGAAGAACTCAAAAATCACTTTATTAGCTTAAGTGAGAACGAAGCTACTTTATTCTTAAACTAGCTGGATTTTAAGAGTTTGAACAAATAAAAATTTAGGAGGAGCAAGTAAACTAAATTCTTCTAAGTTCAGAACTAGTATAAGATATCAAGCATTCAAAACATGCATAAGTTCAATTATCAAAGAAACGAGAATTCTAAAGCAAAGGATAAACCTCACAATATTATTATCAAAATATGAATTCTCCCTGAACTAAGTTTCAAATTCCCAATTTATAGGAGAGGGGCGCACGATATTGTGGAGAGAAATAAAGAAGGAAAAATTAAATAAAATTGGAAACCAACGAGAATTGGAAACCTTACGATTACCAAATTCGAAGAAGCATGAATTTGGTATCCTATTTTCGGCAATCATAACAATGACTTGCGCAAAAAGTTTAATCAAGAAAAGGAAAAGAGAAATTTAATTTCAGCTATCTCAAGAAGAGGAGAAATCTGAAAACAAGAAAGAAACAAAAGAAGAAATAAAGAAAAAGGAAACTCCTAGAAGAAGCTAAGTTGTAACAGTTTATGGAACTTAATTTAGTCTATTCTTAACTAAGAAAGTAATAGGAAACATGCACAAATCCTATAACTTTCCAAAACCCTTGAATTGCTTGTAATTGGGCTTTATATTTCGTGCATGGGCATCATGGTTGTGCAGGCCGAAATTAATAAGCTGCGGATGCTTGGGTTTCAGCCCATTTTAATGTAGCATGCATTTTTGGAAGTGTTGAAAACTTCACCAAATAGTTCAGAGCATTCTGAATCCATTGAGAAGTTTTTGGAATCATTTTGAAATGTTCTAAATCAAGAAAATCAAGATTTACACATTTATTCAAGATTCTTTTGCAGTAACCACACGATAGATCGAAGAGCTGTAAATACTTCAAGATCGATCAAGAAATATTTCTTGTAATGTTTCCAAAAACTGCCAAATTCGTGACGGTAATAGTGGATGGCCGAGAGGCTTGTTGATTGCCTCCTTTGACCATTTCTTCCTCCTTGCAATGTATTTCTTTGGACGTCGCCTTCAGATTGACTCGGCAAATGATAACTGGGCTTGTCTGAGCTAGGGATGACCTCGTCATTCCCTTAGGTTGGAAAGAATTCATCATCGAATCCATTCTATTAAGAATTAAAATGAAGCATGTCAGTTATATTAAACATAAAGCAGATTTCGCACTCACCAAGCTCTTGAAGTGCACCACTGTAAGCCTTTGCTCAATCCCTCTATGTGATAATATTGGAAAGTCGCCACTCCCTTTTGCTTGGACATGATTTCACAACAAATGACAGTCACCCTTGATTTTTCAAAAGTTCTTAAGAACCTTATAGATGCTTACAGGAAACTATGGGTAAGTATCTACAATCTCCTGAACTGATCCATACTCCTTATGAATGATTACATAACATTTTACGAAATATAGCATCTTTGCCAGGTATATGCAACAAACACAAACACACCAATTTAACTTAGGACAAATGTATGCATCATATGTATGACATACAAACTAGCATAATAAGATCCTAAAATATCACAAATCCAATGTATACATTTAAGCACCATTGCAACTGTATAAAACCATGTCCTACTTGTAAACTAATGGTAATACATTACACAATAATTCACAATTTTCCAGGCAGACAATATGGTATTTCGATTAAAACATCCTCATGTCGAAAAGTCAGAATTGTTAAATTGAAACACAAGGATTCACTATTCAAACAATTTGGAACTTAGAAAGCCATTTGAGCCTTTAATACCAACACTAAATAAAAATACCTATGGCTGAAATGCCCAAAGGGAGGCTATGCATAATTTTAGACATTTTCGTTTCTTAGTTATGCTTATAACCGAAACAGTGGAATCAAAAGGAGAAACAGTTTAAAGGCATGCCTCGTTGAAGTGTATCATATACTTATTTTACCTTGATTCCTGGACGCAAGAAATTCCTCTATTAAAAATCATGGAACCTATCATCACTTTGTTGTCCCTTGTCACTTGACCCAAGACTTTGGAGTTCCTGTAAAAACACAAAAAAAAAAAAAAAAAAAAACAATGTTGCTCGGAAGGCTCCTGCCAATGGGTTAATCGATGGAAGAAACCTCCACACATCAGAAAAGTAACAGTGACAGTGAACCATTGATCACCCAAGTTTCATCTTTTCTTTTGTGCTTACCACTGAAGAAATATCTATGCTCTTTATTTTGCACCTTTTTTACCTTTGGTCCTTTAAAAATTCATGACTAAGTAAATAAAGTTATAAAATTAGCAAATTGCATAAAGCATTAGAATAAACTTCACGCGCATATCGAACCTCCATTTACATTCCCTTACTAAGAAAATATATTTCTTAGGACAGTGAATGACAAAAGGCATTTGTCGAACCTTATGGTGTGAATGGGTACGACGTCCTTTGTAGTGAAGTTTCTACTCTGTTTATTGACGGTAATAGGACACCACGTAGGAATCTTCCCAGTTTATCGCTGTCTACCGCAGTTGGCATTACACCAAGTAGAAAATACTGTAGTAGCCTGCATATCCTGAGAAAAATTACCTGTACTAGACAACTTTAAAACCTGGGTGATACTAACCTCACCCCCTGCCTCCCAAGTGTACCCACCTATCAAGCTACTCTCACCAAGGGTTTTGCTCAAAATATTGGCTTTTACTTGTAATGATTAATTCACTCTACCTTTTACCACTCAAAATATCATTCACAATAGAAGTCTTTAACCAATTGAACCAGGTATAATTCCAGCAGATAAATCACACAAGTAATAAACTTAGGCAAAAACACAATAATTATCTCAAACTAGGGACTGAATCCATCTCGATTTTGAAAACCACAGAAAAGAAATTTTCAGTAATTAATTCAGCTATGAAGTGCACAAGGAGGATATTCGGGAATAAGCCATCAATCTCAGTAAATTGATGTAATACGCACGATGACAAAATCTGAAATAATATATAAGATCTATTGCTCAGGCCATATGAAAATATGTACACATGCTAGCAATTTGCAGGGCAGTTTAGATGAATAGAAGCAAAGAACAATTATCAGAGTTGAAACAAATCAGGAACTCTACCCGAGATGTGATCACCCACTCAATAGGTAATCAGAAACTAGTTCCCAGTAATAGCAGTGAACTTCTCACTGTAACAACAAAAAGTTGGTAGTTTCGGCCAAGCAGAGTGCAAAAACTGAAAACTTGCAGCCCAAAAATTGAAATTTTCGAACCTTTTAATTCAATGTATATCAAGAATTAAAAGATAAGAAGATTCCCAACTAGAAAGATCACGTAGAATTAAAGCCAGAATACTGTTGCAATTAGGGATTTGAAAAGATTTGTACCTCTAAATCGCTGCAAAAGAGACCTTAATTTGTAGTGACAATTCTGTATTTGAAAAGTCAAGCAAAAACGAAGGATGTCTGCTGGGAGAAAATTAGGGGTTCGACAATTCATAACCCTAATAACCGTGGCATGTACAACCCCAGGTTTTAGCGACAATTCAATAAGCGACAACCGAGGATACAGAAAAACCAACAAGGGCCGAAAATACCTAACCTCTAGCAACACAAAGTGGAAGTCGTATAGGCTAGGGTTTCCCAAACCCTAGAGCCAAAAAAGTCGCCCCTTTAGCTACATAATTTTTAGCCGCAAAGGTGACTGAATGATGTGACAGTCCAAAGTCAACATCAAAGTCAACTCTTAAAGTCCAGTCCATTGGGCTAAATGAGGATCCAATATTTACATGCATGGCCGAGAGTGAAGTGGATCCAATTGGAAATTTGTTGATCAAATTAATAAAGTAATCCGTGGGGCTTCAAATCCAATGTGATCAGTTACTAATTGTGATCAAGTGCATGTATGCATTGCTGGATCAAAATCGCAATTACAAATCCAAGACACAAATTGATTTGCCTACAAATTGATTCGGGTTTAGCTTGCAGGAGTTTAATCCAATTAGGAGTTAATTCGCTTGTGAAAGTTTGTCCAAGACTTGGTTTCCTTTTCGAATTCTAGTGACAACCAATCCTAGTTCTTTTAGGATTTGGTTCTTGTAAAGAGATCAATCTCTTGATTGATTTCTACTTCTATCTCCTTTCATAGTTTTAGTTCATTTTTAGTTCTTAAATGAGGTAGGAATTGCGGCTAGGTTCATCCTCATTCAACCGAATCCGAGGTAGGGATTCTAGAGGTTAAGAGCTGCGTCTCGCAATTTTCAGACTTTCCTTGGCAAGTATTCTGCATCGAGTACTCCATTCCACATCAATTGGAATTGTAGCTCACATCAATTGGTATCAGAGCCAAGGTTGGTTGTGTGACTAGAGGCGGCTGAAGTAACTCGGTCAAATCATCAGGTATTTTCTAATCCTTGTTAGTCTTGCTTCGTCTTGAAATTCTCGGAATTAGAACGCTCATTCTTGTTGAATTTTAGAGTAATAATCGCTTAAAATTCTTCAAGTCTATTTTTGATTCATATATTAGAATCTGAATTTTAAGAATCAAAAATTGTTTAGTGAAAAGAAAAGGGAAGAAACAAAAAAAAAAAAAAAAAATAAATTTTTGGGCCACAATTTCCTTGTTGCGGAAACGTTGGAGGTGCAATACTCTGGCGTAATTGCTCTTGGGTTAAGTTGGGCAATTTCTGGATCTACAATTCCTTTTTTTTTTTTTTTTTTGGTTCGAAATCCGTGTGGAATATTAGTTGGTTTCAAGAGCCGAGACTTGCTGGCAGCAATTGATTAATTATTTAAGTTGGTCCATGAGATTATAATTGGCATACATGTCTTGTAGTTGGGGTTATATGTGAAATTGATCAAGTGGATTGCACGTGTGTTTGCCTGTTGAAATTGATTAGCATTAGCTAATTGAACACTACTTAAGATTGAAATTGGAATTTTTTTTTGCCTTACCCGAACTCGTGTATGAATTTGGGTGTCGATTTAAAAAAATTTATAGTGGGAATTGGTTTCTTGATTACCTATTGGGAGGGTCATCACATCTTAGATATTTTCCTAATTTGTTTCAAACCTGCAATATTATTCTTTGTTTCCATTCCATTCTCTGTTTCAAACCTGCTATAACTTGAATTTTGTCATCGTGCGCATTACATTAAAATTTTGAATTTTGAGGGCTTATCCCTAAAAGTTCCTTTGTGTGCACATCTTATTCAAGTTATACTATAAAACTTCTTTTTGAAAGGTTTTTACAAAACAAAATAGAAGCAAGTTCTGTTTTCAAAAATTTCTTTTACTATATTCCTATATTGTTTCGTGCTTATGTGATTTACTTATTGCTTATTACCTTTGCTCAATATTTGAGAACTTTGAGTTGTATAAGGATTGAGATAAAAGGCTAACTGATACATCATACAAGGTTTGTGTGTAGCTTATTAGGAGGACATTACTTGGGGGACAAGGGAGTGAGGTTACTCTACTCACTTTTACTTGTTCTTAGCAGGGAATTTTCTGTTCCTTCAGTAGTCACTATTGGACACTCGACCTTGAGCAAATTGACCCCTAAAACGGCGATATGGTGCCATGGTTGAACATGATTCTTGTGGTTACTTACTAGGGTTCTGATGTGAACCCTTGATCCCCAACGCCGTGGAAACCAAAAACTCGATGCGGAAAGTGCCAAGGAAAGTCTGAATGCAAGACGCAGCTCTTAACTTCTAGAATCCTTACCCTTGGATTCAGCAGACTACTAACTTACAAAGTAAATTACCTTACCCTTGGATTCAGCAGACTACTAACTTACAAAGTAAATTAAATACGCAATTCGAACCAAGTGGAGAATAATAGAATCGAAACAAAGCTTAGCAATAGACAGAGCAATTATCTATTAGCCTATAGTTCTTGTAGCTTTTAGCAATTAACAAACATGCAAATTACATAAGCCCAAAATAAGGTGAGTGATTAAAGAAGTATAAAACTATAACTTAAATCATTTAATCAACTAAAGAATTTCGTGGTTGGCACCCCTATTTATTGGTATAGGGGTGTCCAAATTACAATAGGAAAAGAATAACTGAAAGCAGCAAAAGTGGAAACCAATCAGAATTGGATTTTCCTTACAAACCAAGTCCTAAATGAACAAGGACAATGATGGATGAATCAAGTCTCCTTTATGGAAGGGGGAGAACGAAATTCTAACCTAATTATACTAGGAAATGAATTAAAATTGGAAACCAATCAAGAGATTGATTTCTTACAAAGCCGAAACCTAAAGGAACTAGGTTTTGGTAGCTGCTGAATTCGTCTGCCACTTGGATTGGCACATGGACGAAATTAACACTTAAAAATAGGTAGGAAAATAAATATAAATCCTATCTAAAAAGGTAGATCAAGAAGGAACCCTAAGTGGTGTGTGAGCTACTTCCTTTAGGCTGGGCCTGGCCGAATTAATGGAATGGACGCCAAGGTGGGTTTCGGCCCATTTTGAGTGGCGCATGAGGTGGATGATGTAGGGAGGTTCTGGAATCTCCAGGAATCATTTCAGAACGTCAAAAACCAAGAATTTCAAGATTCTTCAAGATTTTCAAGATTCAGTGCACCGCGAAATTCAAGAAAATCAACAACTTCAAGAAATGCCCTTTCCTTCAGCTGGATTGATTAGTAGGTGCCATTTCCTCTGTAATGGACAGTAAAGTGACGCTTTTAACCTTCTTTAGAAGATAAATACTAAAATATTTATTACCACCCTGAGAAGGAACATTAATAGAGCACAAGTCAAAATGGATCAACTCCAATGGCTGCTTTGCCCTCCAAACTTCACCTTTTGGAAAAGGTTCCCTGTGCTTCTTACCCAAAATAAATGACTCACATTGTCGAGATTTAAAGTTAAGTGATGGCAATCCAGAAACCACATCATTTTTCACAATAAAGTTCAAACTGCCAAAATGAAAGTGACCAAATCTCATATGCCACAACCAACTCTCATCACAACCAGTGGTACTGAAGTAACCTGAATTACAATAATTAAGAGTGATTGGAAACAACCTTTATTGTTCCTTTGCAATCATCCCCATGCGGTCATCCCCATCCATTAATCATGAATTCTTATAATTCTTCTCTCGTAACTAACGAAGACTCAACAAAACAGTTTCTTGATTATTACCACTACTTTTATCTTCTTCACCAGCCCCAGTAGTAAATAAAACAGTTTCTTGATTATTACCCCTTTGAGGATGCCCAGTATTGTTATTCTTAAGACCCCAATATTTCTTTTTTATGTGATTCATCTTTTCACAATTATAACATTTAACTTTAGACTTATCATGCTTTTGCCCATTATTTTGAGCATCGGAATTAACCTTTGGTCGGTAAGAAAAATTACCTCTGCCACGGCCTCTCTCTTGAGAATTCTGGCCTTGCTGATAAGTTTCACCATCATTGGAATCTTTAGGCTTACATACCAAAGCCTTCAATGCTTTTGCCACCGTATCAACAGATGGTCTCTCACATGACATCTCATATGTTGCCAATTCTCTTTCCAAATCAGCATACGAAAAAAAATGGAAAGATCCTTAATGGCCTCAATAATTGCCTTCTTAGTGTGAAATTTCAAAGTCAATGTGCAAAGTACTTTAGACACCTTCTGCTATTCCATCACTTTATCACCATTGATCTTCATCTGATCAGCTATGGATTTTACCCTATCCATGTATTCTTACACTTTCTCATTAGGCTTCATCTCTGCCAACTTGAATTGTCTCCTTAACTCCTTCATTTTAATTCTTTGAACGTTTTTGTTTCCTCGATTAGCAACTTGTAACTTTTCCCCAAACTCCTTGGTTTTCTTTACATCCATTAATTTTCTGCATATGTCTAATCCAACCTTTGTCCTTAAATAAAAGAGTGCATGCTCATCGTGAGAACAATTCCTCTCTAATTCTGTACGTCCCTCACCTGTTGATTTTTCACCTTCCTTGCCTTTTCCAAGTTCTTTTGATGTTAACGCTCCTAGCTCATCGACAAGTCCAGCTCAAGGAAATCCAAAAGATGGGGCAGAGAATGCAACTGAGGTTCGAGTGCTTCATCAGGCCAGCCACTCCTCCACAATCCAAGTCCATATCAAAGAGATCCGTTCGTTGATATAGTTGGGCCAATGACTCGCAAGAGGACTTCAAAGCTCAAAGCAGACCTTGCAAACTTTGTTCAAAGGTATGCTACAGAAGCCCAACTCATGTCCAACTCCAATGAACTCAATGAGAAAGAAAGAAAGCTTACAAGAGTTACCCTACTCTCCATCAAGGTGAAAATGGTGAATACTAGTCCTTCCAAGTAAGGAAATGGTGGAAATGGTATTTCTCTAAGCTGTGCAAATAGTGGAAATGGTATTTACGAGCTAAGGAAAGTGTGGAAATGGTAATTACAAGTCTTTCCAGTCAAGAAATTGAGATTTCATAAAGTTTGAAGAATTTTAAAATTGAAATATTTTTTAGTTTCTGAAATGATTCCAGAAGATTCCAAAAACTTCCTACATCTACATCATCATGCTACATTTATTTGGGCCGAATCCATCAAGCCCACTCCATCAACTCACATTCGGCCAAACCCAAGCCCAAAGGAGAAGAAATTCGCAATTAGGTTAGGGTTAGGGTTAGGGTTAGGAGGAGAATTAAGGTTTTGTGCATGTTACCTAATTCTCTTCATAGTTTCCATCTTTGTTATTTCCAAAAATAAGGAAATGCTTCTTTTCTCCTTGTTTCCAATTTTTGTAAGGATTACTTAATCTCTTGGTTAAGTTTTCCTCTTTTCTTTTCTCCTTTATTTTTCGGTTTTTCCTTTTCCTTTTTAAGGGTGAAATCCAAATTTCTCCCTTCCTTTTTCTCGTAAGAATTTCGTACATTGTTTCCTTATAGTAGCCAAATTATTCCTTCTTTTTCCTGTATTTTTTTAGCAAATAAGTTCCTTTTTCTTGCTGAATTTTGTGAATTACTTAATCTCTTGATTAAGTTCCAATTTTATGTTTTCTTTCCTTATTTTGTTTTGTTTTGTAATTTTTGCACACCCTATCACTATAAATAGGGGTGTTGTACTTCATTAATTTTCAGTGATTAATTGAATGAAAGTTTATAATTTATTATTCACTCTTCTTTATTTTGGCTTAAGTAATTTGCATGCTTGTTAATTGGTAAAGTATGGAAACTATAGGCTATTAGATAATTGCTCTATCTAATTGCATGCTTTGTTTCACCTCTAGAATTCATCACTTGGTTCGAATTGCGTGTTTAATTTAACTTGTTAAATTAGTAGTCTGCAGAATCCAAGGGTAAGGATTCTTGAGGTTTAAGAGCTGCAGCTTGCAATCAGACTTTCCTTGGCAATTTTCACATTGAGTTCTTGCTTTCACAAGTTGGAATCAAGGGTTCACATCAATTGGTATGAGAGCCTTGGCTGTTTGCTAAACAAGAGGAGGTTGGAGTAACCCGATCAACTCATAAGGTGTTTTCTTTTCCATTAACTCTACTTTAAGTTCTGATTTTTGTGGAAAATATTGCTCCTTTTTGAGAAATTTTTTTTATTAAATCCCTTTAATTTTGATTTTTGCTGCTGTTTTGTGATCTTTAAAACCAAAATTAAAAAACACAAAAAAAAGGCACTCGAACCAAAAAAAAAAAAAAGCAAAAAGAAGTTTAAAAAGCCTAGTTCAGTTTTGTGGTGTTTTTGTGGTTGTTATCCCTGTGTTAAGTAGTTGTGGTGAGTTTTGCGGTTGATGTTAAGCAGCTCACCTTTGTTGAAATTGTGATCGGTATGCCTATGCTTGATACATTAGCTTTGAATTCTTGAAAATATATTGGATTCTTGAAATTGTGTCGTAGTGCTGCCAAATTTTTTTTAAAATTGCTTAAAGGGATAATTTTTCTCATGCTTGTGTCTTATGGCAAAATTTGAGGATTGTTTTCTCCATGGTTTAGAGTGTACTTGCAAAATTGATAGTGTACGATTGCCGACACTACTCCCCACATCACTACACTCCAAAACCAACGAGGAATCTTTTCTTCATTGGAAATCTTCTTCTCTTTCTTGTGTACTTGCAAAGTTTATATAGTGTACGATTTTCGACACTACTCCCCACAGCACTACACTTGAAAATCTGAGGAATTTTTTCGCCACTTAGCTCTGGTTGTGTGAAGGACTCTTGTTTTCGAAAAACTTGAATAATTTGTGGTAATTGGTTTCTTGATTACCAATTGGGAGGGTGATCACATCTTGGGTAGTTTAAGTACTTCCTAATTTGTTTCAAATTTGCTAATTGTTCTTGTTCTTCAATTGAATTACCCTGCTTCTTTATCCTTGTTAACCTTTTTGTGCTACCTTGTACGTTTACTCTGAAAATATAGCTTGAATCTTGTCTTCGTACACTGTCATTATCTCTGAACTTTGACAGCTTCTCCCCAAAAGTTCCTGATAGTGTGCTTCTTATTTGAGCTATACTACAAAATTTCTTTTTGGAGAAAAAAAAAAGTGTTTTTCAAAAATAGAACTAAGTGTCTATTTAGAAAAATTTTTGCTACCTTCCTATATAGTTGTTATGCTTGTGTGATTAACTATTGCTTGTTACCTTTGAAAAGTAATCTATGAAAACTTTATACAGGACTGAGGTAAAAGGCTGAGTGTTATAGCATAAAAGGGCTGCCAACCCTAAAGAGCTATACACTGGTTTGTGTGTAGTTCGTTAGAAGGGGTACTAGGGGGACAAGGGGGTAAGGTTACTTTTACTCACTTTTACTTGTTTTTAGCAGGATCTTTTCTAGTTACCATGTCATGGGGTAGTTCTAACATCAGTCATGAACAACTCCTGGCTGCTATTGCGAACATGACCAATCATTTCAACACTCAGTTCGTTGACCTAAGTGGTGAGGTCGCCGAACTCAGAGCCACCCAGGCTAATCAATCACGGCGGAGGAGGAGAGCATTGAAACTCCTCAAGGAGGTTCCAGCAAGCCCTTAGATGGTCTTAGTTAGTTGACGACATCTGTGCCTTATTTCGCCGGAGGTACGGACCTCGAAGTATACTTAGACTGGGAAATCAAGATGGAGCGGATCTTTGAGCTTCACTCGGTTCCTGAACACAAGAAGGCTCCTCTCGCCGTCGTGAACTTCACTGACTATGCTCTTGTTTGGTGGAATCAGTAGATGGACATAAGATGGAACACCAGGCCCATGCGTGCTCGTGCACTCCCTATGACTTGGTTTGATCTCACAACAGAGATGCGCAAGACTTTTGTATCTACTTATTATTTTCGTGCATTGTATAAGAAATTATATACTCTTGTGCAATAGACTTTAACTATTGATGAATATTTAGAAAGTTGGAGATGACCAAAATTAGGGCTAATGTAATACCAGATGAGGGTGCTAGTATGGCTCGTTTTCATAGTGGGCTTAATCGTGGGATAGCTTTAGTAGTTGAATTACAGAATGTTGCTTCTTTAACTGATATGTTGCATAAAGCCAGGGTGATGGAGGAGTACCTGTAGACTGTTCCATCTATTCGAACACTTGCCAGCAATCAATGGAAGAAGACTCCGGCATCGGCATCCTTCCGGGCAAAGAAGCCACTCTATTCAGAGAAGAAAGCTATCCAACCTACTCCATCAACTCATGCTTCTTCAGCTAAGTCACCTTTTACTCCTAAGCCATCTATTAGTAATATAACTTGCCATAAATGTTCTGGTCATGGCTACTACATGCGAGATTGCCCTAATGCCTGAAGAGTTATGTTGGCCAAGATGGTGAGTATGTGTCTGAAGAAGAACAAAAAGAGGATAATGATGCTGTCAATCCGTTTTCTGAATTGACTAACGACAGTAAGTCTAATACTGAAGCAGATGTTCATAGGCCAGAAAACAACACTCAACTGGCGATTGTCACTCGTACTTTGACTACTGTTGTTGTCCAAGATACTGATCAAAGGACCACTATCTTCCATACTAGTGCCAAAGTTAATGGAGGTATCTGTGTTCTGATAGTTGATGGCGGAAGTTGCACCAATGTGGCCAATGAATACATGGTCGAGAAGCTGAAACTTCCCACAATCAACCATACACATCCGTACCGGCTTCAATGGCTCGACAAATCAGATGGCTACAGAGTGACTAAGCAGGTTTGGATCACTTTTGCTATTGGTAAGTTTGAAGGACAGGTGACATGCGACATTCTCCCCATGGAGGCATGCCATATTCTACTAGGACGACCCTGGCTCTTCGACATGAAGGCGATGCATGATGGAGTTGCCAACACCTACTCGATCTGTCAATAGGGCAAGATCCATACATTTCTACCACTTTCACCCCAGGAAGTTCGTGCTGAATCTGTTCAGATGAAGGACAAGCTTGCCCAGTGGGGTTCAGAAAAGTTGCAAGCTAAGGGAAAGGTAAAGAAATTGTAAAAGGTAGTAAGGCAAACTCTGATAAGCCTTCAAAAAAAGTTAAGACAAATTTATTTGCCAGTGTAAGAGAAGTTGAGCAAGTGTTAGCTCAGAATGGTTGTGTACTTATTCTTGTTGCTAAAAATAATTGTGCCAACCTTGAAAACATCTATAAGGATCTCCCTATGAAAGTCCAATTTCTCTTGTAGGAATATGCAGATGTGTTTCCCGAAGAGTTACTAGCTGGTTTGCCCCCTCTTCGTGGCATTGAGCATCAGATTGATTTTGTGCCTGGCTCATCTATTCCTAATTGTCCAGCCTACAAAGCAAATCCTGAGGAAACAAAGGAATTGTATACTTAGGTTGAGAAGTTGCTCGCCAATGAGCAGTTAAGAGAATCTCTAGGTCCCTGTGCAGCACCTGTTATACTTGTTCCTAAGAAAGGTGGTACTTAGAGAATGTGTAAGGACTGCAGATCTGTTAATAAGATTACCATTAAGTATAGGCATCCTATTCCTAGACTTGATGACATGCTTGAAGACTTGTATGGTTCTACAATTTACACTAAGATAGATCTCACACAGGGATATCATCAATCAGAATGAAAAAGGGAGATGAATGAAAAACTACTTTTAAAACCAAGTTTGGATTATATGAGTGGTTAGTGATGCTTTTTGGGTTAACAAAGACACCTAGTACTTTCATGCATTTAATGAATCATGTGTTTAGAAAGTTCATAGGGAAATTTGTTGTTGTCTATTTTGATGATATCTTGATCTATAGTAGAAACAGGACTGAGCATGTTGAGCATATTAAATTGGTGTTGATTGAATTACGTGACATAAATTGTATCCCAATGTGAATAAATGTACCTTCTATGTGGAAGAGGTTATTTTTCTCAGTTTTGTTATTTCTAAGGATGGTGTTAAAGTTGATGACACCAAGGTAAAGGCTATCCGAGAATGGCCTACACTAAGTTCGACCTCACAGGTAAGACCTTTCCATAGTTTGGCTGGATTTTATAGGAGGTTCGTGAAGGATTTTTTAAGTGAACCCTTGATTCCAACTTGTGAAAACAAGAACTCAATGCGAAAAATTGCCAAGGAAAGTCTGTTTGCAAGATGCAACTCTCAAAACTCTAGGATCCTTACCCTTGGATTTGGCAGACTACTAATTTAACAAGTTAAATTAAACACGCAATTCAAACCAAGTGGAGAATAATAGAGGCAAAACAAAGAATGCAATTAGATAGAGCAATTATCTAATTAGCATATAGTTCATGTACTTTAGCAATTAACAAGCATGCAAATTACTTAAACCAAAATAAAGAAGAGTGAATAATAAAGTATAAACTTTCATTCAATTAATCACTGTAGAATAATGAAGTGCAGCACCCCTATTTATAGGTATAGGGAGCACGAAATTTACACAAGAAAATAAGGAAAGAAAACACAAAATTGGAACTTAATCAAGAGATTAAGTAACCCACAAAAATCAGCAAGAAAAAGAAACTTACTTGCTGAAAAAGTAAAAGAAAAGAAAGGAAAATTATGGCTGCCATAAGGAAAGCTTATGGACAAAATTCCCAAGTAAAAGAAAGGGAAAATTCAGCTTTTACCTTAAAAGAGAAGGTTAAACCAAAAAGTAAAGGAAAGAAAAAGAAGAGAATTAGGTAACATGCACAAAACATTAATTTCTCTTAAACCCTATAACTTAAGTAAACCCTAGCTTATTTGTGCATGGGCTTCTCTTGTGTGTTGTTGGGCTTGGCCAAATTTTGAGTAGGTGGACTTGAGGGAATTTGGCCCAATTGATGTAGCATGATGATGTAGATATAGGAAGGTTCTGGAATCTTCTGGAATTCAGAAGCTCAAAAAAAAATTTTCACTTCTAAAATTCTTCAAACTTTATGAAATCTCCATTTCTTTACTGGAAAGACTGTAATTACCATTTCCACCATTTCCTTAACTCGTAAATACCCTTTCCACCATTTCCACAACTTTGAAATACCATTTCTACCATTTCCTTAGCTGGGATGATTAATATTCACCATTTCCACTTTGATAGTGAGTAGGGTAACTCTTGTAATATTCATTTCCTTCTCATTAAGGTCATTGGAGCATTCCTTTGTCTTTGTGGATTCTGACTCATAACTTGTGTTGTTTTAGCCTTGGATTTCCTCACATCAATTTTTCTACTAAGCTGCGCCCCTGAACGAGTTGTGCAAGAAGAATGTACCATTCTTGTGGGGTCAAGCCCAGGAAAATGCCTTTGCTGTTCTTAAGCATAATCTCACGCATGCGCCTATTTTAGCATTGCCTAATTTTGATAAAGTTTTTGAACTTATGTGTGATGCTTCAGTGAGAAGTTGAAGGGGGCTATCTTGAATTATCCTACTTATGACAAGGAGCTCTATGCTATGGTAAGGGCACTAATGACTTGGCAACACTATTTGATGGCTAAGGAGTTCGTTGTGCATTCTAACCACGAGTCCCTTAAACACTTAAAGGGACAAGGTAAGTTGAATAGATGTCATGCCAAATAGGTTGCTTTCGTTGAAAATTTTCCTTACATTATCAAGTATAAGAAGGGAAAAGAGAATATAGTGGCTGATGCATTGTCTAAAAGGTATGAAGCTCTTACTCTACTTGAACATTCTTCATTAGGGTTTTCATATCTCAAAGATTTGTATGCTTATGATCCTGATTTTTTGACTTTATATGAAGCATGTGAACCTGGTGCATTTCAGAAATACTTTAGACATGATGGTTTCTTGTTTAAAGAAAATAATTTATGCATTTCACGTAGTTCATCTAAGGAACTGCTGGTTCATGAAGCACATAATGGGGGGCTGATGGGTCATTTTGGTGTAACTAATACACTTGACATGTTAAAGGAACACTTTTATTGGCCTAAGATGTGAAAAGATGTAGAACAAATTTGCTCACGTTGCATTAATTGTTTGAAGGCTAAGTCTACATCTAAACCTCATGATCTTTACACGCCTTTGCCTATTCCAACTCTGCCTTGGACTGATATATCTATGGATTTTATTATAGGTTTGTCTAGGACTCAGAGAGGTAATGACTCACTTTTCATTGTGGTGGACAGGTTTTCTAAGATGGCTAATTTTATTCCTTGTAGGAAAACAGATGATGCTCGACATGTTGCAGATTTATTCTTTTATGGGATAATTCGACTTCATAGAGTGCCATGCACAATTGTATCTGATAGGGACGTTAGGTTCTTAAGTTATTTTTGGAAAACTTTGTGGTCTAGATTAGGAACTAAATTGTTGTTTTCTACTTCTAGTCATCCACAAACAGATGGTCAAATTGAGGTGACCAACCAAACTGTAGGGAATTTGTTACGAGCAATAATTCAGCCTAATCTTAAATGTTGGGAACAGGTCTTGCCGATTGCTGAGTTTGCTTTCAATCGATCGAAACACTCCTCGACAGGTTTCTCGCCCTTCGAGCTGCCTATGGCTTCAATCCATTGACGGTCATAGATTTAGTGCCACTACCCCTGAAGGAACAAACCAATCTGGATGGCGAACAGAAAGCAAAAACCGTCAAGATACTTCACGAGAAAGTTCAACTTCATCTCGATAAGAAAAATGCTAAGTATGCCGCAGATGCAAATCGTCGGCGTAAGGCTGTGAACTTGGAACCAGGAGATGAGGTTTAGGTTCACATGAGAAAAGAAAGGTTTTCTACAGCCCGACGGACGAAACTTCATCCCAAAAGCGATGGACCCTTTCAAATTGTGTCTAAGATGGGGGATAATGCTTACAAGCTTGACTTACCAGGTGAGTATGGCGCTAGTACTTCCTTTAATGTTGGGGACTTGTCTCCATTTGATTATGATTAGGATGTAGATTCGAGGTCGAATCCTTTTCAACCGGGACGGGATGATGTGAACGCCCCTAGCTCATAGACAAGTCTAGCTCAAGGAGATCCAAAAGATGGTGCAGAGAGTGCAGCTGAGGTTCGAGTACTTCATCGAGGCCCGCCAATGCTCCACGATCCAAGTCCATATCAGAGAGATCCGTTCGTTGATATAGTTGGTCCAATGACTCGCAAGAGGACTTCAAAGCTCAAAGCAGACCTTGCAAACTTTATTCAAAAGTGTGCTACAGAAGCCCAACTCATATCCAGCTCCAATGAACTCAATGAGAAAGAAAGAAAGCTTACAAAAGTTACTCTACTCTCCATCAAGGTGGAAATGGTAAATACTAGTCCTTCCAAGTAAGGAAATGGTGGAAATGGTATTTCCAAGCTGTGCAAATGGTGAAAATGGTATTTATGAGAAAGAAAGAAAGCTTACAAAAGTTACCCTACGTTCAATCACATGCCAGATATCAATAATTTTGAAAAAACTTTCCATTAGTTGACACCAAACTTCAAAATCATTTTTCCCATCAAAGACAAATACATGATAATCAAGAGGATTGCGTAAAGAAGACATCTTGAAATCCCAAAAAATAATACAATCTCTGATACCAGATGTACGACCCAAATTAAACAAACCCACAAGAAATAAGAATAGAAGCTCCGATCGTCAAGTGAGCGCTGAAGCGGAAGCCGAACAAACGATCAATTTAATCAAGGATGCAAAGTTACGCACGAAGATCAAAGCATAAACCAACTAAACCAAATTGATTTTGATGCTGCACCGAAGTCAAACAATACACATGCAATTTAATTGCAGTAGGACCAAGGAAACCAATCAAACCTTAAAAAATAAATTTAAGTTAACCACAATAATCAAACGAACTGGCTGCGAAAACAAAGTCGCAGTGCCGAAATCAGCAGCAAGGCGCTTCTTTAATTTTTGTATTTTTCTCTGTGTTTACAATGTCAATCCAAGATATGTATTTAATTATAGGTTAAACTATTCCTGAATCCTATACTGATTCAGATTTTAACTATTTCCTAAAACAATTACGAAACTAAACAGGAAACAAACAAATATGAAATAATAAAAAAATTAGGAAATTTAGTTTAATTATTCTACAGAAACTCAAATTTAAAACTAAGTAAAATTAAAGTAAAACGGATTCGTTCATCCTCCTTTGAAAAAAGAGAATGAGAAGAAGAGGGGAACTTTTTAGAGTTTTGAGATGGAGGGATGATTTGAGAGGAGGATGCGACTCTGGGTTTTGAACCGAGATAAGTCACCCTTTCTATTAATTTTGGGAGTTAACTGGATTAACCCTTATAATGATTATACACCCAGCACTCTCGCCTAAGTCAAAATTTACATTCACTTTTGTAGCCTCCCTGCTTCATTTGTTTACCTTGCACTATTAGTTCCTTATCATTTCTTTCGCCTCCACTAGGTTGAACCAGCGAGTATAGAGTTAGTATCTCAGGAGAGAAAATATGCACTTTTTGGGAAATTCGCACTTTTGATCCCTTTTTATTACCCTCGTTACACTTTTGGTTCCTATCTATGAAAACTCATACTTTCGGTCCATTTTCTTTCACATTTTGGCATTTTTTATCCCTTACCGATTGACCTATGAAGTCAATGGTAAATTGGGCTATTTTGAAAAAGTTACACATTTTTTGCGCCGAATATTTCTCAAACATTTAAAGGTTTAGTTTTTCGTAATTTACAAGGGTCCAAATTTCCCCAAAAATAGTCAATATTGCCGTATGAAAAACAAGTATGAGTGACTATTTTCATACTTCTAAAGGGTTTATTTTTCACAATTACTAAAGAAGGGTCGCAATTTTTTCAAAATTTCATTCTGACCGCAAATGACTTGTCAGCTGGTTGATTATTGGTAAGAGGGACCAAAAATGCCAAAATGTGAAAGAAAAGGGACCAAAAGTGACAGTTTACATAGAAGAGAGACCAAAGGTGTAATGAGGGTAAAGCAGAGTGACCAAAAGTACGATTTTCCCCACTTAACTTTTGTTTATCACCCGTAGTGCATCATAGATTCCGCCCTCATAAACCAACACCCTCAAATTCCGTCTTTTTGGGTAAAATTAATTTGCGTGAATTTTCAATATGCCAAATTTGTAATCTATGTATGATTAAGACTGAGACATATTTTTTTGTTTTACTCCTCCAATTCGTGATATGTGTGATTCAGAATGAGACATATCGCGAGTGAAATCTCCCAAGAGAGAGAGGACGAGCTGGTAGGAGCAATAGAGACGGACAGGTCCGCATGAGTAAAAAAAAAAAAAAAAATTCTTTTTAAAACAGGTCGCATGAGTAAATTTAAAATTCGATTTGGGTTAAACTAAGTATATAATTGGTTAAATTCAAGTTCATTAACAAATGAGCGAATTGGCGCGTTTTTTAAGAAGTTCAGAATAAAATGGCAAAAAATAATTCAATTGCCAAGAGAAACTATTGATGAGTTTGGTTACGTCTGATTTGCTCTATACCTTAGTTATTTATTGAACATGGAATTAACTTATTCATGCATACAGACAAATTGAGGCTTTATATTGTAGTCACTTGTCAGAATTGCGTCAGAGATCAACTAATATCTGACCATTTATACCGCTCAAAATTAGAAATAAATAAGGGGCATGATATTTGCAGCGACGGAATCGATATTTGCAGCGACATTTTTTTGTAAAAAGACTAAAATGCCCTTGAAGATAAAAAATTAAAATTTTTTATTCCTACTGTCTACTACTATTAAAAAAAAAAAACCCAGAACCATCGCCGGTCGCCGGCGATGGTTTTGTGTAAAACCATCGCCGTCGCCCAGCAATGGTTTTACACCATCGCCTTCGCCCGGCGATGGTTTTACACAAAACCGTCGCCGGCGACCGGCGATGGTACCCCCCCCCTTAAGTTGAGATTTTTGATATTTGCAGTAACCACCGGGCGGATCTTCCCCATTCCGGTAAAAAATTTTGCAATTTTGACAAAACTACTAATAAATTCGGACATAATACAAGTAAAATAATTAATAAAACTACATAAAAAAATAAAAAATAAAATAAAAACCAAAGTGTCGCCGTCGCCCGGCGACACTTTTGGCAAAAGTGTCTCCGCGACCGGCGACACTTTTGCACAAAAATGTCGCCGGAGACCGGCGACACTCCCCCCCCCCCCCCCCCCCCACCTTTCTTATTTGCAGTAACCACCGGGCAGATCTTCCCCATTCCGGTAAAAAATTTCACAATTTTGACAAAACTACTAATAAATTCGGACATAGTACAATTAAAATAATTAATAAAACTTTTTTTAAAATTTTTTTTCCCCAAGGGCATTTAAATCTTTTCACAAGAAAATGTCGCTACAAATATCGAAACCGTCGCTGGAAATATCAATTCCGATAAATAAAGGGATAAACCAGAAATCATAGTTTGGGATGTTACATCAGTACGTCATTCTAATTGTTTCGCAACATATTTTACAGCCAACTTGTGGATGAAAACTCTCACTTGCGTAAGAGAGTTTTGCGAGTTTCTTTTAATATGGCTGACTTATAAATGACGAAGTCAATAGCTTAGGAAGTTTTTGTATAGTCTTTATTTTTCACCCTTTTTTGAACAGAAAAATAAGGTGAAAGACATGGAAATTTTTTGTTGGTTTTCCTCGACCGAAAATAAAACATTATTAGAAATTGTAAAATTAAAACAAACTAAAATGAATAAATGGTTTCAAAAAAGGCATGGCAGTGAAGCTAAAACACGTATTCGTTAACTTTGAGTGATTCAGGTCATTTACTAAAGAATTTAGGGTATCAAATCATTTATCACAGTTTTCTACCTTTAGATAATAGATACAACAAACAGGGGTTTTTTTCCCCAATATTTATATTAGGACCAAAAATTACCAATATAGACAATTTTTTTTTTTATTCCCAAAATATAAAAAACGAAGTTGGGAGATTCGTTTTCTCCCAACTTCATTTCCTTCAAGAGTAACAAAAAAAAATTAAAAAAATCTTAAAGAGGAATTCGTTTTCTTTTGGAATGAATTCGTTTCCTTTTTTTTTTATTAATTTCAAATTAATTTTTTCCTTTTTTGTTTTTTTATTAATTTCATTAATTCAAAAGAACCCCCGTAATTTATTTTTGAGTTGTTATGAAAAAAAGGCAAAATATAATTATATAACTGAAATTTTAATTTGTAATTTAATAAAATTTTAGAGGAAGTAATTTACGGCATTTTTTGAAATAGTGGTCAATTACCTTTGTCTTCTTTATTCTTTCCATTTTCTATATTATCGCACCTGCCTAATCCCACTAGTATTCCCTATACAAGCTCAATTAAAAATGGAAACATCAATATCGGTCTAATGTTATTTATTTTTTAGAGAAACGAATTTATGAGTTTTGTTTTTAATGGAATTAATTTTTTTTAAAACATAAATGCGTGACTAAATTTTCAAAGATAAATAAATTCCCGAAATTCATTTATACGGAGATTTTATGTATTTCAAAAAATGCCGTAAATTACTTCCTCTAAAATTTTATTGAATTACAAATTAAAATTTCAGTTATATAATTATGTTTTGCCTTTTTTTTTATAACTCAAAAATGATTTACGGGGGTTCGTTTCGAAAACCCTAAAATTCGTTTTTCATTAAATAATATTTATTTTTTAAAAATGAATAAAAACTTAGAAACATGTTGGTGAACCATTTTCAATGAAAATAATTATTTAATTTTTTTAAAATTTGTTTAAATATAATTATTTTTATTTATTTTAAAAATAATTTTAGTGGAATTCGTTTCTTAATGAAATTAATAAAAAAGAAAAAATTAATTATGGAATTCGTTTATTAATGAAATTAATAAAAAACAAAAAAGAAGGAAACGAATGCATGGAATTCGTTTTTGAAAACGAATTCCATGCATTTGTTTCCTTCAAGAATCATTTTTTTTTTTTTTTTTTTTGGTTAGTTTTGAAGAAAACGAAGTTGGGGTATTCGTTTTCTTTCTCCCAACTTCGTTTTTTATATTTTGGGATTTTTTTTTTTTTGATTATTTTCGTATTTATATGTGGCCAAAATGAATATTTGGGGGAAAAAATCCAACAAACAGCCCCACTCGTACAATTAATCCTATAGTAATATACAATTAATGAATCTCTATCCATATGCTCAAATAAATGTGATGTGAACTCTAGGATGCATATATTTTACAAGTAGAGGAAAAGTCCTCCTTTTTTTATTAGTTTCATGTATGTAGACATGCACGTATATATACTTGATTATTTGTAAATGTTCATAATACTAATTGCTGAATTTTGTAAAGAACAAACCACTTAATACTATGAGAAGTGATCGTTATGATTATCGAATGGCGCATGTGGCAGCCTCATGTTATTATGATCGGATTGCTCGGAATCCGTTGGTTTTGTAACTTAGGAAGAATTCAAAAACTTCTAAATAAATAGAATTCATAGATGCCACTGCAGCCTTAGTAAGGCTTTTTGTTTTTACCCGTGACAGTTCACAAATTATTATTTTTAATAGTTTTCAAAATGACACTTGAAAGAAAGTAATGTTGGTACTCGTTAAAAGTACATGGAAATTATTCACTAGTATAGTTATTCCAAAAAAGGTGTAGTGCTACTCTTGAAGAGTAACACTTGTACTCATCTATATATAGTAGCATTTTTACTCTTCTAAAATAGCACTTTACTTTTCTTTTTTAATTTCCTTTTCTAGTTAAGTGTTACCCTAAAAGTAACAATTGCATTCTTTTAGAGTGGCATTTCTACTCTTCTAGAGTAGCACTTCTACTCTTCTGAAATAACACTTCAGTTTTTCTTTTTTAAATTTCTTTTTGTTCTAAAGTGCTACTCTCGAAAAATAGTAGTAGTAGTGCTACTCTTAAATAGTAGCACTTCTACTATTTTTTAGGTAGCACTTCAAGTTTTCCTTCTTTTTTTTTTTTTTTAATTTCCTTTCTTATTAAGTGCTACCCCTACTCATTAAGGGTAGCATTTGTACTCTTCTAGAATAGTACTTGTATTCTTCTGAAGTAGTACTTCAATTATTTATTTATTTGTTTTTTTGAATTTCATTTTCTTGTTAAGTGCTACTCAATAACAGTGGGAGTGCTACTCTTTATGAGTAGCACTTCTACTTTTATGAAGTATCACTTTCATTTTTATTTATTTTTAAAATTTTCTTTTTTTCTTAAGTGCTACTCATGAAGAGTAGCAGTGAGTAGCACTTATACTCTTCTAAAGTAGCACTTATAATCTTCTGAAATAGCACTTTCAATTTTTTTTTCCTTTCATTAATTTCCTTTAATTTCTTCTTAACTATTACTTGAGGAGTACTGATTCACCGGCCCAATGGGTGGATGAGGCCTCCAGTAGTCCTCGGTGTTCAAGATTAATAACTTGGAAAATGGCCTGAAGTAGTTCTCCTAAAATGCTCTAATGCTTAAGTCAGTAAGCAATATAGAGTAATGATATGCTTAGGGTTGCAGAATATTGTGTACCTGACTATGTAAACATCATTATGTATATATAGCCGAAGACCTTGCTTGGCATTGAAATGATATATTTCATTGATTCTTTCATATCTAATAACATGGAAAGTAAATACTCCAACTATTGATGCCTATCATATCATAAGGGAAGAAGAGTCCGAGGAGACTTTGTCTACTTTTTTCCTTGTTTTAGCTACTTAGGCCCTGCTCGGGCAGGGGCTTGGATCGAGGCCTGGGGCTCTATAAGTGCTAGGGTTCCTCTTCGGGGCTCCGGGTGTGATCTGGGTCAAGTTAAGTGAGTGGATCAGCCCCTATGTAATTGGGTGGGGCCCCGTCCAATCCATGTTCCATCAATTAGCCCCCCAAGTCTAGCCTCGGTTTTGATTATGAGCTTTTTCGATATGACAATTCTCGGGATTTAGCTAGTGTGACTCAATTTCCTGCAATGCATGGTAACCATCCTTCTTTTTTTTTTCTTCCAACACTTTACGAAATCTTGAAGTATGGCCAAATGTTGAACTCCCGATTTTTTCTTGATGCGAGTCAATATATCTGCCATGGCGGTTTGAAACCTATTGTGTCGACCTTATGTATATTCAATTTGACTTCACTGCTTTTTGTTCTGCTCAAGTTGAGCTTCTGTGTATGCGATTTGACTCTGCTCACCTACCTTTCTTCTTTCTTTTTCTTCTCTATTTTTTTATGCACTTTCACTTAAACTCAAAATGCATTAAATGCTTTCACACATTTATTTGTCATCATTCAAAAAGAAGATTTAAGACCATAGGTCTAACGGATTTAATACTAGCAGTACATTATGGTATTCTTGAAGCTTAAGCAATAGAGTGTGAGTATTTTTGCAACTTTTGGTACTACTAGACTCTTGAATGATCAAAACATTGTATAGAACATTGAGTATTTTAGCATTCAAGGAAAGATTTTTCTTGTCATCACCCGTAAGCTCACTCCTTGTCTTATCTCTTGTGGTTCCATCTTAATTTGTGATAGTAATAGGTATAGGACTTTCTTCCACTATACACCACAAATCATAGTCAACTGAGATAAGAAAAGTTTTCGTTCGGTCCTTCCATCCTCTAAATTTGGCTCCACAAAAGAGTGGTGGTCTACTAGAATTTCCTTCAAGAAATGTAGTTGCCTTAGATCTCATGGAGCTACCTAGGTTTAAAACCTTATAGTGAGGTCCTTACTCTGATACCAATTGAAAAACAACTAAGGAAATCCTAAGAGGGGAGGGGTGAATTAGGTTGAAAGTAAACTAAAAGTCTTTTTGTGCCTTGTATGTGATTTTGAGTGTAAAGCAATTAAGAGAGTAATTTAAAACACACAACAATTTATAGTGGCTCAACTTTCTCTCCTCAAGGAAAGTGTAATCCACTTTTCAAGCTAAATGTTTGGTCCTAATCTCCAACAAGATTCTTAAAGATGAACCTTAAACCTTATAAATTATCCCAAGGGGATTACCTCCTAGTTTACTTAAACTATAGGTAATTATTTAGATAATTGCCTTGCTTAGAACCTTTCCAATTTCTTGAAAAGATCTCAACCTTTTCCTCCAACCCTTTTACAATGATAGAAAATAATTCTAGAAACCTAGCTAACTATTACAAGAGAATTCTTACCGCTAGCTAACTTGACACTAAAAAGCTAGAATTTGACAAATAAAGTGGAGCTTGAAATTGAGAGTTCTTTAGTACTTGACAATAGAAATGTTTCAAATGAAAAGAGGTTCTTTTGAAGTCTTGAACTTGTTGTATTTGTAGGAGAATGAGGCACTTTGAAATGTGCTATGTTTTCCCATTGAAAATAGGACAAGATGTTGCTTTCCTGCTGCTTCAGCTTTTTGCTTCGAACCCGAGCTTTTACGTCAACCCTCGGTGTCATGCCTTTGTTAATTTTGAATTTTACACTGTAATGGCTACCCTTTTTAGGGCAGAGCACAATTAATGCATTTGACGCTTTCCTTGTTTTCTTTTAGCCTCGATCTTGACCCGCCTTCAAAGGTTGGTGTCGTCCCTTTGGTTTCGTTTTCATTTTTTTTTTTGACAGAAAGTTCAACTGCTATCGGGTGCCTTTCGAGATGGTGTCGTTCGGTTGAGTTTGGACATTTCTGGGTAGCTTCGACGTCAACTCAGGCTCGTGGCTTGATGTCGAATATTTCTAGGCAGCTTCTTCATCGTCGACACGGTCTCGATGTTCATTGTCGTGGCTTGGTTGAAACTTCACTTCTTCGGGCAGTAACTTGAGAAGCTGTTGAGTAGGCTTCGAGCTGGCTTCATGCCTCGACTTTGTGACTTTGCCTATACTTGTAAAAGTAATCGAATCCTTTCACATATTTGTTTATACATCAATCAAAACCAAGAATGGGACTAAGGGTCCAATAATGGCCACCCTACAAATTTTTGGCCCAAGCCATTGCTGCTGAAGTTATCTGTTTTCATGTGGAGGCTAGTGAATCAAATACTTCCTACAAATCATTCCTTTTGCATGATTAAGTTTGCATAATGCTCGAAATGTCCCTTCCGCGCAAATGAAGGGGGCAGGGACCATGTTTTTTTGCATGCATTCAGGGAAATTGGGTCTGGGATGAAATTTTTTGGACACTACAGGTGGGGTTGGGCTCCGTTGCTTCTTTAGAGGATTGTTTGGAATTATTATGGGCACGTCAAGATTATGAAGTGTGTTAGCTGCCTTAGAGGCTCACTGATATGGTTCCAGTGATGGTCTGTTGGCACATTTGGAGGGTATATTGCCGGGCAGTTTTTGCAGACTCAGCGGTTTCGGGGGAGGCCGTATTGTTTGATAATCGAAGGCCATTTTGGGAGTTCAGGGCCATTCGGCTGCCTCTGTACGTCTCTTCAGCACATTTCCTTGTTGGGGTGGTCATTCCATGTTGGGCATACAGGAAATGCAAAGAGCCAATCTCGTCGCCTGGAAGCGGCCACGGGTGGAGCAATACAAATTGAACGTTGATGGATCATAACTGGGAAACCCTAGCTGATGTGAACCGCTGATCCCCAACACTGTGGAAACCAAGAACTTGATGCGGAAAGTGCCAAGAAAATTCTGAATACAAGACGCAGCTCCTAACTTTTAGAATCCTTACCTTTTGATTCGGCAGACTACTAACTTACAAAGTAAATTAAACACGCCATTCGAACCAAGTGGAGAATAATAGAATCGAAACAAAGCTTAGTAATAGACAGAGCAATTATCTATTAGCCTATAGTTCCTGTAGCTTTTAGCAATTAACAAACATACAAATTACATAAGCCCAAAATAAGGTGAGTGATTTAAAAAGTATAAAACTATAACTTAAATTATTTAATCAACTGAGTAAAAAGTGAATTCGGCCAGCCCTATAAATAGGTGAGGGATGGCCGAATTTTAGTCCTAAAGAAACTAGGAAAAGAAGTGAAATTGGAAACCAATCAAGAGATTGGTTTCTTACAAGAATCAACTCCTAAAGGAACTAGGATTGATTAAAAGGGAAATTTTTGCTGCAAGGTTAATGTGCTGGCCGAAAATACAAGTAAGAAAAAGGAAATAAAGAAGTAGAAACAAATCACAACAAGCTTTCAAGAAGGTAAACCTTTTTGGTAACTACTATCCTAGTAAGCCTAGTTGTAACAAACTTATGACAACCTAACAAACTAGTAACAAACTTTGGATAGAATTAGGTAACATGCACAAAACCTAATCCTTCCCCTACCTAAGCTTCCAAGTGGCGTGTGGGCTGCTCTTTGTGGGCTAGGCTGGCCGAAATTGTGAGATGGACTCCAAGGTAGGTTTCGGTCCATTTGAGGCGGCGCATGGTGGTGATGATGTAGGGAGGTTCTGGAATCTTTTGGAATCTCCCGGAATCATTTCGAAACGTCAAAAATCAAGAATTTCAGGATTTTTCAAGATTCAGTAAACCGCGAAATTCAAGATTTTCAAGAAAATCAAGAACTTCAAGAAATGCTCCTTCCTTCAGCTGGATTGATTAGTAAACGTCATTTCCCCTATGATAGAGAGTAAAGTGACGCTTTTAACCTTCCTTGCATTCATTTCAATGCCGTTGGTGTCCGTAACAAGTTGAGCTTCTGAAGCACTCCTTCGGATAAGGTTTTCAAGATCTGATATGAGCTTCCTTGTCCTTCTTCGGGTCATAGGCCCAACTATGTCAACGAACGGATCTCTCTGATATGGGCTCAAGTCCTGGAGCATTGGCGGGTCTCTATAGAGCACATGAACCTCTGCTGCACTTTCCGACCCTTCATTACTCGAACTTGGATCCTCTGCATACTGACTTGGCGTAGGGTTGGGAATGCCCTCTTCATTCCCTCCCGGTTGGAAAGGATTCGACCTCGAATCAAGATCCTGGTCAAAATTAAACAGAGACAAGTCATCAATATTAAAAGATGCACTAACGCTATACTCACTTGGTAGATCCAGTTTGTAGGCGTTATCCCCCCATCTTTGCTATAACTTGAAAAGGCCCATCACCTCTGGGGTGGAGTTTGGTCCTCCGGGCAGCTGGAAACCTTTCCTTCCCCATGTGAACCCAAACCCAGTCACCTGGTTCAAAGTTCACAGCCTTGCGACTTCAATTTGCATCTGAAGCATACTTGGTGTTTTTCTTCTCAAGGTTCTCTCGAACCTTCTGATGAAGCTTTCTGACGGTGTCTGCTTTCTGTTCGCCATCCAGACTTGTTTGTTCCTTCAGGGGTAGTGGCAGTAAATCCATGACCGTCAACGGATTGAAGCCGTACAGCTTCAAAGGGCAAAAATCCAATTGATGAATGCTTGGAGCGATTGTAGGCAAACTCTGCAATCGGAAAGACCTGTTCCCAACCTGGAAGATTACTTTTAATTAGTGCCCTTAACAAATTCCCTATTGTTCAGTTGGTCACTTTAGTTTGACGATCCGTTTGTGGATGACTAGTAGTAGAAAATAACAATTTAGTCCCTAGTCTAAACCATAATGTTTTCCAAAAATAACTCAAAAATTTAACATCCCTATCCGAGACGATGATGCGTGGGATTCCATGTACCCGAACCACTCCATTGAAGAAGAGTTCTGATACGTGTCTGGCATCATCTGATTTCCTGCAAGGAATAAAGTGAGCCATTTTAGAAAATCTGTCCACCACAACAAAGATTGAGTCCTTACCTCGCTGTGTCCTCGGCAACCCTAGAATAAAGTCCATAGAGGTGTCAGTCTATGGAACAGTTGGAATAGGCAAAGGCGTATAAAGACCATGAGGTTTGGAAGTAGACTTTGCTTTTAAACGGTTAATGCAACGTGAGCAAATATTTTCTACATCCTTTCGCATTTTAGTCCAATAAAAGTGTTCCTTTAACATGTCAAGTGTTTTAGTTATACCAAAATGACTCATTAGCCCCCCATTATGTGCTTCACGTACCAGCAGTTCCCTATGTGAACTACGTGGGATGCATAACTTATTGTTCTTATATAAAAAACCATTCTGCTTAAGGAACTTCTGAAATGCACCATTTTCGCATGCTTCATATAAAGTAGAAAAATCAGGATCGGAAGCATACAATTCCTTTAGATATGAAAACCCTATAGATGCATTATCAAGAATAGCGAGGGATTCATACCTACATGACAGAGCATCAGCTACCATATTATATTGTCCCTTTTTATATTTAATAATGTAAGGAAAAGTTTCAATAAAAGCAACCCATTTAGCATGATGCCTGTTTAACTTACCCTGTCCCTTAAGGTGTTTAAGGGACTCATGGTCTGAGTGGACAATAAACTCCTTGGGCATCAAGTAGTGCTGCCAAGTTTCTAATGCCCTTACCACAGCATAGAGTTCCTTGTCGTATGTAAGATAATTTAAGGCAGCTCCCTTGAGTTTCTCACTGAAGTAGGCTATAGGTTTTTCTTCCTGCATTAAAACAACACCTATGCCAATCCCTGAAGCATCACACATTAGTTCAAAAACTCTATCAAAATCAGGTAATGCTAAAACAGGAGCATGGGTGAGATTATGCTTAAGAACAGTGAAGGCGTTTTCCTGTGCCTGACCCCACAAAAATAGAACATTCTTCTTACAAAATTCATTGAGGGGCGCGGCTTTGGTTGAGAAATCCTTCACGAACCTCCGGTAAAAACTAGCTTAACCATGGAACGATCGTACCTGCGAGGCCGAGGTAGGAATAGGCCATTCTCGAATGGCTTTCACCTTTGTGTCATCAACCTTGATACCATTCTTCGAAACAACAAACCCAAGAAATACAACTTCCTCCACACTCGATGCGGAAGTGCCAAGGAAAGTCTAAATGCAAGAAGCAGCTCTTAACTTCTAGAATCCTTACCCTTGGATTCGACAGACTACTAACTTACAAAGTAAATTAAACATGCCATTCGAACCAAGTGGAGAATAATAGAATCGAAACAAAGCTTAGTAATAGACAGGACAATTATCTATTAGCCTATAGTTCTTGTAGCTTTTAGCAATTAACAAACATGCAAATTACATAAGCCCAAAATAAGGTGAGTGATTTAAAAAGTATAAAACTATAACTTAAATCATTTAATCAACTAAGTAAAAAGTGAATTCGGTCAGCCCTATAAATAGGTGAGGGATGGCCGAATTTTAGTCCTAAAGAAACTAGGAAAAGAAGTGAAATTGGAAACCAATCAAGAGATTGGTTTCTTACAAGAATCAACTCCTAAAGGAACTAGGATTGATTAAAAGGGAAATTTTGGCTGCAAGGTTAATGTGCTGGCCAAAAATACAAGTAAGAAAAAGGAAATAAATAAGTAGAAACAAATCACAACAAGCTTTCAAGAAGGTAAACCTTTTTGGTAACTACTATCCTAGTAAGCCTAGTTGTAACAAACTTGTAACAACCTAACAAACTAGTAACAAACTTTGGGTAGAATTAGGTAACATGCACAAAACCTAATCTTCCCCTACCAAAGCTTCCAAGTGGCGTGTGGGATGCTCCTTGTGGGCTAGGCTAGCCAAAATTGTGAGATGGACTCCAAGGTGGGTTTCGGTCCATTTGAGGTGGCGCATGGTGGTGATGAAGTAGAGAGGTTCTGGAATCTCCCGAAATCATTTCGGAACGTCAAAAATCAAGAATTTCAAGATTCTTCAAGATTTTCAAAATTCTGTAAGGTTCAGTAAATCGCGAAATTCAAGATTTTCAAGAAAATCAAGAACTTCTGGAAATGCCCCTTCCTTCAGCTGGATTGATTAGTAGGCGCCATTTCCCCTATGATGGAGAGTAAAGTGACGCTTTTAACCTTCTTTGCATTTATTTCAAGGGCGTTGGTGTCCGTAACAAGTTGAGCTTCTGAAGCACTCCTTCGGATAAGATTTTCAAGATCTGATCTGAGCTTCCTTGTCCTTCTTCAAGTCATAGGCCCAACTATGTCAACGAACGGATCTCTCTGATATGGGCTCGGGCCCTGGAGCATTGGCCTCTATGGAGCACATGAACCTCTGCTGCACTTTCCGACCCTTCATTACTGGAACTTGGATCCTCTGCAGACTGACTTGGCGTAGGAATTGGGATGCCCTCATCACCGGCCCTGCAGGGGTAGGGGTGGTCCTTTGATGAATGAAGGAGAGGTTGTGTTTGTAGCTAGTGTGTTCTTAGGTAATTTCACCAGTTTCCATGCCGAGGCGTTGGCACTTTTGTATGGGTTGACAACGTATCGTAGATTGGGGATTCAGAATTTTGAAATTGATACGGACTTGCTTCTACTGACTCAGGTTCTTACCATTGGGAATGGGTCGTGGCAAGCAGTTCCAATGCTACAGCGGACACACCCGCTCAAGGGTAATGTTCGCTACGTCATATTTATCTTGAGGGTAATGCTGTCGTAGATTGGTTGGCCAAGGCTGCAGCACGTGTGCTTACAACTTCTTTCTATACTATGTCGTCCTTGCCTTATGTAATTGTCTGGTTTACTAGATGTCAGGAAGTTTCCATATGTTAGAGGGTGATTTCCACACGGTTTTTAGGCAGGGTTACGGTCTATGCCCATAGACCCTGTTTGTAATGCCGCATTTTTGTTTCGTTATATAATAAGAACTTAACAGTCCACTAGCCCTTGGTTGCTTAATAAAATAATAATAAAATTCAATACATCAAACACTATACGCGATACTTTAGTAACTACACTAATACACAAAATATATCCAAAACTATATGCGATACGCGGTTGATTGGAGGCTATTAATATGCAGTACACATGTTTCCACACACATTTTTTTTTTTCTTTCTAAACTTTGATACACACATCCTTAAAAAATGAAAACAAAACAAAAAAGCATGTGCGCCAGAGTCCAGACACTTGCAATTCGGATACAAGTATTTCCCTTTCAAGTATCACTGGCTTCCAATTCGTCACAACCACGTCTTCTGGTTAGAACAATATTTATTGAAAAGATTCGCCAGTGGCCTGTCTTTCTAAATAAAGAAAGTTGGAGAGCAAAAGAAGAAAAACAAAATCGGAGTTTTACTTATATTTAATGTACTTCTTTAATTAGTTTAAGAATTTTGTTTATTTTTTCACTCAATTAAATAATTTCATTTCTAATTTTATATTTATATCTTTACTAATATAATTATATTTATTTATAGTACATATTTAATTTATATTTAAAAATAATGATATAAATAAATAATAATAAGAAAATATTTTTGTGATGTGTACTAGTTTAATCTTATTAAAACTTATACTTCTTCCGTTCAATTAGAATAGTTTGGTTTTAACAATGTACAATTTGTTATGAATGTTAAAGTAGTATTGAAATCCGAAACCCTCTCCCTTCTCTCTCAAACCCTAGAATTCACATCTTCTTCCCTCATCCTCTCGTAGGGGGAGGATGAGGGAAGCAGTTATACTATTGTTTCTTGTTATTTTTTAGTTGTTTTCTCCTAATTGGGAGTTTTCTTTCAATTTATCGCTCTGTATTGTGTGTGTGTGTGTGTGTGTTTTTTTTTTTTTCATGTTTATGGTGTTTTGTTTCTTGACTGTGGGGATTTTCTATTTGGCTATAGTGATTTTCTCCCTGGCTATGGTGATTGTATTCCTCATGGCTATGGTCTATGAGTCATTAGTTATGATTCTATTCATAACCATAGTGTACGAAGATTCGGTCATCAATAATTAGTGGCAGATTCGTAACCGTCGGTATGCGATTTGTTCCATTTTATATTTCTACTATGTTTAGATCTACACTATGTATAGATTTACAGTTAAGTAGATTAGATACACTGTTGTGGTTGCTCAGAACTGATAAAAATCAGGTCAAATCTTATGTAATAAGATGCATTGACTGTTTCTTCATCTTCTATTGTCAATAGTTGTTGGACAATTTCCATCACCATTAATGAAATTTGTAGTTTCAAAAAAAAATGTATAATATTCAAAATAGTTAATTTGACACCATTTGTTTCATTTTTTAAGAGTCAATTATGAACCACACATTATTATATTAGTAACGATAGGAAGAGTAAGTAATTTGAAAGTAAACTCTTCTAATTTAAGAAAAATAAATCTTGAAAATGAGCTATTCTAATAGTAGGGGAAATATAATTTAAAAGCATGTTTCTTTCATTTAAACAAATTCATAACAATTCAATATAACGGGTTTACGTAATAATTTGTTTGCATCTGTTGCTTTTACAATTTAAAATATATAATAAATCATGTTTAATTCCGTGAATTTAGCAAATAACAATTCAAGAAAGTGTTTATGAGTCCAAGTCCCGGCCTAGTGGCCATACCTCGCTAAGGTAAGGAGTTTGACTCCCTCCAAAGGCCAAAAAAAATCCCCTTTCTTACTCTTGCTTCTTCTCCAGGGGCTTCGCTCACTCTACATTGCATTTTTATTACGTGAGGTACACTAGAATAACCGTTCAGAAAATGAAGAAAAAAAATATATTTATATCTCTCTTGGCCCCTTTGTTTTAGTAAATTGACTTCTATATACTCCCTCTGTTTCTCCAGAAAAATTCATTTTGTAATATTATTTTTAATAATATAAATTGAACTCTTCTAATAAATAGAGAAAGTATACAACTTCTAGTTTCGAGATAAATTTGTGTACAAGAAGAGAAAGGAAAAGGAGAAACAAAGTAGAACCCTCCCGAAATAATTTATTTCTTTAAAAATAATAAAATATAATAGAAAATGGAAAAAGAAATGGACGAAGTTGTCAAACGGAGAGAATAATTCCCGAGCATATACTGATCATGTGTAAAATAGTCCAAAGTTATAGATTGTCTTGTAGTGCCTTCCTAAGAAAGTGCCAATGAACTAGTGGAATCAAATCCTAATCAAATTAGTTGTGAAATAATTATAATGGATGGACCTCTTGGCTCTAATAAAAGGAAATTTACTAATAAATTAAGCTTAATGCTGAAAATACTACAAAGATTGCTCAACTAAAATCACATTAGTTTTAAGTACCCTTTTTTTTTTCTAAGAAAATAAATAAATACACACAAAACTAAAATAAAAACTTTTTTTTACCACTATGAATTTAAATATCATTATCAAAGGATGTCCAAATAGAAGCAGAGAGTAGACGACGTGATTTCCATCCCAAAACAAGCTTGTTATTGGCTAATTCCTCCACTCTATACCCATCATTAAAAAGTCCCAACAACAACTTTGCTTGACAGTGATTGGCAAAACTTATGTTACTGGGCTGGAAGCCCATTGCACCCAACCACTCGCCCCAAGAGCCTGAGTCTTCCTCCCCACGAGTTCGGTATATTCGAGCCACAGAACTAGATATTTTGGGCCCCAAGAATACACGTTCAACAAGTGACCTAGCTCGTCCTTGCATTGGGAACCCGGCTTCTAGCGAATCATAAACAGCTGAATAATGATGCAATGAATCCATAAATTTACCCACAAATCCCTCATTGCCAATGGGACTCATCTCTTCCTCCACCAATGTAACCAGCCTTGGATTTAGTGTTTTAGCCCCCGACAAAAATGATGCTATTGAGTCTGGGGTCCGATAACTAAAATGAGGCAAATGTAACATACAATTTATCACTAGAGCTTCCCCTCGTACTAATTTTAAAATTGATGGCCGGAATGTCTCGTCCGAATCCAACCTACATTGATGGAACGAAAATGGTTGACCAATCGATGCTGCGAAAGCCGTCAATCGCCGGCCAGTCTCTTGGATAGTTCCAAATGACCGCCGGCCACTACCACCCCTTGACAAGGCGGTGATCCTAAGATGTGGAGGAGTGGTTGGACCATCTTTGCGAGACACCAAAGCTTGCACGAGTGAGGCCCATTGAATCCCCTCCATGATGTCATAATCAACAATGTGGACCCTTCTGTCATGGGCCACAGCTTCCAAGATGGCCTGATTGGATGTGAAGTGCCCAAACTTGACGTATGGGGACATGTCTTGTAGCAACTGAAATGCTGCAAGGACATCCATCTGATGGAGATGATCATCCCTGCCGTGGGACCCGTGGTTGTTGAACATGCTCTTACCCTGCACCCCTGCTGCCCCAGAAGACCCTGCAAGCAAGCCTTGTAGGGCCTCCGTGAAATAAGCAACCAGTCTCTCCATATTTGTACCTTCGTTTGGAGACACCAATTCCTTGAGCCGTACCAATATCACCCGAGCCAATTCGCGGCTCTTGTTCACGCCGGCAAGCGCCTCCGCCGCCGCCATCAGCAGGTGGACGAGCCGCAACCCTTTGAAGTCCTCCCCAAAATCGTCATCTTCACTGTCCATCATCATGGCCTCCGGTTCCGGGGACACGGCGGAGCTCCGTCCATCCGGGACGGACCAAGAAGCGGGGTGAATCACCATGCTTTCATCCATCATCGATTCCAGTAGCTCAGGAAAGCCAATATTGTTAAGACTCTTTTCATCGCCGGAGAAATCATCCCAATCCACGACTGAGGACCAGTCATTCCAATCGCAGCAATTGTCATCGCTAGAAGTGGTGGTGGTGGTGCTATAACAAGAAAAGTCAGGGTCCATCATAACCATGGCCATACCCCAGAAAATCTAGCTTTAACCAATTTGCTGTGAAGATGAAACTGGGAGTCAGATTACAGAGAAGAGAAAGGCTTAAACATGAGAAACTATGTTTAGGCCGTGATTGAGGTTAGGTGTATTTATACAAGAAGAACTAAAGTAAAGGGTTAAGGTCCAATTCAGTGGCTTATCAGAGTTCTGCATACTTTGTCGAATATTATAATGTTTAAGTCTCAATCAATAAAAGTTTGTAGTTTTAAAAACAATGTCCATAGCCATTTTCATCAACTAAAGTAAAGGGTTAAGGTCCAATCAGTGGCGTATAGCCATTTGTCATCATTGTGTCTCAATCAATAATTGTAGCGTATAGCCATTTTCATCATTGTGCCCTCAGTCCAATAATATGTGCGTATAGCCATGCGTAAATATGTAAATTTGTAAACACTAAACAACATTGATTAAAACCAGCAATCCGCCCATGCTCTCTGTCTTCTGTCATTTGGAAATAATTGAGAAATTTTTGTTTTGAAAACCAATAATTTTTTGAAAGAAATTTTATTGAGATTTGTGTATGAAAGAGGAAAAAAAAGAAAAGAAAAGATATAATAGTGATCTTGTTTCTTTTGATTGGTTTTGAAAATATGTTTTCAAAACTTGGTTTTCAAAATGATTTTTAAATGCGAAAAGTGTATTGAAAATATAAAAATGTATAGTTAAAAGTTAAAAAATTGTATTAAAAATTATGAGAAATTAGTATAATATTCATGTTTACAAAATATGTTTTTGAAAATATGGTAAAGTACGTTCCTTGAATTTCAAATTTTGAATTTAGTAAACAATAAAGGTGTTTGGATCGAATTTTCTTTTTAAAATAATATTTTTCTTAAAATATTACAAAGTAAACAAAGCAACTCTATTTAAAAGAGGAAAAAAAAAAAAAAACCCTTCTTCCCTCACCTTCATAGAGCTCCTGCGTGGCTGTGTTGATAGGGGAAGGAGATTTTTGTTTATTCTTTTTAGGCTAATTAATTATTTTGAATTATGTGTTTATGTATATATACATGTACATATATAGCGTTACCAATTCAAAAGCTGGGAGTAGATATATGATAAATTCAAATATAATTTGTGAAAAAAAAAATTAATTTAGAAACACAATGAGCAAATATCAAATTACCATACAAACACATTTAAACCTTCTTTTTGTCTATTTTATCATTTTTTAACTTTTCTTATGGGAGTTTTGATTTTTTTTTATAATTATAGATGAGAATTTGTTATTTCCGTAACTGGGAGCTTATGTCTCGTCAAAAGGGCAATTATAAATTTCAACTATTAGAAATTTATTTAGCGCAAAAGGTTGTGGTATCCGAAGCATCTGACATTTCGATTCATAGAGTTTAATCGCTGATATATCTACCCTATATAATAGAAACTAACATAAGATTGATCTCAACTTGCCACTTGGCTGCCACGTAAGCCTATTATTTAATGTAATTTATTGCCACTTGGCTGCCACATCATCTACTCCTTAATATTACTTGCCACTTAGCTGCTACTTGAATAAAAGTTATAATTACCAATATTTCACTGTATTCTTTCCTTGATCAGTTGTGGAAAATGAAAATTTTATTTGTATTTATTGTGAATTGTTAATAAATCATATATATTTAATCATACCTTAACATTTAACATGCCCTTTCCTTTAATCTTCACAAGTTTCAAACTTACCCATTTCATTATTATATTAAATTTTCTTCATTTATTTCCCTATATGATTGGCTTTATTAATCTTGAACTGTCGGACACCTTTGCCTTTATTTGTATCTAATCTCACAAAATCTTTTTCACACAGATACCAAACTCACACTTAATTTATTCATCATCTTTAATTTATTGATTAATGCCTCATGAGACACTTCCACTCCCAGTTCTTTACTTCCTTATACGTTTGCTTTGTTAAGTCTAAAACAGCAAAAATACCAGTATATTAGAATGAAAAAAAAAAAAGACATGTTAGCATAGCATTGGCGCAAAAGAAAAAAAAACGATAAGGTGATTCTAAGAGCGCATTAGGGACAAAGGTCATGCAGAAATTCAGATATGCACAGGAACTTATAGTTTTACGAAGAAAAATGCTTGTCAGTAGATATCTGAATTTTCACTTGAAAAAGTTGCCACAATCAGGTCAAATTCCCCAACTCATACTCCAGAGATCTCATGAATCACCTTATCAAACACAAGTGGTTAGTGTTCTTCTTCTTTTTTTTTCCTCTTCCTTTAAGTGTTCTTCAAGCAATTTTCGTACATGATTATTTATAAAAGTTTGGAACTAAAGTTAGTTTACATGCGTTCATCTTGAGATGGGTGTTGATTTCATTTGTAGTGTGGTTTGATGATTCTAAATAACCAAGTTTTTCCAAAATCAAGTTTCAAACATTGTTTCAAACCTAACATAAAGAACATGCCCTATATTGATCAATTCGTATTTTTTTTGCATGCCTAAAATTAATAAAATCATACTTGGTGCTGCTTATTCTTATTTTTCTCCTCTGTTTTTTTACGGCATAGAAGATGTATGATGTTTTCTTATGTGAAATTAGTAGATATAAAGATAATATCTAGCTCAGTATATACATTGTATCCTTTATAAACTTCGTGTCCAAACATCAAAAGAGAGCAGCTAAGTCACAGCACTCCACATTTAGTCATTTATCATTATATATATTCTTTAAAATACCCAAAAGGAGGAGCCTGTCAAGAAATCACTTTCAGTGTTTGTGAGCTATAAAGACTGTAGCCAAAATTCATAAAGACTAATAAACTTGCTTCTTGTGAAGTTCAGACCAAAGGGCAACCATTGCAAAAAATCCCTAGATCCTTTATTCAAAAAAAATAAAATAAAAATTCATATGTGGATATCATGTATGCTTCTTTTCTCATGAAAAAATACTTCTGTTTTCAGATTCTATTATGTTAGACTGTACCTCATGAAAAATAATTATGTGGTTTTATTTCATATGCAATATACCTAATACATATCTAATAAGTTCAAAATTTGTAAATACACACACAAACAAAAATATTATAAGTGTGCCAATTATATATTTTTGAAAAAGTTTTAAATATTTGGGCAAACACCTCATAACCCCCCTGTGATTTGGGAAACTTTTAGATGACCCCCCCTATGATTTAAAAAGTTACAAATGACCCCATTGTGATTTCAAAAGTATACCAAAAACCCCCTTGTGTTTTAAAAACTACAAATAACCCCCTGTGGTTTTTAAAAATTACCAAAAACCTCCTCACACATTTGAAAGCACAAGGGGGTTCTGAATATTTTTTGATACTTGTTCTTTAAAATTTTAGAAACTACAAGGGGGTTTCATGTATCATTTTAAAAACCACAGGGGGGGTTCTTTGTAGTTTTTAAATCACAAGAGGGTTTTTGGTATACTTTTGAAACCACAAGGGGGTCATTTGTAGTTTTTTAAACCATATGGGGGTCATCTGAAAGTTTCCCAAATCACAGGGGGGTTATGTGGTGTTTGCCCTAAATATTTGTTTGATATTTAACAAGTGTATATCATTTCTAACTCAATATTTTTATAGTAAATAAATTGCTATTCATTTTTTGTACTTTGTTTTAACAAATTTTCATATTATCACATAATATTATTGGGCAATCACCATGCAAGCGCACGGTGTCCACGTCTAGTGATTATGCTATGGCAATACATACATTAAATCTAGTTACTCATGTATTACTTATCAAATTTAGAATCTAAAGTATTGAATATAGTTGTTTATATATTATGGTTATCATTAAGTTTAGGTATTGATGTTCGCGTATAGTATTTGATTCCTCACATATTCAATTTAGTTTTGATGTATTCACTACTACAAAATAGAGCTTTAACGGCGGAAAAGAGAAAACCGCCGTTATAAAAGAAATACGGGCTTTCTACACCGGTTTTAAAATAAACCGCCGTAGAAAGGGACTTTCTACGACGGTTATAAGCAAACCGCCTTAGAAAATACCGCCGTAGAAAGCCCCTTTCTACGGTGGTTTTCAATTAACCGCCGTAGAAAGTCCCTTTCTATGGCGGTTTATTTGAAAACCACCGTTGTATTGATGTATTTAACCCTAAATAACAACGTGTATCTCCATATCGTGGCCGAAAGTCTTCTTCACCAAATTTCTACTACGGTTTTACACGTTTGATGTAAAGAATCATCATTTGAAACTAAAATTTACCACTTTAAGGTTAGAAACTTCTAAAATTTCTTAGTAATTGCTTATTATAATGAAACTATGTGGACATAATTTTATAACGTGTATTTTTATCCTTCTTACTGTGTGATTGAAACAAGTCACAACTTGGATGAAGCCACGCAATCACAGGATAAAATTTTCAGGGAACTGCATATATTGAAATGTTTAGAAATGAATTTTTTATTGCTGGAAATTGTGTGAAGCTTTTGTGTTGCTGTTAGGATAACAGGGTGTTTTGGTTAAATTTACAGGGAAGACTCTATCGAAATTGATTTAAAATTGAATTTCGTATTATTTGAAGTTGTTGGAATCTTAATTAAGCATTTAATTATGTGCATATCTTTGACAGGGAGTATGTTACATTTATAGGGGAGACTCTGTCGAATTTTCTGGCAAATTGATTTCCTTGTTTTTTATTTTTGATTAAATGTTCACTGTTTATTTAACAAGGAGTTTTGGTAAAATTTACAGGGGAAGCTCTACAATGATTTTTGTTTTGATTTTACATTTAACTCTTGATAAATTAATTTCTATGCATCGGAAAAAAGATATTCATTTAGCGAGGTTAGTTATTAACTGCTAAATGAATTAATTATTCGTTTATCGATTAATAAATCTTTATTATTTTAGAGAGATTCTTCAATATAATTTGTATTGAGGCGCGTTTCGTACTGGCGTCAACCTATTTCTATTTTTTGCCTCTTAACTAGCATGCATGTATACGATATATACAGAAACGATCAAAAATTATTAAGACTATACATGGATACGACATTGAGTACTTGTACCAAATTGTAAAGAGTATTAATTCATTGCCGCTATGAATGATTTATCTTAACATAATTGCAATTATTGATTGCCTTTAATTATTAAACTAGAGATAATTAATTAAGAACATATAAACTGAATAGTACAAAACCTACCATAAATTCAATGAAAATTCTTAATTTTTAATTGGTCCTATAATTATTGTGTATTAGATATTTAAATTTATTTGCGACCCCAAAACAGTTAATTGGTTAAATGAAAATTTGAAATTTATTAATTACTTCTTTTTTTTCCATCGTATAATAGGTGTATCTTGTATATAATTAATAAATAAAATGTATCCTACTGTAAAAATTGATCAATATTATATTGCATATTAAATATTAAATGCGAAATATTTTTGGGGTTATTTTACGAAAAAAAAAAAAAGAAAACCTTAATTTCGGACACTTTCTACGGTGGTTTAACATAAACAGCCTTAGAAAGCCACTTTCTACGGCGCTTTAAATTTGAACCGCCGTAGAAAGTGGCCTTCTACGGCGGTTTAACAAATGAGGTAGTTATGGAATTACCGCGCGCCCCCCGATCTATTCATATTAATCCCTAATTTTTTTCTGATTTGTAAATTAAACGCAAAATTTTTGGAACTCTAATATTGAATATGCAATTTAATAATGATCAATCATTGCAAGTAAATAAAATACATTATATTGAGAAACTTAATAAATTTAATGTATTTCACTATAAATATTTGATTAATATTAAAGTGCATATTTACTATTTAAACTTAAAAATATTTTGAGGTTAATATACGAAAAAGAAAACCTTGAAATTAAGCGGAATAGAGGCGCCGCGGGAATTTTTGTGAAACTTACTGTCGCGGAGAAATGATTGCACGTCCTTACATATATATAGCTAATGAAATCCAGTAAGTATTGCTTTATTTTTTTATTGGGCCCTTAAGAATTCATTTTTCTTACACTGCTTAATGCATTTAGCGATTTGATTATTTTATCCCGTTCGCCCAAGTTGAAATTATGAAAATTTATAAATATAATGAAGCTTATTATTTTATCGAAGCTTACATGTCCTTTTACGAAATTTATTAATTTTCAGGTTTTCCTATAATTATTATGTAACAGTACATGAAATTTTTTCGGTGGAATGGTTCACGGGAAAATTTGAAATTTAGTTATTAAATGTTTCATAAAAGGCGAGCTTCTGTACATAATTAATAAATATAATGTAAATTGGATATTTAATATTATATTTACAAAATTGTGGGGTTAATTTATAAAAAGGAAAAAAAAATAGAAATTAATAGGGACATATGCGCACGCGGGAATTGGCTCCAATTTTTTCCACTTTTCTACGGCGGGTCAAAAAAAACCGCCATAGAAAGTATTTTCTACGGCGGTTTTTTTTTTACCTGCCGTAGAATGGTTGTCGGGTCTAAATTCAAATTAGGCGGTGTAATTCTCTAATTTTCCCATATTTCCCCTGCAGTCCCCTGTTTCCCTCTCCCCTCTCCCGACTCGTCTTCATTTTCTTCGCCTGGGAGCCATCGCCGGCGCTACCCGCAGATGTCTGACCGTCTCCCTCGCTTCCCTGCGGCTGTTCGGCGTTGCTGCTCGGACAAAAGTCACCAAGGTCCGAGCTATAGGTGCCTCTGAACCCGGCGCCCATTTCGTCCATTCCCCAACAATATTTTCGGTCATAGGGTTCCTTGGTTGTAGGATTGAAATCCTACATAAGGTTTAGCCGACTTCTATGCTTGCATTTTAAAGCTTTTGAAATTTTACCTTCCTTTTTTTACTTGTGATTGGACTAGGGTTTTTTTCACAATGTTGCTTTCGGGTTTGTTGATAGTGATGAATGCTTGGATTGTTTTGGGTTTGCTCAATTGGTGGTTGAATTGGTTTGGTTGTTGAATTTCGTGTTTGGTTTTGAGAAAGTTGAGAACCTAGGTGTTTGATTCGGATTTCATTTAAGTACCTTTTCAATTCAGTTTTGCTTCCTTAAGATGAGAACCTTGGTGTTTGATTTTGGTTTTGCTTGATTAATTTGAGAACATTGGAGTTTGATTTCGGTTCTTAGGAGATTTAGTGTTCCTCCTTTAGTGATAATGAGGAAAATGCTTTGTGGTTGAGTTGAAGTTGTGAAATTTAAGCTTTATAGGGTTCCTTTTTTGGGGCTCCTTTGGTTTAATGTCTTGAATGCCCCTTATCTTTTGAAATTAAAGCTATCTTTGCATCAATTTAAAGCTTCTTTATTGCAAAAGCACAAAGTACCATTTCAGTGTAGCTTGTCTTGTTTTAGGGAAGGAGAGTTTAAAATGAGTGAACTTCTCCTTAAAGCTTTTACCTTTCTTACTATATTTTGTTTTTATCCTTTACTGAAATGATTGTTCTCATTAGTTGAAGTTGTGAAATGTCAAGTGCTTAATCAATTTTACCCTTTCTAAGTCCACTTTTTTGGGGCTCCTTTGGTTTATATTGGATAATGGCACTTGTGTATTGCAAATAACACTTTCTCCTCCTCGCTTTCCCTTATCTTTGTTTGAAATGAGTGAAATATGCTTTGTGAGTCGTTCTCCATGATGAGGGTCATTTTTTTAATAAATTTAGAGTATGAAATATCACTTCTCCTTAAATCTTTTACCTTTCTTAGGCGATTTAGTGTTCATCCTTTAGTGATAATGAGGAAACTGCTTGGTGGTTGAGTTGAAGTTGTGTTCCTCCTTTGGTTTAATGTCTTGAATGCCCCTTATCTTTTGAAATTAAGCTATCTTTTTATCAATTTAAAGCTTCTTTATTGCAAAACCACAAAGTACCTTTTCAGTGTAGCTTGTCTTGTTTTAGGGAAGGAGAGTTTAAAATGAGTGAACTTCTCCTTAAAGCTTTTACCTTTCTTACTATATTTTGTTTTTATCCTTTAGTGAAATGATTGTTCTCATTAGTTGAAGTTGTGAAATGTCAAGTGCTTTATCAATTTTACCCTTTCTAAGTCCACTTTTTTGGGGCTCCTTTGGTTTAAATTGGATAATGACACTTGTGTATTGAAAATAACACTTTCTCCTCCTCGCTTTCCCTTATCTTTGTTTAAAATGAGTTAAATATGCTTTGTGAGTCGTTCTCCGTGAGGAGGGTCAGTTTGTTATAAATGTAGAGTTTGAAATATCACTTCTCCTTAAATCTTTTACCTTTCTTAGGTGATTTAGTGTTCCTCCTTTAGTGATAATGAGGAAAATGATTGGTGGTTGAGTTGAAGTTGTGAAATTTAAGCTTTATTAGGTTCCTTTTTTGGGGCTCCTTTGGTTTAATGGCTTGAATGCCCCTTATCTTTTGAAATTAAAGCTATCTTTGCATCAATTTAAAGCTTCTTTATTGCAAAAGAACAAAGTACCTTTTGAGTGTAGCTTGTCTTGTTTTAGGAAAGGAGAGTTTAAAATGAGTGAACTTCTCCTTCAAGCTTTTACCATTCTTACTCTATTTTGTTTTTATCCTTTAGTAGAAATGAGTGAAATGCTAGTTCTCATTAGTTGAAGTTGCGAAATGTAAATTGCCTTTTAAATTTAACCATTCCAAGCATCCTTTTTTTTGTCTCCTTTGGTTTAAAGTGTTCAATGCGCTTGGGTTTTGAACTTAAAGCTTTCTTGAAATGAAAAGATGTTATCTTGTTTTCTCTGTCTTTACATAAAGTTTAAGATAAGCTAATGCCCGAAAAAGAAAACGCAATGAGGAGCATAGTGATGGGGAGATGGCAATGGAGATGGTTCTTCTACTAGATCTAGAAGTGGTAGAGGGCCTACAAATTGCAACGATCTTTTGGAAATGCGTATGAAGGGGAAAACTCTTGAGATTTCATTAAATTCCAATAATGAGCCTAAAAATTATCATACAAAGTGGATTACATTCGTAGCATTCACTGCCCAGAGCAAAGTGGATATTGTGGAATATGCATCATGGCCCAAAGTTCCTGACGAGATCAAGAAGAGAGTGTGGATGGAAATATAGGTATTCTACAAAATTATAATGCATTGTTTGTTTACCCATTTATACAAATGAACCAAATTTATCTAAATTTGTATTTCTATTGTTTAATGTATGCATTATTTGTTTTTAAATCAACTAAAGAGCTTGAAACAAAGTGGATTTCTTATGCCGGTAAACGTTGGAAAGATTGAAAATCCTTTTTAGGACTACATTCGTAGCATTCACTGCCCGGAGCAAAGTGGACATTGTGGAATACGCATCATGACCCAAAGTTTTTGACGAGATCAAGAAGAAAGTGTGGATGGAAATATAGGTATTCTACAAAATTATAATGCATTGTTTGTTTACCCATTTATACAAATGAACCAAATTTATCTAAATTTGTATTTCTATTGTTTAATGTAGGCATTATTTGTTTTTAAATCAACTAAAGTGCTCGAAACCAAGTGGATTTCTTATTTCGGTAAACGTTAGAAAGATTGGAAATTTGTTTTAAGGTAGATATGCCAATGGTGACTTGAAGGGTGATGACCCATGCCTTGAATATAAATATCTCCCTAGGGAGACATGTCTTAAGTTTAAGGCTAGCTGTGAAACAGTAGAATGGAATGTGGTTTTTTGAAATTCATTTCCTTCTTCTTTTTGGATATTTGAAATTGCTCAGTTTATGGATAATCTCTTTTCATTTTATTTTTCTCTAGGCAATTCGTGGAAAAGCTCAAAAGAATGCCACTTTAAATTCTTTTTACCATAATTTATCTCGTGGTGGATACCGACGACTAAAGAAGAATTTGCATGAAGAGGATTTGCTTGAAAATGGGAAGAAGGCTTTAGAGGACGGTACGTCCGAAGAAAAAGGAGAAGAACCTTATGCAGGGCCAGGCTGGCATCTACTTTGGAGATAGGCTCACACAAACAAAAAAGGCGAATACTTTACCCCAGAGGCTGGTCATGTTGGAAGTGAAATTGTAAGTTTACGCCATACATTTTCTTATGTTTCAGTTCTTTAAGCTACTCATATAATTAAAACCGTAATTGATCTATTTACATTTCATATTTTTGGCAAAACGTTTAGGAAAATCTATGTTTGCGCAAGTCCCAAGCATGGTAGTCAGTATCCCGATACGTATCATAGTATCCTACGATACTACGATCCGAGAAGGGGTAATCGATACAGTATCCCATAGGATCCTTTTATACGTAGTATCCCATGGGATCTTTAGATCGTAGGATCTTACGATCCTATGGCAATACTGTTTTTTTAAATATCTATTATAAATCTAAGGTTCAATATATTTTTTTATACAATCATTTCATGTCTTTGTTCGTAGCCTAGTGGTTGGTTAAGTAACCCTTAGTTTATTGAACTAGAGTTCAAAAACCTACTAGATTGTACAACTATAGTCTCAAAGTAATACTTTATAATTTATTATTGCTTTTTTGCATATATATCCAATTTATAGGTATTCTAATTTGCAATTATGATATATACAAGAAATATGAGCTTGTATGATCAATTTTACCCCTTTTGGTGGGTCTTACGATCCTACGATACGATCCTATCGATCCTGCATGGGATCCCCATCCTACTCCCCAAAAAGATCCTGTGTGGTATCCCGATACTGACTACCTTGGTCCCAATGGGAGAAAGTTGTAGAGGGTATGAATGACATTCTTGTCAAGGCAACGGGAAAGACCGATCACCCCAGTCGTGTTGGCGGCCATTCTTCCAGGGCACGTATCACAGATGTTTTTTCGAAAACAAGCCCGTTGCTTAAAGTTGAACTAGATTTAACTAAAAGAAAGCTTCAAAAAACCACTGCCCAACTCGATGAATGTCAAATAGATCTTAAGATAATGATTGGGTTTATATGTACTAAGATGGGGACTGACTATAATACAGCAAGAGCCACTGTCATCAATAGTGCCAAATCTCAGAGCTTGAACCCAGAAACTGCCGGAATAGCCCCAGAGATGTTTGAGGTACATGGTAGCCATGTTTCCACTGTGAGTCATATGAGTTTGCCCAAAGAACCTCGTGGTCATAATTTTTCTCTTATTATCCCTACAAGTTTGCCTGAGTTACATACGATCCCTGTTTTATCTATGGACCTGATCAATTTGAATGAGGTTCAGAATAGCCCTATTCCAACAAACTTAGAAGATGTGAGTTCTTTAGGGGATTACAAGGTAATTAAGTACATTTATGTCTGTCATATTTGTTTGTATAATTTCTTTCATATTGTCAATGCTAAAGAAGATTGATATTGCTTTTCATGATTACACTTAGTTTTTGAAGTTAACGAAAATAGTTCAACAATGTTCATTCGTTTGCCTATTATCTCAGGACGGGTGTGACTGTCATCTGTTCATCTCTGAAGATACATGTAAGAGGCGTAAGCTTGTGGCCAAGAGAAATGTTTATAAGCAGAAAAAGCACCACGGCCTCGAGGTAAGGAAAGGTTGGCAAGGGTTACAATTAAAATTTCATATGATGACTTTGCCCCGCTGCCATTTCCTGAGGAAGAGGCTTCAACTGTGGGAATGCACCAATCTTTTTCGTGGAATGGCCTATACATTTGATTGAGCGTATTCCTGATCCAGTAAAATAGGTATATTCTTACATTTATTTGTGAAATACTTCATACATTTTTGTATATTTAATTTTATTTCAAATGGTCTTAGGTGGATAAATGTTCAAAAAAGAAAAAAGGTCGTTTGAATTCTATGAATAAGATAAAATCTTCTTCAACCACTCCAAATGAAATGACATCCTCTTGAACATCTAATCCACTACACGAGTTAGAACTCCGAATAGAGAAAGATTCGAACTTCACTTGCTTCTTGTTTCAATTGACAAGAGATATCATATGTGTGGATCATCCTATTAGTATGGATCGAATGGATGTGTTGAATTATTGTCAAGAGAAAACATGGTCACAAACTGTTGCATGCAATTGTTCACCAAGTGATTTTCCACTTAATTTTATTTGTATTTTCAGATTATTGTTATATATAGTATGCATTCCATGTGCCTGAACTAACCAATGATGCATGATAATGTAAATTCCCTAGAGCTTTACATGATTTGGTTGAAAGGAATGACCGGAAGGGGATACGGTTTCTCTCAGGTGATCATGTCACGGAAGTAGGAAACATATATGAAGATAGGGTACAATACATTGCACGAAACTTGAAGGATCGGAATAAAGAAATTTATCTTTTACCATACCTTCAAAGGTAAACACTATAAGTGTTTCTCTAATTTTTAAGAAACACTGCTTTAAAGATCTGAGGTCATTGAATTTTTGGTTTGCAGTGGATATTGGATGCTTATAGCCATTAGACCGATTGAAAAGGTTGTGTACTGGTTTGATTCATTACAAAATTCACAAACATATGAGGCATTAATACTTATAGACGAGTGAGTTATAGTAACTAATATTAGATTGCATATATAATTTCTAGTGCCAATCATATATACCTATGTTGCTAATTATTTTCATTCCTCATTCATTTTTTATAGGGTGATGTTTAATTATCAAGCTTTCCTAGGATTGTCGAGAAATATGCATATGCAACCTGAATGGATAATAGTTAAGGTAAAATTGGTTCTTATTGAATTTTTTATTCAATGTTGTATTGTATACAATTATATGATCTTCTAACTCGTATAATAATATTCATTAGCATAAAAAACAAAAGTCTACATGGGAGTGTGGCTACTATGTCATGCATTACATGTACCACATCGCAATGAAATCCGACACATTAGCACTCGAAAAGGTATTTGATTTCTCATAACTTATTTAATTGTATTTCATTTTGCTACTCAATTACATTTGAATTTATACTTTGTTGCAGTACTTCAAGATCGACCGCACTCCATTAAGCAATGGGGATATAGATGCTATGAGAAAAATATACGCTAGTTATATTGTGGAGCATTAGTCGTATTTGACGGTTGTTTTGATAGTAATGAAACTTGTTGATATTATAGTTGTACAAATTTTTTTGGCTATGCCCCTATAATATAATAGCGATTTCAACTTGTATTTTGGTGATATTTTGTATTAATTTTAAACTTTTAGCAGCAGATTTTGCTTTAACCCAGAGAAATTCCTCACTTTCTATCGCAGCTTGGGTTTGAATGTCTTGGACTTTCTATGGCGGTTTAGTTAGAAACCGCCATAGAAAGTCCTTCTTTCTACGGCGGTTGGGAAGAACCGCCGTAGAAAGATGGAGTTTCTACGGCGGTTTGTCCCAAATGCCGTAGAAAGTGGGGACTTTCTACGGGGACTTTCTATGGCGGTTTCTTCCCAACCACCGTAGAAAGTCCGTAAACTTTCTACGGCTGCCGGATAGATGGTGGTTCAAAAAGGCCAAAAATCGCCATTAAAAGCCCTTAAAAACCGCCATTAAAAGTCATTTTTGTAGTAGTGATTGTTTATAATGTATTATATATAGCATTTTATTCATTCAAATTGGAGTAAATCTGTATTCTAGACCTTTCATTACTATATCTTATATAGATATCTTATATAGATGCAAGATCTGTTCATTGCAGTAATAATTCTATAACTAAATATTTATTATTTTTTCCCTGTTTTCAAGAAGTATATGTTCAATATATACAACACAACTGTAAGCTTCGCATAATAATTTATCACATGAAAATCTTGTTTGTATGTATGAAGTGTCCTACTTTATAATATAATGTTAATTATATGTACATACTAAACAAAGGGTAGTAAACATTATATTAAAGAAAGGATCTCATTTTTAAATCTTGAGGCAGTCTCTTTTAAGTAAACTGGGTCATTTGTGCCTGGGTACCTCATGTACCCTCTCACATATGATAAAAAATTAAAATTAATTTGTTACCTCATGTGAGAGAATAAAGAGATATATGAATACAGAATATTTGATCGTAAAAATTCTAAAAACATCCTGTGATTAGGGAATCCAACATACGATGATATTTATAGACAAAATTTGTAACAGAAGTTATTTACTACATTTATTTAATTAGAAGAGTCTTGTTCAAATAGTTAAAACAGTATTATAAACAACTTTTTTCAAATGAAATAGAGAGAGTAATAGATAAATTTTCAATAAATGTACTTTATACCAAAAATTAAACTGTTAGTTACAGAATTTATTATGATTATAATGAATATCATGATAATAAATTAATACAAAAAATAATTTTTACAACAAATTATTAACATATGTTGGGGGAAGTATATATATATTTCACAAGAGTATTACAGATCATCTAAAACAGTATAAAAGAATCACTTTATAAATGTAAAAAAAAACTTAAAAAGTACTTAATTTTTAACTGTAAAATATGGATGGAAAATAAAATGTACCAAGTTATTAAATGCAATAAATTAACCATTTGATCACTCACTAGCAACAATTGTCGCTTTCATTCTGTTTTTGTTTGTTCCAATTTTCCAAGTGGGTTTTGTCCGATATGTACTCATAACTCCAATATCAACAAATCATTAGCCTAATATGATATGTAGGTGAGTGATGATATATTCACTGAAAATTTAGAGTGATGGACGTAACATCTACAGGAAATTTTTTTATTAAACATATAACATTAAATATATTAAATATCACGTAACTAAAATATAATGTTACATCATTCATTCTACATTTTCACTTTATATTTTTAAGCCCCAATCCTTTCACTGTGTATAATATTGAGAGAAATTTAAATGATTTCCAAAATTAATTAGTTCTTACGTCTATGAAGTGTGAATGGTGCATTATTTTATGAGTGAACTGCAAAACACATCACTTAACTATGGGTGTTTTGCAAAAAATGACATTTTACTAAAAATATTATTTTTATGACACTCAACTTTCATTTTTGCTCGAAAAGTACCACTCTGTCAAACTAGTCCGTTAACTCACTAACAGTTAGATTTAGTTAGGGGTAAAATGGTTATTTTTCTTTAAAAATTAAAAAAATTTAAAAATAAATTTTTTTTTTCTGCCAATTAAAAAAAATTGGCCAATTTTTCTGCCAATTTTTTAAAATTGACAGAAATTGAAAAAAATAAAATTTTAAATGGCCAATTTTTTAAAATTGGCAAAAAAGAAAAAAATTAAAATTTTTTTTGAAAATTTTCTTTTTACTTTTTTTTATTTTTTTAAAGAAAAATAACCATTTTACCCCTGACTAAATATAACTGTTAGTGAGTAACGCATTAGTTTGACAAAGTGGTACTTTTCGAGCAAAAATGAAAGTTGAGTGCCATAAAAAGAGCATTTTTAGTAAAATATCATTTTTTGTAAAACACCCATAGTTAAGTGATGTGTTTTGCAGTTCACTCTTATTTTATTTAATAAAGTGGTTGAGTGGGGAGGGTGGGGTATCATACTCAACTAATTAAACAAGTGCTTAATTCCCTTAATCAGTTGTTGTTGCATTTATTAATTGCACCAATTAGTGATGGATTTATGTTCTTAATTATTGATACTAACATTGTAATTTTATGTTCATTCATTTGCTCAATTTGATTCTCCAACGTTTTATACTTTTTAAATCATAGCCTCTAATGGCAAAGTTGATTAGGTATCATTCATTTTAAAGGGAGGTCAAATTTCTATCTTTCTTTTCTGAGTATTAATTTCTTTTAATGTTGGAAAATTGGTTAGGCATGACACCATCGTAAAACAATATATTTTTGGGGGGAAAAGAGAGAAAAACTTATAATTGTCTATTCCAAACTATCCAAACCCAACCATCTCCGTGGAGGGGCTACACAATATTAGTTGGAGGATCAAAACGCTCTACATAGTTATGTTTATTTATTTCTCAAATTTTATTACAGGTTTTTACTCCCTCTTTGTACTTTCTTTAAGTTTTTAATCAAAGGTAACCAATTCTATGGTTAATTTTTTTTTTAAAAAAAAAAAACCCCATATTGCTAAGTCTATCTTAAAGAAGTGGTGATATTTGCCTAAGAAATTAACAATGAATTACAGTGATTAATATAGTAATTATATAAATAAAATTAATGTAATGTCACATTATTTATTTACAATTTTCAATTAATATTTTCACTTTTCTCATTATATTTCTCATCTTAAACATACTTATAAATTTAAACAAATAAAGTATCTGACAAAAGTTTATTTAAAAGTTCATAATTCTTACGAGTGGTGTGGCACACCATGTTGTTGCCACTTGGGCCGCGAAAGAAGCACACAACATTTTTTTTAAAAATCAACGACACAAACATTCTGGGCAATCAGTCCTTAACCTGAACAATAGTATGCTCTTTAATGCTATATTTCTAGTTAGTTTGTGCATGTTTCCTATTTTGCCCTTAGTTTATTAGTTTCCAAAAAGGATCCCTTCTTGATGTGGACGGTTGTACACATGCGGATGAAGTTGCCCGGAAAGTTTGATTAAGTGGCGTAGCTCGTATTGGCTCTTTACTTACCCGAAATCCAGAGAACAAAAATAAACTAACCTAAGCTAATTTACTTAAGAATTCGAACCAAGTAAAAAAGAGTTGAAACATGCGAATTTAATTAGGTAGAGCAATTAACCTAATTAAGCTAAGTTTCATGCAATATATAAATTACAAGCATGCAAAATACATAAAGCAATAAAGGGAGAGTACTCAAACTAATAGTTTTAAGATCTGAATACTTCATTTTATTATGGAGTTTCGGCTGCCTATTTATAAGGCAAAGAGCAGCCGAAAATTCTTCCTAAAAGAAGTAGGAAAAGAATTAGAATTGGAAACCAATCAAGAGATTGATTTCCTTTACAATACCAAAACTTGAAAGAAGTGGGTAATGGTAAAAGAAAAGGAAATTTCGGCCACCTTTAAGCTTAGTGGCAGCCGAAAATTACAAGTTAAAAACAAGAAGGAAAAGGAATAAAAATCCTACTCCAAAAAGGAGATCAAGAAGGGATCCTTTTTGGAAACTAATAAACTAAGGGCAAAATAGAGAACATGCACAAACCCTTATTTTCCCCCAAACCCTAACCCTTAATTTCGCAACCCTAATGGACTAGGCCTTGCGTGTGGGCTTCTTTGGTGGGCTGGCCGAATGGATGATGTGGAATGGACTCCATGGATTGGGTCGGCCCAATTGGTGATGGCGCATGATGGAATGGTGTAGGGAACTTCCGGAATCTTCTGGAACCTCCCGGAATCATTTCGGAATCAAGATTTTTCAAGATTTTCAAGATTCTTCAAGATTCTGCAAAATATGAAATTCAAGATTTTCAAGAAAGTCAAGAACTTCAAGAAATGTCTCTTTAAAGTCCAAGAACCTTCCGGCGTCTTCAAGAACTTCAAGAAACAACCCTTTTCTTTATTGTGGAGAGTTTGGAGATGCATTGTCTTCAAGGATCCTTTTGAATAGAATGACTCTCACACTCTTCCCGGCATTCTTTTCAAGGGCTTTGCCTTCAGGTTGGCTTCGTTGATTCTGACTCATAATGTGTGTTGTTTTAGCCCTGGATGTCCTCATCATTCCCTCCCGGTTGGAAATGATTCGTCCTCGAATCCAATTTGCTGAAAACAAACAGGAACAAGTCAGTAATATTAACACAAAACATAGATCATACTTACCCGGCAATGAAGTTTGTATGCTATGCCCCTCAATTGCGCAACCACGGTAAGTGTTGATGTAGGAAGTTCTCATCTCCCTGCGCTTTTGAAGACGATTTCAAGAACAATGATAATCATCCTTAATTCTTCAAGAACTTCTCAGGAACCTTCTAGACGCTTGCAGGAAACTATCAGGAAGCATCTAAAACCTCAGGAACTTATCCCTACTCCTCAAGAAGGATTACATATCGAACAAGAAATCTCAAACTTTATTCACAGGCAGATATAGTTAGAACAACATAACTACATACTCAACACATAGCACAAAAGAATTATGCATGTGATATATGTCATTTTCACAATTGCATAATTTTTAATGTAACAAGCAGAAATTGCATGTATAACTGATGTAAATACCAATTAGTAATTACAGAGACAATTTCTGAGAAAGACATCTTAGGGAATAGTTGAACTACAAAATCATGCAGTCGTGAAGCCAAAAGATGTATTCCAAGAGGCTATGCACATGTTTAAGATTAACAATACTGAAGATGTTGTAAAATCCCTAACATGATGATAACCAATAGAAGGAGAATCAATGTAAAAGTAAAGGCGTACCTTGTACTGTGACTTACCTCGATTCCCAGGCGCATGAAGTCCCATGACTATAACGTGGCACTACAATCAACATTGCTATGCGTCGTTGTGAAGCACCAATCCAAAATGGTGGAATCCCTACAAAACAAACAGAATAGTATTGCTCGGAGGTATTCCGGCCAACGGATTAGTGAGCAGAAAATTTGTAACCAAATTTGCAGCAAGTTGTATGATTGTTAGACCCGGTTGGTCTTAATCCTTATTTTGATTGATGAGTTAACAAATATGAGAATTAATTTAATGGTTCTTCTAAGTGAGAAAATGTAGGGAAATGTTTACGGAAGAACCGACGCAAAAAACGGCAATGAAAAATGAGCTAAAACGAAGAAATGGCAAGCAAATGAAGAAAGAAGAAAAATACCACCGAGCTCATCCCAAGGTGGGACCCACGGTGTTTTCAAATCAGAAAATGAAGAGAAGAATTCACGGGTGAACTAACGCAAAAAAACGGCGAAGAAATCGGAGCTATAACGAAGAAATGACAAGCAAATGAAAAAGGTGCCAAACCAGTGGCCGACAAGGAGACAGCGCCGCGCGACCGGACCTGCGATCGGGACCCGCGACAGAGGCGCCGCACGCAGGCATCGAGCCGCATGCAGCCGCGCGCCGCGCGCCACACAACAGCCCAGGTTTCCCGCCTGCGACAGAGGCCGCAAATCCTGCGATTTCGCAAGTCCCATCGCGGCGCTCTCGGGTTGACTGTTCACAGCAGAATTTCAAATTGAAAAACTAGCCGTTGCAAGCCGTTGGAAGCTATTTCTTCATTCCTATAAATACCCCCAAGCTGCAAAATGAAGAAAGATCATCCCTACAAATCTCCTACACTCAAACATCTTTCAAGAGCTTTATTTCATACATTTAATTGTCAAATTAGCTTGTGAGTTAGGATTAGAAAGAGGCCTTTGTGCCCATTTGTCATAGGTTGTTGTAAACTCCATTGTGGAGTATTTTTTCATTGTAAACACATCTAGAAAAGTCCTAACTCAAGAGTTTGAGTGTAGGCAATTTGTATTTAAGAAAAGTCCAACTCTTGAGTAAAGAGTTAGGCAAGAAGAAAGGGGGAGCAAGTAGAAAGGAGAGACCCAACTCAAGGGGTTGAGTTAGGGCAATTGTAAAGTCCTAGTTTAGAGTTAAATTAGGCAAAGGGGAGAAAGTCTTGATCAAGAGGTTGATTGAGCAAAAGTCCTAGTTTAGAGTTAAATTAGGCAAAGGGGAGAAAGTCTTGATCAAGAGGTTGATTGAGCAAAAGTCCTTGTAGCTAGTCAATGAAGTCTTGAGTAAGACCCTAAGTCCTTGAGGAAGGAGCGGGGGCAAAAGATTCATTGTTAGCCATTAGGCACGTGTAAGGATTGGAACACTCCTTTAAGTGTTTTGGTAGGGATTGGAACACTCCCTTAAGTGTTTCATAGATAGGGAAACAAGTTGTAGAACTTGTCGAGTGGATTAGGATTCAAGGGGAATCCGAACCACTATAAACTTGGTGTGTTCTTGCTTTGGTTGTTTAATTGCTTTTATGATTTGCAAAACACTAATCACACACCTCACTTAATTTGTAAACTTTGTTTTTACACTTGCTTTGAAAATGGTTTTTCAAAGTTGTTCTTCATTGTAGAAAATATTTTTTAAAAGTGTCAAGAACCTAATTCACCCCCTCCCCCTCTTAGGTTCATCTAAGGTTGCTATTGATAATTGGGTTTTCAATTGGTATCAGAGCTAGTGCTCAAATTTGTAGGTTTAACAACCTTGAGTTTAAGTTCAATTTTTGCAACCTTTGTTGATTTTTAGAGTCTTCTTTGCTTGCTTGATTATTTGTGCTTTATTTTTCGCAATTTGCACAAAATGGCTAAAGGTAAGAAAGCCATCAAGAAGGTGACCAAGCTAGCAAGGACTTGGGATGATTCCTCAAGTGAGGAAGAGAAGGAAACCACAAGAAGATGCTTAGTTGGAAGTGATCTACAAGAGGTAACCAAATCTTCCAAATCTTCTTTAAGTGGTAGTATGCATGATAGTGATCATCTTGATTTTGATATGTATGAATATGTCACTAAATTGCATGACAAATGTATAGATGCCTTGAAAAAGAATGTTATGCATGAAAAGAAAATTAATTCTTTAGAAATTCATGTTGCATCTTTAAAAGAAGAAAACTCTACTTTGAAACATGAAAATGATGAGTTAAAAAACAAAGTAGATGAGATGAGTACTTTGCTAGATAATGAAGATGCAAAGTACATAGATTTGAAAATGTATTATGAAAATGCCTTAGATGAAAATGAGAAATTGAATGAAAAGGCTAAATCATATGATTTATTGAAAAATGAGTATGAATGCATGAAAACGAAAATTGAAGACTTGAGTGCAAGTCTCGAAAAATTAACTTTAGGGAAAAACAACTTAGAGAAGTTGTTAGGCAAACAAAAAATAGGAAATGATAAACATGGCTTAGGTTATGAAAGTAACCGAAATTGTGATATGCCTTCTACTTCTACTACTTTTGTTAATGCTTCAAATAGTGATGTTAATTTTTCCTATCCATCTATTGAAGCTAAAAAGAAGACAAATCATGCATGGTTGTATGAAAATAAAAAGAAGTCTTCTAAATTTAAAAATGATGTGAATTTGATTGATTCCTCATTTTATATGCCTAAGAAAATGCATGTTCCCCATATGCATAATGAAGTTTGTTGTCATTTTCATAAGTTTGCTTTATGTGCCCCAAAGAGGAATGTATGTAAGAAAAATGCTTATGGATCTCATTATTCTCCTATATACATGAATGTGCATAGTTCATTTGAAAATGAACCTAGGAGACATTATTATAACAAAAATTATTCTAACTATAATGCATTTTATGTTAAAAAGAATCATATTTCTCATATGCCTTTGAAAATGGATAATGTAGTTGATTATAATAGAGTGTCATATGCATATAGAAGAAATGTTAGGACATTTCCTTTAATTGATGCACCTATTATGTGTGATTATTGTGGTAGACATGGTCACACTTCTTCCAAATGCTTTGACAAGAAAAATGTGAAAAGGGGAAGAAAAATATGGAAAGTAAAGGAACAAGCTAACCCCCTAGGACCCAATAAGTGTTGGGTACCAAAATCTTGTGCTTGATTTCTTTATAGGTCCTTGATGCTACTTTATGAACTAAATCTTAATGAAGAGATACTTAAAAAGTAGCAAGGATGGTTGATTGGAGCCAATTGGTGAAAAATGCTAAAATTGCAAAAATGGCTTCAAGAATGGTAAGGAGCCCATGGATGCTCATTTGAGGTAACATGTATCATCTTTAACTCATATTTATTGCTCCTTAATTGATTTGATGATTATATGCAATATGAGCTATTTATGATGAACATGTGTGATTTAATTTCAAAATGATGAATATAGAATGCATAATTTAATGTAAATATACTTCTTGTGTTTAAATGATAAAGTGAACTTATTGGTTGACGTTATATCCTTGAAATCATTTTGAATATTGGAAGCATATCTTGATGAAAGTCCTTAGGACTTTATGAGCTTTATTTGAAAATAGCTAGAAGTTTGACTTTATGTTGACTTTTAGACTTTTGCATGCTTAGAAGATGAAAATTGATCTAATGAACTTAGAATGATATTTGAAATATGCTAAAACCAATTGTGAGGTTAAAAGACTCAAGAAGAGATTATTTAGGCAAAATGTAGAAAATTTGAGGAAATTTGAAATTTGCCTTTGTTTGATGAGTTTTTGATTGATATAATCCTAGAATGCCATGTTTTAGAGTTAAAATGATGCATTAGGATCTATGTCATCTTTGGTATCTTGAAATTCTTGCATGTTAAAAAGGTTGAAAACCTTTAATTTGAAGATAGCAAGAATTAAGCATGTTTGCATTACATGAAAACGGTTGACCAAGTGGTTGACTTTTGAATTATACATGCTGTAGCTTATTTGATATTTTAAGCATGATATTATTGATGATTTGAAGTTGCTTGCATGAGAAAATTGAGGTTTAATGTTGAAAATTGCAACTTTCAAAGAATGTATGCTTTGTATGCTTAAAATTGAATAAGTTTGACCAAGTAGTTGACTTTACTTATATGCATGCTTTCAATGGTTTGAAACTTTGTGCATAAACTACTTGAGTATTTAAAGTTGCATGAATGATAGAAACTTGAAAATTGCAACTTTCAAAATTACTAGCTTAATGTGTTTAAGCTTGAAAAGTGTTGACCGGTAAGTTGACTCCTCACATATGCATGATCTAAAATGTTTCATTCCTTTGATATGTTGCATATGTTGATTAAAACTTGTTCATGTGCTTAGTTGAACTTCTATGATGAAATTGACAAGTTTTTTTAAAAAAAAAATAGGCATTGCTTTAGAAAAAGTTGACTTTTAGTTGACTTTCAAGAATATGCATGAAAAGTGAATACTTGAATTCTTGAAATGCTTTACATGCCTATTGAAGTTGCTTGCAGATTTTCAACATGAGTTTATGCCATATTTCACAAATCTTGAAAACTCATGATTTAAGAAAGGTCATTCTTTAGTGAGAATGAACTCCTTTTGTTTTTATTAGCTTAACTTGCTCTTTGATTTCATGAAGCTTGTATGCTTCCTACTTGATTGGTTAAGCTCTTTGAAATGTATATGCTAGAGTTTAGGAAGAGAAAAATTTTGAACTAGCATTGACATTAGATCTTAAAATTAGTATTGTCATCTTGTAGGCTTATGAAGTAAAATGGATTTTTTTTGTACATTCACTAAGGGGAAGAAAATGCTAATAAAAATTGGTTGATTGTCAAAAGATCGATTGATTTTGCTTAAAATGTCAAAGGCAAAACTTTCATATTTGAGAGCAAATTCAATGTTCAACTCATGACCTAATCGATTTTATCTATTTTTGAGTTGTACATTTCTTTATTTGTATGCATCTTTCACATTTTATTATGCATGCTAAGTCCTTTTTGTGATGTCAAAAAGGGGGAGAAAATATTATGGAATTGAGGGGGAGATTATAAATTGAGGGGGAGTTACTCAATTTTATAAAGTGTTGATTTATTGTCATGAATTCCATATTTGTTTTGTCATCATCAAAAAGGGGGAGATTGTTAGACCCTGTTGGTCTTAATCCTTATTTTGATTGATGAGTTAACAAATATGAGAATTAATTTAATGGTTCTTCTAAGTGAGAAAATGTAGGGAAATGTTTACGGAAGAACCGACGCAAAAAACGGCAATGAAAAATGAGCTAAAACGACCGAGCTCATCCCAAGGTGGGACCGAGCTCATCCTAGAATTCACGGGTGAACTAACGCAAAAAACGGCGAAGAAATCGGAGCTATAACGAAGAAATGACAAGCAAATGAAAAAGGTGCCAAATCAGTGGCCGACAAGGAGACAGCGCCGCGCGACCGGACCTGCGATCGGGACCCGCGACAGAGGCGCCGCACGCAGGCATCGAGCCTCATGCAGCCGCGCGCCGCGCGCCACACAACAGCCCAGGTTTCCCGCCTGCGACAGAGGCCGCATATCCTGCGATTTCGCAAGTCCCATCGCGGCGCTCTCGGGTTGACTGTTCACAGCAGAATTTCAAATTGAAAAACTAGCCATTGCAAGCCGTTGGAAGCTATTTCTTCATTCCTATAAATACCCCCAAGCTGCAAAATGAAGAAAGATCATCCCTACAAGTCTCCTACACTCAAACATCTTTCAAGAGCTTTATTTCATACATTTAATTGTCAAATTAGCTTGTGAGTTAGGATTAGAAAGAGGCCTTTGTGCCCATTTGTCATAGGTTGTTGTAAACTCCATTGTGGAGTATTTTTTCATTGTAAACACATCTAGAAAAGTCCTAACTCAAGAGTTTGAGTGTAGGCAATTTGTATTTAAGAAAAGTCCAACTCTTGAGTAAAGAGTTAGGCAAGAAGAAAGGGGGAGCAAGTAGAAAGGAGAGACCCAACTCAAGGGGTTGAGTTAGGGCAATTGTAAAGTCCTAGTTTAGAGTTAAATTAGGCAAAGGGGAGAAAGTCTTGATCAAGAGGTTGATTGAGAAAAAGTCCTAGTTTAGAGTTAAATTAGGCAAAGGGGAGAAAGTCTTGATCAAGAGGTTGATTGAGCAAAAGTCCTTGTAGCTAGTCAATGAAGTCTTGAGTAAGACCCTAAGTCCTTGAGGAAGGAGCGGGGGCAAAAGATTCATTGTTAGCCATTAGGCACGTGTAAGGATTGGAACACTCCTTTACGTGTTTTGGTAGGGATTGGAACACTCCCTTAATTGTTTCATAGATAGGGAAACAAGTTGTAGAACTTGTCGAGTGGATTAGGATTCAAGGGGAATCCGAACCACTATAAACTTGGTGTGTTCTTGCTTTGGTTGTTTAATTGCTTTTATGATTTGCAAAACACTAATCACACACCTCACTTAATTTGTAAACTTTGTTTTTACACTTGCTTTGAAAATGGTTTTTCAAAGTTGTTCTTCATTGTAGAAAATATTTTTTAAAAGTGTCAAGAACCTAATTCACCCCCTCCCCCTCTTAGGTTCATCTAAGGTTGCTATTGATAATTGGGTTTTCAATGAAGTATAAGAGTAAACTTCACACGAATATCAAACCTCCATTCACAGCCCCTGAATAAGCAAAGAACTTGCTTTGGAACCTGGATGGTGAAAGGACCATGCCGTCCGCGGTGGGTTGGCACGCCTTCCTATAGTTGAGCGGAAATCTCAATGAGTTCTGAGAACTTCTCCATTTTTGGATTTCCGAGGCCAAGTAAGAAGAAACAACAATGGCACCACATCTCCCTATAGGGGTCAATTTGCACAATGTTGTAGCCTTACACCGCCGTTGAAGGGCTCGTAATACGAAACCCTAAGCAAATTGCGCTGAGCGCTGCGTAATTGCCGCCAGTAATTTCTCATTCCCAATGGGAACAAAAGCACCACCTGACATTGGTTAGAGGCGAAAATCTGTCTGCTAAGAACAAGGAAAAATGAGTAGTAACCTTACCCCCTTGTCCCCCAAGTGTATCCCACCTAACAGCTACACACAAACCATTGTTTCACTCTAGGGTGGCGCCCTTATAGTATGTTCACTCAAGCCTTTTTCCACTCTACCTCCCGGTATTAACAAATGTATAAGGCAAACAGTAATTCACACACATCAATGATATTTAAGGAAAAAACACAAAATTTTGAAAAATAGATACTTGGTTCTATTTTGATGTTGAAAATCTTTTCGCAAACGATATTTGTAATATAGTTCAGATAAGAGGTATACAACAAGGAAATTTCGGGGTGAAGCCCTCAAATTTCAGAAAAGATGGGTGTGCACGATGAAAAAATCCAAACTATAATTCAAGAGTAAACGTTCAGGTAGCTTGAAAAGATACAACTAGTGGTTGAAAGCAGGGCAGGTCAAGAATTGAACAGAATCAAGAAATAAGCAGAGTTGAACAATTTTAAGAAAGTCCTAAAACTAACCAAAGAAGAGATCACCAACCCAATAGGTAATCAAAGAAACCAATCCCAGCAAATTATCAATTCTTTCAATATGCAGATAACCCAATTACGAATTTTAAAAACCCCCAAGTGGCGGAAAAATTTCTCAGAATTCCAGTGTAGTGCTGTGGGGAGTAGTGTCGGTAATCGAACACTATCAACTTTGCAAGTACACTGAAAAAGAAAAAGATTCCCAATGAAGGACAGAGTCCTCTTTGGCCGAAGCGTAGTGCTGTGGGGAGTAGTGTCGGTAATCGAACACTATCAACTTTGCAAGTACACCTCAAGCCGGAGAGAAAACAATCCTTACTCAATAGGTGCCACAAAAAAGACCAATTTGCGATTTTTAAGAAAAAGCCCCAGGGTTAGCAAAGTTTAATTTTGACTCACTAACCAATTCCCAGAGATAATTTCAGCAGCACAAGGACACAAAATCAAGAATTCAATATATTTTCAAGAATTCAAAACAAGGTATCCGAAACTAGTGCATGCAAATCACAATGCGCAGATAAGGTGAGCTGCTTAACATCAGCCGCAAAAACTCACCAACTTTAACAAAATCAGCACAAGAGGGGTAGAAAACAGTCTCAAAAACCCAGCAATTTAGACGCAAAAACAGCAGCACTAAAGTGTCTCTCAAACCCTAGTGTCGCAAAGCAAAGGCGACTAAAAGATTCAACAAAAACCGAAACCCTAGCTAAGCCCAAAAATCCGAACCCAATTTATTTCTAAAGGCCGAACTTAATTGTGAAATTGCAGCAAGGGATATGTGATTTTTAATGTAAGAAAAACAGCCCCAAAACAATACAAGCTTTTCGCAAAAAGAAGGTAAATTTAAAACCCTAAGTTGCGTTTTTCAGTACTTTAAAATTTGGTTTAATTTTTCTAAGGAATTTCGATTTTAAGATAGGGTAAACAGTACCAAAAACCAAAATTCAGAGCTTGAAAGAAAAAAAAAAATTTTCCCCCAAGAAGATGCGTTCTAAATCCAAGAATTTCAAGACAAGCAAGACTAACAAGGAAAAGAAAACACCTGATAAAGATTTGGTTGGGTTACTTCAACCTTCTCCAGCCACGAAACAAACCTAAGCTCTGATACCAATTGATGTGGACCAAGGTACACATGCGGATGAATTTGACAAGGAAAGTCTGCTTAAGTGGCGTAGCTCGTATAGTCTCTTTACTTACCCGAAATCCAGATAACAAAAATAAACTAACCTAAGCCAATTTACTTAAGAATTCGAACCAAGTAAGAAAGAGTTGAAACATGCAATTTTAATTAGGTAGAGCAATTAAACAAATTAAGCTAAGTTTCATGCAATATATAAATTACAACATGCAAAATACATAAAGCAATAAAGGGAGAGTACTCAAACTAATAGTTTTAAGATCTGAATACTTCATTTTATTATGGAGTTTCGGCTGCCTATTTATAAGGCAAAGAGCAGCCGAAAATTCTACCTAAAAGAAGTAGGAAAAGAATTAAAATTGGAAACCAATCAAGAGATTGATTTCCTTTACAATACCAAAACCTGAAAGAAGTGTGATGAGGGCATCCAAAGTCAAGCAACAAGTCAAAGTCAACAAGCAAGTGGTTCCGGAGAAGCTGAGGAGGAGGTTCGAGTTCTACATCGAGGCCCGACAATGCTTCAGGATCCAAGCCCATATCAGAGGGATCCACTTGTAGACATCACTGGGCCCATGACCAGAAGCAGAGCGAAGAAGGTTCGAGATGCACTCAACAACCTTATTCAAGCTTGTCATCAGGATGCTCAGCTGATTGTAGAAGCCCACGCCTTGGAGCAAAATGGAGGAAATGTTCAAATTGCAACTCTTCTAACAATCCTTGAAGAAGAGGCGCAATTCAGCACTTCACATTAAAGAAGAAGGCTGTTTCTTGAAGTCTTGAAGATGCCGGAAGGTTCTTGGGCTTTAAAGAAACAATTCATGAAGTTCCCTACAATTTGGGCGGACCCAAACTCATGGAGGACCAGCCCACAAGTTTCGGCCAGCCCAAGAAAGCAAGAGGAAGCCGCACGGCAGCCCACAAAGCAAGCCAACGTCTAGTTACTTAATTAGGGAATTTCTTTAATTAATTAAGTTGTTTCTTTTATTCTTTTAAGTTAGTTTCCAAAAAGGGTTCCCTTATTCTTTCTGGAAGTAGGAATTTTATTCTTTTCCTTATTTTTAGTTTACAAATTTGGTTGCCACTTGTTAAGGGTAAAACCGAATTTCCTTTTCCTTTTCTTACCATTCTCCTACTTCTTTCCGGGTTTGGTAAAGGAAATTAACCTCTTGGTTAATTTCCAATTATACTTCTTTTCTTTTTCTAATTCTTGTACTATTTTCTGCCATCCCTTAACTCTATAAATAGGGGCTGAATTCCTTCAATAAAATTTAGAGTATTCAGATCATAAAACTTAGTGTTTGAGTACCCTCCTTTTATTGCTTTATGTATTTGCATGTCGTAGTTTACATAATTGCATGAACTTAGCTAATTAGGTTACTTACTCTACCTAATTACTCGTATGTTCAAAACTCCTATCTTACACTTGGTTTGAATCTAAAATAAAATTAACTTAGGTTAGCTTTATTTCTCTGTTTTCGAAAGTAAGCTAGAAGTGTTATACGAGCTCGCCGCTTAATCACAAGGTCCTTGGCAACATTATCCGCATGTGTACAACCGTCCACATCAATTGATATCAGAGCTAAGGAGTGGTTTCGTGGCTGGAGGAGTTCAACCGACCAACTCTTTTCCAGGTGTTTTCTTTTCCTTATCTTGAAATTTTGGGATTGAAATTCGTCTTCTTGGGGAAATTTTTTTCTTTCAAGCTTTAAAATTGCGATTTTTGTACTGTTTGGCAATCTTTAAAAATTGCAAAATTTTTCTTAAAACCCGTACTACCTTGCTATAATTTCAGATCCTTAAAATCGGGTTTTTAGAATTTCCAATCGGTTTTTAAAACAAAGGGGTTCGGTTTTTCAGTTTTGCTAGGGTTGTTGCTGTGAGGGTTCGGTTTTTGGCTTCCTTAGGGTTTTGGTTTCTCAATTGTAAACCCTAAACCCTAACCCTAAACCCTAAACCTAAACCCTAAACCCTAAACCTAGGGTTTCAAATTTTTGGGTTCGGTTTTCTGTTTTGGTTTTCAGTTTCGGGTTTTGCCTACATTCTAAGGGTTTCGGTTTTGCTCCTTCTAAGGGTTTCGGTTTCAGTTGTAATTGCTGGGTTTTGCGAATTAATTCTACCCCTCTTGTGCTGTTCTTGTTGAAGATAGTGAGTTTTTGCGGTTGATGTTAAGTAGCTCACTTTGTTTGCGCATTATAAATTGCATGCTCTAGCTTGGGATACTTTGTTTTGAATTCTTGAAAATATAGTGAATTCTTGGTTTTGTATCCTTGTGCTGCTAAGATTATCCCTAGGAATAGGTTAGTGAGTAAAAAAATTGAACTTGCTAGCCCTAGGGTTTTCAATTCTTGAAATCGCATCTTGCTGAATTTTGGTACTGTTTCGGGCACTTAGGGGGATTTAATTTCGCAATTTGGGTACTGTTTTGCATATTAGAAGAATTGATAATTTGTGGGGGTTGGTTTCTTGATTACCTATTGGGTAGGTGATCTCTTCTTTGGGTAGTTTTAGGACTTTCCTGAAGTTGTTTCAACTCTGCTTATTTTTCTTTGCTTCTATTCACTTTTGAATTGCCCTGCTTTCAATTGCCTAGTTATCTTTTCGTGCGACCTGAACATTTGCTCTTTAATTATAGTTTGGATTTTGTCATCGTGCACACTCATCTTTTCTGAAATTTGAGGTCTTAACCCTGAAATTTCCTGTTGTGTACTTCATATCTAAGCTATATTACAAAATTTCGTTTTGCGAAAAGATTTTTCAAAATAGAACCAAGTGTCTATTTTTGCGAAAATTTGCTTCTTTCTTAAGTGTCATTGCTTTTGTGTGAATTGCTGCTTGCCTAATACATTTATCAATACCGGGAGGTAGAGTAGAAAAAGGCTTGAGTGATCATACTATAAAGGGCGCCACCCTAGAGTGAAACACAGGGTTGTGTGTAGCTGTTAGGTGGGATACACTTGGGGGAACAAGGGGGTAAGGTTATTTCTCACTTTTCCTTGTTCTTAGCAGACAGGTTTTCGCTTCTTTGTACCAATGTCAGGTGGAGGTGCTCCTAACCCTTTGGGGAACGAGCAAATCTTGGCTGCAATTGCGCAACTCTCAGCGCGATTTGCTACACTCACGGAGGAAGTCTCCGAACTCAGGACAGAACGGGAACAACGACGCATAGACTCAGACGACGATGTGGCCGCACCAGGCACAAACGCCGCAGACCAGCCTTTCGCAGGCCTTAGTCAGTGCAAGACGACCGTTCTGCCCTTTGCCGGAGGCACGAATCCAGAGGACTATCTCGACTGGGAGATGAAGATGGAGCGCATTTTTGAACTTCATGTGATCCCGGAACACAAGAAAGTCCAACTTGCAGTGGTCCATTTCACAGACTAATGGATCAACGCAGAAACACGCGCCCCATGCGGGCCCGTGCTCCGCCTCTCTCGTGGTTTGATTTGACTACATCTATGCGTAGGACTTTTGTACCTAATTACTATTTTAGAGAATTGTATAGGAAATTACATACTCTTGTACAAGGTTCTATGTCTGTAGATGAATACTATAGAAAACTAGAGATGGCAAAAATTAGGGCTAATGTACAGGAAGATGAGCCCGCATCTATGGCTCGTTTTCTTAATGGTTTAAACAGGGGTATCGCTTTAGCTGTTGAATTGCAGAATGCTACAACTCTGACAGACATGCTGCACAAAGCTCGGGTCATGGACGAGTACCTGAAGTCCGTTCCACCAATCCAGACACCTACCAGCGCCCCACCAGCTTGGCGCAAGAACCCAGCCTACTCTCCACCAGCAAGGAGGCCGATCCAGTCAGAGAGAAAATCCATAGTCCTTGTTGCCACCACCCCTTCTTCATCACAGACCCGGACGCCATCAACTCCTAGACAGTCCATCAGCAATGTAACTTGCCACAAGTGCTCAGGCCGTGGCCACTACATGCGTGACTGTCCCAACATCCGAAAGGTATTATTGGGCCAAGATGGTGAGTACATTTCAGAGGACGATGAAGAAGAACCAGCCGTTAACCCCTCGCAGGAGTTAACTGACAGCACTCAGTCTGCACCAGTGGAGCAATTCGAGTTCCTCGAGGAAGATCCCTCTCAGAATTTGGTTACTCACACTCTGACTACAGCTGCTGTCCCAGACACTACTCAACGGACAAACATCTTCCACGCCAGAACTAAGGTAAATGGGAAGTTGTGTGTTCTGATAATTGATGGAGGAAGCTGCACAAACGTTGCTAGTGAATACATGGTTGACAAGTTGAAGCTTCCTGTTATCAATCATCCACGTCCTTATCGGTTACAATGGCTCGACAGCTCAGACGGCTACAGAGTCACTAAGCAGGTAAGCGTACCATACGCTATCGGTAAGTTCGAATCCACTGTTTTATGTGATGTTCTGCCAATGGAGGCTTGTCACATTCTACTCGGACGACCATGGCTCTTTGACCTGAAGGCAACACATGATGGAGTCGCAAACACTTACTCAGTCTGCCAGGAGGGCAAGATCTACACGTTCCTACCCATGCCACCTCACGAAGTGCGATCGGAAGCTGTGCGAATCAAGGATGCAATCGCTGCTTGGGGAGCTGAAAAACGCATGGATAAAGGTAAGGGGAAAGAAATTGTCAAGGGTAGTAAGGCGAACTCTGATAAGCCTGATCAGGACAAAGTTAAGGGTAGTTGTTTTGCTACTTTAGGGGAGATAGGTCAAGTGTTAGACAGCAATGATGATGTACTGGTTTTAGTTTGTAAAGATAGTTGCACTAACCCTGACGATATCCCTTGGGATATCCCTATAGAAGTCTTTTCTTTGTTGCAGGAATTCGCTGATGTTTTTCCAGAAGAGTTGCCGCAGGGTCTGCCGCCACTTCGAGGAATTGAACATCAGATTGACTTCATCCCTGGCGCGCCTATACCAAATCGGCCTGCTTACAAAGCAAATCCGGAGGAAACGAAGGAGCTGCATAAGCAAATCGACAAGCTATTGGCGCATGGTCAGGTAAGGGAATCTCTAAGTCCTTATGCTGTACCTGTTATTCTAGTCCCTAAGAAAGATGGTACATGGAGAATGTGTATGGATTGTAGAGCTGTAAATAAGATAACAATCAAGTATAGGCATCCTATCCCTAGGCTTGATGACATGTTAGAAGATTTGCATGGTTCCACAATTTATACAAAAATAGATCTTACACAGGGCTATCATCAAATTCGCATGAGGGAAGGGGATGAATGGAAAACTGCTTTTAAGACTAAATTTGGTTTATATGAGTGGTTAGTCATGCCCTTTGGTCTCACAAATGCACCTAGTACTTTCATGAGGTTAATGAATCATGTGCTTAGAAAGTTTATAGGTAAATTTGTTGTTGTGTATTTTGATGATATTCTGATCTATTCTAGAGATTATAAATCGCATGTTGAACATCTTCATTTGGTTTTAATTGAATTGCGTGCTAATCAATTATATGCCAAGATGCAAAAGTGTACTTTTTGTGTTTCGGAGGTTGTTTTTCTCGGTTTTGTAGTCTCTGCAGAAGGTGTCAAAGTTGATGATGCCAAGGTGAAGGCCATTAGGGATTGGCCGCAGCCAACTTCGGCCGCACAGGTTCGGTCATTCCAGGGCTTGGCTGGATTCTACAAATGGTTTGTGAAGGATTTTTCCACTAAAGCCGCGCCTCTTAATGAATTGTGTAAAAAGAATGTTCCATTTGTGTGGGGGCAGGCTCAAGGAAAACGCCTTTACTGTACTTAAGCATGATCTTACTCATGCACCTGTTTTAGCATTACCTGATTTTGATAAAGTGTTTGAACTAATGTGTGATGTATCAGGTGTTGGAATTGGCGCAGTTTTAATGCAGGAAAGAAAGCCTATCGCCTTTTTCAGTGAGAAGCTTAAAGGTGCTGCTTTGAATTATCCTACATATGATAAGGAGCTCTATGCTGTTGTCCGTGCCTTTGAGACTTGGTCGCATTATTTGATGTCTAAAGAATTTGTTGTTCATAGTGATCATGAGTCTCTTAAGCATTTAAAAGGACAGAATAAATTGAATAGACGTCATGCTAAGTGGGTTAACTTTATTGAGTCTTTTCCTTACATTATTAAGTATAAGAAAGGTAAAGATAATTTAGTTGCTGACGCTCTATCTCGCAGGTATGAAATTCTGACAATTTTAGATCATACTTTGTTAGGATTTGCATATCTCAAGGGTTTATATGCTTCTGATGTCGATTTTGCTGATTTGTATAAAGCATGTGAATCTGGTGCATTCCAAAAGTACTATAGACATGTTGGTTTTCTGTTTAGGGAAAATAGGTTATGCATCCCTCGTAGTTCCACTAGGGAATTACTGGTTCGTGAAGCTCATAGTGGGGGTCTTATGGGTCATTTTGGTGTGCATAAAACACTTGAACTGTTGCATGAACACTTTTATTGGCCACATATGCGAAAGGATGTACAGAATGTTTGCACACGATGCATTAATTGTTTGCAAGCTAAATCTACTTCTAAACCCCATGGACTTTACACGCCTTTACCTGTACCTTCTGTACCTTGGACTGACATTTCTATGGATTTTATTCTAGGGCGTCCGAGGACGCAGAAAGGTAATGATTCTTTATATGTCGTTGTTGATCGGTTTTCTAAGATGGCGCATTTCATTCCTTGCAGGAAATCAGATGATGCCAGACATGTAGCTGAGTTGTTCTTTCAGGGAATAGTTCGGTTGCATGGGATACCACGCATAATTGTGTCAGATAGCGACGTCAAATTTCTGAGTTATTTTTGGAAGACTTTGTGGTCCCGCCTCGGCAAAAACTGTTGTTTTCAACTACAAGTCATCCACAGACGGATGGTCAGACGGAAGTCACCAACCGAACCGTTGGCAACCTACTCAGGGCGTTAATTCAGAAGAATCTCAAGCGTTGGGAAGAAATCTTGCCGGTTGCAGAGTTTGCATACAACCGAACCAAGCACTCCTCAACAGGGTTCTGTCCATTTGAAGTTGCCTACGGCTTTACTCCTTTGACGGTGATGGATTTCATCCCTTTGCCGCTTAAGGAACAGGTTAATCCAGATGGTGCAAAGAAAGCTGAAACTGTGCAGCGCATTCATGCCAAAGTTCACGCAAATCTGGAGAAGACATATGCCAAAGTCGCCGCCAATGCAAACCAACGGCGCAAGGCTGTGAACTTTGAACCAGGCGACTGGGTTTGGGTTCACATGAGGAAGGAACGATTCCCTGCTGCAAGAAGGACCAAACTCCATCCCAGGGGCGATGGACCTTTTCAGATCGTTTCCAAGATTGGACCTAACGCCTACAGACTTGATTTACCAGGTGAGTATGGTGTTAGTTCTTCCTTTAATGTTGCTGACTTGTCTCCTTTTACTCATGAACAGGATGCTGATTTGAGGACAAATCCTTTTCAACCGGGAGGGGATGATGAGGGCATCCAAAGTCAAGCAACAAGTCCAAGTCAACAAGCAAGTGGTTCCGGAGAAGCCGAGGAGGAGGTTCGAGTTCTACATCGAGGCCCGACAATGCTTCAGGATCCAAGCCCATATCAGATGGATCCACTTGTAGACATCACTGGGCCAATGACCAGAAGCAGAGCGAAGAAGGTTCGAGATGCACTCAACAACCTTGTTCAAGCTTGCCATCAGGATGCTCAGCTGATTGTAGAAGCTCACGCCTTGGAGCAAAATGGAGGAAATGTTCAAATTGCAACTCTTCTAACAATCCTTGAAGAAGAGGTGCAATTCAGCACTTCACATTAAAGAAGAAGGCTGTTTCTTGAAGTCTTGAAGATGCCGGAAGGTTCTTGGGATTTAAAGAAACAATTCATGAAGTTCCCTACAATTTGCGCCGACCCAAACTCATGGAGGACCAGCCCACAAGTTTCGGCCAGCCCAAGAAAGCAAGAGGAAGCCGCACGGCAGCCCACAAAGCAAGCCAACGGCTAGTTACTTAATTAGGAATTTCTTTAATTAATTAAGTTGTTTCTGTTATTCTTTTAAGTTAGTTTCCAAAAAGGGTTCCCTTATTCTTTCTGGAAGTAGGAATTTTATTCTTTTCCTTATTTTTAGTTTACAAATTCGGTTGCCACTTGTTAAGGGTAAAACCGAATTTCCTTTTCCTTTTCTTACCATTCTCCTACTTCTTTCCGGGTTTGGTAAAGGAAATTAACCTCTTGGTTAATTTCCAATCATACTTCTTTTCTTTTTCTAATTCTTGTACTGTTTTCGGCCATTCCTTAACTCTATAAATAGGGGCCGAATTCCTTCAATAAAATTTAGAGTATTCAGATCATAAAACTTAGTGTTTGAGTACCCTCCTTTTATTGCTTTATGTATTTGCATGTCGTAATTTACATAATTGCATGAACTTAGCTAATTAGGTTACTTGCTCTACCTAATTACTCGCATGTTCAAAACTCCTATCTTACACTTGGTTCGAATCTAAAATAAAATTAACTTAGGTTAGTTTTATTTCTCTGTTTTCGAAAGTAAGCTAGAAGTGTTATACGAGCTCGCCGCTTAATCACAAGGTCCTTGGCAACATTATCCGCATGTGTACAACCGTTCACATCAAAGTGGGTAGTAGTAAAAGAAAAGGAAATTTCGGTCACCTTTAAGCTTAGTGGCAGCCGAAAATTACAAGTTAAAAACAAGAAGAAAAAGGAATAAAAATCCTACTCCAAAAAAGAGATCGAGAAGGGATCCTTTTTGGAAACTAATAAACTAAGGGCAAAATAGGGAACATGCACAAACCCTTATTTTCCCCCAAACCCTAACCCTTAATTTCGCAACCCTAACGGACTAGGCCTTGCGTGTGGGCTTCTTTGGTGGGCTGGCCGAATGGATGATGTGGAATGGACTCCATAGATTGGGTCGGCCCAATTGGTGATGGCACATGATGGAATGGTGTAGGGAGCTTCCGGAATCTTCTGGAACCTCCCGGAATCATTTCGGAATCAAGATTTTTCAAGATTTTCAAGATTCTGCAAATTATGAAATTCAAGATTTTCAAGAAAATCAAGAACTTCAAGAAATGTCTCTTTAAAGTCCAAGAACCTTCCGGCGTCTTCAAGAAACAACCCTTTTCTTTATTGTGGAGAGTTTGGAGATGCATTGTCTTCAAGGATCCTTTTGAATAGAATGACTCTCACACTCTTCCCCGCATTCTTTTCAAGGGCTTTGCCTTCAGGTTGGCTTCGTTGATTCTGACTCATAATGTGTGTTGTTTTAGCCCTGGATGTCCTCATCAGAAGTGCAGCACCCCTATTTATAGGTATTGGGAGCACAAAATTTACACAAGAAAATAAGGAAAGAAAACACAAAATTTGAACTTAATCAAGAGATTAAGTAACTCACAAAAATCAGCAAAAAAAAGGAACTTACTTGCTGAAAAAGTAAAAGAAAAGAAGGAAGAATTTTGGCTTCTTTAAGTTAAGAAATGCACGAAATTTTCACAAGAAAAAGGAAGGAAAAATTCAGATTTTACCTTTAAAGAAAAGGGAAAACCAAAAAATAAAGAAGAAAAGAAAAAGAGGAAACTATGATGAGAATTAGGTAACATGCACAAAACCTTAATTCTCCTCCTAACCCTAACCCTAATTGTGAATTGCTTCTCCTTGGGCTTGGGCTTGGCCGAATGTAGGTTCATGGAGTGGACTTGATGGATTCGGTCCAATTGATGTAGCATGATGATGTAGATGTAGGAAGCTTCTGGAAGCTTTCGGAATCATTTTAGAAGCTCAAAAAACATTTCACTTCTAAAATTCTTCAATCTTCATGAAATCTCCATTTCTTTAATGGAAAGACTTGTAGTTACCATTTCCACCATTTTCTTAGCTCGTAAATACCATGTCCACCATTTGCATAGCTTGGAAATACCATTTTCACCATTTCCTTAATTGGAAAGACTAGTATTCACCATTTTCACCTTTATGGAGAGTATCGTAACTCTTGTAAGCTTCATTTCCTTCTCATTAAGTGCATTGGAGCTTTTGGTTGACCTCATGGATTCTGACTCATATGTTGTGTTGTTTTAGCCTTGGATTTCCTCATCACTTCCAGAAGATTTTAGAAGCTTCCTACATCTACATCATCATACTACATCAATGAGAAAGAAATGAAGCTTACAAGAGTTACCCTACTCTCCATCAAAGTGGAAATGGTGAATATTAATCCTTTCAGTTGAGGAAATTGTGGAAATGGTATTTCCAAGTTGTGGAAATAGTGGAAATGCTATTTACAAGTTAAGAAAATTGTGGAAATTGTAACTACTAGTCTTTCCAGTGAAGAAATGGAGGTTTCACAATTCTGAAGAATTTTGGGAGTGAAATGTTTTTAGTTTCCAAAATGATTCCGGAAGCTTCCAAAAGATTTAAGAAGCTTCCAAGAGTTACCCTACCCTCCATCAAAGTGGAAATGGTGAATACTAATCCTTCCAGTTGAGGAAATGGTGGAAATGCTATTTACAAGTTAAGAAAATGGTGGAAATTCGTAACTACTAGTCTTTCAAGTGAAGAAATGAAGATTTCACAATTTTGAAGAATTTTGGGAATGAAATATATTTTTAGTTTCCAAAATGATTCCGAAAACTTCCAGAAGATTTTAGAAGCTTCCTACATCTACATCATCATGCTATATCAATTGGGCCGAATTCCTTCAAGGCCATCATCTACTTCAAATTCGGTCAAGCCCAACAAGCTCACAAGGAAGCCCATATGCGAATTAGGGTTTTATTTAAGTGTTCTGGGGTTTAAGAGAAATTAAGGTATTGTGCATGTTACCTAATTCTCTTCATAGTTTCCATCTTTGTTATTTCCAAAAATAAGGAGATGTTTATTTTCTCCTTGTTTCCAATTTTTGTCAAGGTTACTTAATCTCTTGGTTAAGTTTCCTCTTTTCTTTTTTCCTCTTTATTTTCAAAATTTCCTCTTTTTTTTTTCCTTGAGAATTTCGTCCATAACCTTTCCTTATGAAAGACGAAATTTCTCCTTCTTTTCTTTTACTTTTTCAGCAAGTAAGTTCATTTTTCTTGCCGATTTTTGTGAGATACTTAATCTCTTGATTAAGTTTCAATTTTGTGTTTTCTTTCCTTATTTTTCCTGTAAATTTTGTGCTCCCTATACCTATAAATAGGGGTGAATGACTTCATTATTTTTGAGTGATTAATTGAATGAAATTTTGTACTTTATTATTCACTTATCTTTATTTTGGCTTAAGTAATTTGCATATTTGTTCATTGCTAAAATACAGGACTATAGGCTAATTAGATAATTTCTTTATCTAATTGCATGCTTTGTTTTGCCTCTAGAATTTATCACTTGGTTCAATTTGCGTGTTTAATTTAACTTGTTAAATTAGTAGTCTGCCGAATCCAAGGGTAAGGATTCTTGAGTTTTTAAGAGCTGCATCTTGCAATCAGACTTTCCTTGGTAATTTTCTGCATTGAGTACTTGTTTTCACAAGTTCGAATCAAGGGTTCACATCAATTGGTATTAGAGTCTTGGCTATTTGCTCAACAATAGGAGCTTGGAGTAACCCGACCAAATCATCAGGTGTTTTCTAATCCTTGTTAGTCTTGCTTTGTCTTGAAATTCTTGGAATTTGAACAATTCTTTTTGAGAAATTTTTTTTCTTAAAATTAATTAATTTAGGTTTTGGTACTGTTTGAGATCTTTAAAAACTGAAATTTGAATAAAAATAAAAAGAAAAAGGCAACCGAATCTCAAGAAGAGGTTTTTGCGAAAAGAAAAAGCCTTTCGGTTTTGGCACTTATTTTTGCTACTTTGGACTGGTTTTTACAATTTTTATCTCCCTTGTGCATAATTTTGGTGAGTTTTGCGGCTGGTGTTAAGCAGCCCGCCTTGTCTTGCAATTGTGAATATGCCTATGATTGATACATTAGTTTTGAATTTTAGAAAATATATTGAATTCTTGATATTGTGTCGTAGTGCTGCCCAAATTTTCTTAAATTTGGAAAAGGGATTTTTGCATAAACTAAATTTAAGTCTTTTGTGGCAAAAATTGAGTAAGAATGTTTTCTTGGCGGTTTAAAGGTGTACTTGCAAAGTTGATAGTTTTTGATTACTGACACTACTCCCCACAGCACTACACTTTCTAACCAAGGAGAGATATTTTCTTCATTGGAAATCTTCTAATTTTTTTTGTGTACTTGCAAAGTTGATAGTATTCATTTACCGACACTACTTCTCACAGCACTACACTGAAATTCTGAGGAATTTTTCCGCCATTGCTTAAAAATTAAAATTTCGAAACTTTGAGTAATAAAGTGGGGATTGGTTTCTGGATTACTTATTGGTTGGGTGATCACTTCTTGGGTAGTTTAAATACTTCCTGGATTCTTTCAACTCTGCTTATTATTCTTGTCTCGTCACTTGAATTGCCCTGCTTCTTGCCTGTTTTATGATCTTTCGTGCTACCTTGGACATTTACTTTGGAAATATAGCTTGAATTTTGTCTTCGTGCATTGCCATTATTTCTGAACTTTGAGGGCTTCTCCCCGAAAGTTCCTATCGGTGCACTTCTTATTTAAGCTATACTACAAAATTTCTTTTTGGAAAAAGGTGTTTTTCAAATATAGAACTAAGTGTCTATTTCAAAAATATTTTGCTACATTCCTATATAGTTTTTGTGCTTGTGTGATTAACTGTTGCTTATTACTTTTGCCAAAGTAATCTGCTGTGAAAACTTTTTACAGGACTGAGGTAAAAGGTTGAGTGTTACATCATACAAGGGCCGCCTACTCTAAAGAGCGATACATGGGTTTGTGTGCAGTTTGTTATGAGGGCACTTGGGGGGACAAGGGAGTAAGGTTACTCTACTCACTTTTACTTGTTCTTAGCAGGATATTTTTTGGTTACTATGTCCGCATGGCAATTGTGGAAACAATTGCTGAATTTGAATTCTCTAATCAGAGATGGCTTCCACACGGTAGTTGGGTACGTTGGGATATTCCATATTTTGATGGGACCACAAGATACTTGGACTATTTGAAGTGAGAGAGGCAAGTTGAAAGAAGTTCCCGACTTCAAAATGTCCTTGATCGAAGTAAAGCCCTGGACGTCGGGGGTCGGTTAAAAGGCTATGCTAAGACATGGGCACGAGCTATCTGGGACAAGGAAGGTAAACTCAAATCATGGGAAGACTTGAAATTTCGGATGAGAAAGGACTTCCTCCCTCCGGGTCTGAAACACTTCATGATTCTTATTGAGGGCCTTCCTACAAAGCAGTTCACTGAATATCTAGATCCCTATGCCAACTTATTAGTGTCAGTGAAGGCTCTACATGCGCTCGTATTGCAGAAAACCATTAACAATGAACAAGCCGACAATGGTCAGGATGGAGCATCGGTAACAACTGATTTGGCTAAAAGCATTAGGAGTCAAGAGTCTTTGGTACATGAGGAGTTTGATAGTGAACATAATGTTGGGGCAAGTACTAGTTGTTCTACCTCGTCGGGTTATGACGGTAATGCTCCTTCACCGGAGCTGCCAGAAATGATCGTATGTGAAGATATGATAATCTGGGATGATTATGGGGAAGTCTATGATCCGCCAAGTTCGGAAGAGCTAAAAAATGCAGATCTTATTTGTGCAGATCTTATAATCACAAATGATTTGGTGGAAGTCCATAATCCGCCAAGTTCGGAAGTCAAAGCAATTGTGTCCACACCCTCCACAAGGCACAACAATAATCCTTTTGCAATCCCAGTTCCAAAGCAATTTGTTTGCTCCTTAATGGGATGTGAATGGAGTTTGATATAAGGAAATAGTATACTTTTATACTTCATCCACTTGCTGAGAATCAAGGTAAATCACCTACTAACTATTGTTTGGAATCTATTCTAGGAAGGTATGCCTTAAATGTTTCCTTTGATTCTCCATTTGCTATTTGTGAAATAACAGGTAAGTCTAGAATTCATGGTAGTATAAGTACTTACTATGTATCGGGCTTTAATGTCTTACCCTTGTTTTGCAAATATAAAGGCTTTATTTTTGAAAACTCTAGGTTAAAGATCTTGTTCTTAAGGTATACATATTTTGATATCACATTGCATGGATTTGTTGTTACAGAGATATCTAAGATGTGCTTTAAGGAAATTGCAAATGTGATAATAAAAAGTTATGTGCGATTTCTAAAGGGTTTGATAATTATGTTTCTGTTGATAGTTTTATAACTTGTGTGCATGATTTTCTTACCTAAGTGCTGAGTGTGTAGTTATGAGCTATACAACATCAACACTACTAGTGGTGGCGCAACCAAAAAGGACATAACATACACGCTTTATTTGTCAGGCAAATATGATCTACGTTCTGTGTTTATAATACTGACTTGTTCTGTTTGTGTTTGCAGTAATTTGGATTCAAGGAAGAATCCTTTCCAACCAAAAAAGAATGATGAGGAAATCCAAGGCTAAAACAGCACAAAATATGAGTCAGAATCCACAAGGTCAACCAAAAGCTCCAATGAACTTAATGAGAAGGAAATGAAGCTTACAAGAGTTACCCTACTCTCCATCAATGTGAAAATGGTGAATACTAATCCTTCCAGTTGAGAAAATGGTGGAAATGGGATTTCCAAGTTGTGAAAATGGTGGAAATGGCATTTACACTTAAGCAAATTGTGGAAATGATAATTACTAGTCTTTCAAGTGAAGAAATGAAGATTTCACAATTTTGAAGAATTTTGGGACTGAAATCTTTTTTTAGTTTCCAAAATGATTCCGAAAGCTTCCAGAATATTTCAGAAGTTTCCTACATCTACATCATCATGCTACATCAATTAGGCCAAATTCCTTCAAGGCCATCATCTACTTCAAATTCGGTCAAGCCCAACAAGCTCACAAGGAAGCCCATATGCGAATTAGGGTTTTATTTAAGTATTCTGGGGTTTAAGAGAAATTAAGGTATTGTGCATGTTACCTAATTCTCTTCATAGTTTCCATCTTTGTTATTTCCAAAAATAAGGAGATGCTTATTTTCTCCTTGTTTCCAATTTTTGTCAAGGTTACTTAATCTCTTGGTTAAGTTTCCTTTTTTATTTTTTCCTCTTTATTTTCAAAATTTCCTCTTTCTTTTTCCTTGAGAATTTCGTCCATAACCTTTCCTTACGGAAGATGAAAATTCTCCTTCTTTTCTTTTACTTTTTCATCAAGTAAGTTCCATTTTCTTGCTGATTTTTGTGAGTTACTTAATCTCTTGATTAAGTTTCAATTTTGTGTTTTCTTTCCTTATTTTTCCTTGTAAATTTCGTGCTCCCTATACCTATAAATAGGGGTGCATGACTTCATTATTTTTGAGTGATTAATTGAATGAAAGTTTATACTTTATTATTCACTCATCTTTATTTTGGGTTAAGTAATTTGCATGCTTGTTAATTGCTAAAGTATAGGAACTATAGGTGATGTGAACCCTTGATTCCAACTTGTGAAAAAAGAACTCAATGCAAAAAATTGCCAAGGAAAGTCCGTATGCAAGACGCAGCTCTCAAAACTCTAGAATCCTTACCTTTAGATTCGGTAGACTACTAATTTAACAAGTTAAATTAAACACGCAATTCGAACCAAGTGGAGAATAATAGAGGCGAAACAAAGCATGCAATTAGATAGAGCAATTATCTAATTAGCCTATAGTTCCTGTACTTCATCAATTAACAAGCATGCAAATTACTTAAGCCAAAATAAAGAAGAGTAAATAATAAAGTATAAACTTTCATTCAATTAATCACTGTCAAATAATGAAGTACATCACCCCTATTTAGGTATAGGGAGCACGAAATTTACAAGGAAAAATAAGGAAAGAAAACAAAAAATTAGAACTTAATCAAGAGATTAAGTAACTCACAAAAATTAGCAAGAAAAATGAACTTACTTGCTGAAAAAGTAAAAGAAAAGAAAGAGAAATTTTGGCTGCCATAAGGAAAGGCAATGCACGAAATTCTCAAGGAAAAAGGAAGGGAAAATTCAGATTTTACCTTTAAAGAAAAAGGCAAAACCAAAAAATAAAGGAGAAAAGAAAAGAGGAAACTATGAAGAGAATTAGGTAACATACACAAAACCTTAATTCTCCTCCTAACCCTAACCCTAATTGCGAATTGCTTCTCCTTGGGCTTGGGCTTGGCCGAATGTGGGTTCATGGAGTGGACTTGATGGATTCGGCCCAATTGATGTAGCATGATGATGTAGATGTAGGAAGCTTCTGGAATCTTCTGGAAGCTTCCAGAATCATTTCAGAAGCTCAAAAAACATTTCACTTCTAAAATTCTTCAAACTTTATGAAATCTCCATTTCTTCACTGGAAAGACTAGTAGTTACCATTTCCACAATTTCTTTAACTTGTAAATACCATTTCCACCATTTCCACAATTTGGAAATACCATTTCTACCATTTCCTTAGTTGGGATGATTAGTATTCACCATTTCCACTTTGATGGCGAGTAGGGTAACTCTTGTAATCTTCATTTCCTTCTCATTAAGGTCATTGGAGCTTTTGGTTGACCTCATGGATTCTAACTCATATTTTGTGTTGTTTTAGCCTTGGATTTCCTCATCAATAGGCCAATTAGATAATTGCTCTATCTAATTGCATACTTTGTTTCTCCTCTAGAATTCATCACTTGGTTTGAATTGCGTGTTTAATTTAACTTGTTAAATTAGTAGTCTGCCAAATCCAAGGGTAACAATTCTTGAGTTTATAAGAGCTGTATCTTGCAATCAAACTTTCATTGGTAATTTTCTGCATTGAGTTCTTGTTTTCACAAGTTGGAATCAAGGGTTCACATCAAACATGCTTCACATATTCCATACAATCATATTTTTATTACATATGAAATCTCACATGAACTCAGAATAATGCAAAATAATACAATTAACAGTTCTAGTTCATTAAAACAAGTAATCATGTTAGGTATGTTTTCATACATTTTCTATGCATCAAACTACCTAACCTTGCTGCTTAATTCATACAAAGTATAATATTCTTCTTAAGTTAATTCTTGTTCCTAGTCCGCAAAATGAAGCTTTTAAGAACTAATCATAAGGCCAATCCTAATATTGTATTTTTAAGTATGAAACTAACATGCATGAATCAATCCAAATTTCTGAAGGAAATCATGCACTTAAGCAATCAATACAAATGATCACATGTTTTGAAAAAATATATATTAACATGCATAACTACTTATATAATTTGAAAAAATCATGTAATCATTAATTCACATATGCATGCATTTACATTCAAGTTATTGCAACTTTAAAGTTTCAAGTGAAACTTGTCCAATTTATTTATAACTTAATAAACCAAAGTATGCAACCATAATTTACTGCATGTATTTAATGTAACACATCACATCATAATAACATTTCTGTTTTTAAAACACAACTTTATGATTTCATACAATATTTTTGCTTACATAAACTCCTCCTTTCATATAAAATACACACTTGTCATTTTTTCTAAAGACAAGTTTTGATCAAAACTAGTGCTTGATATCTTGGCCACAAGTGCTTCCATATGAAAGTCCCTAGAGGGTTTTTCCTCTTTCTTTTGCTTCTTTAGCAATTGAAACTCATAATTGTAGTGTCCGACTTCATTGCAACGAAAGCACTTGCCTTTCCTCTCTTTGCTTTTGGCAAAATCTTCAGCATCTTTGATCCTTTTTCTGGACTTGTTCTTTTGTCCTTCAATGACATTGACTCCTGATTCATTGCCTTTGTCATTGACATGCACTTTCTCATTTATTTTTTTGAGACTTTCCTGCATTCCTAACTCTTCTTCAACACAAAGAGAATTAGGAAGACTTTCGAAAGTGATATAAGTTTTTCCACTTTTGAAATCCCTTTTTGAAGTCTTTCCAAGGAGGAGGAAGTTTGTCAATTATTGCTGAAACAATAACTGCACCATGGTTAATTGGTGCTGATTAAAGTAATTCATCATCCTTTCGGTGAATTGTTTCATCACAGGCGTGTTATCCTGCATTTTATAATTTAAGAAAGTTTAGACAAGAAATTTCTTACTTGTTGGATCCTCCCTTATGTATCTTGCCTCCAATTGGTCCATCAATTCCCTTTCTGTGGGAACTGTATGATAGACATCGAACAGGCTGTCATGCATTGCATTGAGAATGTGTCCTTTGCACACCTCATCATCGGTCTCCAATTTATGGTGCTTCTTCATCTACACCTAGGTTTCTTCTTCTTTAACTGGTGGTTTGGGTGTGTTAAGAACATACACTACCCTCAGAGAGACAAGAAGGAAGTGTATCCTCTTCTTCCACCTTCTAAAATTCCTACCATCAAACCAATCTAACTTGACAATGGCCTATGTCAAGTCCTTCACGTTGGTACCCATTTGTGTGTAATAAAGCCTAAAGATTGTTGGATATTTCTGAACAACAATGAGACCTTACAACACAAAAACCAACTAAAATAGAACTTTATTTTTGAAAAGAACAACTAATCTAATACTATGGTAGAAAATAGTAAATGCCTCTTCAAATCGTGCAAATGCACTTTTCTTTAGGCTTTATTAGTCCCCTTATGTGTGCAAGGAGTTCATGACTAATATCCTTTTGAACTAAGATGAAGATGATGTTAGAAGTCTCCACTAACTCAAACGAACTACAGAATAAGTGTGAAAAGTGCAAAAATAACTTATAAGATGAGAATGATTCGTCTCTCTGAATCACTGTCCAAAAGGAGTCTATTTATAGACCTCCAAAGGGTGCTATTCAATAGTCACATCTTTTAGGAAAAGATAGGAAGAAACGGAACTCAATTCGGATAAGATTTTGAGTCTGGAATCACACTTTTCGTGAAGAGATGCAACACTTCAGGATAGGGAAAAACCTTCTGGAGCTTGTTGAGTACATGTGCGACTCGCACAGCTGCTCTCATGGCTTCTGGAGCTCATCCGAGCACCTGTGCGAACAGTCCCAGTTAGCTTTGTTTAGCTAATGGATATCATCCGAGGTTCTGTACGACTCGCACGACCCTCGGATATCTGCTCCTCTTCAGTTTTTCTCCTTCTTCCTTAGCTAATTATTGAAATATTTCCAACATATATAAAATGGTAGCGCATGTAAATAATAATTAGTGTATATTTATATAAAAATGGAAAATGCACGAGAATGCCAGGGATGTGATTTGGTTTCTAGTAATTAATTAACTTGCCTTACATGCAAGGTTGAGACTACTGTACAATAAGTTAAATAACAAAAAATTGTGAAAATTTATAATGTTAGCTACAAAACTGACAGTAAAGGCCCTGTCTGGTAATATGACTCAAGCCATGGTTTGAAATCACTTTTGATTTTATAATATTAAAATTATATTGGGAATGTAAAAAAGTGTGTTGAAAATGTAAAAAGTTTATTGAAAATGTAAAGGGCTTATTGGGAATGATGAAAAACTATATTAAATCAAAAGTGGTTTCAAACCATGACTTGAGTCATATTACCAAACAGGCCCAAAAACATCGACAAAAATTTTTGTATTCATCTTAATTACTTGGGCAAATGACAGTGACAGTTACCTCTCTGTGTTTTGAAAATATCATGTTACCCTTCATGTTGTGAGACTAAAGTTTCATTTGGATGAAAAATGATTACATTAACGCTGGGTGGATTGCATGCGTCAGTAAGGCCCGTGAAAACTAAAAAAAATGTGAAACCAAAATATAGATGACCAAGTTATCCCTTTCCTTTCCATATCTCATCTCCTAGTCGTGAATTGTTCATCGTTGCAGAGGGGGGAGTTCTTCGAAATTGTTTTCAGTCTATTAGTGAATTACTAGTTTTGATTGAGATTTCTTCATAAAGAAAGCTCTGGTGGAGTGGGTTTTGTAGTTTCAAGAATTAAATGGGGGCAAACATCAAAGAAAAACCCATGTCCCCAAGTCCATCAAAATCGAAAATCATAGCCTGTGTAACCAGAAGGAAAATGAAGCTTTCTATAGTACTGTGACCAGGGAAGAGAACAAAAGGAACAAAGATTTATAAATTGAAAATAGGGGTGGCAAAAAAATCCACTAACCCAAAAATCGCCCAAACTCATTGGGTATTAACCCAATAAAACCCACTTTAAAAAATAATGGGCTGGGTGGGCTTGGGCTAAATATGTAATGGGCGGATTTAGGATAGCCCATTGGGTACCCTAAAACCCACCCATCATGGGTATCAAAAATACCCATCCACAATTACCCTTAAAAGTATTAAAAAAAAAAAAAAAAACCAACAACTCACATATTTTAGTGTGCCTATTTTATTTTTTTCTTTAAACTTATTTTTTCTTTTTCTTTATTTTTCGTGTCCTACAATTACTTTACGTTTTTTTTCCATTTATTTTTTTATAATATTTTTAAAATTACCTACTTATAATACTAATTCAAAATTCGTTCGGGTTTAGGGCCGGGTTTGGGTTTGGGCCGGGCCGGGCCCAATTTTTGACCGATTTTGGGGCGGGCCCAGTTTTAGCCCGGGCCCAATTTTGGGCCTCGGGATCAGTTTTGGGCCTCGGGCCCAGTTTCGGTGTCGGGGCATGCACGGGTTTCTATAAATATAAAAAAATTAAAAATTGTGTTCGACAAAAAAATTACATACAATTAAATATAAAAGTATATAAAATTTAATATTTCAAATTTTAGAATATATTCAAAGAATTAAAATTCACTTTAAAAAAAATTAAAATGAAATTAAAAAAAAATTTAAAATTTTTTTATTAATAAACTATTAAATAAGCCTTACATTTTTGTATAATGGGTATTATGGGTACCCATGGGTACCCATAACTACCCATTACCCATTTGAATTAAAACCATTAATTGAGTGAATAATGGGTACCCATTACCCATTAACTTAACACCCATTTAATACCCGCCCAACCCGCCCGTTTGACACCCCTAATTGAAAACCTATGACCAGAGGGAAAAAGAATAGAGGATGAAAATAACAGAGTTTTTGAATTAAGAACATACACGGCCAGAAGCAATAGGAACGGATTAAAGCTAACAGGCACCTCATATCCCTGAGAATTCTACGCTGCCGCCGTCTTCAAATAAAAAAAAAAATCTCGATACGTAATTGGAATGCTGCCGATTCAAATCAAGCCCTAGTTTGGGGGTTCTTAACTTTCGATTATATGCTTCATTTGTATTTTTATGCTTTATTCTTGATGTCAACATACAATAGTGCGGTTCGTGTTGATGGGAAATGCTAAGAGATCCAATTGTTGTAGGACTTTGAGTTGCAAACCTTACTCTACATGTTTGATAGAATGCTCGTTTGCCAAACTACTTGCTCTTATTTTGATAGATACTTGTCGGAGAATGGAGTTTGACATGATTATTTGTTGCCTGGCTGGAGTAGTTTGATGTTTGAATCGGAGGAGGTTTTAAAAAAAAAAAATTTTGTAAAGTTTATTTTAGATATTTTACACTTTTTATACATAACATCGTTAGTGTTGGATTTTTCATCCAAATGACACTTTAGTCCCAAAACATGAGGGTGTAACATGATATTTTCAAAACACAGGGAGGTAACTGTCATCGGACATAAAACACAAGGGGGTAATTGTCATTTGCCCTAATTACTTTGCTGTATGAAAATTCTAATATCACCAATGTTATTAAAACAAACTCGATCATACCATGAACCGATCACCGATCTGACATGATTCTGGTTCTAGAAAAATTAGAACCGAAATTGGAACTTTGGACGGGGCTGGGGAACGGTTTAAGGTTCGGTTCCGAAGTTTTGTTGATTTTTTCTTCAGTTCAAAGTTTTTTTTGTTTTTTCTATTTAATTGTAAATTGAAAACTGATTTTCTCAATATTTTGAATAAAGTGTAATTTGTAAATTCATTAGATGTTTTATTATTTTTTTAAAATTTGTTATATATATATATATCATATTTCATAAGTTGTATTATTGAAATAATATTTTAATTTAATTTGGTGATTATTGATATTGAAATATATATATATATATATAATATGTGATTAGTTTGTATATTATTATAATATATGTAATATAAATTATTTTATATATGGTTATATATGTTTTGTGTATATAAACTTCGGTTAGAAGAATGACGTTTTTAGTACTAAAATTTTAGAATATTTGCAATTTTGATACTAAAAGTTTACTCAATTTCAAACTTATGCTTTATGTTTATACTTTGTTGTATTTTACAATTCTACAATTTTGTGGGGGGTTGAAAAGATAATTTTTTTAATATAATTTCCAAAACATTTTCGCGGTTTTCTTTCTCCTCAGTCGGAAGAAAACTTGTACGTCGACTGAGGAGAAAAGAAACCGTGAAAATGTTTTGAAAATTATATTAGAAGAATTATCTTTTCTGCACCACCCCCCCAAACAAAATTGTGAAATTTGTAAAATACCCCCAAATTACCTTTAACTTTGGTTTGACTATGAAAAACATGCTATAGCAAGTATTAGTACTAAAAATGCAACAAAGTATAAACGTAAAGCATAAGTTTAGAACTGGGTAAACTTTTAGTACCAAAGTTGCAAACATTCTAAACTTTTAGTATAAAAAATGTCATTTTTCCAACTTTGGTTTTTATGGTTTGTATAGCAAGTTTTGATTCATCAACAATTAAAACCGTAACCAAACCCTTTGAGGCCGTTTTGGTTCTGGAACCATTGGCCATAGTTTGGATTCCTGTTTTTGATCCAGTGGTTCTATCAGAACTGGGGCAATGTCTAACTGATCTGATTCGAGCCTACCTCAAAGATGGGAAAGTGGTCAAGTTGGTAAAAAAATCGATATGGATCGGAACCCCCAAAAGAATGATTTTTTTGTTGTTGCCTTTTGGCCTTTTTTAAAATTTTATTTTATAGCAAAAGTTGGTTTTTCCTTCTCTTTTATTTTCTTCATTAAATTGCTTTTTTCTTCGTTTACCACGCATACGCATTTAAACACTTTCTGCTTTACAATAAATTGTTTCTTTTCATTTTTCCCTCCAAAAGAAAAAATGTTTCTATTTTTTTTTTCCAAAAATGTATAGTACCGCAATTTTTCTTTAAAAAATTTAAATTGGCTTTTTCTTTTTTTATTATTGTTATTTTTATTTTTTGTTTTTACTTTTTAGTGATGAATTTCGACAGAAGTTGGTAATTAATTTTGTTATTTAAATTTGGAAAATATGTAATTTTTAAATGTTAATGTATGAGAAAATTTAAGTATCTAAGGTTTCGTTTGGATAAGTACTTCAAAAGCATTTTTATAAAAGTATTCGTCAAAAATATTTTATGAAATATGTTTTTGAAGTTTTTTTTAGGAAATATACATTTGGACAAGTATTTTATAAAAACGTTTTGAGAGTTAAAAATAGTTTAAAAGATATTTGGACTACTATTTTATAAAAAATTTTAAAGTTATATTTAATGTAGGTAATTATATAAAAATTATGTTTATTGTATATGGATATATATATATATATATATAATATATATTTTTTCTTTTGGGTGGGTTGAGAAGGGGGCAGGGCCGTGGTGGGGTCGGAGGGTGGGTTCGAGGCGGGGTCGGGATTCTGTCAGGGCGGGGTTGGGGCCAGTCAGGGATCGGGGGGTGGGGGCAGGCCTGTAGTCAGGGGCGAGGTCAGGTCGGGGCTAGGGGTGAGGCCCGGGTCGGGCTGGGCGAGTTGAAGGTTGGTTGTGATGGATGTTAGCTACACTTTAGAAAAAGTGGAAAAAAAAAAAAAAAAAAAACATGAAGGGACAAATATTTTATGTGTCTTACATGGATTTTATGCATGCCCTATAGCGCGCACAATCTGGGGTCAGGTGGCAACGCTCTTGCGAGTGGCCCATCCGGCAGTCAGAGACTTATGGGATGTACTAGATTTCCATTGGCTACGAGAGGACTTCGAGGTGGCTCGGCTGCCCAAGGAGATTACTTCTATTGTTCCCGTCATAATGTGTTGGGAGATCTGGCAAGCACACTGCAAGACAATATATGAGGGCACATGGTTTGAGTCAGCTACCCTGTCGAGCCATATTCTCAAATCCCTCAAGGATCTGATGGCGATCAAGCTTTTGATGTATTGCCCTACCGCTAATTTTCTGAGGGGTAGTGTCCTAACCCTTTGGGCTTACAGGAAAAGGAGAGAGGGGCAGTTGGTCTGGTGGGCCTTACCTACTCCAGGCCATTTCAAGCTGAATGTGGATCGAACTTCCAGAGGGATTCCGGGACCCTCGGGGGCGGGGGCAGTACTACGAGATGTGGAGGGGTGAGTGGTTTTCGCAGTGGGGGCTTCGCTCGGGTTTTTGATGAGCTTCCAGGCAAAAGCTAGGGCGCTGCTGTTAGGTCTCTCCATATGTGATGGTTTGGGACTACAACAGGTACAGGTGGAGACGGACTCCATAGTTTTGGCAGCAGGGGTAAAAGAGAATCGAGGCCCCTGGCGGGCATCGGTGACTCTTAGAAGAATTTCAGACTTACGACACTACTACGTGTCCATTACACACCTCTACCGGGAAGGCAAAACGGTTGCGGATGCGTTGGCCCAATCAGCGAGCCTATCGGGCCGCACTGATTTTTATGTACACTCTACTCTCCCCAGGAGAGTTGTGTGGTAGTTCTAAATACTAGGGAATTTCCCTACATGTGGGGTTAACTCATTTTACACTAGTATAGGTTGCATTTGCATTGCTATATTTTAGTACTTCCAAGGTAGGACACATTACGTCCTCCTTGGAACTCATTTTTTGGCTATTTGGCCATCTTAATTTTAATAAAGGGTCCTCATGCCCTTGGCCACTTAATCGGCTATTCCCCAAAAAAAGAAAAGAAAAATGGACAAATATTTTTTAATAGATATTAATTTTATAAACATTATAAACATGTTTAATTTGCACTTCAAAAATTGTACTTGGAGTACAATTTTCATGAAAAATATTTTTCAAAAATTTCTTATCTAAATATCATTTTAAAAATTTTTATACTTTTAAAATACTAAAAACAATTTTGAATTAGAACGGGGCCTAAGTTATTTTAAATATATTCATTATATCACAATGTTGTCGACTAGCTACGAATTTGACATGAGTTCATGTCTGGACTCTGACGGTTCATTGTCCAATCCGTGTTCAAAAGCCGAAAGGATGATTGTTTTACTCCGTCTATTTTCTGAATTTTATTTCTTTTTTGGAATTAATAATACAATTATATTCCAATGTAACACTTTATTTCATACTCCACCCCCTCCATTAAAATAGTTCACTTTCAAATTTTTTTACTCTTCCTACCCTTACTAAAACTTTATTCTTTTCATGACTCAAATGGAAAAATTTTAGTTGAGGGAAGGAATATTTGTTTGGAGGGAATTTCTTTTGAAGAATTGTTTAGGAAAGAGAAGAAAAAGTGTAATGATTATATTATTTTTTGAATTTATTTGAGTGGAGATAGAGAGAATTTTAAAATTTGAATTTAATAAAAAGTGATATTGTTTCTTTGTGTAACATTTTTTTGGAAAAGGGTGATGATTTTTCTGGAATGGGATGAAAAAGAACAAAGCATAATATAATTATTTGTGGTCCAAAATTAGTTCATACTTAATAAGTATAAAGATATAAATAGAATAAAAGATGTCACATTAGCTATTTTAGATGTTGTACCTTGAAATTCATAAGAAATAGTAATTTTGGCAATAAACTATTCTAATGAAACAGAGGGAGTAGTACATTGTAAGATGATCACACTGTAGACAATGCAATTTTCTTTTTCTTTTTTTTTTTTTTTTAATAAAAAACGAAACGTAGAGCTGTGTTGACAAATTGTAGTTTGTTTGTTTTTTTATTTTTATTTTTTTTATATTTCTTGTATATATATATATATATATATATATATATAAGAAGAGTTCGCTTTCAATTTTTTTACACATTTTACCTTTACTAATATAATCGTGTGTGGTCCAAAATTAGTCAATATACTTAAAAAGTAAGGATATAAATGGAACAAATGGTGTGAAATTAACTATTTTACATGTTGTACATTGACATTCATAATCAGTTGTACTTTTGTCGAGATGGACCCTTTTAATAGAACGGAGGGAGTATATGGTAAAATATTTAATGGGGAAATGTAAATTTAATTTAGCTGCATAATTGGCCATAGAAAAATACAAGACAGAATTTTATATTTGTCCTAATCACTTTGTTGTACGAAAATTCAGATATAATAGACATACACAATCTCCTTTTCTTTTTTTTTTTGTTTTTTTGTGTATATTTTTTGTCAGTACAAATGTATTACTGTAAAAAAAAAAAAAAAATTTGGCATACACAATACCAAATGTGATTAAAAAAATTATACTCCATTCTATTTATTTCATTAGAAGAATCGTACTTTTAGAAAATATATAACTTTTTTATGGGCTTTAAGATATAATACATAATAAATAATTTGTCATTATTTTTGCTACTTATTTTCTTACTTATTAAAGATGTAAGTTAATTGTGAACACACAAATAATTATATTAATAAGAATATCAAATATAAAAATAGGCTTAATTCTTTTATTGTAACATTTTTTTTTTTAGCACGACTCTTAAAGCTAATGGAACAAAGGCAGTAGAAATTTACATGAATCCCCAAATGTAGAATAAAATGATGAGAAATGTGGACAAAACAATGAAAAAGAAAAGTTCACATTGCTTTTATGTTCCCTCTGTTCTCTATATTACATGCGCCGTAAAATATCTAGTAATTACTAAATTTTCTTTCACATGATATATATATATATATATATATATATAGATATATATAACACAAGTTAAGAGAATTGCACTCCTATTGCCATCTTCATCATCATGAAAAATATATTTTTGTAATTATCTTGTAACACTAGCTACTACATAGATATAGATTAGTTATTATTTAAACTCTTTTATTTTGATTTTTTAACTCTTTACTCTAATTTTGTCTATGGTAAAGTATAATATAAAAATATTATCAACTAAAATTATTTTTTGAATTATTATAATTAGTTGAGTTTAATATATCATGAAAATCAATTATTATTTTCTGTTTGCTTGTTTTCACCTTATATCTCAAGATAATTTGGATAATTCAATAAATTTTAAAATTTTTTTTTATCATCATTTAAATATTTCTATTGATATTATTTTATATCCATAAATTGTGTTTAAATGTTACATGTATTAAAGTACATACATATTTAACTGGGCATATGAATTTTTTTTTTTTGTACTTTTAAAAATTTTGAAATAGAATTAAAATTAAAATTATGTAGTAATGCATGTAAATTTTTTTTTCTTTTTGGAATTAATACATGTAAATTTGATCAACAGTATTCGTATACTATTCTATTTTTATTTTTATGTTATTTAAACTTTCAAATTGATACCAAAGAAAAAAAAAAAAAAAAAAAAAAAAAAAACGTGCCTATAAGTAGATATGGTTGTACATGCGAACCGGTCTAATTGGAGAACACCTAAGGGGTTGTTTGATAACACCACTTAATGCTTAAAATTATATAATTAAGAGATAATAACTTTTAGTTTTTTTGATAACGAAAATTCAAATATTTTAATCGTTTAAGCGCTACCTTTTTTCTTTAGAAAAATTTAAGCGATAAAATTCAGCTTATTGCTTATATATTAATGCTCCACTTAACAATTCTTTAAATAATTCATATTTGATTTCTGAAACAACCCATTTTATTTTATTCATATTGACTTAACCATATAATTATTTTTGAGAAATTAATTTATTTTTTCCTTCATTAGTATATCACATATTTTAAACTTTTCCATCATAATATTATGAAATAAAATTTGATTTATCTTTTATTATTGTATTTTGGTATTAAAAATTTATTTAATAAGTATATCATTTATGTGTTTTCATAAAGCTCAATTGTATATTTTATATTAGTTATATTTGAGTTTTGTTGTAAATTTTTTAATTTCTTTAAGACTGCAATAGTGAATTTGTTTTCATTTAAGAATTTTAATAAATTGTAATAAATGATTATCTTTGGTATTTTAATTATTTAATTTAATATGTTTTATCTTATTTTGTTTCCTTATGTTTTTCATTAATCATAATTTATGTTTTATTTTAAAATTTTATATTTCGCATATATAAATATAAAAAATTCAATGTAAGGATAAAATAGTACAGTTTTAAGATTTCAGCATTAAGATCAGTATATTTATCAAACAAGATCGATTAAGCATTATTATTCAAAGTTTTGAAAAATATATTTCAGGATTAAGATGTTAACTGTTTAATCAATTCAACATTATGAATTCAGACATTCAAATATAAACATTAATTTTTATTAAACGGACCTAACCTTTTTTTTTTCCACTCCTCGAATATATCACGATTTGTTATCACAATCGGTTAGACGTGGTTTGGGACAACGGTATAAATCTTTGGATAAGTTATAAAACCTAAAAAGCGACGAAAAAAAGTAAAAAAACAGTTAAAACTCCATGTGTCGATCAGTTAACTTGTTAGTTGTTACTACTAGCATAGTACTAGTGCTAAAATATGGTCAGCCGAACGTACAGAAGAATGCATTGCTCAGTATGAAAATGACATACCAAACTTTTCATTCGAGGACAAGAAATTACTTTCCATCTTAGTCGTTAGATTTTGCCATCTTCTCCCGTGGAAAGATTGCTAAAGCTGAATCAGAAATGAGATCCATCACGTTATCTTGAACCTTTTTTTCCCTTGCGAATTTACGAAAATCTCACATTCTTCCATATAATTGCTTAGAAACTATTAATTAGTTATTTTTTATTGGATTGATAAATTAAAATAATGAAAAATCCTAAATCCATTGATGTGAACCAGATTTCATGATGTGAAAAGTTGCCAACAAAGTTTGATTACGTGGCGGTAACTCCTTTATCTCTTAATTCTTACATTGATATCGACAATCTATATAAACTAATTTGACAATCTATATAAACTAATTTAACATGTTATTCGAACAAAGTAGAGAATATGAAGAATTGAAACGACCACAATTTGATAGAGCAATTACCTAATTTATAAAGTTTCGAACTTAATAATAAATTACAATAATGCAATAATACATGATTTCAATAATAGGGAGGAATTCAACAAGTATAAAGCTTTAATTAAAACCTATACTATACTTTATTATCGGTGAATTCTCTAACGAATAGTTTCAGCCATGATCTCTATTTATAGGGAGAGGTATGGACGAAATTTACAAGTCCTAAAACCATTACGAAAGCAATTAAATTGGAAACCAATCAAAAGATTAATTTCCTTACAAACCAAAACCTAAAAGAACTAGGTATTCGGGATGATAATAATTCGTCTTCCCTATTCTAAGCATACGGATGAAATTATTAGCTAAAAAACAATAAAAAGGAAATAACAAACCTAATCTAAAAGGAAGATCAATAAGGGATCCCTTTTAGAAAACTACTAAAGCTAATTAAGTTGTAACCAACTTGTAATAACCAAACTAACTAGTAACTAACTAAGAGTAGGATTAGGACACATGCACTTGAAGAAATTTGTAGAAAAATGTAGAAAAAGTGCAGAATCGCCCTGCATAGAGTATGGTTGGCAGTCGCGGATTGAAGAAAAAGAAAAATGGCTGAAAGAATAAAGGAGTTGTACGAAGTCTCGAGTGAATTGCACGGCTCGTCGCACACACTACAAACTTACAAACAAAGAAATTAAATGCAAATCAGAAAAGTTAGTAGCCGTTGGATATTTGAACGTCGCGCAGACCATCATACAAAAGCTTGTACGAGTCCTACCGTCGATCGCACAACATATGGCCAAAGCATTCAATGTGAGTCAGTAGCCGTTAGAGTGTTTGAACACCGTAAAGATTAAGTCAGGTGTGAAACCTCATGTGAATTGCATGCACTTTCGCACGGGTGAAAAAGCTACCAAGTCAATCCAAAAACTAACCGCTGGAAAACTTTTAGTTAGCTGTGAAATCCTGTGTGAATCGCACAGCGTCAGAAATCTTCAAAAAGCTTGTTGCCGTTAGAAAGAGCCTTGGACACTTCTATAAATAATTCCTACACTTCAAAAGTTCATTAAGAATCCCCCATAAAGTCATCCATACTCTCCTACGAGTGAGAAACATCCAAGAGAAAATCAATTTCATATTTTGGTAGGAATTAGAGTAGACTTTAAGTAAGATGCCTTTTTTCCTAATTAGAGAGTGCATCTTTGTAAACTCCATTTTAGGGAGGTTTTCATATTTTCTCTTAATTATTGAAGTTCTAATTCAAGAGTTTAAGTGTAGACATTGGGTATGATTAGGAAAAGTTCTACACTCTTGATTAAGAGTTAGGCAAAAAGTATGACGAAGAAGAGAAGAAGTCCTTAACTCAAGGGGTTGAGTTTAGGCATTTGTAAAATTCCTCAATAAGAGTCGGTGTAAGCAATTGTAGAAGACTTATTGACGAGGCCATCACTACCAACTTTATCATTGGATTCATTAATACAAATGCAGGTCCTCCTGATCCTACTCAACATCATTTCCTGCATTATCCAACAAAGGGCAGCTCGATCATTCTCACGGAACTTGAAAGTGATGAGCCGAGTCCAATAAAGCAGTGGATAGTTTCTTAAGATTTGTGGGTCTTAGGGAACTCACAATACTTCACCAAATCATACTACATCATTAAATTGGCCCATCTCATCGCACTCAGCATTCATGCTTTGCAAAGTGGCCTGTCTTATCGCAAGCAAGCTGCGACAAGGACTAGCAAATTGTAGGCCCAAATTGAAGCCCATAAGCTTTATTGATCCGCGCGCAAAGGCAGCCAAATCGCAGCCCATCCACGATTTTTGCAAGTTCCAGGGTCCCAGAAGGAATTGGTTTTCACATGTTACATTTTCATTTTCCAAGTACGATGTGAGTTATTCGAAGAAGAGCTCACAAATGCGGAATGTTGCCTAGGAAAGTGGATCGTTGAAGGGCACACCTTGACTTACTTAGATTTCGCAATTTATACAAGGCATATAGTGAGATAAACTACTTTAGCTATAACCTAGCAAGAATAAACGAATTGAAACCAGTAGAAATTAGGTGAAGCAAGAAAGCTAATTACCCTATAGTCTCGCTTGTTTTATCTAAACATTGACATGCAAATTACATAAGTGCAAAATAAGAATTCTTAAGCTAAGGCATAAACCTCACAAGATATAATAATCTGAATTCTAATATTTGTCTCTTGATAAATTCGGCCAGGCCTCCCTTAAATAGAGGTTGCGCGCCTTTAGTTGAGTTGTAGTAGGAAAGAAATTAAGAAACAAAAGAAGTTGGAAACCAACTAGAGTTGGTATTCCTACAAGAAAACAAGTTGCCAAAAAAGAACATGACAACTTGTAGGTAGTTTCGGCCACCCTAAAGAAAATGGAAAACCGAAATTCCCTTAACAAAATAAAAGGAAACTTAATGCAAAAAGGATTCAAGAAGTGAAACCTTTTTGGAAACAAACAGAAAAGGCAATTAGTTAGTTGTAACAAACTTGTAACAACCTTCTAACAAACCTTAACAAACTAGGAATAGAATTAGGAAACATGCACAAATCCTAATCCTATCCAAACACCTAAAACCTAACTCCAGTAGAACTGTGGTTTGGGCCAGAGGCGTGTAGTATGGGTCGAGTTGGTGTAGCTCTTGAGTGCTGATGGGCTCAGCCTGTTGAATATTTTGGAAATGAAATGAGATGGAATAAAACTTCACCAAATAGTTTGGATGGTTGTGGACACAATGAGAAGCTTTCTGAATAGGTCTGAAATGCCAAAAATCAAGAAAATCAAGATCCTTTGCAATTCTTCAAGATTCATCCATAGTAGTTCTCCTAATAAACCAATAAGCTCAAGAACCCCAAGATTTATCAAGATCCATTTCAAGAAGTTCAAGAATCTTTCCAAGAACTTCAAGAAATATGCCTATCTTTAAGCCGTGTGTTGGGGCAGCTCGGTTAATCTCACAGAACTTTCTTTTGCACTTCTGGAACTAGGCACGGGCCCCCATGCTGAGGCAGGGATCGAATGGGCAGGTGGAATGAAGCCAATGATGACCTCATCAAAGTGTAATTTTGATTAAGTTAAGTTTCCAAAACTATTTACAACTTGACTTAATTTATTAGTTTCCTATTTTGATTCTAGTTCTTGTTTTCTTTTACAACTTGAATTTGGATTTTCTTTTCAAGATACCATATTTAAACTTTCCTTTTTCCTTTTAATTTCGAGAAGTGCAAAAGAAAGCTCTGTGAGATTAACCGAGCTACCCCAACAGACGGCTTGAAGATAGGCATATTTCTTGAAGTTCTTGGAAAGATTATTGAACTTCTTGAAATGGATCCACTATTTTCGACATGAATTTGGCAGTTTCCAGAAACATTTCTGGAAACATTTCTTGACCGATCTTGAAGCATTTACAACTTCCCGGTGGTTACTACCAAAAAATTGTGAAGAAATGTATAAATCTTGATTTTTTTGATTTAGAACATTTCAAAATGATTTTGAAAGCTTCTCAATGGATCCAGAATGCTCCGAACTATTTGGTGAAGTTTTCAGCACTTCCAAAAACGCATGCTACATCAAAATGGGCCAAAATCCGAGCATCCGCAGCTATTAATTTCGGCCAGCCCACCTATGAAGCCCATGAATGAAATTTGAAGTCCAAATACAAGTTGGTTAAGGTTTCTAGAAAGCAAGTAGGATTTGTGCATGTTTCCTAATTCTTTCCCTAGTTAATTACATATTAGTTAGGTTGTCACTTGTTTGTTACAACTTAATTAGTTCCAATAGTTTTAGGAGTTATCTTTAGTACCTTTCTGAAGAGAATTTTTTCCATCACCAATTATCATGAAGGTGATGAATAGATCTCTTTCCAATTCTATAATTCTTTTGGAATTTGGTAATTGTAAGGAATTTCCAACTCGAGTTGGTTTCCACTTTTATTTTCTTTTTCCTTCTTTGTTTCTCCCCATGATTTCATGCTCCCTCTCTCCTATAAATAGGGGGTCCAAAGAAAAATTATCATTCAGAATTCATACAATTAAAGATTAATATTAATGTAAGGTTTTGTCCTATACTTTCGAATTCTCCCCTTTTCATTTGAACTTGTGTATTTTGCATGAATTGTTAAAATTACACTTGTTCCAAACTTATAAGAAATTAGGTTACTTCCTCCACCTAATTTTCTGTTTGTTCAAACTCATTAATCCTGTTAGTTAAGATTAAAGTAAATTAAATCTCACTTAAATTAACTGAGTGATTTTTGAGTAAATCAAGAGGGTAAGTTTGTGTTCTTCAAGTATCGACTTTCCTTGGCAATTTCCGCATCGTGAGGACTTCTTTGAATTTCTCACATCAATTTTGGTATCAGATTCAATGCGAGCTTGTTGAAAGGAGGAGGATTGGAGTAACCCGATCTAACTCATAAAGGTGTTTTCTTTTTCTTGAACTTTCTGGTATGAAAATCACTCTATGATGGTTCCTTGAAATCTCTTTGAGAAGTTGACGGCATTTTCTTGCAATTTTTTTAAAAAAAAGAGTTGCATGTTGATGTGAACCCCTGAACTCATGCGGAAAGTGCCAAGGAAAGTCTGAATGCAAGACGCAGCTCTTAACTTCTAGAATCCTTACCCTTGGATTTGGCAGACTACTAACTTACAATGTAAATTAAACATGCAATTCGAACCAAGTGAAGAAAGCTAGAATCGAAACAAAGCTCAGCAATAGACAGAGCAATTATCTATTAGCCTATAGTTCTTGTAGCTTTTAGTAATTAACAAACATGCAAATTACATAAGCCCAAAATAAGGTGAGTGATTAAAGAAGTATAAAACTATAACTTAAATCATTTAATCAACTAATTAATTTCATGGTTGGCACCCCTATTTATAGGTATGGGGGTGTCCAAATTACAGTAGGAAAAGAATTAGAAAAAGCAGCAAAAGTGGAAACCAATTAGAATTGGATTTTTCTTACAAACCAAGTCCTAAATGAACAAGGACAATGGTGGATGAATTAAGTCACCTTTATGGAAAGGGGTGAACGAAATTTTAACCTAATTAGACTAGGAAAAGAATTAAAATTGGAAACCAATCAAGAGATTGGTTTCTTACAAGAACCAAATCCTAAAGGAACTAGGATTGGATGAAAAAGGAAATTCAGTTGCCAAAGGGGAATGAGGTGGCCGAACTTTACACTTAAAAATAAGGAAATAAGAAGTAGAAACAAATCACAAAAATGTTTCAAGAAGGTAAACCTTTTTGGTAACTACTATCCTAGTAAGCTTAGTTGTAACAAACTTGTAACAACCTAACAAACTAGTAACAAACTTTGGGTAGAATTAGGTAACATACACAAAACCTAATCCTTCCCCTACCAAAGTTTCCAAGTGGCGTGTGGGCTGCTCCTTGTGGGCTTGGTCTGGCCGAAAATTGAAGGGAATGGACTCCATGGTGAGTTTGGCCCATTTTGAGATGGTGCAAGGTGCTGATAGTGTAGGGAGCTTCTGGAAACTCCCGGAATCATTTTGGAATGTCAAAAATCAAGATTTTCAAGATTCAATAAACCACGAAATTCCAGATTTTCAAGAAAATTAAGAACTTCAAGATTTGTCTCTTTAAAGTCCAAGAACCTTCCGGTTTCTTCAAGAACTTCAAAAACGACCCTTTCTTCATTGTGGATAGTTTGGTGATGCCTTTCCGTCAAGGATCTTTGAATAGCATGACTCTTCTACTTCTCCTAGCATTGTGCTCAAGGGCTTTGCTTTCTGGTTGGCTTTGTGGATTCTGACTCATAACTTGTGTTATTTTTAGCCTTGGATATCCTTATCATTCCCTTTCAGTTAGAAAGGATTCGTCCTCGAATCTAAGTTGCTGCAAAAACAAACAGAACAAGTCAGTAACATAACACAAGACGTAGATCATACTTACCAGGCAAATAGGTGTGTATGCTATGCCCCTCAATTGCACAACCACTGTGAGTGTTGATGTGGGGAATTCGTAGCCCCCTGCACTTTTGTAGAATCGATTTCAAGGACACTGCTATCATTCTTGATTCTTCAAGAACCTCTCAAGAACCTTTAGACGCTTGCAAGAAACTATTGGGAAACATCTAAAACCTCATGAACTTATCCATACTCCTCAAGAATAATTGCTATCAACAAAAAAATCTCAAATTTAGTTGCAGGCCGATATAGTTAGATTAACCAAACTATATACTTAACACATAGCTTAAAGGAATTATGCACGTGAGCTATAAGACTATCACAATTGCATAATTATTGTAACAAGCAGAAATTGCATGTATAACTGATGTGACTACCCATTAATAATTACAGAGACAATTTCTGAGAAAGACATCTTAGGCAAATAGTGAACTACAAAAGCATGCAGTTTTTAAACCAAAAGATGTATCCCATGAGGCTATGCACATGTTTAAGATTCACCATACTCAAGATATTGTAAAATCCCTAACATGATGATAACCAATAGAAGGAGAATCAATGTAAAAGTAAAAGCGTACCTTTGTGAAGCATATTCTAAAGATACCTGATATTATGACTTACACTTCGATTCTTAGGCCAAGTAAAAAGGAACAACAATGGCACCAAAATCTCCCTATAGGGGTCAATTTGCACAAAGTTATACCCTTATAATGCCGCTTGCAAGGGTCTCGTAGAACGTAACCCTAGTAAAGAATCACGTGCAACCAAGGCACCAAATCTCCCTGGTGGGATCAATTTGCTCAAGGTAGCCTGATTCTCAAAGTAATGGCAGCCATGAGTTGCGCATTCGTAACTGGGGGCGCTTCTCCTCCTGACATACCTAGTAACAATGAAAGATTCCCGCTAAGAACAAGTAAAAGTGAGCAGAGTAACCTTACTCCCTTGTCCCCCTAGTATGACCCCTCGAATAACTACACACAACCCTGTGTATCGCTCTTAGGGATGACAACCCTTATGTGCTGTATTACTCAGCCTTTTACCTCAGTCCTGTATACTCAATTAAGGTCACAAAATCCTGGGCAAAGGTAACAAGCAAACTGTCAATCACACAAAGAACAAAACTATATAGGAAAGTGGCAAAAATCTTTCAGAAAAAAGAACTTGGTTCGATTTTCAGTTGTAAAAACACCTTTTCGAAAAAGAAATTTTGATAATATAGCTCAAATAAGAAGCACACCGATAAGGAACTTTTGGGGAGAAGTCCTCAAAGTTCAGAGATAATGACAGTGTTTGAAGACAAAATTCAAGCTATAAGTCAGAGTAATCGTTCAGGTAGCATGAAAAGATAGCAAGCCTAAGCAGTAGGGCAATTCAATTGAACAGACAAGAATAATCAGCAGGTTTGAAACAAATCAGGAAAGACCTAACTAACCCAAGAAGTGATCACCCTAACCCAGCGGGTAATCAAGAAACCAATTCTAACCAATTTATTCAAGTTTTTCAAAAATTTTACCCCCTGTGGCGGAAAAATTCCCCAGATGTCACTGTGGTGCTGTGGGGAGTAGTGGCGAAAACGAACACTATCAACTTTGCAAGCACAGTGACAGAGAAGAAGATTCCCAATAAAGACAAGAAACCTCTTTGTCTTTGGAGCGTACTGCTATGGAGAGTAGTGTCGATGAACGAACAAAATCAACTTTGCAGGCACACTTTAAACCTTGGAGAAATCAATCCTTGAAACAATTGCCATAAAGATACCAAAAATTGCAATTTTATCACCTCCCAACCCTAATATGCGATTTTATAACTTTAGGCAGCACAACGATACAATTTCAAGAATTCAATATATTTTTAAGAATTCAAAAAAAAGTATCAAGATACGTGCATATATATATCACAAATGGCAAAAACAAGGTGAGTGGCTTAACATCAACCTCCAAAGTTCACCAAATTAACACAATTTGCAAATAGGGAGAGGCGAGCAAAACAGTCCAAATTAAAGAGCAATTTTAGCAACAAAAAGTGTCAGTTATCCTTTAATTGTTACCAAAAACAGCACTAATTGGATTCACAAAAGCAATTGCAAAAATAGTACCCAATTTGAGCAAAAACAGCCAGAAAAACCCTAGCTTTAGAAACCCTAAAACCGATTTTCCCAAAAATTTCAAGAAACTAATTTTAAAATCTTCTTTTCAATTTTCCCTTTCTTTTTCAAGCCAAAATTTCAATTTTAAATTGCAAAAACAGTATGAGAAAAATTGAAATAGTTTATTTATGAAAAAGAAAAAGTTTTCTCAAAAAGGAGCGTTCTTTTCCACAAAAATCAGTAATTAAAGTAGATTAAGGGAATAGAAAACACCTGATGAGTTGATTGTGTTACTCCAATCTCCTCTTGTTGAGCAAACAACCTTGGCTCTGATACCAATTGATGCGACCCCCTGAACTCCACGCTGGGAAATCCAAGAACTCGATGCGGAAAGTGCCAAGAAAAGTCTGAATGCAAGACATAGCTCTTAACTTCTAGAATCCTTACCCTTGGATTCAGCAGACTACTAACATACAATGTAAATTAAACAAAACGCAATTCAAACCAAGTGGAGAAAGCTAGAATTGAAACAAAGCTTAGCAATAGACAGAGCAATTATCTATTAGCCTATAGTTCCTGTAGCTTTTACCAATTAACAAATATGCAAATTACATAAGTCCAAAATAAGGTGAGTGATTAAAGAAGTATAAAACTATAACTTAAATCATTTAATCAACTAATTAATTTCGTGGTTGGCACCCCTATTTATAGGTATGGGGGTGTCCAAATTACAGTAGGAAAAGAATTAGAAAAAGCAGCAAAAGTAGAAACCAATCAAAATTGGATTTTCCTTACAAACCAAGTCCTAAATGAACAAGGACAATGGTGGATGAATTAAGTCACCTTTATGGAAAGGGGTGAACGAAATTCTAACCTAATTAGACTAGGAACAAATTAAAATTGGAAACCAATCAAGAGATTGGTTTCTTACAAGAACCAAATCCTAAAGCAACTAGGATTGGATGAAAAAGGAAATTCAGCTGCCAAGGGGGAATGAGGTGGTGAATTTTACACTTAAAAATAAGGAAAGAAGAAGTAGAAACAAATCACAAAAAGGTTTTAAGAAGGTAACCCTTTTTGGTAACTACTATCCTAGTAAGCCTAGTTGTAACAAACTTGTAACAAACTTGTAACAAACTTGTAACAACCTAACAAACTAGTAGCAAACTTTGAGTAGAATTAGGTAATATGCACAAAACCTAATCCTTCTCCAACCTAAGCTTCCAAGTGGCATGTGGGCTGCTCCTTGTGGGCTTGGTCTGGCCGAAAATTGAAGGGAATGGACTCTATGGTGAGTTCGGCCCATTTTGAGATGGCTCATGGTGCTGATAGTGTAGGGAGCTTCGGGAATCTTCTGGAAACTCCCGGAATCATTTTGGAATGTCAAAATCAAGATTTTTCAAGATTCAGTAAATAACAAAATTCAAGATTTTCAAGAAAATTAAGAACTTCAAGATTTGTCTCTTTAAAGTCCAACAACCTTCCGGTTTCTTCAAGAACTTCAAGAAAAGACCCTTTCTTCATTGTGGAGAGTTTGGAGATACCTTTCCATAAAGGATCTTTGAATAGCATGAATCTTCTACTTCTCCTGGCATTGTGCTCAAGGGTTTTGCCTTCTGGTTGGCTTTGTGGATTCTGACTTATAACTTGTATTATTTTTAGCTTTGGATATCCTTATCACATGTGTTTTCAAATTTCAGCTAAAAATCATTACATTGATCTTAAAGATGAAAATTAAATTTTCTTGCAAGGAAAATTTTGGAAAAAGAATTGGGTTTGAAAGAAAAGAGAAAATCGCAAATCAAAGGGGCTAAACATCGGACTTAAGGGTTGTGTTTTGTTTCGGATTTTGCCTCTTGATTGTGATAGTACACTCTTGTTGTGTCACAAATTGTGCTTAATTGCTGAATTATTTGTGGGCTGTTTAATGTCCTAACTGTCATTATTCTGCGACTAAGCTTGTGGTTCTATATTTGTTGCTGTTTTGATTTTGTGGTTTCGGAAGCCCTAGTGATGTGAGTTATTCGAAGAAGAGCTCACAATGCAGAAATTGCCAAGGAAAGTGAATCGTTGAAGGGCACAATCTTACTTACTTAAGATTCAAACATTACAAGCAAGGGAATAGTGAAATAAACTACTTTAGCTATAACCTAGAAGGAATAAACGAATTGAAACCAGCAGAATTTAGGTGAAGCAAGAAACATAAATTATCCTATAGTTTTGCTTATGTTAATTTTAACAATCACATGCAAAATACATAAGTGCAATGAAAGAACTCTTAAACTAAGGATTAACCTTACAAGATATAATAATCTGACTGAATTCTATATTGTCTAAATTCACGTAAGCCCCTTTAAATATAAGTGGGATGTGCGCCTTTTACAAGTCTTAAAACAAGAGGAATCAAAAACAACTGAAAGTGGAATCCAACTAGAGTTGGTATTCCTTACAAAAGCCAAATCCAAAAGAAGCATGGATTTGGGTTGGTTAATTTTCGGCTGCCACTCGGAGATGGGGAGCACGAATTTAACCCTTAAAATTAAGGAAAGAAACTACTAAAAACTATTACAAAAAGGATTTCAAGAAGTGAAACCTTTTTGGAAAAAGTGAAATCCAATCAGAATTGAAATTCCTTACAACTCCAAATCCAAAAGAAGCATGGAATTGGAGAGAGAATTTTGTCACCTTTACGAAAGTAAGGTGAACAAAATTCCCCTCTAAAAATTAATAAAAATAACTTCTAAAACTATTACAAAAGGATTTCAAGAAGTGAAACCTTCTTGGAATCAACTAATAAGGAAGTAGTTTTAGTTGTAACAAACTTGTAACAACCTTAACTAATCCTTAACAAACTAGGGAAATAATTAGAAAACATGCACAAATCCTAATCCAATCCAAGAACCTCAAAAACTAACCCTATCAGGAGCTAGAATTCGGTTATAGGCCTTATGTGTGATGGCCGAAATTATGGAGCAAGGATGCTGATGGATTCGGCCCGTAAAATGCTTAGTATGATTTTGTAGATTGTCGTAGGAAAACTTCACCAAATAGTTTGACACAGATAATACTTCAGTGGTGAGCACAAAAGAAAGGATTCAAACTTGGGTGATCAATGATTCATTGTCACGAATACTTTTTTGATGTGTGAAGTCTTCTTCCATCCACTAACCCATCGGCCTGAGTTCCCCGAGCAACATTGTTTTACTGTGTTTTGCAGGAACTCCAAAGTCTTGGGTCAAGTTACAAGGGATGCCTAGCAATGTGATTATGGTTCCACGATTTTAATCAAGGGCCTTTCTTGCGTTCAGGGATCAAGGTAAAATAAGTATGGGGTATCTTTCAAATGAGTTATGCCTTTAAACTGTTTCTCCTTTGTGATTCAATTGTTTCGATTATAAGCATGACTAAGAAATGTTATTTATGAAATTGTGAATAGCCTCTATTTGGGAAAATCTACCGTAGATATTTTTCCATAGTTGTAGGTGTTAAAAGCTCAAATGATTTTCTCAGTTTAGGTTGCTTAAATAGTGAATCCTTGTGTTCCAATTTAGCAATTCTAACTTTTTCGACAGGAGGATGTTTTAATGACATACCATATTGTCTGCCTGGAAAATTGTGAATTATTGTGTAATGTTTTACCACTAGTTTACGAGTAGGACAGGGTTTATATCTTTGCAGGGGTACTTAAAGATGTAATTTTCACCTGTGACATTTTAAGATCTTATTAGGCTAGTTTGTCTATCATATATATGATGCATACATTTGTCCTAATTTAAAGTGTTGAGTTTATTTTGTTGCATGTACCTAACAAAGATGCTATATTTATTAAACTGTTATGTAATCATTCTTGAGGAGTATGGATAAGTTCAGGAGACTGTAACTGCTTCCCGATAGTTTCTTGCAAGCGTCTAGAAAGTTCTTGAGAAATTCTTGAAGAATCAAGGGTGATTGTAAGTAGTTGTGAAATCGTGTCCAAGCCGAAAGGAGGGGTGACTTTCTGAACATCAACACACAGAGGGATTGAACAAAGGCTTACAGTTATCGCACTTCAGAGCTTGGTGAGTGCAAACTCTACTTTGTTTTTAATATAACTGATTTGCTTCATTTTACTTGTAAACAGAATGGAATTGAGGACAAATCCTTTTCAACCGTAAGGGAATGATGCTGTCATTCCTAGCTCAAACAATCCAAGTCAGCAGTTGCCAAGTCAATCCGAAGGCGACATCCCAAAGAAATTGCAAGGAGGAAGAAATGGTCAAATGAGGCAATCAATAAGCCTCCCGACCTATCCACTACTTCTGATACGAATTTGGCAGTTTCCATAAATATTTCTCAAAACATTTCTTGACCGATCTTGAATCATTTACATTGGTTACTGCCAAAGAATCGTGATGAAATGTATAAATCCATATGAAACGTATAAATCTTGATCTTCTTGATTTAGAACATTTTAAAATGATTCTGAAAGATTTTCAATGGATCCAGAATGCTCCGAACTATTTGGTGAAGTTTTCAGCACTTCTAAAAATGCATGCTACATCAAAATGGGCCGAAATCCTAGCATCCGTAGCTATTAATTTCAGCCCGCCCACATATGAAGGCCATGAACGAAATACAAGTTGGTTAAGGGTTTTGGAAAGCAAGTAGGATTTGTGCATGTTTCCTTATTCTTTCCCTAGTCAATTAAAGATTAGTTAGGTTGTTACTTGTTTGTTACAACTTAAATTAGTTCTAGCAGTTTCCAAAAAGGACCCAACTCTTGATTTCCTTTTTATGATGGTCTTAGGAGTTATTTTTTTAGTACCTTTTTGAAGAGAATTTCGTCCATCGCCATTACCATGAAGGTGATGAATCTCTATTTCCAATTCCATGCTTCTTTTGGAATTTGGTAATTGTGCGGAATTTCCAACTCTAGTTGGTTTTCACTTTTATTTTCTTTTCCTTCTTTATTTCTCCCCATAATTTCATGCTGCCTCTCTCCTATAAATAGGGGGGCAACAAAAATTATCATTCAGAATTCATATGATTAAAGATTAATATTAGTGTAAGGTTTTGTCATTTACTTTTGAATTCTCCCCTTTTTAAACTTGTCTATTTTGCATGAATTGTTAAAATTATACTTGTTCTAAACTCAGAAGAAATTAGGTTACTTACTCAACCTAATTTTCTGGTTCAAACTCATTAATCCTGTTAGTTTAAGATTAAAGTATATTAAAACTCACTTAAATTAACTGAGTGATTTTCTAGTAAATCAAGAGGCCAAGTTTGTGTTCTTCAAGTGTCGACTTTCCTTGGCAATTTCCGCATCGTGAGGACTTTTTTGAATTGCTCACATCAAGCCTACAACCATTTCAAAATGAAGAAATGGGATGTTTTCTTCAAGTTCTTGAAGACACAGGAAGGTTCTTGGACTTTAAAGAGACTTTTCTTGCAATTCTTGATTTTTTTGAAAATCTTGAATTTTGCAATTTACAAGTCTTGAAGAATCTTGAAATTCTTGATTTTCCACTTTTCAAATGATTCTGAAAGATTCCAAAAGGTTACCGAAGGATCCAGAGAAGACTCCGTCTACAAAACCATGCATAATGGGCCGAAACCCTAGCAATCAAAAGGAGATGGATTTTGGCCACTTCAACTAATTTCCTAGGTCCAAAGGGTTTAGGAAATTTGAGTATGGATAGGATTTGTGCATGTTTCATAATCCTACTCTTAGTTTGTTATAAGTTTGTTAGGTTGTCACAAGTTTTTACAACTAGATAAACTTGGTAGTTTACATAAGGGATTCATTCTTGATCTTCATTTTGAAATAGGATTTACATTTGTTTTCCTTCTTGTTTTAAACTTGTAAATTTGCCACCCCTTAGCCTAGATAGGTGATCAAATTCATCCTACCAATTACCTAGTTCCTTTAGGTTATGGTTTTGTAAATGAAATCAATCTCTTGATTGGTTTTAACTTCTATTTTCTTTTCCAAGTAGAATTAGGACCTAAATTTAGCTGGCCCTATCTCCTATAAATAGGGCCATCCTATTTCAATTAATTTATAGTGAATTCAATTATAAACGTATAGTTTGAGTTCCTTCCATTTTTGCTGAACTTATGTATTTTGCGTGTTTGTGATTTATTACAAGGCTCAAGACTTATATAATTAGGTTAATTGCTCTACCTAAATATACGTGTTTCAACTCTTAATCTTCTTTACTTTCGAATATCATGTTAAATTAGTTTAGGTTAGTTTACAGAGATTATCGATCTCAAGGTGAGGAGTAACAGATATGCGAGCTACCATAGCTTAATTACATTTTCCTTCAAAACTTTCCACATAGTGTACTTCAGTCCACATCAATTGGTATAAGAGCCTTGCTGATTTCGTAGCAGGAGGAGGTTGGAGTAACCCAACCAAACCAATCAGGTGTTTTATTTTCCTTTGTCTTGATTTTCTTGAATTCTTGGGATTAGAACGCTCCTGTTCAGGGGAAATTTTTTTTCTTCAAGGTGCTGAATTTTGATTTCTTTTGTCATGTTTAAACTCAAAATCAAAATTGTTAAGGAAAAACCTAACCAAATTTTAGCTCTTTAAAATCGCATATTAGGGTTCCAAATTTTTACCTTTTTGGTGTGAAATTAGGGTTATGTTTTTGGGATTGTTTTTCATAATTAAAATACAAATTTTTCTGAAAAGAACCAAATTAAATTCTAGCCTTTAATAGCAATTGGGGTTCGGGTTTTGGTTTGGGATTGTTTTCGGTTTTAGGCTTGTAAAAGGGTTGCTCTTTTAGTGACGCTAGGGTTTCGGGTGACACTCTTTGGTTGCTGATTTTGTGACCTTGCTGGGCTGTTTGCGACTTAAATTATTCTCCCCTTGTTAGGATTTGTTCTTTTGGGGAGTTTTACGGCTGAAGTTAAGTAGCTCACATTCTTTGTAATTTGCAATTTGTATGCATTTGTTCTGGATACTTTACTTGGAATTCTTGAAAAATATATTGAATTCTTGAACTTGTGTCCTTATGTTGCTTAATTGTTTCCCTAGGATTAGGCTAGGAAGTCAAAGTTTGAATTTTTCTGGCCCTAGGGTTCTTCTCTTGAAATCGCATATTAGTGTGGGGGAGGTGATAACTTCGCAATTTGGGATTCGTGCATATCTAGGAATTGGTTAATTAGTTGGGATTGGTTTCTTGATTACCTATTGGGTAGGTGGTCACATATTGGGATAAGCAGTACTTTCCTAATCTGCTTCAACTCTGCTAATTATTCTTATTTCTGTTCAATCTGCTTTCAACTGCTAGTTGTTATCCCTTCAAAGCTACTTGGACATATATTCTTTCATTATAGTTTGGATTTTGTCACCGTGCATATGCCATTACTTCTGAAATTTGAGGGCTTAACCCTAAAATTTCCTTTGTGTGTACTTCTTATCTGAACTATACTACAACTATCATTTGCAAAAAGATTTTCAACATCAGAATAGGACAAAGTATCTATTTTTCAAAAAAAATTCTTTTTCCTATAAGTATCGTACTTGTGTGAATTATTGTTTGCTTTGATACCTTGTTCAACTTTTGGGATCTACTATACTGTTCCTTGAGTTGTAAAAGGCATAAGCAGACACTATACAATGGCTGCCACCCTACAGTGAAACACTGGTTCATGTGTAACTTGATAGGTGGGATACACTTGGGGGACAAGGGAGTAAGGTTACTCTGCTCATTTTTACTTGTTCTTAGCAGACAATTCTTTAAAGCAATGTCAGGTATGAGCTCAGGATCCTTCGGGAATAAGCAGTTACTGGCTGCAATTGCAAACCTTACAGCACAATTTGCTAACCTTAGGGAGGAGGTTGCTGATCTACGGGTTCACACCGGCATCTTTGCTGAGGAGTTAGAGGAAGACACAGCTCACACCGGCATCTTTGCAAAGGCATTTGAATGTCTAAGTCAATGCAAGATGACAGTACCTCCCTTTTCAGAGGGTACCAATCCTAAAGATTACTTAGACTAGGAGACAAATATGGAGCACATCTTTGAGCTTAATTCTATTCCCGAACACAAGAAGGTCTCTCTCGCGGTGGTGAATTTCACTGAATATGCCCTTATTTGGTGGAATCAGGAGATGAAACAATGAAGGAATATGTGCCCTATGTAGGCTCGTGCCCCACCTCTAACTTGGTTTGATTTGACAACTACTATGCATAAAAATTTTGTTCTTGATTATTATTTTACAGAATTGTATAGGAAATTACATACTCTTGTACAAGGATCCTTGACTATAGATGCGTACTATAAAAAGTTTGAGATGGCCAAAATTAGGACAAATGTAATTGAAGACGATGCTACTGCAATGGCTCATTTTCTTAGTGGCATTAACAGGAGGATAGCGTTAGCGGTAAAATTGCAGAATGCCACTACCCTAAGTGATATGCTATACAAAGCTAGGGTTATGGAGGAATACCTGAATGCAGTTTTGCCACCCAGGATGCCTACTAGCGCCCCACCTGCTTGGAGAAAGAATCTGATTTACTCTCCACCACCCGCAAGGAAACCATTCCAATCGATTCAGAGGGCTCTCATCCCTAGCACCACCCCTTCTTCATCAACTCCTAAGATGCTATTCACACCTCGCTAGCCAATCCTCGAGATCACTTGCCACAAGTGCTCAGGCTGTGGACACATGATGAATGACTGCCTTAACATTTGCAAAGTTCTTTTAGGGCTGGATGGTGAGTACATATTCGAAGAGGATGATGAAGAAACACTAGATAACGTTAATCCCTTTGCAGAGTTAACTGACGGCAGTAAGTCAGCTGAATAGATTGAAAACTATGAGTTCTTTGAAGAAGTTTCTGCTCACAACCTACTTGCTCGTACCTTGGACTACAGCTGTTGTCTAGGACGCCAATCAATGGGAAAATATCTTCCATGCTTGTTCCAAAGATGATGGGAAGTTATGTATTATGATAGTTGATTGGGGTAGTTGTACAAATGTGGCCAGTGAATATATGGCCGATAAGCTGAAACTCTCTACCATCAACCATCCACATCCTTCTCGGCTTCAATGGCTCGACATCTCAATAGGCTACAGGATCAGTAAGCAGGTAAAGGTACCTTATGCTATAGGGAAGTTTGAAAGTGAGGCTTTATGTGATGTTCCTCCAATGTAGGTGTGCCACGTTCTGCTCCGATGCCCAAGGCTTTTTTATTTGAAGGCTACTCATGACGGAGTTGCAAATACCTACTCGGTCTGCCAACATGGCAAGATCCACACGTTCCTCCCTATGCCGTCCCAGGAAGTTTGCTCAGAATCCCTAAGGATGAAGGACACACTCACCACTTAGGAAGCTGAAAGGCGCAAAGAGAAAGGAAAGGGGAAAGAACATGTAAAGGGTAGTAAGACAAACTCTCATAATCCTTCTAAAGAAGAAACTAAAAGTAGCTTTTTCGCTACTGTGGGAGAAGTAGAACAGGTGTTAGAGGCTAAAGGTTGTGTGCTTGTTTTAGTGTGTAAAGATAACTTCTCTAACCTTGACGACGTTTCTCGAGATATTCCCATATAGGTCAAATTTTTCCTGCAGGAATAAAACTATGCCTTTCCAAGAGAGTTGCCGGCAGGCTTGCCCCCTCTTCGTGGGATTGAAAATTAGATTGACATCATCCCTGGTGCATCCTTTCCAAATCACTCTGCTTATAAAGCAAATCCGAAAGAGACAAATGAGTTACAAAAGCAGATCGATAAGTTGCTTGTCAATGGCCAGGTAAAGGAATCACTTAGTCCTTGTGTTGTACCAATAATTCTTGTTCCTAAGAAAGATGGTACATGGAGAATGTGTGAAGATTGTAGGGCTGTTAATATGATAACAATTGAGTATAGGCATCCTATTCCTAGGCTTGATGAAATGTTAGAGGACTTGTATGGCTCAACTGTTTACATTAAAATAGATCTTACACAAGGCTATTGTCAAATACGTATAAGAGAAAGAGATGAACTAAAAACTTCTTTTAAAACTAAATTTGGTTTATATGAGTGGTTAGGTATGCCCTTCGGCCTCACAAATGCACCTATCACTTTCATTAGATTAATGAATCATGTACTTAGAAAGTTTATAGGTAAATTTTTGTGGTTTCTTTTGATGATATCTTAATTTATAGTAGAGATATGAAATCACATATAGAGCACATTCGCTTGGTATTAATTAAATTGTGTGACAATAAATTGTAAGTTAATGTGAAGAAATGTACATTATGTATGGAAAAAGTTATCTTTCTCAATTTTGTGGTTTCAAAAGATAGCGTCAAAGTGGACAACGCAAAGGTAAAGGCTATTCTAGAATGGCCTACACCAACAACAGCCACACAGGTAAGGTCTTCCACAGGTTGGCAGGATTCTATTGACGATTTGTGAAGGATTTTTCTACCAAAGCAGAGCCCTGAATAAGTTTTGTAAAAAGCACATACCATTCCTATGGGGCCAAGCTCATGGAAACGCCTTTATCGTTCTAAAGAATGATCTCACTCATGCGCATGTTTTAGCATTACCTAATTTTGACGGAGTTTTTGAGCTAATGTGTGATGCTTTCGGTATAGGTATAGGTGTTGTTTTAATCCAGGAAGGTAAGCCTATTGCCTATTTCAATAAGAAACTTAAAGGAGCTAACTTATATTACCCTACATACGATAAAGAGCTCTATGTCGTGGTCTGTGCCCTGGAAACTTAGCATTATTACCTAATGGCCAACGAATTCATTTTGCACATTAATCACGAGTCCTTTCAACACTTAAAGGGACATGGTAAGTTAAATAGACATTATGCTAAATTGGTTTCTTTCATTGAAAATTTTCCTTACAGTATCAAGTATAAGAAAGGTAAAGATAATTTGGTAGTTGACACTTTATCATGCTGGTATGAAGTTCTAACCCTACTTGATCATTCTTTGTTAGGGTTCGCATACATCAATGATTTCTATGCTTCTGATCATGATTTTTCTACTATTTATGACGCATGTGAATCTGGTGCATTCCATAAATGGTTTAGGCATTATAGTTTCTTGTTTAAAAAGAATAGGTTATACATCCAGCGTAGTTTTGCTACAGGAACTGCTGGTGCGTGAAGCCACAGTGAGGGACTTATGGGTCATTTTGGTGTTCATAAAACTCTTAAAATGTTAAAAGAATATTTTTATTGGCCTCTTATGCGAAAAGATGTACATAATATTTGCTCATGCTACATTGAATTCTTAAAAGCAAAATCTACATCTAAACCTCAGAGACTTTACATGCCATTGCCTGTACCTAATGTTCCTTGGACTGACATCTCTACGACTTTATTCTAGGGCTGCCAAGGACGGAAAGAGGTAATGACTCATTATTCATAGTTGTCGATCATTTCTCTAAGATGACACATTTTATTCTTTGCAGGAAATCAAATGATGCAAAGCATGTTGCGAACTTATTCTTTCAGGGGATAGTTTGGCTACATGGCATACTGCGCACCATTGTGTCAGATCGCAACTCAAATTCTTGAGTTATTTTTGGAAGACATTGTGGTCACGCCTCGGCACAACTGCACCTTAGGCAATCTACTTTGGGCGTTAATAAAGAAGAACCTAAAAGGCTGGGAGGAAATCTTACTGGTTAACTGCTCAAGCACTCTTCGACAGGGTTCTTGCGTCTTGAAGTTGCCTATGGCTTCACTCCTTTGACGATGATGGACTTGATCCCTTTATTGGTTAAGGATCAGGTTAACCTTGACGGTGCCAAGAAGGCTGAAACCGTCAAACTCCATCACTCAAAAGGTTCAAGCGAACCTTAAGAAAACAAATGCAAGAAACGCTGAAAATGCAAACCAAAGGCGCAAGGCTGTGACTTCGAACTAGGTGACTGGGTTTGGGTTCACACGATAAATGAACGATTCCCAGCTGCAAGAAGGGCGAAACTCCATCCCCGGGGCGATGGCTCTTTTCAAGTCACATCCAAAATGGAAGCCAATGCATACAAGCTTGATTTTCCAGGTGAGTATAGTGTAAGTGATGAGGTCATCCCTATGACCGAACACAAGTTTCAGCTGTGTGGGTTTGATTCGATAGTTTGAAATGTACAACAGGTGAAAACTCAAGTTCTGAGAGTTCAACCAAGAGTTAATCCAAGTCTATCTAAAAGGTACAAGGGTTATCTAGGGAAAACTCCAGCGAAGGTTCCAACCAGAGGGTTCAAAACCTAGAACAAGCCGAAGCTAGAACAAGTGGCCAAAAGGGTAAAAAGGTAATTTCACCTCCAGCTCGGCTAAGGGTTATTTATTTTGGAGAGTTACAGGCTGAATATTAAAAGCATTACCTTGAATTATTTTACAAGTCATGCAAGTCATCAGAGTTCTTGATTTGTTAAAGAGATTCATAGTAACTTAAAATGCTCCGGAAGGTTTTAGATGACTCAGGAAGGATCTAGAAGCTTCTCAGATTTGCAGACAAAAACACAAGTGGAAACACCTGCCTTAAACATCAAAAGCACACAACTAAGGGGGTCTTTGCAAGGGGCGGTGATGAAGGAATATACCATACACCTTCATCGAATCAACCACTAGCTGCAGAAGACACTGCTAAGCTGACAGATCTTTCGGACCCAAGTCCATATCAGAGGGATCCGCTAATAGACATCATTGGACCAATGACTCGGATTTGACACATGAAGATGCAAGAAGCTTTAACAAGCCTAATCATTTCTACTCAAAGCCGAGTTGAAGAGTTCATGAATGCTAAGGAGCTGAAAGATGACCAAAGAGTTCTGTAGAGTGTTTATTTAATTAAGGCACTTGAACCCTGAGGAATTTAGCACACAAAAGAACCCTACACACTTAAGGGTTGGCCACCACCTACCTCACTAGGTGCGCCCTTAGGTGTAAGTGTGTGTGTCTTACTTCTCTTCCTTACTTTTAAGGTAATTACCAAATTCATAGTTTCTTGCATGTTTTCTTTTAAGAAATAGGAATTAACTAATTTTTTTATTTTCCTTTTATTTTTCAAGGAGAATTTCAGCCAACCCCTTCTTAGAAGACAACCGAAATTCTCCCTCCCATTAATCTAGTTCCTTTAGGTTTCTGGTTTTTGTAAGGTTTCCAATTCTCATTGGTTTCCACTTTTATTTCCTAATCCTATTCTACTTTCTTAAAGGCACACAACCCTATATTTAAAGGGGCCTTATGTGCATCAATATAGGCAGATAGAATCCACAATTGATATAATTTGGTGTAAGGTTAATACCCCATATTTTCGAATTCTACTCATTGAACTGTATTCAATCTTGCATGATTTCGACCTATCAGTTTCTCGCATGTTAATTAGGTTTATGATCTCGCCTAATTAAATAAGCTTTTTGCTTCAATTTGTTGCTTCGTTTATAGTTTAAAAACAACCTGATTGTTCTATTAATGCAAGTAGTGATTGGGGCTCAAGAGATTATACTATATTCTTTTAATTGGAGTTTTGGTTACTTTTCCGCACAGCAATTCTCAATAGAGAATCCACATCAATTTGGTATCAGATTTTTATAGCGTGCAACCTTGGGTGGAACGAACCAATAAAAGGGGAGCAGTGAGACACACGGTGAAGTGTGAATCCGGAGAAGGGTGTCGTTGATCTATTTTGAGGTAAATTGCTACTTCAAAAATTGGTTACTATTTTTTTCAAAATTATTGATCCTTCATATTAATTATCTTAAGTTTTTGGTGCTGTTTTTGAAATAAATTGAAAGAGTAAATCAAAAAAGGCAAAAATCGGCTAAACTGAGAAAAAAGGAAAAAGCAGCCAAACTAGGGCTGGGGTTTTTTAATGGTTCTGAAATTTTTCCTCTGATTTTATCTTGTACTATCCATCATAAGTGCTAGGGTAAGGTTGTGTTAAATATTTAGAATATTTGGAGCACTATAAAGGTCTGTTTTGAAAATTTGAAGGTTCCCGGGCAAAATACTGTCGAAATTCTGAAATCTGAAATTTTCTTTGTAGATTCTTGAGTTTAGATTAACGTAGGACACTTGTAGGAAGGTTTTTTTTTTTAATTTTGGTGGTATTCTGAGCTCGTTTGGACTGTTTTTCATCACGTCGAGGATTTTCGGGCCACGCTGGGAAACAAAAATTTTTCTTCACGTACTTTGCATGCAAGTTGCTTTCCTTGTGTCTATTTCAGTGGAGATTGAGATTCTGAATTTTTTTGCTGATTGGATCTAGTTTTTATGTAAAATCTTGATTCCAAAGTTGCCAGCGTATCTTAAAAATTATTTGAATTGCAAGCCTGCTTGAAACTGTGAATAGAATATATTTCTGGGATTATTCTTGAATTGCCTATTGGGAAGGTTATTTTGTCTTTGGGTAGTTGATGAGGGCATCCCCAGCCCTACGCCAAGTCAGTACACAGAGGATCCCAGTTCGAGTAATGAGGACTCGGAAAGTGCAGCAGAGGTTCGTGTGCTCCATAGAGGCCCGCCAATGCTCCAGGACCCGAGCCCATATCAAAGATATCCGTTCGTTGACAAAGTTGGGCCTATGACCCGAAGAAGGACAAGGAAGATCAGAGAAGATCTTGAAAACCTTGTTCAAAGGAGTGCTACAGAAGCCCAACTCATTACGGACACAAACGCCCTTGAAGAGAATAGAAGGAAGGATAAAAGCATCACTTTACTCTCCATCATAGAGGAAATGGCACCTACTAATCAATCCAGCTGAAAGAAATGGCATTTCTTGAAATTCTTGATTTTCTTGAAAATCTTGAATTTCACAGTTTGCTGAATCTTGAAGAATCTTGAAATTCTTAATTTTTGATGTTCTGAAAAGATTCCAGAACCTCCCTACCTCATCTCCACCATGCGCCACCTCAAAATTGGCTGAAACCACCTTGAAGTCCCTCTCACAAATTTCGGCCAGACCAAGCCCACAAGAAGACAGCCCACACGCCACTTGGAAGCTTAGGTTAGGGAAGGATTAGGAATTGTGCATGTTTCCTAATTCTACTCAAAGTTTGTTACAAGTTAGTTAGGGTTGTTACAAGTTTGTTACAACTTGGGCTCATTTGTAGGTAGTTTCCAAAAAGGTTTACCTTCTTGAAACCTTTTTGTGATTTGTTTTTACTTCTTTATTTCCTTATCTTTAATTGTAAATTTGGCCAGCTCCTTCTCTTTGTGTAGCCGAATTACCCCTTTAATCAATCCTAATTCCTTTAGGATTTGATTCTTGTAGGAAATCAATCTCTTGATTGGTTTCCAATTTCACTTCTTTTCCTAGTTGTTTTAGGAGTTAAAATTCGGCCACCCCTCCCTTATTTATAGGGCTGACCGAATTCCTTTTGAGTTAGTTGATTATTGATTAAGTTAGAATTTATACTTCTTTAATCACTCCTTTATTTTCGGCTTATGTAATTTGCATGCTTGTTAATTGCTAAAAGTCAAGAAACTATAGGCTAATAGATAATTACTTTGTCTATTAATCAAAGCTTTGTTTCGAATTCTAGTTTACTCCACTTGGTTCGAATTGCGTGTTTAATTTACTTTGTAAGTTAGTAGTCTGCCGAATACAAGGGTAAGGATTCTAGGGTTTAAGAGCAGTGTCTTGCATTCAGACTTTCCTTGGCACATTCCGTAGAGAGTTCTTGGTTTCCAAAGGCGTTGGGAATCAGGGGTTCACATCAATTGGTATCAGAGCGCCAGGGCTGTTTGCTCGATCGGAGGAGACTGAAGTAACTCAGTCGAATCATCAGGTGTTTTCTCTTCCTTTATTCTACTTTAATTAATGAATTTGTGGAAAAGAACGCTCCTTGTTGAGAAATTTTTTTTCTGTTTTTCTTAAATAAACTTTTGATTTTGATCATATTGCTTTAAAAGCTAGGGCTTTTTTTCTCACTTTTTGGTACTATTTTTGCAATTGCCTTTGTGAATCCAATTAGTGCTATTTTTGGTTGCAATTAAAGGATAACTGACACTTTTTGTTGTTGAAATTGCTCTTTATTGGACTGTTGTACACGCCTCTCCCTATTTGCAATTTTATGAAATTCGGTGAACTTTGGCGGTTGAAGTTAAGCCACTCACCTTGTTTTGCAATTTGTGATATATCTGCATGCCTACCTTGTTTTGAATTCTTGAAAATATTGAATTCCTGAAACTGTATCGTCATGCTGTCTAAAGTTCTAAATCGCATATTTGGATTGGGAGGTGATAAAATTGCAATTTTTGGTATCTTTGTGGCAATTGTTTCAAGGATTGATTTCTTTTTCCGCCATAGGGGTTAAAATTTTCTTTTTTTTTCGAAACTTGGAGAATTGGTTGGAATTGGTTTCTTGATTACCCGTTGCCAAGGGTGATCACTTCTTGGGTTAGATAGGTCTTTCCTGATTTGTTTCAAACCTGCTACTTATTCTTGCTTCGTCAATTGAATTGCCCTGCTTCTTTAGCTTGCTATCTTTTCGTGCTACCTGAACATTTACTCTGAATTATAGCTTGAATTTTGTTTTCGTGCACTGCCATTATCTCTGAACTTTGAGGGCTTCTCCCCGAAAGTTCCTTTTGGTGTACTTCTTATTTAAGCTTTATTATCAAAATTTCTTTTTCGAAAAGTGTTTTTTCAACTGAAAATCGAACCAAGTTCTTTTTTCTGAAAGATTTTTGACTACTTCCCTATATAGTTTGTTCTTTGTGTGATTGATTGCTTGCTTGTTACCTTTGCCCAGGATTTTGTGAAATTAATTGAGTATACAGGACTGAGGTAAAAGGCTGAGTGATCCAGCACATAAGGGTTGCCATCCCTAAGAGCGATACACAGGGTTATGTGTAGTTTTTGGAGGGCCATTCTAGGGGAACAAGGGAGTAAGGTTACTCTGCTCACTTTTACTTGTTCTTAGCAGGGATCTTTCTTGGTTACTAGGCATGTCAGGAGGAGACGCACCCCCAGTTATGAATGCGCAACTCATGACTGCCATTGCGAATTTAACCAATCAATTCGTAGACCTCAAGGGTGAGGTCGATGAGATAAGGGCCGCCCAGCAGGATCGGTTCGAGGAGGAGGAAGACATCCACACCCCACGGGCTGGCACTGATACAAAGCCCTTTGACAGTCCAAGTTAATTGAAGAAATTTGTGCCTTCTTTTAGTGGAGGTACGAACCCTGAAGAATACTTAGACTGGGAGATCAAAATAGAGTGAATCATTGAGCTTCACTCGGTTCCCAAACACAAAAAGGCTCCACTCGCGGTGGTTAATTTCACCGAACATGCACTCGTTTGGTGGAATCAGGAGTTGGACCAGAGGCACAATACCAGGCCTATGCGTTCACGTGCGCCACCTATTTCATGGTTTGATTTGACGACAGCGATGCGCAAGACTTTTGTACCTGTGTATTATTTTAGAGAATTGTATAGGAAGTTACACACTCTTGTACAGGGTTTTTTGTCTGTCGATGCTTATTATAAGAAATTAGAGATAGCTAAGATTAGGGCCAATGTAATAGAAGACGATGCCGCCAGCATGGCACGTTTTCTTAGTGGGCTTAATAGAGGGATAGCTTTAGCGGTAGAATTGCAGAATGCTACTAGTTTGACGGATATGCTACACAAAGCCAGGGTGATGGAAGAATACCTGAAGACGGTTCCACCTGCTAGGACGCCTGCCAGCGCCCCTACTACTTGGAGAAAGAATTCGGTGTACACGCAACACCCGCCAAGAAGCCGTTCACCCTTGAACATAAAGCTATTCAGTCTGTCCCAACCACCTCTTCTTCTTTAGCAGCTAAAACGCCAAGCAACCCCAGGTAGAGCATTTCGCAGATCACTTGCCATAGGTGTTCTAGCCGCGGGCATTACATACGGAGCTGTCCTAACATCAGAAACATACTATTAGGGCAGGATGGTGAGTACATCTCAGAAGAAGAAGACAACGATGAAGAAGCCAATTGTATCCCTGAGTTGGCTGACAACAGCAAATCCGATACAGAGGAGGACATTCATCGCCTTGAAAACTATAGCCAGACGGCCATAGTGTCCCAATCCTTAACTACAGCTGTTGCCCAGGATGCTTCTCAACGGACCAATATCTTCCACACCAGGACCAAAGTTAATGGAGGTGTATGCGTTCTTATAGTTGACGGCGGGAGCTGCACCAATGTCGCCAGTGAGTACATGGTTGAAAAACTCAAGCTCCCAACAGTTAACCATCCACATCCATGCCGGCTGCAATGGCTTGACAGCTCGGATGCTTACAGAGTCACCAAGCAGGTGCGAGTTACTTTCGCTATAGGTATGTTCGAGGGACAGGTTACTTGTGATGTGCTCCCTATGGAGGCGTGTCACATTCTGCTCGGATGACCATGGCTCTTTGACATGAAGGCTACACATGACGGGGTTGCTAATACCTACTCAATTTGCCAAAGGGCAAGATCCATACCTTTTTACCTCTCTCCCCACAGGAAGTTCGTGTTGAATCCGTCAGGATGAAGGACAAGATCACCACATGGGCAGCTGAAAAGCGACAAGACAAGGGAAAGGGTAAACAAATTGTAAAGGGTAGTAGCAAGGCGAACTCTGATAAGCCTTCAGAAGAAGATACTAGTCGTGGCCTTTTTGCCACAGTGGGGGAAATCGAACAAGTGTTAAGGTGAAATGGTTGTATCTTTGTACTTATTGCTAAGGATGATTCCACTAACCTTGACGACGTCCCTAGGGATCTCCCTATGGAAGTCAAGTTTCTTTTGCAGGAATATGAAGATGTGTTTCCTGAAGAGCTACCGGTAGGAGTGCCCCCTCTTCTTGGAATTGAGCATCAGATTGACTTCATGCCTGGCTCATCAATTCCAAACCGCCCGGCGTACAAAGCAAATCCGGAGGAAACAAAGGAGCTGCAACGTCAGGTTGACAAACTTTTAGGTAATGGTCAGGTAAGGGAATCTTTAAGCCCTTGTGTAGTACCTGTTATTCTTGTTCCAAAAAAAGATGGTACTTGGAGAATGTGCATGGATTGTAGAGCTGTTAATAAAATCACCATTAAGTATAGGCATCCTATCCCTAGGCTTGATGACATGCTAGAAGATTTATATGGCTCTACTATTTACACAAAAATAGATCTCACACAAGGCTATCATCAAATAAGAATGAAAGAAGGAGATGAATGGAAAACTTCTTTTAAAACTAAATTTGGTTTGTATGAGTGGTTAGTCATGCCGTTCGGTCTCACAAATGCACCTAGTACTTTCATGTGATTCATGAATCATGTGCTTAGGAAGTTTATAGGGAAATTTGTTATGGTTTATTTTGATGATATTCTGATCTATAGTTGAAGCATGCCTGAACACATAGAGCACATTAAGTTGGTATTAATTGAGTTACGTGATAATAAATTTTATGCCAATATTAAAAAGTGTACATTCTGTTTGGAGGAAGTTGTCTTTCTTGGGTTTGTTGTTTCGAAGGATGGTGTCAAGGTTAATGACACAAAGGTGAAAGCCATTCGTGAATGGCCTACTCCTACCTCGGCCTTGCAGGTAAGATCACTCCATGGGTTAGCTAGTTTTTACCGCTGGTTCGTGAAGAATTTCTCAACCAAGGCCGCACCCCTCAATGAATTGTGTAAGAAGAATGTTCCATTTTTGTGGGGTCAGGCAAAGGAAAACGCCTTCACTGTTCTTAAGCATGATCTCACTCATGCTCCTATTTTAGCATTACCTGATTTTGATAGAGTTTTTGAACTAATGTGTGATGCTTCAGGAATTGGTATAGGTGCTGTTTTAATGCAGGAAGGAAAACCTATTGCCTACTTTAGTGAGAAACTCAAGGGAGCTGCCTTAAATTATCTGACATATGATAAGGAGCTCTACGCTGTGGTAAGGGCATTACAAACTTGGCAGCACTACTTGATGGCCAAGGAGTTTATTGTCCATTCAGATCACGAGTCCCTTAAACACTTTAAGGGACAGGGTAAGTTGAACAGGCGTAATGCTCATGGTAGTCAGTATCCCGATACGTATCGTAGTATCCTACGATACTACGATCCGGGAAGAGGTAATCGATACAGTATCCCATAGGATCCTTTTATAAGCAGTATCCCATGGGATCTTTAGGATCCTACAAAGGATTGTAGGATCTTACGATCCTACGATCCTATGGCGATACTTTTTTTTTTTTAAATATCCATTATAAATCTAAGGTTCAATATATTTTTTTTGCACAATCATTTCATATCTTTGTTCGTAACCTAGTGGTTACTTAAGTAACCCTTAGTTTATTGAACTAGAGTTCAAAAACCTACTAGATTGTACAACTATAGTCTCAAAGTATTACGTTATAACTTATTATTGCTTTTTTGCATATAGATCCAATTTATAGGTATTCTAATATTACAATTATGATATATACAAACAATACGAGCTTGTATGATCAATTCAACCCATTTTTGGTGGGTCTTACGATACGATCCTATCGATCCTGCATAGGATCCCGATCCTACTCCCCAAAACGATCCTATGTGGTATCCCAATACTGACTACCTTGGACATGCTAAATGGGTTGCTTTTATTGAAAATTTTCCTTATATTATTAAGTATAAAAAGGGAAAAGATAATATGGTAGCTGATGCTCTGTCACGCAGGTATGAATCCCTCGCTATTCTTGATCATGCATCTATAGGGTTTTCATATCTAAAGGAATTTTATGCTTCTAATCCTGATTTTTCTATGTTATATGAAACATGCGAAAATGGTGCATTTCAGAAGTTCTTTAAGCAGAATGGTTTTTTTTATATAAGAACAATAAGTTATGCATCCCACGTAGTTCTTATAGGGAACTGCTGGTGCGTGAAGCACATAATGGGGGACTAATGGGTCACTTTGGTGTAACTAAAACACTTGACATGTTAAAGGAACACTTTTACTGGCCTAAAATGCAAAAGAATGTAGAAACTGTTTGCTCACATTGCATTAACTGTTTAAAAGCAAAGTCTACTTCCAAACCTCATGGTCTTTATACACCTTTGCCTATTCCAACTGTTCCTTGGACTGACATCTCTATGGATTTTATTTTAGGGTTGCCGAGGACATAGCGAGGTAATGACTCAATTTTTGTCGTGGTGGACAGATTTTCTAAAATGGCTCACTTTATTCCTTGCAGGAAAACAGATGATGCCAGACACGTTTCTGAACTATTCTTCAGTGGAGTGGTTAGGCTACATGGAATCCCACGCACAATCGTCTCCGATAGGGATGTTAAATTTTTGACTTATTTTTAGAAAACATTGTGGTCTAGACTAGGCACTAAATTGTTATTTTCTACTACTAGTCATCCACAAACGGATGGTCAAACTGAGGTGACCAACTGAACAGCAGGGAATTTGTTAAGGGCACTGACTAAAAGTAATCTTACAAGTTGGGAACAGGTCTTGTCGATTACAGAATTTGCCTACAATCGCTCCAAGCATTCATCAAATGGATTTGCACCCTTTGAAGCTGCCTACGGCTTCAATCTATTGACGGTCATGGATTTACTACCACTGCCCCTTAAGGATCAAACAAGTCTGGATGGCGAATAGAAAGTAGACACCGTCAGAAGAATTGATCAAAGGGTTCGAGAGAACCTTGCCAGGAAAAACGCCCAGTATGCTTCAGATGCAAATCGAAGTCGCAAGGCTGTGAGCTTTGAACCAGGAGACTAGGTGTGGGTTCACATGAGGAAGGAAAGGTTTCCAGCAGCCCGGAGGACTAAACTCCACCCCAGAGGCGATGGGCCTTTTCAAGTTATCGCAAAGATGGGGGATAACGCCTACAAACTGGATCTGCCAGGTGAGTATAGCGTTAGTGCATCTTTTAATGTGTTGACTTGTCTTCGTTTAATTTTGACCAGGATCTTGATTCGAGGTCGAATCCTTTCCAACCGGGAGGGAATGATGAGGGCATGCCCAGCCCTACGCCAAGTCAGTACACAGAGGATCCCAGTTCGAGTAATGAGGACTCGAAAATTGCAGCAGAGGTTCGTGTGTTGCATAGAGGTCCGCCAATGCTCCAGGACCCGAGCCCATATCAAAGAGATCCGTTCGTTGACATAGTTGGGCCTATGACCCGAAGAAGGACAAGGAAGCTCAGAGAAGATCTTGAAATCCTTGTTCAAAGGAGTGTTACAGAAGCCAAACTCGTTGCGGACACAAACGCCCTTGAAGAAAATAGAAGGAAAGATAAAAGCGTCACTTTACTCTCCATCACAGAAGAAATGGCGCCTACTAATCAATCCAGCTGAAAGAAAGGGCATTTCTTGAAGTTCTTGATTTTCTAGAAAATCTTGAATTTCACAGTTTGCTGAATCTTGAAGAATCTTGAAATTCTTGATGTTTGACGTTCCGAAAAGATTCCGGGAGATTCCAGAAGATTCCAGAACCTCCCTACATCAACTCCACCATGCGCCACCTCAACATGGGCCGAAATCCCATGAAATCCACCTCATCACTTTCGGCTAAGACCAAGCCCACAAGAAGACAGCCGACACGCCACTTGAAAGCTTAGGTTAGGGAAGGATTAGGATGTGTGCATGTTTCCTAATTCTACTCAAAGTTTGTTACAAGTTAGATAGGGTTGTTACAAGTTTGTTACAACTTGGGCTGATTTGTAGGTAGTTTCCAAAAAGGTTTACCTTCTTGAAACCTTTTTGTGATTTGTTTTTACTTCTTTATTTCCTTATCTTTAATTGTAAATTCAGCCAGCTCCTTCTCTTTGTGCAGCCGAATTACCCCTTTAATCAATCTTAGTTCCTTTAGGATTTGATTCTTGTAAGAAATCAATCTCTTGATTGGTTTCCAATTTCACTTCTTTTCCTAGTTGTTTTAGGAGTTAAAATTCGGCCACCCCTCCCCTATTTATAGGGCTGACCGAATTTCTTTTGAGTTAGTTGATTATTGATTAAGTTAGAATTTATACTTCTTTAATCACTCCTTTATTTTGGGCTTATGTAATTTACATGCTTGTTAATTGCTAAAAGTCAAGAAACTATAGGCTAATAGATAATTGCTCTGTCTATTAATCAAAGCTTTGTTTCAAATTCTAGTTTACTCCACTTGGTTCTAATTGCGTGTTTAATTTACTTTGTAAGTTAGTAGTCTGCCGAATCCAAGGGTAAGGATTCTAGGGTTTAAGAGCAGTGTCTAGCATTCAGACTTTCCTTGGCACATTCCGCATAGAGTTCTTGGTTTCCAAAGGCGTTGGGAATCAGGGGTTTACATCAGTAGTTTCCTAATAATTCTTTTCAAATATGGCATATCTTTTTTTTTCTTGCAATTGCATATACCCTACCAAATTGCCTAGTTACCATATTTGTGCTACCTGGACAATTACTCTTTGAAATAGATTTGGATTTCCTAATTCGTACACTACTCATTACTTGGGAAATTTCAAAATTTCAGAACTTATTTTCGAAATTTCTTACTTGTGTACCTCTATAATCCAATTTTATATAAAAAACTTCATTTTTTGCAAAAAAAAATTTGCTTCAAAAGTTGAACCAAGCAATTCTTTTCTTCAAAAGATTTTATTGTTTCTTCCTTGTGATTCTGTGAAATTTTAGTGAGTTGTTGTGTGTGATCTGGCTTACTTGTTCTTATTAGAATTATTAAATTAGGTTCTGAGAGGGAAAATGCAAGAGTGCAATACATTAATTACTAAAAATGCAGCCAACACTAGAGAGATACACTTGGGGAGTGTAGAATGCTAGGTAAACACTTGAGGGGAATAAGGGAAGTGAGGTTCTTTCTCATTGTTCTTTATTCTTAGCAGGTTGTTATGTTTAACCATGACAGCACATTGTTTTCTCAATCGTGCCCTTTATATGGGATTCGATAAAGATGAGTCTGAACGGTACAACATTTTTCAAGCACGCAGTCTCGTGCATGACAAGATGTGTATGCTAATGATTGACGGAGGAAGCTCGATCAATATGGCTAGTACCTACCTAGTGGACAAATTGGCCCAACCTATCCGTGAGCACCCTCAGCCGTACCACTTTCACTGGCTCGGTGATAAAGACGTCGTCTCGGTCACTTAGCAAGTCACTATACCGTTTGAAATTGGTCAATTCACCGATGAGGTTGTCTGCGATGTAGTACCTATAATCGCCACTCACTTTCTTTTGGGGCGGCCAATGCAGTTCGACAAAAGGGCCAAACATTGCGGCTTCGACAACAGTTACTCTGTGAAGCAAGGTTCCAAAACCTACACTCTCGGTCCTCTACTACCCAGCGAGGTCCAGTTTGAGAATGCAAGGATGAGAGACTATTGTTGCCCTATTTTTACCGTCGGTCCTCTACACTCTTCTTTATTTTGGCTTAAGTAATTTGCATGCTTGTTAATTGCTAAAGTATAGGAACTATAGGCTAATTAGATAATTGCTCTATCTAATCGCATGCTTTGTTTCGCCTCTAGAATTCATCACTTGGTTCGAATTGCGTGTTTAATTTAACTTGTTAAATTAGTAGTCTGCCGAATCCAAGGGTAAGGATTCTTGAGTTTTAAGAGCTGCGTCTTGCAATTAGACTTTCCTTGGCAATTTTTCGCATTGAGTTCTTGTTTTCACAAGTTGGAATCAAGGGCTCACATCAATTGGCATTGCCTGTTTGCTCGACAGGAGGAGGTTGGAGTAACCCGATCAACTCATAAGGTGTTTTCTAATCCTTGTTAGTCTTGCTTTGTCTTGAAATTCTTGGACTTAGAACACTCCTTTTTTTGAGAAATTTTTTTTATTTCTTGAAATTAATTAATTTTTGTTTTGGTACTATTTTCCATCTTTAAAAACTGAAATTAAAAAAAAATAAAAAGAAAAAGGCAACCGAAGATCAAGAAGAGGTTTTTGCAAAAAGTAAAAGCCTTTCGGTTTTGGCACTTGTTTTTGCTACTTTGGACTGGTTTTTGCAATTTTTGATTCCCTTTATGCGGAATTTTGGTGAGTTTTGCAGCTGATGTTAAGCAGCTCACCTTGTGTTGCAATTGTGAATGGTATGCCTATGCTTGATACATTAGTTTTGAATTCTTGAAAATATATTGGATTCTTGATATTGTGTCATAGTGCTGCCCAAATTTTCTTAAAGTTGCAAAAGGGATTTTTGCATAAACCAAAATTAAATCTTTTGTGGCAAATTTGAGTAAGAATTGTTTCTTGGCGGTTTAAAGGTGTACTTGCAAAGTTGATAGTGTTCGATTACCGACACTACTCCCCACAGCACTACACTTTCTAACCAAAGAGAGATTTTTCTTCATTGGAAATCTTCTGATTTTTTTGGTGTACTTGCAAAGTTGATAGTGTTCGATTACTGACACTACTCCCCACAGCACTACACTGAAATTCTGAGGAATTTTTCCGCCATTGCTTAAAAATTACATTTTCGAAATTTTGAGTACTAAAGTGGGGATTGGTTTCTAGATTACCTATTGGTTGGGTAATCACTTCTTGGGTAGTTTTAGTACTTCCTAGATTGTTTCAACTCTGCTTATTACTCTTGTCTTGTCACTTGAATTGCCCAGCTTCTTAAGCCTGTTTATGATCTTTCGTGCTACCTTGAACATTTACTCTGAAAATATAGCTTGAATTTTGTCTTCGTGCACTATTAATATCTCTAAATTTTGAGGGCTTCTCCCCGAAAGTTCCTTATCGGTGTATTTCTTATTTGAGCTATACTATAAAATTTCTTTTTTGGAAAAGGTGTTTTTTTCAAAAATAGAACCAAGTGTCTATTTCAAAAATGTTTTGCTACTTTCCTATATAGTTGTTGTGCTTGTCTGATTAACTGTTGCTTGTTACCTTTGCCAAAGTAATCTGTGAAAACTTTCTACAGGACTGAGGTAAAAGGCTGAGTGTTACAACATACAAGGGCTGTCAACCCTAAAGAGCCATAAACGGGTTTGTGTGTAGTTCTTTACGGGGGCACTAGGGGGACAAGGGAGTAAGGTTACTTTTACTCACTTTTACTTGTTCTTAGCAGGATTATTTCTGGTACTTTGAGAATCGGTCAGCCTTGAGCAAATTGACCCCGCTAGGGAGATTTGGTGCCATGGTTGCCCATGATTCTTTGTGACCTATGAGGGTTCCGTTCTATGAGACCCATGCAAACGGCGTATCAAGCTACAACTTTGTGCAAATTGACCCCTACAGGGAGATTTGGTGCAATTGTTGTTTCTTCTTACTTGGCCTCGGAAGTCCAAATGGAGAAGTTTTTAGCACTCCAGTGGATTTTCGCTCATCTACAAGAAGTCATGCCCACCAACACTGTACGGCATGATCCTTGTACCATTCAGGTTCCAAAGCAGTTTCTTTGCTTATTTAGAGGACGTGTTTGGCCGTTTGATATGCGTGTGAGGTTTACTCTTGTACTTCATACGTGTTGCTGAAAATTTATTTACAGAATTTTGGATCACTAATTCATTTGCAGGGATACCTCCGAGCAACATTCTTCTGTTTGTTTTGTAGAGATTCCACAAGTTGGATTGGTGCTTCTACGATGCATAGCAAGTTGATGGCGGTTCCACGAGGGACTCCTGAAACTCTTGTGCCTGGGATTCAAAAGTGTAAGTCACAGTATAAGGTATCTTTTTGCATGCTTTTAAAAGGTACGCTTTTACTTCTACATTGATTCTCCTTCTATTGGTTACCATTCATGTAAAGATTTTACTCACTCTAGGGTTTGTGAATCTTAAACATGTGCATTGTTTTACGGAATACATCGTTTGGTTTAAAAACTGCATACTTTATAGTTCACTATTCTTTAGGATGTCTTTCTTAGAAATTGTCTTTGTTATACATGCAATTTCTGTTGGTTACAATAACTTGTGAGTATGAGTTATGCATTTTCTGTGATTATGGCTCCACAAGTTTCATCAAAGGACCTTCTTGCGTCCAGGGATCAAAGGTAAAATAAGTATCAGGGTATCCTTCAGGTATGCCTTTAAACAATTTCTCCTTTTGATTCCATTATTTCAGGTTATGAGCATGACTAAGAAATTCCAATTTCTGAAATTGTGACTAACCTCCGTTTGGGCAAATCGACGGTAAGTATCTTTTCCTTCTTGTTGATGTTAAATGATAAGGATATCCAAGGCTAAAAATAACACAAGTTATGAGTCAGAATCCACAAAGGCAACCAGAAGGCAAAGCCCTTGAGAAGAATGCCAGGAGAAGTAGAAGAGTCATGCTATTCAAACATCCTTGAAGGAAAGGCATCTCCAAACTCTCCACAATGAAGAAAGGGTCATTTCTTGAAGTTCTTGATTTTCTTTAAAATCTTGAATTTTGCGGTTTACTGAATCTTGAAGAATCTTGAAAATCTTGATTTTTGACATTCCAGAAGATTCCAGAATCTCCCTACACTATCAGCACCATGCGTCATCTCAAAATGGGCTGAACTCACCATGGAGTCCATTCCTTTCAGTTTTCGGCCAGACCAAGCCCACACGCCACTTGGAAGCTTAGGTTAGAGAAGGATTAGGTCTTATATCCTTTGTCTATATGGGATATTGGATCGATTACCCCTTCCTGGATCGTAGTATCGTAGGATACTATGATACGTATCGGGATACTGACTACCATGATCACAACTGGGCCGACCCAATCCATGGAGTCCATTCCACCAAGAGAGTTCGGCCAGCCCACAACAAGAAGCCCATGCGCCAGGCCTATTCAGCTAGGGTTGTGCGAAAATAAGGGTTAGGGTTTGGGGGAAAATAAGGGTTTGTGCATATTCCCTATTTTGCCCTTAGTTTGTTACAAGTTGGTTTAGTTAGTTACAAGTTTGTTACAACTAGACTAGTTTGTTAGTTTCCAAAAAAGATCCCTTCTTGATCTCCTTTTTGGAGTAGGATTTCCAATTCTTTTCCTACTTGTTTTAGCTACCAAATTCGGCCATACTTATCCATAGGGCAGCAGAATTTCCTCTTTCCTTTTCTATTCCATTACGTACTTCTTTCAGGTTTTGATATTGTAAAGGAAATCAGTCTCTTGATTGGTTTCCAATTCTATTTCCTTTTCCTAGTTGTTTTTCACTAGATTTTAGAATTCCCTCATCTATAAATAGGGGCATTCAAACAACATAATATACAGTATTCATATCTTTAAACTAATAGTTTGAGTACTCTCCTTTTATTGCCTTATGTATTTTGCATACTTGTGATTTACATATTGCATAAAACTTAGCTTAATTAGGTTATTTGCTCTACCTAATTAAATTCGCATGTTTCAATCTTATTCTTTACTTGGTTCAACATTGCATGTTAAATTAGCTTAGGTTTGTTTACATTGTTTCTTGAGTTTCGAGTAAATGGTAAGAATTATACGAGCTGTCGCTTAATCAAACTTTCTTTGGCAATTCATCCATATGTGTACTTCGGTTCACATTAACTTGTGCCGTCCCGGTCATTCTGGTCCCAAAAAATGACGGCACGTGGCGTATGTGTGTCGACTGTAAGGCTGTTAATAAAATCACTATTAAGTATAGTCACCCTATACCTAGGTTAGATATGTTAGAAGACCTACAGGGCGCACAAGTTTACTCTAAAATAGATCTAAGACAGAGTTACCATCAAATACGAATAAGAGAAGGCGACGAATGGAATACTGCATTTAAGACTAAGTTTGGTCTATAAGAATGGTTGGTTATGCCGTTTGGTCTCATTAATGCACCAAGTATGTTTATGCGTCTCATGAATCATGTCTTGAGTAAATTTATTAGTAAATTTGTTGTGGTATACTTTGATGACATCTTGATCTATAGTAAGGACATGGAAACACACACTGAGCACATTTGCATGGTACTCTTTGCATTATGTGAACAATTGTTAAAAAGTATACATTTTGTGTGGAAGAAGTAGTTTTCCTTGGCTTTGTAGTATCCAAAGACGGCGTGGAGGTTAACCATGCCAAAGTGCAGGCGATACAAGATTGGCCGACGCCTAAATCGGCCTCTGAGGTAAGGTCCTTTCATGGTCTCACTAGCTTTTATCAAAGGTTTATGAAAGACTTCTCATCTAAAGTAGCACCTTGCCTAGGAGAAGGCTTTTTCGCAACTTAAGTTTGATCTTACTCATGCTCCAGTTCTTAGTTTACCTAATTTGATAAAATGTTTGAACTTGAGTGTGATGCCTCTGAAATCAGTATTGAGGCTGTTCTTATGCAAGAAGGCCGCCCCCATCGCTTACTTTAGCGAGAAACTAAAGAGTGCCACCTTGAACTACCCAACTTACGACAATGAGCTCTATGATGTGGTCCAAGCAATGGAGACTTGGCAGCATTATCTCATGGCCAAGGAATTCATCGTCCACACCGACCACGAGTCCCTAAATACCTTAAGGGACAAGGTAAGTTGAATAAATGGCACGCAAAATGGGTAGCTTTTCTTGAAACTTTTCCTTATGTACTTAAATACAAAATAAGAAAGGACAACATTGTTGCCGATGCATTGTCAAGCAAGTATGACATCCTAACTCTTCTTGATCATTCGGCTTTAGGTTTTGAATGTCTTAAAGAGATGTATGTGTCTGATCCTGACTTTTCCACTCTATTTGTTGCATGTGAAAAGGGGCATTAGATAAGTTCTATAGGCATGATGGATATCTATTTTGGGCTAATCAATTGTCCATTCCCCAAAGTTCCAAACGAGAATTACTTACCCGTGAGGCGCATAGTGGGGGATTAATGGGTCACTTTGGAACAGAAAATACCTTAGACGTCCTACGTGAACATTTTTACTAGCCCTCTATGCAAAAATATGTAGCTTCTATTTGTTCTAGATACCTTGATTGCAGAAAGCCAAAGTCTACACATCTCACCCTCATGGTCTTTATACTTCGTTACCAGTACCATCTTCACCTTGGATTGACATCTCCATGGATTTTGTCTTAGGGCTGCCGACGAACGTACGAGGTAACAACTCTATTTTGTTGTTGTAGACCATTTTTCTAAAATGGCACACTTTATTCCGTGCAGGAAAACTGATGACGCGTCCCATGTAGCTGAGCTATTTGTCAATAGAGTTGTTTGTCTTCATGGTGTTCCTCGCACTATCATCTCTGATCATGACGTCAAGTTCCTGAGTTACTTTTGGAAGACATTGTGGGGACGACTAAGGACAAAACTGCTGTTCTCTACGACATGTCACCCTCAAACCAATGGCCAAACGGAGTTGACCAATCGGACACAAGGAGCCATACTCTGAACACTAATCAAACACAACTTAAAGAAGTGGGAAGTGGTTTTATCCATTGCAGAATTTTCCTACAATTCGGACTAAACATTCATTTACATAGTTCTCACCATACGAAGTTGCCTATGGGTTCAATCCACTGACTCCTCTCAATCTTGTACCGTTGCCTAAAAAAGAGCACCCCAGTATCTATGGCGCTAAGATGGTTGAGCTGGTCAAGAAGTTGCATGAGTAAGTCCGTGAAAACCTTGAACAACGTAATGCGCAGAACACTAATCAAGCCAATAAGGGCCGAATTAAGAAGCTCTTTAAACCAGGAGACTGGGTTTGGGTACATATGCACAAAGAGAGGTTTCCTGCTGCATGAAAGACTAAGTTACATCTCAGGGGCGATGGACCTTTTCAAATTGTGCAAAAGATTGGGGATAATGCTTATAGACTCGAGTTACCTTAGAATATTGGCATTAGTTCTACATTCAATGTGGCTGATTTATCTCCTTTTGAGTTGGACCAAGAGTTGGATTCAAGGACTAATACTTTCGAAAGGGGAGGGGATGATGAAGGAGACACTGCCAAGCCGACAGCTCTTCCGGACCCAAGTTCATATCAGAGGGATCCGCTAATAGACATCATTGGACCAATGACTCGGAGTTGATGCATGAAGATGCAAGAAGTTTTAACAAGCCTAATCATTTCTACTCAAAGCCGAGTCCAAGAGTTCATGAATGCTAAGGAGATGGAAGATGACCGAAAAGTTCTAAAGAGTGTTTATTTAATTAAGGCACTTGTATCCTGAGGAATTTAGCACACAAAAGAACCCTACACACTTAAGGGTAGGTGCCATAGTTGTTAACCTCGGGATTCTACGAGTCTAGACCAAGGAATCGAGCCAAACGCGGGTGGAATCGCATCTTATTTTACAATCGCATCAGCCTCGGTAGAATCGGCCTAGAATCGGCCGATTCTATGATTCTAGCCGATTCCATAATTTATTGAATGGGCTTCAAGATTGGACCAAATCCACAGAAATATGCGATTTGGGAGGCCCAAATTCGGTCAAATTTAGGCAGCCCAAATTCACAATTGCACTATTTGGCAACCCAAATTCTCAATTGCAATAATTTTCCCCTATCTTCTTCACAATGACCGGCTCAATTCAATTCGAGACTTCATTTTTGAATCTTCATTCTCCTTTTTTTTTTGCCCTAACTCCTCTCTAATCTGAGTTCTATTGAGAATGATGTTTAATTATTTATGAGATTATGCATGGACATGGTATGTAATTGATTTGGCTATGGATTATTGAGTTGATGACTTGAGTCTTGATTTATTGAGATTTGACACTTTTAATGAGGTTTTTATTGAACAATTATGAGTTTGTATGAGACTCATTGAGTTTATGATATAATTATAGTTAAATAAGTGTGTATTTGCTATTTTCAGATTTCAGGTTCCGATTCTACGATTCCGATTCTAGGCATAAAACGATTATATCCCAAATTTCGAGTTTAACAACCATGGTAGGTGCCACCTACCTCACTAGGTGTGCCCTTAGGTGTAAGTGTATTTGTTTTACTTCCCTTCCTTACTTTTAAGGTAATTACCAAATTCATAAATTCTTGAAAAGAATTCCTACATGTTTTCTTATAAGAAATAGGAATTACCTTATTTTTATATTTTCCTTTTATTTTTCAAGGAGAATTTTGGTCAACCCTTTCTTGGAAGGCAACTGAAATTCTACCTCCAATTAACCTAGTTCCTTTAGGGTTCTGGTTTTTGTAAGATTTCCAATTCTCATTAGTTTCCACTTTTATTTCCTAATCCTTTTCTACTTTCTTAAAGGCACACAACCCTCTATTTAAAGGGACCTTATGCGCATCAATACAAGCAAATAGAATTCACAATTGATATAATTTGGTATAAGGTTAATACCCCATATTTTTAAATTCTACTCATTGAACTGTAGCCAATCTTGCATGATTTTGACTTATTAGTTTCTAGAATTGCATGTTAGTTAGGTTTATGATCTCGTCTAATTAAATTAGTTTTTCGCTTCAATTTGTTGCTTGGTTTTGTAGTTTAAAAACAACTTGACTGTTCTATCGAATGCTAGTAATAGTTGGGGTAACAAGGAGTTATACTGTGTTCCGTAAATTAGAGTTTTAGTGATTTTTCGCACATTGCAATTCTCAAAGTTTTCAAGCAGAGAATCCCTTGTATAATGCATTATGTATTTATATCATTGCTCATAATTCAATGAAGTATTCATCACTCAAATAACTTTCAGCTAGTTTCCTATTAAACTAAAATGAAAGGAAAAGCGAAAAAAGAAAATTTAAAATTTTCTTTTGCTATCAATTTCCACTAGACTGTTTATACATTACATTAATTCTTAATCACTTTTTCTTTGTAACGATATTCAAACAGTATTCAATTCCTCCAGTCCAGTTCATTTGTAACTTAAGAAATATTACATTCCAAGTTTCCAATCATGGGAGAACAAATTCCAAATATATCCTCAATTCAAAACAGAACAAATGCCAAGCCTCAAAACTACGAAACCCATGACGTACACTCAGTTGGCATTGGTATCATCAAATTGAAAGCTCAGTTGCTAAATTCGTGACAATATCTTTCATCATCAATTAAATATAAAATATACACGCATAAATATCACTAGTTATCGATCAATTATTGGATATATGCTTGGTTGACGGGTCCTTGTTACTCAGCAGCACAGGCAATATATACGACCATTTCACTAGCTCAATGACATCAATTTGGCCGGCTTGACCGGCTGAATCTGTCTCCCCTGCACTACCTATCCTCCTCTTTTGGGGTTATTAATTGTTTGGTCAAATTCCCACAGTTCCAATTATCTCGATAATGTTTCAATGAAATTATAAAATATTGGTCTCAATCTAAGTCGGGCTTGGTCAAGAAACACCGAGGGGCGGGGGCCGACTAGTTTGAAAAGGTAAACTCCAAAATAAATGATAAATATTATAAACCAAGAATGATGAAAAGTCAAATGACGGCAGATTAATTGGTTGATTTTTAGATTTCTTTTCTCTCATAACCCCGAGGCCGACCACATAATTTATTTAATTTAGAACAAACTACAATTTTGGTCCCTCACAAATCATTCAATGCTCTTTTTTGTCCCTCAAATTTTAAATAGTATACTATTTTGGTCTCTCACTAACTTTTTATCCATTTTGTCATCCAAAAAATCACATGCCACTCACATTTAAATAATTAAATGATAAAATTATAATAAAACTTGGTATTAAGTAACTTATCATTATTCCTTTCCCAATTTTGATAATACTTTTTATACTTATATTAATTATAAATACATGGTAAAGATATGAAAAATATTAACATACAATTTTTTATTGGGATAAGAAATTTTTTAAAACATAGTCCTTCCATAGAAAATTAGAAAATGTAACCAAAATAAACCGAGAGTATAAACTACTATCCATTAACGTTTAAAATTATTTTATTTGTATTAGTGCATTTGAATTTACAAAGTTCGTTACTCAAAAATAAAAACATAAAATTAAATTTTCCAGTATACATATATGTATAATTATTAATTTGTATAAATTAAGAAAATTATTTTTTATTTAAACTAAATATTAATATTATATTTACTTCAGTCATCAAAAATTAATTTAATATTCACATAACTAAGTTTTCTTTAATATCTAAAAGAAAATTGAAAGAGATTGTAAAAAATTATTATTTTAGAAAAATTCTTTGATAATTGTAAGTCTATATTGTATAGTAATTAGTTATTAAAAATTAAATATGGATAAAATAAATCATTCACAAAATAGTTAAAATATTAATTATAATTACATGCCCTTAAGAATAAGGGAAAATTTTCGTGAGGGATAGTGGAAGTTTCAAAATTTGTAAGTGGGGTGAAATTTTAACATAATTTTTAGGAAGGACAGTGAATTATTAGCTAAAAATTTAAAAATAAAAAATATATTTAAATTGACATATATATATCCTTATCTCAGATAAGAGAAGAAAAACTCGCTAAAGCTGTCAATGCTGAAACACAAACCTCTAACAAACACAATCAAAACTCTCAATAATTCCAACCATCCCTGATTCCAGGTCGACCAGTAATCACTGCCTCGATCGTCCTTCTTCCAAGGTCAAACTTAGACGATTTGAAAACAAATCAGATCCGCGCAATCCGCCAAACAATTACCGGATGTGGTACATGTTTATGTATTCTTTCCGTCTAATGCAAAGTCTCCCTTCCGAACTCCGAAGCGTAGGACTCTGTCTCTGTTCTCTTTCTGCCCTTTCTCTTTTGCTATTCCCTCTATCATTTTCTTCCAAAAGCCTTAATTATACACCACAACAACCTTGAATTTTGTAAATCGCAAACCATCACAAAAAGAAAAGAAAAAGAAGGGAGGAAAGAAGAAACAACGAGAGTTGTCAGTAGGAGGAGAAGCTACAACCTTCATCTGAACGATTAAGATGCCCAGTAGATTATTTTTACTTTGATTCGAAACCTATGCGTGAAATCTCAAGGTTTAATTGATAGAAGAATTTGAGAAATATATATATACAGAAATAAAAATCGGAACAGGAGCACTCTCTTTGTGTTAGTTCTGAGAAAGCCATTAATAAGAAACATTTATTTTGGTGTTGCGGATATGTTTCTAGGACCGGGTTCTCACATTAGTGTTAGTATTGGGAGTAATTGAATCAGTTAAGCTTCGAAAAATGTTTTTTTTTGGGCACTGCTCTTAATTTTGTTCTGTGCATGCAGAACCGCTGCTGAGCTAATAAAAAAAATCTGCAAGTCTTTCTCTTGATTCATGTCTATGCTGTGAGCGGTTCAGGATGGAACATGGGGTGTTGTTGTTTTGTCCTGCTATTCTGTCCCTGTTTTCTGCAAATTTTAGAGTTTTAGAAGCTGGCCGGTTTCTGCAAAATTGGGGACGCTTAACTGCTGCTATTAGTTGGATATTGATTTGGCAGAAACTTTAGAGAAAGGAAAAATAATTGCAAAAGACAATAACAGACTTCTAGTTTCTGTGCTTGCGCCAAAACATGATAACTGAAGATCTGTAGTGCTGCAGTTAAAAGATTAATAGAAATTTTGGGGAAAAAAGAAAAATCATGACACAATCATATTAAGACCATTGTGTTTGTTAAGTTTGGAGTCTATGTTTCATGATTGATTATAACAACGATAGATTTGGGGAGGTTTTTTTTTTTTTTTTTTTCCCTCTTAATAAGATAAGGATATATGTGTCTATTTAAATATACTTCTATTTTTAAAACTTTAGTTAATAATTCACTGCCCTCTTAAAAATTATGTAAAAATTCCACCCTACTTACAAATTTTGAAACTTCTACTGCCCCTCACGAAAATTTTCCCTAAGAATAATTACAAAAAATTAGCACCATTTTTAAGAATTCAGCTTCCTACTATATCATAAATGGAATTTATTGAGCATGTGAGTATCATGTGACTTTTTGGATGAAAAAATGGATGGAAAGTTAGGGCCTGTTCTTTAACTTAAGTTTCAAAACAAGTTTGAAACTTAGTTTTGGAAAAATAATTTTATAATCAGTTTTCATCATTTTCAATACAACTTTTTACTATTTACCTACACCTTTTTATATTTTTAATACACTTTTACATTATAAAATTATTTTTTCAAAACTAAGTTTCGAACTTGGTTTGAAACCTAAGTTAAAGAACAGGCCCTTAGTGAGGGACCAAACAAGTACACTATTTGAAATGTGAAGGACAATTTCTTATCATATGAAATGTGAGGGACAAAAAAGAGCATTGACTAATTTGTGAGGGACCAAATTGATGGTTTGCTCTTTAATTTATTGTATATTCTTTTGCGTTTTTTTTTTACATATAATATTTCTTTGAGATCTTTAAAGTAATTTTTTCATACTCACAAAAGAAAGTCAAAATAAAAACTAAAACTAAAAACATTTTCTTAGATTTTAATCTCTAGTAAGATCTTTTCTTCACTTGTAATTTTGTGTTCATGTTAACGATGCACTTCTACATATCGGGCTTTCAACACTGGTATTTGGACCCCTTTAACATCGGTTATTCACCTTTTTCAACATGGTATGAATGATAGACGGGGACAATGATCTTGGCTCAGCAACACTCGTTATTTAAGAACCGATGTTAAAGATCGCAAATCTTCAGCACCACTTATCCTTAAAATCCGGTGTTAAATTGTAAAATTATTATTTTTTTAAAATTAAAATTAAGCATTGAAATATAAAAAGAATTACAATAACGATAAAATAAAATGTGCAAAAGATAGTTAAAAAGTTAGAAAATAAATGTCTAATGTGAGTTAGTGTCTGAGTCGGACAGTCTCTTAGACAAGACCCTGAAAACGGTTTTTTTTGAATTTTAAAACCTGAAACTCGAAAAATACGAAGAACATGGAAAACCCAGAAATGAGAAACCGTACGAGTCGTACGATAACTCGAACACAGCCCAAAACCGAAACTTTACCTTATTTTTCAGAAATTGATTTTAGCCCGAAAGTTTACCTTATTTTCAAAATTTACCCAAATGTATTAAGAAAGATTATTCCTTGTAAACTTGACCTTAATTGTAAACTTGACCTCATTTGTAAAGTTAACCTTATTGTTCAAACGTGACCATTGACCTTGACCGTTGACCTTGACCATTGACCTTAACTGTTGACCTTGACCTTCAAACATAGTTGACCTAAAGTCAAAGTCAAACATAATTGAACAAGAATCAAAGTCAAACATTATTGACGTAAATTCAAAGTCAAAATTAGATGACCTAAATTCAAATTCAAAATTAGTTGACCTAAAATCAAAGTCAAACTTAGTTGACCTAAAATCAAAGTCAAACTTAGTAACTTACATTAGAACGTTTGTCTTACGAGAATTGACTGTTGACCGTGAATCGATCTAGTCAACCGTCGTTGTACTCACGTTTACGAAATGTGAGAGATTACTCGCTATTTTCATAAGATTTACATGGATTATCTATGTAGTAACTATGTGTAACTATACGTACTTGCTTGCTTGATTTTTTTGAACGAGGTTTCCCACCTCACAACATGCCTGTTTTCAAATACAACTTGCTGGTAAGTATGTATTTGTGCTATGTGCCTACTTAGCATGATGATACCTGTATAATTATATATATGATTACTTGTGTACTTGCAATTATATGCACTTATAACATGAAAGCATGGCATATAAGCCATGAAGGACGGAACCTTCTCAGGGTAAGTTGCATGTCATCTAGGATTGCATGATTGCCTATATATATATATATGAAGCATGCTAGGGTTTCAATGATCACCTTAGCGTGAAATAGGTCCAAGGACTTACCAGATAAGATTCGGGCTCCGAATCTTCCCGCTTGACATGATAGTAGCCGCTTGCCCATTATGTAGGGTTTGCAGGTGAAAGCTCGTATCGTAGTTAGTCGACGCTCCTTCTATATGAGAGGAACACCCGTTGGCCCGAATTGGAAAAAGACCAGGATCTAAAACCCTTGCCATCGAGCATACCCGGTTCTACCGATACGACTGCCGTGGAGGCGATGTGCTTTGCAAAGCATCACACAAGAATACCTAAAACTCAAATAGATTCTTACTTAGCTTTAATATGAGAAATCTAGACTGCACAATCTACTCACTAGAAGCCTAGTGGCTCATATATGTTACATATGAATGTTGTATCTATGCTACCATGCCTGCTACAATATTTGCTATATATGCTTGCCTATATTGCTTGACTTTCTCGACCTGCTTAACCTGCTTGCCATGCATGCCTATTCCTCTGTTATATAGATATATATGCATGAACTCTTTACTCGCTTACACGGCATGTTCGTTAAAGACTTACGGTTAGAATTTTCCTAAAATACCCTGAGGTTTCTCACTGAGTTTAGTGAAGCTCACCTTTTCCGTCTTATTATTTATTATGGGGGCTTGACTTGAGTGACTCTAGAGGTAAGGCCGATTGGCGCATACACGATGAATAAAGACAAGGCATTTGTAATAGCTAGACTCAGTACAATTTTATGGTTTTGGGATGATAATTTGGTCTATGACAATCCTCAAACTTTTATCTGTACTTTCCGCTGCTATGCCTAGTTTGAACTACTAGATTTATAATAAGTATTAATGATATTTCTTATTTATTATCTGTATCGATTATTGGGTGAGAGCCCTATATGACATTCAACCCCGGACCGGCTCAGACTTCTTCATAGGAACGGATCCTCAGAAAGGGGGTCAGGTCGGGGGCGCCGCAATGTGGTTGTCGTTTGTCGCACTAGTTACGTTCAATATAAGATAGAAATCATCCTATAATCTTAGTTTGTAATTAACTTGATGATTGGACCATAAATATTAGCTCACATTGATTCAATTGAAGAAAATTAGAGAATATTTGGGATCAATTAGAAAATTTTAAGTGAAAGAGGAGAAGAATTTGTAATTTATCTTACTAATTACATTTTGTACAACATTGGACTCGTTTTGTTATATCACAATAACGATTAGTGTAAAATGAATTAATTAATTGAAAAATAATAAGACTATTTTTGGTCAAATTTTATAGTTTAAGTAGAATATGGAATAATTTTTTACTTTTTCTCACTAACTACTTTCAGTACATAAAAACATTTAATATTCTTTTAGTAGTTACAAAAAAAATTCCTTCATAAAAATTGCCATATTATCTTGAATTGTAGATAATTTAATGAAAACGCCATAATTCTTATGATGGAATGACTCAACTGAATAAATATTGAGACTATTCGTGGTCACTTTGAAAAGTTAAAGTATGATTGAAGATGCAATTCTCATTTTATCTCACTTGTTACAAAAAGTCCATCGCAGAAATCGTCATATTGTCTTGATATGTGATAACGCCATAACTAGTAATATATAATGACTCAAAAAAAGAAAATTTGAGGCTATTTTGGGGTAAATTAGCAATTTGTAAGTAAATTTGGCAAAGCAATTATCATTATTTTAAACTAATTACGTCCAACATAATATATAAAATGCCCTAGTATCTTTATTTGTAGAATATTTGCTGATTGCACAAAAATTATTAGTAAAATATTATTAATTGAAGAAAATTTAAGACTATTTTGGGTCAATTTAAAAATTTTAACTAAAATTATGATAAAAGTTCCATTTCTATAACCAGTTACGTTAAGTACAATATATAAATCTTCTTATTATCTTGGTTTGTAATAACTTTGTTAAATGCACCAAAATTAATAATATAAAATGAATGAATTGAAGAAAATATGAAAGTAAATTGGGGTAAATTTGCAATTTTTAAATAAAATTGGGACGCAATTGTCATTTCTCTCACTAGTTATGTTCGGTTCAATGTAGAGATCATCCTATAATCTTAATTTGTAATTAACTTGATGATTTGACCATAAATATTAGTTCAGAATTATTTAATTGAAGAAAATTAGAGTATTCAAGGTCAATTTGGAATTTTATGTGAAACCATGGATGAAATTGTAATTTATCTTACTAATTACAATTTGTATGACATTGGACTCGTCCTGTTATATTAATTTGTTGAGAATTTGATTATTGCATCACAATAATGACTATCGTCCAACGGATTAATTGAAAAATAATTTGAAAAATAATAAGACTATTTTTGTCAAATTTTATATTTTAAGTAAAATAGGAGATACAAATTTTATTTTTCCTCACTATTTATTTTTCCTCAGTACTTACTTTGAGTAGTAGTGAGACTATTGGGGTTAATTGGCAATATTTAAGTAGACTTGTTGATGAAATTGTCATTTTTTTTCTCAGTAATTACGTTAAGTACAATGTATAAATCATACTATCATATTTATTTGTCAAATATTTGGTGATTATATACAAAAACTATTAGTGTACTATCTCAATTGAAGAAAATCTGAAACTATTTGAGTTACTTGGCAAATTTTAAGTAAAATTCAGAACAAAAGTTCCATTTCTCTAACTACTTACGTTATGTACAAGTACAAAAATCTTCATACTATCTTTGTTTGAATATAAATTGATAAATACACCGAAGCTATTAATATAAAAAGTCCATTGATTAGACTAGTTGGGTTAAAGCTGCATTTTTTAAGTAAAATTGGAAACGCAGTTGTAATTTCTTTCGAGAATTAACGTCCAATGTAGAAATTGTCCTATAATATGAATTTGCCAATAATTTGATGATTAAACCATATATAATAGTTTAAAATGATTCAATTGAAGATAATTATAGAATATTTAGGGTCAATTATGAAAATTTAGGAGAAATTGGGGACAAAAAGGTAATTTATCTTACTAATTACATTTAGTACAACATTGGAATCATCATATTATCATAATTTTTAGATAATTTGAGAATTGCATCACAAGAACTATTAGGGTAGAATGAATGAACAATGAGATTATTTTGAGTCAATTTTATATTTGAAGTAAAATATTGGATAAAAATTCTATTTTCTCACTAGTTACGTTTAGTACATTGTATAAATTGAATTTTTATTTCAATAGTTACAAAATTTGAACATAGAAATCGTCATATTATTTTCATTTGTAGATAATTTAATGATAACGCCATGAATATTAGTATAGAATGACTAAATTTAAAAAATTTTAAGACTACATAAATATTAGTATAGAATGACTGAATTTAAGAAATATCAATATAGTATAGAATGACTGTATTTAAGGTTATTTGACAATATTTAAGTAAATTTTTTGATGAAATTGTCAATTTTTTCTCACTGATTATGTTCAGTACAATATAGAAATCGTCATATTATCTTCATTTGTGGAATATTTGGTGATTCCACAAAAATCATTAGTATAGAAGTATTGAAATGAAGAAAATTTGAGACTATTTTTAGTCAATTTACAGTTCTTAAGTAAAATGCAGGGCGCATATTCCATTACTGTATGTGGATATTCTGTCCATATTATTTAGTAGTAAAATATACATTAGTAATTTGATTAGTAAAATCATGGTTTTTTTGAATTTTTGATCGTCTACATTGATAGAAATTTTATGCTTAATTTGCAACAGTAAAATAAAGGTGTTGAAGATTAAACAAGTGAAAAATTAGTAAAAAGAAATGGCAGCCAGATTGAATAGGTAAAAATGGAGGGCGGGATTGGGGAATAAAAGTGGCGGGCATTTATCAAAAATAAAAAAAAAAATGGCTGGCAGATGAAAACCAATAAGAAAGGGGGGGGGGGGGGGGGGGGGAATGAAAAGGAAACTGTACCCCCAAACCCTTGAAAAAGAGGACATCGTATCTAGATTGAATATGCGGAATAAATTATAAAGGGAGGCATTAAATGGACTGATGAGGGCATCCCCAGCTCATCGACAAGTCCAAGCAAAGAGGATCCGCAAGTTGATGCAGAGGACTCGAGAAAGGAAGCAGAGCTTGTTCGTGTGCTACACCGAGGCCCAATTATGCTCCAAGACCCGAGCTCGTACCAGAGAGATCCCTTTGTAGATATCATTGGACCAATGACACGCAGAAGGACAAGGAAACTCAAGGCCGACCTTGAGAACCTAATCCAAGAATGTTCCCGGCAAGCCCAGATGGTATTTGAAGCACAAACCCCTGAAGATAAAGCCCAGAAGAGTTAGAAGGGTAAAATGGTCATTTTACTCACCATTTCTGAAAAGGGGTCCGAATTGAAGAATCATGAAGAAATGAACGCTTGGTTCGTAGAGGGTAATGGGAATGGGAATGAGATTGATAGTAGTGGGGAATGATAGTAGAGGTAATCATTGTGTTTGTGTTGTTTAGTTTGTGATAGGGAATGACTATGATTACCATTGATGTTGTTTGGTTCAAAAATAAACTTTTTAAGAATAAAATTTATTTTAGTTTTTGTTACACTTGAATATTTAATATATTATAAACTATCTATATTTATATGTATTACAATGATAATTTTTACTAATTAAATTTTTTTAAAATAAAAAACAACACAAAAAATAATTATACAAGAGAATCATTCCCATTCCTCTCAAAATAGAGGGGAATGGATGATTGAAAGAAAATGGGATATGGGGTGGGGTCCAGGAAATGAAACCCCCCAACCAAACACCCACATTTCATTCTCATTCTCATTCCCATTCCCCACCCCAAAAACCTCTAAACAAGCACCCCCAAAGAATTTGTAAAATTTGATTTTCAGAAATGATTCCGGAAGCTTCCAAAAGGTTCCAGAAGTTTCCTACACTTTCTACAGACACACCATTGAGTTTTGGGCCGAATTCCCTTGCAGCCCATTTTATAAATTCGGTAAGCCCAGACCTAAAGGGAGAAGAGGAATCCGAAATTGGGGAAGCCCAATTGAGCAGCCCACATCCGAATTTGAGTTAGGGTTTTAATTAAAGAGTTAGTTTGAGTTTATAACTCCAATTAATTCTAGTAGTACTTTTCAATTAAAGTTCCTTCTTGAACTTTTTTTGTAATTTAATTTTACTTCTCAATTTTTTGTAGATAATTTTCAGCTGCAATTATCCAATAATTCACCCGAATTATTATCTCTTAATAAACCTAGTTCCTTTAGGTTTGTTTCTTTTCAAGAAGTCAATCTCTTGATTGATTTTTACTTCTTAGTTTTGATTTATTTCTACTTCTTAATTTAGCTAGGAATTTTGGTTAGATTCATAGTAGAGCAAACCGAATTCAGCATTTTAACTAAAACCTAGTTCTTTTAGGTTTCAGTTTGTAAGGAATCAATCTCTTGATTGAGTTCCAATTTCAGTTGAATTCTACCTGCTTGTACTGAAGAATTCGGCTGCCTATAACTATAAATAGGAGTCCTCTTCTTCATTTTTCAAAACACAATTTTGATTCAAGTAATAGAATAGTATATTTTATACTTTTTGAATCATTTTCTTATTTTGAGCTTTCGTAGTTTGCATGCTTTGTGAATTACTATAGGTTTAGAAGCTATAGCTTTTTAGGTAACTGCTCTGCCTAGATCGCATGCTTTTGTTTCGCCTATTTTGTTCTTAAACTTGGTTCGATTTGCGTGTTTAAAATTAGCTTAGGTTAATTTTAGTATACTGCCGAATCCGAAGTAGGGATTCTAGAGGTTAAGAGCTGCGTCTCGCAATTTCCAAACTTTCCTTGGCAAGTATTTCGCATCGTGAACTCCGGTCCACATCATGGACCGAAATGGTCAAGTCTCGAGAGTCCCGAGATGTCCCCAATTCCATAAATACCCTCAATGAAATCCCTCTCTCTCCTCTCTCCTCACTCCTTATCTTCAGCTTTTTTTTCTCCTATCTCTCTCTCATCTCGTTTTTTCTCCTACCTCTCTCTCATCTCTCTTCCTCTTTATCTTCAACTGCTTTCTTCTTCTTTCTCCCCTCTCTCCGCTCTCACCCTCTTCCTGATTGCTTCTGAAACTCCTCTACCTTTTCTACTTGGGCGATGAGGATGGACCCACGTTTTTTTAAACTCATCCCATGGATGCGTTGATGCATAAATTGCATATTTTATGAAGGCATAAGTGATATTTTGGAAGCTGAAAGATAGAGATTGATTTTATAGTTATTATGATTTTTGTTTTAAAAATTTTTTTATATAAGTATTGATTTTAAGACTTTCGGTATTCTTTTCAAACAATACAAAGTAGTTATAAAATCAAGGCTTAATCACTATTTACCCCCGTGTTATTTGCATTTGACCATTTGCCCCCCCCCCCCCCCCCCCCCCCCCGTATTTTTAAAACTAACTGGTTTCCCCCCCATGTTCCTAAAACTAACTATTTGCCCCCCATTTTTACTAGCCAAATCATAAAAAATCATGAAAAGACAAAAATACACCTCTAGAATGCTGACATCAAACTCTTAAGTTTAAGTAAAAACATTTCAGACGAATATACCCCCAAGCATTAACTGTATATTACTTAAAAAAGGAAAAAAACGGATGAAGGTTTATCCGATACATAATCGCTGCTGCACTTTTCCAGCTCCAAATCCCTGCCGCTGTCGTTTCTCCAGAGTCAAACCGCGAACTCCGTTATCGCCAATGCTACACTTTTCCCGCTCTAATTGTGGTTCTCAGAAAGAACTCGCTATCATTGCCGTTTCTCCGAAGCCGAGCATTTTTTTGAGGGAAAATATTATCGCCGGTCGTTTTTCCTAGTGTTTTTCCCAATGCTTGGGGGTGTATCCGTCTAAAATATTTTTACTTAAACTTGAGAGTGTAATGTCAGCATTCTAGAAGGGTATTTATGTCTTTTCAAAACTTTTTATGGTTTGCCTAGTAAGAGGGGGGCAAACAGTTAGTTTTAAAAACACGGGGAGGGGGAGGGGGGGGGGGTGGGCAACCAGTTAGTTTTGAAAACACGGGAGGGCAAATAGTCAAAAGTCAATAACACTTGGGTAAATAGTGATTAAGCCTAAAATCAATACAGTCTTTATTGTAAAACAGTACATAGTAGTAAAAAAAAAATACAGTCTTTATTGCAAAACAATACATAGTAGTAAAAAAATCAATAGTCTTTATTGTAAAAGAATTTTAGAGTAGCAAAAAATCAATTGTCTTTATTGTAAACGAATTTAGAGTAGTAAAAAAATTAATACAGTCTTGATTGTAAAATGATACAAACTAGTGAAAAAATCAGTACAATCTTTATTTACAACAGTATAAAGTAGTCATATTGTAAATTAATTGTCATAAATTTAAGACTCATCTTTTTTACTCTATTATTTTCCAAAAATTTGGACGAAAGATAAAAAGAAAAAAAAAATTAATTCCATAAATTTAAGCCCGATAATTTTTACTACATTGTTTTTAAAAAAATCTGGACGAAAAATAAAATCACCTACTAAAAAGATGATGAAAGAAGAGAATAGAAAGAAATGGAGAGGAAGAGATGTGAAATCAAGGGCCGTGGAAGAGAGAGAAGAAATAAAAGGAAAAAAAAGAAGTGGGTAAAAATATAAAATCCAACTTTTGGGCTCCTCATAGAGCATCGTCATGAACAGATTCGGTCCAATAGCTATTTCCCAATTATAAGTGTGCATCTCCATGTTATATACAGCATACCCGGTCATCATGCTGCATGACCATCGTAACACAACACATGGTTCCTAAAAGTACAATCGGGGCACGAAAACCAGTGTTGTTTGGCCTGACCCGGCCCGGCGGGTCGACCCGAACGACCCGCGACCCGCAGGCCTTGCCGGGCCAAACAACATGGGTGACCCGGAAATGGCGTGACTCGGTCACGCCCGGTCAAAACCCGGGGCGACCCGGGACCTGTCGTGACCCGGTCGACCCCGGGTTTTCCTTTTTTTTTAATTTTTTTAAAAATTTCCCTGAAAAGTGAGAAGTTTGGGAAGTGAACCGGGAGTGAAGTCTTCTTCTTCATTTCATTCATTGCATTTCCAAGCTATCCACTGACAGAAGAAGACTTGCAACAGTAGACCAAATCTGCTGCGTTTAGCTTTTCACCAAACTCTGCTTCGTTTTCGTTGGAACTGTCTTCGCTTAGATCTTCTGCTACCCCTCTTCCAGATCTGGTCACTCGCTGCCATTGTGGTTTTAATTCGCACGACCACCGCCTATGGGATCACTCCGATCGCCGCTTCTGGACGATCTGTCTGAACTCTTGTCCAGCTGCGAAGTCGCAACCACATCTGTCTGCTTTTCGTATTCCGCTCCGTCTTTTTTCTGCTACCTTTCAGTATTACAGATGCCCAAATCGGCTTCAGATTGGTTGTAGTCGTTCCCAATAGGGGTCTAGTATTCCCAATTGTTCTATCACCGATGTATCGTTGTTGCGGCTTAATTGCATTGCTGTAAGAATTCCACGGAAGTTGAGGTTTCATGGGTTTTGAAGACCAACAACTAGGTGGAAAGATCGACGACGGCAGTAGAGGCATAATAATGTTATCCGGGTTGACCCGGGGGTCGACCCGGGTCGACCCCCGGGTCGTGCGACCCTCTAGCCTCGCCGGGTCGGCGTCCGGGCCGGGTCAAACAACATTGACGAAAACCTGGCCCGATAATGTGCATTTGTCAGCTTCCAAATGAATAACTTGTGATTTGGTGTAAAACAATAGTTTTGATGATTATATTTATTATGGAAAGTTTTATGTTAATTAGAATTTAAAATCCAATAACTTTTATCTTCGAGTTCAACCAAATGAAAATTAGGTTAGTTCTAATATCAAACATCACATAAAGGAAAAGTAATTATCTACCAATGCTTTCTCTCGTCCGTATTCTCCCTTAAACAAAAAGAATTTACTCCAGTCCGGTCTTTTCATCATTTTTCAATCTTTCGTTTTACTTATGATTTCACAAAATAAAAACAAGAGATTATAGTCAAACAATGAATAGTTGCTTAGCTAATGAAGAGGACTGGCTAATAAATATAATGAAACTTGCATTTACCTCACCAAGCAACCACACAAAATATTTCAACTTTTTATATAGCATGTCTTCCAAGCAACAAAGGTACAAAGTTCAACTTTATGTACATACGTAGGCAATGACATAAATGTCAGAAATATATAGATAAATATGGATAGTGATAGAACCAAATAGATTATCCCAACTGTACATTATATATAGCACAGAAGAAAAGTAGAAAAAAAGACTTTGTAAAGTATGAATTAATAAAAATATAGATAATTTTTAATGATTTCGTTGGTCCTTAAATTTAGTATTATGTTGTAATTTCGTCTATGATAACTTCAAATTGTTTATCTTAATTCTCAAACTTGAGCTTTCTATCTACATCATCCCCACATTTCGACAAAAACTAGCCCAACACATGCAGACAGAATGAACAGAGTCCCCTAAATATAAAAATGGGCAAATACCTCATAACCCCCTTGTAGTTTGGAAAACTTTCAGAGGACCCCCTATAGTTTAAAAAGCTGCAAATGACCCCATTGTGATTTTAAAAGTATACCAAAAACCCCTCTATGGTTTAAAAAGCTACAAATGACCCCATTGTGATTTCAAAAGTATACCAAAAATCCCCCTTGTGCTTTAAAAACTACAAAGAAACCCCCTGTGATTTTTAAAATGTACATTAAACCCCCTTGTAGTTTCTAAAATCTTAAAGAACAAGCATAAAAAAATATTCAGAACCCCCTTGTGCTTTAAAATGTGTGAGGAGGTTCTTGGTAATTTTTAAAATACAAGGAGGTTTTTGGTATATTTGAAATCACAGGGGGGTCATTTATAACTTTTTAAACTATAGGGGAGTTATCTGAAAGTTTTCTAAACCACATGGAGGTTATGAGGTGTTTGCCCTATAAAAATTTGAGGGAATAATGCAAGTGAAAGCAAGTTAGAGGAAAATTTTAATAAGTAATAATGCAAGTGAAAGCAAGTTAGAGGAAAATTTTAATAAGTAAAAAGTCTCACATTTATCGTTGTTGAGTTGGTTTTGATTGAAATTTAAACAATAAACTATATAGAGATAAAAATAATTCAAATTTAAGGATTAAAGAGAAATAATTTGAAGTTGGGGAACGAAAACGCAACATAAAACTTCGCCAACAAACAGAAGTTACATCTCAAATATATATTTAGGAATCCAAGAGCCATATTAGCTAAAATTTGCGCATTGTTTTGATTTTGACCCAACTTTCGATAACAAAGGAACTCCTCTATCAAAAGTACTTCTGTTTCAAAAAAAAAAAAAAAAAAACTTCTCTTTCAAAAGAAGAAAAGAAAAAATACTTTACTTATAACATATAAGGCACAAATTTTGACAATTGTAATATTTGAACACAGTTAAATTTAAGATGTACTTATGACTTGTCTGAACCCATTTGAACCCACGACGTACAGTTTGTGTTCACTATTTTATTAATTCTTTTGCGGACAACAATATTGTTGGTTGGTCTAGAGGAGTCCATTAATCGTTCAGTCAATATTATTTATATAAATAAACTTTGCATAGAAAAAATCTATTTTATTAATGGAAATAAATATACGAATAATATCATCCAGTTAATATTGTGATATGTGAAACAATCTAACACTAGACATGATTGAAAGTTTTGGTTCGAAGTCCCTTTTCTATTTACGCAGCGGCGGACAAAGGGCGGGGCGAGGCGGTGCCGACGCCCCGCCTTCCACTGGGAGCTAAGGGTAGTAGTAATACTACCTCTTAGCTCTGCCCTGTCGCCGCCACAAATGAAGAAGTCTCGCCGCTGCTTCGTTGAAGAAGAAGACCAGCGTCTTCTTCTTTCTTTATCTTTTTTTATTTTATTTTTTATTTTTTCCCCCTTAGTGAAACGACGTCGTTCTACTAAGGGGGGAAAAGTCAAAAAGAACTTTTGAGGGGCCAATTACGAAAACCAAATATTTTCAAATCAAACCCCACCCATTCTTCTAATCTACTAATCCATCCGATTTCAGTTTATCAATTCCAATAATTGAATTCCAATTGCCCAACCTCCACCCCCTTCTTGTGTGAACAGCCATCTCCCTCCCCTTCCATTCAACCACCGCTGCAACCTGCCGCCGATGCCAGCCATCGCCTTGGTGCCACCGTTGGCTCCCTTCTAGCCTCGTTGAAACCTAAAAATTTGTGAGTTTAATTATTTATTTTACTTTTATTTATTTGTCTTATCATATATGTTTTTTATGGTTAGTTGTTTAATTTTGTATTATATGTGATAAATGATTATACACTATAACAAGGTTATTTCAATGATATTTATGAAACTATAATTGAATATTTAAGAAGAGAATTGTGGTTGCGATTTTTTTTATTATAATTATTTAATAGTTTGTGTGATGATTGTTTTTTATATGATTGTATTGTTAGTGTGTCCTGTACTGATTGTTCAGACGTAAATAAATAGTTGTTTTTATTTTCTTTTATATTTATTATTAGAAAACAATTTATAGCATATATCATTATGGTTATTTTGATACTTGAATATGTATATTATTTAATGACAAAAAAAAAAATTTGTACTGAAAGGTCACCCCTTCTAATACTTTATTCTGTGTTCGCCGCTATATTTACGTAACAGTTTGACTCATTTCTTGATTAGTTTAGACATATGATGTATCAGAAAATGAAAGGTACATAGAATATTGCAAATTTTTTAAGAACTTAGATTAAAAAGTCTTACATCCCAATAAATTTTGGAAGAAATTAATTAAGCAATAATAGATTAATTTCATCATGACAATGAAAGTAATTAGTTCTTTATTTCAGAACTTATAAAAAGAAAGAAACGCTTTGGCCTTTTCTTTTGAATCCTTTCAACTTCTCATCAATACTGTTCATGATTTGTTGGAAAATATTATTTAAACTAAACTTTTATTAATTAGGTAATTATAATTGTAGTAGGATTTGTTATTTGTCTATTTCCTGTTTGGTTTAGTGTATGTTTTAGGTAACCTAGTTGTTTTAGGAAATAGTTGTGAATCAGATTAATAGTAGAATTCAGGGATAATTTAGCCTATAAATAAAGGCATTAGGTGATCATTGTAATTACAGAGATAGACAGAGAGATACAGAGAGAAACTGAATAGCCTTTGGATTGTTTCTCGACCAAGCTTCGACTTAGGTGCACCGCACAGATTGTGTGCTGCATTGGGTTTGTTTATTGTTCGTTATTACAAAGAAATTTTATTCCGCTGTGAGTTAATCTCTTTAATATTATTTGGATATTTATTGTTTTTATATCCTACAAGTGGTATCAGAGCTAGAGGATTTTGTGACCGTTGAAGTGTCGCAAAAGAACTTCCATTCTAAGGTTAAATGTTTACGTTATATGACTTCTCCAAACACGGTTTGGATTGACCAAGAAAAATTGGTGGTTTAGTAGCACAATTGGTTCTTGGTTTTGTTTAAAATTGAATCCAGTAGTGTGATTTGGAGAAGTTTCTGGGGAAAAAAAAAACTTTTATCCAAGATTCAGATTGGGATTAGTTACGCTTTATTTGACCGGTTACGGTTGTGATTTTTTCTCCTCACTTGTTTGTTTGGGTTGATTCAATTTCATCAAATTGAGTGCAATCATATATAAATTGATTGATTTTTGGAAATCAAGTTCATTTAGGTTCGTCAGATCCTTGTTTGGTTTTGCAATTGGGATTATTTGTTCGTTCGATCGCAGCAGGTTCGGATTGATCTTTGTGGGTATATGATGTGAACCCCTGATCCCCAACGCCGTGGAAACCAAGAATTCGATGCGGAAAGTGCCAAGGAAAGTATGAATGCAAGACGCAGCTCTTAATTCCTAGAATCCTTACCCTTGGATTCGGCAGACAACAACTTACAAAGTAAATTAAACATGCAATTCAAACCAAGTGGAGAAAACTAGAATCGAAACAAAGCTTAGCAATAGACAGAGCAATTATCTATCCACCAATAGTTCCTGTAGCTTTTAGCAATTAACAAACATGCAAATTACATAAGCCCAAAATAAGGTGAGTGATTAAAAAAATATAAAACTATAACTTAAATCATTTAATCAACTAAATAATTTCATGGATGGGGGGTGTCCAAATTACAGTAGGAAAAGAATTAGTAAAAGCAGCAAAAGTGAAAACCAATCAGAATTGGATTTTCCTTACAAACCAAGTCCTAAATGAACAAATACAATGATAGATGAATCAAGTCTCCTTTATGGAAGGGTGAGAACGAAATTCTAACTTAATTATACTAGGAAAAGAATTAAAATTGGAAACCAATCAAGAGATTGATTTCTTACAAAGCTGAAACCTAAAGGAACTAGGTTTTTGTAGCTGATGAATTCGTCTGCCACTTGGATTGGCATATGGATGAAATTAACACTTAAAATATGTAGGAAAATAAATATAAATCCTATCCAAAAAGGGAGATCAAGAAAGGATCCCTTTTTGGAAACTACCAACCTAATCTAGTTGTAACAAACTTGTAACAACCTAATCAACTTGTAACAAACAAGGAGTAGGAATAGGAAACATGCACAAATCCTTATCCCTTACTCTACTCTAAAACCCTTAATTCCAAACCCTACCGTTATGCGAATTGGGCTGTCCTTGGCGAGTTGTTGGGCTAGCCGAACTTGGAGTTGTGGACTTCAAGGAAGGTTCGGCCCAATGATGATGGCGTATGAGGTGGGTGATGTAGGGAGGTTCTGGAATTTTCTGGAATCTCCCGGAATAATTTTGGAATGTCAAAAATCAAGAATTTCAAGATTCTTCAAGATTTTCAAGATTCTTCAAGATTCAGTAAACCGCGAAATTCAACATTTTCAAGAAAATCAAGAACTTCAAGAAATGCTCTTTCCTTAAGTTGGATTGATTAGTAGGTGCCATTTCCTTTGTAATGGAGAGTAAAGTGATGCTTTTAACCTTCCTTCTATTCTCTTCAAGTACGTTTGTGTCCATAACGAGTTGGGCTTCTGAAGTACACCTTCGAACAACGTTTTCAAGATCTGCTCTGAGCTTCCTTGCCCTCCTTCAGGTCATAGGCCCATCTATGTTAACGAACTGATCTCTTTGATAGGGACTTGGGTCCTGGAGTATTGACGGGCCTCTATGGAGCACACGAACCTCTGCTGCACCGAGTCTGTATCACTCGAACTGTGATCCTCTGCGTCCTGACTTATCGTAGAGCTGGGGATGACCTCATCAGTATTTTGGGTGCTACATTGATATTTAGTGCATCGATAATAGCATGTGTTAAAAATTTTGAATTATTGAAGTAGTTAAAGATGTCTCCTTTCCCTATAATTCATAAGTGTCCTGATTTTGTCTTTGATGGAAAAAATAATTATGAACTCTGGAGTCAACAGATGAAAGATTTCTTTAGAGTTATTGGAATCTGGCACGTGATTGAGACAGGATTTGAGTCAGAGTTTGCAGAATGCAGAGAATCAAAGATAAATCAATATCAAAAATAATTGGCTCTATATTATTTAAGAACGAATATTGGATTAGACATATGCAAAAATTTAATGGATGCAAAGATGGCTAAGGAGTTTTGGGAAAAGTTAAAAGTTGCCAATCGAAGAAACGACAACGTTCAAAGAGTCAAACTACAGGAGTTAAGGAGACAATTCGAGTTGGCAAAGATGAAGCTTGATGAAAGATTCCAAGAATATATGGACAGGGTCAAATCCATCGTTAGTGAGATGAGAATCAACGGTGAAAATATGACAGAAGAACAAATAGTATCAAAAGTTCTTCGTACGTTGACTTGGAAATTTCACAAAAAGAAGTTGGTTTTAGAAGTCATTAAGGACTTTTCTATGTTTGGTTACGACGACTTGAAATATGAATAGGTAACTTACGAGATGTCTTTTACCCAACAAATTGTAGAATACAAAAGAGAGTGTTGGTCTAAATGTTTTGAAGACATGGAAGAGCATGCCACTGTTGTTGTTAATTGTTGTAATGTTCTAGCTGAAGCCTTCGTGTTAATTGATGAGGAGTCTGATGAAGCATTGCTTGAAGTTAATAGCAAAAGCTTAGAGAATAGATCTTCCAACGACAATATAGAGAGCCAAAATATCTTTGTGCAAGAATGTGTTGAGGAGGATGAAGACATTAAACTTGTTGATTTGTCAAAGAAGAAGAAGAAATTATATGTGTGACGAGGGCATCCCCAGCCCTACGCCAATTCAGTATGCAGAGAATTCCAGTTCGAGTAATGAAGGTTCGGAAAGTGCAGCAGAGGTTTGTGTGCTCTATAGAGGTCCGCCAATGCTCCAAGACCCGAGCCCATATCAGAGAGATCCGTTCATTGACATAGTTGGGCCTATGACCTGGAGAAGGACAAGGAAGCTCAGATCAGATCTTGAAAACCTTGTTCAAAGGAGTGCTACAGAAGCCCAGCTCGTTACGGACACCAACACCCTTGAAGAGAATAGAAGGAAGGTTAAAAGTGTCACTTTACTCTCCATTACAGAGGAAATGATGGCTACTAATCAATCCAGCTGAAGGAAAGGGCATTTCTTAAAGTCCTTGATTTTCTTGAAAATCTTGAATTTCACGGTTTACTGAATCTTGAAAATCTTCAAGAATCTTGAAATTCTTGATTTTTGACGTTCCGAAATGATTTCAGGAAATTCCAGAACCTTCATACATCATCACCACCATGTGCCATCTTATTTGGGCCGAAACTCGCCTTGGAGTCCATCACATTAATGTCGGCCAGACCAAGCCCACAAGGAGCAGCCCACACACCACTTGGAAGCTTAGGTTAGAGAAGGATTAGGTTCTGTGCATGTTACCTAATTCTACTCAAAGTTTGTTACTAGTTTATTAGGTTGTTACAAGTTTGTTATAACTAGGCTTACTAGGATAGTAGTTACCAAAAAGGTTTACCTTCTTGAAACCTTTTGTGATTTGTTTCTACTTGTTTATTTCCTTATTTTTACTTGTATTTTCAGCCAGCTCATTCCCTTGCAGCCGAATTACCTTTTTGTGATCAATCCTAGTTCATTTAGGATTTGGTTCTTGTAAGAAACCAATCTCTTGATTGGTTTCCAATTTCACTTCTTTTCCTAGTTGTTTTAGGATAGGACTTTCGGCTGCCCTTCCCTATAAATAGGGCAGCAGCATTCCCCTTTTCAATTAGTTGATTAAATGATTTAAGTTATAGTTTTATACTTCTTTAATCACTCACTTTATTTTGGGCATATATAATTTGCATGTTGGTTAATTGCTAAAAGCTACAGAAACTATAGGCTAATAGATAATTACTCTGTCTATTGCTAAGTTTTGTTTCGATTCTAGTTTTCTTCACTTGGTTCGAATTATGTGTTAAATTTACTTTGTAAGTTACTAGTCTGCCTAATCCAAGGGTAAGAATTCTAGAAGTTAAGAGCTGAGTCTTGCATTCAGACTTTCCTTGGAACTTTTCGCATCGAGTTCTTGGTTTCCACGGCGTTGGGGATCAGGGGTTCATATCAATGTGTCTCAGAACAAGAGAGAGATATTGAGATTAATGATCACATAGATAAAAGTGATCATAGGAGTGTTGAAAACTCTGTTGAACTAGAGCAGATCAACTACAGTGAAGTCGACTCTTTATTTGAAAGAGAGTCCGACCAGGTTAAAAATGTGACAGTGGAGCCTTGGGTTTGCAAGGCCATTGTTATATCTAAAGGCATTGATGAGATTAGCAATGTCAATAGAAAGCTCTGTTATGAAGATTAATGGGTAGATTTCAGTGAGTTCTTCGACCAGAATGAGAAATTTGATAATGCTTTCTCAAAATACAAGTTTGTGTTCACATCAAGTTTGAAGGAAACACCTTGAATTTTCGAGGTTGTTATTGAAATTTGCAAGGTTGATTGCAATGTTCATGAGAAGATGAACTCAATTGAAGAAGAATGGGTGGATAAGAATAAATTCTTCGATAAAGATGAGTTTCCACAAAAGATCCATGGAACATACAAAGGTGTCTCTACGATGAGACTGGAAATAGAGTTGAAGAACTACTACAAGGTGATGTTGCATGTCTATACAACAAAGGAAATTTCAATAGAGATTCAAGCCCGTGATGGCAATGGACCTGCAATGATCCAAGTTTGGTTTAAGGGAGGCTATGTTGGAAAATATTATTTAAACCAAACTTGTATTAATAAGTTTGGTTTAGTAGGATTTGTTATTTGTCTATTTCCTATTTGGTTTAGTGTGTGTTAGAAGTACTCATCCTTCCCCCATTTTTTTCTAGGGAATGACATCTCATTGAAGTAACAGCTGGTATTTAGTAGTAGAACCACTTTTGTGTTACTCGTTTGCTGTAGAACCTATAACATTCTTCACTTCTTAGCTTCTTCTAGTGCTCATTGTACTTCTGCTGCATTCTTTCATTCCATGCATTTATGATAAGTAGATTTATATCTGCTCTATTGGACAATGAGGAGGAGTTTAAGTAACAAGCAGCAGTCTCAGCAGATTAGCCATCTTCTCTTCATTTGATTGGCAAGATATTGTATCTTCTTCTCTCCTCTCTCTTTTTTTCCTTGCTTTTCCCTTTCTTGTTTGATTTTAAGTTTTGTATTTCATTTACAATATTTTTAGATTTATACTATTGTAAACTTTTAAACACTTAGCTAGGGGAGCAAAAAGAGATGTAAATTAGTTGTGAATATTCTATCATATGATTGGAAATTTCCAATTATTGTGTTCAGCTCATTAGTTTGATGAACAAATGAAAGGTGTTTGACTCTTCTATGCAGGATATTTTACGATTTCATGCAATGTTGATTTGGCAAGAATTATTAACTTTGATGAGGTGTAGTCCATGTCGAAACCAATGAAAAAAGGAGGAAAACAGGACAACAATTAAGAAGAACCCACTTGAGAATTTAAACGTTTTGTTGAAACTAAAATGCTGAGACTGCTAGGAGTATGTCACTGTTGGCAGAGGCCAACCATGTAAAGGCCAAGACAGAAAAGCATGCAATGAAGAGCACACCAATCTCAAAGGTTTTTCTTTCACTTGTCTATTAATTTCTCTAACTATATCTGTTAAATATAATTAATTTTTGTAAAATTTACTTAGGAACAAGGAAAAAGTACAAAGAAGAGCAAGAAGAAGAAGGCAAAATAATCTTCTTCAAAATGTGACAATTTGACTTATGAAATTTGTATTCTAGTCTTGGAAGATAAATTTTGACATTTGCAATTTTAATTATATATGTTGAGTGATGAATTTAAATTATGATATTCCTACTTTGACATTTAGCAAATATTTGATTTTATATTTTGAATAATATTCTAGTTAACTTATTTTTTTTATGCAAATTGTGAATTATTTACTTTACTAACGCATTTGTGTTGCATAAAATTTATGCAACCAAAAAATTAATGACGTAAATTGTGTCGCCAATTATTATGTAACATAAATTTTACAGACGCGATATTGTATCGCAAAATAACATTACGACATTTCAAATAATGACGTCACATGTGTAGCAAATAAATGAGTAACATTAACCGTAATGACACAAATTAGTGTTACAAATAACGCGTCATTGCAACTAATGACACGTAATGTGTCGCACGACAATAATTAAGTGATGCAAAAAGTGTCATATCTTTTGTGGCACTAGTAAAAAAAATGTCACAAAAAGGCTAATAGCCTTTTGTGACACAATAAAGTTTGTCGCAAAATTGTGTCTCTAATTATGTTTGCGACACCATTTAAATGTCGCGAATACCCTTCGACGTTTTAAATGTGTCGCCACATTTGTCGCAAATAATCTTGCAACATTCATTTTAATGATGCAAATCAGTATCGTAAATTAGTATATGTCACTACGACAAATGACACATAATGTGTTGTGAATTTTAAACGACAACTAATTTAGTGATGCAAAAGTGCCATACATTTGCGGCGCAAGTGAAAAACAGCGCCACAAATTTGCTTCACCACCTTTTGCGACTTAATCACAAGAGACGCATATTTGCGACACTAAATTGACTTTTAGAGACACAATTTACGTGTCGTGAATACCCTTCGACATTTTAAATGTGATGCCACATTTGTCGTAAATAATCCTGCAGCATTCATTTTAATGACACAAATTAGTGTCGTAAATTAGTATGCGCCACTAAGACAAATGACGCAAAATGTGTCGCGAATTTTAAGCGACAATTAATTTAGTGATGCAAAAAGTGCCGTACATTTGTGGCACAAGTGAACAAAAAAGGGCCACAAATTTGCTTCGCCACCTTTTGCGACTAATAACAAGAGACGCATAATGTGTCACAAATTAGCATTTGCAACACTAAATTGACTTTTAGCGACACAATTTCCATGTCGCAATAGGTCATTTTTCTTGTAGTGAGAGCTTCTTTGTCCTTTATTCTCTTCAATTTGAAATAAATATTTTACAGTAACTGATCTAAGATGATGCCACTAAGGCGTAAGTATATATATATTTAAATATTGGCAAAGAATAATCGCAGGCGAGATTGAGAGGCACGCCGACTAAGGCGGTCTATTTGCTATTCGATACTAATAATTAGAAAATAATTGTCAATAATATGTCTAAGAAGAATAATGAGAACTTTTTAAATCTCGAGAAAGTGACTGGCTCGGCCATTTTCTTCAGATGTTAGAAGTCTACATATTCTTGCTTGGCCCAAACTTTGTGGACTCCAAAAAGGAACTTCTAAATTTTATTTTCTCAAAGAAAATGAAGGAACAATTCTTATTAAGGGCGTTGCAGGATTTGAAATTTCTTAAAAAGGCATAACTATTTTATAATTCTTATTAAGGGCATAAAACTTCTTTTATAATTTAATTATTTTGTTTAATACATTTCTACCCTTATTATTCCTCTCGTCCGTCTCGAAGAATCTCCGTCACAAACAAAGAGAGTGCCATTGTGCTGAATAAACCACAGTCTGGAAAATAACCGGTCAGAAAGATAGAGGAAAAAATAGTAGACTCCGGTGAGAACACCCTTGTATGAAAAGGAACGGTTGTCAATGTCACTATCCAATAAATATTTTGTTCGCAGAAAAAACAGAGAAAAAAGTTATGTGGAAGCTCATATGAAAACAATGGAGAGATCAATAGGCAGTACTACAAAAATGACTTTTAATGGCGGTTTTTAAGGGCTTTTAATGGCGGTTTTCAGCCTTTTTGAACCACCATCTATCCGGCAGCCGTAGAAAGTTTACAGACTTTCCGTAGAAAGTTTACAGACTTTCCGTAGAAAATTTACAGACTTTCTACGGCGGTTTGATTAGGACCGCCGTAGAAAGTCCGAAAAAAACCGCCGTAGAAAGGTTCTACGGTTTTGAAAAAAACCGCCGTAGAAAGTACCAAATTTGTAAAAAAAAAAATTTTAATATTTCATTTTTTTATCTCTGCATTCAAAATATATATATCAAAAACCGCAAGAACAGCCATAGAAAGTTTTGATATATATATATTTCAACTTTATTCAAAAAATATATATATCAAAAACTTCCATGCTAATAAACCGAACAACCACCAAACTTCACAAAATTTTTGCGTGCATCCATCAAATTCTAATTAATTTAATCATTAATAGCAAGAGCAATACAATAACAACATAATCCTGAGGTAAACAGCCAATATATATACAAAAATCCAATCTCAAGCTAATCAATTTTGAGAATAAATCAAACCAAAATCAGTAGGAAAATTATAAAATGGAACATACAATAAACCACCTATTTAACACTAATCAAACCCGAATTTAATCATTCATCATCTCACCAAACCTGAATTTAACACTAATAATAAACCCTAGGTCAATCGCAATAATCAAGTAACAATAAAATTTGTAAAACTTAAATAAAGTTGAAACTATTCGATATAACCGTTTTTATGATTTGAAACCCACAACAAGGACCGATTGTGGTGAAATTATGATGGGGGATTAACTCCAAGTGGTGGGTGATGGCCGATTAAGAAACCATCTCCAGAGTTGGGCGACAGCGGATTTTGCTACGTCGGAAGAACGGCTTCGGGGGAAGACAAGAGAAAAATCCGCCGGCGAGTGAATGGGCGCCGGCAATGAGAGAATGGCTTCAGTTTGTTAGAGATGGAAATAGGGGGAAGCCGCGGTTGGCTAGAGATGGAAACAAAGGGAAACCCTTAAAATTCAAAAAAAATCAACTTTCTACGGCGGTTGTAATTAAAACCGCCATAGAAACTTGATTTCTATGGCGATTATGAAGAAACCGCCATAGAAAGTAACTTTCTATGGCGATTATTAAGAAACCGCCATAGAAAGTAACTTTCTACGGTGGTTTTAATTACTACCACCGTAGAAAGCCCGTATTGTGAATTCCCGCCCGTTCCTCTATTCCTATTAATTTCTAGTTTTTCTTTTTTTGTAAATTAACCCCCAAATTTTTTTAAATTTAATAATAAATATGTAATTTACTATTTATCAATTTTTATATTAAAATTTATCATATTTATTAATTATACGGTGGTTAGAAATAAAACCGCCGTAGAAAATAGGGAACTTTCTATGGCGGTTTTCTTACAACCGCCGTAGAAAGTCCCTTTCCAAAACCGCCTTAGAAAGTGGGGAAAAACCGCCATAGAAAGTCCCTTTCTATGGCGGTTTTCGAATGGACTTTCTACAGCGGTTTTAAAAAAACCGCCATAGATAATGTCTTTCTACGGCTGTTCTATATAGAACCGCCGTAGAAAGTCCGTACTTTCTTTTTAATGGCGGTTTTGGTCTTTTTGCCGTTAAAGCACCGCCGTAGAAAGTCATTTTTGTAGTAGTGAGGATGAATACCTTATTTGTGATAAGCCTTCGTGTGTGCTTTGCAATTGTGTAAAAGGCCGAAAGCCGTTAGTGTGTGTTTTGGCTTTTGGGTGATTGCATCAAATTGATAGGGTAACATTAGGTTTTGTAAAGTTAAACATATAGAACTTAAGATTTTGTTTTGATTTGATCCTAACTGTGTTTTTACATCTTCCAGCCATTTAACTTTGTTTAGTTAATGGGTTAATTATTTTTGGGTTCAACAACAATGGTAGTTTCATTTCTGAATGTGTAGAAAGCATCATTCCTTGTTTTCCTGTATAACATGAGCTATGGTATTTTGTACCTTTTTCCTCTCATGTCTCTAAGGAAACATTTTCCACAGACATATTTTGTTCAAGATGGAGAAGGATTTTTCATTGCTTTGTTAGTTGAAAAATTAGTTAGAAACCTGGAGAAAAAAGGTGGGAAACTGCATCTGTCTTGAAAGTTGTTAGAGCAATAGTTTTCCTCTTTCTGTATGTTTTTATGGGATGTGAAATTTGGAGACGGTTAGTGTGTTCTTTGCTGTTGAAGGCTGCAGGCATGGAAGGAGAATAAGGGATGTGCGTCATGGTTTGGATGTTCTGGTGTGGTGGCCGAATAGAAGAAAGGAAGAGGAAAAAAAATGGAGGTGGTTGATCTGGGCTATTGTCTCTGATTTGATTAGTTACAGTGTAAACTTAAACGGCAGTTCTTTGAGACAGGAGACAGAATTAATAAGGGTAGAAATAGATCAAACAAAATAATTAAATTATGAAAAAAGTTTGCCCTAGTAAGAATTATAAAATAGTTACGCCCCTTTAAGGAATTTCAAATCCTGCCACTCCCTTAATGAGAATTTTCCCAACTCACTCCAAAATTATAAGAAATTCTTTTTGAGTGAGGGCATGTTTACAAACCGTGTTTGCTGTTTAAAATTATTTTATTAAAAAACAATGACTTTCAATTTTTTTAATTTTAAATAACCGATTAAGTGGTTGGAGTTTCGAAACCCTTTATTAAAATTTAAAACGGCAATTGCCAAAAATTAAGGAGGACATAATGAACCTTACATTGAAATTTACAAAATGTAGGAATCCAGATGAATGTATAAAATTACTGATTTTTTTTTTTCCAAAATAACATAGTGGATAATAATAATTGCCAAAATAATACACATGAAAATAATATTCACAAAATAATATTTTATTTGCCACGTAGACATTAAGCAATCCAAGTGGGACTCCGAATTCTTACGTGGCTTGGTTTAAAGGGGTTCATTCTCGCTCCGACTTCTTCTCTTTGACACAAGGATCTCTGCGGGGCCTTCCCACATAATGCACAAGGATTCTATTATTGATTCTTGGTCTGGTGCAGTTCTGAACCATTCTAATAAACACTCCCTTATTGACATTGGAACCCAGCAATGAAGCTCTCCATATTATCTTAGAATGTTTGCATTGCACGAACACATGTTCCAACGTTTCCCCTCTTTATTCGCATATTTTGCACCACCCTATAGAGGTTATACCCTTGATCTTCTTCTTAGCGTCTGACTTTTTGGCAGTGAATTTTGTAATATTTTCCATACAAAAATATTCAATTTTTGGCGCAATGCTTAGTTTTTACAACCTCAACCAAAACCAGTGCTCTGTTTCGCTATTGTGCAGCTATTCTGATGTGAGCCCCTGATCCAATTGATGTGGAACGGAGTACTCGATGCGGAATACTTGCCAAGGAAAGTTTGGAAATTTGCGAGACGCAGCTCTTAACCTCTACAATCCTAACCCTAGATTCGGCAGACTACTAAAATTAACCTGAGCTAATTTTAAACATGCAAATCGAGCCAAATATATGAATTAAAGAGTCGAAACAAAAGCATGCAATCTAGGCAGAGCAATTACCTAGAAAGCTATAGTTTCTAAACCTATAGTAATTCACAAATCATGCAAACTACGAAAGCTCAATAAAGGAGAGTGATTTAAGAGTATAAACTAATACTTTCTTCAACTTAAATCAACTGTCGAATATGAAGACAAGACCATAGTTTGCAGTATTGCGATACGTATCGTAGAATCGTACGATACTACGATCCCAAAACAACAAATCGATCCTACTTCCGATTTTATACGATTCTATAAAAATTTGATAAAACGACTCAAATAAGGGTAGTTTTTATAATTTATTAGTCATTTTACACCTGCACATTTCGTATAGGATCTTACGATATTACGATCCGATACTATAGATACTGATCCTGCACCCAAATCGATCTGTCGTTTACAAGATAAAATACGGAATCAATGCAAATTACTAATCTTATTTGGAAAGCAAAACGATGAATAACTAACCTAATCTAAATAGACTTCTAATTCAATTAACCAATTCCAAATTACAAGGAAAAGGAAGTCTGATTTCACACGTAACCGTGCCCATGCAATTTGATCAAGATCAACTTGGATATGTAGTACTTCTCGGCTATGCATGCATGTAGATTGGATCTCCATTATAATTTGATCAACTCATTCCATTGCATGCATTGACTAGTCAGCTTTTGGGCTAATTAAATTACATGGGCTGGATCAAACTAATCTTCATTGACCTACCCCTTAATTTCGCACATTCCAAAACATGTGATATAAAGAGTTGATATTGATGTTGACTATGGATTTTCGCATCATATTCTCTTTGTTTTATCACCTTAATTCTAATGTTATATTATCTCATATTCAGTCTTTCATACATATTGATTGCCAAAATCCTGTTTGTTTTTTCGATTCAGATTATGTTATTCCTGGGGCAAAGCATATCGATTTTAACAGAGATCCTAGCAACTTAAGACCTAGAAATTGAGAGAGTGGCAAAAAAGTTAACCGGAAGATAGAAAGGGAGAGACAGTAAACCCAAAAAAATTCCTAATTCTAATGTTAAATTCTTTCGAAACTTCAACATCGGGTTAACAGATTTCTTTTTCAATTTAATCTCCTTCGATTACTCTGTACTGTGGAGATTTAATATAATTATTGTTTTATAAATCTTCTCACTCAATTCTTCAACAGACGCAAGTAGCGGAAAAACCCCAGGCTTAATCCAACTAATTCAGGCAATGATTGGGGCTGATGAAGTGAAGCGAAAAAAAAAAGACATGAGGGGAAAGGGATGAACGAGTTAACAAAGCCACATTAGAATTAAATGCCACTTGGATTGCTTAAAGTCTACATGGCAAATAAGATATTATTTTGGGAATATAATTTTCATATGTATAATTTTGGCAATTATTTTTGTAAACTATCTTATTTTGGGAAAGAAACCCAAAAGTACTTGGGTACAAGAAGAAACGAAAACTAATTAGATCCTAATATAGGGAACCGAAGATAGATCTAAGAGAAAAGCCTTAGAAAGGGAGGATCGAAAAGAGCCATGGATGCAAAAAATATCTGATTGTAATAAAGAGGTCATACACTACGCAATCCGTATGAGAATTTATTTCCCTGTAAATGTGACCCATTCTCATATGCCTCCAATAAACTTGGCAAGATAAAACAACTCCCATTGCACCTTATAATGGCGTGTTACTACTCCAACAAGGTATTCCGAATCAGTTTCAAAAACAACTTCGTGCAAACCAGGCTGAGGGCAAATCTGCAGACCAATATAAAGATCCATGAACTCCGCATATGAATTTGTTTGAATCCCTAGAAAATAACCAGTCACACATAGTGATGAGGAAATCCAATGCTAAAACAACACAAGTTATGAGTCCGAATCCACGAAGACAGAGGAAAGCTCCAATGACCTTAATGAAATGGAAATGAAGATTACAAGAGTTACCCTACTCGCCATCAAAGTGGAAATGGTGAATACTAATCATCCCATCTAAAAAAATGGTGGAAATGGTATTTCCAAGCTGTGGAAATGGTATTTACGAGCTAAGGAAATGGTGGAAATGGTAATTACAAGTCTTTCTAGTGAAGAAATGGAGATTTCATAAAGTTTGAAGAATTTTAGAAGTGAAATATTTTTTGAGCTTCTAAAATGATTCCGGAAGCTTCCAGAAGCTTTTACATCTACATCATCATGCTACATCAATTGGGCCGAATCCAACAAGTCCACTCCATGAACCCACATTCGGCCAAGCCCAAGCCCAAGGAGAAGCAATTCACAATTAGGGTTAGGGTTAGGAGGAGAATTAATGTTTTGTGCATGTTACCTAATTCTCTTCATAGTTTCCTCATTTTCTTTTCTCCTTTTTTTTCAGTTTTTCCTTTTCTTAAAGGTAAAATCTGAATTTTTCCTTCCTTTTTCTTGTAAGAATTTCGTGCATTGCTTACCTTAAAGCAGCCAAAATTCTTCCTTCTTTTCTTTTACTTTTTCAGCAAGTAAGTTCCTTTTTCTTGCTTATTTTTGTGAGTTACTTAATCTCTTGATTACGTTCCAATTTTGTGTTTTCTTTCCTTATTTTCTTGTGTAAATTTCGTGCTCCCTATACCTATAAATAGGGGTGCTGCACTTCATAATTCTACAGTGATTATTTGAATGAAAGTTTATACTTTATTATTCACTCTTCTTTATTTTGGCTTAAGTAATTTGCATGCTTTGTTAATTGCTAAAGTACAGGAACTATAGGCTAATTAGATAATTGCTCTATCTAATTGCATGCTTTGTTTCGCCTCTATTATTCTCCACTTGGTTTGAATTGCGTGTTTAATTTAACTTGTTAAATTAGTAGTCTGCCGAATCCAAGGGTAAGGATTCTAGAGTCTTGAGAGCTGCGTCTTGCATACAGACTTTCCCTAGCAATTTTCCGCATTGAGTTCTTGTTTTCACAAGTTGGAATCAAGGTTCACGTCATCTACCTAACTAATTATCATGTTTCAGCTCTTTCTCCTTACTTGGTAAAAATTTATGCTTAATTAAGTTAGCCTAGGTAGTTTACTTTTGTATCTGGACTTCGGGTAAGGAGTTGGAGATCATACGAGCTACGCCGCTTAATCAGACTTTCCTTGGCAACTTTCTGCAGTGTACTTTGGTCCACATCAATTGGTATTAGAGCCTTGGATGGTTTCGTGGCAAGAGGAGGTTGGAGTAACACAACCAAATCAATCAGGTTATTTCTTTTCCAATTTTTCTTGTCTTTCTTGAAATTTTGGGAAAATTACGCATCTTCTTGGGGAGAAATTTTTTTTTTTTCCAAGCTTTGAATTTCGATTAGTTGGTGTTCATCTTTAAAATCAAAATTCTATAGAAAAACTGAATAGAAGTTAGTACTTTTCAAATTGCAATTTAGGGTTTAAAATTGGCCTTTTTATTGCGAAAAATTAGTACTCTTTTTGGACTGTTTTTCTTAAACTAAAAACCTAAAATTCTTTTATGAAAACTGAAATTAAATTCTGGACTTTAAATTTTTTAGTTTTTGGTTTCGGGCTTTGAATTTCGATTAGTTTGGTGTTCATCTTTAAAATCAAAATTCTATAGAAAAACTGAATAGAAGTTAGTACTTTTCAAATTGCAATTTAGGGTTTAAAATTGGCCTTTTTATTGCGAAAAATTAGTACTCTTTTTGGACTGTTTTTCTTAAACTAAAAACCTAAAATTCTTTTATGAAAACTGAAATTAAATTCTGGACTTTAAATTTTTTTAGGGTTCGGGTTTTTGGTTTGCTAGGGTTTCGGGTTTTAGGGTTGAAATTGGTCGCTTGTTTCGTGACACTAGGGTTTCGAGAGTCCCTTTTGTGTTGTTATTTTTGCTACTTTTTTCTGGGTATATTGCGACTATTTTATACTCCCTTTGTGCGATTTGTGTTAAAGTTTGGTGATTTTTGCGGCTGAAGTTAAGCAGCTCACCTTATTTGCAACTTGCGGTTTGTATGCACTAGTTCTGGATACTTTTCTGTGGGATTCTTGAAATATATTAATTCATGAAATTGTGTCCTTGTGTTGCTGAATCCTTCCCTGGGAATAGGCTAGGATGTCAAAATTCAAATTTTTCTGGCCCTAGGGTTGTTCTTGAAAATCGCATATTTAGTTGTGGGGGAGGTTTAAATTTCACAATTGGTCTATCTGCATATTGGGGGAATTGATAATTAGCTGGATTGGTTTCTTTGATTACCTATTAGGAAGGTGATCTCTTCTTTGGTTAGTTATGTACTTCCCTAAGTTGTTCAACTCTGCTAATTGTCTTGATTCTATTCAATTCTTCAATTGCCCTCCTTTCAACTGCTAGTTGTATCTTTTAAAAAGCTACCTATGTGATGCCCCAGATTTTTTGGAGCAAAACAATAGGGATTAAAAATGGTAAAAGTAAAAATTTTGATCTAATACTTGCATTTGATGTGAAATGTGACTTGCTTGTTTGAGTGATTGTGAACATTATGTGCCTAGATTGAGTATTGTTTCTTGAGTAAGCTAGGAAGGAGTATGTGCCTATGTTAACGTAGACCTAAAACGTGGGAGTGAAGGGTCACCAGAAGGTACTCAAAAGGAAAAGCCAAGTAGAGAAGAAGGCTGACGAAACAAGGCACAAGCTAGCTTGGTCGAGCAACCGTGCAAGTTTGATGACAACTCGCATGAGCAGGGCTAGCTGAGTAACCGTGCGAGTTGGATGACAACCCTATCCTATCTCAAATTTAAGATGGGATAGAGTTCGGGAACTCAAATTCAACCCAAACTGATGTTAACCCCTGATCCCCAATGCCATGGAAACCAAGAACTCTATACGAAAAGTGCCAAGGAAAGTCTGAATGCAAGACGCAGCTCTTAACTCCTAGAATCCTTACCCTTGGATTCGGCAGACTACTAACTTACAAAGTAAATTAAACACGCAATTCGAACCAAGTGGAGTAAACTAGAATTCGAAACAAAGCTTTGATTAATAGACAGAGAAATTATCTATTAGCCTATAGTTTCTTGACTTTTAGCAATTAACAAGCATGCAAATTACATAAGCCCCAAAAAAAGGTGAGTGATTAAAGAAGTATAAAACTATAACTTAAATCATTTAATCAACTGATGAATATTGAATTCGGTCAGCCCTATATATAGGGGTAGGTTGGCCAAATTTAAGTCCTAAAAAATCTAGGAAAAGGAAGTGAAATTGGAAACCAATCAAGAGATTGGTTTCTTATAAGAACCAAATCCTAAAGGAACTAGGATTGATCAAAAAAGGTAATTCGGCTGCAAGGGAATGAGCTGGCCAAAAATACATGTAAAAATAAGGAAATAAAGAAGTAGAAACAAATCACAAAAAGGTTTCAAGAAGGTAAACCTTTTTGGAAACTACTTATGTAAGCCTAGTTGTAACAAAATTGTAACAACCTAACAAACTAGTAATAAACTTTGAGTAGAATTAGGTAACATGTACAAAACCTAATCCTTCTCTAACCTAAGCTTCCAAGTGGCGTGTGGGCTTGGTCTGGCCGAAATATTGTGATGGACTCCAAGGTGGGTTTCGGCCCATTTGAGGTGGCGCATGAGGTGGATGATGTAGGGAGGTTCTGGAATCTTCTGGAATCATTTCAGAACGTCAAAAATCAAGAATTTCAAGATTCTTCAAGATTCAGTAAAGCTCAAAATTGAAGATTTTCAAGAAAATCAAGAACTTAAAAAAATGCCCTTTCCTTCTGCTAGATTGATTAGTAGGCGCCATTTCCTCTGTAGTGGAGAGTAAAGTGACGCTTTTAACCTTCCTTCTATTCTCTTCAAGGGCGTTTGTGTCCGTAACGAGCTGATCTACTGAAGTACACCTTTGGACAAGGTTTTCAAGATCTACTATGAGCTTCCTTGCGCCCGAACGGGTCATAGTTCTATATATGACGAACGGAGGGGTCTTGAGTCATTGGAGGCGAGAATTGGTGAACTGTCTGTTGCACATTGGAGTTTGTTGACTTCCCGTCTGATCCTCGAACTGATCCTGTCGACTTGTGGAGCTGGGGCAGTTCTTTGGTTGGATTCGACCTCAAATCAAGATCCTGGTCAAATTGAGTCATTACCTCGCTGTGTCCTCAGCAACCCTAGAATAAAGTCCATAGAGATGTCAGTCCAAGGAACAGTTGGAATAGGCAAAGGTGTAGAAAGACCATGAGGTTTGGAAGTAGACTTTGCTTTTAAACATTTAATGCAACGTGATCAAATATTTTCTACATCCTTATGCATTTTAGGCCAATAAAAGTGTTCCTTTAACATGTCAAGTGTTTTAGTTACACCAAAATGACCCATTAGCCTCTCATTATGTGCTTCACGCACCAACAGTTCCCTATATGAACTACGTGGGCTGCATAACTTATTATCCTTAAACAAAATCCATGCTGCTTAAAGAACTTTTGAAATGCACCATTTTCGCATGCTTCATATAAAGTAGAAAAATCAGGATCAGAAGTATACAATTCCCTTAGATATGAAAACCCAATAGATGCATGATCAAGAATAGCGAGGGATTCATACCTGCGTGACAGAGCATCAGCTACCATATTATCTTTTCCCTTTTTATATTTGATAATGTAAGGAAAAGTTTCAATAAAAGCAACCCATTTAGCATGACGCCTGTTTAACTTACCCTGTCCCTTAAGGTGTTTAAGGGACTCGTGGTCTGAATGGACAATAAACTCCTTGGCCATCAGGTAGTGCTACTAAGTTTCTAATACCTTTACCACGGCATAGAGCTCCTTATCATATGTAGGATAATTTAAGGTAGCTCCCTTGAGTTTCGCACTGAAGTAGGCTATAGGTTTTCCTTCCTGCATTAAAACAACACCTATACCAATCCCTAAAGCATTACACATTAGTTGAAAAACTCTATCAAAATCAGGTAATGCTAAAACAGGAGCATGAGTGAGATCATGCTTAAGAACAGTGAAGGCATTTTCTTGTGCTTGACCCCACAAAAATGGAAAATTCTTCTTACACAACTCATTGAGAGGCGCGGCTTTGGTTGAGAAATTCTTCACGAACCTCTGATAAAAGCTAGCCAAACCATGGAAAGATCTTACCTGTGAGGCCGAGGTCGGAGTAGGCCATTCACGAATGGCTTTCACCTTTGTGTCATCAACCTTGACACCATCCTTCGAAACAACAAACCCAAGAAAGACAACTTCCTCCACACAGAATGTACACTTTTTAACATTGGCATATAATTTATTATCACGTAACTCAATTAATACCAATTTAATGTGCTCTATGTGTTTAGGCATGCTTCGACTATAGATCAAAATATCATCAAAGTAAACCACAACAAATTTCCCTATAAACTTCCTAAGCACATGATTCATTAATCGCATGAAAGTGCTAGGTGCATTTCTGAGGCCGATGGGCATAACTAACCACTTATACAAACCAAATTTTGTTTTAAAAGTAGTTTTCCATTCATCGCCTTCTTTCATTCTTATCTGATGATAGCCTTGTGTTAGATCTATTTTAGTGTAAACAGTAGAGCCATATAAATCTTCTAGCATGTCATCAAGCCTAGGGATAGGATGCCTATACTTAATGGTGATTTTGTTAATAGCTCTACAATCCATACACATTCTCCAAGTACATCCTTCTTTGGAACAAGAATTACAGGTACTGCACAAGGGCGAATTTCCTTACCTCACCATTACCTAGTAGTTTTTTTACCTGAAGTTGCAGCTCCTTTGTTTCCTCAGGGTTTGCTTTGTACGCTGGTTTACTGGGAATGGATGAGCCAAGCACGAAGTCAATCTGATGCTCAATTCCACGAAGAAGGGGCACTCCTGCCGGCAGCTCTTCAGGAAACACATCTGCATATTCCTGCAAAAGAAACTTGACTTCCATAGGGACATACCTAGGGACGTCGGCAAGGTTAGTGAAATCATCTTTAGCAATAAGTATAAGAATACAACCATTAGCCCTTAACACTTGTTTGACTTCCCCCACTGTGGCAGAAAGGCCACACCTAATATCTTCTTCTAAAGGCTTATCAGAGTTCGCCTTGCTACTACCCTGTACAATTTGTTTACCCTTTCCCTTATCTTTGCGCTTTGCAGTTCTCCACGCGGTGATCTTGTCTTTCATCCTGACGGATTCATCATGAACTTCCTTTGGTGAGAGAGGTAAAAAGGTATGGAAGCCCTTTTGGCAAATAGAGTAGGTTGGCAACCCCATCATGTGTAACCTTCATATCAAAGAGCCATGGTTGTTCGAGTAATATGTGACACACCTCCATAGGGAGCACATCACAAGTAACTTGTCCCTCGAACTTACCTATAGCAAAAGTAACTCACAACTGCTTGGTGACCCTGTAGCCTTCTGAGCTGTCGAGGCATTGTAGCCGGTACGGATGTGGATGGTTAACTGTGGGGAGCTGGAGCTTCTCGACCATGTATTCACTGGCCACATTGGTGCAACTCCCTCCGTCAACTATCAGAACATATACACCTCTATTGACTTTAGTCCTGGTGTGAAAGATGTTGGTTCGCTGTGAAGTATCCTGGACAACAGCCGTAGTCAAAGATTGGGAAACAATGGCCATCTGGCTGTAGTCCTCTAGCTAGTGAACGTCCTCCTCTGCATCGGACCTACTGTTGTCAGCCAATTCTGAGTTAAGATTGGCATCATCATTGTTTTCTTCTTCTGAGATGTACTCACCATCCTACCCTAGTAGTACCTTTCAGATATTAGGACAATCCCTCATGTAGTGCCCGCGGCCAGAACACCTGTGGCAAGTGATCTGCGAGATGCTCTACTTAGGAGTGAAGGGCGTTTTAGCTGCTGAAGAAGAAGAGGTGGTTGGGGCTGATTGAATAGCTTTAGGTTCAGAATTGAACGGTTTCTTGGCGGGTGTTGGCGTGTACACCAGATTCTTTCTACAAGTAGTAGAGGCACTGGCAGGCGTCCTAACCGGTGGAACAGTCTTCAGGTATTCTTCCATCACTCTGGCTTTGTGGAGCATATCCTTCAAACTAGTAGCATTCTATAGTTCCACAGCTAAAGCTATCCCTCTATTAAGCCCACTAAGAAAATGCGCCATGCTGGCGGCATCGTCGTCTATTACATTGGCCCTAATCTTAGCCATCTCTAATTTCTTAAAATAATCATCGATAGTTAAAGATCCCTGTACAAGAGTGTGTAACTTCCAATACAATTCTCTAAAATAATACGCAGGTACAAAAGTCTTGCGCATCACTGTCATCAAATCAAACCATGAAATAGGTTGCGCACGTGCACGCATAGGCATGGTGTTGCGCCTCTAGTCCAACTCCTGATTCCACCAAACGAGTGCATATTCGGTGAAATTAACCACCGCGAATGGAGCCTTCCTGTTTTCGAGAACTGAGTGAAGCTCAAAAATATGCTCCATCTTGATCTCCCAATCTAAGTATTCTTCGGGGTCTATACCTCTGCCGAAAGAAGGCACAAATGTCTTAAATTGACTTAGACCTTCAAAGGGCTTTGTATCATTGCCAGCCCGTGGGGTGTGGACGTCCTCCTCCTTCTCGAGCCGGCCCTACTGGGCGGCCCTTATCTCATCGACCTCGCCCTTGAGGTCTACGAATTGATTGGTCAAAGTCGTAATGGCAGCTATGAGTTGCGCATTCATAACTTGGGGCATTTCTCCTCCTGACATACCTAAAGTAACCAAGAAAAATTCCTGCTAAGAACAAGTAAAAGTGAGTAGAGTAACCTTACTCCCTTGTTCCCCTAGTATGGCCCCTGTAACAACTACACACAACCCCGTGTATCGTTCTTAGGGATGACAACCCTTATGTGCTGTATCACTCAGTCTTTTACCTCAGTCCTGTATACTCAATTAAAGTCACAAAATCCTGGGCAAAGGTAACAAGCAATCAGTTAATCACATAAAGAACAAAACTATATAGGAAAGTGGCAAAAAATTTTTGGAAAAAAGAACTTGGTTCAATTTTCAGTTTAAAAACACCTTTTTGAAAAAGAAATTTTGATAATATAGCTCAAATAAGAATTACACCGATAAGGAAATTTCAGGGAGAAGCCCTCAAAGTTTAGAGATAATGATAGTGCATGAAGACAAAATCCAAGCTATACTTCAGAGTTATCATTCAGATAGCACGAAAAGATAGCAAGCTTAAGAGGCAGGGCAATTCAATTGACGAAACAAGAATAAGTAGCAGGTTTGAAACAAATTATGAAATACCCAACTAACCCAAGAAGTGATCACCCTACCCGTTGGGTAATCAAGAAACTAATTCAAACCAATTATCCAAGTTTTCGACAAAAAAAAAATTTTAACCCTTGTGGCGGAAAAATTCCTCAGATATAACTGTAGTGCTGTGGGGAGTAGTGTCGAAAATGAACACTATCAACCTTGCAAGTACAATGACATAGAAGAAGATTTCCAATAAAGAAAAGAAACCTCTTTGGATTTGGAGCGTACTGCTGTGAGGAGTAGTGTCGAAGAACGAACACTATCAACTTTGCATGCACACTTTAAACAGTGGAGAAATAAATTCTTGAAGCAATTGCCACAAAGATACCAGAAATTGCAATTTTATCACCTCCCAACAATTTAATGTGCGATTTTGTAAAAGTGGGCAGCACAACGATACAATTTCAAGAATTCAATATATTTTCAAGAATTCAAAACAAAAGTGTCAAGATTCATGCAGACAAGTAGTAAATGCAAAAACAAGGTGAGTGGCTTAACTTCAACCGCCAAAGTTGACCAAATTCAATACAAATTGCAAATAGGGAGAGGCGAGCAAAACAGTCCAAATTAAAGAGTTTTTCAGCAAAAAAAAGTGTCAGTTATCCTTTAATTGTTACCAAAAATAGCACTAATTGGATCACAAAGGAAATTGCAAAACAGTACCAAAAGTGAGCAAAAGAGCCCTAGCTTTAAAAACCCTGAATCCGATTTTCCACCTGTTTAAGAAAACCCGTTTTTAACCCATTCTTTTCGAAATTCCTCTTGCTTTTTCAACCCCACAATTTTTATTTTAATGGCAAAGCAATAGGAGCAAAATCAAAAATTTATTTAAGAAAAAGAAGAAATTTTCTCAAAAAGGAGCGTTCTTTTCCACAAAATAAGTAATTAAAGTAGATTAAGGGAACAGAAAACACCTGATGAGTTGATTGTGTTACTCCAATCTCTTCTTGTCGAGCAAACATCCTTGGCTTTTATACCAATTGATGTGAGCCCCTGATCCCCAATGCCGTGGAAACCAAGAACTCGATGCAGAAAGTGCCAAGGAAAGTCTGAATGTAAGGCGCAGCTTTTAACTCCTAGAATCCTTACCCTTGGATTCGGCAGACTACTAACTTACAAAGTAAATTAAACACGCAATTCAAACCAAGTGGAGAAAACTAGAATTGAAATAAAGCTTAGCAATAGATATAGCAATTATCCATTAGCCTATAGTTCTTGTAGCTTTAAGCAATTAACAAACATGCAAATTACATAAGCCCAAAATAAGTGAGTGATTAAAGAAGTATAAAACTATAACTTAAATCATTTAATCAACTGATGAATATTGAATTCGGTTAGCCCTATATATAGGGGTAGGTTGGCCAAATTTAAGTCCTAAAAAAACTAGGAAAAGGAAGTGAAATTGGAAACCAATCAAGAAATTGGTTTCTTACAAGAACCAAATCCTAAAGGAACTAGGATTGATCAAAAAAGGTAATTCGGCTCCAAGGGAATGAGCTGGCCAAAAATACATGTAAAAATAAGGAAATAAAGAAGTAGAAACAAATCACAAAAAGGTTTCAAGAAGGTAAACCTTTTTAGAAACTACTTATCCTAGTAAGCCTAGTTGTAACAAACTTGTAATAACCTAACAAACTATTAACAAACTTTGAGTAGAATTGGGTAACATCCACAAAACCTAATCCTTCTCTAACCTAAGCTTCCAAGTGGCATGTGGGCTGCTTCTTGTGGGCTTGGTCTGGCTGAAATATTGTGATGGAATCCAAGGTGGGTTTCGGGCCATTTGAGGTGGCGCATGAGGTGGATGATGTAGGGAGGTTCTGGAATCTCCCAGAATCTTTTCGGAACGTCAAAAATCAAGAATTTCAAGATTTTTCAATATTTTCAAGATTCAGTAAACCGCGAAATTCAAGATTTTCAAGAAAATCAAGAACTTCAAGAAATGCCCTTTCCTTCAGCTGGATTGATTAGTAGGCGCCATTTCCTCTGTAATGGAGAGTAAAGTGATGCTTTTAACCTTCCTTCTATTCTCTTCAAGGGCGTTTGTGTCTATAACGAGCTGGGCTTCTGAAGTACAATGTTTTCAAGATCTGCTCTGAGCTTCCTTGGCCTCCTTCGGGTCATAGGCCCATCTATGTTAACGAACGGATTCCTTTGATAGGGACTTCTGTCATGGAGCATTGGCAGGCCTCTATGGAGCACACGAACCTCTGCTGCACTTCCTGAGTCTGCATCACTCGAACTATGATCCTCTGCGTCCTGACTTGTCGTAGAGCTGGGGTTGCCCTCATCCCAAACTCTATCCCATTTCAAATTTGAACGCCGTGAATCCAAATCAGTTTAGATCACGTTTAACCTATTCCTAGACCTAATTAATGCATATAAAAGCATCATTCACTTTGAATTAGTACTTTTAGCCACCAAAGGAATTCAGCAAACAAAAGAAGGAAAAGAAAAAGAAACCTATAAGAATACGTAGGAGAACCGCCACCGCCGCTACCATCACCACTGTTGTTGTGGCCTCTTCCATTCGAAGTCACCTAGGAGGTCATGGTAATCATAAAACTACTATAAGTATTATGATTCGAAAGTAGGGGATGATGAACTATGATTCGTTGTTTAGAATTTTAGAATGAGTTGATGAATGAAACGTTGCATCTGTAAAGATGCATGTTTTAGGTGTTAATACGTTCTAGGTATGTTGTATGTAATGTAGGATCGAAGCATCTAGTCTAAATCTAAAGGAAATACGGAGTTAAGTGTTTAAGGATTAAGGAAACCAGGAAAATTACATGTTTTAAAAAGTATGTCCGTAAGCATGTTTGGGACTAGATTAAATGTAAATAGGATGGTCAAAATTGCTATAGTTTGATTGTTTATGGTAGCCTGTATATTGGTCTTTGAGTTGGTGTTTTTGGAATTGTCGAAAACGAATTGGAAATGAAAAAACGATGGCCTCGAAGAAGCCATCCTGAACCAGAAATTTTGGGCAAGTTCTTGCTCAGAACTCGAGTTCGTGTGCGACTCGCACGGGAACTTGGACAGGGACCAGGAGTGTGAGCACTCATGGAACTCGCATGAAAATTCTGACCAGGCCCAGCTATGCGAGCGCCCGTGCAACTTGTACAGGTACGAATTCATTAATTAAAGTAGAATAAAGGAAGAGAAAACACCTGGTGATTCAACCGAGTTACTTCAGTCTCCTCCAGTCGAGCAAACAGCCCTGGCGCTCTGATACCAATTGATGTGAACCCTGATTCCCAACGCCTTTGGAAACCAAGAACTCTATGCGGAATGTGCCAAGGAAAGTCTGAATGCAAGACACAGCTCTTAAACCCTAGAATCCTTACCCTTGGATTCGGCAGACTACTAACTTACAAAGTAAATTAAACACGCAATTCGAACCAAGTGGAGTAAACTAGAATTCGAAACAAAGCTTTGATTAATAGACAGAGCAATTATCTATTAGCCTATAGTTTCTTGACTTTTAGCAATTAACAAGTATGCAAATTACATAAGCCCAAAATAAAGGAGTGATTAAAGAAGTATAAATTCTAACTTAATCAATAATCAAATATCTAATTTTGTGGTTGGCACCCCAATTTATAGGTATGGGAGTGTCCAAATTACAATAGGAAAAGAGTAAGTAAAAGCAGCAAAAGTGGAAACCAATCAGAATTGGATTTTCCTTACAAACCAAGTCCTAAATGAACAAGGACAATGGTGGATGAATTAAGTCACCTTTATTGAAAGGGAACAAAATTCTAACCTAATTATACTAGGAAAAGAATTAAAATTGGAAACCAATCAAGAGATTGATTTCTTACAAACCCGAAACCTAAAGGAACTAGGTTTTGGTAGTTGCTGAATTCTTCTGCCACTTGGAATGGCATATGGACGAAATTAATAAAATAGGTAGGAAAATAATATAAATCCTATCCAAAAAGAGAGATCAAGAAGGGATCCCTTTTTGGAAACTACCATGATAATCTAGTTGTAACAAACTTGTAACAACCTAACCAACTTGTAACAAACTTTGGGTAGAATTAGGTAACATGCACAAAACCTAATCCTTCCCCTACCTAAGCTTCCAAGTGGCGTGTGGGCTGCTTCTTATGGGCTTGGATGGCCGAATATTGAAGGGAATGGACTCCATGGTGAGTTCGGCCCATTTTGAGATGGCGCATGGTGCTGATAGTGTAGAGAGCTTCTGGAATCTTCTGGAAACTCCCGGAATCATCTTGGAATGTCAAAAATCAAGATTTTCAAGATTCTTCAAGATTCAGTAAACCGCAAAATTCAAGATTTCCAAGAAAATCAAGAACTTTAAGATTTGTCTCTTTAAAGTCCAAGAACCTTACAGTTTCTTCAAGAACTTTAAGAAACGACCCTTTCTTCATTGTGGAGAGTTTGGAGATACCTTTCCTTCAAGGATCTTTGAATAGCATGACTCTTCTACTTCTCTTGGCATTCTTCTCAAGGGCTTTGCCTTCTGGTTGGCTGTGTGGATTCTGACTCATAACTTGTGTTATTTTTAGCCTTGGATATCCTTATCATTCCCTTTCGGTTAGAAAGGATTCGTCCTCGAATCCAAGTTGCTGCAAAAACAAACAGAACAAGTCAGTAACATTAACACAGGACGCATATCATACTTACCAGGCAAATAGGTGTGTATGCTATGCCCCTCAATTGCACAACCACTGTGAGTGTTGATGTGGAGAATTCGTTGCCCCCTGCACTTTTGTAGAATCGATTTCAAGGACACTGCTGTCATTCTTGATTCTTCAAGAACCTCTCAAGAACCTTTTAGACGCTTGCAAGAAACTATTGGGAAGCATCTAAAACCTCATGAACTTATCCATACTCTTCAAGAATAATTGCTTATCAACAAAAAAATCTCAAATATTAGTTGCAGGCAGATATAGTTAGATTAACCAAACTATATACTCAACACATAGCTTAAAGGAATTATGCACGTGAGCTATAAGACTATCACAATTGCATAATTATTGTAACCAGCAGAAATTGCATGTATAACTGATGTGACTACCAATTAATAATTACAGAGACAATTTCTCAGAAAGACATCTTAGGCAAATAGTGAACTACAAAAGCATGCAGTTTTTAACCAAAAGATGTATCCCACGAGGCTATGCACATGTTTAAGATTAACGATACTCAAGATGTTGTAAAATCCCTAACATGATGATACCCTATAAAAGGAGAATCAATGTAAAAGTAAAAGTGTACCTTTGCAAAGCAAGTGCTAAAAGATACCTTACACTGTGACTTACACTTCGATTCTCAGGCCAAGTAAGAAGGAACAACAATGGCACCAAATCTCCCTATAGGGGTCAATTTGCACAAAGTTATACCCTTATAATGCCGTTTGCAAGGGTCTAGTAGAACGTAACCTTAGTAAAGAATCACGTGCAACCAAGGCACTAAATCTCCCTGGTGGGATCAATTTGCTCAAGGTAGCCTGATTCTCAAAGTAATGGCAGCGATGAGTTGCGCATTCGTAACTGGTGGTGCTTCTCCCCATGACATACCTAATAACCAAGAAAGATTCCTACTAAGAACAAGTAAAAGTGAGTAGAGTAACCTTACTCCCTTGTCCCCCTAGAATGGCCCTCCTAAAAACTACACACAACCCTGTGTATCGCTCTGAGGGATGGCAACCCTTATGTGCTGGATCAGTCAGCCTTTTACCTCAGTCCTGTATACTCAATTAATTTCACAAAATCCTGGGCAAAGGTAACAAGCAAGCAATCAATCACACAAAGAACAAACTATATAAGAAAGTAGTCAAAAATCTTTCAGAAAAAAGAACTTGGTTCAATTTTCAATTTTAAAAACACCTTTTCGAAAAAGAAATTTGAGAATATAGCTTAAATAAGAAGTACACCAAAAGGAACTTTCGGGGAGAAGCCCTTAAAGTTCAGAGATAATGGCAGTGCATGAAGACAAAATTCAAGCTATAATTCAGAGTAAATGTTCAAGTCGCACGAAAAGATAGCAAGCTAAAGAAGCAGGGCAATTCAATTGAAGAAACAAAACTAATTAGCAGGATTGAAACAAATGAGGAAAGACCTAACTAACCCAAGAAGTGATCACCTTACCCAACGGGTAATCAAAAAACCAATTCCAACCAATTATTCAAGTGTTCAAAAAAAATTCCAACCAATTGCCACAAAGATACAAAATTGCAATTTTATCACCTCCTAATCCAAATATGCGATTTAGAACTTTAGACAGCATGACGATACAGTTTCAGGAATTCGATATTTTCAAGAATTCAAAACAAGGTAGGCGTGCAGATATATCACAAATTGCAAAACAAGGTGAGTAGCTTAACTTCAACCGCCAAAGTTCACCGAATTCAATAAAATTGCAAATAAGGAGAGGTGTGTAAAACAGTCCAATAGAGAGCAATTTCAGAAACAAAAAGTGTCAATTATCCTTTAATTGCAACTGAAAATAGCACTAATTTGATCCACAAAGGCAATTGCAAAAACAGTACCAAAAGGGAGCAAAAGAGCCCTAGCTTTAAAACCCTAAAATCCGATTTTCCCAAATTATTAAGAAACCGATTTTTAACCCTTTCTTTTCGAAACCGATTTCTTAACTTCTTTCTTTTTCGCAAATTCTTCTTCCTTTTTCTAGTAAATTTTGATTTTACTAGCAAAATCAATATGTTCAATATGATCAAAAGTTTATTTAAGAAAAACAGAAAAAATTTTCTCAAAAAGGAGCGTTCTTTTCCACAAATTCATTAATTAAAGTAGAATAAAGAAAGAGAAATCACCTGATGATTCAACCGAGTTACTTCAGTCTCCTCCGGTCGAGCAAATAGCCCTGGCGCTCTGATACCAATTGATGTGAACTCCTGATTCCCAACGCCTTTAGAAACCAAGAACTCTACGCGGAATGTGCCAAGGAAAGTGTGAATGCAAGACACAGCTCTTAAACCCTAGAATCCTTACCCTTGGATTCGGCAGACTACTAACTTACAAAGTAAATTAAACACACAATTCAAACCAAGTGGAGTAAACTAGAATTCGAAACAAAGCTTTGATTAATAGACAGAGCAATTATCTATTAGCTAGAGTTTCTTGACTTTTAGCAATTAACAAGCATGCAAATTACATAAGCCCAAAATAAAGGAGTGATTAAAGAAGTATAAATTCTAACTTAATCAATAATCAAATATCTAATTTCGTGGTTGGCACCCCTATTTATAGGTATGGGAGTGTCCAAATTACAATAGGAAAAGAGTTAGTAAAAGCAGCAAAAATGGAAACCAATCAGAATTGGATTTTCCTTACAAACCAAGTCCTAAATGAACAAGGACAATGGTGGATGAATTAAGTCACCTTTATGGAAAGGGGTGAACGAAATTCTAACCTAATTATACTAGGAAAAGAATTAAAATTAGAAACCAATCAAGAGATTGATTTCTTACAAACCCGGAACCTAAAGGAACTAGGTTTTGGTAGTTGCTGAATTCTTCTGCCACTTGGAATGGCATATGGACGAAATTAATAGGTAGGAAAATAATATAAATCCTATCCAAAAAGGGAGATCAAGAAGGGATCCTTTTTTGGAAACTACCAAGTTGATCTAGTTGCAACAAACTTGTAACAACCTAACCAACTTGTAACAAACTTTGGGTAGAATTAGGTAACATGCACAAAACCTAATCCTTCCCCTACCTAAGCTTCCAAGTGGCGTGTGGGCTGCTTCTTGTGGGCTTGGCTGGCCGAAAATTGAAGGGAATGGACTCCATGGTGAGTTCGGCCCATTTTGAGATGGTGCATGGTGCTGATAGTGTAGGGACCTTCTGGAATCTTCTGGAAACTCCCGAAATCATTTTGGAATGTCAAAAATCAAGATTTTCAAGATTCTACTAGATTCAGTAAATTGCGAAATTCAAGATTTTCAAGAAAATCAAGAACTTCAAGATTTGTCTCTTTAAAGTCCAAGAACCTTCCGGTTTCTTCAAGAACTTCAAGAAACGACCCTTTCTTCATTGTGGAGAGTTTGGAGAGGCCTTTCCTTTAAGGATCTTTGAATAGCATGACTCTTCTACTTCTCCTGGCATTCTTCTTAAGGGCTTTGCTTTCTGGTTGGCTTTGTGGATTCTGACTCATAACTTGTGTTATTTTTAGCCTTGGATATCCTTATCACCTTCTTTACGAGAGGAACACCCGATGGCCCAAAATGAGAAAAGGCCAGGATCCAAAACCCCTGCCATCGAGCATACCGGGTTCTACCATTGTACGGCTGCTGTGGGGGCGATGTGCTTTGCAAACCATCAAAACGTGAACAACCCAGAAACGTGAATAGATTCTTATTTAGCTTTAGATGAGAAAGCTCAATTGTGAAATCTATCCGCTAGGAGTCTAGTGACTCGAACTTGTTTCATATGACTGCAGTTTCTATGCTTTCATGCTTATTTTCAGTATTAGCTGTATGCATACCTATACTTGGTGATTTACTTGCCATACTTGACTCGCTTGCTAAGATTGCGTGTGCTTCTGCTATGACGTGATGATAGTATGACCTGTTTGTATTGTGAGACTGTAATACTGTATGCTGTAATGTATGCCATGAGCTTATATGCATGAACTCTGTATTTGTTCACACGGCCTTTTGTGAAAAGACTTACGGTGGGATTTTGTATAAACCCTGTGGTCTCTCACTGAGCTTATTAAGCTCACCCCATTCCCCTCCCTATATATTGTTTTTGGGGCTTAACTCGCATGGCACTAGAGGTAAGGCTGATGAGCACTGTGAAGAAATAAAGACAAACAAAGTGTAATAGATAGTTGGGACTATGTTTTGGGAGGATAACTTGGCCAGTGGTCATCCTCAGACAATTTTGTTTAATTCCACTGTATTGTTATCTTGACATGCTAGAATAATAATAATGATGTATGGTTATTTTTATTTTATTATGTATCGATTGTTGGGCGAGAGCCCTGTATGACGCCACCCGGACCGTCCAACTCCTCCTTGTCGGGAACGGTTATCCAAGGTAGGGGGTTGGATCGGGGTGTCACAGTTGGTATCAGGGCCATAGGTTCCTAAAAAGAGAGGCTTATGTCCACACATATAGACTTACCATGTTAGGATTGCTAACATAAAAGACTTAGCAGAACTTAGATAATTTTCCTAAAAGACTATATCTAGAAACTTGTAACTAGGTATGGGTATTGAAACTTGCATAATATATAAAAGCTTGTGATAAACTTACTCCCTCTGGACTTGTAGGTTATGGCTCTTAATAACTCTGGCTGTGTTTATAAGGGTGACACCAAGGCTAAGGGAGTCTTCTTCTGGACCAGCCCAAATAGAGCTCTTCAACGCTGATCCCCAACCCGCACACAGTTGACCGGGAGGTAAGTTGGGGCCATAGTACACTATCCAAATCAAGTGGTGATGTGAACCCCAGATTTCCAACGCCTTTGGAAACCAAGAACTCTACGCAGAATGTGCCAAGGAAAGTCTGAATGCAAGACACTGCTCTTAAACCCTAGAATCCTTACCCTTGGATTCGGCAGACTACTAACTTACAAAAGTAAATTAAACACGCAATTCGAACCAAGTGGAGTAAACTAGAATTCAAAACAAAGCTTTGATTAATAGACAGAGCAATTATCTATTAGCCTATGTTTCTTGACTTTTAGCAATTAACAAGCATGCAAATTACATAAGCCCAAAATAAAAGAGTGATTAAAGAAGTATAAATTATAACTTAATCAATAATCAACTAAAGAATTTCGTGGTTGGCTCCCCTATTTATAGGTATGGGGGTGTCCAAATTACAATAGGAAAAGAATTAGAAAAAGAAGCAAAAGTGGAAACCAATCAGAATTGGATTTTTCTTACAAACCAAGTCCTAAATGAACAAGGACAATGGTGGATGAATTAAGTCACCTTTATGGAAAGGGGTGAACAAAATTCTAACCTAATTAGTCTAGGAAAAGAATTAAAATTGGAAACAAATCAAGATATTGATTTCTTACAAACCCGAAACCTAAAGGAACTTGGTTTTGGTAGTTGCTGAATTCTTAGTGTAGGGAGCTTCTGGAATCTTTTGGAAACTCCCGGAATCATTTTGGAATTTCAAAAATCAAGATTTTCAATATTCTTCAAGATTCAGTAGACCGCGAAATTCAAGATTTTCAAGAAAATCAAGAACTTCAAGATTTGTCTCTTTAAAGTCCAAGAACCTTACAGTTTCTTCAAGAACTTCAAGAAACGACCCTTTCTTCATTGTGGAGAGTTTGGAGATGCCTTTCCTTCAAAGATCTTTGAATAGCATGACTCTTCTACTTCTCCTAGCATTCTTCTCAATGGCTTTGCCTTCTAGTTGGCCTTGTGGATTCTGACTTATAACTTGTGTTATTTTTAGCCTTGGATATCCTTATCAAGTGGTGCAGAGTATAGTGGGAGAAAGGGAGGCACTCTAAGCGAGGGTAGCGGCGCTAGATGGAATTGCCCTGCCGTGACAAAAAAAATGACTTCGGAGAATGGGTTATGAAGATTTGCACAGGCGAGTTAGCCCTGTCAGAGTCACTGGGGTACGAGTCCGAGGAAGATAGTGAGTTGGAGTACGTCTAGTTCCCACTGGTGATGGGAGTGTACGATCGCGACGAGCTGAGAGACTACCCACCACCACCACCACAACCCCACTGCAGCCAGAGAGGCTAAGCCAGAAGAGGAAGAGGAAGAGGAGGAAAAAGAAGATGACGAGTAGTCTTGAAAGTGAGAGTGTTAGGCACGATTGTTGGCGCATTATTTTATTATAGCTTGTTTGGTTAAAAGGGCAAGACATGTATTTTTGCCCTTTTATTTTATTTGAATTATCTGTGGACCAGTTATTTGCTTTGGTTGGAGAAGTGGGATCTCTATAAACTGCCACTTGAAATAAAATTGCAAGTCACCACTAGTGACTTCTAGCTTGATTTAAATTGTGTAGCATGACGTTCTTAATGCCCGACTTGCTCGAAATGTGAACAAAAATAGATGCATATATCCGAGGTTCCAGCTAAGTTGTGTCGTAACTAGAATGACATCCTAGTGGGTTGAAATAATCAAGCTAAACTGAAATTGGATAACTTGTTTGGAATTTGTAGATGACAAGGGTACCCGAGGGAACAACGCGTCTGGCTTAGGAGAGGGAAATGGCCTTTATACACGGCCATTGGTCAAATGACCACATTAGTAGCTGATCTACATCGGAGGCCAGAACACCAAAATGATGAAAACTGAGAACTGACCCAGTTCTTAAAGTTTCATCCCCCTCATTTCAGTGGGGAACTAGACACCAACAAGGCTGAGGCTTGGCTCGAAAGCGTGAAGAGAACCTTTCAAACTTATCTGGTGCACCGACGCTAGAAAGATTGAGTTTGCTGCTTATCAGATGGACGCTGCTGTGATAGATTGGTAGCAAGTGGTTAACCATAAATAGATCATTGACCGAACCCCGAGGATTTAGGCTAACTTTACCACTGCCTTTCGGGCAAAATACTCACCACAGGTGGTGCGGGACCATAAGGGAATAGAGTTTATATCGCTTAGGCAAGGATCCCAGACAGTCTTGGAATACGAGGCAATATTTTCCCGACTGTCAAGGTGCGCACCTAGGATAGTGGCCACAGACGAGGATTGGAAGAAGAAGTTCATCTCCAGCCTCAAGCTTGAGATATAATTCACTTTAACCACCGTGAACCTGCCAACCTATGCTGATGCGGTTGACAAGGCCCAATGGGTGGACGACGTCTAAGACAAGATCACTGCATTCCATTCCCGGTGCAAGGATAAGAAAGCGATAAGAGCCAGCGGGGGTGATGTGGACGGTTGTACACATGATGATGAAGTTGCCAAGGAAAGTGCGATTAAGTGGCGTAGCTCGTATAGGCTCTAACTTACCCAAATTTCAAAGAACAAAAATAAACTAACCTAAGCTAATTTACTTAAGAATTCGAACCAAGTAAGAAAGAGTTGAAACATGCGAATTTAATTAGGTAAAGCAATTAACCTAATTAAGCTAAGTTTCATGCAATATATAAATTACAATCATGCAAAATACATCAATCATGCAAAATACATAAAGCAATAAAGGGAGAGTACTCAAAACTAATAGTTTTATGATCTGAATACTTGTTTTATTAATGAGTTGCGGCTACCTATTTATAGGCAAGAAGCAGCCGAAAATCTCACCTAAAAGAAGTAGGAAAAGAAGTAGAATTGGAAACCAATCAAGAGATTGATTTCCTTTACAATACCAAAACCTGAAAGAAGTGGGTAATGGTAAAAGAAAAGGAAATTTTGGTCACCTAATTATTAGTGGCAGCCAAAAATTACAACTTAAAAACAAGAAGGAAAAGAAATAAAAATCCTACTCCAAAAAGGAGATCAAGAAGGGATCCTTTTTGGAAACTAATTAAACTAAGGGAAAAATAGGGAACATGCACAAACCCTTATTTTCCCCCAAACCCTAACCCTTAATTTCCAACCCTAATGGACTAGGCTTGGCCGTGTGGGCTTCTTTGTTGGGCTGGCCGACTTTGTGGAATGGACTCCATGAGTTGGGTCGGCCCAATTGTTGACGTCGCATTATGGAACGATGTAGGGAGCTTCTAGAATCTTCTGGAACCTCCCGGAATCATTTCGGAATCAAGATTTTCAAGATTTCAAGATTTTCAAGATTCTGCAAAATATGAAATTCAAGAATTTTAAGAAAAACCAAGAACTTCAAGAAATGTTTCTTTAAAGTCCAAGAACCTTTCGGCGTCTTCAAGAACTTCAAGAAACATCCTTCTTCTTCATTGTGGATTGGGGAATTGCGCCTCTTCTTCAAGAATTGTAAGGAGAGTCGCAATTTGAACCTTTCCGTCTTTGTTCTCCAAGGCGTTGGCTTCTACTATCAATTGGGCATCTTTTTGGCAAGCTTGTACAAGGTTATTGAGTGTCTCTTGAACCTTCTTTGCTCTGCTTCTGGTCATTGGCCCAGTGATGTCTATAAGTGGATCCCTTTGATATGGACTTGGATCCTGAAGCATTGTTGGACCTCGGTGTAGAACTCGAACCTCCTCAGCTTCTCTGGACTCACTTGTTTGTGGACTTGTCGCTGGACTTGGGATGCCCTCATCATCCCCTCCTGGTTGAAAAGGATTTGACCTCAAATCTTCATCCTGTTCATAAGTAAATGGAGACAAGTCAGCAACATAAATGAAGAGCTAATACCATACTCACCTGGTAAATCAAGCTTGTAAGCATTAGGCCCCATCTTGGACACGATTTGAAAAGGTCCATCGCCCCGGGGATGGAGTTTCGTCCTCCTCGCAGCAGGGAATCGTTCCTTCCTCATGTGAACCCAAATCCAGTCGCCTGGTTCAAAGTTCACAGCCTTGCATCGTTGGTTTGCATGGGCGGCGGCTCTGGCATAATTGTTCTCAAGGTTGGCCCGAACCTTGGCATGCAGGCGTTTGACGGTTTCAGCTTTCTGGGCGCCATCGAGATTAACCTGTTCCTTTAGCGGCAAAGGGATGAGATCCATCACCGTCAAAGGAGTGAAGCCGTAGGCAACTTCGAATGGACAGAACCCTGTTGAGGAGTGCTAGGTGCGGTTGTAGGCAAACTCTGCAACCGGTAAGATTTCTTCCCAACATTTGAGATTCTTCTGTATTAAGGCCCGAAGTAGATTGCCAACGGTATGGTTGGTGACTTCCGTCTGACCATCCGTCTGGGGATGACTTGTAGTCGAAAACAGTAGTTTTGTGCCGAGGCGTGACCACAAAGTCTTCCAAAAGTAACTCAGAAATTTGACGTCGCGATCAGAAACAATAGTGTGTGGAATGCCATGAAGCCGAACTATGCCGTGAAAGAACAAGTCCGCAACATGTTTGGCATCATCTGATTTCCTGCAAGGAATAAAGTCAGCCATTTTAGAAAAGCGATCGACTACGACAAATAAGGAGTCATTACCTCTTTGCATCCTCGGAAGACCTAGAATAAAATCCATTGAAATGTCAGTCCAAGGTAAAGAAGGAATAGGTAAAGGCGTGTAAAGTCCATGAAGCTTAGATGTAGATTTAGCCTTTAAACAATTAATACAACGAGTGCAAACATGCTGTACATCTTTTCGCATATGAGGCCAATAAAAATGTTCCTGTAACACTTCAAGTGTTTTATGTACACCAAAATGACCCATAAGACCCCCATTGTGAGCTTCACGAACCAGTAATTCTCTAGTAGAACTACGAGGGATACATAGCCTATGTTCCCTAAACAAGAAACCATCCTGTCTATAGTACTTATGGAATGCACCAGATTCACATGCTTTATATAAAGTAGCAAAATCACTATTAGAAGCATACAAATCTTTTAGATATGCAAATCCTAGCAAAGAATGATCTAAAACAGCCAGAATTTCATACCTGCGAGATAGAGCGTCAGCAACCAAATTATCTTTCCCTTTCTTATATTTAATAATGTAAGGAAAAGTTTCAATAAAATCAACCCATTTAGCATGACGTCTATTTAACTTACTCTGTCCCTTTAAGTGTTTAAGGGACTCGTGATCACTGTGAACAACAAATTCCTTGCCCATTAAATAATGTGACCAAGTCTCAAAAGCACGGACCACTGCATAGAGCTCCTTATCGTAAGTTGGATAATTTAAGGCAGCCCCTTTTAACTTCTCACTGAAATAGGTGATTGACTTGCGTTCCTGCATTAAAACTGTGCCAATTCCTAGACCTGATGCATCACACATTAGTTCAAAGATTTTATCAAAATCAGGTAATGCTAAAACAGGTGCATGAGTGAGATCATGCTTAAGAACCGTAAAGGCGTTTTCCTGAGCTTGCCCCCACACGAACGAAACATTCTTCTTGCACAAATCGTTCAGAGGTGCTGCTTTGGTGGAAAAGTCCTTCACAAACCGTCGGTAAAATCCAGCCAAACCGTGGAAAGACCTTACCTGTGCGGCCGAGGTTGGTGTGGGCCACTCCCTAATGGCTTTCACCTTGGCGTCGTCAACTTTGACACCAGCTTCAGAGACTACAAAACCGAGAAACACAACTTCCGAAACACATAAAGTACATTTCTTCACATTGGCATACAGTTTATTAGCACGTAATTCAATTAATACCAAGCGAATATGTTCTACATGCGATTTCATGTCTCTGGAATAGATCAAGATATTATCAAAATAAACCACAACAAATTTCCCTATGAACTTTCTAAGCACATGATTCATTAATCTCATAAAAGTACTAGGTGCATTTGTGATGTGGACGGTTGTACACATGCGGATAATGTTGCCAAGGACCTTGTGATTAAGTGACAAGCTCGAATAAAAAACCCCTAACTCACGTTCGGATTTAAGAGAAAACAAAGGAAAGCTAACCTAGCTAACTTGTTTATAAATTCGAACCAAGTGCAAGCAAGAGATGTGAAACATGCGAATAATTAGGCAGAGCAAGAACCTAATTAGCTAAGTTTCATGCAATTATGTAAATTACAACATGCAAATACATAAAGCAATAAAAGGAGGGTACTCAAACACTAAGTTTTATGATATGAATACTCTGATTATTATTGAAGAAGTCGGCCCCTATTTATAAGTGTAGGGTGGCCAAAAAATACAAGAAGTAGAAAAAGAAAAGAACTAGAATTGGAAATTAACCAAGAGGTTAATTTCTTTTACAATTACCAAACCCGGAAAGAAGTAGGAATGGTAAGAAAAGGAAGAAAAGAATTCGGTCACCTCTTAATTGGGTGATTGCCTAAATTACAAATACCAAAACAAGAAGGAAACTAACTTGAAAACAAGTAGGAAAGAATAAAAGTCCTACTCCCAAAAAGAGATCAAGAAGGAACTCTTTTTGGAAACTAACTTAAAAGAAATAAAACAACTTAATTAATTAAAAGAAAAGAACCCTAACTAAATTGCCGTGTGGGCTTTGACCGTGCGGCTCCTTGTGGCTTCTTTTGGGCTGGCCGAAACTTGTGGGCTGGTCCATGAGTTTTGGGTCGGCCCAAATTGTAGGGAACTTTATTACTTTGTTTCTTTTAAGTCCAAGAACCTTCCGGCATCTTCAAGACTTCAAGAAACAGCCTTCTTCTTCATTAGGACTTGATGATTTGCGCCTCTTCTTCAAAGATAGTTAGAAGAGTTGCAAATCGCACATTTCCTCCATTTTCCTCCAAGGCGTGGGCTTCTACAATTAACTGAGCATCCTGATGGCAAGCTTGAACAAGGTTGTTCAGTGCATCTCGAACCTTCTTCGCCCTGCTTCTGGTCATGGGCCCAGTGATGTCTACAAGTGGATCCCTCTGATATGGGCTTGGATCCTGAAGCATTGTCGGGCCTCGATGTGGAACTCGAACATCCTCCTCAGCTTCTCCGGAATCACTTGTAGTCTGACTTGTTGCGTGTTGACTTTGGATGCCCGCATCATCCCCTCCCGGTTGAAAAGGATTTGTCCTCAAATCAGCATCCTGTTCCTGTGAAAAAGGAGATAAGTCAGCAACATTAAAGGAAGAACTAACACCATACTCACCTGGTAAGTCGAGTTTGTAGGCGTTAGGCCCAATCTTGGAAACGATCTGAAAAGGTCCATCGCCCCTTGGATGGAGTTTGGTCCTTCTTGCTTCAGGGAATCGTTCCTTCCTCGTGTGAACCCAAACCTAGTCGCCTGGTTCAAAGTTCACAGCCTTGCGCCGTTGGTTGGCATTGGCGGCGGCTTTGGCATAAGTTTTCTCCAGATTTGCTCGAACTTTAGCATGTATGCGTTGCACTGCTTCAGCTTTCTTCGCACCGTCTGGATTAACTTGTTCCTTGGGCGGTAAAGGAATGAGATCCATCACCGTCAAAGGAGTAAAGCCGTAGGCAACTTCAAATGGACAGAACCCTGTTAAGGAGTGCTTGGTTCGGTTGTATGCAAACTCTGCAACCGGCAAGATGTCTTCCCAATGCTTGAGGTTCTTCTGAATCAACGCCCTGAGTAGGTTGCCAACGGTTCGGTTGGTGACTTCCGTCTGACCATCCGTCTGTGGATGACTTGTAGTCGAAAACAATAGTTTTGTGCCGAGGCGGGACCACAAAGTCTTCCAAAAATAACTCAGAAATTTGACGTCGCGATCAGAGACAATTGTTCTCGAAATTCCATGTAGCGGAACAATACCTTGAAAGAACAACTCAGCTACATGTCTGGCATCATCTGATTTCCTGCAAGGAATAAAATGAGTCATTTTAGAGAAACGATCAACAACGACAAATAATGAATCATTACCTCTCTGCGTCCTTGGGATCCCTAGAATAAAATACATAGAAATGTCAGTCCAAGGTACAGAAGGTACAGGCAAAGGCGTGTAAAGTCCATGGGGTTTAGAAGTAGATTTAGCTTGCAAACAATTAAGGCATCGAGAGCAAACATTCTGTACATCTTTTCGCATATGTGGCCAATAAAAGTGTTCATGCAATAGTTCAAGTGTTTTATGCACACCAAAATGACCCATAAGCCCCCCACTATGAGCTTCACGAACCAGTAATTCCCTAGTGGAACTACGAGGGATGCATAACCTATTTTCCCTAAACAGAAAACCATCCTGTCTAAAGTACTTTAGGAATGCACCAGATTCACATGCTTTATACAAATTAGCAAAATCAATATCAGTAGCATATAAATCCTTGAGGTATGCGAAACCTAACAAAGTATGATCAAGAATTGCCAGAATTTCATACCTGCGAGATAGAGCATCAGCAACTAAATTATCCTTACCTTTCTTATACTTAATAATATAAGGAAAAGATTCAATAAAGTTAACCCACTTTGCATGACGTCTATTTAACTTATTTTGTCCTTTTAAGTGCTTAAGATACTCATGATCACTATGAACAACAAATTCTTTAGACATCAAATAATGCGACCAAGTTTCAAAAGCACGGACAACAGCATAGAGCTCTTTATCATATGTAGGATAATTCAAAGCAGCTCCTTTAAGCTTCTCACTGAAAAAGGCGATAGGCTTCTTCTCCTGCATTAACACTGCGCCAATTCCAACACCTGATGTATCACACATTAGTTCAAACACTTTGTCAAAATCAGGTAATGCTAAAACAGGTGCACGAGTGAGATCATGCTTAAGTACAGTAAAGGCCTTTTCCTGAGCGTGCCCCCATACAAATGGAACATTCTTTTTACACAATTCATTAAGAGGCGCGGCTTTAGTGGAAAAGTCCTTCACAAACCGTCTGTAGAATCCAGCCAATCCGTGGAATGACCGAACCTGGGCGGCCGAAGTTGGCTGCGGCCAATCCCTAATGGCCTTCACCTTGGCATCATCAACTTTGACACCTTCTGCAGAAACTACAAAACCAAGAAAAACAACTTCCGAAACACAAAAAGTACATTTTTGCATCTTGGCATATAACTGATTAGCACGCAATTCAATTAAAACCAAGCGGAGATGTTCGACATGCGATTCATAATCCCTGGAATAGATCAGAATATCATCAAAATACATAACAACAAATTTACCTATAAACTTTCTAAGCACATGATTCATTAACCTCATGAAAGTACTAGGTGCATTTGTGAGACCAAATGGCATGACTAACCACTCATATAAACCAAATTTAGTTTTAAAAGCAGTCTTCCATTCGTCCCCCTCCCTCATGCAAATTTGATGATAGCCCTGTGTGAGATCTATTTTCGTGTAAACAGTAGAACCATGCAAATCTTCTAACATGTCATCAAGCCTAGGGACAGGGTGCATATACTTGATTGTTATCTTATTTACAACTCTACAATCCATACACATTCTCCATGTACCTTCTTTCTTAGGGACTAGAATAACAGGTACAGCACAAGGACTTAGAGATTCCCTTACCTGACCATGCGCCAATAACTTTTCGATTTGCGCCTGCAGCTCCTTCGTTTCCTCCGGATTTGCTTTATAAGCAGGCCGATTTGGTATAGGCGCGCCAGGGATGAAGTCAATCTGATGTTCAATTCCTCGAAGTGGCTGCAGACCATGCGGCAACTCGTCTGGAAAAACATCAACGAATTCCTGCAACAAAGATTCGACTTCTGTAGGGATATCCCGAGGGATATCGTCAGGGTTAGCACAGTTATCTTTACAGACTAAAACCAGTACATCATCATTGCTGTCTAACACTTGACCTATCTCTCATTTTGTTGCAAAACAACTATTCCTAACTTTTCCCTGATCAGGCTTATCAGAGTTCGCCTTACTACCCTTTACAAGTTCTTTCCCCTGACCCTTCGCTTGGCGCCTTTCAGCTTCCCATTTTGCGATTGACTCCTTCATACGAACAGCTTCTGATCGCACTTCAGTCGGCGGTATGGGTAGGAACGTGTGGATCTTGCCCTCCTGGCAGACCGAGTAAGTGTTGGCGACCCCATCATGTGTTGCCTTCATGTCAAAGAGCCATGGTCGTCCGAGTAGAATGTGACAAGCCTCCATTGGAAGAACATCACATAAAACCGTGGATTCGAACTTACCATAGCGTATGGTACGCTTACCTGCTTTGTGACTCTGTAGCCGTCTGAGCTGTCGAGCCATTGAAGCCGATAAGGACGTGGATGATTGATGACAGGGAGGCGCAGTTTATCAACCATATACTCACTAGCAACGTTAGTACAACTCCCTCCATCAATAATCAGAACACATAACTTTCCATTTACCTTGGTTCGGGCATGGAAGATGTTTGTCCGTTGAGTTGTGTCTGGGACAGCAGCTGTAGTCAGAGTGCGAGTAACCAAGTTCTGAGATGGATATTCTTCAAGGAACTCAAATTGCTCCACTGGTGCAGACGATGTGCTGTCAGTCAACTCCTGTGTAGGGTCAACGGTTGGTTCCTCTTCATCGTCTTCTGATATGTACTCACCATCTTGGCCCAATAATACTTTCCGGATGTTAGGACAGTCACGCATGTAGTGGCCACGGCCTGAACACTTGTGGCAAGTAACGTTGCTGATAGACTGCCTGGGAGTTGATGGCGTTTTTATCTGTGATGAAGAAGGGGTGGCGGCAACAAGGACTATGGCCTTGCGCTCTGACATGATCGGCCTTCTTGCTGGTGGAGAGTATGCTGGATTCTTGCGCCAAGCTGGTGGGGCGCTGGTAGGTGTCCGGATTGGTGGAACGGACTTCAGGTACTCCTCCATTATTCGAGCTTTGTGCAGCATGTCTGTCAGAGTTGTAGCATTCTGCAATTCAACAGCTAAAGCAATACCCCTATTTAAACCATTAAGAAAACAAGCCATAGATGCGGGCTCATCTTCCTGTACATTAGCCCTAATTTTTGCCATCTCTAGTTTTCTATAGTATTCATCTACAGACATAGAACCTTGTACAAGAGTATGTAATTTCCTATACAATTCTCTAAAATAGTAGTCCGGGACAAAAGTTCTACGCATAGATGTAGTCAAATCAAACCAAGAGAGAGGCGGCGCACGGGCCCGCATTGGGCGCGTATTTCGACGCTGGTCCTGCTGTTGATTCCATCAGATTAGGGCATAGTCGTTGAAATTGACCACTGCAAGTTGGACTTTCTTATGTTTCGGGATCGCATGAAGTTCAAAGATGCACTCCATCTTCATCTCCCAGTCGAGATAGTCCTCTGGATTCGTGCCTCCGGCAAAGGGCGGAACGGTCGTCTTGCACTGACTGAGGCCTGCGAAAGGTTGGTCTGCGGCGTTGGTGCCTGGAGCGGCAACATCGTCGTCTGAGTCTTGCGCCTCTGATCCCGTTCTGTCCTGAGTTCGGCGACTTCATCCGTGAGTGTAGCGAATCGCGCAGAGAGTTGCGCAATCGCAGCCAGAATTTGCTCATTACCCAGAGGGTTAGGAGCACTACCACCTGACATTGGTAAAAACAAGCGAAAACCTATCTGATAAGAACAAGAAAAAGTGAGAAATAACCTTACCCCCTTGTTCCCCCAAGTGTTTCCCACCTAAAAGCTACACACAACCCCGTGTATCGCTCTAGGGTGGCGCCCTGTATAATATGAACACTCAAGCCTTTTACCTCTCTACCTCCCGGTATTGATAAATGTATCAGGCAAGCAGCAATTCACACAAAAGCAATGACACTTAAGAAAGAAGCAAAAATTTTCGCAAAAACCACACTTGGTTCTATTTTGAAAAATCTTTTCGCAAAACGATATTTTGTAATATAGCTCAGATATGAAGTACACAACAGGAAATTTCGGGGTTAAACGCTCAAATTTCAGAAAAGATGAGTGTGCAAGATGACAAAATCCAAACTATAATTAAAGAGCAAATGTCCAGGTAGCACGAAAAGATAACGAGGCAATTGAAAGCAGGGCAATTCAAAATTGAATAGAATCAAAGAGAATAAGCAGAGTTGAAACAACTTCAGGAAAAGTCCTAAAACTACCCGAAGAAGCGATCACCCACCCAATAGGTAATCAAGAAACCAATCCCCACAAACTCCTTAATTTTTTTCAAGCAAAACAGCACTTAAAATTGCGATTTTCTAACCCCTTAATTGGCCGAAAACAGTACCAACTTTCAGCAATATGCGATTTCAATAAACGACAACCCTAGGGCTAGCAAATTCAATTTTTGATTCACTAACCTAATCCCAGGGATAATCTTAGCAGCACAAGGATACAAAATCAAGAATTCAATATATTTTCAAGAATTCAAAAGAAGGTATCCCAAACTAGAGCATGCAATTTTACAATGCGCAAACAAGTGACCTGCTTAACATCAACTGCAAAACCCACAATTTTCAAGAAAAATCAGCACAAAAAGGAGTAGCAAAATGTCGCAAAAAGCCGAGCAAACAAACCCTAGTGTCGCGAGAATTAGCGACGGAAAATCCGAAAAACCCTAATGACACAAAAACCCGAACCCTAGTTTGAAATTTAAGGCCCGATTTTAAGTTCTGAAAATTACAGCAAGGGTATCCGAATTTTAAAGAAATTTGCGATTTTAAAAGATAGAAAACAGCACCAAAATCGAAAAATTTGAAAGCTTGAAAGAAAAAAATTTTCCCCAAGAAGATGAGTTCTAATCCAAAAATTTTAAGAGAAGGAAAAGAAAACACCTGATAAAAATTTGGTCTTTGACCTCCTCCAGCCACGAAACCACGCCTTAGCTCTGATACCAATTGATGTGGACGGTTGTACACATGCGGATAATGTTGCCAAGGACCTTGTGATTAAGTGACAAGCTCGAATAAAAAACCCCTAACTCACGTTCGGATTTAAGAGAAAACAAAGGAAAGCTAACCTAGCTAACTTGTTTATAAATTCGAACCAAGTGCATGCAAGAGATGTGAAACATGCGAATAATTAGGCAGAGCAAGAACCTAATTCGCTAAGTTTCATGCAATTATGTAAATTACAACATGCAAATACATAAAGGAATAAAAGGAGGGTACTCAAACACTAAGTTTTATGATATGAATACTCTGATTATTATTGAAGAAGTCGGCCCCTATTTATAAGTGTAGGGTGGCCGAAAAATACAAGAAGTAGAAAAAGAAAAGAACTAGAATTGGAAATTAACCAAGAGGTTAATTTCTTTTATAATTACCAAACCCGGAAAGAAGTAGGAATGGTAAGAAAAGGAAGAAAAGAATTCGGTCACCTCTTAATTGGGTGATTGCCTAAATTACAAATACCAAAACAAGAAGGAAACTAACTTGAAAATAAGTAGGAAAGAATAAAAGTCCTACTCCCAAAAAGAGATCAAGAAGGAACTCTTTTTGGAAACTAACTTAAAAGAAATAAAACAACTTAATTAATTAAAAGAAAAGAACCCTAACTAAATTGCCGTGTGGGCTTTGACCGTGCGGCTCCTTGTGGCTTCTTTTAGGCTGGCCGAAACTTGTGGGCTGGTCCATGAGTTTTGGGTCGGCCCAAATTGTAGGGAACTTTATTACTTTGTTTCTTTTAAGTCTAAGAACCTTCCGGCATCTTCAAGACTTCAAGAAACAGCCTTCTTCTTCATTAGGACTTGATGATTTGCGCCTCTTCTTCAAAGATAGTTAGAAGAGTTGCAAATCGCACATTTCCTCCATTTTCCTCCAAGGCGTGGGCTTCTACAATTAACTGAGCATCCTGATGGCAAGCTTGAACAAGGTTGTCGAGTGCTTCTTGAACCTTCTTCGCTCTGCTTCTGGTCATGGGCCCAGTGATGTCTACAAGTGGATCCCTCTGATATGGGCTTGGATCCTGAAGCATTGTCGGGCCTCGATGTAGAACTCGAACCTCCTCCTCAGCTTCTCCGGAATCACTTGTAGTCTGACTTGTTGCGTGTTGACTTTGGATGCCCGCATCAATTTGTTAGGCCGAAGGGCATGACTAACCACTCATACAAACCAAATTTAGTTTTAAAAGCAGTTTTCCATTCATCCCCCTCCCTCATGCGAATTTGATGATAGCCCTGTGTAAGATCTATTTTAGTGTAAATCGTTGAGCCATACAAGTCCTCTAACATGTCATCAAGCCTAGGAATAGGATGCCTATACTTGATTGTTATCTTATTAACAGCTCTACAATCAACACACATTCTCCATGTACCATCTTTCTTAGGGACAAGAATTACAGGTACAGCACAAGGACTAAGAGATTCCCTTACCTGACCGTTAGCCAAAAGCTTGTCGATCTGCTTTTGCAACTCCTTTGTTTCCTCCAGATTGGCTTTGTAGGCAGGTCGATTTGGAATAGATGCGCCAGATATGAAGTCGATTTGATGTTCAATCCCACGCAGAGGCGGCAATCCCTGCAGTAGCTCGTCTGGAAAGACATCGTTGAATTCCTGCAACAAACAATCAACTTCTAAAGGGATATCCCGAGGGATATCTTCATGGTTAGCACAAGTATCTTTGCATACTAAAACTAGTACATAACCTTTGTTTCCTAACACTTGTTCTATTTCCCCTACTGTAGCGAAATAGCTATTCTTAACTTCATCCTCATTAGGCTTATCAGAGTTCGCCTTACTACCCATTACAAGTTCTTTCCCCTTCCCCTTATCCAGGCACTTTTCAGCTTCCCATTTGGCGATGGCGTCCTTCATTCGGATTGCTTCTAAATGCACTTCATTAGGTGGCATAGGGAGGAACGTGTGGATCTTGCCCGCCTGGCAGACCGAGTAAGTGTTGGCGACCCCATCATGCGTTGCCTTCAGGTCAAAGAGCCATGGTCGTCCGAGCAGAATGTGACAAGCCTCCATTGGCAGAACATCACATAAAACAGTGGATTCGAACTTACCGATAGCATATGGTACGCTTACCTGCTTGGTGACTCTGTAGCCATCTGAGCTGTCGAGCCATTGGAGCCGATAAGGACGTGGATGATTGATTATAGGGAGCTTCAGTTTTTCGACCATATATTCGCTGGCCACATTTGTGCAACTCCCTCCATCAATGATCAGAACACACAACTTCCCATTGACCTTAGTCCTGGCATGGAAGATGTTTGTCCGTTGAGACGTATCTTGGACAGCAGTTGTAGTCAAGGTGCGAGTAACCAAGTTCTGATTAGGATATTTTTCGATGAACTCAAATTGCTCGACAGGTGCAGTTATAGTGCTGTCAGTTAACTCCAACAAGGGGTCAACATGTTGATCTTCTTCATCCTCTTCGGAAATGTACTCACCATCTTGCCCCAATAAGACCTTCCGGATGTTAGGGCAATCGCGCATGGCCTGAGCATTTGTGGCAAGTGACATTGCTGATGGATTGCCGAGGTGTTGATGGCGTTCTGGATTGGGATGAAGACGAGGTGGTGGCGGGGACTATAGCCTTCCTTTCTGACGTAAACGGCTTCTTTGCGGGTGGAGAGTAAACCTGATTCTTTCTCCAAGCCGGTGGGGCGCTGGTAGGCGTCTGGACGGGTGGAACGGTCTTTAGGTATTCCTCCATGACCCGAGCTTTGTGCAACATGTCCGTCAGAGTTGTCGCATTCTGAAGTTCAACAGCTAAAGCTATACCCCTGTTTAGGCCATTAAGAAAACGAGCCATTGAAGCAGCCTCATCTTCCTGGACATTTGCCCTAATTTTGGCCATCTCTAACTTTCTATAATATGCGTCTACAGATAAAGAACCTTGTACAAGAGTATGTAATTTCCTATACAATTCTCTAAAATAATAATCAGGAACAAAAGTTCTACGCATGGAAGTAGTCAAATCAAACCAAGTTAGAGGCGGAGCACGGGCCCGCATTGGACGCGTATTCCTTCGCTAGTCCATCTCTTGATTCCACCAGTGATGTGGACGGTTGTACACATGCGGATAATGTTGCCAAGGACCTTGTGATTAAGTGACAAGCTCTTACAAAAACCTTTAACTCACGTTCGGATTTGATAAAACAAAGGAAAAACTATCCTGACCAACTTGTTTATAAATTCGAACCAAGTGCAAGAAAGAGGTGTGAAACATGCGAATAACTAGGCAGAGCAAGAACCTAATTAGCTAAGTTTCATGCAAGTATGTAAATTACGACATGCAAATACATAAAGCAATAAAAGGAGGTACTTCAAACACTAAGTTTATGATCTAAAATACGCTGAATATTATTGATGTTTCGGTCACCTATTTATTGGTGAGGGTGGCCGAAAATTAGTACAAGAATTAGAGAAAGAAAAGAACTAGAATTGGAAATTAACCAAGAGGTTAATTTCTTGTACAATTACCAAACCCGGAAAGAAGTAGGAATGGTAAGAAAAGGTAAGTAGAATTCGGTTTTACCTTAAACATGAGGTAGCCGAATTTTGTAAACTAAAAATCAAGAAAAGAATAAAATTCCTACTTCCAAAAAGAATAAGGAAACCCTTTTTGGAAATTAACTTAAAAGAATAAAACAACTTAATTAAGTAAAAGAAAAGATCCCTAATTTTGGCAACTAGCCGTTTGGACTAGCCGTTGGAGGGGCTAGACGTTGGGCTTGCTTGTGAGGCTTCTCCTTGCTTCCTTTGGGCTGGCAGAAACTTGTGGGCTGGTCCATGAGTTTTGGGTCGGCCCAAATTGTAGGGAACTTTATTAATTTGTTTCTTTTAAGTCCAACAACCTCCCGGCATCTTCAAGACTTCAAGAAACAGCCTTCTTCTTCATGAGTACTTGATGGTTTGCGCCTCTTCTTCAAAGATATTTAGAAGAGTTGCAAATCGTACATTTCCTCCATTTGGCTCCAAGGCGTGGGCTTCTACAATCAGCTGAGCATCCTGATGGCAAGCTTGAACAAGGTTGTTGAGTGCGTCTCAAACCTTCTTTGCTCTGCTTCTGGTCATTGGCCCAGTGATGTCTACAAGTGGATCCCTCTGGTATGGGCTTGGATCCTGAAGCATTGTCGGGCCTCGATACATTAACTGAGACCCTCGAAAGGCTTGGCAGCGGCATTATTGTCATTGGTAGGGTTGTCCTCCTCTGACTTCGTACGTTGTTGGTCCCGCTCAGCCCGCAAGTCAGCAACCTCCTCCGTGAGGGTAGCAAATCGCGCAGAGAGTTGCGCTATTGCAGCCAGTATTTGCTCACTCCCCAAAGGGGCAGAAGCACCTCCTCCTGACATCGGTTATAGGCGAAAATCTGTCTGCTAAGAACAAGGAAAAATGAGTAGTAACCTTACCCCCTTGTCCCCCAAGTGTATCCCACGTAACAGCTACACACAAACCAGTGTTTCACTCTAGGGTGGCGCCCTTATAGTATGTTCACTCAAGCCTTTTTCCACTCTACCTCCCGATATTGACAAATGTATAAGGCAAACAGTAATTCACACATAGCAATGATACTTAAGGAAACAACACAAATTTTTGAAAAATAGATACTTGGTTCTATTTTGATGTTGAAAAATCTTTTCGCAAATGATAGTTGTAATATAGTTCAGATAAGAGGTACACAACAAGGAAATTTCAGGGTGAAGCCTCAAATTTCAGAAAAGATGGGTGTGCACGATGACAAAATCCAAACTATAATTCAAGAGTAAACGTTTAGGTAGCTTGAAAAGATACAACTAGCAGTTGAAAGCAGGGTAATTCAAGAATTGAATGGAATCAAGAAAGAAGCAGAGTTGAACAACTTTAAGAAAGTCCTAAAACTAACCAAAGAAGAGATCACCTACCTGATAGGTAATCAAAGAAACAAATCCCAACAAATTAACAATTCCCTCAATATGTAGATAAACCCAAATTACAAATTTTAAAACCCCCCAATGGCAGAAAAATTCCTCAAAATTCCAGTGTGGTGCTGTAGGGAGTAGTGGCGATAATCGAACACTATCCACTTTGCAAGCACACTAAAAAAACGAAGAAGATTCCCAATGAAGAAAAGCGTCCTCTTTGGTCGTAAAGTGTAGTGCTGTGGGGAGTAGGGTCGAAAATGAAAACTATCAACTTTGCAAGTACACCTTAAACCGTGGAGAAAACAATCCTTACTCAATAGGTGCCACAAAAAAAACACCAATTTTGCGATTTAAGAAAAAGCCCTAGGGTCAGCAAAGTTCAAGTTTGACTTCCTAACCAATTCCCAGAGATAAATTCAGCAGCGCAAGGACACAAAATCAAGAATTCAATATATTTTCAAGAATTCAAAACGAGGTATCCGAAACTAGTGCATGCAAATCACAATGTGCAGATAAGGTGAGCTGCTTAACATCAGCCGCAAAAACTCACCAACTTTAACAAAAAGTGCACAAGAGGAGTATTAAAACAGTCGCAAAACCCAGCTAAAGTCGCAAAAATAGCAACAAAAGAGTGTCTCTCAAACCCTAATGTCACAAAGCAAACGGCGACCCAATTTCAACCAACAAACTGAAACCCTAGCTAAGCCAAAACCCGAACCCTAATTTATTTTTAAAGTTCAGAATTTAATTTAGTTTTTCAGCAAGGAATTCCAGATTGTAATTTAAGAAAAACAGCCCCAAAATAGTACAAGCTTTTCACAAAAAGAAGGCAATTTTAAAACCCTAAGTTGCGTTTTTCAGTACTTTAAAATTTGGTTCAATTTTTCTAGGGAATTTTGATTTTAAGATAGGCTAAAACAGTACCAAGAAATCGAAATTCAAAGGTTGAAAGAAAAAAAAAATTCCCCTAAGAAGATGCATTCTAATTACAAGAATTTCAAGACAGGCGAGACTAACAAGCATTAGAAAACACCTGATAAAGATTTGGTTGGGTTACTACAACTTTCTCCAGCCACGAAACCAGCCCAACCTCTGATACCAATTAATGTGGACTAAGGTACACATGCGGATGAATTGCCAAGGAAAGTTTGATTAGGCGGCGTAGCTCGTATAAACTCTTAACTTACCCGAAAATCCAGTTAACAAAGATAAACCAACCTAAGCTAATTTACTCAAGGGATTCAAACCAAGTAAGAAAAGAGGTTAAACATGCGAATTTAATTAGGTAGAGCAAATAACCTAATTTAAGCTAAGTTTCATGCAATATATAAATCACAAGCCTGCAAAATACATAAAGCAATAAAGGGAGAGTACTCAAACTAATAGTTTAAAGATTTGAATACTTGGTTTATTATGGTGGTTTGACTGCCTATTTATAAGAAAAGGGGCAACCAGAATTCTACCCTAAAATAAGTAGGAAAAGAATTAGAATTGGAAACAAATCAAGAGATTGATTTCCTTTACAATACCAAAACCTGAAAGAAGTGGGTAATGGTAAAAGAAAAAGGAAATTCGGTCAGTTAAGATAAGGGTAGCCGAAATTACAAGTAAAAACAAGAAGGAAAAGGAATTGGAAATCCTACTCCAAAAAGGAGATCAAGAAGGGATCCTTTTTGGAAACTAACAAACTAAGGGCAAAATAGGAAACATGCACAAACCCTTATTTTCCCCCAAACCTAAACCTTAATTTCGCAAACCCTAATGGAGTAGACCTTGCGTGTGGGCTTCTTGATGGGCTGGCCGAATTGGTTGATGTGGACTAGACTCCATGGAAGTTCGGCCAGTTATTGATGGCGCATGGTGGAATGGTGTAGGGAGCTTCCGGAATCTTTTGGAATCTCTCGGAATCATTTTGGAATTAAGATTTTTCAAGATTCGGCAAAAATATGAAATTCAAGATTTTCAAGAAAATCAAGAACTTCAAGAAACGTCTCTTTAAAGTCTAAGAACCTTCTGGCGTCTTCAAGAACTTCAAGAAACAGCCTTCTCTTCATTGTGGAATGGGGAATTCCGCCTCTTCTTCAAGGATTGTAAGGAGAGTTGCAATTTTAACCTTTTCAGCTTTATTCTCCAAGGCGTTGTCTTCTACTATCAATTGAGCATCTTGTCTGCAAACTTGTACAAGGTTATTGAGATCCTCACGAACTCTTCTTGCTCTCTTCGCGTCATTGGCCCAATGATATCTACAAGTGGATCCCTTTGATATGGACTTGGATCCTAAAGCATTGTTGGGCCTCGATGTAGAACCCGAACCTCCTCAGCTTCACTGGACTCACTTGTTTGTGGACTTGTCGATGGACTAGGGATGCCCTCATCATAAGGTGTTAGAACCGGTTGGTCTTAATCCTTATTTAGATTTATAAGTTAACAAATATAAGAATTAATTTAATAGTTTTTCTAAGTGAGAAAATGTAGATAAATGTTTACGGAAGAACCAACCCAAAAAAAGGGCAAAGAAAACTGAGCTAAAATGAAGACACGGCAAGCAGATGAAGAAAGAAGAAGAACGAGTCCTGAGCACGTCCCTAAGTGGGACCCATAATCTTTCTTAGTCAAAAAATGAAGAGAAGAGTTCATGAGTAAAACAACGCAAAAAAGGGCGAAGAAAACGGAGCTAAAATGAAGAAACGGCAAGCAAACGAAAAATGGGTCACATCAAGAGCCGACAAGGGGTGGACACGAGCCGCCCTGGCAGGCGCCCGCATAGCATGTACAGGCGCCGCATACAGTATAGTGCATAGCCCGCACAGGGCTATGCTTGCAACTTGAGGCTGCTACAGTCGCAGCCTGTTGCACGCCTGTCGCAGGCTTGCGACAGAGGCCTGCGATTTTCGCAGCCTTTGTCGCGAGCCTCTCGGGTTGGCTCCTTTTTTGCCCCTTTTTTCAACCATTTGAAGGGCTCTCTTCTCCTATAAATACCCCCACTTCCTGAAGACTTACTCCACCTCTCTCCATCTATTTTATGCTCAATTTCAAGTGTTAAAAAGCTCTCAAAAGATCATTTTAAAGTTCTAGCAATTTATTTCAAATTTAGGCTAGAATAGAAAATCCTTATTGTAATAGTTAGCTATTTTCATAGCATTATTATCCTACTTTGTAAAAGCGTTAGAGGGAAGTTTTGGATCCTTTCAAGAGGTTGATAAGTGACGTGAACCCCTGATTCCCAATGGCGTGGAAACCAAGAACTCGATGCGGAAAGTGCCAAGGAAAGTCTGAATGCAAGACTCAGCTCTTAACTTCTAGAATCCTTACCCTTGGATTCGGCAGACTACTAACTTACAAAGTAAATTAAACATGCAATTCAAACCAAGTGGAGAATAACAGAATTGAAACAAAGCTTAGAAATAGACAGAGCAATTATCTATTAGCCTATAGTTTCTATAGCTTTTAGCAATTAGCAATTCATGCAAATTACATAAACCCAAAATAAAGTGAGTGATTAAAGAAGTATAAAACTATAATTTAAATTATTTATTCAACTGAATAAGAAGGTGAATTTGGCTTCCCTATATATAGGGGAGGGGTGGCCGAATTTAAGTCCTAAAATAACTAGGAAAGGAAGTGAAATTGGAAACCAATCAAGAGATTGGTTGCTTACAAGAACCAAATCATAAAGGAACTAGGATTGGATGAAATAGGCAATTTCGGTTGGAAAGTAGGTCTCTTGGCTGAAAATACAAGTAAAGAAAAAGGAAATAAAGAAGTAGAAACAAACCACAAAAAGGTTTCAAGAAGGTAAACTTTTTTGGTAACTACTATCCTAGTAAGCCTAGACTAGTTGTAACAAACTTGTAACAACCTAACAAACTAGTAACAAACTTTGAGTAGAATTAGTTAACATGCACAAAACCTAATCCTTCTCCAGCCTAAGCTTCCAAGTGGCATGTGGGCTGCTCCTTGTGGGCTTGGTCTGGCCAAAAGTTGAAGGGAATGGACTCCATGGTGAGTTCGGCCCATTTTGAGTGGCGCATGGGGAGATGATGTAGGGAGGTTCTGGAATCTTCTGGAATCTCCCAAAATCATTTCGGAATGTCAAAAATCAAGAATTTCAAGATTCTTAAAGATTCAGTAAACCGCGAAATTTAAGATTTTCAAGAAAATCAAGAACTTCAAGAAATACCCTTTCCTTTGGCTGGATTGATTAGTAGGCGCCATTTCCTCTGTAATGGAGAGTAAAGTGGCCCATTTAACCTTCCTTCTATTCTCTTCAAAGGTTTTTGTGTCCGTAATGAGTTGGGCTTCTGAAGTACACCTTCGGACAAGGTTTTCAAGATCTGCTCTGAGCTTTCTTGCCCTTCTTCGGGTCATAGCCCATCTATGTTAACGAACGGATCTCTTTGATCGGGACTTGGGTCCTGGAGCATTGGCAGGCCTCTATGGAGCACACGAACCTCTGTTGCACTTCCCGAGTCTGCATCACTCGAACTGTGATCCCCTCCGTCCTGACTTGTCGTAGAGCTGGGGATGCCCTCATCAATAAGGGTCTAAGCAAGGGGATTAACTAAAGGATTACCTATAGTTTGAGTAAACTAGGAGGTAATCCCTTGGGTTAACTTGTAAGGTTTAAGATTCACCTATAAAAATCTTATTAGGAGATTAGGATCAAGCATTTAGCTTGGAAGTGGAGTAGACTTTCCTTGAGGAGAGAAAGTTGAACCACTATAATTGTTGTGTGTTCTTTAAATTGTTTTCTTTTTATTGCTTTACACTTAAAATCATGCACAAATCACATAAAGATTTTTGTTTGCTTAAGTTTGTTTTGAAACCCAAGTCACCCCTCCCCTTTTAGGTTTACCTTAGTTGTATTTTTCATAAGGTCTTCCTGAAGGTTAAACCCTGCACCCATATCATAAAATGTGGGAGGAGAGGAAAATTGAGTCCCCGGCTCATGGGACCTTTCAAGATTCTAAAGCGAGTGGGCAAAGTAGCCTACAAGCTAGAACTACCTGCGTCCATGGGAAGGATGCATCCAGTGTTCTATGTTTTGATGCTACGAAAATATCTAGCCGGCCCAAAGCACGCGATATAGCTCGATGACTTTGAAATCGAGGAAACCCCAGAGTACGAGGAGACACCCGTAAGAATCTTGGACCCAAGTGTCAAGAAGTTGAGGATTAAAGAGGTAGCCTTAGTAAAAGTGTAGTGGAAATGTCATTGGCTCGAAGAAGCTACCTGGGAACCCGAAGCGGACATGCGGGAGAAGTACTAATGAGGTCATCCCTAATATAGAATACAAGTGTCCGCCATGCTTAAGGTGTGGATTTGATTCAAGTGTTCAGAAGGTCAGGACTCGAAGGGCAAGAGTTCAGCCTGAGCTAAATCCAAGTTTATACAAGGGTTCTCCATTGAAGCCTATAGCTAAGGTTCCAGCTTGAAGGACCAAAAGCCAGAACAAGCCAAAAGAAACTCCAATGGCTGCCAAGGGTAAAAAGGTTATTTCACCTCCAGCGCCTTCAAGGATCATTTATTTTGGAGAGTTTCGGACTGAATATTAAGAGTATCAATTGGAGTGAATTTTACAAGTCTTGAAAATCATTAGATTTCTTGATTTGTTACATGCCATTACTTTTAAGTTCTTTTACTTTTAAGGTAATTATCAAATTCATAGTTCCTAAAAATAATTCTTGCATGTTTTCTTTTAAGAAATAGGAATTACCTTATTTTTGTATTTTCCTTTTATTTTCTTGAGAAGAATTTCGGCCATCTCCTTTTTGAAAGGTAATTGAAATTCTACTTCCCCCTTAACCTAGTTCCTTTTGGTTTTGGGTTTTGTAAGGTTTCCAATGCTCATTGGTTTCCACTTTTTATTTCCTATTACTTTTCTACTTCTTATAGGTGCACAACCCCTTATTTAAAGGGCTCCCATGCGTATGAATAATCAGAGAATTCGCAACTAATATAATTTGGTGAAAGGTTAATACCTATCTTTTTATTTTTGAATTATACTGATGAGGACATCCAGGGCTAAAACAACACACATTATAAGTCAAAATTCACAAAGCCAACCTAAAGGCAAAGCCCTTGAAAAGAACGATGGGAAGGGTGAAAGAGTCATTCTATTCAAAAGGATCCTTGAAGACAATGCATCTCCAAACTCTCCACAATAAAGAAAAGGGTTGTTTCTTGAAGTTCTTGAAGATGTCGGAAGGTTCTTTGACTTTAAAGAGACGTTTCTTGAAGTTCTTGATTTTCTTGAAAATCTTGAATTTCGTATTTTGCAGAATCTTGAATTCTTGATTCCAAAATGATTCTTGAAGATTCCAAAAGGTTCCAGAAGCTCCCTACATAAAAATCACCATGCGACATTACAATTGGGCCGACCCAATCCATGGAGTCCATTCCACATCATCAAGTCGGCCAAGCCCATCAAGAAGCCCAACGGAAAGTCCACTTTGCCAAGGGTTTTCAAAAAAGAGGTTTGGGGAAGGATAAGGATTCGGCATGTTTCCTAATCCTAATCCTTGTTTGTTACAAGTTATTTAGGTTGTTACAAGTTTGTTTGAACTATATTAACTTGTCAGTTTCCAAAAAGGGATCCCTTCTTGATCTCCCTTTTTGGATAGGATTTATATTTATTTACTTGTTAGTTTAAGTGATAATTTCAGCCATGACCATATCCATATGGCAAAAGAATTCAGCAACTACCAAAACCTAGTTCCTTTAGGTTTCTGGCTTGTAAGAAATCAATCTCTTGATTGGTTTCCAATTCTAATTGTTTTCCTAGTCTAATTAGGTTATAATTTCGTCCACCTATACATATAAAGGTGACTTAATTTGTTCACCATTTTCCTTGTTCATTTACGACTTGGTTTGTAAGGAAAATCTAATTCTGATTGGTTTCCACTTTCTCTACTTTTAGTTGTTCTTTTCCTATTATAATTTGGATACCCCTATACCTATAAACAGGGTCATCCACGAAATTAATAATTAGTATTCATATCTTCAAACTATTAGTTTGAGTACTCTCCTTTTATTGCCTTATGTATTTTGCATGCTTGTGATTTATATATTGCATGAAACTTAGCTAATTAGGTTATTTGCTCTACCTAATTAATTCGCATGTTTCACATCTTTTTCTTACTTGGTTCAAAATTCCTTAAGTAAATTAGCCTAGGTTATTTTATTTTGTTATTTGGATTTCGGGTAAGTAAAAAAGTTTATACGAGCTACACCGCTTAATCAGACTTTCCTTGACAATTCATCCGCATGTGTACTTCGGTCCACATCATTTACTCATTGAACTGTAGTCAATATTGCATGATTTTGACCTATTAGTTTCTAGGATTGCATGTTAATTAGGTTTATAATCTTGCATAATTAAATAAGCTTTTCGCTTCAATTCATTGCTTGGTTTCTAGTTTGAAAACAACCTGATTGTTCTATTAATGTAAGTAGTGATTGGGGTTCCAAGGGATTATACTGTGTTCTTTTAATTAGATTTTTTTGTTACTTTTTGAATACTGCAATTCTCAATAGAGAATCCACATCAATTTGGTATCAAAGCTGTATAACGTGCGACTTTGGGAGGAGCCAACCAATCAAAGGGGAGCGGTGAAGTGTCAATCTGGAAAAGGTTGTCGTTAATCTCTTCTGAGGTAAATTTCTCCTTCAAAAATTGGTTGCTATTTTTCAAAAATTCTTTGATGAGGGCATCCCAAGTCCACAGACAAGTGAGTCCAGAGAAGCTGAGGAGGTTCGGGTTCTACACCGAGGCCCAACAATGCTTTAGGTTCCAAGTCCATATCAAAGGGATCCACTTATAGATATCATTGGGCCAATGACAAGAAGCAAAGCAAAGAAGGTTCAAGAGACTCTCAACAACCTTGTACAAGCTTGCCAACAGGATGCTCAATTGATAGTAGAAGCCAACGCCTTGGAGAACAAAGCCGGAAAGGTTCAAATTGCAACTCTCCTTACAATTCTTGAAGAAGAGGCACAATTCCCCATTCCACAATGAAGCGAAGGCTGTTTCTTGAAGTTCTTGAATACACCAGAAGGTTCTTGGACTTTAAAGAGACGTTTCTTGAAGTTCTTGATTTTCTTGAAAATCTTGAATTTCATATTTTGCAGAATCTTGAAGAATCTTGACATTCTCGAAAATCTTGATTCCGAAATGATTTTGGGAGATTCCAGAAGATTTCGGAAGCTCCCTACACCATTCCACTATATGCCATCAACAATAGGCCGAATGTCCATGGAGTCCAGTCCATATCAACCAATTCGGCCAGCCCATCAAAAAGCCCACACGCATGGTCTACTCAATTAGGGTTTGCAAAATTAAGGGTTAGGGTTTGAGGGAAAATAAGGGTTTGTGCATGTTCCCTATTTTTCCCTTAGTTTGTTAGTTTCCAAAAAGGATCCCTTCTTGATCTCCTTTTTGAAGTAGGATTTCCAATTCCTTTTTCTTTCTTATTTTACTTGTAATTTCGACTGCCATTAGCTTAAGGTGACCGAATTTCCTTTTTCTTTTACCATTACCCACTTCTTTCAGATTTTGGTATTGTAAAGGAAATCAATCTCTTGATTGGTTTCCAATTCTAATTCTTTTCCTACTTCTTTTAGGGTAAACTTTTGGCTGCCCCTTCTCTTATAAATAGTGATGTGGACCGGAGTTCACGATGCAGAATACTTGCCAAGGAAAGTCTGGAAATTGCGAGACGCAGCTCTTAACCTCTAGAATCCCTACCTCGGATTCGGCAGTCTACTAAAATTAACCTAAGCTAATTTTAAACACGCAAATCAAACCAAGATCAAGAATATAAAGAGTCGAAACAAAGCATGCAATTAGGCAGAGCAATTACCTAATAGCCTATAGTTTCTAAATTTATGGCAATTCACAAAACATGCAAATTACGAAAGCTCAAAATAAGAGAATGATTCAAAAAGTATAAAACTATACTATTCTATTACTTGAATCAAAATTGTGTGTTTTAAAAAATGAAGAAGAGGACCCCTATTTATAGTTATAGGCAGTCGAATTCTTCAGTACAAGTAGGTAGAAATCAACTGAAATTGGAACTCAATCAAGAGATTGATTCCTTACAAATTGAAACCTAAAAGAACTACGTTTAGTTAAAATGCTGAATTCGGTTTTCTCACTAATGTATCTAGCCAAAATTCCTAGCTAAATAAAGAAGTGGAAATGAATCAAAACTAAGAAGTAGAAATCAATCAAGAGATTGATCTCTTGAAAAGAAACAAACCTAAAGGAACTAGGTTTGTTTAAGTGATAATATTTCAGTTGTATTAAGGGATAATGGCAGCCGAAATTTATGAAATTAATTAGAAGTAAAAATGAAATAAACTACTAGAATTAATTGGAGTTGTAAACTCAAACTAACTCCTTTAAAACCCTAACTCAAATTCGGATGTGGGCGGCTCCGTTGGGCTTCCAATTTCCGGATTTCTCTCCTTCCTTTGGGTCTGGGCTGGCCGAATTTATGAAGGTGGGTTGCAAGTGAATTCGGCCTAAAACTCAATGGCGTGTCTGTGAAAAGTATAGGAAGCTTCTGGAAGCTTCCGGAATTATTTCTGAAACTCAAATTTTACAAATTCTCCATTTCTTCATGATTCTTCAATTCAGACCCCTTTTGGGAAATGGTGAGTAAAATGACCATTTTACCCTTCTGACTCTTCTGGTCTTTATCTTCAGGGGTTTGTGAGCCGGATACCATCTGGGCTTGTCGGGAACATTCTTGGACTAGGTTTTCAAGGTCGGCCTTTAATTTCCTTGTCCTTCTACGTGTCATTGGCCCAACGATATCTACAAATGGATCTCTCTGGAATGAGCTCGGGTCCGGTAGCATAACTGGGCCTCGGTGTAGCACACGAATAGGCTCTGCTTCCTTTCTCGAGTCCCCTACCTCAACTTGTAGATCCTCTCTGCTTGGACTTGTCGATGGGTTGGGGATGGCCTCATCATTCCCTCCCGGTTGGAAAGGATTCGATCTCAAATTAAGATCCTGGTCAAAATTAAACGGAGACAAGTCAGCAATATTAAAAGATGTACTAACACTATACTCACCTGGTAAGTCAAGCTTGTAAGCGTTATCCCCCATCTTAGCAATAACTTGAAAGGGTCCATCGCCTTGGGGATGTAACTTCGTCCTACGGGCAGCTGGAAACCTCTCATTTCTCATGTGAACCCAAACCCAATCACCAGGTTCAAAGCTCACTGCCGTACGCCTTTGATTTGCAGCTTTGGCATTACGTGCATTCGTCTTCTCTATATTCTGATGAACCTTCTCATGCAACCGCTTAACAGCTTCTGCTTTCTGTGCTCCATCAACACTTGTCTGATCCTTCAGGGGCAGTGGTAGTAAATCCATCACTGTTAGCGGGTTGAAGTCGTAGGCGACTTCGAAGGGCGAAAACCCTGTTGAGGAATGCCTGGAGCGATTGTAGGCAAACTCTGCAATCGGCAAGACTTGTTCCCAACTCTTCAAGTTCTTCTTAATCAGCGCCCTCAGTAGATTTCCTACGGTGCGGTTGGTCACCTCAGTCTGACCATCCGTTTGGGGATGACTAGTGGTCGAGAACAGCAACTTAGTTCCTAATCGAGACCACAACGTCTTCCAAAAGTAACTCAAAAACTTCAAGTCTTTATCTGACATGATGGTGCGCAAAATGCCGTGTAGCCGAACTATCTCCTTCAAGAATAAGTCCGCAACATGCTTTGCATCATCAGATTTCCTGCATGGGATAAAATGAGACATCTTAGAAAATCTATCCACGATAATGAAGAGTGAATCATTACCTCTTTGCGTCCTCGGCAACCCTAAAATAAAATCCATAGAGATGTCAGTCCAAGGAACGGAAGGTACAGGTAACGGTGTGTAAAGACCATAGGGCTTAGACGTAGACTTCGCTTTGAGACATTCAATGCAGCGTGAGCAAATAGACTCTACATCTTTACGCATTTTAGGCCAATAGAAGTGTTCTTTAAGCATATCAAGTGTTTTATGGACACCAAAATGACCCATTAGCCCCCCACTGTGCGCTTCACGCACCAATAGCTCCCTATTTGAACTACGTGGAATGCATAACTTATTTTCTTTAAATAAAAAGGCATCTTGCCTAAAGAATTTTTGAAATGCACCCGATTCACATGCTTCATAAATATTGGAAAAATCTAAATCAGAAGCATACAATTCCTTAAGATATGCAAACCCTAATGATGAATGATCAAGTAAAGTAAGGGCTTCATACCTCCGAGACAGAGCGTCAGCTACCATATTCTTCTTTTCCTTTTTATACTTAATGATATAAGGAAAAGTTTCAATGAAAGATACCCACTTAGCGTGACGTCTGTTCAACTTACCCTGTCCCTTTAGATGTTTAAGGGACTCGTGGTCCGAGTGCACAATGAACTCCTTGGCCATCAAGTAATGCTGCCAAGTTTCTAAAGCACGAACCACTGCATAGAGCTCCTTGTCGTAAGTCGGGTAATTCAAGGCAGCTCCCTTCAACTTCTCACTGAAGTAGGTGATAGGCTTTCCTTCTTGCATCAGCACAGCGCCTATGCCTATACCTGAAGCATTACACATAAGTTCAAAAACTCGATCAAAATCTGGCAATGCTAAAACAGGAGCATGAGTGAGATCATGCTTCAAAACAGTAAAGGCATTTTCTTGAGCTTGACCCCACAAGAACGATAAGTGCTTCTTGCGCAACTCATTCAGGGGCGTAGCCTTGGTAGAAAAGTCCTTCACGAACTCCGATAAAAACAAGCAAGACCATGGAAAGATCTCACCTGAGAGGCTGATGTTGGTGTAGGCCATTCACGAATAGCCTGAACCTTGGCGTCGTCAACTTTCACGCCATCCTTCGAGACAACAAAACCAAGGAAGACAACTTCCTCCACACAGAACGTACACTTTTTCACATTGGCATATAATTTATTATCACGTAACTCAATTAATACCAATCGCAAATGCTCTATGTGTGACTTCATGTCCCTACTATATATCAATATATCATCAAAATAGACCACAACAAACTTTCCTATAAACTTTCTAAGCACATGATTCATTAATCGCATGAAAGTACTTGGTGCATTTGTAAGGCCGAAGGGCATAACTAACCACTCATATAAACCAAATTTAGTTTTAAAAGCAGTTTTCCATTCATCACCTCCCTTCATTCTAATTTGATGATAGCCTTGTGTTAAATCAATTTTAGTATAAACAGTTGAGCCATATAGATCTTTTAGCATGTCATCAAGCCTAGGAATAGGATGCCTATACTTAATGGTGATTTTATTAACAGCTCTACAGTCCATACACATTCGCCATGTACCATCTTTCTTAGGAACAAGTATAACAGGTACAGCACAAGGACTTAAAGATTCCCTTACCTGGCCGTTGGCGAGTAACTTCTCCACTTGACGTTGTAATTCCTTTGTTTCCTCTGGATTTGCTTTGTAAGCTGGACGATTTGGGATCGACGAGCCAGGTACGAAGTCGATCTGATGCTCGATTCCTCGAAGAGGGGGCACTCCTGTCGGCAGCTCCTCTGGAAAGACATCATCATATTCCTGCAATAAAAACTCGACTTCCATAGAGAGAGCCCTAGGAACGTCAGCAAGATTAGTGGAGTCGTTTTGAGCAACAAGTACAAGTATTAATCCCTTAGACTCTAAAACCTGCTCGACTTCCCCAAGTGTAGCAAATAAGCTACTTTTACTATCTTCTTTTGAAGGCTTATCTGAGTTCGCCTTACTACCCTTTACAATCTGTTTCCCCTTCCTCTTTTCTTGTTTATTCTCAGCTTCCCATTCGGCAAGCTTATCTTTCATCCTAAGAGACTCAGCACGAACATCTTGGGGTGGCAGAGGCAGAAATGTATGGATCTTGCCCTGTTGGCAGATCGAGTAGGTGTTGGCAACTGCGTCGTGTGTCGCCTTCATATGAAAGAGCCATGGGCGACCCAGGAGAATGTGGCATGCCTCCATAGGGAGCACATCACAAGTAACTTCTCCTTCAAACTTCCCAATAGCATATGGCACTCTAACCTGCTTGTTGACTCGGTACCCTTCTGAGTTGTCGAGCCATTGGAGCCGGTACGGATGCGGATGGATGATGGTGGGGAGATTCAACTTTTCGACCATGTATGCACTGGCGACATTTGTGCAGCTTCCCCCATCAACTATGAGAACAACAACTCTACCATTTACCTTAGCACGAGAATGGAAGATGTTGGTTCGTTGACTTGAGTCCTGGACAACGGATGTAGTCAAAGAGTACCCAACTATGGAAAGGTGAGTGTCACCGTTAGGTTGGTGAATATCCTGCTCTGTATCTGACTTACCCTCGTGGGTTAAATCCGCGAAGGGATTAACAGGTTCGTCTTCATCCTCCTCAGAGATGTAGTCGCCATCATGCCCAAGTAGCACTTTTCTGATGTTAAGGCAATCGCGCATCATATGTCCACGCCCGGAACACCTGTGACATGTGATGTCGTGGATTGGCTTTCTAGGAGTGAACGGCATTTTAGCTGCGGATGAAGATGAAGATGAGGTGGATGGTGTAGCCTGGATAGCTTTGCGTTCAGAGTTGAAAGGCTTCTTGGCGGGTGGAGAGTACACCGGATTCTTCCTCCTCGATGGCGTCCTAACTGGTTGGACAGTTTTCATGTATTCCTCCATTACCCTGGCTTTGTGTAGCATGTCTGTTAGGCTGGTGGCATTCTGCAATTCCACTGCTAACGCTATCCCTCTATTTAGCCCGGTGAGAAAGCGAGCCATACTAGCGGCATCATCCTCATAGACATTGGCCCTGATCTTGGCCATCTCTAACTTCTTGTAATATTCATCTACAGTCAAAGAGCCTTGTACAAGTGTGTGTAATTTCTTATACAATTCTCTAAAATAATACGCAGGAACGAAAGTCTTACGCATTGTTGTAGTCAGATCAAACAATGATAGAGGTGGAGCTCGAGCTCTCATAGGCCGTGTGTTGCGCCTTTGGTCCAACTCTTGATTCCACCAAACAAGTGCATATTCGGTGAAATTTACCACCGCGAGTGGAGCCTTCTTGTGCTCGGGAATCGAGTGGAGCTCAAAAATTCTCTCTATCTTAATCTCCCATTCTAAGTATTGTTCTGGATTGGTACCGCCTGCAAAGGATGGCACCGTTGTCTTTAATGGACTTAGACCGTCGTAAGGCTTGTCCTTGGTGCCGACGTTGGGGTGAGGGATGTGTTCCTCCTCCTCTGCTTCACGCCTGGCGTCCTGGGCAGCCTTAATATCTGCGACCTCGCCACTGAGGTCTGCAAATTGCGCTGATAGTTTCGCAATTGCAGCCAGAAGTTGGTCGTTTCTGACGGATCCGGAACTACCTCCTGACATTATAAGTAACAGAAAATTCCCTGCTAAGAACAAGTAAAAGTGAGTAGAGTAACCTTACTCCCTTGTCCCCCAAGTAATGCCCTCCTAATAAGCTACACTCAAACCAGTGTTTCACTCGTAGGGTTGGCGGCCCTTGTATGCTGTATCACTCAGCCTTTTATCTCAATCCTGTATACTACTTAAAGTTCTCAGATATTGAGCAAAGGTAATAAGCAATAAGTAAATCACACAAGCACGAAACTATATAGGAATGTAGGAAAAGAAATTTTCGAAAACAGAACTTGGTTCTATTTTGTTTTGTAAAAAAAGACCTTTCGAAAAGAAATTTTGTAGTATAACTTGAATAAGATATGCACACAAAGGAACTTTCGGGGATAAGCCCTCAAAGTTCAAGAAATTAATGTAATGCGCACGATGACAAAATTCAAGTTATAGTGAAAAGTAGGCGTATAAGGTGGCACGAAAAGTATTCAGTTTACGGAGAAAACATGGCAATTCAAGTGAAAGAAGCAAGAAATAATGAGCAGATTTGAACGAATCAGGAATATTACTACCCTAGATGTGATCACCTACCTAATAGGTAATCAAGAAACCAATTCCCACTAATTAAGAGCTTCTAGAAAAATTTACCCCAAAGTTGCGAAAATAGTAACCCCCCTACAGAAATGTGAAATTCCAAAATTTTGAGTACCCCGAAAAAAAAGGTAATTTTTACTCTTTTTTTTTTTTTTCTAATCACTGATTTTTTTCTAATCACTGATTTTAAAATTGCATATCCCTGGCTGAAATTTCAAAATTAAATTCTGAACTTTAAAAAATAATTGGGTTCGGGTTTTTGGTTTTTGCTTAGGGTTTCGGTTTTGTTGAAATCTTTAGTCGCCTTTGCTTGGCACCACTAGGGTTTGAGAGACACTTTTAGTGCTGCTGTTTTTGCATCTAAATCGCTGGGTTTTTGCGACTACTTTATACTCCTCTTGTGCTATTTTTGTTTAAGTTGGTGAGTTTTTGCTGCTGATGTTAAGCAGCTCACCTTATCTGCACTTTGTGATTTGCCTGCGCTAGTTGGATACATTGTTTTGAATTCTTGAAAATATATTGAATTCTTAGTTTAGTATCCTTGGCTGCTGAAATTATCTCTGGGAATTGGTTAGTGAGTCAAACATGAAAACATTGCTAACCCTAGGGCTTTTTGTTTCTTAAAATCGCACATTGGTGTTTTTTTCCGCCACTTGGGGTTTAAAATTTGTAATTGGGTTATATGCATAATGAAAGAATTAAAAATTTGCTGGAATTGGTTTCTTTGATTACCTATCGGGTTGGTAATCTCTTCTTTGGTTAGTTTTAGGACTTTCTTAAAGTTGTTCAACTCTGCTTATTTCTTGATTCTGTTCAATTCTTGAATTTCCCAGCTTTCAACTGCTAGTTGTATCTTTTTAAGCTACCTGAACGTTTGCTCTTGAATTATAGTTTGGATTTTGTCATCGTGCACACCCATCTTTTCTGAAATTTGAGGGCTTCACCCTGAAAGTTCCTTGTTGTGTACCTCTTATCTAAACTATATTACAAATATCGTTTGCGAAAAGATTTTTCAACTCCAAAATAGAACCAAGTATCTATTTTTCGAAAATTTGTGCTTTTTCCTTAAGTATCATTGCTGTGTGTGACTTGCTGTTTGCCTTATACATTTGTCAATACCGAGAGGTAGAGTGGAAAAAGGCTTGAGTGAACATACTATAAGGGCGCCACCCTAGAGTGAAACACTGGTTTGTGTGTAGCTGTTAGGTGGGATACACTTGGGGGGACAGGGGGTAAGGTTACTACTCATTTTTCCTTGTTCTTAGCAGACATATTTTCGCCTATAACCGATGTCAGGAGGTGCTTCTGTCCCACTGGGAAGTGAGCAAATACTGGCTGCGATAGCGCAACTCTCTGCGCGATTTGCTACCCTCACGGAGGAGGTTGCTGACATGCGGGCAGAACGAGAACAAAGGCGTGCGGAGTCAGAGGAGGACACTTCTGCCAATGACAACAATGTTGTTGACAAGCCTTTCGAGGGTCTTAGTCAATGCAAAACGACTGTTCCACCCTTCGTCGGCGGTACGAATTTGGAGGATTACCTAGACTGGGAGATGAAGATGGAGCACATCTTCAAGCTTCATACGATCCCAGAAAACAAGAAGGTCCCACTCGCGATGGTACATTTCACTGACTATGCCCTGATCTGGTGGAATCAAGAGATGGACCAACGAAGGAATACGTGTCCTATGCGGGCCCGTGCTCAGCCTCTAACTTGGTATGATTTGATTACTTTCATGCGTAGAACTTTTGTTCCTGATTATTGTTTTAGAGAATTGTATAGTAAATTACATACTCTTGCACAAGGACCTTTATCTGTAGACGCATACTGTAGAAAGTTAGAGATGGCCAAAATTAGGGCAAATGTACAGGAAGACGAGGCTGTTTCAATGGCTGATTTTCTTAATGGCCAAAACAGGGGTATAGCTTTAGCCGTTGAACTTCAGAATGCAACAACTTTGACGGACATGTTGCACAAAGCTCGGGTCATGGAGGAATACCTGAAGACCGTTCCACCCGTCCGGACGCCTACCAGCGCCCCACCGGCTTGGAGAAAGAATCCGGTTTACTCACCACCCACTAAGAAGCCGTTTACGTCAGAACGGAAGGCTATAGTCCCCGTCACCACCCTGTCTTCATCCCAATCCAAAATGCCATCAACACCTTGGCAATCCATTAGCAATGTCACTTACCACAAATGCTCAGGCCGTGGCCACTACATGCGCGATTGTCCTAACATCCGGAAGGTCTTATTGGGGCAAGATGGTGAGTACATTTTCGAAGAGGATGAAGAGGAACAAACCGTTAAGCCCTTGTCGGAGTTAACTGACAGCACTAAGTCTGCACCGGTAGAGCAATTTGAGTTCATCGAAGAAGATCCTAATCAGGGGCCTGTTCTTTTCATTAGTTTGAAACCAAGTTTTGCCCAAGTTTAGTTTCAAACCAACAAAATTTGCAAAACGTGTGTTCTTTTCCATACATTTTAAAACTAAGTTTCTAACTTTTTTTTCTTTCTCCTTCCTTTTTCTTTTTCTTCTTCTTCTTCCTTCCTCTCCTTCTTCATCTCACCCACCGCCGCCCACCACCGCCCACTGCCGCCGGTACCAATAAACTCTCATCTTCTTCTTCCTTCATCTTCTTCCTCTTCCTTCTTCTCCTTCTTCTTCTCTTCTTTCTTCTTCTTCTTCTTTCTTCTTCTCCTTCTTCTTCTCTTCTTCTTCTCTTCATCTTCTCTCTTCTCTCATCTTCATCTTCATCTCTCTTCTTCCATCTTCTTCTCCTTCTTCTTCCTCTTCTTCTCCTTCTTGTTCTTCCTTCTTCCTCTTCTTCTTCATCTCTCCTCTTCTCCTTCTTCTTCTCTCCCACCGCTACCCACTGCCGCCGCCCACCGCCACCCACCGCCACCGTCGCCAACGACTCATCTTCTTCTTTCCTTCTTCTTCTTCCTCTTCCTTCTTCTCCTTCCTTCTTCTCCTCCTCCTTCGTCTTCTTCATCTTCAAACCCATGTCTCATATTCTTCCTTCTTTTCTTTTTCCCCTTCCTTCTTCTTCTCTTCTTCTTCTTCTCCCTCTCCCTCTTCTTCTTTCTCCTCTTCTTCTCCGGTGCCGGAAGTGATGGATTGGAAGTGGCGGCGTGGAGAAATGGTGAAAGGGGGAAGGATTTTGCCCAAAATGGAAAAAATTTTGCCAAAAAAAATTTTTTCCCAAAAAAAACTTTTTTCCCAAAACTTTTTTTTTAAAAATCATTTTCAAACTCATGTTTCTTGAAAAAGGTTTAAAACCAAAAAAGTTTCAAACTTTTTTTTCAAACCAAGTTTGAAACTAATGAAAAGAACAGGCCCCAGAACTTGGTTACTCGCACCTTGACTACAGCTGTTGTCCAGGATACGTCTCAACGGACAAACATCTTTCACGCCAGGACTAAGGTCAATGGGAAGTTGTGTGTTCTGATCATTGATGGAGGGAGTTGCACAAATGTGGCCAGTGAATATATGGTCGAAAAGCTGAAGCTCCCCATACTCAATCATCCACGTCCTTATCGGCTCTAATGGCTCGACAGCTCAGATGGCTACAGAGTCACAAAGCAGGTAAGCGTACCATACGCTATCGGGAAGTTCGAATCCACTGTTTTATGTGATGTTCTGCCAATGGAGGCTTGTCACATTCTGCTCGAACGCCCATAGCTTTTCGACTTGAAGGCAACTCATGATGGGGTCGCCAACGCTTACTTGGTCTACCAGGAGGGCAAGATCCACACGTTCCTACCTATGCCACCTAATGAAGTGTGTTCAGAAGCAATCCAAATGAAAGACGCCCTCACCAAATGGGAAGCTGAAAAGCGCCTAGATAACGGGAAAGGGAAAGAACTTGTAATGGGTAATCAGGCGAACTCTGATAAGCCTAATCAGGAAGAAGTTAGAAGTAGCTTTTTCGCTATAGTGGGGGAAATAGAACAGGTGTTAGGTAACAATGGTTTTCTACTAGTTTTAGTATGTAAAGATACTTATGCTAACCCTGACGATATCCCTCAGATATTCCTGTAGAAGTTGATTGTTTGTTGCAGGAATACAACGATGTCTTTCCAGGAGAGCTGCTGCAGGGATTGCCGCCTCTGCGTGGGATTGAACATCAAATCGACTTCATACCTGGCGTATCTATTCCAAATCGACCTGCCTACAAAGCAAATCCAGAGGAAATAAAGGAATTGCATAAGTAGATCGACAAGCTTTGGGCTAACGGTCAGGTAAGGGAATCACTTAGTCCTTGTGCTGTACCTGTAATTCTGTCCCTAAGAAAGATGGTACATGAAGAATGTGTGTTGATTGTAGAGCTGTTAATAAGATAACAATCAAGTATAGGCATCCTATCCCTAGGCTTGATGACATGTTAGAGGACTTGTATGGCTCAACGATTTACACTAAAATAGATCTTACACAAGGCTATCATCAAATTCGCATGAGGGAGGGGGATGAATGGAAAACTGCTTTTAAAACTAAGTTTGGTTTGTATGAATGGTTAGTAATGCCCTTCGGTCTAACAAATGCACCTAGTACTTTTATGTGATTAATGAATCATTTGCTTAGAAAGTTCATAGGGAAGTCCAAGGCTAAAAATAACACAAGTTATGAGTCAGAATCCACAAGGCCAACCAGAAGGCAAAGCCCTTGAGAAGAATGCCAGGAGAAGTAGAAGAGTCCTGCTATTCAAAGATCTTTGAAGGAAAGGCATCTCCAAAATCTCCACCACGAAGAAAGGGTCGTTTCTTGAAGTTCTTGAAGAAACCGGAAGGTTCTTGGACTTTAAAGAGACAAATCTTGAAGTTCTTGATTTTCTTGAAAATCTTGAATTTTGCAGTTTACTGAATCTTGAAGAATCTTGAAAATCTTGATTTTTGACATTACAAAATGATTCCGGGAGTTTCCAGAAGATTCCACAAGCTCCCTACACTATCAGCACCATGCGCCATATTAAAACGGGCTGAACTCACCATGGAGTCCATTGCCTTCAATTTTCGGCCAGACCAAGCCCACAAGAATCAGCCCACACACCACTTGGAAGCTTAGGTAGGGGAAGGATTAGGTTTTGTGCATGTTACCTAATTCTACCCAAAGTTTGTTACAAGTTGGTTAGGTTGTTACAAGTTTGTTACAACTAGATTAGCTTGGTAGTTTCCAAAAAGGGATCCCTTCTTGATCTCCCTTTTTGGATAGGATTTATATTATTTTCCTACCTATTTTATTTGTTAATTTCGTCCATATGCCATTCCAAGCTATAGAAGAATTCAACAACTACCAAAACCTAGTTCCTTTAGGTTTCGGGTTTGTAAGAAATCAATCTCTTGATTGGTTTCGAATTTTATTTCTTTTCCTAGTATAATTAGGTTAGAATTTCGTTCACCCCTTTTCATAAAGGTGACTTAATTCATCCACCATTGTCCTTGTTCATTTACGACTTGGTTTGTAAGGAAAATCCAATTATGATTGGTTTCCATTTTTGCTGCTTTTACTAACTCTTTTCCTATTGTAATTTGGACACCCCATACCTATAAATAGGGGTGCCAGCCACGAAATTAGATAGTTGATTATTGATTAAGTTAGAATTTATACTTCTTTAATCACTCCTTTATTTTGGGCTTATGTAATTTGCATGCTTGTTAATTGCTAAAAGTTAAGAAACTATAAGCTAATAGATAATTGCTCTGTCTATTAATCCAAGCTTTGTTTCGAATTATAGTTTACTCCACTTGGTTCGAATTGCGTGTTTAATTTACTTTGTAAGTTAGTAGTCTGCCGAATCCAAGGGTAAGGATTCTAGGGTTTAAGAGCAGTGTCTTGCATTCAGACTTTCCTTGGCACATTCCGCGTAGAGTTCTTGGTTTCCAAAGGCGTTGGGAATCAGGGGTTCGCATCAATCTTGAATTTCATATTTTGCAGAATCTTGAATAATCTTGACATTCTCGAAAATCTTGATTCCGAAATGATTACGGGAGATTCTAGAAGATTCCGAAAGCTCCCTACACCATTCCACCATGCGCCATCAACAACAGGCCGAATGTCCATGGAGTCCAGTCCACATCAACCAATTCGGCCAGCCCATCAAAAAGCCCACACGCAAGGTCTACTCCATTAGGGTTTGTGAAATTAAGGGTTAGGGTTTGGGGGAAAATAAGGGTTTTTGCATGTTCCCTATTTTGCCCTTAGTTTGTTAGTTTCCAAAAAGGATCCCTTCTTGATCTCCTTTTTGAAGTAGAATTTCCAATTCCTTTTTCTTTCTTATTTTACTTGTAATTTTGGCTGCCATTAGCTTAAGGTGACCGAATTTCTTTTTTCTTTTACCATTACCCACTTCTTTCAAGTTTTGGTATTGTAAAGGAAATCAATCTCTTGACTGGTTTCCAATTCTAATTCTTTTCCTACTTCTTTTAGGGTAGAATTTTGGCTGCCCCTTTTCTTATAAATAGGCAGTCAAAACCACCATAATAAATTAAGTATTCAGATCTGAAAACTGTTAGTTTGAGTACTCTCCCTTTATTGCTTTATGTATTTTGCATGCTGGTAATTTATATATTGTATGAAACTTATCTTAATTAGGTTATTTGCTCTACCTAATTAAAATCGCATGTTTCACCTCTTTTCTTACTTGGTTCAAATCCTTGAGTAAATTAGTTTAGGTTGGTTTATTTTTGTTAACTGGATTTTCGGGTAAGTTAAGAGTTCATACGAGCTACGCCGCGTAATCAAACTTTCCTTGGCAATTCATCCGCATGTGTACCTTGGTCCACATCATTCTTGATCCTTGAAATTAAGTATCCTGAGTTTTAATTGCTATTTTGTGAAAGAAATTTAAACGGTAAATTGAAAAAGGCAAAAATCGGCTAAACCGAGCTAGGTTTTCAAAATCCGCCGATAAGGGTTTGAAGTTTTAAAAGGCTCCAAAATTTTTTCTTCTCTTTTCTCTTGTTCAATCTATCTAGTGGTATTAGGGGAAGAAGGTTGTATTAAATTTTTGGAATTTTTGGAGCACCAGAAGACCTGTTTTGAAAATTTAAAGGTTACCGGGCAAAATACTGTTGAAATTCTGAAATTTGAAATTTTCTTACTGGATTCTTGGGTTGTGAATTTTGATCAATCTAGGGAACTCTTAGGAAGGTTGTATTAAATGTTGGTGGTATTCTGAGCTTGTTTGGACTATTGTTTTATCACGCCAAGGATTTTCAGGCCACGCAGGGAAACAGAAAATTTTTCTTCGCGTACTTTGCATGCAAGTTGCTTTCCTTGTAGCGATTTTTTGGGGGATTGAGATTCTGAAATTTTTTAGCTGATTGGATCTAGTTTTAAGTAAAATCTTGATTCCAAAGTTGCCGCCATACCTTGAAAGTTGTCTGACTGCAAGCCTGCTTGAAACTGTGCATAGAATAGATTTCTGGGGTTGTTCTTATAGAAGAGGCGCTGATGTGGACGGTTGTACACATGCGGATAATGTTGCCAAGGACCTTGTGATTAAGTGACAAGCTCTCCAAACCTTTAACTCACGTTCGGAATTGATAAAACAAGGGATAAACTATCCTGACCAATTTGTTTATAAATTTGAACCAAGTGCAAGAAAAGAGGTGTGAAACATGCGAACAACTAGGCAGAGCAAGAACCTAATTGGCTAAGTTTTATGCAATTATGTAAACTACGACATGCAAATACATAAAGCAATAAAAGGAGGTACTTCAAACACTAAGTTTTTGATCTGAAATACACTGACTTTATTTGATGAATTCGGTCACCTATTTATAGGTGAGGGTGGCCGAATTTTAATACAAAAAGTAGGAAAAGAAAAGAATTAGAATTGGAAATTAACCAAGAGGTTAATTCCTTGTACAATTACCAAACCTGGAAAGAAGTAGGAATGGTAAGAAAAGGCAACAAGAATTCGGTCAACCTTATTCTTAGTGGTTGCCGATTTTACACTACCTAAAACAAGAAGGAAACTAATTGGAAAACAAGTAGGAAAGAATAAAAATCCTACTTCCAAAAAGAATAAGGAAACCCTTTTTGGAAATTAACTAAAAGACTAAAAAGACTTAATTAAAATTCTGAAAATTAATTCCCTAAAACCGTGTGGGCTTCTCTCTTTGGATTGGGCCTGCGGCTTCATGCTACTCCTTGGGCTGGCCGAAAACTTGTGGCTGGTCCATGAGTTTTTGGGTCGGCCCAATTGGTAGGGAACTTTATTATTTAGTTTCTTCTAAGTCCAAGAACCTCCCGGCTTCTTCAAGACTTCAAGAAACAGCCTTCTTCTTGATTAAGATGTGATGATTTGCGCCTCTTTTTCCAAGATAGTTAGAAGAGTTGCAAATTGCACATTTTCCTCCATTTTGCTCCAAGGCGTGGGCTTCTACAATCAGCTGGGTGTCTTGATGGCAAGCCTGAACAAGGTTGTTGAGAGCTTCTCGCACCTTCTTCGCTCTACTTCTGGTCATGGGCCCAGTGATGTCTACAAGTGGATCCCTCTGATATGGGCTTGGATCCTGAAGCATTGTTGGGCCTCGATGTAGAACTCGAACCTCCTCCTCAGCTTCTCCGGAATCAGTTGTAGGTTGACTTGTTGCGTGATGTTGACTTGGGATGCCCTCATCATCCCCTCCCGGTTGAAAAGGATTTGTCCTCAAATTAGCAACCTGTTCATCAACAAAAGGAGACAAGTCAGCAACATTAAAGGAAGAACTAACACCATACTCACCTGGTAAGTCGAGCTTGTAGGCGTTAGGCCCAATCTTGGAAACGATCCGAAAAGGTCCATCGCCCCTTGGATGGAGTTTGGTCCTTCTCGCTGCAGGGAATCGCTCCTTCCTCATGTGAACCCAAACCCAGTCACCTGGTTCGAAATTCACAGCCTTGCGCCGTTGGTTTGCACTGGCGGCGGCTTTGGCATACGTTTTCTCCAAATTTGCGCGGACTTTGGCATGAATCCGCTGTACGGTTTCTGCTTTCCGTGCACCATCTGGATTAACTTGTTCTTTAACTGGAAAAGGAATGAGATCCATCACCGTCAAAGGAGTAAAGCCGTAAGCAACTTCAAATGGACAGAACCCTGTTGAGGAGTGCTTGGTTCGGTTGTAGGCAAACTCTGCAACCGGCAAGATGTCTTCCCAACGTTTGAGGTTCTTCTGAATCAATGCTCTGAGTAGGTTGCCAACGGTTCGGTTGGTGACTTCCGTCTGACCATCCGTCTGTGGATGACTTGTAGTCGAAAACAACAGTTTTGTGCCGAGGCGGGACCACAAAGTCTTCCAAAAATAACTCACGAATTTGACGTCGCGATCTGAGACTATAGTTCTTGGAATTCCATGTAGCCGAACACTGCCTTGGAAGAACAACTCAGCTACATGTCTGGCATCATCTGATTTCCTGCAAGGAATGAAATGCGCCATTTTAGAGAAACGATCAACAACGACAAATAAAGAATCATTACCTTTCTGCGTCCTTGGAAGCCCTAAAATAAAATCCATAGAAATGTCAGTCCAGGGCACAGAAGGGATAGGTAATGGCGTGTAAAGCCCATGGGGTTTAGAAGTAGATTTAGCTTGCAAACAGTTAATACATCGAGAGCAAACATTCTATACATCTTTGCGCATATGCGGCCAATAAAAGTGTTCATGCAACAGTTCAAGTGTTTTATGCACACCAAAATGACCCATAAGACCCCCACTATGAGCTTCACGAACCAGTAATTCCCTAGTGGAACTACGAGGGATGCATAACCTATTTTCCCTAAACAGAAAACCATCCTGTCTAAAGTGCTTTAGGAATGCACCAGATTCACATGCTTTATACACATCAGCAAAATCAACATCAAAAGCATAAAAATCCTTGAGGTATGCGAAACCTAACAAAGTATGATCTAAAATTGCTAGCATTTCATACCTGCGAGATAGAGCGTCAGCAACTAAATTATCTTTACCTTTCTTATACTTAATAATGTAAGGAAAAGACTCAATAAAATTAACCCACTTTGCATGACGTCTATTTAACTTATTTTGCCCTTTTAAATGCTTAAGAGACTCATGATCACTATGAACAACAAATTCCTTAGACATCAAATAATGTGACCACGTTTCAAAAGCACGGACAACAGCATAGAGCTCCTTATCATATGTAGGATAATTTAAGGCAGCCCCTTTTAGTTTCTCACTGAAAAAGGCGATAGGCTTCTTCTCCTGCATTAACACTGCGCCAATTCCAACACCTGATGCATCACACATTAGTTCAAACACTTTATCAAAATCAGGTAATGCTAAAACAGGTGCATGAGTGAGATCATGTTTTAAAGTAGTAAAAGCTTTTTCCTGAGCTGGCCCCCACACAAATGGCGTGTTCTTCTTGCAGAGATTATTGAGGGGCGCGGATTTAGTGGAGAAATCTTTTACAAACCGCCTGTAGAACCCAGCCAATCCATGGAATGACCGAACCTGGGCGGCCGAAGTTGGCTGCGGCCAATCCCTAATGGCCTTCACCTTGGCATCATCAACTTTGACACCATCTGCAGAGACTACAAAACCAAGAAAAACAACCTCCGAAACACAAAAGGTACACTTTTGCATCTTGGCATATAACTGATTAGCACGTAATTCAATTAAAACCATACGAAGATGTTCAATATGCGAATTATAATCTCTGGAATAGATCAAGATATCATCAAAATACACAACAACAAATTTACCTATAAACTTTCTAAGTACATGATTCATTAACCTCATGAAAGTACTAGGTGCATTTGTGGGACCAAAGGGCATGACTAACCACTCATATAAACCAAATTTAGTTTTAAAAGCAGTCTTCCATTCGTCCCCCTCCCTCATGCGAATTTGATGATAGCCCTGTGTGAGATCTATTTTTGTATAAACAGTAGAACCATGCAAATCTTCTAACATGTCATCAAGCCTAGGGATAGGGTGCCTATACTTGATTGTTATCTTATTTACTACTCTACAATCCATACACATTCTCCATGTACCTTCTTTCTTAGGGACTAGAATAACAGGTACAGCACAAGGACTTAGAGATTCCCTTACCTGACAATGCGCCAATAGCTTCTCAATTTGCGCATGCAACTCCTTAGTTTCCTCCGGATTTGCCTTGTATGCTGGGCAATTTGGTATAGGCGCGCCAGGGATGAAGTCAATCTGATGTTCAATACCTCGAAGTGGCGGCAGACCCTGCGGCAACTCATCTGGAAAGACATCAGCAAATTCCTGCAACAAAGAATTGACTTCTGTAGGGATATCCCGAGGGATATCGTCAGGGTTAGAACAGTTATCTTTACAGACTAAAACAAATACATCATTATTGCTGTCTAACACTTGACCTATCTCTCCTCTCGTTGCAAAACAACTACTCCTAACTTTGTCCTGACCAGGCTTATCAGAGTTCGCCTTACTACCCTTTACAACAATTTCTTTCCCCTCACCCTTCGCTTGGCACCTTTCAGCTTCCCATTTAGCGAGTGACTCCTTCATACGAACAGCTTCTGATCGCAGTTCAGCCGGTGGCATGGGTAGGAATGTGTGGATCTTGCCCTCCTGGCAGACCGAGTAAGTGTTGGCGACCCCATCATGTGTTGCCTTCAGGTCAAAGAGCCATGGTCGTCCGAGTAGAATGTGACAAGCCTCCATTGGCAGAACATCACATAAAACGGTGGATTCGAACTTACCGATAGCGTATGGTACGCTTACCTGCTTTGTGACTCTGTAGCCGTCTGAGCTGTCGAGCCATTGAAGTCGATAAGGACGTGGATGATTGATGACAGGGAGGCGCAGCTTATCAACCATGTACTCACTAGCAACATTAGTACAACTCCCTCCATCAATAATCAGAACACATAACTTTCCATTTACCTTTGTTCGGGCATGGAAGATGTTTGTCCGTTGGGACGTGTCTGGGACAGCAGCTGTTGTCAGAGTGCGAGTAACCAAGTTCTGAGATGGATCTTCTTCAAGGAACTCGAATTGCTCCACTGGTGCAGACGGAGTGCTGTCAGTCAACTCCTGTGTAGGGTCAACGGTTGGTTCTTCTTCTTCATCCTCTGAAATGTACTCACCATCTTGGCCCAATAATACCTTCCGGATGTTGGGACAGTCACGCATGTAATGGCCACGGCCTGAGCATTTGTGGCAAATCACGTTGCTGATGGACTGTCTGGGAGTGGATGGCGTCTTGCTTGGCGTTGAAGAAGAAGAGGTGGCGGCAACAGGGACTATGGCCTTGCGTTCAGACATGATCGGCCTCCTTGCTGGTGGCGAGTAGGTCGGATTCTTGCGCCAGGCTGGTGGGGCGCTGGTAGGTGTCCGGACTGGTGGAACGGACTTTAGATACTCCTCCATAACCCGAGCTTTGTGCAGCATGTCTGTCAGCGTTGTAGCATTCTGCAATTCCACAGCTAAAGCAATACCCCTGTTTAAACCACTAAGAAAACGAGCCATAGATGCGGGCTCATCTTCCTGTACATTAGCCCTAAGTTTTGCCATCTCTAATTTTCTATAGTACTCATCTACAGACATAGAACCTTGTACAAGAGTATGTAACTTTCTATACAATTCTCTACAATAGTAATTAGGTACAAAAGTCCTACGCATTAAAGTAGTCAAATCAAACCAAGAGAGAGGCGGTGCGCGGGCACGCATGGGGCGCGTATTCCTGCGCTGGTCCTGCTGTTGATTCCACCAGATTAGGGCATAGTCGATGAAATGGACCACTGCAAGTTGGACTTTCTTGTGTTCCGGGATCGCATGAAGTTCAAAAATGCGCTCCATCTTCATCTCCCAGTCGAGATAGTCCTCTGGATTCGTGCCTCCGGCAAAGGGTGGAACGGTCGTCTTGCACTGACTGAGGCCTGCGAATGGCTGGTCTGCGGCGTTAGGACCTGGACCGGCAACATCGTCGTCTGGGTCTGTGCGCCTCTGTTCCCGTTCAGTCCTGAGGTCGGCAACTTCCTCTGTGAGTGTAGCGAATCGCGCGGAGAGTTGCGCAATCGCAGCCAGGATTTGCTCGTTTCCCAAAGGGTTAGAAGCACCTCCACCTGACATTGGATAAGAAAAGCGAAAACCTGTCTGCTAAGAATAAGGAAAAGTGAGAAATAACCTTACCCCCTTATTCCCCCAAGTGTTTCCCACCTAACAGCTACACACAATCCCCGTGTATCGCTCTAGGGTGGCGCCCTGTATAAGATGTGCACTCAAGCCTTTTTCCACTCAAAACCTCCTGGTATTGATAAATGTATAAGGCACGCAGCAAATCACACAAAAGCAATGACACTTAAGAAAGAAGCAAAAATTTTCGCAAAAACCAACACTTGGTTCTGTTTGAAAAATATTTTCGCAAACGATGTTTATGTAATATAATTCAGATGTGATGTACACAATAGGAAATTTCGGGGTTAAGCCCTCAAATTTCAGAAAAGATGAGTGTGCACGATGACAAAATTCAAATTATAATTTAAAGATCTAATGTTCAGGTCGCACGAAAAGATAACTAGGCAATTTGAAAGCAGGGCAATTCAAAGTGAATAGAAGCAAAGAACAATAAGCAGAGTTGAAACAACTTTAGGAAAGTCTAAACTACCCAAAGAAGCGATCACCCACCCAATAGGTAATCAAGAAACCAATCCCCACAAATTATCAATTCTTCTAATATGCAAAACAGTACCAAATTTGCGAAATTAATACCCCCAAGTGGCCGAAACAGTACCAACTTTTAGCAATATGCGATTTCAATTACGAAAACCCCAGGGCCAGCAAAAAAAATTTTCAATTTACTAGCCTAATCCCAGGGATAATCTTAGCAGCACAAGGATACAAAATCAAGAATTCACTATATTTTCAAGAATTCAAAAGAAAGTATCCAAAACTTATAGCATGCGATTTTACAATGCGCAAACAAGTGAGCTGCTTAACATCAACCACAAAACTCACAATTTTCAGCAAAATCAGCACCAAAAGAAGGGTAGAAAGTGTCGCAAAAACCAAGCAAACAAAACCTTAGGTCGCGTGAATTAGCGACAGAAAACCCGAACCCTAGTGTCACAAAACCGAAACCCTAATTTGAAAACCGAGGTCCGATTTTAATTTCAAAAAATTCCAGCAAGGGTATCCAAATTTTAAGAAAATTTGCGATTTTAAAGATGGAAAAACAGTACACAAAATCGCAATTTAAGCTGGAAGAAGAAAAAAAAATTTCCCCCCAAGAAGATGAATTCAATTCCAAGAATTTCAAGAATAATCAAGACTAATAAGGAAAAGAAAACACCTGGAAAAGGATTTGATCGGTTGATCTCCTCCGGCCACGAAACCACTCCTTATCTCTGATACCAATTGATGTGGACGGTTGTACACATGCGGATAATGTTGCCAAGGACCTTGTGATTAAGTGACAAGCTCTCCAAACCTTTAACTCACGTTCGGAATTGATAAAACAAGGGATAAACTATCTTGACCAATTTGTTTATAAATTTGAACCAAGTGCAAGAAAAGAGGTGTGAAACATGCGAACAACTAGGCAGAGCAAGAACCTAATTGGCTAAGTTTCATGCAATTATGTAAACTACGACATGCAAATACATAAAGCAATAAAATGAGGTACTTCAAACACTAAGTTTTTGATCTGAAATACACTGACTTTATTTGATGAATTCGGTCACCTATTTATAGGTGAGGGTGGCCGAATTTTAATACAAAAAGTAGGAAAAGAAAAGAATTAGAATTGGAAATTAACCAAGAGGTTAATTCCTTGTACAATTACCAAACCCAGAAAGAAGTATGAATGGTAAGAAAAGGCAACAAGAATTCGGTCAACCTTATTCTTAGTGGTTGCCGATTTTACACTACCTAAAACAAGAAGGAAACTAATTGGAAAACAAGTAGGAAAGAATAAAAATCCTACTTCCAAAAAGAATAAGGAAACCCTTTTTGGAAATTAACTAAAAGACTAAAAAGACTTAATTAAAATTCTGAAAATTAAATCCCTAAAACCGTGTGGGCTTCTCTCTTTGGATTGGGCCTGCGGCTTCATGCTACTCCTTGGGCTGGCCGAAAACTTGTGGCTGGTCCATGAGTTTTTGGGTCGGCCCAATTGGTAGGGAACTTTATTATTTAGTTTCTTCTAAGTCCAAGAACCTCCCGGCTTCTTCAAGACTTCAAGAAACAACCTTCTTCTTGATTAAGATGTGATGATTTGTGCCTCTTCTTCCAAGATAGTTAGAAGAGTTGCAAATTGCACATTTCCTCCATTTTGCTCCAAGGCGTGGGCTTCTACAATCAGCTGGGCGTCTTGATGGCAAGCTTGAACAAGGTTGTTGAGAGCTTCTCGCACCTTCTTCGCTCTGCTTCTGGTCATGGGCCCAGTGATGTCTACAAATGGATCCCTCTGATATGGGCTTGGATCCTGAAGCATTGTTGGGCCTCAATGTAGAACTCGAACCTCCTCCTCAGCTTCTCCGGAATCACTTGTAGGTTGACTTGTTGCGTGATGTTGACTTGGGATGCCCTCATCAGGCGCAAATCACCATTCTAAAATGAAGAGAAGGATGTTTCTTGAAGTTCTTGAAGACACTGAAAGGTTCTTTGACTTAAAAGAGACGTTTCTTGAAGTTCTTGATTTTCTTGAAAATCTTGAATTTTATATTTTGCAGAATCTTGAAAATCTTGATTCCGAAATGATTCCGGGAGATTCGAGAAGTGATGAGGCCATCCCCAACCCATCGATAAGTCCAAGTAGAGAGGATCTACAAGTTGAGGCAGGGGACTCGAGAAAGGAAGCAGAGCCTGTTCGTGTGCTACACCGAGGCCCAGCTATGCTCCAGGACCCGAGCCCATACCAGAGAGATCCATTGGTAGATATCATTGGGCAAATGACACATAGAAGGACAAGGAAACTCAAGGCCAACCTTGAGAACCTAGTCCAAGAGTGTTCCCGGCAATCCCAGATGGCATCCGAAGCACAAACCCTTGAAGATAAAGCCCAGAAAGTCAGAAGGGTAAAATGGTCATTTTACTCACCATTTCCGAAAAGGGGTCTAAATTGAAGAATCATGAAGAAATAAAGAGTTTGTAAAATTTGAGTTTCAGAAATGATTCCGGAAGCTTCCTACACTTTTCACAGACACACTATTGAGTTTTGGGCCGAATCCCCGTGCAATCCACCTTCATAAATTCGGCTAGCCCAGACCAAGAGAAGGAGAGGAAATTCCAAAATTGGGAAGCCCAATTGAGAAGCCCAATCCGAAATTGTGAAGGGTTTTAATTAAGGAGTTAGTTTGAGTTTACAACTTAAGTTAATTCTAGTAGTAGTTTTCAATGAGAGTTCCGACTTAAACTCTTGTTGTATTTTAATTTTACTTCTTATTCTTCTTATTTTTAAGATAATTTTCGGCTGAAATTATCCAATAATTCATCCAAATTATTATCTCTTAACAAACCTAGTTCCTTTAGGTTTGTTTCTTTTCAAGAGATCAATCTCTCGATTGATTTCTACTTCTTAGTTTTGATTCATTTCTACTTCTTTATTTAGCTAGGAATTTTAGTTAGATACATTAGTGAGAAAACCGAATTCAGCATTTTAACTAAAACCTAGTTCTTTTAGGTTTCAGTTTGTAAGGAATCAATCTCTTGATTGAGTTCCAATTTCAGTTGATTTCTACCTACTTGTACTGAAGAATTCGGCTGCCTATAACTATAAATTGGGGTCCTCTTCTTCATTTTTCAACACACAATTTTGATTCAAGTAATAGAATAGTATAGTTTTGTACTTCTTGAATCATTCTCTTATTTTGAGCTTTCGTAGTTTGCATGCTTTGTGAATTACTATAAGTTTAGAAACTATAGCTTTTTTAGGTAATTGCTCTGCCTAGAATGCATGCTTTTATTTCGACTATTTTTTTCTTAAACTTGGTTTGATCTGCGTGTTTAAAATTAGCTTAGCTTAATTTTAGTAGACTGCCGAATCCAAGGTAGGGATTCTAGAGGTTAAGAGCTGCGTCTCGCAATTTCCAGACTTTCCTTGGCAAGTATTCCGCATCGTGAACTCCGGTCCACATCAATTGGTATCAGAGCCAATGCTGGTTGAGTGACAAGAGGAGGCTGAAGTAACTCGGCCAAATCATCAGGTGTTTTCTAATCCTTGTTATTCTTGAATTCTTCTTGAAATTCTCGGAATTAGAACGCTCCTTCTTAAGAAATTTTTTTTTAAGAAAATTAAATTTCGGTACTACCCTACCGTTTTTATACATCAAAACCGAAATTTTTTTGGAAAAGAAAAGGAAATATCGAGAATTTTTCAGTTTTGCGGTTGAAGTTCAGTAGTTCACTTTGTTTATGCAATTTGTGGATTCTCTGTGCTACATTCTTACCCCTTGCTTCTAAAATCAGTGGTTAGCAAAAAAAAAAAAAAAAAAGAGTAAAAATCACTTTTTTTTTCAGGGTACTCAAAATTTTGGAATTTCACATTTCTGCAGGGGGGTTAATATTTTCGCAACTTTGGGGTAAATTTTTCTAGAAGTTCTTAATTAGTGGGAATTGGTTTCTTGATTACCTATTGGGTAGGTGATCACATCTAGGGTAGTAATATTCCTGATTCGTTCAAATCTGCTCATTATTTCTTGCTTCTTTCACTTGAATTGCCCTGTTTTCTCCGTAAACTGAATACTTTTCGTGCCACCTTATACGCCTACTCTGCACTATAACTTGAATTTTGTCATCGTGCGCATTACATTAATTTCTTGAACTTTGAGGGCTTATCCCCGAAAGTTCCTTTGTGTGCATATCTTATTCAAGTTATACTACAAAATTTCTTTTCGAAAGGTTTTTACAAAACAAAATAGAACCAAGTTCTGTTTTCGAAAATTTCTTTTGCTACATTCCTATATAGTTTCGTGCTTGTGTGATTTACTTATTACTTATTACCTTTTCTCAATATCTGAGAACTTTGAGTAGTATACAGGATTGAGATAAAAGGCTGAGTGATACAGCATACAAGGGCCGCCAACCCTACGAGTGAAACACTGGTTTGTGTGTAGCTTATTAGGAGGGCATTACTTGGGGGACAAGGGAGTAAGGTTACTCTACTCACTTTTACTTCTTCTTAGCATGGAATTTTCTGTTACTTATAATGTCAGAAGGGAGTTCCGGATCCGTCGAAAATGAGCAACTTTTGGCTGCAATTGCGAAACTATCAACGCAATTCGCAAACCTCAGTGGCGAGGTCGCAGATATTAAGGGTGCCCAAAACGCCAGGTGTGAAGCAGAGAAGGAGGAACACATCCCTCACCCCAACGCCGGCGCCAACGACAAGCCTTACGACGGTCTAAGTCAGTTAAAAACCACAGTGCCATCCTTTGCAGGCGGCACCAATCCTGAAGAATACTTAGATTGGGAGATTAAGATGGAGAGAATTTTTGAGCTCCACTCGATTCCCGAGCACTAGAAGGCTCCCCTCGCGGTGGTAAATTTCACAGAATATGCACTTAATTGGTGGAATCAAGAGTTGGACCAAAGGCACAACAGCCTATGAGAGCTCGAGCTCCACCTCTATCATGGTTTGATCTGACTACAGCAATGCGTAAGACTTTCGTTCCTGCGTATTACTTTATAGAATTGTATAAGAAATTACATACACTTGTACAAGGTTCTTTGACTGTAGATGAATATTACAAGAAGTTAGAGATGGCCAAGATCAGGGCCAATGTCTATGAGGATGATGCCGCCAGTATGGCTCGCTTTCTCACCGGCCTGGAAAGAGGGATAGCATTAGCAGTGGAATTGTAGAATGCCACCAGCCTAACAGACATGCTACACAAAGCCAGGGTAATGGAGGAATACATGAAAACTGTCCAACCAGTTAGGACGCCATCAAGCGCCCCAGCCACCTGGAGGAAGAATCCGGTGTACTCTTCTCCCGCCAAGAAGCCTTTCAACTCTGAACGCAAATCTATCCAGGCTGCACCATCCACCGCATCTTCATCTTCATCTGCAGCTAAAATGCCGTTCACTCCTAGAAAGCCAATCCACGACATCACTTGTCACAGGTGTTCCGGGCGTGGACATATGATGCGCGATTACCGTAACATCAGAAAAGTGCTACTTGGGCATGATGTCGACTACATCTCTGAGGAGGATGAAGACGAACCTATTAATCCATTCGTGGATTTAACCCACGAGGGTAAGTCAGATATAGAATAGGATATTCACCAACCTGACGGTGACACTCACCTTTCCATAGTTGCCCGCTCTTTGACTACATCCGTCGTCCAGGACTCAAGTCAACGAACCAACATCTTTCATTCTCGTGCTAAGGTAAATGGTAGAGTTGTTGTTCTCATAGTTGATGGGGGAAGCTGCACAAATGTCGCCAGTGGATACATGGTCGAAAAGCTGAATCTCCCCACCATCAGCCATCCGCATCCGTACCGGCTCCAATGGCTCGACAACTCAGAAGGGTACCGAGTCAACAAGTAGGTCAGAGTGCCATATGCTATTGGAAAGTTTGAAGGAGAAGTTACTTGTGATGTGCTCCCTATGAAGGTGTGCCACATTCTCCTGGGTCGCCCATGGCTCTTTGATATGAAGGCGACACACGACGTAGTTCCCAACACCTACTCGGTCTGCCAACGGGGCAAGATCCATACATTTCTGCCTCTACCACCCCAAGATGTTCGTGCTGAGTCTCTCAGGATGAAAGATAAGCTTGCCGAATGGGAAGCTGAGAAGAAACAAGAAAAGGGCAAGGGGAAACAGATTGTAAAGGGTAGTAAGGCGTACTCAGATAAGCCTTCTAAAGAAGATAGTAAAAGTAGCATATTTGCTACACTTGGGGAAGTCGAACAAGTTTTAGAGTCTAAGGGTTTAATTCTTGTCCTTATTGCTAAAGACAACTCTACTAACCTTGCCGACGTTCCTAGGGATCTCCCTATGGAAGTTGAGTTTTTATTGCAAGAATATGATGATGTCTTTCCGGAGTAGCTGCCGGCATGAGTGCCCCCTCTTCGTGGAATTGAGCATCAGATCGACTTCGTACCTGGCTCGTCGATCCCAAATCGTCCAGCTTACAAAGCAAATCCAGAGGAAACAAAGGAATTGCAGCGTCAAGTGGAGAAGTTACTCGCCAACAGCCAGGTAAGGGAATCTTTAAGTCCTTGTGCTGTACCTGTTATACTTGTTCCTAAGAAAGATGGTACATGGCGAATGTGTATGGACTGTAGAGCTGTTAATAAAATCACCATTAAGTATAGGCATCCTATTCCTAAGCTTGATGACATGCTAGAAGATCTATATGGCTCAACTGTTTATACTAAAATTGATTTAACACAAGACTATCATCAAATTAGAATGAAGGAAGGTAATGAATGGAAAACTGCTTTTAAAACTAAATTTGGTTTATATGAGTGGTTGGTTATGCCCTTCGGCCTTACAAATGCACCTAGTACTTTCATGCGATTAATGAATCATGTGCTTAGAAAGTTTATAGGAAAGTTTGTTGTGGTCTATTTTGATGATATATTGATATATAGTAGGGACATAAAGTCACACATAGAGCATATGCGATTGGTATTAATTGAGTTACGTGATAATAAATTATATGCCAATGTGAAAAAGTGTACGTTCTGTGTGGAGGAAGTTGTCTTCCTTGGTTTTGTCGTCTCGAAGGATGGCGTGAAAGTTGACGACGCCAAGGTTCAGGCTATTCATGAATGGCCTACACCAACATCAGCCTCTCAGGTGAGATCTTTCCATGGTCTTGCTAGTTTTTATCGGAGGTTCGTGAAGGACTTTTCTACCAAGGCTGCGCCCCTGAATGAGTTGTGCAAGAAGCACGTACCGTTCTTGTGGGGTCAAGCTCAAGAAAATGCCTTTACTGTTTTAGCATTGCCATATTTTGATCGAGTTTTTGAACTTATGTGTGATGCTTCAGGTATAAGTTTAGGCGCTGTGCTGATGCAAGAAGGGAAGCCTATCGCATACTTCAGTGAGAAGTTGAAGGGAGCTGCCTTGAATTACCCAACTTATGACAAGGAGCTCTATGTAGTGGTTCGTGCTTTAGAAACTTGGCAGCATTACTTGATAGCCAAGGAGTTCATTGTGCACTTGGACCACGAGTCCCTTAAACATCTAAAGGGACAGGGTAAGTTGAACAGACGTCATGCTAAGTGGGTATCTTTCATTGAAACTTTTCCTTATATCATTAAGTATAAAAAGGGAAAGGAGAATATCGTAGCTGACGCTCTGTCTCGGAGGTATGAAGCCCTTACTTTACTTGATCATTCATCATTTGGGTTTGCATATCTTAGGAAATTGTATGCTTCTGATTTAGATTTTTCCAATATTTATGAAGCATGTGAATCTGGTGCATTTCAGAAATTCTTTAGGCAAGATGGCTTTTTGTTTAAAGAAAATAAGTTATGCATCCCACGTAGTTCAACTAGGGAGCTACTGGTACGTGAAGCGCACAGTGGGGGGCTAATGGGTCATTTTGGTGTCCATAAAACACTTGATATGCTTAAAGAACACTTCTATTGGCCTAAAATGCGTACAGATGTAGAGTCTATTTACTCACGCTGCATTGAATGTCTCAAAGCGAAGTGTACGTCTAAGCCCCATGGTCTTTACACACCGTTACCTGTACCTTCTGTTCCTTGGACTGACATCTCTATGATTTTATTTTAGGGTTGCCGAGGACGCAAAGAGGTAATGACTCACTCTTCATTGTCGTGGACAGATTTTCTAAGATGTCTCATTTTATCCCATGCAGGAAATCTAATGATGCAAAGCATGTTGCGGACTTATTCTTCAAGGAGATAGTTCGGCTACACGGCATTCCACGCACCATCGAGTCAGATAGAGACGTGAATTTTTTGAGTGAATTTTGGAAGACGTTGTGGTCTCGGTTAGGAACTAAGTTGCTGTTCTCGACCACTAGTCATCCCCAAACGGATGGTCAGACGGAGGTGACCAACTGCACTGTAGGAAATCTACTGAGGGCGCTGATTGAGAAAAACTTAAAGAGTTGGGAACAATCGCTCCAGGCATTCCTCAACAGGGTTTTCGCCTTTCGAAGTCACCTACGGCTTCAACCCGCTAACAGTGATGGATTTACTGCCACTGCCCCTACAGGATCAGACAAGTCTTGATGGAGCACAGAAAGCAAAAGCTGTTAAGCGGTTGCATGAGAAGGTTCGTCAGAATATAGAGAAGACGAATGCACGTAACACCAAAGCTGCAAATCAAAGGCGTACGACAGTGAGCTTTGAACCTAGTGATTGGGTCTGGGTTCACATGAGAAAGGAGAGGTTTCCAGCTGCCCGGAGGACGAAGTTACATCCCCGAGGCGATGGGCCCTTTCAAGTTATTGCTAAGATGGGGGATAACGCTTACAAGCTTGACTTACCAGGTGAGTATAGTGTTAGTACATTTTTTAATGTTGCTGACTTGTCTCCGTTTAATTTTGACCAGGATCTTGATTCGAGGTCGAATCCTTTCCAACCGGGAGGGAATGATGAGGCCATCCCCAACCCATCGACAAGTCAAAGCAGAGAGGATCTACAAGTTGAGGCAGGGGACTCGAGAAAGGAAGCAGAGCCTGTTCATGTGCTACATGGAGGCCCAGCTATGCTTCAGGACCCGAGCCCATACCAGAGAGATCCATTGGTAGATATCATTGGGCCAATGACACGCAGAAGGACAAGGAAACTCAAGGCCGACCTTGAGAACCTAGTCGAAGAGTTTTCCCGGCAATCCCAGATGGCATCCGAAGCACAAACCCCTGAAGATAAAGCCCAGAAGAGTCAGAAGGGTAAAATGGTCATTTTACTCACCATTTCCGAAAAGGGGTCTAAATTGAAGAATCATGAAAAAATGAAGAGTTTGTAAAATTTGAGTTTCAGAAATGATTCCGGAAGCTTCCTACACTTTTCACAGACACGCTATTGAATTTTGGGCCGAATCCCCTTGCAATCCACCTTCATAAATTCGGCCAGCCTAGACCAAGAGAAGGAGAGGAAATTTCGAAATTGGGAATCCCAATTAAGAAGCCCAATCCAAAATTGTGAAGGGTTTTAATTAAGGAGTTAGTTTGAGTTTACAACTTAAGTTAATTCTAATAGTAGTTTTCAATGAGAGTTCCTACTTAAACTCTTGTTGTATTTTAATTTTACTTCTTATTCTTCTTATTTTTAAGATAATTTTTGGCTGAAATTATCCAATAATTCACCCGAATTATTATCTCTTAACAAACCTAGTTCCTTTAGGTTTGTTTCTTTTCAAGAGATCAATCTCTCGATTGATTTCTACTTCTTAGTTTTGATTCATTTCTACTTCTTTATTTAGCTAGGAATTTTGGTTAGATACATTAGTGAGAAAACCGAATTTAGCATTTTAACTAAAACCTAGTTCTTTTAGGTTTCAGTTTGTAAGGAATCAATCTCTTGATTGAGTTCCAATTTCAGTTGATTTCTACCTACTTGTACTGAAGAATTCGGCTGCCTATAACTATAAATAGGGGTCCTCTTCTTCATTTTTCAACACACAATTTTGATTCAAGTAATAGAATAGTATAGTTTTATACTTCTTGAATCATTTCTTATTTTGAGCTTTCATAGTTTGCATGCTTTGTGAATTACTATAAGTATAGAAACTATAGCTTTTTTAGGTAATTGCTCTGCCTAGAATGCATCCTTTTGTTTCGACTATTTTGTTCTTAAACTTGGTTCGATCTGCGTGTTTAAAATTAGCTTAGCTTAATTTTAGTAGACTGCCGAATCCAAGGTAGGGATTCTAGAGGTTAAGAGCTGCGTCTCGCAATTTCCAGACTTTCCTTGGCAAGTATTCCGCATCGTGAACTCCGGTCCACATCAAGAAGGTTCTGGAAGCTCCCTATATCATTCCACTATGCGCCATCAATAATTGGGATAGGATTATCCCTTCATGATCTCCTTTTTGGGATAGGATTATCAATTCTTTTCCTTCTTGTTTTAGTTACCAAATTCGGCCATATCTATCCTATAGGGGTAGCTGAATTTCCTTTTCTCTTGTTTCCCATTACCTAGTTCTTTTAGGTTTTGGTTTGTAAAGAGAATCAATCTCTTGATTGGTTTCTTATTCTATTTCCTTTTCGTAGTTCGTTTAGGACAAGTTTTGAATTCCCTACTCTATAAACAGGGCCATTCAAACACTTAATTAATACTGTATTCATATCTTTAAACTATTAGTTTGAGTACTCTCCTTTTATTGCCTTATGTATTTTGCATGTTATGATTTACGTAATACTTGAAACTTAGTTAATTAGATTATTTGCTCTACCTAATTATTCGCATGTTTCAATGTTCTCTTTACTTGGTTCGATAATTGCATGTAATATTAGCTTAGGTTAATTTACTTGTTTATAGTTTGCGGGTAAAGAGTAAGACCCATACGAGCTATGCTGCTTAATCAGACTTTCCTTGGCAACTTATCCACATAGTGTACTTTGGTCCACATCAGAATCTGCATCGAGTACCCCACCTTGTTCGTGGAGTGATTTAGGGAATCTCGGGATGGAATTCCTTTAAGTGTGGGAGAATGTGAGGCCCAAAATTTTTCGGAGTAAAACCATAGGGATTAAAAAATGGTAAAAGCTAAAATTGTGATCTAATACTTGTATTTGATGTTGATGAGGGCATCCCTAGTCCATCGACAAGTCCATAGACAAGTGAATCCAGAGAAGCTGAGGACGTTCGGGTTCTACACCGAGGCCCAACAATGCTTCAGGATCCAAGTCCATATCAAAGGGATCCACTTGTACATATCAATGGGCCAATGATGTGAAGCAGAGCAAGAAGAGTTCGTGAGGATCTAACAACCTTGTGCAAGCTTGCAGACAGGATACTCAATTGATAGTAGAAGCCAACGCCTTGGAGAATAAAGCTAGAAAGGTTCAAATTGCAACTCTCCTTACAATTCTTGAAGAAGAGGCGCAATTCACCATTCCACAATGAAGAAAAGGCTGTTTCTTGAAGTTCTTAAAGACGCCGAAAGGTTCTTTGACTTTAAAGAGACGTTTCTTAAAGTTCTTGATTTTCTTGAAAATCTTGAATTTCATATTTTGAAGAATCTTGAAAATCTTGATTCCAAAATGATTCTGGGATATTCTAGAAGATTCCGGAAGCTCCCTACACCATTCCATCATGCGCCATCAACAAATAGGCTGAACCTATATGGAGTCCATTCCACTTCACCAAATTCGACCAGCCCATCAAGTAGCCCACACGCAAGGCCTACCTATCTAGGGTTTGCGAAATAAGGGTTAGGGTTTGAGGGAAAATAAGGGTTTGTGCATGTTCCCTATTTTGCCCTTAGTTTGTTAGTTTCCAAAAAGGATCCCTTCTTGATCTCCTTTTTGGAGTAGGATTTCAAATTCTTTTCCTTCTTGATTCCAATTGTAATTTCGGCTGCCCTTATCTTTAAGGTAACCAAGTTTCCTTTTCTTATTCCATTACCTACTTCTTTCAGGTTTTGGTACTGTAAAGGAAATCAATCTCTTGATTGGTTTCCAACTCTATTTTCTTTTCCTATTGCTTTTAGGTCAAGAATTTGGCTGCCCTATTCTCCATAAATAGGACACTTGAATTCTCCATAATAAATTAGTATTCTTACCTTTAAACTATTAGTTTGAGTACTCTCCCTTTATTGCTTTATGTATTTTGTGTTCTGGTGATTTATATATTATTGCATGAAACTTAGCTTAATTAGGTTATTTGCTCTACCTAATTAAATTCACATATTTCACCTCTTTTCTTACTTGGTTCTAATTCCTTTAAGTAAATTAGCTTAGGTTAGTTTATTTTTGTTATCTGGATTTCGGGTAAGTAAAGAGTTTGTACGAGCTACGCCACTTAATCAGACTTTCCTTAGCAATTCATCTGCATGTGTACCTTGGTCCATATCAGATGTGAAACGTGACTTGCTTCTTTGAGTGATTATGGAGATTATGTGCCTAGATTAAGTTTTATTTCTCGAACGGGAGCATAGGTGTGAGAAGTCAGAGGAGGACGTCCCTACCAATGACAACACTGCATTTGCCAAGGCTTTTGAGGGTCTAAGTCAATGCAAAACGACCGTGCTACCTTTCGCAGGAGGTACGAATTCGGAGGATTACTTAGATTGGGAGGTAAAGATGGAGCGTATCTTCGAGCTTCATTCAATCCCAAAACACAAGAAGGTCTATTCATGGTGTTCAATTTCATGGACTATGCCCTGGTCTGGTCGAATCAAGAGATGGACCAACGCAGGAATACGCGTCCAATGCGGGCACATGCTTTACCTCTAACTTGGTATGACTTCACTACTGCTATGCGTAAGACTTTTGTTCCTGATTACTATTTTAGGGAATTGTATAGAAAATTACATACTCTTGTACAAGGACCCTTATCTGTAGACGCATATTATAGAAAGTTAGAGACGGCCAAAATTAGGGCAAATGTAAGAGAAGACGAAGCTGCTTCAATTGCTCGTTTTCTTAGTGGCCTAAATAGGGGTATATCTTTAGCCGTTGAACTTCAAAAAGTAACAACACTGACAGACATGTTGCACAAAGCTCGGGTTATGGAGGAATACCTAAAGACAGTTCTGCCCGTTCGGACTCTTGACAGCTCCCTACCGTCTTGGAGAAAGAATCCGGTTTACTCTCCACCTGCCAAGAAGCCATTTACTTCAGAACAGAAGGCCATCATCACAGTTACCACCCCGTCTTCATCCCAGTCAAAGACGCCATCAACACCTCGACAATCAATTAGCAATGTCACTTGCCATAGATGCTCAGGCCGTGGCGACTACATGCACGATTGTCCTAACATCCGAAAGGTATTATTGGAGCAAGATGGTGAATATATTTCAGAAGAGGATGAGGATGAACAAAGCGTTAAACCTTTTTCAGAGTTAACTGACGGCGCTAAGTTTACTAACCAAGTTGAGCAATTTGAGTTCATCGAAGAAGATCCTAATCAGAACTTGATTACTCACACCATGACTATAGCTACTGTCCAGGATACGTTGCAATGGACAAACATCTTCCACGCCAGGACTAAGGTTATTGGGAAGTTATGTGTTCTGATAGTTGATGGAGGGAGTTGCACAAATATGGCCAGTGAATATATGGTCAAAAAAATGAAGCTCCTCATACTTAACCAGTGACGTCCTTATCAACTACAATGGCTTGACAGCTCAGAAGGCTATAGTGATGAGGAAATCCACGGCTAAAACAACGCAAAATAGGAGTCAGAATCCACGAGGTCAACCAAAAGCTTCAATGAACTTAATGAGAAGGAAATGAAGTTTACAAGAATTACCCTACTCTCCACCAAAGTAGAAATGGTGAATACTAATCCATCCAGTTGAGGAAATGGTGGAAATGGTATTTCCAAGCTAAGGAAATGGTTGAAATGGTAACTACAAGTCTTTCCAGTGAAGAAATGGAGATTTCATAAAGTTTGAAGATTTTAGAAGTGAAATGTTTTTTGAGCTTCTGAAATGATTTTGAAAGCTTCCAGAAGATTCCAGAAGCTTCCTACATCTACATCATTATGCTACGTCAATTGGGCCGGATCCATCAAGTCCACTCCATGAACCCACATTTGGCCAAGGCCAAGGCCAAGCCCAAGGAGAAGCAATTCGTAATTAGGGTTAGGGTTAGGAGGAGAATTAAGGTTTTGTGCATGTTACCTAATTCTCTTCATAGTTTCCTCTTTTCTTTTCTCCTTTATTTTTTGGTTTTCCCTTTTGATTAAAGGTAAAATCTGAATTTTTCCTTCCTTTTTCTTGTGAGAATTTCGTGCATTGCTTAACTTAAAGCAGCCAAAATTCTTCCTTCTTTTTTCACTTTTTCAGCAAGTAAGTTCCTTTTTCTTGCTAATTTTTGTGAGTTACTTAATCTCTTGATTAACTTCTAATTTTTTGTTTTCTTTCCTTATTTTCTTGTGTAAATTTCGTGCTCCCTATGACCTATAAATAGGGATGCTGCACTTCATTATTCGACAGTGATTAATTGAATGAAAGTTTATACTTTATTTTGGCTTAAGTAATTTGCATGCTTGTTGATTGCTAAAGTACAAGAACTATAGGCTAATTAAATAATTGCTCTATCTAATTGCGTGCTTTGTTTTGCCTCTAGAATTCATCACTTGGTTCAAATTGCGTGTTTAATTTAACTTGTTAAATTAGTAGTCTGCCGAATCCAAGGGTAAGGATTCTTGAGTTTTAAGAGCTGTGTCTTGCAATCAGACTTTCATTGGCAATTTTCCGCATTGAGTTCTTGTTTTCATAAGTTGGAATCAAGGGTTCACATCATACAGGATCACTAAGCAGGTAAGCATACCATATGCTATAGGGAAGTTCCAATCCACTATTTTATGTGATGTGCATCTAATGGAGGCGTGTCACATTCTGCTCGGATGCCCATGGCTCTTCGACTTGAAGGCAACTCATGATGAGGTCGCCCACACTTACTCGGTCTGCTAGGAGGCAAGATCCACACGTTCCTACCTATGCCACTTGCAGAAGTGCATTCATAATCTATCCGGATGAAGGACGCCATCGCCAAATTGGACGCTGAAAAGCGCCTGGCCAAGGGGAAAGGGAAATAACTTGTAAAGGGTAGTAATACAAACTCAGATAAGCCTAATGAGGAAGAAGTTAAGAGTACCTTTTTTGCTACAGTGGGGGGAAGTAGAACAGGTGTTAGTTGAGAAAGGTTGTGTACTAGTTTTAGTATGTAAAGATAACTATGCTAACCCTGACGACGTTCCTCGGGATATTCCTATGGAAGTTGAATATTTGTTGCAAGAATACAACGATGTATTTCCATGAGAGCTGCCGCAAGGATTGTCGCCTCTGCGTAAGATTGAACATCAAATCGACTTCGTGCCTAGTGCCTCTATTCAAAATTGACCTGCTACAAAGCAAATCTAGAGGAAACAAAGGAGTTCCAGAAGTAGATCGACAAGCTTTTGGCTAACAGTTAAGTAAGGGAATCACTTAGTCCTTGTGCTGTACCCGTAATTCTTGTCCCTAAGAAAGATGGTACATGGAGAATGTGTGTTGATTGTAGAGCTGTTAATAAGATAACAATCAAGTATAGGCATCTTATTCCTAGGCTTGATGACATGTTAGAGGACTTGTATGGCTCAACGGTTTACACTAAAATAGATCTTACACAGGACTATCATCAAATTCGCATGAGGGAGAAGGATGAATGGAAAACTACTTTCAAAACTAAATTTGGTTTGTATGAGTGGTTAGTAATGCCCTTTAGCCTAACAAATGCACCTAGTACTTTCATGAGATTAATGAATCATGTGCTTAGAAAGTTTATAGGGAAATTTGTTGTGGTTTATTTTGATGATATCTTGATTTATTCTGGAGACATGAAATCACATGTAGAACATATTCGCTTGGTATTAATTGAATTACATGTTAATAAATTGTATGCTAATATGAAGAAATGTACTTTCTGTATTGAGGAAGTTGTGTTTCTCAGTTTTGTGGTCTCTAAAGATGGTGTCAAAGTTGACTACACCAAGGTGAAAGCCATTAGGGAGTATCCTACACAAACAACGGCTGCACAAGTAAGGTCTTTTCATAGTTTGGCTGGATTTTACCAACGGTTTGTGAAGGACTTTTCCACCAAAGCAGCGCCTCTGAATGAGTTGTGCAAGAAGAATGTGCCATTCTTGTGGGGCCAAGCTCAGGAAAATGCCTTTACGGTTCTTAAGCATGACCTCACTCACACCTATTTTAACATTACCTAATTTTGACAGAGTTTTTGAACTAATGTGTGATGCCTCAGGTATAAGGATTAGAGCAGTGTTATTCCTAGAAGGCAAGCCAATCGCCTATTTTAGAGAGAAGTTGAAGGAAGCTGCCTTGAATTATCCAACTTACGATAAGGAGCTCTATGCTGTGGTCCATGCCTTAGAGACTTGGTCACATTATTTAATGGCCAAGGAATTTGTTGAACATAGTGATCACGAGTCCCTTAAACATTTAAAGGGACATGGTAAGTTAAATAGACGTCATGCTAAATGGGTTGCATTCATAGAAACTTTTCCTTACATTATTAAATATAAGAAAGGGAAAGATAACTTGGTTGCTGACCATCTATCTCGCAGGTATGAAATTCTAGCTGTTTTAGATCATTCTTTACTAGGCATTGCATATCTAAAGGATTTATATGCTTCTGATCTTAATTTTTCTACCATCTATAAAGCATGTGAATCTGGTGCATTCCATAAGTACTATAGACAGGATGGGTTATTGTTTAAGGAAAATAGGTTATGCATCCCGCATAGTTCCGCTAGGGAATTACTGGTTTGTGAAGCTCACAATGGGGGACTTACGGGTTATTTTGGTGTACATAAGACACTTGACATGTTAAAAGAACACTTTTATTGGCTTCATAAGTGAAAAGATGTACAACATGTTCGCACTCATTGTATTAATTGTTTAAAAGCTAAATCTACATCTAAGCCTCATGGACTTTACACGCCTTTACCTATACCTACTTTACCTTGGGTTGACATTTTTATGGATTTTATTCTCGGTTTCCCAAGGATGCAAAGAGGTAATGACTCTCTATTTGTCGTAGTCGATCGCTTTTCTAAGATGTCTCACTTTATTCCTTGCAGGAAATCAGATGATACCAAACATGTTGCGGACTTGTTCTTTTAGGGGATAGTTCGACTTCATGGGATTCTGCACACCATTGTTTCTGATCGAGTTATCAAATTTTTGAGTTACTTTTGGATGACTTTTTGATGGGAACTCTTGATTCCAACTTGTGAAAACAAGAACTCAATGCGGAAAATTATCAAGGAAAGTCTGTATGCAAGACGCATCTCTCAAAACTCTAGAATCCTTACCCTTGGATTCGGCGGACTACTAATTTAACAAGTTAAATTAAACACGCAATTCAAACCAAGTGGAGAATAATAGAGGCAAAACAAAGCATGCAATTAGATAGAGAAATTATCTAATTAGCCTCTAGTTATTGTACTTTAGCAATTAACAAAGCATGCAAATTACTTAAGCCAAATAAAGAAGAGTGAATAATAAAGTATAAGCTTTCATTCAATTAATCACTGTCGAATAATGAAGTGCAGCACCCCTATTTATAGGTCATAGGGAGCACGAAATAAGGAAAGAAAACACAAAATTGGAACTTAATCAAGAGATTAAGTAATTCACAAAAATCAGCAAGAAAAAGGAACTTACTTGCTGAAAAAGTAAAAGAAAAGAAGGAAGAATTTTGGCTGCTTTAAGGTGAGCAATACACGAAATTCTCACAAGAAAAAGGAAGGAAAAATTCAAATTTTACCTTTAAAGAAAAGGGAAAACCAAAAAATAAAGAAGAAAAGAAAAGAGGAAACTATGAAGAGAATTAGGTAATACGCACAAAACCTTAATTCTACTCCTAACCCTAACCCTAGTTGCGAATGCTTCTCCTTGGGCTTGGGCTTGGGCTTGGGCGAATGTTGGTTCATGGATTGGACTTGATGGATTTGGCCCAATTGATGTAGCATGATGATTTTGATAGAGGAAGCTTCTGGAATCTTCTGGAAGCTTCTATAATCATTTCAGAAGCTCAAAAAACATTTCACTTCTAAAATTCTTTAAACTTTATGAAATCTCCATTTCTTCACTAGAAAGACTTGTAATTATCATTTCCACCATTTTCTTAGCTCGTAAATACCATTTCCACCATTTCCTTAGCTGGGATGATTAGTATTCACCATTTCCACTTTGATGGCGAGTAGGGTAACTCTTGTAATCTTTATTTCCTTATCATTAAGGTCATTGGATCTTTCCTTTGTCTTCGTGGATTCTGACTCATAACTTGTGTTGTTTTAGCCTTGGATTTCCTCATCATTCCCTTCCGGTTGGAAAGGATTCGTCCTCAAATCCCAATTGCTGCAAAGACAAAAAAAACAAGTCAGTACTGTTACCACATGAACATAGATCATGCTTACTAGACACTGTTTTCAAGGACACTGAAAATCATTTTTAACTCTTCAAGAACCTCTCAAGAACCTTTTAGTTGCTTGCAAGAAACTATCAGGAAGCATCTAAAATATCATGAATTTATCTATACTTCTCAAGTATAATTACTTATCAACACGAAATACTGCATTTTCGCCAAGTATATGCAATATGCATAATTTACCACGTTAACTAGGACAAATTTATGCATCTATGTATAACATACAAACCAGCGTAATAAGATCCTAAAATGAAGAAAAACCCTGTCCTACATGCAAACTAAAGGTAACACATTACACAATAATTCACAGTGCTTCAGGCAGACAATATGGCATGTTAAGCAGAAAACATCCTCATGTCAAAACAAGTAAAAATTGCTAAATTGGAACACAAGAATTCACTAGTTAAGCAATCCATCACTTAGAAAACCATTCGAGCGTTAACACCAACAACAAAGGAAAAGATACCTACAGTCGATTTGCCCAAATGGAGGTTAGTCACAATTTCAGAAATTGGAATTTCTTAGTCATGCTCATAACTTGAAATAATGTAATCAAAACGAGAAATAGTTTAAAGGCATACCTGAAGGATATCCTGATACTTATTTTACCTTTGATCCCTGGATGTAAGAAGGTCCTTTGATGAAACTTATGGAGCCATAATCACAGGAGTTGCATGACTCATACTCACAAGTTATTGTAACCAACAGAAATTGCATGTACTACTGATATGAGAACTAATTAATGATAATAGAGACAATTTTTGAGAAAGACATCCTAAGGAATAGTGAACTACAAAGTATACAGTTTTTAAACCAAAAGATGTATCCCGTAAATGCACGCGTTTAAGATTCACAAACACAAGAGTTAGTAAAATCTTTAGCATGAATGATAACCAATAGAAGGAGAATTAATGTAAAAGTAAAAGCATACCTTTTTAAAGCATGTGAAAAGATACCTTATACTGTGACTTACACTTTGGATTCCCAGGCGCAAGAGTTTCAGGAGTCCCTCATGGAACCGCCATCAACTTGTTATGTGTCATAGAAGCACCAACCAACTTGTGGAATCCCTACAAAACAAACAGAAGAATGTTGCTCGGAGGTATCCTGGCAAATGAATTAGTGAGCAAAAAATCTATAAACAAATTTCGGCAAGACTTGTGAAGTACAAGAATAAACCTCACACACATATCAAACTACCAAACACGGCCTCTAAATAAGTAAAGAAACTACTTTAGAACCTAAATGGTACAAGGATCATGCTGTACAGTGTTAGTGGGCACGACTTCGTGTAGATGAGCAATTTCTGCTGGAGTGCTAAGAACATCTCCACTTGGACTTTCGAGGCCAAGTAATAAGAAACAATAATGGCACCAAATATCCCTAGAGGGGTCAATTTGCACAAAGTTGTAGCTTTATACGCTAGTGTAGGGATCTCCTATAACAGAAACCCTAGTAGGTCACAAAGAATCATGGGCAACAATGGCACCAAATCTCCCTAGCGGGGTCAATTTGCTGAAGGCTGGCCGATCCTCAAAGTACCAGAAAATATCCTGCTAAGAACAAGTAAAAGTGAGTAAAAGTAACCTTACTCCCTTGTCCCCCTAGTGCCCTCCTAACGAACTACACACAAACCCTGTGTATCGCTCTTTAGGGTTGGCAGCCCTTGTATGCTGTAACACTCAGCCTTTTACCTCAGTCCTGTCGAAAGTTTTCACAGATTACTTTGGCAAAGGTAACAAGCAACAATTAATCACACAAGCACAACAACTATATAGGAATGCAGCAAATCATTTTTGAAATAGACACTTGGTTCTATTTTGTAAAAACACCTTTTTTTGAAAAGAACTTTTGTAGTATAGCTCAAATAAGAAGTACACCGATAAGGAACTTTTGAGGAGAAACCCTCAAAATTCAGAGATAATGACAGTGCACGAAGACAAAATTCAAGCTATATTTTCAGAGTAAATGTTCAAGGTAGCACGAAAGATCATAAAACAGGTTTAAGAAGCAGGGCAATTCAAGTGATGAGACAAGCGTAATAAGTAGAGTTGAAACAATTCAGGAAGTACTAAAAGTACCCAAGAAGTGATCACCCAACCAGTAGGTAATACAGAAACCAATCCCCACTTTATTACTCAAAGTTTCAAAATTTTAATTTTTAAGCAATGGCGGATAAATTCCTCAGAATTTCAATGTAGTGCTGTGGGGAGTAGTGTCAGTAATCGAACACTATCAACTTTGCAGGCACACCAAAAAAATTAGAAGATTTCCAATGAAGAAAAGATCTCTCTTTGGTTAAAAGGTGTAGTGTTGTGGGGAGTAGTGTTAGTAATCGAACACTATCAACTTTGTAAGTACACCTTTAAACCTTGGAGAAAATGATTCTTACTCAATTTGGCCATAAAAGACACAAAGCAAGTGAATTATCCTTTAAGCAATTTTTAAGAAAATTTGGCAGCACAACGATACAATTTCAAGAATCCAAAATATTTTTAAGGATTCAAAGCTAAATTATCAATCATAGGCATACCAATCACAATGGCAAACAAAAGTGAGCTGCTTAACATCAGTAGCAAAACTCACAAAAAACTTGCACAAAGTAGGTGATGAGGGCATCCCCAGCTCTATGATAAGTCAAGACACAGAGGATCACAGTTCGAGTGATGTAAACTCGGGAAGTGCAGCAAAGGTTCGTGTGCTCCATAGAGGCCCGCCAATGCTCCAGGACCCAAGTCCCTATCAAAGAGATCTGTTCATTAACATGGATGGGCCTATGACCCGAAGGAGGGCAAGGAAGCTCAGAGCAGATCTTGAAAACCTTGTCCGAAGGTGTACTTCAGAAGCCCAGCTCGTTATATACACAAACACCCTTGAAGAGAATAGAAGGAAGGTTAAAAGCGTCACTTTACTCTACATTACAGAGGAAATGACGCCTACTAATCAATCCAGCTGAAGGAAAGGGCATTTCTTGAAGTTCTTGATTTTCTTGAAAATCTTGAATTTTGCGGTTTACTGGATCTTGAAGAATCTTGAAATTCTTTATTTTTGACGTTCTGAAATGATTCCAGGAGATTTTAGAAGATTCCAGAACCTCCCTACATCATCCACCTCATGAGCCATCATCATTAGGCCGAACCTCCCTTGAAGTCCACAACTCCAAGTTCGGCCAGCCCAACAACCCGCCAAGGTCAGCCCAATTTGCATAATGGTACGGTTTGGAATTAAGGGTTTTAGGGTAGAGTAAGGGATAAGGATTTGTGCATGTTTCCTATTCCTACTCCTTGTTTGTTACAAGTTTGTTACAACTAGATCAACTTGGTAGTTTCCAAAAAGGGATCCCTTCTTGATCTCCCTTTTTGATTAGGTTTTATAATTATTTACTAAGTATTTTAACGTGTAAATTTGGCCATATCCAATAGGGGGCAGCCAAATTAGGTAATAACACCAAAACCTAGTTCCTTTAGGTTTCTAGTTTGTAAGAAATCAATCTCTTGATTGGTTTCCAATTCTATCTCTTTTCCTTTTGTATTTTAGACTTTAATTTCGTCCATCCTACTCTCTATAAATAGAGGGGGACGAAATTCATTGTTCTTCAGTTGATTAAATGATTTAAGTTATAGTATTATACTTCTTTAATCACTCACCTTATTTTGGGCTTATGTAATTTGCATGTTTGTTAATAGCTAAAAGCTACAAAAACTGTAGGCTAATAGATAATTGCTCTGTCTATTTCTAAGCTTTGTTTTGATTCTATTATTCTCCACTTGGTTCGAATTGCGTGTTTAATTTACTTTGTAAGTTAGTAGTCTGCCGAATCCAAGGGTAAGGATTCTAGGAGTTAAGAGCTGTGTCTTGCATTCAGACTTTCCTTTGCACTTTCTGCATCGAGTTCTTGGTTTCCACGACATTGGGAATCAAGGGTTCACATCAGTAGGGATAATAAAATCGCAAAACAGCCACAAAATAGCAACAAAAGGGGTCACTTTGATGCCACTTGTCACAAAAATAAGGACTGAATTTTAATTACAAAACAGTAGCTAAGTGTCGCAAAAGATGTGACAAAAATCACAAAACCGTAGAAAAACCGAGATTGCATTTTTCACAAAAATTCTTTCTTTTCTCAGCTGCCTTTTTCTTTTCAATTGTTAATTTCAGTTTGATTTAATTCCACACAGTACAACAAAACTGAAATTAATTTATTTAAGAAAAAAATTTCTCAAAAAGGAGTGTTCTAATTCCAAGAATTTCAAGACAAAGCAAGACTAACAAGGATTAGAGCACAACTGATGATTCGGCTGAGTTACTTCAACCTCCTCTTGTCGAGCAAACAGCCAAGGCTCTGATACCAATTAAAGTGAACCCTTGATTCCAACTTGTGAAAACAAGAACTCAATGTGGAAAATTGCCAAGGAAAGTCTGTATGCAAAACACAGCTCTCAAAACTCTAGAATCCTTACCCTTGGATTCGGCAGACTACTAATTTAACAAGTTAAATTAAACACGCAATTCGAACCAAGTGGAGAATAATAGAGGCGAAACAAAGCATGCAATTAGATAGAGCAATTATCTAATTGGCCTATAGTTCCTGTACTTTAGCAATTAACAAGCATGCAAATTACTTAAGCCAAAATAAAGAAGAGTGAATAATAAAGTATAAACTTTCATTCAATTAATCACTGTCGAATAATGAAGTGCAGCACCCCTATTTATAGGTCATAGGGAGCACAAAATGTACACAAGAAAATAAGGAAAGAAAACACAAAATTGGAACTTAATCAAGAGATTAAGTAACTCACAAAAATCAGCAAGAAAAAGGAACTTACTTGCTAAAAAGTAAGAGAAAAGAAGGAAGAATTTTGGTTGCTTTAAGGTGAGCAATGCACGAAATTCTCAAAAGAAAAAGGAAGGAAAATTTCAGATTTTACCTTTAAAGAAAAGGGAAATCCAAAAAATAAAGGAGAAAAGAAAAGAGGAAACTATGAAGAGAATTAGGTAATGATGAGGGCATCCCAAGTCCATCGACAAGTCCACAGACAAGTGAGTCCAGAGAATCTGAGGAGGTTCGGGTGCTACACTGAGGCCCAACAATGCTTCAGGATCCAAACCAAAGGGATCCACTTGTAGATAACATTGGGCCAATGACAAGAAGCAGAGCAAAGAAGGTTCAAGAGACTCTCAACAACCTTGTACAAGCTTGCCGACAGGATGCTCAATTGATAGAAGAAGCCAACGCCTTGGAGAACATAGCCGGAAAGGTTCAAATTGCAACTCTCCTTACAATTCTTGAAGAAGAGGCGCAATTCCCCATTCCACAATAAAGAGAAGGCTGTTTCTTGAAGTTCTTGAAGACGCCGGAAGGTTCTTGGACTTTAAAGAGACATTTCTTGAAGTTCTTGATTTTCTTGAAAATCTTGAATTTCATATTTTGCAGAATCTTGAAGAATCTTGAAAATCTTGATTCCGAAATGATTCCGGGAGATTCCAGAAGATTTCGGAAGCTCCCTACACCATTCCATCATCCGCCATCAACAATTGGGGCGACCCAATCCATGGAGTCCATTCCACATCATCAATTCGGCCAAGCTAATCAAGAAGCCCACACGCAAGGCCTAGTCCATTAGGGTTTGCGAAATTAAGGGTTAGGGTTTGGGGGAAAATAAGGGTTTGTGCATGTTCCCTATTTTGCCCTTAGTTTATTAGTTTCCAAAAAGGATCCCTTCTTGATCTCCTTTTTGGAGTAGGATTTTCAATTCCTTTTTCTTCTTGTTTTTACTTGTAATTTTGGCTACCATTAGATTAGGGTGATCGAATTTCCTTTCTTTTTACCATTACCCACTTCTTTTAGGTTTTGGTATTGTAAAGGAAATAAATCTCTTGATTGGTTTAATTCTAATTCTTTTCCTACTTCTTTTAGGGTAGAATTTTGGCTACCCTTTGCCTTATAAATAGGCAGCCGAAACCTCCATAATAATACAAGTATTCAGATCTTAAAACTATTAGTTTGAGTACTCTCCCTTTATTGCTTCATGTATTTTGCATGCTGGTAATTTATATATTGCATGAAACTTAGCTTAATTAGGTTATTTGCTCTACCTAATTAAATTCGCATGTTTCACATCTTTTCTTACTTGGTTCAAATCCCTTGAGTAAATTAGCTTAGGTTGGTTTATTTTTGTTAACTGGATTTTCGGGTAAGTTAAGAGTTTATACGAGGTACGCCACTTAATTAGACTTTCTTGGCAATTCATCCGCATGTGTACCTTGGTCCACATCAATTGGTATCAGAGCTTGGGCTGGTTTCGTGGCTGGAGAAGGTTGTAGTAACCTAACCAAATCTTTATCAGGTGTTTTCTTTTCCTTGTTAGTCTTGCTTGTCTTGAAATTCTTGGAATTAGAACGCATCTTCTTGGGGGAAATTTTTTTTCTTTCACGCTTTGAATTTTGGTTTCTTTAGCCTATCTTAAAATCGAAATTTGCCTAGAAAAATTTAACTAAATTTTAAAGTACTGAAAAACGCAACTTAGGGTTTTAAAATTGCCTTCTTTTTGCGAAAAGCTTGTACTGTTTTGGGCTGTTTTTCCTAAATTACAATCTGGAATTCCTTGCTGAAAAACTGAATTAAATTCTGAACTTTAAAAATAAATTAGGGTTCGGGTTTTGGCTTAGCTAGGTTTTCGGTTGTTTGGTTGAATCTTTTAGTCGCCTTTGCTTTGCGACACTACGGTTTGAGAGACACTGTAGTGCTGCTGTTTTTGCGACTGTTTTATACTCCTCTTGTGCAATATTTTTATTATAGTTGGTGAGTTTTGCGGCTGATGTTAAGCAGCTCACCTTATCTGCACGTTGTGATTTGCATGCACTAGTTCTGGATACTTTCTTTTGAATTCCTGAAAATATATTGAATTCTTGATTTTGTGTCCTTGTGCTGCTGAAATTATATCTGAGAATTGGTTAGTGAGTCAAACTTGAACTTTGCTGACCCTAGGGCTTTTTCTTAAAATCGCAAATTGGTGTTTTTTTCGTGTGGCACCTATTGAGTAAGGATTGTTTTCTCCACAGTTTAAAGTGTACTTGCAAAGTTGATAGTGTTCGTTTTCGCCACTACTCCCCATAGCACTACACTTTACGACCAAAGAGGACACTTTTCTTCATTGGAAATCTTCTTCTTTTTTTGGTGTGCTTGCAAAGTTGATAGTGTTCGATTATCGCCACTACTCCCCACAGCACCACACTAGAATTTTGAGGAATTTTTCCGCCACTTGGGGGTTTTTAAAATTCGTAATTGGGTTATCTGCATATTGAAAGAATTGATAATTTGCTGGGGTTGGTTTCTTTGATTACCTATCGGGTTGGTGATCTCTTCTTTGGTTAGTTTTAGGACTTTCTTAAAGTTGTTCAACTCTGCTTATTTCTTGATTCTATTTAGTTCTTTAATTGCCCTACTTTCAAATGCTAGTTGTATCTTTTCAAGCTACCTGAACGTTTACTCTTGAATTATAGTTTGGATTTTGTCACCGTACATACCATTCTTTTCTAAAATTTGAGGGCTTCACCCCGAAATTTCCTTGTTGTGTACCTCTTATCTGAACTGTATTACAAATATCGTTTGCGAAAAGATTTTTCAACTCCAAAATAGAACCAAGTATCTATTTTTTCAAAAATTTGTGCTTTTTCCTTAAATATCATTGCTGTGTGTAAATTGCTGTTTGCCTTATACATTTGTCAATACTGGGAGGTAGAGTGGAAAAAGGCTTGAGTGCACATACTATAAGGGCGCCACCCTAGAGTGAAACACTGGGTTGTGTGTAGCTGTTAGGTGGGATACACTTGGGGGACAAGGGGGTAAGGTTACTACTCATTTTTCCTTGTTCTTAGCAGACAGATTTTTGCCTATAACCAATGTCAGGAGGTGCTTCTGCCCTTTGGGAAGTGAGCAAATACTGGTTGCGATAGCGCAACTCTCTGCGCGATTTGCTACCCTCGCGGAGGAGGTTGCTGACTTGCGGATCGAACGAGAACAAAGGCGTACGGAGTCAGAGGAGGACATTCCTGCCAATGACAACAATGCCGCTGCCAAACCTTTCGAGGGTCTCAGTCAATGCAAAATGACTGTTCCACCCTTCGCCGGAGGTACGAATCCGGAGGATTACCTAGACTGGGAGATGAAGATGGAGCACATCTTCGAGCTTAATACGATCCCAGAACACAAGAAGGTCCCACTCGCGGTGGTACATTTCACGGACTATGCCCTGGTCTGGTGGAATCAAGAGATGGACCAACAAAGGAATACGCGTCCAATGCAGGCCCGTGCTCCGCCTCTAACTTGGTATGATTTAACTACTTCCATGCATAGAACTTTTGTTCCTGATTATTATTTTAGAGAATTGTATAGGAAATTACATACTCTTGTACAAGGACCTTTATCTGTAGACGCATATTATAGAAAGTTAGAGATGGCCAAAATTATGGCAAGTGTACAGGAAGATGAGGCTGCTTCGATGGCTCGTTTTCTTAATGGCCTAAACAGGGGTATAGCTTTAGCCGTTGAACTTCAGAATGCAACAACTTTAACGGACATGTTGCACAAAGCTCGGGTTATGGAGGAATACCTGAAGACAGTTCCACCCGTCCGTACGCCTACCAGCGTCCCACCAGCTTGGAGAAAGAATCCGGTTTACTCACCACCCGCTAAGAAGCCGTTTACGTCAAAACGGAAGGCTATAGTCCCCGCCACCACCCAGTTTTCATCCCAATCTAGAACGGTATCAACACCTCTGCAATCCATTAGCAATGTCACTTGCCACAAATGCTCAGGCCGTGGCCACTACATGCGCGATTATCCTAACATCCGGAAGGTCTTATCTGAGGCAAGATGGTGAGTACATTTCCGAAGAGGATGAAGAACATCAAACTGTTAACCCCTTCTCGGAGTTAACTGACAGCACTAAGTCTGCACCAGTAGAGCAATTTGAGTTCATTGAAGAATATCCTAATCAGAACTTGGTTACTCGCACCTTGACTACAGCTGCTGTCCAAGATACATCTCAACGGACAAACATCTTCCACTCCAGGACTAAGGTCAATGGAAAGTTGTGTGTTCTGATCATTGATGGAGAGAGTTGCAGAAATGTGGCCAGTGAATATATGGTCGATAAGCTGAAGCTCCCCATACTCAATCATCCACTTCCTTATCAGCTCCAATGGCTCGACAGCTCAGATGGCTACAGAGTCACCAAGCAGGTAAGCGTACCATATGCTATCGGGAAGTTCGAATCCACTGTTTTATGTGATGTTCTGCCAATGGTAGCTTGTCACATTCTACTCGGACGCCCATGGCTCTTCGACTTGAAGGCAACTCATGATGGGGTCGCCAACACTTACTCGGTCTGCCAGGAGGGCAAGATCCACACGTTCCTACCTATGTCACCTAATGAAGTGCGTTCAGAAGCAATCTGAATGAAGGACGCCCTATCCAAATGCGAAGCTGGAAAGCACCTAGATAAGGGGAAAGGGAAAGAACTTGTAATGGATAGTAAGGCGAACTCTGATAAGCATAATCAGGAAGAAGTTAGAATTAGCTTTTTTGCTACAGTGGGGGAAATAGAACAGGTGTTAGGTAACAAAGGTTGTGTACTAGTTTTAGTATGTAAAGATACTTGTGCTAACCCTGAAGATATCCCTCGGGATATTCCTATAGAAGTTGATTGTTTGTTGTAGGAATACAACGATGTCTTTCCAGGAGAGCTGCCGCAGGGATTGCCGCCTCTGCGTGGGATTGAACATCAAATCGACTTCATACCTGGCACATCTATTCCAAATCGACTTGCCTACTAAGCACATCCAGAGGAAACAAAGGAATTGCAGAAGCAGATCGACAAGCTTTTGGCTAACGGTCACGTAAGGGAATCACTTAGTCCTTGTGCTGTACCTGTAATTCTTGTCCCTAAGAAAGATGGCACATGGAGAATGTGTGTTGATTGTAGAGCTGTTAATAAGATAACAATCAAGTATAGGCATCCTATCCCTAGGCTTGATGACATGTTAGAGGACTAGTATGGCTCAATGATTTACACTAAAATAGATCTTACACAGGGCTATCATCAAATTCGCATGAGGGAGGGGGATGAATGGAAAACTGCTTTTAAAACTAAGTTTGGTTTGTATGAGTGGTTAGTAATGCCCTTCGGCCTAACAATACACCTAGTACTTTTATGCGATTAATGAATCATGTGCTTAGAAAGTTCATAGGGAAGTTTGTTGTGGTTTATTTTGATGATATCTTGATCTAATCCAGAGACATGAAATCGCATGTAGAACATATTCGCTTGGTCTTAATTGAATTACGTGCTAATAAATTGTATGCCAATGTGAAGAAATGTACTTTCTTTGTTGAGGAAGTTGTGTTTCTCGGTTTTGTGGTCTCTAAAGCTAGTGTCAAAGTTGACGACGCCAAGGTGAAAGCCATTAGGGAGTGATCTACTCCAACTCGGCCGCACAGGTAAGGTCTTTCCACGGTTTGGCTGGATTTTACCGACGGTTTCTGAAGGACTTTTCCACTAAAGTAGCAGCTCTAAACGATTTGTGCAAGAAGAATGTTCCATTCGTGTGGGCGCAAGCTCAGAAAAATGCCTTTACAGTTCTTAAGCATGATCTCACTCATGCACCTGGTTTAGCTTTACCTGATTTTGATAAAGTCTTTGAACTAATATGTGATGCATCAGGTATAGGAATTGGCGCAGTGAGAAGTTAAAGGGAACTGCCTTAAATTATCCAACTTACGATAAGGAGCTCTATGCAGTGGTCCGTGCTTTTGAGACTTGGTCACATTATTTAATGGCCAAGGAATTTGTTATTCACAGTGATCACAAGTCCCTTCAACACTTAAAGGGACAGAGTAAGTTAAATAGACGTCATGCTAAATGGGTTAATTTTATTGAAACTTTTCCTTACATTATTAAATATAAGAAAGGGAAAGATAATTTGGTTGCTGACGCTCTATCTCGCAGGTATGAAATTCTGGCTGTTTTAGATCATTCTTTGCTAGGATTTGCATATCTCAAGGATTTGTATGCTTATGATATTGATTTTGCTACTTTATATAAAGCATGTGAATCTGGTGCATTCCATAAGTACTATAGACATGATGGTTTCTTATTTAGGGAACATAGGTTATGTATTCCTCGTAGTTCTATTAGGGAATTACTGGTTCGTGAAGCTCACAATGGGGGACTTATGGGTCATTTTGGTGTACATAAGACACTTGATGTGTTACATGAACATTTTTATTGGCCTCATATGCGGAAAGATGTACAGCATGTTTGCACTCGTTGCATTAATTGTTTAAAAGCTAAATATACATCTAAGCCTCATGGACTTTACATGCCTTTACCTATTCCTTCTTTACCTTGGACTTACTTTTCAATGGATTTTATTCTAGGTCTTCCGAGGACGCAAAGAGGTAATGACTGCTTATTTGTCGTAGTCGATCATTTTTCTAAGATGGTTCACTTTATTCCTTGCAGGAAATCAGATGATGCCAACCATGTTGCGGACTTGTTCTTTCAGGGGATAGTTCGGCTTCATGGTATTCCGCGCACTATTGTTTTGACCGCGACGTCAAATTTCTGAGTTACTTTTGGAAGACTTTGTGGTCACGCCTCGGCACAAAACTACTATTTTCGACTATAAGTCATCCCCAGACGGATGGTTAGACGGAAGTCACCAACCGCACCGTTGGCAATCTACTTCGGGCTTTACTAAAGAAGAATCTCAAACGTTGGGAAGAAATCTTACCGGTTGCAGAGTTTGCCTACAACAGCACCAAGCACTCCTCAACAGGGTTCTGTCCATTCGAAGTTGCCTACGGCTTCACTCCTTTAACGGTTGTAGATCTCATCCCTTTGCCTCTAAAGGAACAGGTTAATCTAGACGGCGCCCAGAAGGCTGAAACCGTCAAACGCCTGCATGCCAAGGTTCGGGCCAACCTTGAGAAAAATTACGCCAGAGCCGCCGCCCATGCAAACCAATGGTGCAAGGCTGTGAACTTTGAACCAGGAGACTGGGTTTGGGTTCACACGAGGAAGGAACGATTCCCTGCTATGAGGAGGACTAAACTCCATCCCCGGGGCGATGGGCCTTTTCAAATCGTGTCCAAGATGGGGCCTAATGCTTACAAGCTTGACTTGCCAGGTGAGTATGGTGTTAGTACTTGATTTAATGTTGCTGACTTGTCTCCGTTTACTTTGAACAGGATGAAGATTTGAGGTCAAATCCTTTTCAACTGGGAGGGGATGATGAGGGCATCCCAAGTCCACAGACAAGTGAGTCCAGAGAAGTTGAGGAGGTTCGGGTGCTACACCGAGGCCCAACAATGCTTCAAGATCCAAGTCCATACCAAAGGGATCAACTTGTAGATATCATTGGGCCAATGACAAGAAGCAGAGCAAAGAAGGTTCAAGAGACTCTCAACAACCCTGTACAAGCTTGCCGACAGGATGCTCAATTGATAGTAGAAGCCAACGCCTTGGAGAATTTTCTTTCAAGCTTTCAAATTTGCGATTTTTTTGGTGCTGTTTCCTATCTTTTAAAAATCGCAAATTTCTTTAACAATTTAGATACCCTTGCTGTAATTTCAAAAGTTCAAATTGGGCCTTAAATTTCTAACTAGTACTCGGATTTTTGGCTAGGGTTTTGGGTTTTCAGTTGTAAATTGCTGGGCTTTTGCGACTTAATTCTACCCCCCTTGTGCTGATATTTGTTGAAAATTGTGAGTTTTTGCGGTTGATGTTAAGCAGCTCACTTTGTTTGCGCACTAGAAAATTACATGCTCTAGTTTGGGATACCTTGTGTTGAATTCTTGAAAATATAGTGAATTCTTGATTTTGTATCCTTGTGCTGCTAAGATTATCCCTGGGATTAGGTTAGTGAATCAAAAGTTGAATTTGCTAGCCCTAGGGTTCTCGTTTTCTTGAAATCGCATGTGCTGAAATTTGGTACTGTTTTCGGACAATTAAGGTGTTGGAAATCGCAAATTAGTGCTGTTTTGCATGTGAAAAGAATTAAGAATTTGTGGGGATTGGTTTCTTGATTACCTATTGGGTGGGTGATCACTTCTTTGGGTAGTTTTAGGACTTTCCTGAAGTCGTTTCAACTCTGCTAATTTTCTTTGATTCTATTCAATTTTGAATTGCCCTGCTTTCAATTGCCTAGTTATCTTTTCGTGCTACCTGGACATTTGCTCTTTAATTATAGTTTGGATTTTGTCATCGTGCACACTCATCTTTTCTGAAATTTGAGGGCTTAACCCCGAAATTTCCTATTGTGTACTTCATATCTGAGCTATATTACAAAATATCGTTTTGCGAAAAGATTTTTCAAATAGAACCAAGTGTGGTTTTTGCGAAAATTTTTGCTTCTTTCTTAAGTGTCATTGCTTTTGTGTGAATTGCTGCTTGCCTGATACATTTATCAATACCGGGAGGTAGAGAGGTAAAAGGCTTGAGTGTTCATATTATACAGGGCGCCACCCTAGAGAGATACACGGGGTTTGTGTGTAGCTGTTAGGTGGGAAACACTTGGGGGGAACAAGGGGGTAAGGTAAGGTTGTTTCTCACTTTTCCTTGTTCTTAGCAGACAGGTTTTCGCTTGTTTTTACCAATGTCAGGTGGTAGTGCTCCTAACCCTCTAGGGAACGAGCAAATTTTGGCTGCGATTGCGCAACTCTCCGTGCGATTCGCTACACTCACGGAGGAAGTCACCGAACTCAGGACTGAACGGGATCAGAGGCGCACAGACTCAGACGACGATGTTGCTGGTCCAGGCACCAACGCCGCAGACCAGCCATTCGCAGGCCTCAGCCAGTGCAAGACAACCGTTCCGCCCTTTGCCGGAGGCACGAATCCAGAGAACTATCTCGACTGGGAGATGAAGATGGAGCGCATCTTTGAACTTCATGCGATCCCGGAACATAAGAAAGTCCAACTTGCAGTGGTCCATTTCACCGACTATGCCCTAATCTGGTGGAATCAGCAGCTGGATCAGCGCAGAAACATGCATCCCATGCGGGCCCGTGCACCGCCTCTCTCGTGGTTTAATTTGACTACATCTATGCGTAGGACTTTTGTACCGGACTATTATTTTAGAGAATTGTATAGGAAGTTACATACTCTTATACAGGGTTCTATGTCTGTAGATGACTATTATAGAAAACTAGAGATGGCAAAAATTAGGGCTAATGTACAGGAAGATGAGCCCGCATCTATGGCTCGTTTTCTTAACTGTTTAAACAGGGGTATTGCTTTAGCTATTGAATTGCAGAATGCTACGACTCTGACAGACATGCTGCACAAGGCTCGGGTCATGGAGGAGTATCTGAAGTCCGTTCCACCAATCCGGACGCCAACCAACGCACCACCAGCCTGGCGCAAGAACCCAGCCTATTCTCCTCCGGCAAGGAGGCCGATCATGTCTGAGCGCAAAGCCCTAGTCCCTGTTGTCGCCACCACCTCTTCTTCATCACAGCAGAAGACGCCATCCACTCCCAGACAGTCCATCAGCAACGTAACTTGCCACAAGTGATCAGGCCATGGCCATTACATGCGTGACTGTCCTAACATCCGGAAGGTATTATTGGGCCAAGATGGTGAGTACATATCAGAAGACGATGAAGAGGAACCAGACGTTGACCCTACACAGGAGTTGACTGACAGCACTCCGTCTGCACCAGTGGAGCAATTCGAGTTCCTTGAAGAAGATCCATCTCAGAACTTGGTTACTCGCACTCTGACTACAGCTGCTGTCCTGGACACGTCCCAGCGGACAAACATCTTCCATGCCCGAACCAAGGTAAATGGAAAGTTATGTGTTCTGATTATTGATGGAGGGAGTTGTACTAACGTTGCTAGTGAGTATATGGTTGATAAGCTGCGCCTCCCTGTCATCAATCATCCACGGCCTTATCGGCTTCAATGGCTCGATAGCTCAGACGGCTACAGAGTCATAAAGCAGGTGAGCGTACCATACGCTATCGGTAAGTTCGAATCCACGGTTTTATGTGATGTTCTGCCAATGGAGGCTTGTCACATTCTACTCGGATGACCATGGCTCTTTGACCTGAAGGCAACACATGATGGGGTCGCCAACACTTACTCGGTCTGCCAGGAGGGCAAGATCCACACGTTCCTACCCATGCCGCCGGCTGAAGTGCGATCAGAAGCTGTTCGTATGAAGGAGTCATTCGCTAAATGGGAAGCTGAAAGGCGCCAAGCGAAGGGTCAGGGGAAAGAACTTGTAAAGGGTAGTAAGGCAAACTCTGATAAGCCTGATCAGGACAAAGTTAGAAATAGTTGTTTTGCTGCTAAGGGAAAGATAGGTCAAGTGTTAGACAACGATGATGATGTACTGGTTTTAGTGTGTAAAGATAATTGTGCTAACCCTGACGATATCCCTCGGGATATCCCTATGCAAGTGGTTTCTTTGTTGCAGGAAGGAGACAAACCGAAGGAGACAATGGCGTTGCACAGACAGATCAACAAACTTCTGGCTCATAATCTGGACTACTGCAAAGCACTATTGCCTATTATCTACACTGCAAAAAGATGTCCAAGGAGCTTAACGCCCGTGATGGCGCTGGGCCTTTTCAACTAATCTCAACAATGGGGCCTCATGCTTACGTGCTTCATCTGACAGGTAAGTATGATCTATGTTTTGAGTTATTCTTCCTGACTTGTTTCTGTTTGTTTGCAGCAACTTGGATTCGAGGACGAATCCTTTCCAACAGCACTACAAGAAAAGTGACCTATTGCGACATGGAAAATGTGTCGCTAAAAGTCGATTTAGTGTCGCAAATACTAATTTGCGACATATTTTGCGTCTCTTGTTATTGAGTCGCAAAAGGTGGTGTAGGAAATTTGTGGCGCTTTTTTCTCACTTGTGCCGCAAATGTATGGCACTTTCTGCATCACTAAATTAATTGTCACTTAAAATTCGCGACACATTATGCGTCAGTTGTCTTAGTGACGCATACTAATTTACGACACTGATTTGGGTCATTAAAAGGAATGTTGCAAGATTATTTGCGACAAATGTGGCGTCACATTTAAAACGTCGAAGGGTATTCGCGACATGTAAATTGTGTCGTTAAAAGTTGATTTAGTGTGGCAAATACTAATATGCAACACATTATGCGTCTCTTGTTTTTGAGTCGCAAAAGGTGGTGAAGCAAATTTGTGGCGCTTTTTTCCCACTTGTGCCGCGAATGTATGACACTTTCTGCATCACTAAATTAATTGTCGCTTAAAATTCGTGACACATTATCCGTCATTTGTCTTAGTGACGTATACTAATTTACGACACTGGTTTGCGTCATTGAAATAAGTGTTGCAAGAGTATGCGCGACAAATGTGGCGTCACATTTAAAACGTCGAATGGTATTCGCGACATGTAAATTGTGTCTCAAAGACAAATTAGAGATACAATTTTACGACACACTTTATCGTGTCACAAAAGGCTATGTAGCATTTTCGTAGCATTTTTTAATAGTGGTGCCACAAAAGATACGACACATTTTGTTTCACTTAATTATTGTCGCATAAATCTTACGACACATTATGTGTCATTAGTTGCAATGACGCGTTATTTGTAACAGTAATTTGTGTCATTACAGTTAACGTCACATATTTATTTGCTGCACATGCGGCGTCATTATTTGAAATGTCGTAATATTATTTTGCGACACAATATCACGTCTATAAAATTTATGTCACATAATAATTAGTGACACAATTACGCCATTAAGTTTTTTGTGGCATACATTTTGTACAACACAAATGCGTTAATAGAATAAATAATTCCCAATTTGTACATATAAATATAAATTAACTAAAATATTATTCAAAATATAAAATCAAATATTTGCTAAATGTCAAAGTGAGAATATCATAATTTAAATTCATCACTCAACATATTTGAATAAAAATTACAAACGTCTAAATTTATCTTCCAAGGCCAGAATGCAAATTTCACAAGGGAAATTGTCCATTTTGAAGAAGATTATTTTGCCTTCCTTTTGCTCCTTCTCGGACTTTTTCCTTGTTCCTAATATTTTTAACAAAAATAAATTATATTTAAGAGATATAGATGAGAAATTTTTTTAAAAAAAAGTATAATTGTTTATATTACCTTTGGTGTTTGTATTTCCACCACGTCCCTTGTGGACGTTGGAGCTTCAGTCTTATCGTCTGTATCATTGGCAGGAGCTTCTGATACCTCAGTAGTAAGATCTTTGTAGTTTGACAAAACACTGCCAGAAACCGGTATATCTGTTTCAGCTGCAACAGGCAAATTTCGACCCTTAATATGATCAATTTCCCACGTCATGGATTTAAGAATCATCTCATCCCTATCCCCTGCTACATTATCAGCAGTAATAGCAACCGGCTGCCCAGGTTCACCCACTTCAATACCAGATGGAAGATTGCTAACTGGCAAATTACCCAATGTACCAGTAGGTCCTTCATCAGTTCCAGTATTATTTATAAAGCCAACTTCTGTTTTACCATTCCCCACCCATCTCTCATACAGGTCATCATCGTAATGTGTCCGAGAGGGCTGCTTTCCTTTTGTGCCATCGAGGAATGAAGGGTTCTTTCCATGATTACTCAAGTATGTTACAGGAAGCTTAAGGCTAGCACCATCATAATCATCAACAAAGGATTGAAAATCCACCAAAGGGAGGGCTCTGGGATGTATGAGCACTTCCAATGCCAATAAAGCATGTTGGCAGTATTCAGCGATCTTTGTTCCAGTTTCTTGGGTACCTGCAGACCATTTAAACATTTAGCAGGCTAGAACAGTATATGAATGCTCTAATTCTGCAAAATCCAGCAGAAGACAAGAAGAATGATGTGTGGACTGGCAAACTCACCTTTATGGAAAAGTTCAAGACTCTCTGCAAGATATGGTGGGCGAACACGACCAGGAGAAAGAAGAGATGCCAAAAGTGCACGTAAAGCAGCAAGTTGAAGGTCTTGCCTGCTAGGAGTAGCTTCACCATAAACAGTGGTACTTCTGTCATCAGTGAATCCCCATTTGCAAGCATTTGAAGCAACTGTTATAATGAGGTGATCAACCTTTGATCGCCAGCTATCTGATCTCAAAGTCCCTGCCTATAAACAAGAGGTAAAAATTTCTAACTGAAATTTAAAAGGCACAAACAAATTATTCAAGAAGACTGACAGTAAATGTTTATGATTAAAATAAATAAGCTAATTGTACAAGGACAGCCTTTTATCTAAAATAAAAAATCAGAAGATACATTTCAGTAAATGCAACAGCAATGTAGTTTGTCAAGGCAAGGAGCAAGCAGACAGCATTTATGCTGCAGAACAGCGGTTTTGGAATTATTTCGACTCTAACCACCAAAGAACTAGATTTATAGATCACCATTGCTAAAAAAGAACCCCACATCTATTAATAGTGTGTCAAGCAGATTGAAGATTCTATCCCAGCAAAACTGGGTATCATAGTTTGAAAGGCACAATATAGGTGGGTGGTTATAGGAAAGAAAAATTCTGCATCCTGAGGTAAGGCTGTGATTGGCCTCACTACATAACTTGACAGAAAGATCCAACATTAAAAAAAAATAACAGGAGAAAATTTCCAAAGCAAAATCATAAAATAGGACAAAATAGTAGCTTTTAGAAAATAATCAAAGATTTTTTTCCCTTCATTTTCCCAACAAGTAATGGTTAAAACAAGGGTTGACCAGAAATCGGAAGAAACGGACCAGACCTGGTTTTCCACACAATCCATGAGAAAAAAATAAACCAACAAGATGAAGTCCAGAGTAATAGCAGAATCCCTAACATATGATATCAGCACAAATATAAGAGAACAATAATAGGTTCCTACTGCAAACTCAGTTCCTACTGCAAACTCAGTTCTAATATCAAAAGTATTTTTTGAACTTCAAACCTACTGCAAACTCAGTTCCTAAAGACTTGACTAAGCATTAACTATCTGTCAAAAGTACTATACTATGATACCCTGCAGTGACACAACCTTTCAATGCACCTAAACATGCCTAGAACTCAGCTTGAGGTGCAGATATTGCAGTAAATTTGACACCTCCTCAGCCAAAAAAAATTAGGTCAAAAGTAGAAGAAATTTGACATAGCCACTTTAGCCAAGTAGACCAAAATTTCTACTTTGTAGAACCAGAATCACAATCAAACACCGACATATATTTGTACAATCTAGTGCAACAATAAGAAAGTGCTTCATGTAATGGGAGATTCAGAATATAGTGCATGACATTGACACAAAGTAGGCCATCTATTTTTTTCCTTCTGAGTGCTCAGTAATTGCCACAATGCAACAAAGCTAAATAAAGCCAAGCGTGTCATGCCTAAAGTAATATCTTGTAATGACAGATTAGCCTGAAAATTCAAAATCTCATTAACATGGAGCACGCAGACATCTGGCCTAGACATCCAAACAGGAATCAGATTGCAATTAAAAACAAGATAGCATTTATGTCCCTGAAGAATACAGAGCACATCGATTGGAACCATAATTACCAACAATGAACGGACATGTTTAAACAGTCCTAATTACTCCATCTATAAGAACCAAATCATTCAAAATCTAGAAAGAGGTTACCCAATGAAGACAGGAATGTAGAGGCGGATGTTGAGAGTTGGGGACAGGAACTCTCTCCGACGGAATTGAGATACTGAAATCGGAATCGGCAAGGTGGAGGACACATCAGATTCCTGCAATTCATCAGAGACTAATAAAATATAAACCAAGAGCTGAAGAATAATTGAAAACCGAAACCTGGAAGCAAAAAATTTAAATAAAATTACAGACCAAAAACTTAAGGACAAAGCCAAATGGTGGAGATTTATTCCACTGGTGGCCGCTGTGGCTCAAGCGATGGTGGTGGTTGGTTGCACCGCCATGGAGGACAAAGGGAGATGGGGGTGTCGACAGGAAGAGGATGCGGCGGTTTGCAACAGTTGAGTGAATAGCAATAAAAGTATAATCTTTTTGAATCCGAGCATCACACGCGGAGGAAGAGGTAGAGATCTGCGACTGCGATATATATCTGCGAATGGGATAAAGATATGGGAGCCGCCGCAGAGACCAAAGGGAAACCTAGGAAAAATAGCAAAGAATCGTATAGAAATCTCAATTGAAATTGGGGAAAAAAAAAAGAGGGGGAAGCGCGGGGAGAAATTTGTACAAAGCTTTTAGCGGGGCTGCAGGAGTATCTAAAGAGTTTACCTATTTTAAAATAAACCAAATATTTTACCTAATTATTCTTCAAAACAAAACTCACTTTAGGTGAGATGACAGCCTGGGCAGCAGCAGACATGGAGGAGACAACGAATCCTTCCACACCAAAATGGGAGAAGAATGCTTGCAGGTTCCTTGTCAAACGGAACGGCACAGGTTCATTAAACTCAATCATGCCATTTGGATCATATGTTGGGTGAAAATCAGTCTGGAATATTTTCCCTGTGTTTTTGGCAAACAAGATCTTGTTTGGGGACCTTCCTCCAATTTGTAGCATGAAGGACATAAAACTCGAGAGTGCCAACTGGACAGCAAATTGCTTTTTGAAAGTCCACAAGTGATTCCCGTTCAGCAGAGTCTTGTACATGTATTGTGAGAATATGCTGTCGCTCACATGATTTTTGGTAATGTCATTATAAGCTTGAAGTCGAAGATCAACTACAGCTTCAGGGGATATCTGCCCTGATATCGCCTGGTTCAGTTGCTCCTTGAAATATGTAATGGGATGGTCTGCTTCTCGATCATTCCTGGCACAATGGTTCTCATAAACCTCAAGGAAGGTGTTGTACATCAAGTCGTCCTCTACCATGCGAACCTAGATTTAAGGAAAGAAAGAGAGGGGAAAAAGAACCCAGACATTAATTATGTTACAGACTATATCATGTCAAATAACACTACTTCGAAATTCGGAAATTCTAGTCAGCAAAGTAACAAATAGAAACGCTATACTCCTCCCTTGGGACTCTTTATTTGGTACGGAGATAGTAGTAAAAACTCGACGAAAAGATGTGAAAAACATAAAAAGAGAAGGCACAGAAGGAGCTACAGTAATGATAGAAGTAATTGGGCTTTAGCATCATAACTTATCAGAATTGGCACCCTATTATAGCTTACTAACTGATACTACAGTTAGAACAGATTTCAACAAAAATCCTGTTAATGGAAAAAGCTAGAACCAACAAAACACGCAAATGCTCATTGGAAGATAAGAAACTAATTTAAACTAATTACTCAAACCTGTACTCACCTGTGACCAAACAGGTATGATTATAGGCGTGTGAATGCCTATAATCCTTGTGCTTATCAAACATTCGGTTCATCACACGGAAGAGTTGCAAGATCCGTTCATCACTTCTAGCATTGGGAGTCAGTGATGTCTGAACTATAAAATGACGGTGTGAACCATCATGGCCCATAAGTGTCAACCGTCGGAAACTGCTGCCATGCCTCCTAACTATTGGAATATCTGCTCCCACTCTATCTAGCTTTATTGTATGATCAGGAGAAACCTCCTATAAGATTCAAAAGAATAATATGAAAGATTGAACTGCAAGTCCCCAAAAAAGTATCAAAACAAAAGCAACCAAAAATCAATCGGATTGGGGACATTAGCATGCAAGCCAAACTTAAGGCAAAGGAATAAGACTAATATACCCAGAATTAACTGTATCAATTACAAACACACGAACCTGATCAACAAAATACTGTCCTGGAACTTCCACATCAACAACATGAAAGTCTCTCAACACCCTGCTTTCATCTTCCAGCTTCAGAACAGCCAGAAATCGGTCTTCGACATTGCTCTGTAGAACATTTTTCCAGTGCTTTAGCCGTTCAGTCAATTCAGAAAGGGTGGCAGGAAATGTGGCCGTGCTTTCTGGATCAAGATCACGATCAAGATTTTACCTGTTCGGGTAAATTTTAAAATAAACCAAATTACTCCAAGGTTTTGGAAACCTCAAAATATTCCTATGAATTTGTATGTTGTCTCCCACATTCATTGTTTAAATTTTCCTGTATTATCATTTCTTTCCAATTGTACCATTCCCTTTCAATCATATAATTGAGACGCATCATTCATTATGTTGTCTCCCACATCATTAATTACCCAATTCACTATACACCAATTAAGGGTTAAGTAGTTATTTCAAACTATTCCTTAATAACGGTGCAAGTGTCCAAAACGACACTTATTGTAAAACAGAGGGAGTATCACTTATAGAAGAAGTATGAACTGAAAAATGCCAGCATATAAAAGAAAGTTTACCACTGAAGCCATTCCACGAACATCTGTCATCAAATCAGTACTCCTTAAGAACATATCAGCTAAGGCTCCCTACAAAAACTAAGGCAATTTAGTGCTGAGGAAAATGCTAAAAAGGCTTAGCAAATTAATAAGGAATTTGCAATATAAATATTGACCTGAACAGCAGCACGGTAGAAAAGCTCTTCCCCAACAGAGCTTGCAGCAACCATTAATATAAACTGCAACAAATAATGAATCACATTTCGTCAATCTTCCATCTTAAAGATGCTTTCTTCATACTATGCAACAATCAGATCTTACCTACCATGGCGACATGCCATAAAAGAAGCTTCGTAACTCCTCATCCTCAACGTCCCTTATGGCGCGAGCATGAGGCGATAATTTCACAACCTCGTCCTACATCAAATGAAGAAGATTTACTAATCTCGAAAGCATAAAGAAAGGCAAAAGAAGCATCAAATGACTAAACTTTCTGCAACCCTTTATAGGAATGATATATCACATGAAGATTAGTACACTAAACGAAATAAACCCACACAATGACATAATCTAACGATTTCATACATCAAGGATAAAAAGAAGGGCCATAATTGGAACTGCTAATACACTTTTGTAGATGAGTTAAGAACTTCGACAGAAGAAAAAGAATAAAACGCACATACATTTATATTATTGCTACCTAAAATATCAAAGCAAATGCATTACCCAAATAGACTAAATATGATGAGAATCAAAATAAAGATGTAAAAGCCAAGAAAAGTAGTTGCATAAGCTAATTCGGCACTTCCCCCTTTCTCGGTTTCATCGGAATAGTATCGTTTTGTACTCTGAAAAAGTGAGAACCTTTGCTCTTATTTTTTCTAAATTAAACAGAACCCTTTTTCTTTCTGAAATCAAATAAAGACAGTACATTCAAGAATTCAGCTCCACTCGATAATAAATGAATCAAAGAAGATCCATACATAGAAATAGAGCAAGAAGCTGAAAAGATGCTAAAAAGAAGAAAAACTTTATTGAAGATTTAAATATCCTAAGATGAAAATTTTTCTTGACCCCATTTCAGCTAAAAATATGAACAGAAAAAATGTTGAGCTAAAATGAAGATTAAATCTCACCAATTCCATAACTGAGCCTAACCACGGCTCCAATCTTTTCCCAAACTGGAAACTCTGTTTCACTCCTAAAGCTCTAATTGAATGTAGTAACCTCCATAGCTGAGCTTGTGAACCCAGCAGAAGCACCACCGCCGTCTCTTTCAACTCCACCACCGTCCACCACCTCTTGCCCGCCGCTCCTCTCCGCCATAGCATTGACCCTCACAACCTTAACCTCAGCTCCTCTAAAAACATCCATTCTCTTCCTCTTCTTTTTCTTCATACTCAAACCCGCCAAGTCACATAAACCAACTCCACATTTACACCCCCGAAACGTCGTCGTTGCCGCGTGTAAAGCCCGGAATGTTAACGGGAACTCCATAGAGTAACTAAACTTCTTTCAAAAACCGAAAACCACGTAGCTTCCCTTTTCTTGAAAAACAAGATTAACACAAAACGACGTGGTATTGAAGCTTCGATCTGTCGTCTCCGGAGACGATGTCAGAATATTTGTGAATCCGGGATTGGAGGGGAGCATGGTGTGGGAAGGCTTTGGTAATGGAGAAAATGATTGATCAAATTGGACCGTCCGTTGATTTTGTTTTCTGGTTAAAGTGGGGCCAGGAAAAGTCAAAGACGTAAGATTTGATTATTGGGATGAATGGACGGTGGTGATGCATCTGATTGGCTGGTTAATGAATAGGTTTATTATAATTCCTCTTATTGATTGGTTGGTAGGGGTTTATCAGTTTGGTTTACAGGTTCCCCCTCCCCATTCTCTTCTCCCTTTTTCCTACGTCCAATTATTCTTCTTAGCTAAAAAATAGTATTATTGTTAAAACACAAGAACATGTGTGCACAATATTTTTGTATAATACAGGATACATTTTCTGTTTTTTTTTTCTATTTATATATTTTTAATCTTTTACAATTACATTTTTACTTTTTATATTTTTTTATAGTAACACTTGAAACTATATTATATAACTCCTCGTAGAAGTTTCTCATTTCCAATTCCTTAAGTTTGATTTTTAAAAAGTATTACTTTTACATTCAAAGCATTAGTATTACTTTTTAGAATAAAATTTTTCACTTCAAAAGTATAATTTTAGTTTTTGAATGTATTGATTTTGTGTTTAAAAATATTAGTGTTACTTTCTATACTAAATTAATCATTTCAAAAGTATTAGTTTACGTTGAAAAGTGCTAGTGTTACATTATATAATAAATTCTTTATTTAAAAAGTATCAAGTATAAGTTCTACATTTTAATTATGAGTTTTACTTTCTAAACTACTCTTCATTTCAAAAATAAATGTTTAATTCTTGAAGGTATTACTTCATCAGTTCTACTATAAGAGTTCACTTTCATGCATGTACAACTTTTTATTAAAGTTAAGGTAAAACACCTAAAATAGCTAATTTGACCTCATTTATTTCATTTATGTCATTACTTTTAAACGTTGAGTAATTGTGGACCACATATAATTATATTAATAAGCTAAGATAAGCAAAATATTTGAAAGTTGAATATTGAAATAAAAAAATATTTTTGAAAGTTTGCACTTCTAATAATGGAACTAAGGAATTAAATTTTTAAAAGTATAAGCATTACTTTCTACAATATACTTTTTATTTCAAATGTTCATATTTAGTTATGGAAAGTATTAGTTTTATATTCAAAAGCATAAGTGTTACTTTTTTTTAATACACTATTCATTTCAAAAGTATAAGTTTTGGATTCAAAAGTGTAAATTTTAGGTTCAAAAGTATAAGTGTTAGTTTATATCATAAACTTTTCATTTAAAATCTTTGTGTCTGATTATAAAATGTCAATAATTTTTATTCAAAATTAGAAGTGTTATTGTTTGCAAAGAATTCTTCATATCAAAAGTATAATTTTAATTTTGAATTGTCACAACATAAAAAATGTGAAAAGATGTAAACATTATCTAACCTAAGGACCAATTTTAAGGGTCAAATTTGCCATTGAGAAAAATGAAAAGTACTTTCGTGATTATATTTTGTAATTCGTTATTTAAATTAAAACTAAATCTTCAATAATACATGGAATACTTTTCTTTCAATATTCAAATTTAAATTTTTTACCCTTTTTGCTTAAACTGAAGAAACTCTAATTTTGAACTGGAAATATTAGCTGAATATTTTACCACATGCATATATATCACACAAAATACTTCAATTAAAAAATGTACATTTTGAATGAGTGAAAAATCTAAAAATTTAAAAATAAATAGGAGTAAGTGGAAATTAAAATGACAAAATGGAGGGAAAATGAAAAAAAAGAGAGGGAAATCTAAATTGGGGAAAAAAACAAAAAACCGAAAGAAAAAAGAGGCGGCTTCCAGGTCTTTGTTTTTCATGGAAAAATACCCTCTCTATTTCTTTTCTTTTTTCACCATATGGAAGTACTGCTCTAAAATTCGGAGGAAGTTGAATCGCAGAATCCCAAAAGAGCTCCAAGCAGTCCCACAAAGAAGTTGGGAACGGATCCTCAATTCTGCACAATTCCCAAATAATTTTCCATACAGATTCCGTCTGACCGCATGAGAAGAGGGTGTTGAACTGCACCCTTTTTGGCAAAATTCGATCCAAGTTGACCCTACACCCAAAACAACTCTCGAGATTGGCCTTTTAACTATCTGAGTCTGAAAAATAAAAATCAACCATTCCAATTCCAATTCATGAATCCCCTCCCTTTGTGCTCGTTCATCATCAAACATTTAGTAGACAGTGGGTTCGGCTCTGTTTCTCATGCCTTGAAGGCTAGGGGTTTGATTTTAACTTGCTGCTGTTCTTTCCTTTTGTTAATCAGTGATGCTTTTCTTGTCCTCCGTTTTGTTGATTTTTTGTGAGCGCTTTTCATTTTTCCCCAGTTGACGATAATGTCAAGAATGAAGAAGAGGAAGGGAGTGAATTTCCTGACTTATTGAAGCAGAAAATGAAAGAACTCGGTGTGAAGTACAGTTCTTGTAGACCTGGGCGATTCCATCTTTTAATTTGTCCAAAGGTATTAAGCTTTAACCTTTGCTTCATCTTATAGCTAATTAGACAATTTTCTTTTGTGTTAATTAAATTGTCTGTGTTTTTTTGTGTAAATTTTTGCATTATACTTTTTGTTTGGTTAAGGGCAAAATAAATTACCTAATTATAAGAGATCAATTTGGAAGTAGGGGTGATTCTGATATTCTGATAATCTCGATTAAGGATTTAAGGTCCTATTTAACAGACAAACTTTTTGTCATATGAACACCAAAAATACTGAATGCAAATATGAATTGATAAATTTCAGAAAAAGATGAAAGAATAAGGGATAGTGGGAATAGAAGAAATAGAGGAGGACAAATGAATAATTTCTTCTGCTACTACAATGAAGAATGTATGAAGCGATGTCGTGTAACTGAGGCAAATGAACTGCTTTTGAACCTGCTCGTTGAAGCCAGTCTTTTTTGAACCTGCCCAAACATTTTCATGATAGCATTCATATAAAATTGTCTATTTTGCTAGTGAATGGTCAAATAATACTTTACTGATCAGTCATATTTTCATTTGAAAGAGGTAGCAATGTGTTATTTTGGTCTTAAAACATATTTTGATAATGGAAATGAATTCCAATTATTTATGTTATGGATATAATTGTACTTTAATTGTGCATTGTTATTTAATCCTTTTATTTTATATTTTGATAGCAAGAGTCCTTTCTCTTTCCAAAACATGATGCCCATATCAGATTCAAACAAAAGTTAATGAAGATGCTCTTACTGGCTAAGCTTTTATATTCCGAGAATGATAATATTATTCTAGGATCAGTTTTTGAGAAGTGTTCTTTTACCTTCTCCATTACTCGTGTACTGTGTTTATGTGAACATTTTGTTGAGACAGTGCAAAGGTGGACAAAAAACAGAGAGCAGTCTATCCTTTTATATTGCCCATAGCAAGTATGCTACTTGGCTTTTGTTCTCTTATGATTCTCTGGTATTAGTGGTTATTGACTGACAGTTTCTATATTTTGTGGTCATTTCTTAGAAATTTGTTGCTATGGAGGTGTTTTGCTGATGAATGTGGATGGGCAGACCGGGTAGCCAATATGTTGTTTCAACATTTTTCCACCTTTGAGACATTCTAAATTATGAATAGAGATATGGCATCCTACAGATTTTAACTATGGTTTCAGGGCTTTCTAGATAGCCAGGCAATCAAAAGTGGTGGTTACCAAAAAGGCAATTCCTTTCGGCAAATTACGGAGGATGGCCTTAACTTAAAACCATTAGATGATGAAGTATTTACTATCTTCTTTCTTACGTGTTCCTATTATAAATGATAGAATCAGTGTAGTCTTTGCTCTGTCAAATCATTCATATAAAAATGTAACCACTTTGAGGGCTACGCCATACTTTTTCTTGGCCTGTTAGTTTTGTTTTTAAACTCTGCTTAGCCCATCTTTGTTGAATTGATGTTTTACTCTTAAAGTGAATCTAACAGTTGATGGACCCTCTTATTCCTTGCTGTGTCAATTTCTTAAAGTTAAGGCAACAAATACAAGCTTACAGTTGTCCACTTTCTCATCATCATTGATACATTGGTACCTGAAAATCATCTTGAAATTGTGCTAAAGCAAAATTTTTGTTTTGTAATGAATTGCATAGGAAGTATTCAAGAAGGATACAAGTACCACAAATACAATAGAAAAAGTTTTCTCCGGTACTTATCAAAGATGCATGAGTTCTCAATTGAGGTAAAAAATATATATATATATATATATATAGTGGTTTAATTGTCATCCATCTGTCACTAGTCGCCTTCAGAAGACATCTACATGTTGCCTAACTAAAAGCCGAAACCCTACTGTAGATGTCATTTGTGATGGGGATATCCTGCTACTTAAAAGTAATATTTGAACTTCATTATAAAGTTTTTCTGTGGACTGATGTTAGATTATTGTCTTGATGTTCAGCTGATTGCATATTTTTCTGAGAGAATGATATCAAGAGAAACTTTGGAGAAAAACAATGTTATGCAAATCTCAGGTGAAAAGGTGAGATGCGGGAATGCTTATTTTGCAATGCACTTGGCTGTTATACAGTTCTTGATTCAGACTTGTTAAAATCATAGAAGAAGAGTGGGTTATTAATGTTGATCACTTCAGTGTTGGCTCTGAGAAAGATAAACCTGAACTGTACTGTCCACTTATTATACTTGGGTTTATTCTTCCACTAAAAATAACAAAAATGTTGAATTTAGTACCATCAGTTATTTGTACAAGCATTCTATGTAGTTTCTTGATATCAGCACATGATTCCGGTAAATGCATATCTCAATGCCAGAAGGAAATGGTTTGGACAGGCTTCACGTGGCTGATTGTTATATGTTTCTTTCTCTATGAAGCTCTAGGTTTAAATTTTAATTAAGGCATGCATCATTCAGTGATAGTGTGGCTCACAAGTTTCACTTCGGGAAATTTTGTCATTGTAGGTTTCCCACTTTTTTCTCAAATTTGTTTACTTCAGCTTTTGATTTTCCTACAATATTACCCTGGTGAATTCGACTTCCTGACCTTTGGGGAGAAGCTATAGAACACTTAACAGCTGAGCCTCATGTTTGTTCTCAGTTTTGTAATTTTTGGACCTTTTTTTGTGGCTTGAGTATATGAGCTTGGCTTGCTGATGATACTTTGCAAGCGATAATTCTAACGACTCCAGTGATGATGATGACTTATTTGAAGAAATGGTCCCAGTAAATGAGAATGAAGATGACTAGAGCAGTTTTCGTACTTTTATTTGTTTTCGGGGAGCATATTCTTGTATTAGTTCGTTAATGGATTTTTTGCATTTGTTTTGACCTCCAACTTCATTTATGCTATTTTTTGGGCAAGCTAAGCTTAGTTGCATCTTATTTTTCAAGGTACTTGTTTTTGTTTTGAATGCATCTTGTTTATGAAGATCCTCGTTTGCTTTTTGTTCTAATTTTTCAAAGAACTAAAGTTACTGTTCATTGATGATTATGATATTGGGACTACAAGATGTAACATTCTTGACTTAAGGTTTCATTTTGTTTGGATGCAGTATATACACCCTCATGAGCGTGAAAAGCTCTCCCAGGTCGAGTTGCTTGTGGTTGACGAAGCAGCTGCTATTCCGTTGCCAGTTGTTAAATCTTTGCTTGGTCCTTACCTTGTTTTCCTTTCATCTACTGTGAATGGGTAGGGATAATTGAAGTCTTAACCTTTTGATGTCAAAATACTTCATAAAACTCTTTTTAAGAAGCTTTCTTGTTCTTCACATCTTAATTTTATAATTTCCTTTACTCATTGTGCTGAGTAGGTACTATTTTGTGGAGGTTATTGGTAAAATCTCAAAGCCTCTGATGTGCAGTTTTTGTTTTTGGTTTACCATTATACAATCATTTCTAGGTATGAAGGTACTGGGCGCTCTCTATCATTGAAGCTGCTGCAGCAACTGGAGGAGCAAAGTCAGATGTCTACTAAAAATGTTGATGGTGCTCTTTCAAGTACTTTTTGCACCCTAACTTCTGCTTCTGGCATTTCAAATTAGTTGAAAGTGAGTTGACTTCTACTTTGGGTGGTATTTGGCACTTCTCTGGAGGGGTTTAGGGATTGTTTAGTTTAGTGCAATTCTGCGCAACAATAGAACAGAAGTATGAAACAGTTATCAAGTCTGAGGAATACGATAGTTATTAAACAGGAAGTTTGACATGATTTAACAACTTCGGTTATGTGAAGAACAAGAAAGCTTCTTAAAAGAGCCATAAAATTCTTGTTACTGAAGAATGCTAAATGCCTGATATATTTGATGGTATTGACAGGAGTGGTATTCTTCAGTATTTTGTAGTTTATTAGCAAAAATGATTTCCTAAGCACCAACTTTCAAGTCCTTCTAGAGTAGTTTCTGTCCCTTGGCTATCAATGTCCCAATGGCTACCATCCACATCCCTCAAAGTACAAAGTGAGAACCAAATGATAGGTTTTGGAAAACAATTTCACCAGACGAGTGATCCCCATTTTAACAAGAAAGTTGTGTGGATTCAAAAGGATGCCCAGATTTTTGGAGCACTATTGGCATTTTATGGAGCTGTGAATTGCTTACATATGTTCTCATTGTGACACAGCTAAAGAAGAGGTTTGGGATTATGTGCAATTGTTATAATGTTGTAATCTCCCACAGATCTATGGTATCTCAGTAGATTTGTTCAGTTACAACAAGCAACAAAGTATTAAAGCATCTATTCACTGATCACTAAGAAAAGATGGTAGCATATTTTTCCCATTGCAATACCCTAACTCCTAGATATGTCTTTTTGGATGAAAGAATCAGTAAGAGTGAAGTTTCTTTGTCTCCTGCACCATTATACGAATGTGCATGCCATGGTGAACATTGAAGGAAACTAAAAATCCAAATCAGATACTAATCCAAATCATAAATGGGTTCTGACTAATAAGCTTATTTCCCGATCCAATATATTTCTGCATCAGATTAACTATTGTTAGTTACTTTGTCCTGCTACTGTAAATGTTCCTTTTTGTGGCTTTTTTGTATCTTCATGTGAATTTTCTTATGAAAATAACTTCATGTGAATTTGAGATTGACTCAATGAACATCTTTTTTTTGTTGTTTGTTGGTTGTATATTCTCTCATTCGTGGATGACACTCAATTGTAGGTAGGCTTTTCAAAAAGATAGAATTAAGTGAATCAATCAGATATGCGTCTGATGATCCAATCGAATCATGGCTTCATGGCTTACTTTGTCTGGATGCAACAAACTCTGTCCCAAATATCAATAGGTTGGAAGTTGGTGGTTAGATTTGTGGCAATTGGTACTGTTTAGTACTTAATCCACTTGTTGTTCTTTTTTATTTATTTCAATAAACAGGTTGCCCTCTCCAAATGAGTGTGATCTCTACTATGTTAATCGGGACACACTTTTCTCCTACCACAAAGACAGTGAGTTATTTTTGCAGGTAATCATTTCACGCACGCTATAGTTTATAATGTTTCTCATTGATCCAATTCTACATATTAATACAATATAAAATGTTAGCAATTAATATAAAATGACATTTATAAATGTCATAATTTGTGATTTATTCTATCAATTAAAAATGTCTTAAAAAATTATTTATCTATACATTTCATTATGCCTTATAAACATTTAAAAATGTCTTACCAAGTTATTTATGAATACATTTTATTATGTCTCAACAAACCTTTCCTGACATTTAATAAAGCCTCATTATCAATTATTCGTAATAGTTTGGGAACTTATTTAGACATTTTAAAGTGCATCGATAACTTACATACTCTATTAGGACACGATTTTAGGCCACACTTAAAGTTAATGTGGGGATAAATTAAATGCCTCAAAAGGTATGATAATAATACATTTGTCAATGTCTTAAAATCTATTTTTTGTTGTAGTGGCCACGGACACACAAGTTTATGGATGAATTTACAGAAGAAGAAAAAAAAATAAAAAGACGAAAAAAAATGTTAGCAGAACAGGCGTGAGTCAGCCGGTGGGAGTTCGGGTCACGTGAGTCATTGTACGCCGTTGGGAGTCCTCAAACTTGTTGATATTGAGACATTTTTATATTGTCATAATAGGGTTATAATACTCGGTAAGCGTTTCTAATGTCATAATATGTACTTGTTTGCTAATGTCACAATAGCTTGGTTACAAAGGTAGTAATAGAATAGAGATTTAAAGGCTTTTTCTTAATAGTGTCGTAAAAAAGTGGATTTCAAGGCATTTGTTTAATTGTGTCCTAATATCTTTAAGTAGTGTAGTAATACATATATGTAATTCATAATGTCATAATAGAGCCCCTATTAAGGCATTTACCTTTTAATACCTTAAAAAAAAAGTAGGGAAATCCATATTTACCTTTCAATACATATATGTAATTCATAATGTCCTAATAGGGGCTCTATCATGAATAATCTTTTCATGATAATCTTAATGTAATGTCGCATAAGCAAATTGTCACAATTTTGAGACAAAAAAAAGATGTAGAATCTATGTCACAAAAGTGTGATGCAATAATTAAAATGACTCAAATTATGCCGCTAATTTGTGACATGCTAATAATATGACGCAATTAAGCCACGATTTTGCGGCACAATTATAATTGTGTTGTCTAACTGCGACATTTAATTCAAGTGTAGCAAATAAATTGTCACAATTTTGAGACAAAAAAAAGGATGTCGAATCTATGTCACAAAAGTGTGATGCAATAATTAAAATGACTCAAATTATGCCGCTAATTTGTGACATGCTAATAATAGGACGCAATTAAGCCACGATTTTGCGGCACAATTATAATTGTGTTGTCTAACTGCGACATTTAATTCAAGTGTAGCAAATAAATTGTCACAATTTTGAGACAAAAAAACGGATGTCGAATCTATGTCACAAAAGTGTGATGCAATAATTAAAATGACTCAAATTATGCCCCTAATTTGTGACATGCTAATAATATGACGCAATTAAGCCACGATTTTGCGGCACAATTATAATTGTGCTGTCTAACTACGACACTTAATTCAAGTGTAGCAAATAAATTGTCACAATTTTGAGACAAAAAAAAGGATGTCAAATCTATGTCACAAAATTGCGATGCAATAACTAAATGACGCAAAGATGTCACAAATATAAGACACAAATGCGTAAGTGTTGTATATTCACGACACCTACATGTAATGCCGCATGTAAATATGTCGCAATAGGTCAGTTTTCTTGTAGTGAGGGAGGGAATGATGAGGAAATCCAGGGCTAAAACAACACGCATTATGAGTCAGAAAGATGGACGGCCAAATGAAGCACACGCCTTGGAGGAAAATGGAGGAAATGTTCAAATTGCAACTCTTCTAACAATCCTTGAAGAAGAGGCGCAATTCAGCACTTCACATTGACGAAGAAGGCTGTTTCTTGAAGTCTTGAAGATGCCGGAAGGTTCTTGGGCTTTAAAGAAACAATTCATAAAGTTCCCTACAATTTGGGCCGACCCAAACTCATGGAGACAAAGCCCACGAGTTCGGCCAGCCCAAGAAGTAACAAGGAGCCGCATGGACCAGCCCACAAAGCAAAGCCCACACGGCTACATCCTTCTTAGTTATGGTTTTAATTAATTAAGTTGTTCTTTTATTCTTTTTAAGTTAATTTCCAAAAAAGGTTTCCTTATTCTTTTTGGAAGTAGGAATTTTATTCTTTTCCTTATTTTTCAGATTGTAAATTTGGCTACCCTAAGATAAAGGGAAAACCGAAATTGCCTTTTTCTTTTCTTACCAATCCTACTTCTTTCCGGGTTTGGTAAAGGAAATTAACCTCTTGGTTAATTTCCAATTCTAATTCTTTTTCCTTGTTAATTTCTTTCACTTTTTCGGCTGCCTTAAGCCTATAAATAGGCAGCCACACCTTCAATAATATTCAGCGTATTTCAGATCATAAACTTAGTGGTTGAAGTACCTCATTTTATTGCTTTATGTATTTGCATGTCGTAATTTACATAATTGCATGAACTTAGCTAATTAGGTTATTTGCTCTACCTAATTATTCGCATGTTCAAAACTCTTTTCTCACACTTGGTTCGAATCTAAAACAAAAACAACTAGATTAGGTCTTTTCGTTTATCTAATTTCGAAAGTATGTTAGAGTCTCATACGAGCTCACCGCTTAATCACAAGGTCCTTGGCAACTTTATCCGCATGTGTACAACCGTCCACATCAGACAGTCCCCAAATCATCCTTGATGATCATATCATCACCTTCGATCCTTTCTGGCAACTCTGGTGAAGGAACATTACCGTCATGACCCGATGAGGTAGAACAATTAGTACTTTCCTCAAGGTCATCAAGATGTGTACCCTCAAACTACTCATGTACGAAAGGATGGTGACTCCCAATGCTTTCGGACAAAACAGTTGTTTCTGATTCATCAGCAATGATCTTCTGCAGTACGAACGGTTGTAGAGCCTTCACTGACTCTAATAAGTTGGCATATGGGTCTAGATATTCAATGAATTACTTTGTATGAAGGCCGTCAATAAGAATCATGAAGTGTTTCAAACTCGGAGAGAGGAAATCCCTTCGCAGCCGAAATTTCAAGTCATCCCATGATTTGAGTTTACCTTCATAGTCCCAGCTATCTCGTACCCAATCCTTAGCATAGCCTTTTAACCGACCACTGGCGTCTAGAGCTTTACTTTGATCAAGGACATTGCAAAGCCGGAAACTTCTTTCAACTTGCCTCTCCCACTTCAAACAGTCCATGTAGCCTGTGGTCCCATCAAAATATGGAATATCCGGACATACCCAACGACCGTGAGGAAGCCATCCCTGATTAGAGAATTTAAACTCAGCAATCATCTCCACAATTTCCATGAGAACATAGTAACCAGAAAATAACCTGCTAAAAACAATGAGCAAAGTAGCCTTACTCCCTTGTCCCCCTAGTATTGCTCACCTAACAACTACACACAAACTAGTGTATAGGATTGGCAGTCCCTGTATGCTGTATCGCTCAGCCTTTTACCTCAAGCAGTACTTTGGCAAAAGTAATCACGCAAAACAGTTAATCACACAAGCACAATTACTATATAGGAAAGTAGCAAATATTTTTCGAAATAAACACTTGGTTCTATTTTGTAAAACACCTTTCTCCAAAAAGAAATTTTATAGTATAGCTCAAATAAGAAGTACACCGATAAGGAACTTTCAGGGAGAAGCCCTCAAAGTTCAGAGATAATGACAGTGCACGAAGACAAAATTCAAGCTATATTTTCAGAGTAAATGTTCAAGGTAGCACGAAAGATCATAAACAGGCTTAAGAAGTAGGGCAATTCAAGTGATGAGACAAGAGTAATAAGCAGAGTTGAAACAATTCAAGAAGTACTAAAACTACCCAAGAAATGATCACCCAACCAATAGGTAATCCAGAAACCAATCCCCACTTTATTACTCAAAGTTTCGAAAATTTAATTTTTAAGCAATGGCGAAAAAATTCCTCAGAATTTCGGTGTAGTGCTGTGGGGAGTAGTGTCGGTAATCGAACACTATCAACTTTGCAAGTACACAAAAAAAATCAGATGATTTTCAATGAAGAAAAGATCTCTCTTTTGTTAGAAAGTATAGTGCTGTGGGGAGTAGTGTCGGTAATCGAACACTATCAACTTTGCAAGTACACCTTTAAACCGCCAAGAAACAATTCTTACTCAAATTTGCCACAAATGACTTAATTTTTGGTTTATGCGAAAATCCCTTTTGCAACTTTAAGAAAATTTGGGCAGCATTACGACACAATATCAAGAATCCAATATATTTTCAAGAATTCAAAACTAATGTATCAAGCATAAGCATACCATTCACAATTGCAACACAAGGTGAGCTGCTTAACATCAGCTGCAAAACTCACCAAAATTACGCATAAAGGGAAGCAAAAATCGCAAAAACCAGTCCAAAATAGCAAAAACAAGTGCCAAAATCGAAAGGCTTTTCTTTTGCAAAAACCTCTTCTTGATCTTCGGTTGCCTTTTTCTTTTCATTTTTATTTTAATTTTGGTTTTTAAAGATGGAAAACAGTACCAAAACCTAAATTAATAATTTCAGGAAATAAAAAAATTTCTCAAAAAAAAGTAGTGTTCTAATTCAAAGAATTTCAAGACAAAGCAAGACTAACAAGGATTAGAAAACACCTGATGATCTGGCTGAGTTACTTCAACCTTCTCTTGTTGAGCAAACAGCCCAAGCTCTGATACCAATTGATGTGAACCCTTGATTCCAACTTGTGAAAATAAGAACTCAATGCGGAAAATTGCCAAGGAAAGTCTGTATGCAAGACGCAGCTCTCAAAACTCTAGAATCCTTACCCTTGGATTCGGTAGACTACTAATTTAACAAGTTAAATTAAACACGCAATTCGAACCAAGTGGAGAATAATAGAGGCGAAACAAAGCATGCAATTATCTAATTAGCCTATAGTTCTTGTACTTCAGCAATTAACAAAGCATACAAATTACTTAAGCCAAAATAAAGAAGAGTGAATAATAAAGTATAAACTTTCATTCAATTAATCACTGTTGAATTATGAAGTGCAGCACCCCTATTTATAGGTATAGGGAGCACGAAATTTACACAAGAAAATAAAGAAAGAAAACACAAAATTGGAACTTAATCAAGAGATTAAGTAACTCACAAAAATCAGCAAGAAAAAGGAACTTACTTGCTGAAAAAGTAAAAGAAAAGAAGGGAAAATTTCGTCTTCCATAAGGAAAGGTTATGAACGAAATTCTCAAGGAAAAAGGAAGGAAAAATTCATATCTACCTTTAAATAAAAGGGAAAACCGAAAAACAAAGGAGAAAAGAAAAAGAGGAAACTATGAAGAGAATTAGGTAACATGCACAAAACCTTAATTCTCCTCCTAACCCTAACCCTAATTGTGAATTGCTTCTCCTTGGGCTTGGGCTTGGCTAAATGTGGGGTTCATGGAGTGGACTTGATGGATTCGGCCCAATTGATGTAGCATGATGATGTAGATGTATGAAGCTTCTGGAATCTTCTGGAAGCTTCCGGAATCATTTCAGATGTTCAAAAAACATTTCACTTCTAAAATTATTCAAACTTTATGAAATCTCCATTTCTTTACTGGAAAGACTTGTAGTTACCATTTCCTTAGCTCGTAAATACCATTTCCACCATTTGCACAGCTTGAAAATACCATTTCTACCATTTCCTCAACGAGAAGGACTAGTATTCACCATTTCCACTTTGATGGAGAGTAGGGGTAACTCTTGTAAGATTCATTTCCTTCTCATTAAGTACATTAGAGCTTTTGGTTGACCTCGTGGATTCTGACTCTTATTTTGTGTTGTTTTATCCTTGGATTTTCTCGTCACTGGGTTTTGGTTCACATGAGGAAGGAACGATTCCCTACTGTGAGGAGGACGAAACTATATCCCCTGGGTGATGGCCCTTTTTAAATCATTTCTAAAATGGGGCCTAATGCCTACAAACTTAATTTACTAGGTGCATATGGTGTTTGTACTTCACTTAATGTAGCTGACTTGTCTCCGTTTACTCATGAACATGATGAGAATTTGAGGTCAAATCCTTTTCAACCGGGAGAGGATGATGAGGGCATCCCTAGTTCATCAACAACTCCAAGCCCACAAACAAGTGAATCCAGAGAAGCTGAGAAGGTCCAGGTTCTACACAGAGGCCCCACTTGTAGATATCATTGGGCCAATGACGCGAAGCACAGCAAGAAGAGTTCGAGGGGATCTCAACAATCTTGTGCAAGCTTGAGCACAGGATGCTCAAATGATAGGAGAAGCCAACGCCTTGGAGAATAACGCCAGAAAGGTTCAAATCGCAACTCTTCTTACAATTCTTGAAGAAAAGGCGTAAATCACCATTCCGAAATGAAGAGAAGGCTATTTCTTGAAGTTCTTGAAGACGCTGTGATGTGGGCGGTTGTACACATGCGGATAATGTTGCCAAGGACCTTGTGATTAAGTGACAAGCTCTTTACAACATTATCCGCATGTGTACAACCGTCCACATCAATTGGTATCAGAGCTAAGGAGTGGTTTTGTGACCGGAGGAGATCAACCGATCAAATCCTTTTCCAGGTGTTTTCTTTTCCTTGTTAATCTTGATTATTCTTGAAATTCTTGGAATTGAATTCATCTTCTTGGGGGGAAATTTTTTTTCTTCCAGCTTAAAAATTGCGATTTTATGTACTGTTTTTCCATCTTTCACATCGCAAATTTTTCTTAAAATTTGGATACCCTTGCTGCAATTTTTCGAAATTAAAATCGGACCTCAATTTTCAGATTAGGGTTTCGGTTTTGCGACACTAGGGTTTGGGTTTTTCCGTCGCTAATTCACGCGACCTAGGGTTTTGTTTGCTTGGTTTTTGCGACACTTTTCTACCCTTATTTTGTGCTGATTTTGCTGAAAATTGTGAGTTTTGCGGTTGATGTTAAGCAGCTCACTTGTTTGCGTATTATAAAATTGCATGCTCTTATTTTGGATACTTTCTTTTGAATTCTTGAAAATATAGTGAATTCTTGATTTCGTATCCTTGTGCTGCTAAGATTATCCCTGGGAATAGGCTAGTAACTTGAAGAATTGTTTTGCTGGCCCTAGGGTTTTCATAATTAAAAATCGCATATTGCTATAATTTAGTACTGTTTTCGGCCATTAAGGGGTAGTAACTTCGCAAATTTGGTACGGTTTTGCATATTAGAAGCATTGATAATTTGTGGGGATTGGTTTCTTGATTACCTATTGGGTGGGTGATCTCTTCTTTGGGTAGTTTAGGTTTTCCTGAAGTCGTTTCAACTCTGCTAATTTTCTTTCCTTCTATTCACTTTGAATTGCCCTGCTTTCAATTGCCTTGTTTATCTTTTCGTGCGACCTATACATTAGATCTTTAATTATAGTTTGGATTTGTCATCGTGCACACTCATCTTTTCTGAAATTTGAGGGCTTAACCCCAAAATTTCCTGTTGTGTACTTCATATCTGAACTATATTACATAAATATCGTTTTACGAAAAGATTTTTCAAAACAGACCCAAGTGTGGTTTTTGCGAAAATTTTTGCTTCTTTCTTAAGTGTCATTGCTTTTGTGTGAATTACTGCTTGCCTGATACATTTATCAATACCGGGAGGTTTGAGTGGTAAAAGGCTTGAGTGCACATCTTATACAGGGCGCCACCCTAGAGCGATACACGGGGTTTGTGTGTAGCTATTAGGGGGGAAACACTTGGGGGAATAAGGGGGTAAGGTTATTTCTCACTTTTCCTTATTCTTAGCAGACATATTTTCGCTTCTTTTACCAATGTCAGGTGGTAGTACTCCTAACCCTCTCGGGAACGAGCAAATTCTGGCTGCGATTGCGCAACTCTCCGCGCGATTCGCTACACTCACGGAGGAAGTCGCCGAACTCAGGACAGAACGGGACCAGAGGCGCACAGACTCAGACGACGAGCCGGCCGGTCCAGGCACCAACGCCGCAGACCAGCCATTCGCAGGCCTCAGTCAGTGCAAAACTACTGTTCCGCCCTTTGCCGGAGGCACGAATCCAGAGGACTATCTCGACTGGGAGATGAAGATGGAGCGCATTTTTGAACTTCATGCGATCCCGGAACACAAGAAAGTCCAACTTGCAGTGGTCCATTTCACCGACTATGCCCTAATCTGGTGGAATCAACAGCAGGACCAACGCAGGAATACGCGCCCTATGCGTGCCCGCGCACCGCCTCTCTCTTGGTTTGATTTGACTACATCTATGCGTAGGACTTTTGTACCTGATTATTATTTTAGAGAATTATATAGAAAGTTACATACTCTTGTACAAGGTTCAATGTCAGTAGATGAGTATTATAGAAAGTTAGAGATGGCTAAAATTAGGGCTAATGTACAGGAAGATGAGCCCGCATCTATGGCTCATTTTCTTAGTGGTTTAAACAGGGGTATTGCTTTAGCTGTGGAACTGCAGAATGCTAAAACACTGACAGACATACTGCACAAAGCTCGGGTTATGGAGGAGTATCTGAAGTCCGTTCCACCAGTCCGGACACCTACCAGCGCCCCACCAGCCTGGCGCACGAATCCTGCCTACTCGCCACCAGCAAGGAGGCCAAGCATGTCTGACCGCAAGGCCATTGTCCCTGTTGCCGCCGCCACTTCTTCTTCATCCCAGCAGAAAACGCCATCAACTCCTAGGCAGTCTATCAGCAACGTTACTTGCCACAGGTGTTCAGGCCGTGGCCACTACATGCGTGACTGTCCCAACATCCGGAAGGTATTATTGGGCCAAGATGGTGAGTACATATCAGAATCCGATGAAGAGGAGCCAACCGTTGACCCTATAAAGGAGTTGACTGACAGCACTCCGTCAGAACCTGTGGAGCAGTTCGAATTTCTTGAAGAAGATCCATCTCAAAACTTGGTTACTCGCACTCTGACCACAGCTGCTGTCCCGGACACGTCCCAAAGGACAAACATCTTCCATGCCCGCACAAAGGTAAATGGAAAGTTATGTGTTCTGATTATTGATGGAGGGAGTTGTACTAATGTTGCTAGTGAGTATATGGTTGATAAGCTGCGCCTCCCTGTCATCAATCATCCACGTCCTTATCAGCTTCAATGGCTCGACAGCTCAGACGGCTACAGAGTCACAAAGCAGGTGACGTACCATACGCTATCGGTAAGTTCGAATCCACGGTTTTATGTGATGTTCTGCCAATGGAGGCTTGTCACATTCTACTCGGAAGATCATGGCTCTTTGACCTGAAGGCAACACATGATGGGGTCGCCAACACTTACTCGGTCTGCCAGGAGGGAAAGATCCACACGTTCCTACCCATGCCACCGGCTGAAGTGCGATCAGAAGCTGTTCGTATGAAGGAGTCACTCGCTAAATGGGAAGCTGAAAGGCTCCAAGCGAAGGGTGAGGGGAAAGAAATTGTTGTAAAGGGTAGTAAGGCAAACTCTGATAAGCCTGATCAGGACAACGTTAGGAGTAGTTGTTTTGCAACGAGATGAGAGATAGGTCAAGTGTTAGACAGCAATGATAATGTATTTGTTTTAGTCTGTAAGGATAACTGTGCTAACCCTGACGATATCCCTCGGGATATCCCTATAGAAGTCAATTCTTTATTGCAGGAATTTGCTGATGTCTTTCCTAACGAGTTGCCGCAGGGTCTGCCGCCACTTCGAGGCATTGAACATCAGATTACTTCATCCCTGGCGCGCCTATACCAAATCGCCCTGCATACAAGGCAAATCCTGAGGAAACAAAGGAGTTGCAGGCGCAAATTGAGAAGCTATTGGCGCATGGTCAGGTAAGGGAATCTCTAAGTCCTTGTGCTGTACCTGTATTCTAGTCCCTAAGAAAGAAGTTACATGGAGAATGTGTATGGATTGTAGAGCTGTAAATAAAATAATAATCAAGTATAGGCATCCTATCCCTAGGCTTGATGACATGTTAGAAGATTTGCATGGTTCTACTGTTTATACAAAAATAGATCTGACACAGGGCTATCATCAAATTCGCATGAGGGAGGGGGACGAATGGAAGACTGCTTTTAAAACTAAATTTGGTTTATATGAGTGGTTAGTCATGCCCTTTGGTCTCACAAATGCACCTAGTACTTTCATGAGGTTAATGAATCATGTGCTTAGAAAGTTTATAGGTAAATTTGTTGTTGTGTATTTTGATGATATCTTGATCTATTCTAGGGATTATAATTCGCATGTTGAACATCTTCGTTTGGTTTTAATTGAATTACGTGCTAATCAGTTATATGACAAGATGCAAAAGTGTACCTTTTGTGTTTCGGAAGTTGTTTTTCTTGGTTTTGCAGTCTCTGCAGATGGTGTCAAAGTTGATGATGCCAAGGTGAAGGCCATTAGGGATTGGCTGCAGCCAACATCGGCCGCCCAAGTTCGGTCATTCCATGGATTGGCTGGATTCTACAGGCGGTTTGTGAAAGATTTCTCCACTAAAGCCGCGCCCCTCAATGATCTCTGCAAGAAGAACGCACCATTTGTGTGGGAGCCAGCTCAGGAAAAAGCTTTTACTAGTTTAAAGCATGATCTCACTCATGCACCTGTTTTAGCATTACCTGATTTTGATAAAGTGTTTGAACTAATGTGTGATGCATCAGGTGTTGGAATTGGCGCAGTACTAATGCAGGAGAAGAAGCCTATCGCCTTTTTCAGTGAGAAACTAAAAGGGGCTGCCTTAAATTATCCTACATATGATAAGGAGCTCTATGCTGTTGTTCGTGCTTTTGAAACGTGGTAACATTACTTGATGTCTAAGGAATTTGTTGTTCATAGTGATCATGAGTCTCTTAAGAATTTAAAAGGGCAAAATAAGTTAAATAGACGTCATGCAAAGTGGGTTAATTTTATTGAGTCTTTTCCTTATTTTATTGACGCTCTATCTCGCAGGTATGAAATGCTGACAATTCTTGATCATACATTGTTAGGTTTCGCATACCTCAAAGATTTGTATGCTTTTGATGTTGATTTTGCTGATGTGTATAAAGCATGTGAATCTGGTGCATTCCAAAAGTACTTTAGACATGATGGTTTTCTGTTTAGGGAAAATAGGTTATGCATCCCTCGTAGTTCTACTAGGGAATTACTGGTTCGTGAAGCTCATAGTGGGGGGCTTATGGGTCATTTTGGTGTGCATAAAACACTTGAACTATTGCATGAACACTTTTACTGGCCGCATATGCGCAAAGATGTACAGAATGTTTGCTCCCGATGCATTAATTGTCTGCAAGCTAAATCTACTTCTAAACCCCATGGACTTTACACGCCTTTACCTGTACCTTCTGTTCCTTGGACTGACATTTCTATGGATTTTATTCTAGGGCTTCCGAGGACGCAGAAAGGTAATGATTCTTTATTTGTCGTTGTTGATCGGTTTTCTAAAATGGCGCAATTTATTCCTTGCAGGAAATCAGATGATGCCAGACATGTAGCTGAGTTGTTCTTTCAGGGAATAGTTCAGTTGCATGGGATACCGCGCACAATTGTGTCAGATGGCGATGTCAAATTTCTGAGTTATTTTTGGAAGACTTTGTGGTCCCGCCTCGGCACAAAACTGTTGTTTTCGACTACAAGTCATCCACAGACGGATGGTCAGACGGAAGTCACCAACCGAACCGTTGGCAACCTACTCAGAGCATTGATTCAGAAGAACCTCAAGCGTTGGGAAGACATCTTGCCGGTTGCAGAGTTTACATACAACCGAACCAAGCACTCCTCAACAGGGTTCTGTCCATTTGAAGTTGCCTACGGCTTTACTCCCTTGACGGTGATGGATCTTATTCCTTTGCCGCCCAAAGAACAAGTCAATCCAGACGGTGCGAAGAAAGCTGAAGCAGTGCAACGCATACATGCTAAAGTGCGAGCTAATCTGGAGAAGACTCATGCCAAAGCCGCCGCCATTGCAAACCAACGGCACAAGGCTGTGAATTTCGAACCAGGTGACTGGGTTTGGGTTCACATGAGGAAGGAACGATTCCCTGCAGCAAGAAGGACCAAACTCCATCCAAGGGGCGATGAACCTTTTCAGATCGTTTCCAAGATTGGGCCTAACGCCTACAAACTCGACTTACCAGGTGAGTATGGTGTTAGTTCTTCCTTTAATGTTGCTGACTTGTCTCATTTTGTTGATGACCAGGTTGCTGATTTGAGGACAAATCCTTTTCAACCGGGAGGGGATGATGAGGGCATCCAAAGTCAACAACACGCAGCAAGTCCAACTAAAAGTGATTCCGGAGAAGCTGAGGAGGAGGTTCGAGTTCTATATCGAGGCCCAACAATGCTTCAGGATCCAAGCCCATATCAGAGGGATCCACTTCTAGACATCACTGGGCCTATGACCAGAAGCAGAGCGAAGAAGGTACGAGAAGCTCTCAACAACCTTGTGCAAGCCTACCATCAAGATGCCCAGCTGATTGTAGAAGCCCACGCCTTGGAGCAAAATGGAGGAAATGTGCAATTTGCAACTCTTCTAACTATCTTGGAAGGAGAGGCGCAAATCATCACATCTTAATCAAGAAGAAGGCTGTTTCTTGAAGTCTTGAAGAAGCCGGGAGGTTCTTGGACTTAAAAGAGACTAAATAATAAAGTTCCCTACCAATTGGGCCAACCCAAAAACTCATGGACCAGCCCACAAGTTTTCGGCCAGCCCAAGGAGTAGCATGAAGACCGCACGGCCCAATCCAAGGAGAAGAGCCCACACGGCCAACCAAGGAAAAAGCCACACGGTTTTAGGGAATTAATTTTCAGATTTTTAATTAAGTCTTTTTAGTCTTTTAGTTAATTTCCAAAAAGGGTTTCATTGTTCTTTTTGGAAGTAGGACTTTTATTTCTTTCCTACTTGTTTTCCAATTAGTTTCCTTCTTGTTTTAGGTAGTGTAAATTTGGCTACCTCATGTTTAAGGTAAAACCGAATTCTTGTTACCTTTTCTTACCATTCCTACTTCTTTCCGGGTTTGGTAATTGTACAAGGAATTAACCTCTTGGTTAATTTCCAATTCTAATTCTTTTCTTTTCCTACTTTTTGTATTAAAATTCGGCCACCCTCACCTATAAATAGGTGACCGAATTCTTCAATAAAGATTAGAGTATTTCAGATCAAAAACTTAGTGTTTGAGATACCTCCTTTTATTGCTTTATGTATTTGCATGTCGTAGTTTACATAATTGCATGAAACTTAGCCTATTAGGTTCTTGCTCTACCTAATTGTTCGCATGTTTCACACCTCTTTTCTTGCACTTGGTTCGAATTCATAAACAAACTGGTCAGGATAGTTTATCCCTTGTTTTATCAATTCCGAACGTAAGTTAAAGGTTTGTAAAGAGCTTGTCACTTAATCACAAGGTCCTTGGCAATATTATCCGCATGTGTACAACCGTCCACATCACGCTGGAAGGTTCTTGGACTTTAAAGAGATGTTTCTTGAAGTTTTTGATTTTCTTTAAAATCTTGAATTTTATATTTTGCAAAATCTTGAGGAATCTTGAAAATCTTGAAATTCGTGATTCCAAAATGATTCCGAGAGATTCTAGAAGGTTTTGAAAGCTCGCTACATCAATCCACCATGAGCCATTCTAATTGGGCCGACCCAATCCATGGAGTTAATTCCACTAAAGGTTCAGCCAGCCCAAAGCACAGAAGCCCACACGCAAGTCACTAGGGTTTCACATAACGGGTTAGGGTTTGGGAAAGGATAAGGATTTATGCATTTTTCCTAATCCTACCCTTAGTTTGTTACAAGTTGGTTTAGTTAGTTACAAATTGTTACAACTAGACTAGTCTGTTAGTTTCCAAAAAGGATCCCTTCTTGATCTCCTTTTTGGGATAGGATTTCCAATTCTTTTCCTTCTTGTTTTAGTTACCAAATTTGGCCGTACCTATCCTATAGGGGTAGCCAAATTTCCTTTTCTCTTGTTACCCATTACTTAGTTCTTTTAGGTTTTGGTTTGTAAAGGGAATCAATCTCTTGATTGGTTTCCAATTCAATTTCTTTTTCCTAGTTCTTTTAGGATAAGTTTTCGAATCCCTACTCTATAAATAGGGCCATTCGAACACTTAATTAACATAGTATTCATATCTTTAAACTATTAGTTTGAGTACTCTCCTTTTATTGCCTTATGTATTTTGCATGTTTGTGATTTACATAATGCTTGAAACTTAGCTAATTAGGTTATTTGCTCCACCTAATTATTTGCATGTGTCAATCTTCTCTTTACTTGGTTTGATAATTGCATGTTATATTAGCTTAGGTTAATTTACTTGTTTATTGTTTTCAGGTAAAGAGTAAGACCCATATGAGCTACGCCGCTTAATCAAATTTTCCTTGGCAACTCATCCACACAGTGTACTTCGGTCCACATCAGAATCTACATCAAGTACCCCACCTTGTTCATGGAGTGATTTAGGAAATCTCGGGACGAAATTCCTTTAAGTAGGGGAGAATGTGAGGTTCCAGATTTTTCAGAGCAAAACCATAGGGATTAAAAAATGGTAAAAGCCAAAATTTTGATCTAATACTTGTATTTGATGTGAAACGTGACTTGCTTGTTTAAGTGATTATGAAGACTATGTGCCTAGATTGAGTATTGTTTCTTGAGTAAGCTAGAAAGGAATATGTGCCTAAGTTAAGGTAGACCTAAAACGTGGGAGTGAAGGGTCACCGAAAGGTACTCAAAAGGAAAAGCTGAGTAGAGAAGAAAGCTGATGAAACAAGGCAAAAGCTGGCCTGGCCTAGCAACCGTGCGAGTCGGACGACAACTCGTACGAGCAGGGCCAGCCAAGCAACCGTGCGAGTTGTTGTACAACTCGCACGGAGTCCAGTCACGAGAATTCGGGAATTCAAATTCAAACCAAACTCTATCCCATCTCAAATTTGAACACCACGAATCCAAATCAGTTTGGATCGTGTTTAACCTATTCCTAGACCTAATTAATGCCTATAAAAGCATCATTAACTCTAACTTAATACTTTTAGTCCCCAAAGGAATTCAGTAAACAAAAGAAAGAAAAAGAAAAAGAAAAAAAACCTATAAGACTACGTAGAAGAACCGCTCCCACCGTCACCGCTGTTGTTGTGGTCTCTTCCATTCGAAGTCACCTAGGAGGTCGGGGTAATCAGAAGACCATTGTAACTATTACGATTCGAAAGTAGGGAATGATGAACTATGATTCGTTGTTTTGAATTTTAGAACGAGTTGATGAATGAAACGTTGGATCTGTAGAGATGCATGTTTTAGGTGTTAATACGTTCTAGGTATGTTGTATGTAATAGAGGATCAAAGCATCTAGTCTGAATCTAAAGGAAATACAAATTTTAGTGTTTAAGGATTAAGGAAATCAGAAAAATTGCATGTTTTAGAAAGTATGTCCGTAAGCATGTTCGGGACTAAATTAAATGTAGATAGGATGGTCAAAATTGCTACATTTTGATTGTTTTTGGTAGCCTGTATGTTGGTATTTGAGTTGGTGTTTTTGGAATCGTTGGAAACAAATTGGAAACACAAAAACGATGGCCTTGAAGAAGCCATCCCGAACTAGAAATTCTGGGCGAGTTTTTGCCCAGAACTCGAGTTCGCATGCCACCCGCTCGGGAACTCAGATAGGGACCAGGCGTGTGAGTACTCGTGTGACTCGCACGAAAACTCAGACCAAGCCCAACTGTGCGAGCAACCGTGCGATTCGTACAGGCACTCGACTTAGCCACCTTTGACCTGAACTTGACTTGACCTAAAACACTTGACCTAAGCCATTTGACCTGAACCACTTGACCTGAACTTGACTTGACTTGAGACACTTGACCTGAACCATTTGACCTGAACCACTTGACCTGAACTAGACTTGATTCGAACCGAACCAAACTTGACTCGAACTGAATCAAACTTGACTTGAACCAAAACAGACTTGACTTGAACTGAACCAGACTTGACTCGAACCGAACCAGACTTAACTTAAACCGAACCAAACTCAACTTGAACAGAACTCAATTGGTCTTGAACCAAAATCGACCGAACTTGAATTGAACCAGACTCGACTTGAACAAAACCCGATTGGACTTGAACCAAACCAGACCGGACTTAACCCGAACTGACCCAATGGTCTTAGTTAACCCAAAAGTCAAATTTAATCTCAAATGTTAAAGTCAACCTTAGTGATCCACAAGTCAAACTTGATAGAAACGCCAACCAGTTTCTCACTAGATAATAACTTGATTCCGTTATCAGCAAGAGCTGATCGTTGAAGCATTGACCGAGGATCGAACGACGTCAAAAGTGCGCACTTCACCTATCGTAAGGTGAGGGATTACTCGCTAGCTTCAGAAGACTTAAATAGCCTATTTACGTAGTACTTGTGTGTATAAATATGTGCTATTATGTGTCTGTTTTCCTAATGAGGTTTCCCACGCCTCACCACTTTCTTATTTCGAGCTTAAACTTGACTTGGAGTATGTATGCTTCAGTGCTATGTGCCTACTTGACATGATAATGGCATGAATTGATTAATGTGTATCCTACTTGAATTCACAAAATAATGCCATGAACTACTTATTATGTACCCTACTTGACTTGACATGTTAACGTGCTTACATGCAACTGGAGATGCATATTGATGTGCATAAAAATGGGTAAAAGCCTGTGGGCCAGACCCAATAAAAACATAGATGATGTGGACCAAGGTACACATGTGGATGAATTGCCAAGGAAAGTCTGATTACGTGGCGTAGCTCATATGAACTCTTAACTTACCCGAAAATCCAGTTAACAAAAATAAACTAACCTAAGCTAATTTACTCAAGGGATTCGAACCAAGTAAGAAAAGAGGTGAAACATGCGATTTTAATTAGGTAGAGCAAATAACCTAATTAAGCTAAGTTTCATGCAATATATAAATCATAAGCATGCAAAATACATAAAGCAATAAAGGGAGAGTACTCAAACTAATAGTTTTAAGATCTGAATACTTGTTTTTAATTATGCTATTTGGATGCCCTATTTATAGAGTAGGGCAGCTAAAAAAAAAAAGAAGTAGGAAAGAATTGGAATTGGAAACCAATCAAGAGATTGATTTCCTTTACAATACCAAAACCTAAAAGAAGTGGGTAATGGTAAAAGAAAAAGGAAATTCGGTCACCCTTAAGATAAGTCAGCCAAAATTACAAGTAACAACAAGAAAGGAAAGGAATTGAAAACCCTACTCCAAACAGGAGATCAAGAAGGGATCCTTTTTGGAAACTAATAAACTAAGTGGTGAGGTGGAATGGACTCCATGGTGGTTCGGCCCACTTTATTGATGGCGCATTGTGGAATGGTGTAGGGAGCTTCCGGAATCTTCTGGAATCTCCCGGAATCATTTTGAAATCAAAATTTTCAAGAATTTCAAGATTCTTCAAGATTCAGCAAAATATGAAATTCAAGATTTTCAAGAAAATCAAGAACTTCAAGAAACGTCTCTTTAAAGTCCAAGAACCTTCCGCGTCTTCAAGAACTTCAAGAAACAGCCTTCGCTTCATTGTGGAATGGGGAATTGCACCTCTTTTTTGAGAATTGTAAGGAGAGTTGCAATTTGAACCTTCCGGCTTTGTTCTCCAAGGCGTTGCTTCTACTATCAATTGAGCATCCTGTCGGCAAGCTTGTACAAGGTTGTTGAGAGTCTCTTGAACCTTCTTTGCTCTGCTTCTTGTCATTGGCCCAATGATATCTACAAGTGGATCCCTTTGATATGGACTTGGATCCTAAAGCATTGTTGGGCCTCGGTGTAGAACCCGAACCTCCTCAGCTTCTCTGGACTCACTTGTCTGTGGACTTGTTGATGGACTTGGGATGCCCGCATCATCCCCTACCGGTTGAAAAGGATTTGACCTCAAATCTTCATCCTGTTCATAAGTAAATAAAGACAAGTCAGCAACATTAAATGAAGTACTAACACTATACTCTCCTGGCAAATCAAGCTTGTAAGTATTAGGCCCCATCTTGGACACGATTTGAAAAGGCCCATCGCCCCGGGGATGGAGTTTCGTCCTCCTCGCAGCAGGGAATCGTTCCTTCCTCATGTGAACCCAAACCCAGTCTCCTGGTTCAAAGTTCACAGCCTTGCGCCGTTGGTTGGCATGGGCTACAGCTCTGGCGTAGTTTTTCTCAAGGTTTGCCCGAACCTTGGCATGCAGGTGTTTGATGATGTCAGCCTTCTGGGCGCCATCCAGATTAACCTATTCCTTTAGCGGCAAAGGGATTAGATCCATAACCGTCAAAGGAGTGAAGCCATAGGCAACTTCGAATGGACAGAACCCTGTTGAGGAGTGCTTGGTGCGGTTGTAGGCAAACTCTGCAACCGGTAAGATTTCTTCCCAACGTTTGAGATTCTTCTTATTAAAGCCCGATGTAGATTGCCAACGGTGCGGTTGGTGACTTCCGTCTGGGGATGACTTGTAGTAAAAAACAATAGTTTTGTGCCGAGGCGTGACCACAAAGTCTTCCAAAAGTAACTCAGAAATTTGACATCGCGATCAGAAATAATAGTGCGCGGAATACCATGAAGCCGAACAATCCCCTAAAAGAACAAGTCCGCAACATGTTTGGCATCATCTGATTTCCTGCAAGGAATAAAGTGAGCCATTTTAGAAAAACGATCGACTACGACAAATAAGGAGTCATTACCTCTTTGGGTCCTCGAAAGACCTAGAATAAAATCCATAGAAATGTCAGTCCAAGGTAAAGTAGGTATAGGTAAAGGCGTGTAAAGTCCATGAGGCTTAGATGTAGATTTAGCTTTTAAACAATTAATGCAACGAGTGCAAACATGCTGTACATCTTTTCACATATGAGGCCAATAAAAATGTTCCTGTAACACATCAAGTGTCTTATGTACACCAAAATGACCCATAAGTCCCCCATTGTGAGCTTCACGAACTAGTAATTCCCTAATAGAACTACGAGGGATGCATAACCTATGTTCCATAAACAAGAAACCATCATGTCTATAGTACTTATGGAATGCACCAGATTCACATGCTTTATCTAAAGTAGCAAAGTCAATATCAGAAGCATACAAATCCTTTAGATATGAAAATCCTAGCAAAGAATGATCTAAAATAGCCAGAATTTCATACCTGCGAGATAGTGCGTCAGGAACCAAATTATGTTTCCCTTTCATATATTTAATAATGTAAGGAAAAGTTTCAATAAAATTAACCCATTTAGCATGACGTCTATTTAACTTACTCTGTCCCTTTAAGTGTTTAAGGGACTCGTGATCACTGTGAACAACAAATTCCTTGCCCATTAAATAATGTGACCAAGTCTCGAAAGCACGGACCACTGCATAGAGCTCCTTATCGTAAGTTGGATAATTTAAGGCAGCTCCCTTTAACTTCTCACTGAAATAGGGATTGATGCCTATACTTGATTGTTATCTTATTAACAGCTCTATAATCAACACACATTCTCCATGTACCATCTTTCTTAGGCACAAGAATTACAGGTACAGCACAAGGACTAAGTGATTCCCTTACCTAACCGTTAGCCAAAAGCTTGTCGATCTGCTTCTGCAATTCCTTTTTTTCCTCTGGATTTGCTTTGTAGGCAGGTCGATTTGGAATCGATGCACCAGGTATGAAGTCAATTTGATGTTCAATCCCACGCAGAGGTGGTAATCCCTACGGCAGCTCTCCTGGAAAGACATTATTGTATTCATGCAACAAACAATCAACTTCTATAGGAATATCCTGAGGGATATCTTCAGGGTTAGCACAAGTATCAAACTTTGTTACCTAACACCTGTTCTATTTTCCCCACTGTTGCGAAAAAGCTACTTCTAACTTCTTCCTGATTAGGCTTATCATAGTTCGCCTTACTACCCATTAAAAGTTCTTTCCCTTTCCCCTTATCTAGGTGCTTTCCAGCTTCCCATTTGGTGAGGGCGTCCTTCAGTCGGATTGCTTATGAACGCACTTCATTAGGTAGCATAGGTAGGAACGTGTGGATCTTGCCCGCCTGGCAGACCGAGTAAGTGTTGACAACCCCATCATGAGTTGCCTTCAAGTCGAAGAGCCATGGGCGTCCGAGCAGAATGTGACAAGCCTCCATTGGCAGAACATCACATAAAATAGTGGATTCGAACTTCCCGATAGTGTATGGTACGCTTACCTGCTTTGTGACTCTGTAGCCATCTGAGCTGTCGAGCCATTGGAGCCGATAAGGACGTGGATGATTGAGTATGGGGAGCTTTAGTTTTTCAACCATATATTCACTGGCCACATTTGTGCAACTCTCTCCATCAATGATCAGAACACACAACTTCTCATTGACCTTAGTCCTGGCGTGGAAGATGTTTATCCATTGAGACGTATCCTGGACAGCAGCTGTAGTAAAGGTGCGAGTAACCAAGTTCTGATTAGGATCTTCTTCGATGAACTCAAATTGCTCTACCGGTGTAGACGTAGTGCTGTAAGTTAACCCTGACAAGGGGTTAACGATTTGTTCCTCTTCATCCTCTTCGGAAATGTACTCACCATCTTGCCCCAATAAGACCTTCCGGATGTTAGGACAATCACGCATGTAGTGCCCACGGCCTGACCATTTGTGGCAAGTGACATTACTAATGGATTGCCGAGGTGTTGATGGCGTTCTAGATTGGGATAAAGACGGGGGTGGTAGCAGGGACTATAGCTTTCCGTTCTAACGTAAACAGCTTCTTAGCAGGTGGTGAGTAAATCGAATTCTTTCTCCAAGCCGGTGGGGCGATGGTAGGCGTCTGGACGGGTGGAACTATCTTCAGGTATTCCTCCATGACCCGAGCTTTGTGCAACATGTCCGTCAAAGTTGTTGCATTAAGAAAATGAGCCATTGAAGCAGCCTCGTCTTCCTGTACATTTGCCCTAATTTTGGCCATCTCCAACTTCCTATAGTATGCGTCTGCAGATAAAGGTCCTTGTACAAGAGTTCTGTAAAATAATAATCAGGAACAAAAGTTCTACGCATGGAAGTAGTCAAATCATACCAAGTTAGAGGCGGAGCACGGGCCCGCATGGGACGCGTATTCCTTCGTTGGTCCATCTCTTGATTCCACCAGACCAGGGCATAGTCTGTGAAATGTACCACCGCGAGTGGGACCTTCTTGTGTTCTGGGATTGCATGAAGCTCGATGATGTGCTCCATCTTCATCTCCCAGTCTAGGTAATCCTCCGGATTCGTACAACCTGCGAAGGGTGGAACAGTCGTTTTGCATTGACTGAGACCCTCGAAAGGCTTGACAATGGCATTGTTGTCATTGGCAGGAGTGTCCTTCTCTGACCCCTCACGCCTTTGTTCCTGTTCGGCCCGCATGTCAGCAACCTCTCCGTGAGGGTAGCAAATAGGGCAGAGAGTTGCGCTATTGCAGCCAGTATTTGCTCACTTCCCAGAGGGACAGAAGTACCTCCTGACATCAGTTATAGGCAAAAATCTGTCTGCTAAGAACAAGGAAAACTGAGTAGTAACCTTACCCCCTTGTCCCCCAAGTGTATCCCACCTAACAGCTACACACAAACCAATGTTTCACTCTAGGGTGGCGCCCTTATAGTATGTTCACTCAAGCCTTTTTCCACTCTACCTCCCGGTATTCACAAATGTATAAGGCAAACAGCAATTCACATACAGCAATGATACTTAAGGAAAAAGCACAAATTTTCGAAAAATAGATACTTGGTTATATTTTGGAGTTGAAAATCTTTTTGCAAATGAGATTTGTAATATAGTTCAGATAAGAGGTACACAACAAGGAAATTTCAGGGTGAAGCCCTTAAATTTCAGAAAAGATGGGTGTGCATGATGACAAAATCCAAACTATAATTCAAGAGTAAACGTTCAGGTAGCTTGAAAAGATACAACTAGTAGTTGAAAGCAGGGCAATTCAAGAATTGAATAGAATCAAGAAATAAGTAGAGTTGAACAACTTTAAGAAAGTCCTAAAACTAACCAAAGAAGAGATCACCAACCCAATAGGTAATCAAAGAAATCAATCCCAGCAAATTATCAATTCTTTCAAATTACAGATAACCCAATTACGATTTATTTTAAAACCCCCAAGTGGCGGAAAAGTTTCTCAGAATTCCAGTGTAGTGCTGTGGGGAGTAGCGTCAGTAATCGAACACTATCAACTTTGCAAGTACACTGAAAAAGAAAACGATTCCCAATGAAGAACAGATTCTTCTTTGGCCAAAGGGTAGTGCTGTGGAGAGTAGTGTCGGTAATCAAACACTATCAACTTTGCAAGTACACCTTAAGCCGTGGAGAAAACAATCCTTACTCAATAATTGCCACACAAAAAAACACCAATTTTGTGATTTTAAGAAAAATCCTAAGGTCACCAAAGTTCAAGTTTGACTCACTAACCTATTCCCAGAGATAATTCAGCAGCATAAGAACAAAATCAAGAATTCAATATATTTTCAAGAATTCAAAACAAGGTATCCGAAACTAGTGCAAGGAAATCACAAAGTGCAGATAAGGTGAGCTGCTTAAAATCAGCCGCAAAACTCACCAACTTTAAACAAAATCAGCACAAGAGGAGTATAAAAATAGTCACAAAAACCAAGCAATTTAGACGCAAAAACAGCAGCACTAAAGTGTCTCTCAAACCCTAGTGTCGCAAAGCAAAGGCGACTAAAAGATTCAACCCAAACCCGAAACCCTAGCAAAGCCAAAAATCAGAACCCAATTTTATTTCTAAAGTCCAGATTTAATTTTGAAATTTCAGCAAGGGATATGCGATTTTTAAAGAAGTGGAAGAAAAATTTTCCCTCCCACAGATGCGTAATTTTCCCATAATTTAAAACGAAAGCACGAAGTAAGAAAAGAAAACACCTGATAAAGATTTGGTTGTGTTACTTCAACCTCCTCCAACCACGAAACTAGCCCAGGCTCTGATACCAATTGATGTGGACCAAGGTACACATGCGGATCAATTGCCAAGGAAAGTCTGATTACGCGGCGTAGCTCATATGAACTCTTAACTTACCCGAAAATCCAGTTAACAAAAATAAACCAACCTAAGCTAATTTACCCAAGGGATTCGAACCAAGTAAGAAAAGAGGTGAAACATGCGATTTTAATTAGGTAGAGAAAATAACCTAATTAAGCTAATTTTCATGCAATATATAAATCATAAGCATGCAAAATACATAAAGCAATAAAAGGAGAGTACTCAAACTAATAGTTTTAAGATCTGAATGCTTGTTTTTAATTATGCTGTTTGGATGCCCTATTTATAGAGTAGGGTAGCCGAAAAAAAAGAAGTAGGAAAGAATTGGAATTGGAAACCAATCAAGAGATTGATTTCCTTTACAATACCAAAACCTGAAAGAAGTGGGTAATGGTAAAAGAAAAAGGAAATTCGGTCACCCTTAAGATAAGGCAGCCAAAATTACAAGTAACAACAAGAAAGAAAAGGAAATGAAAATCCTACTCCAAACAGGAGATCAAGAAGGGATCCTTTTTGGAAACTAATAAACTAAGGGAAAAATAGGAAACATGCACAAACCCTTATTTTCCCCCAAACCCTAAACCTTTGTGCGAAATCTTGGATGAAGTTTTGGTTGGGCTTCTTTGATGGGCTTGGCCGAACTTGGTGAGGTGGAATGGACTCCATGGTGGTTCGGGCCACTTGTTGATGGTGCATTTTGGAATGGTGTAGGGAGCTTCCGGAATCTTCTGGAATCTCCCGGAATCATTTCGGAATCAGGATTTTCAAGAATTTCAAGATTCTTCAACATTCTGCAAAATATGAAATTCAAGATTTTCAAGAAAATCAAGAACTTCAAGAAACGTCTCTTTAAAGTCCAAGTACCTTTCGGCGTCCTCAAGAACTTGAAGAAACAGCCTTCTCTTCATTGTGGAATGGGGAATTGCGCCTCTTCTTCAACAATTGTAAGGAGAGTTGCAATTTGAACCTTTCCGGCTTTGTTCTCCAAGGCGTTGGCTTCTACTATCAATTGAGCATCCTGTCGGCAAGCTTGTACAAGGTTGTTGAGAGTCTCTTGAACCTTCTTTGCTCTGCTTCTTGTCATTGGCCTAATGATATCTACAAGTGGATCCCTTTGATATGGACTTGGATCCTGAAGCATTGTTGGGCCTCGGTGTAGAACCCGAACCTCCTCAGCTTCTCTGGACTCACTTATCTGTGGACTTGTCGATGGACTTGGGATGCCCCCATCAATAGAAAACTTAAGTATGAAAACCCATAGTCAAGCTTAGGTCAGTCAGTAGCTTAGTCTAGTCGAGGTAAGGAAATAACTTAGGTCGGTAACAATCAAGGTAACCAAGCTCGAGATGTTTAGGTCAGAATAACGGTAACAATGACATGATAGCTAGGCGACATTAGGGGGCGGGAATATGGGACTAATTTCATGCATGTGTTACTCACGGTAATAATTGCAAAAGGATCCATCATGATGAAGGAGCCTTAAATAGCAAAGGAGTTACAAAGGCATTCAAATCACCATGAATGAGGAGACGATCAAGGTATGCAATCAATGCTCCAGCTCAGTATAGCACAACAGACGTATCAAAATGAGACTATAAATACTCAGTCACCAGACCCAATCAAGTTCGCAATTTCTTATGAGCTTAAGCCCTTGGTCAATACAGTTTGTTCTTATACTTTGTTAACTTGAGCGTCGGAGTGGAACAGAGGGGATAGCCCTGCTTGTTTCTTGTTTCTCATTCTCATTGCCAGATCCATCAAGAAGACTGCCAGTCCAAGCTATAACATCAATAATCCGACCCCCATCATCACCTGTCCGAGCCACAACTTACCAGATCCGAGCTAAAGCTTCATGATCTTCATCAGCCGACCGAAGCATCAAGATCCAGATTTTTTACTTCACATCAACTACCATCGTCTGTTAGGAACGTTTGATTGGGCATTTTCATCAAATTTTCTCCATATTCAAATAAATTTATTGAAATCACGAAGCAAGATTGTTTGGTAGCGGATGCTTCTTCTTCCGATGTTGTCCATGCTTCCAGCACTGTTCCGACAGTTGCCGCCACCGCTACTGTGGTTCCCACCATCGTTACTCAACCTGTTACCATGATCATGGCTGCGTCTTCTACTCTAGTGGTTTCCACCACTGTGTCTCTCACGCTTCACTAAGAACAGGCTAAGCGAGAGAAGTTTTATTGTTTATTTTCTCATTTGTTTCATTTTGCTACTCTTGGCACCTTTGACTCTAGATTGGGGTTCCTGTTTCTAATGTCCATACAACTGTCCCTGAGGTTATAACCATGGTAGTCATTATCCCGATCCGTACCATAGTATCTTACGATCCTACAATACGCGAAGAGGTAAACGATACAGGATCCCATAGTATCCTTTTTATATGCAAGATCTCCATGGGATCTTTAGGATCCCAATCTGTATCGTAAGATCCTTCGATGCTACGATCCTATGGTGATCCTACATTTTTTTAAAAATCCATCATAAATCGTCAATTCAATCATTTTTCTTATATACAATTTTCATATTTATGTCTCTAGTTTAATGAGTGGTTAAGTAATTAATTCCACTTTTATCCAACAACCAGACTATAGTTCAAATCTTGTCAGGATACATGTAATTTTCTATTTTTAGGCCTTTTGGCTTATATTTTGCATATCAATTGAAAGAGATCAATCTTATGAATGTTGTATTTAGATTGATTTAATGTGTTTTTGCTTATGTTACATACACAGGTTACGTATTAATTGATTACAAATTTACAATACAACTATTGGTACAACTATAGTCTGAAAGTATTACGTTATATATATATATATTTTTGCATATAGATCCAATTTATAGGTATTCTAATATTACGATTATGATATATACAGCAATATGAGGTTATATGATCAATTTTATCCGTTTTTGGTGGGTCTTACGATCCTACGATATGATCCTATCGATCCTGCATGGGATCCCGATCCTACTCCCCAAAACTATCCTGTGTAGTATTCCGATACTGACTACCTTGGTTATTACTATTGAAGATCTTCCTGTTTCGCAGGTCACTTCCGCGGTTTCCTTTCCTATTACTTCTATTGCGTATGGTGCCAGTTTTGCTCTTTCCTACCCAATGATCGGTCTTACTGCAGACCTAAATTCTAGCCTATCTCCTTCACTCGAATTTCCCGATCTAGCCCCCAGTTGTCCCCCTTACCCTGGGTGGGCTTACCCCTTTTCTTTACCTACTCATATTTCTGGTCCTCCCGACCTCTCTGCCGCCCCTCATGTTTACACTACCCTACCCCACATTCATGTTCAACCTACTTTCCCGGTCCTTTTGGGGTTCCTGCTACTCAGCCCAATGGCTACCCTCTTGCTTCAGGCTTACCTTTCTCTTTTTTTGGAGGGGGGAGGGAAGGGTAGGGAGTTAGTTTGGTCAGCTTGGTCCTGGGGGAGGTCAGTTAGGGTATCCCGGATCTATGGTCCCACCAAACACGTCAAATCTACCCCCAATTTCAACACTATGGAGTAGGCACAAGCTGAGTTGTGCAGCCTCCTACTGGATATCCTTCACTGTTCAATCCAAGTTATTATACTGGGGCTGGTGCGGGGGGTTTGGCAGTCGGGGGTTCATTGCTTAGCTATCCTGGTATGGGTGGTTTCAGCTAGGTCAGATAGGGTATGCCCAGCCTGGATAGTAAATCATGCCAGGGTCGGCATACACTCAGCAAGGATGGATCGGGCCCACCTCCCGTGTTTCTCATCCATTTGGCCGGGAAATCCAAACAACTCCTTTTCCACTAGGCTACAAAGGTCTAGGTAAAATTGACAAATATGATGGCTTCGCCAACCCAACAGCTCATTGGATGCAATACATGAGTGTGATGGATGCTGCTAATTTATCTAACACTAATTGTTGCATGACATTTTACCTCACACTCAAAGGTCGGGCTATTAATTGGTATTATACTCTGCCACATAATTCTATTCATTCATTAGATCAGTTTGGGGATTTATTTTTGGCTAATTTCATGGGCAATAAAATATTATCTAAACCCATTTGTCATCTAGTGAATATAACTCAACGGGTGGGTGAAGGGTTGCAGGCCTATATAGATCTGTTTAACGTAGAATCTAAGCAATGCCATGAAAAAGACGATAGGACTATGATGGGATCATTTTTTAACGGATTCAAGTTGGGACCTTTAGCCACTGAATTAGCTATCAGACCCCCACATTCTTATTTTGAAATGATGGTTACAGCTACAAATTTTGCTATTGTTGAGGATGTTGCGGCAATTAAATAGGAATGAGGGAGAGAACTTTCTGATTCTTATAGTAATCGTTAAGCTTCTTTCCCTATTCCTAACTCTGGAGGGGAGAAGAGGCAAAATTTTATGGGTACTGCTAATACTGGTCCAAGGACTGGGGTCGGTGCTAATACTTTGTAGGTGATCAAGTCCTTTTTCGTGCCACGGGCGGATATATATACAACTATCCAGCACCACGAGTTGTCGCCCCCAGCTCGGCCCATACCAGGCCCCACAGATCGGCTAAACCCCAGCACGTATTGTAATTATCATAAACATATTGGTCACAACACTAATGATTGCAGGGATTTAGTTTCAGAAATAGCAAAGCTTATCCAAGCTGGAAAGTTACCTCAATATGCACAAGTGGCTCCTTTGCCCAAGCCTCCAGCTTCTACTAGGTGGGAGTGGTCAGCTGGATGTTATAGATGTTGGGAGCTTGGTCATTTTGCCCGGGAGTGTTCTCAACCTGACTCCCAGGCACCGCAGGCAGGTGCGGGTGCCGACCCAACCATAGCTGGAACTATAAATACCATTGCTGGGAGACCGACCCATGGTGATTTGAACCGCCAAAGAAAATAGGTGTATCGCTAGAGGAAAGGTATTCTAGGTAAGCGTAAGGTAGATCCTACAGCCTCGGTTATTACCTTTGATGACAGTGATCATTTCTTATCCTATAATTGTAATGATCCCCTAGTAATTGATTGTTACATTTCTAATTTCCAACTACATAGGACATTATTAGATACTGGTATATATAGTAATATAATCACTACAAAGGCATTAGTAGGATGTCAGTTGCATAAGGCTCGGTTAGATCCGGTGCGAACACCCTTAATTGGCTCTTGTAACCACTATTTATTCCTACAGGGCAGTTAAGCATACCAGTCACCACGATAGCTGGCCAGCTAAAACGTACAGAAACCATAGATTTTTTGGTCATAGACAAGCCATCACCTTACAATGTGTACCTAGGTAGGCCAGGATTAAATCAATTTCAGGCCATTACTTCTACCATGCATATGCTTTTGAAATTTCCTACCATGGATGGTGTGGCTTCTCTTTGTTGTGATGTTAAATAGGTTAAGCAATGCCATACATTGAACAGATGCCGTTGCATTCCAGTTTACCTGTTCTTCTGGTGGCCCCACCGACCCCCACATCCCGAGCTCCCCCAATATTCTTGAAGGCAGTACCTCTTGTATTATCGATATCACCGACCTGGAAGATCCCACAGGTCATTCAAAACAATTCATTGAGGCTGGAGCTGAGGTTAAGGTCGTTCCCCTGGCTGCCGACCCAAATAAGGTAATCAAGGTAGGAGCTGATTTATCTCCTCAGTTAGAGCATGATTTACTTAACTTGTTGTGTGAGTTTACGGAGGTCTTTGCTTGGGGTCCAGAAGATATGCCTGGTATTTCTCGAAATATCATTGAACACAGATTATCCATTGATGCTAGTCATAAGCCGGTTCACCAGCGAAAGCGTAATTTCAGAGGAAAACGCAGTAAATACGTGGAGATCAAAGTCAACGCTTTGTTAGAGGTACTTATTATTAGAGAAGTGGATTACCCTGAATGGCTAGCTAATCCCGTGTTAGTTCCCAAGCCAGATGGCACCTGGCATATGTGTATAGATTTTATAAATCTAAACAAAGCTTGACCCAAGGATTGGTTCCCTCTACCTTTAATCGACATTCTAGTTGATGCCATAGCTGGGTTTCATTTTCTTAACTTTTTGGATGCATACAAGGGCTATAACCAAATTTTCATGGCTAAGGAGGATGAAGAGAAAACATTATTCATCACGGACAAATGTACCTATTGTTTCATTACTATGCCTTTTGGTTTAAAAAATGCTGGGGCTACTTTCAAACATTTGGTTAATAAGATCTTTAAGAAATAGCTAGGTCAAAATATGGAGGCATATGTTGATGATTTGCTTATTAAAATGTAGAAATAATTTGCTTATTTACTTGATCTTCCTGAAACACTTGAAACATTAGCTCAGTATAAATTACGTTTAAATCCTAAAAAAATGCATTTTTGGGGCTACCTCGGGTAAGTTTTTAGGTGACATGGTTTCTGAGGGTGGTATTTCTGTTAATCCAAAAAAAGTAGAGGATGTTTTACAAATGCATCCCCCTAGGTCAATCATGAAGTGCAACAATTGATAGGTAGGTTAGCTGCTTTAAATCGGTTTTTAGCTCGGTCAGCGGAGAAGGCCTTACCCTTCTTTAACATTTTGAAAAAGTAAGATAAGTTTGTTTGGACTCCAAAATGTCAGGTAGCTTTTGAACAGTTAAAATCATATTTAGCTTCTTTACCATCTTTAACAATGCCAATTCCTGGGGAACGGTTATACATGTATTTAGCTACCACTGAATTTGTGATTAGCTCGATTTTGCTTAGAGATGATAATTGGGTTCAAAGACCCATTTATTTTGTTAGCAAAGTTTTACAGGCTGTAGAGAAAAACTATTCCAACCTAGGGAAATTGGCATTGGCTCTAGTTCACTATACTCGGTGCCTTCGACCCTACTTTGATGTACATCCTATTACTGTTTATACTGATGCCCTGCTTAAAGCCATCTTACAAAAAGCTGGAGTCTTAGGTCGTCTCTCTAAATGGGCCATAGAGTTAGGAGATTCGAAATTACCTTCACGCCTCGAACCGCTGTTAAGGGCCAGGTATTAGCTAATTTTTTAGCAGAGGGGATATCTGATACCCAGGAGACTTCGCAGGTTTCGTCACAAGGAGTTGGGCTTCCTCTATCAATTACAAAAGGTGATGATTCATGGATACTTTACGTTGATGGAGCTTCTAGTCAGTCAGGGTCGGGCGCTAGTCTGATCCTCACTAGCTAGTCAGGGGAAGCTTACACATATGCTTTACGATTCTACTTCCCAGCCACCAATAATGAGGCGGAATAAGAAGCCATGCTAGCCAGCCTAAAATTAGCTCATAAGCTGGGGGTCCAAAATTTGAAAATTTGTTAAAACTCATAGTTTTTGTCAAACAAATTTTGGGGAAGTATAAGGCTAAAGATAGGCAGATAGAGGAATATTTAGCATTGGTACAACAGCAACTGCAAATTTATTCGAAGTGGGCTATAGAGCGAGTCCCACGGGGCAAAAACATGAATGCAGATGTGCTATCTAAATTGGCGGGGTAGAAACATGAATGCAAGTGCACTATCTAAATTGGCTTCCTCAGTTTATTCTCATCTAACTAAGAGTGTTTTGGTAGAAGTACAAGCTCAGAGCATGGCCGAGCCAACAATTTTGCCTATATTTAAAGGTTAGGATTAGCGAGTTCCTTTATGGCAATATTTATAGGATGGCACGTTACCAGATTCATGAAAGGAGGCACAACGAATATGACAAAAAGTAGAACATTATCAGATAGTTTGAGGTGATTTATACAAAAGGGGTTTTTAATAAAATTGTTAAAGTGTTTGGGTCCGGGAGAAGCAGTGGCCATGCTTCAGGAAATACATCAGGAAGATTGTGGGTCCCATACTGGGGCTCAAAATCTGGTGAAGAAAGTAATTGGGGCTGGGTTTTATTGGACCCGGTTATTTTATGAAGTAGCTGAGTATGTTCAACATTGTTCCAGTTGTCAGCATAATGCACCAATTCATAGGCTGCCAGTGTCTTGCTTTACGAGGATAGTGGCACCTTGGCTTTTCGCAGAATGGGGTATATATGTTATGGGTCCATTTTCTAAGGTCGGTTCTTGCTAGTATCTAGTTGTAGCCATCGATTATTTCACTAAGTGGGTAGAAACCGAAGCATTAACAAATATAACGGGTCGCATCGTAGCTCGATTCTTGTGGAGGCAAGTCATTTGTTAGTTCGGCATACCTAACTCTGTTATCTTGGATCATTGAACTCAATTCGAATCCAAGGATTTCACGACACTATGTACTAAGCTAGGAATTACTCAGCGTTTCGCATATGTAACTCATCTGCCAGCAAACGGGCAAGTGGAACTCAATAATCCGACCTTGTTGCAAGGCCTTAAAACTAGGCTAGAAGATAAAGGCAAGAATTGGGTGGAACAGTTACCTCACGTATTGTGATGTCACCTCACCACACCTAAGTTCGCTATTGGGAAGACTCCTTTTGAGTTAGCCTTTGGGGTTAGCACAGTCATACCCTCCGAAGTATAGAATAATAGACCCTGGGTCATGCACTTCGAAAGAAATCAAAATTAGGAAAGTTTAAAAATTAACTTGGACTTGTTGGAAGAAGTTCAGGATACGGCTTACGTACATTCGGTCAATTACAAAAATTTAGTTCTGCAGCACTTTGATGCTCGAGTCAGACATCGAGCCTTTGTACCAAGAGATTTAGTTTTATGAAACTGAGCTATCACCAAATTGCAAGACCAAGGAAAGTTGGTATCTATTTGGGAAGGGCCATATCAAGTAATAGATGCTCGACCTACAAGCAGTTACATATTAGAAGACCTGCAAGGACAGTCAGTTCCTCGAGCCTGGAATGCAGTATACTTGAGAAAATTTTATGCATGTCTTAGGATCAGCAAGTGTTATGGTGAAAAAAGCTAAGCTAATCATTCATTCAAAAAGTTATGCCGAAAAACCCATCCCCCAAGAAACAAAAAACAGTTAAAAATATCCAAACGCAGGAAAAAATGTTTAGTAGAACAAAGGAGTCAAGCTGGTGGGGCTTCAGAAATAGCCTCTTGATCAGTAGGCCCACCCAGGTCAGTAACTTCTTCTTTCTTAGCCTTTTCTGGAAGCGGTATACCCATGTCTCGGCATTCCTGCTTCATTTCGTCAATCAGATCATAAGGGTCTCGACCGGGAGCCAGTAAAGACTTGGGGGCAAGGGACTCTTTCGGCAGCCCTTCCACCGACCTGGGGCCTCTTGCTTCATCCCAGCACAAGGTATAGCCGCATTGGATCAGCTCTATGAAATGGTGACTCATCAACTCCAATAAGGGTCCCTCTTTGAAAGCTTTTACCGCTGCTTGGCGCGCCTCTTCCACTTCCATTTGACTTAGTTGCCCTACTGACCTTTCTTTTTCCTCCGACAATGCCTTCTCCAGGTTGCTAATCTTCTCCTTCAGGCTCCCGACCTCCACCTCCAGCCCTCTCGCATTGGCCTCCCAATTGCTCGCCCTAGTACCAAGCTTTTGATTTTCCTGATAGAGCTCAGTATTTTTTTTATTGGAGGTCGGTGACCCTGCTGGACTCTACGCCAAGCTTCATCTTGAGGTTGTCTATTTCCTCAGTCAGCCTTTTCAACCTCTCTTGCTCATAGCTCTGTGAAAGGATGTCAAGAGCTATGGTTCTCTTTGTTGTGGCTCCATAGTTAATTCCGACCTACAAAGAAAGGCATTCATAACATTAGTTATTATCTGAGTATTTATAGTCTCATCTTGATACGTCCGTTGCGCTATGCTGAGCTGAGCATTGATTGCATACCTTGATCGCCTCCTCATTCATGGTGATTTGAATGCCTTTGTAACTCCTTTGCTATTTATGGCTCGGATAAGGCTCATTCATCATGATGGCTCATTCTGCAATTATTACCGTGAGTAACACCTGCATGAAATTAGTCCTAGATTCCTGCCCCTTAATGTCGCCTAGCTATCATGTCATTGTTACCATTATTCAGACCTAAATGTCTCGGGCTTGGTTACCTTGATTGTTACCGACCTAAGTTATTTCCTTACCTCGACTGGACTAATCTACTGACTGACCTAAGCTTGACTATGGGCTTTTCATGCTTAAGTCTTCTCTGTCTTTATTTGGCTTAGCCCAAAGGCTTTTAACTATTTTTATGGACACCAACAAGCCCCCAGTATTGTGTTTTACCCGAACTTAGCTAAAGCATAATACTTAACTATTTTTTTGGCCTCTATCTGAACTTACCAATAGGTATCTAACATGTATCCGACCTATGAAGATCTTGTCCAACCTAATCTGTGACCCTAAAATCCATGCTAAAGTTTACCTGACCTAACATACACTTTTACTGACCTAATGCTATCTGAAATAAGTGACAACCATAAAGCATTTTGCTATGCCAGATTGGCCGACCTAACACTATTTGTAATAAGTGATTGGAAGGACTTGACTAGATGTTTTACCTCTGCAACCTGACCTAGTGACGCCGAGCTACATTTGGATAGGATATGAAAGGGCTGGTCATATGATTCTGTAAACACAACGATGGTAACACGATCCCCAACATAAGCGGTTCAACTTCCCACGTATTGCCTTAATTCTTATTCCCACTTTCTTCTTTTAATTTTACCTACCTATTCGATCCAACTTCTCTTTTTGCTAATTGCCATGTCGTGAGCCTTTAAATCCCATTCCAACTTCTCTTTTTGCTAATTGCCGTGTCATGAGCCTTTAAATCCCATACCCGTACTCTTTTGCCTTTACACTTTCTAACATTTCTTTTGCTTCTAAACTGTCTTGTGCCTTCATCTTCCTAACAACGACCACCGTATCTCTGCTGTATTTGAAACACCTTTCATGGTTGACAAGAGAAGTTCTGCTACTGGCCTCCCTCCCGTAAACCCTGCCAAAGGTCAGTCCCTTCCTCCTTCTCCTTCATATATTTTAAGTTCTGAGGCTACCCTTAGGCAATCACCTTCTATTGCCTAAGTCTCCGGCACGTTTAATCCAAACTGTCATCCCCTTCTGGTCAGCCACCATGGAACCATCCACCCTTGCCGATATAAGCTTTGAATACCTAATGCCTGCTTCTTCACCCGCAACCCCATTTGCTAGTGGCAAAAGCCCCACTTCCAGAATCTTTCACTCTCCCTGATTGCGAAATCATGCCGGATTCTGCTGCCTCTGTGTTCCTCCGATGAGCACAGCCACTACCTGCCTTAGGTTCCACCCAGATGAGATTGCCAGTGAGTTAACCCTAAAGGAACTAGGAACTCTTCAATCTATCCATTGCTTTGACCCTGCCATCCCGACCCGATTACCCACTGTTGAAGAATGAGCTGATAGTACCTCGGATGGTTGGATTGCCATCTATGAACATCATATAAAATCCGGGGCTAAGATTCCTAGCCCCAGCCTTCTTTACCGAGCTATGCGACCACTTCCAAATTGGGTTGAGCCAATTCGTTTCCAATGCCTTCAGGTTTTTGGTAGGTTTTCTGTGTGTTTGTTCTGGAGCCAATGTCTTACCCTCCCTAGGTCTGCTACGTCAATACTATACTATCCGCCAATATATCCTAGTGCCAGCTAGGTAACCCTGCGAAAAAGAAGAAAGGAACCCTCCCTAATAACCAATTTCCCCGACACAATAAAAAATTGGAAATCTCGTTTCTTCATGGTGAAGGCTACTGAAGCCAACCTTCCTTCCCATTGGAAGAACTTAATCCTGCCGGAGAGCCAAACCCGAGATACATCCGACCCAATCTTGATGTCTCAGTGCAAAGTGCTAGAATCCTTTGTCCAGAACCAGAAATATGCCGTCTCTTATCCTTCATTGGCCTTCCTAGTTTGGGCTAAGCTAAGCCAAGCCCCCAATATTGAGGGTGAATGTAATAATCTGCACCTAAGCTTTAGCTATAGACTTACGATTTTAGATAAGTTTTTCTTACATTTTTGTGTCTTACTTTGGTTCTGCAGTTTTGGTAAAAAGAGGAAGTCACACCGGCAGCTAACCACTTCCTCTGGCCTAGCTCATAAGCCCCCTACAGAGATCGACCTAACCCAAGAGAATGACGGTGCTGATCGGGAAGTCTCCTAGCCCAACGATGCTTTAATTTCCCGATCTTCCAAGAAAAACTGGCCAACCCCTGCGAAGGTCCAAGCTGCCAAGGCTCTCCAAATCAATCCCACTTGCTCTTACTGATAGGTTTGACCTTTAGAACAGAGGTCCCTAGCCCTGATGAGCTGCTGGGGCCACTGGATTCTGCCTCTAAGGAAAGGATGATCATTCTAAAAGATGTGAAGGAAAGGCTAGCCTCCTTAGCCTGGCCAATATACCTACCGCACCTGTCCAAGCCCTAATTTGGAGATCTTATGCTCTACACAGAGATTGTGAGCGATTCCCATAATTCTTTCAAGGAAATTGTGAGACAAGCAACTGAATGAGACACAATGTCGAAAGGATGAACGACATGGCTAGGAATGTTAGCCAAGAAGAAGCCTTGATTGCTACTCATATCAAGTGGGTAAATTCTAAATTTCAAGCTTATTACTTGAGACAGCTTAATGCTCAAATAATAACTAATGTTAGGTCGGCCAATCTGGCATAGCATAATGCTTTATGGTTGTCACTTATTTCAGATAGCATTAGGTCAGTAAAAGTGCATGTTAGGTCAGGTAAACTTTAGCATGGATTTTAGGGTCACAGATTAGGTTGGACAAGATCTGCATAGGTCGGATACATGTTAGATACCTATCGGTAAGTTCAGATAGAGGCCAAAAAAATAGTTAAGTATTATGCTTTAGCTAAGTTCGGGTAAAACACAATACTGGGGGCTTGTTGGTGTCCATAAAAATAGTTAAAAGCCTTTGGGCTAAGCCAAATAAAGACAGAGAAGACTTAAGCATGAAAAGCCCATAGTCAAGCTTAGGTCAGTCAGTAGCTTAGTCCAGTCGAGGTAAGGAAATAACTTAGGTCGGTAACAATCAAGGTAACCAAGCCCGAGACGTTTAGGTCTGAATAATGGTAACAATGACATCATAGCTAGGCGACATCAAGGGGCAGGAATCTAGGACTAATTTCATGCAGGTGTTACTCACGGTAATAATTGCAAAAGGAGCCATCATGATGAATGAGCCTTATCCGAGCCATAAATAGCAAAGGAGTTACAAAGGCATTAAAATCACCATGAATGAGGAGGCGATCAAGGTATGCAATCAATGCTCAGCTCAACATAGGGCAACGGACGTATCAAGATGAGACTATAAATACTCAGTCACCAGACTCAATCAGGTACGCAATTTCTTATGAGCTTAAGCCCTTGGTCAATACAGTTTGTTCTTATACTTTGCTAACTTAATCGCCGGAGTGGAACAGGGGGGATAGCCCCGCTTGTTTCTTGTTTCTCATTCTCATTCTCAAATCCATCAAGAAGACCGTCAGTCCAAGCTATAACATCAACAATCCGACCCCCATTCTCACATGTTAGAGCCACAGCTTACCAGATTTGAGCTAAATCTTTAGGATCTTCATAAGTTGACCGAAGCATCTAGATCTGGACTTTTTACGTCACATCACCTATTTATGATCCGATAGCATGACCTACTGCCACGAAGAATGATACACATCTCAGGGTAAGTTGCATGACATCTAGGATTGCATGATGCATCTAGACATATATGAAGCATGTTAGGGTTGCCATGATCACCTTAGTGTAAAATAGGTCAGGGACCTACCAGATAAGACTTGGGCTCTGAGTCTTCCAGCGTGACTAGATAGTAGCTGCTTGTCTATTATGTCGGGCTTGTCAGTGAAAGGCCATGTCGCAGTTAGCTGACACTCCTTCTTTAAGAGAGGAACACCCAATTGCCCGAAATGAGAAAAGTCCAGGATCCAAAACCCCTGCTGTTGAACATACCCAGTTCTACTGTCGTACCGCTGCCGTGGGGGGCGATGTTCTTTGCAAACCATCAAAACTTGTACAACCCGAAAAAGTGAATAGATTCCAACTTAGCGTTAGATGAGAAAGCTCAACTATGAAATATGCCCGCTAGGAGCATGGTATTCAGTATCCCGATCAGTATCGTAGTATCTTACGATCCTACGATACACCAAGAGGTAAACGATACAGGATCCCATAGTATCCTTTTTATATGCAGGATCTCCATGGGATCTTTAGGATCCCAATCTGTATCGTAGAATCCTTGGATCCTACGATCCTATGGCGATCCTACATTTTTTTTAAAATCCACCATAAATCGTCGATTCAATAATTTTTGTTACATACAATTTTCATATTTATGTCTCCAGTATAGTGAGTGGTTAAGTAATCAATTCCACTTTTATCTAACAACTAGACTATAGTTCGAATCTTGCCAAGATACATGTAATTTTCTATTTTTAAGTCTTTTGGCTTATATTTTGCATCATCAACTGAAAGAGAGCAATCTTATGAATGTTGTATTTAGATTGATTTAATGTGTTTTTGCTTATGTTACATACACAAGTTACACATTAATTGATTACAAATTTACAATACAACTATTGGTATAACTATAGTCTGAAAGTACTAAGTTATAATTTATTATTATTTTTTTGCATATAGATCCAATTTATAGGTATTCTAATATTTCAATTATGATATATACAGCAATATGAGCTTGTATGATCAATTTGATCCGTTTTTGGTAGGTCTTACGATCCTACGATACGATCCTATCGATCATGCATGGGATCCCGATCCTACTCCCCAAAACGATCCTGTGTGGTATCCCAATACTGACTACCTTGGCTAGGAGTCTAGTAACTTAAACTTGTTGCATATGATTGTTGTTTCTATGTTGCCATGCTTGTTTTCAGTATTAGCTGTATACATGCCTATACTGGGTGATTTACTTGCCATACTTGACTTTCTTGACTCGCTTGCTATGATTGGTTGTGCTTCCACTGTGACGTGATAATAGTATGACCTGCTTGTATTGTGAGACTGTAATACTCTATGCTGTAATGTATGCCATGAGCTTATATGCCTAAACTCTATATATGTTCGCCCGGCCTTTTGCTAAAAGACTTATAGTTGGATTTTGTATAAATCCTGAGGTCTCTCACTGAGCTTATTAAGCTCAACTCTTTCCTCTCCTATATATATTGTTTCAGGGACATGACTGGAGTGGCGCTAAAGGTAAGGCCAATGAGTACCGTGAAGAAATAAAGATAAATTGATGCGAACCCCTGATTCCCAACGCCTTTGGAAACCAAGAACTCTACGCGGAATGTGCCAAGGAAAGTCTGAATGCAAGACACTGCTCTTCAACCCTAGAATCCTTACCCTTGGATTCGGCAGACTACTAACTTACAAAGTAAATTAAACATGCAATTCAAACCAAGTGGAGTAAACTAGAATTTTAAACAAAGCTTTGATTAATAGACTGAGCAATTATCTATTAGCCTATAGTTTCTTGACTTTTAGCAATTAACAAGCATGCAAATTACATAAGCCCAAAATAAAGGAGTGATTAAAGAAGTATAAATTCTAACTTAATCAATAATCAACTATCTAATTTCGTGGTTGGCACCCCTATTTATAGGTATGGGGGTGTCCAAATTACAATAGGAAAAGAGTTAGTAAAAGCAGCAAAAGTGGAAACCAATCAGAATTGGATTTTCCTTACAAACCAAGTCCTAAATGAACAAGGACAATGGTGGATGAATTAAGTCACCTTTATGGAAAGGGGTGAACAAAATTCTAACCTAATTATACTAGGAAAAGAATTAAAATTGGAAACCAATCAAGAGATTGATTTCTTACAAACCCGAAACCTAAAGGAACTAGGTTTCGGTAGTTGCTGAATTCTTCTACCGCTTGGAATGGCATATGGACGAAATTAACAAATAAAATAGGTAGGAAAATAATATAAATCCTATCCAAAAAGGGAGATCAAGAAGGGATCCCTTTTTGGAAACTACCAAGCTAATCTAGTTGTAACAAACTTGTAACAACCTAACCAACTTGTAACAAACTTTGGGTAGAATTAGGTAACATGCATAAAACCTAATCCTTCCCCTACCTAAGCTTACAAGTGGTGTGTGGGCTGCTTCTTGTGGGCTTGGTCTGGCCGAAAATTGAAGGGAGCGGACTCCATGGTGAGTTCGGCCCATTTTGAGATGGCGCATGGTGCTAATAGTTTAGGGAGCTTCTGGAATCTTCTGGAAACTCCCAAAATCATTTTGGAATGTCCAAAATCAAGATTTTCAAGATTCAGTAAATTGCGAAATTCAAGATTTTCAAGAAAATCCAGAACTTCAAGATTTGTCTCTTTAAAGTCCAAGAACCTTCCGGTTTCTTCAAGAACTTCAAGAAACGACCCTTTCTTCATTATGGAGAGTTTGGAGATGCCTTTACTTCAAAGATCTTTGAATAGCATGACTCTTCTACTTCTCCTAGCATTCTTCTCAAGGGCTTTGCCTTCTAGTTGGCCTTGTGAATTCTGACTCATAACTTGTGTTATTTTTGGCCTTAAATATCCTTATCACAAATAAAGTATAATAGCTAGTTAGGATTAGGTTTTGGAAGGATAACTTGGCCAGTGACCGTCCTCAGACAATTTTATTTAATTCCGCTGTATTGTTATCTTGACATGCTAAAATAATAATAATCATATATGGCACTCTTTGTTTTATTATGTATCGATTGTTGGGCAAGAGCCCTATATGACGCCACCCGGAATGTACAACTCGTTCTTGTCAGGAATGGTTATCTGAGGTAGAGGGGGTCAGGTCAGGCCGTCACAACCTGGAAATCTACTTTTTCATTATAGTTTGGATTTTATCATCTTGCACACATCATAATTTCTGAAATTTGAGGGTTTTATCCCTAAATTTCCTTATTGTGTACCTCTTATCTGAACTATACCATCAAATATCATTTGCGAGAAGATTTTCAACTTCAAAATAGAACCAAGTATCTATTTTTCAAAAATTTTGCTTTTTCCTTAAGTATCATTGTTTTGTGTGAATTGCTGTTTGTTTAGTACCTTTGTCAATACATTGAGATTGAGTGGTAAAAGGCCTAGAGTGAACATCATACAAGGGCTGCCACCCTAGAGTGAAACACCGATTTGTGTGTAGCTGTTATGTGGGATTCACTTGGGGGATAAAAGGGTAAGGTTAGTTTACTCACTTTTCCTTGTTCTTACCAGAGAAATTTTTGTTTAAAGCAATGTCATGTGAGAGCTCAGCCCTCGTCGGGAATGAGCAATTACTGGTCGCTATTGCGTAGCTCTCAGCCGAATTTGCTAACCTCGTGGAGGAGGATACTGCTCCACGGGCCGAAAAAGAGCAATGGCGTGATGAGTCAGAAGAGGACGCCCCCACTAACGACAATGACGCCTTTGCAAAGGCCTTTGATGGTCTAAGTCCATGCAAAATAGCAGTGCCACCCTTTGCAGGAGGTACGAATTCGGAGGATTACTTGGACTGGGAGATAAAGATGGAGCGTGTCTTCGAGCTTCATTCGACCCCTGAACACAAGAAGGTCCCTCTTGTGTTGCTAAATTTCCTGGACTATGTCCTGGTCTATGGATCACCGCAGGAATATGCATTCCATGCGGGCACGTGCTCCGCCTCTAACTTGGTTTGATTTAACGATGGCTATGCGTAAGGCTTTTGTTCCTGATTACTATTTTAGGGAATTGTATCAAAAATTACATACTCTTGTACAATGACCTTTATCTATAGACGCATATTATAGAAAGTTAGAGATGGGCAAAATTAGGGCAAATGTAATAGAAAACGAAGCTGCTTCAATGGCTCGTTTTCTTAGTGGCCTTAATAGGGGGATAGCTGTAGCAGTAGAATTACAGAATGTTGTGACTCTTATTGACATGTTACACAAGGCTAAGGTTATAGAGGAATACCTGAAGACAGTCCCACCCATCAGGAAACCATCCAGCGCCCCACCGGCGTAGAGAAAGAATCCGATTTACTCTCCACCAGCAAAGAAGCCGTTCAACTTAGAACGAAAGTGATGTGGACCAAGGTACACATGCGGATGAATTGCCAAGGAAAGTCAGATTAAGTGGTGTAGCTCGTATAGACTCTTTACTTACCCAAAATCCAGATAACAAAAATAAACTAATCTAAGCTGACTTACTTAAAGAATTCGAACCAAGTACGAAAAGAGTTGAAACATGCGATTCTAATTAGGTAGAGCAAATAACCTAATTAAGCTAAGTTTCATGCAATATATAAATTACCAGCACGTAAAATACATAAAGCAATAAAGGGAGAGTACTCAAACTAATAGTTTTAAGATCTAAATACTTGTATTATTATGGAGGTTTCGGCTGCCCATTTATAAAGCAAAGGGTAGCCGAAATTCTACCCTAAAAGAAGTAGGAAAAGAATTAGAATAGGAACCCAATCAAGATTTGATTTCCTTTACAATACCAAAACCGGAAAGAAGAGGGTAATGGTAAAAAGAAAAGGAAATTCGGTCACCCTAATCTAATGGTAGCTGAAATTACAAGTAAAAACAAGAAGGAAAAGGAACTGAAACTAATAAACTAAGGGTAAAATAGGGAACATGCACAAACCCTTATTTTTCCCCAAACCCTAACCCTTAATTTCGCAAACCCTAATGGACTAGGCCTTGCGTGTGGGTTCTTGATGGGCTGGCCGATTTGATGATGTGGAATGGACTCCATGTATTGGGTCGGCCCAATTGTTGATGGCGCATGATGGAATGGTGTAGGGAGCTACCGGAATCTTCTGGAATCTCCCGGAATAATTTTGGAATCAAGATTTTCAAGATTCTGCAAAATATGAAATTCAAGATTTTCAAGAAAATCAAGAACTTCAAGAAATGTCTCTTTAAAGTCCAAGAACCTTCCAGCGTCTTCAAGAACTTCAAGAAATAGCCTTCTCTTCATTGTAGAATGGGGAATTGCGCCTCTTCTTCAAGAATTGTAAGGAGAGTTGCAATTTGAACCTTTCCAGCTTTGTTCTCCAAGGCGTTGGCTTCTACTATCAATTGAGCATCCTGTCGGCAAGCTTGTACAAGGTTGTTGAGAGTGTCTTGAACCTTCTTTGCTCTGCTTCTTGTCATTGGCCCAATGATATCTACAAGTGGATCCCTTTGATATGGACTTGGATCCTGAAGCATTGTTGGGCCTCGGTGTAGAACCCGAACCTCCTCGGCTTCTCTGGACTCACTTGTCTGTGGACTTGTCGATGGGCTTGGGATGCCCTCATCATCCCCTCCCGGTTGAAAAGGATTTGACCTCAAATATTCATCCTGTTCATATGTAAACGGAGACAAGTCAGCAACATTAAATGAAGTACTAACATAGTACTTCCATACTCACCTGGCAAATCAAGCTTATAAGCATTAGGCCCCATCTTGGACACGATTTGAAAAGGCCCATCGCCCCGGGGATGGAGTTTAGTCCTCCTCGCAGCAAGGAATCGTTCCTTCCTCATGTGAAGCCAAACCCAGTCTCCTGGTTCAAAGTTCACAGCCTTGCGCCGTTAGTTTGCATTGGCGGCGGCTCTGTCTTAATTTTTCTCAAGGTTGGCCCGAACCTTGGTATGCAGGCGTTTGACGGTTTCAGCCTTTTGGGCGCCGTCTAGATTAACCTGTTCCTTTAAAGGCAAAGGGATGAGATCAATAACCGTCAAAGGAGTGAAGCCGTAGGCAACTTCGAATGGACAGAACTCTGTTGAGGAGTGCTTGGTGCGATTGTAGGCAAACTCTGCAACCGGTAAGATTTCTTCCCAACGTTTGAGATTCTTCTATATTAAAGGCCAAAGTAGATTTCCAACGATGCGGTTGGTGACTTCCGTCTGACCATACGTCTGGGGATGACTTGTAGTCGAAAACAGTAGTTTTGTGCCGAGGCGTGACCACAAAGTCTTCCAAAAGTAACTCAGAAATTTGGCGTCGCGATCAGAAACAATAATGCATGGAATACCATGAAGCCGAACTATCCCCTGAAAGAACAAGTCCGCAACATGTTTGGCATCATCCGATTCCCTGCAAGGAATAAAGTGAGCCATCTTAGAAAAACGATCGACTACGACAAATAAGGAGTCATTACCTCTTTGCGTCCTCGGAAGACCTAGAATAAAATCCATTGAAGTGTCAGTCCAAGGTAAAGAAGGAATAGGTAAAGGTGTGTAAAGTCCATGAGGCTTAGATGCAGATTTAGCTTTTAAACAATTAATGCAACGAGTGCAAACATGATGTACATCGTTTCGCATATGAGGCCAATAAAAATGTTCATGTAACACATCAAGTGTCTTATGTACACCAAAATGACCCATAAGTCCCCCATTGTGAGCTTCACGAACTAGTAATTCCCTAGTAGAACTACGAGGGATGCATAACCTATGTTCCCTAAACAAGAAACCATCCTGTCTATAGTACTTATGGAATGCACCAGATTCACATGCTTTATATAAAGTAGCAAAGTCAATATCAGAAGCATACAAATCCTTTAGATATGCAAATCCTAGCAAAGAATGATCTAAAATAGCCAGAATTTCATACCTGCGAGATAGAGCGTCAGCAACCAAATTATCTTTCCTTTTCTTATATTTAATAATGTAAGGAAAAGTTTCAATAAATTAACCCATTTAGCATGACGTCTATTTAACTTACTCTGTCCCTTTAAGTGTTTAAGGGACTCGTGATCACTGTGAACAACAAATTCCTTGGGCATTAAATAATGTGACCGAGTCTCAAAAGCACGGACCACTGCATAGAGCTCCTTATCGTAAGTTGGATAATTCAAGGCAGCTCCCTTCAACTTCTCACTAAAATAGGTGATTGGCTTGCCTTCCTGCATTAAAACTGCACCAATTCCTATACCTGATGCATCACACATTAGTTCAAAGACTTTATCAAAATCAGGTAATGCTAAAACGGGTGCATGAGTGAGATCATGCTTAAAGGCATTTTCCTGAGCTTGCCCCCACACGAATGGAACATTCTTCTTGCACAAATCGTTCAGAGGTGCTGCTTTAGTGGAAAAGTCCTTCACAAACCATCTGTAAAATCTAGCCAGACCGTGGAAAGACCTTACCTGTGCGGCCGAGGTTGGTGTAGGCCACTCCCTAATGGCTTTTACCTTGGCGTCGTCAACTTTGACACCAGCTTTAGAGACAACAAAACCAAGAAACACAACTTCCTCAACACAGAAAGTACATTTCTTCACATTGGCATACAATTTATTAGCACGTAATTCAATTAATACCAAGCGAATATGTTCTACATGCGATTTCATGTCTCTGGAATAGATCAAGATATCATCAAAATATACCACAACAAACTTCCCTATGAACTTTCTAAGCACATGATTCATTAATCGTATAAAAGTACTAGGTGCATTTGTTAGGCCGAAGGGCATTACTAACCACTCATACAAACCAAACTTAGTTTTAAAAGCAGTTTTCCATTCATCCCCCTCCCTCATGCGAATTTGATGATATCCTGTGTAAGATCTATTTTAGTGTAAACCGTTGAGCCATACAAGTCCTCTAACATGTCACCAAGCCTAGGAATAGGGTGCCTATACTTGATCATTATCTTATTAATAGCTCTACAATCAACACACATTCTCCATGTACCATCTTTCTTAGGGATAAGAATTACAGGAACAACACAAGGACTAAGTGATTCCCTTACCTGACCGTTAGCCAAATTTATGCGGGCATCCAAAGTCAACACGCAACAAGTCAACCTACAAGTGATTCCGGAGAAGCTGAGGAGGATGTTCGAGTTCTACATAGAGGTCCAACAATGCTTCAGGATCCAAGCCCATATCAGAGGGATCCACTTGTAGACATCACTGGGCCCATGACCAGAAGCAGAGCGAAGAAGGTGCGAGAAGCTCTCAACAACCTTTGCAAGCCTACCATCAAGATGCCCAGCTGATTGTAGAAGCCCACGCCTTGGAGCAAAATGGAGGAAATGTGCGATTTGCAACTTTTCTAACTATCTTGTAAGAAGAGGCGCAAGTCATCAAATCTTAATCAAGAAGAAGGCTGTTTCTTGAAGTCTTGAAGAAGCCGGGAGGTTCTTGGACTTAAAAGAAACCAAATAATAAAGTTCCCTACCAATTCGGCCAACCCAAGGAGTAGCATGAAGCCGCACGGCCCAATCCAAGGAGAAAAGCCCACACGGCCAACCCAAGGAAAAGCCACACGGTTTTAGGGTTATTTTTCATTAAGTTATTTTATTTTAGTTAGTTTCCAAAAAGGGTTTCCTTATTCTTTTTGGGAGTAGGATTTTTATTCTTTTCCCACTTGTTTTATAATTAGCTTTCCTTCTTGATTTAGGAGTTGTAATTTTCGGCAATCACCCAATGATGAGGTGACCGAAATTTAGTTACCTTTTCTTACCATTCCTACTTCTTTCCAGGTTTGGTAATTGTACAAGAAATTAACCTCTTGGTTAATTTCCACTTCTAATTCTTTTCTTTTTCTAAGTCTTGTATTTTCGGCCATCCCTTCTCTTATTTAAGGGGACCGAATTCATCAAATAAAGACAGAGTATTTCAGATCAAAAACTTAGTGTTTGAAGTACCTCCTTTTATTGCTTTATGTATTTGCATGTCGTAGTTTACATAATTGCATGAAACTTAGCCAATTAGGTTCTTGCTCTGCCTAGTTGTTCGCATGTTTCACACCTCTTTTCTTGCACTTGGTTCGAATTTGTAAACAAATTGGTCAGGATAGTTTTTCCCTTGTTTTATCAAATCCGAACGTGAGTTAAAGGTTTTGTAAGAGCTTGTCACTTAATCACAAGGTCCTTGGCAACTTTATCCGCATGTGTACAACCGTCCACATCAATTGGTATCAGAGCTAAGGAGTGGTTTCGTGACCGGAGGAGATCAACCGATCAAATCCTTTTCCAGGTGTTTTCTTTTCCTTGTTAGTCTTGATTATTCTTGAAATTCTTGGAATTGAACTCATCTTCTTGGGGGAAATTTTTTTTTCTTCAAGCTTTTTGAATTTTCGGATTTTGGTACTGTTTTTGCATCTTTAAAGGCCGAAAATTCTTTTCATTAAATCGTGACCTTTGCTGAAATTTCATAAACCAAAAATCGGACCTTAAATTTCAAACTAGTACTCGGATTTTTGGCTAGGGTTTTGGTTTTTCAGTTATAAATTGCTGGGCTTTTGCGACTTAATTCTACCCCTCTTGTGCTGATTTTGTTGAAAAATTGTGAGTTTTTGCGGTTGATGTTAAGCAGCTCACTCTATTTGCGCATTGTAAAATTGCATGCTCTAGTTTGGGATACCTTCTTTTGAATTCTTGAAAATATAGTGAATTCTTGATTTTGTATCCTTGTGTTGCTAAGATTATCTCTGGGATTAGGCTAGTAAATCGAAAATTGTTTTTTTGCTGGCCCTAGGGTTTTCGTAATTGAAATCGCATATTGCTAAAAGTGGTACTGTTTTCGGCCACTAGGGGGTGTTAATTTCGCAATTAGTGTACTGTTTTGCATATTAGAAGCCTTGATAATTTGTGGGGATTGGTTTCTTGATTACCTATTGGGAGGGTGATCGCTTCTTTGGGTAGTTTAGACTTTCCTAAAGTTGTTTCAACTCTGCTTATTGTTCGTTGCTTCTATTCACTTTGAATTGCCCTGCTTTGAAATTGCCTAGTTATTTTTCCTTGCGACCTGAACATTAGATCTTTAAATTATAATTTGGATTTTGTCTTCGTGCACACTCATCTTTTCTGAAATTTGAGGGCTTAACCCCGAAATTTCCTGTTGTGTACATCATATCTGAATTATATTACATAAACATCGTTTGCGAAAAGATTTTTCAAAAATAGAACCAAGTGTTGGTTTTTGCGAAAATTTTGCTTCTTTCTTAAGTGTCATTGCTTTTGTGTGATTTGCTGCGTGCCTTATACATTTATCAATACCGGGAGGTTTGAGTGGAAAAAGGCTTGAGTGCACATCTTGTATAGGGCGCCACCCTAGAGTGATACACGGGGTTTGTGTGTAGCTGTTAGGTGGGAAACACTTGGGGGAACAAGGGAGTAAGGTTATTTCGCACTTTTCTTGTTCTTAGCAGACAGGTTTTCGCTTTTTTTCTTATCCAATGTCAGGTGGAGGTGCTCCTAACCCTTTGGGAAAAGAGCAAATCCTGGCTGCGATTGCGCAACTCTCTGCGCGATTCGCTACACTCACGGAGGAAGTCGCCGAACTCAGGACTGAACGAGAACAGAGGCGCACAGACTCAGACGATGATGTTGCCGGTCCAGGCCCCAACGCCGCAGACCAGCCATTCGCAGGCCTCAGTCAGTGCAAGACCACCGTTCCGCCCTTTGCCGGAGGCACAAATCCAGAGGACTATCTCGACTGGGAGATGAAGATGGAGCACATTTTTGAACTGCATGCGATCCCGGAACACAAGAAAGTCCAACTTGCAGTGGTCCATTTCACCGACTATGCCCTAATCTGGTGTAATCAACAGCAGGACCAGCGCAGGAATACACGCCCTATGCGTGCCCGCGCACCGCCTCTCTCTTGGTTTGATTTGACTACTTTAATGCGTAGAACTTTTGTACCGGACTATTATTTTAGAGAATTGTATAGGAAATTACATACTCTTGTACAAGGTTCTATGTCTGTAGATGAGTACTATAGAAAATTAGAGATGGCAAAAATTAGGGCTAATGTACAGGAAGATGAGCCCGCATCTATGGCTCCTTTTCTTAGTGGTTTAAACAGGGGTATTGCTTTAGCTGTGGAATTGCAGAATGCTATACGCTGACAGACATGCTGCATAAAGCTCGGGTTATGGAGGAGTATCTGAAGTCCGTTCCACCAGTCCGGACACCTACCAGCGCCCTACCAGCCTGGCGCAAGAATCCGACCTACTCGCCACAGCAAGGAGGCCGACCATGTCTGAACGCAAGGCCATAGTCCCTGTTGCCGCCACCTTTTTTTCTTCAACGCCAAGCAAGACGCCATCAACTCCTAGACAGTCCATCAGCAACGTGATTTGCCACAAATGCTCAGGCCGTGGCCATTACATGCGTGACTGTCCCAACATCCGGAAGGTATTATGCGTGATGGTGAGTACATTTCAGAAGAGGAAGAAGAAGATCCAACCGTTGACCCTACACAGGAGTTGACTGACAGCACTCCGTCTGCACCAGTGGATCAATTCGAGTTTCTTGAAGAAGATCCATCTTAGAACTTGGTTACTCGCACTCTGACAACAGCTGCTGTCCCAGACACGTCCCAACGGACAAACATCTTCTATGCCCGGACAAAGGTAAATGGAAAGTTATGTGTCCTGATTATTGATGGAGGGAGTTGTACTAATGTTGCTAGTGAGTATATGGTTGATAAGCTGCGCCTCCCTATCATCAATCATCCACGTCCTTATCGGCTTCAATGGCTCGACAGCTCAGATGGCTACAGAGTCACAAAGCAGGTAAGCGTACCATACTCTATCGGTAAGTTCGAATCCACGGTTTTATGTGATGTTCTGCCAATGGAGGCCTGTCACATTCTACTCGGACGACCATGGCTCTTTGACCTGAAGGCAACACATGATGGGGTCGCCAACACTTACTCGGTCTGCCAGGAGGGCAAGATCCACACGTTCCTACCCATGCCGCCGGCTGAAGTACGATCAGAAGCTGTTCGTATGAAGGAGTCACTCACAATCTGGGAAGCTGAAAGGCGCCAAGCGAAGGGTAAGGGGAAAGAACTTGTAAAGGGTAGTCAGGCGAACTCTGATAAGCCTGATCAGGACAAAGTTAGGAGTAGTTGTTTTGCAACGAGAGGAGAGATAGGTCTAGTGTTAGACAGCAATCATGATGTATTTGTTTTAGTCTGTAAAGATACCCGTGCTAACCCTGACGATATCCCTCGGGATATCCCTACAGAAGTCAATTCTTTGTTGCAGGAATTTGCTGATGTTTTTCAAGACGAGTTGCCGCAGGGTCTGCCGCCACTTCAAGGAATTGAACATCAGATTGACTTCATCCCTGGAGCGCCTATACCAAATTGCCCTGCGTACAAAGCAAATCCGGAGGAAACGAAGGAACTGCAAGCGCAAATTGAGAAGCTATTGGCGCATGGTCAGGTAAGGGAATCTCTAAGTCCTTGTGTTGTACCTGTTATTCTAGTCCCTAAGAAATAAGGTACATGGAAAATGTGTATGGATTGTAGAGCTGTAAATAAGATAACAATCAAGTATAGGCATCATATCCCTAGGCTTGATGACATGTTAGAAGATTTGCATGGTTCTACTGTTTATACGAAAATAGATCTAACACAGGGCTATCATCAAATTCGCATGAGGGAGGGGGATGAATGGAAAACTGTTTTAAGACTAAATTTGGTTTATATGAATGGCTAGTCATGCCCTTTGGACTCACAAATGCACCTAGTACTTTCATGAGGTTAATGAATCATGTGCTTAGAAGTTTATAGGTAAATTTGTTGTTGTGTATTTTGATGATATCTTGATCTATTCCAGAGATTATAATTCGTATATTGAACATCTTCGTTTGGTTTTAATTGAATTACGTGCTAATCAGTTATATGCCAAGATGCAAAAGTGTACCTTTTGTGTTTCGGAGGTTGTTTTTCTTGGTTTTGTAGTCTCTGCAGATGGTGTCAAAGTTGATGATGCCAAGGTGAAGGCCATTAGGGATTGGCCGCAGCCAACATCGGCCGCCCAGGTTCGATCATTCCATGGATTGGCTGGATTCTACAGGCGGTTTGTAAAAGATTTCTCCACTAAAGCCGCGCCCCTCAATGATCTCTGCAAGAAAAACACGCCATTTGTGTGGGGGCCAGCTCAGGAAAAAGCTTTTACTACTTTAAAGCATGATCTCACTCATGCACCTGTTTTAGCATTACCTGATTTTGATAAAGTGTTTGAACTAATGTGTGATGCATCAGGTGTTGGAATTGGCGCAGTGTTAATGCAGGAGAAGAAGCCTATCGCCTTTTTCAGTGAGAAACTAAAAGGGGCTGCCTTAAATTATCCTACATATGATAAGGAGCTCTATGTTGTTGTCCGTGCTTTTGAAACGTGGTCACATTATTTGATGTCTAAGGAATTTGTTGTTCATAGTGATCATGAGTCTCTTAAGCACTTAAAGGGACAAAATAAGTTAAATAGACGTCATGCAAAATGGGTTAATTTTATTGAATCTTTTCCTTATATTATTAAGTATAAGAAAGGTAAGGATAATTTAGTTGCTGACGCTCTATCTCGCAGGTATGAAATGCTGACAATTCTTGATCATACATTGTTAGGTTTCGCATACCTCAAGGATTTGTATGCTTTTGATGTTGATTTTGCTGATGTGTATAAAGCATGTGAATCTGGTGCATTCCAAACGTACTTTAGACAGGATGGTTTTCTGTTTAAGGAAAATAGGTTATGCATCCCTCGTAGTTCCACTAGGGAATTACTGGTTCGTGAAGCTCATAGTGGGGGGCTTATGGGTCATTTTGGTGTGCATAAAACTCTTGAACTGTTGCATGAACACTTTTATTGGCCGCATATGCGCAAAGATGTACAGAATGTTTGCTCTCGATGCATTAATTGTTGGCAAGCTAAATCTACTTCTAAGCCCCATGGACTTTACACGCCTTTACCTGTACCTTCTCTACCTTGGACTGACATTTCTATGGATTTTATTCTAGGGCTTCCGAGGACGCAGAAAGGTAATGATTCTTTATTTGTCGTTGTTGATTGGTTTTCTAAAATGGCGCATTTCATTCCTTGCAGGAAATCAGATGATGCCAGACATGTAGCTGAGCTGTTCTTTCAGGGAATAGTTCGGTTGCATGGGATACCGCGCACAATTGTGTCAGATCGCGACGTCAAATTTCTGAGTTATTTTTGGAAGACTTTGTGGTCCCGCCTCGGCACAAAACTGTTGTTTTTGACTACAAGTCATCCACAGACGGATGGTCAGACGGAAGTCACCAACCGAACCGTTGGCAACCTACTCAGAGCATTGATTCAGAAGAACCTCAAGCGTTGGGAAGACATCTTGCCGGTTGCAGAGTTTGCATACAACCGAACCAAGCACTCCTCAACAGGGTTCTGTCCTTTTGAAGTTGCCTACGACTTTACTCCCTTGACGGTGATAGATCTCCTTCCTTTGCCGCCCAAAGAACAGGTCAATCCAGACGGTGCAAAGAAAGCTGAAGCAGTGCAACGCATACATGCTAAAGTTCGAGCTAATCTGGAGAGGACTTATGCCAAAGCCGCTGCCAATGCAAACCAACGGCGCAAGGCTGTGAATTTCGAACCAGGTGACTGGGTTTGGGTTTACATGAGGAAGGAACGATTCCCTGCAGCAAGAAAGACCAAACTCCATCCAAGGGGCGATGGACCTTTTTAGATCGTTTCCAAGATTGGGACTAACGCCTACAAGCTCGACTTACCAGGTGAGTATGGTGTTAATTCTTCCTTTAATGTTACTGACTTGTCTCCTTTTGTTGACGACCACGTTGCTGATTTGAGGACAAATCCTTTTCAACCGGGAGGGGATGATGCGGGCATCCAAAGTCAACACTCAACAAGTCAACCTAAAAGTGATTCCGGAGAAGCTGAGGAGGATGTTCGAGTTCTACATAGAGGTCCAACAATGCTTCAGGATCCAAGCCCATATCAGAGGGATCCACTTGTAGACATCACTGGGCCCATGACCAGAAGCAGAGTGAAGAAGGTGCGAGAAGCTCTCAACAACCTTGTGCAAGCCTACCATCAAGATGCCCAGCTGATTGTAGAAGCCCACGCCTTGGAGCAAAATGGAGGAAATGTGCGATTTGCAACTTTTCTAACTATCTTGTAAGAAGAGGTGCAAGTCATCAAATCTTAATCAAGAAGAAGGCTGTTTCTTGAAGTCTTGAAGAAGCCGGGAGGTTCTTGGACTTAAAAGAAACCAAATAATAAAGTTCCCTACCAATTGGGCCGACCCAAAACTCATGGACCAGCCCACAAGTTTTCGGCCAACCCAAGGAGTAGCATGAAGCCGCACGGCCCAATCCAAGGAGAAAAGCCCACACGGCCAACCCAAGGAAAAGCCACACCTTTGTAACCTAACACCTGTTCTATTTCCCCCACTGTAGCGAAAAAGCTACTTCTAACTTCTTCCTGATTAGGCTTATCAGAGTTCGCCTTACTACCCATTACAAGTTCTTTCCCTTTCCCCTTATCTAGGTGCTTTCCAGCTTCCCATTTGACGAGAGCGTCCTTCATTCGGATTGCTTCTGAACACACTTCATTAGGTGGCATAGGTAGGAACGTGTGGATCTTGCCCTCCTGGCAGACCGAGTAAGTGTTGGCGACCCCATTATGCGTTGCCTTCAAGTCGAAGAGCCATGGGTGTTCGAGCAGAATGTGACAAGACTCCATTGGCAGAACATCACATAAAACAGTGGATTCAAACTTCCTGATAGCATATAGTACGCTTACCTGCTTGGTGACTCTGTAGCCATCTGAGGTGTCGAGCCATTGGAGCCGATAAGGACGTGGATGATTGAGGATGGGGAGCTTCAGCATTTCGACCATATATTCACTGGCCACATTTGTGCAACTCCCTCTATCAATGATCAGAACACACAACTTCCCATTGACCTTAGTCCTGGCGTGGAAATGTTTGTCCGTTGAGACGTATCCTGGACAGCAGCTGTAGTCAAGGTGCGAGTAACCAAGTTCTGATTAGGATCTTCTTCGGTGAACTCAAATTGCTCAACCGGTGCAGACGTAGTGCTGTCAGTTAACTCCGACAAGGGGTTAACAGTTTGATCTTCTTCATCCTCTTCAGAAATGTACTCACCATCTTGCCTCAATAAGACCTTTCGGATATTTCGAAAATCTCGCATGTAGTGGCCACGGCCTGAGCATTTGTGGCAAGTGACATTGCTAATGGATTGCCAAGGTGTTGATGGCGTTCTGGATTGGGATGAAGACGGGGTGGTGGCGGGGACTATAGCCTTCCGTTCTGACGTAAACGGCTTCTTAGTGGGTGGCGAGTAAACCGGATTCTTTCTCCAAGTCGGTGGGGCACTGGTAGGCGTCCGGATGGGTGGAACTGTCTTCAGGTATTCCTCCATGACCCGAGCTTTGTGCAACATGTCCGTCAAAGTTGTTGCATTCTAAAGTTTAATGGCTAAAGCTATACCCTTGTTTAGGCCATTAAGAAAACGAGCCATCGAAGCAGCCTCATCTTCCTGTACATTTGCCCTAATTTTGGCCAAATCTAACTTTCTATAATATGCGTCTACAGATAAAGGTCCTTGTACAAGTAGTCAAATTATACCAAGTTAGAGGCGGAGCACGGGCCCGCATTGGACGCGTATTCCTTCATTGGTCCATCTCTTGATTCCACCAGACCAGGGCATAGTCCGTGAAATGTACCACCGCGAGTGGGACCTTCTTGTGTTCTGGGATCGCATGAAGCTCGAAGATGCGCTCCATCTTCATCTCCCAGTCTAGGTAATCCTCCGGATTCGTACTGCCAGCAAAGGGTGGAATAGTCGTTTTGCATTGACTGAGACCCTCGAAAGGCTTGGCAGCGGCATTGTTGTCATTGGCAGGAGTGTCCTCCTCTGACTCCGTACGCCGTTGTTCTCGTTCGGCCCTCAAATCAGCAACCTCCTCTGTGAGGGAAGCAAATCGCACAGAGAGTTGCGCTATCGCAGCCAGTATTTGCTCACCTCCCAAAGGGGCAGAAGCACCTCCTGACATTGGTTATAGGCAAAAATCTGTCTGCTAAGAATAAGGAAAAATGAGTAGTAACCTTACCCCCTTATCCCCCAAGTGTATCCCACCTAACCGCTACACACAACCCAGTGTTTCACTCTAGGGTGGCGCCCTTATAGTATGTTCACTCAAGCCTTTTTCCACTCTACCTCCCGGTATTGACAAATGTATAAGGCAAACAGCAATTCACACACAACAATGATACTTAAGGAAAAAATAAAACACAAATTTTTGAAAAATAGATACTTGGTTCTATTTTGGACTTAAAAAATCTTTTTGCAAACGATATTTGTAATATAGTTCAGAGAAGAGGTACACAACAAGGAAATTTCGGGGTGAAGCCCTCAAATTTCAGAAAAGATGGGTGTGCACGATGACAAAATCCAAACTATAATTCAAAAGTAAACGTCCAGGTAGCTTGAAAAGATACAACTAGTAGTTGAAAGCAGGGCAATTCAAGAATTGAATAGAATCAAGAAATTAGCAGAGTTGAACAACTTTAAGAAAGTCCTAAAACTAACCAAAGAAGAGATCATCAACCCGATAGGTAATCAAAGAAACCAATCCCAACAAATTATCAAGTCTTTCAATATGCAGATAACTCAAGTACGATTTATTTTAAAAACCCCCACGTGGCAGAAAAATTCCTCAAAATTCCAGTGTGGTGCTGTGGGGAGTAGTGGCGATAATCGAACACTATCAACTTTGCAAGCGCACTAAAAAAAAGAAGAAGATTTCCAATGAAGAAAAGTGTCCTCTTTGGTCGTAAAGTGTAGTGCTGTGGGGAGTAGTGGCGAAAACGAACACTATTAACTTTGCAAGTACACTTTAAACCGTGGAGAAAACAATCCTTACTCAATAGGTGCCACACAAAAAAAAAAAAAAACACCAATTTGCGATTTTAAGAAAAAGCCCTAGGGTCAGCAAAGTTGAAGTTTGACTCACTAACCAATTCCCAGAGATAATTTCAGTAGCACAAGGACACAAAATCAAGAACTCAATATATTTTCAAGAATTCAAAACAAGGTATCCGAAACAAGTGCATGCAAATCATAATGTGCAATAAGGTGAGCTGCTTAACATCAGCCGCAAAACTCACAAACTTTAAACAAAATCAGCACAAGAGGAGTATCAAAACAATCGCAAAAACCCAGCAATTTAGACGCAAAAACAGCAGCACTAAAGTGTCTCTCAAACCCTAGTGTCACAAACTAAAGGCGACTAAAAGATTCAACCAAAACCTGAAACCCTAGCAAAGCCAAAAATCCGAACCCAATTTTATTTCTAAAGTCCGAATTTTAATTTTGAAATTGCAGCTAGGGATATGCGAGTTTTAAAGAAGTGGAAAAAAAATATTTCCCTTCCACAGATGCGAAATTTTCCCACAATTTAAAACGAAAGCATGAAGTAGGAAAAGAAAACACCTGATAAAGATTTGGTTGTGCTACCTCAACCTCCTCTAACCACGAAACCAGCCCAAGCTCTGATACCAATTGATGTGGACCTAGGTACACATGCAGATGAATTGCCAAGGAAAGTCTGATTAAGTGGCGTAACTCGTATAGACTCTTTACTTACCCGAAATCCAGATAACAAAAATAAACTAACCTAAGCTAATTTACTTAAAGAATTCGAACCAAGTAAGAAAAGAGTTGAAACATGCGATTTTAATTAGGTAGAACAAATAACCTAATTAAGCTAAGTTTCATGCAATATATAAATTACCAGCATGCAAAATACATAAAGCAATAAAGGGAGAGTACTCAAACTAATAGTTTTAAGATCTTAATACTTGTATTATTACGGAGGTTTCAGCTGCCTATTTATAAGGCAAAGGGCAGCCGAAATTCTACCCTAAAAGAAGTAGGAAAAGAATTAGAATTGGAACCCAATCAAGAGATTGATTTCCTTAACAATACCAAAACCTGAAAGAAGTGGGTAATGGTAAAAAGAAAAGGAAATTTGGTCACCCTAATCTAATGGTAGCCAAAATTACAAGTAAAAACTAGACGAAAAAGGAATTGAAAATCTTACTCCAAAAAGGAGATCAAGAAGGGATCCTTTTTGGAAACTAATAAACTAAGGGTAAAATAGGAAACATGCACAAACCCTTATTTTCTCCCAAACCCTAACCCTTAATTTTGCAAACCCTAATGGACTAGGCCTTGTGTGTGGGCTTCTTCATGGGCTAGCCGATTTGATGATGCGGAATGGACTCCATGGATTGGGTCGGCCCAATTGTTGATGGCGCATGATGGAATGGTGTAGGGAGCTTCTGGAATCTTCTGGAATCTCCCGGAATCCTTTTGGAATCAAGATTTTCAAGATTCTACAAAATATGAAATTCAAGATTTTCAAGAAAATCAAGAACTTTATGAAATGTCTCTTTAAAGTCCAAGAACCTTCCGCGTCTTCAAGAACTTCAAGAAACAGCCTTCTCTTCATTGTGTGGGGAATTGCGCCTCTTCTTCAAGAATTGTAAGGAGAGTTGCAATTTGAACCTTTCCAGCTTTGTTCTCCAAGGCGTTGGCTTCTACTATCAATTGAGCATCCTGTCGGCAAGCTTGTACAAGGTTGTTGACAGTGTCTTGAACCTTCTTTGCTCTGCTTCTTGTCATTGGCCCAATGATATCTACAAGTGGATCCTTTGATATGGACTTGGATCCTGAAGCATTGTTGGGCCTCGGTGTAGAACCCGAACCTCCTTGGTTTCTCTGGACTCACTTGTCTGTGGACTTGTCGATGGGCTTGGGATCTCAACAACCTTGTGCAAGCTTGCAGACAGGATGCTCAATTGATAGTAGAAGCCAACGCCTTGGAGAATAAAGCCGAAAAGGTTCAAATTGTAACTCTCCTTACAATTCTTGAAGAAGAGGTGCAATTCACCATTCCACAATGAAGAGAAGGCTGTTTCTTGAAGTTCTTGAAGACGCCGAAAGGTTCTTTGACTTTAAAGAGACGTTTCTTGAAGTTCTTAATTTTCTTGAAAATCTTGAATTTCATATTTTGTAGAATCTTGAAGAATCTTGAAAATCTTGATTCCGAAATGATTCTAAGAGATTCCAGAAGATTCCGGAAGCTCCCTACACCATTCCACCATGCGCCATCAAATAGGCTGAACCTCTATGGAGTCCATTCCACATCACCAAGTTCAGCCAGTCCATCAAGCAGCCCACACACAAGGCCTACCTATCTAGGGTTTGCGAAATAAGGGTTAGGGTTTGGGGAAAAATAAGGGTTTGTGCATGTTTCCTATTTTGCCCTTAGTTTGATAGTTTCCAAAAAGGATCCCTTCTTGATCTCCTCTTTGGAGTAGGATTTCCAATTCTTTTCCTTCTTGATTTCCACTTGTAATTTCGGCTGCCCTTATCTTTAAGGTAACCGAATTTCCTTTCTTATTCCATTACCTACTTCTTTCAGGTTTTGGTATTGTAGATTGATTTCCAATTCCAACTCTTTTCTTAGTTCTTTTAGGTTCAGATTTTGGCTGCCCCTACTCTATAAATAGGGCATCCGAACAACATAATAAATTAAGTATTCTTATCTTTAAACTATTAGTTTGAGTACTCTCCCTTTATTGCTTTATGTATTTTGCCTGCTTGTGACTTATTTATTGCATGAAACTTAGCTTAATTAGGTTATTTGTTCTACCTAATTAAATTCGCATGTTTCACCTCTTTTCTTACTTGGTTCGAATTCCTTTAAGTAAATTAGCTTAGGTTAGTTTATTTCTGTTATCTTGATTTCGGGTAAATAAAGAGTTTATACGAGCTACGCCGCTTAATCAGACTTTCCTTAGCAATTCATCCACATGTGTACCTTGGTCCACATCACTTGGTATCAAAGCCTAATGATGAGGGCATCCAAAGTCAAACAACAAGTCAAGATGCAAGTGATTCCGAAGAAGCTGAGGAGGTTCGAGTTCTACATCGAGGTCTAACAATGCTTCAGGATCCAAGTCCATATCAGAGGGATCCACTTGTAGACATCACTGGGCCGATGACCAGAAGCAGAGCGAAAAAGGTTCGAGATGCACTCAACAACCTTGTACAAGCTTGCCATCAGGACGCTCAGTTGATAGTAGAAGCAAACGCCTTGGAGCAGAAAGACGGAAAGGTTCAAATTGCAACTCTTCTAACCATTCTTGAAGAAGAGGCGCAATTCTCCAATCCACAATGAAGAAGAAGGCTGTTTCTTGAAGTTCTTGAAGATACCGGAAGGTTCTTGGACTTTAAATAAACATTTCATAAAGGTCCCTACATTGGGCCGACCCAAACTCATGGAGATCAGCCCACAAGTTTCGGCCAGCCCAAGGAAGTCCACAAGAAGCCGCACGGCCAGCCCACAAAGGAAAGCCACCGGCCAGCCCACAAGGAAAGCCCAACACGGCTACTTAATTAAGAGCTAGGGTTCTTTTAATTAATTTACAACTTAATTAGTTAAGGTTCTTTTACTCTTTTAGTTAGTTTCCAAAAAGGGTTCCTTCTTGATCTCTTTTTCGGAGTAGGATTTTTATTCTTTCCTTATTGTTTTAGCTTGTAAAATTCGGCAATCACCAAAAAGAATAGGTGACCGAATTTCTTTCTTTCTTTTCTACCATTACCCACTTCTTTCCGGGTTTGGTATTGTAAAGGAAATTAACCTCTTGGTTAATTTCCAATTCTACTTCTTTTTCCTTATTTTTCTCAGGACTTTTTCGGCTACCTCACCTATAAATAGGGGCCGAATCCATCAATAAAATTCAGAGTATTCATATCATAAAACTTAGTGTTTTGAGTACCATCCCTTTATTGCTTTATGTATTTGCATGTTGTAATTTACATAATTGCATGAAACTTAGCTAATTAGGTTACTTGCATTACCTAATTAATTCGCATGTTTCAACTCTTTTTCTTACACTTGGTTCGAAAGTATAAATCAAATTAGCTTAGGTTAAGTTCTTTTGGTTCTCTTATTTTCGAGTAAGTTAGAGAGATTATACGAGCTTGCTACTTAATCACAAGGTCCTTGGCAACTTAATCCGCATGTGTACAACCGTCCACATCAATTGGTATCAGAGCTAAGGAATGGTTTCGTGGCTGGAGGAGGTCGAAGTAACCCGACCAAATCTTTCTCATGTGTTTTCTTTTCCTTGCTAGTCTTGTTTATCTTGAAATTCTTGGATTAGAACGCATCTTCTTGGGGAAAATTTTTTCTTTCAAGCTTTAAATTTTCAATTTTTGGTGCTATTTTCCTATCTTTAAAATCGAAAATTCTTTAGAAAATTCGAAGATCCCTTGCTGCAATTTCAGAAATTAAAATCGGGTTTTAGAATTCACACTAGGGTTCGATTTTTGCTAAACCTAGGGTTCGATTTTTCAGTTATAAACCCTAACCCTAAACCCTAAACCCTAAACCCTAAAACCCTAAACCCTAAACCCTAACCCCAAAACCCTAAACCCTAAACCCTAAACCTAGGGTTTCAGTTTTCAGTTTCGATTTTCAGTCTCGGGTTTGCCTAAAAAGCTAGGGTTTCGGTTATTACTTGGGTTTATATTTGCTGGGATACCTTCTTTTGAATTCTTGAAAATATAGTGAATTCTTGATTTCGTATCCTTGTGCTGCTAAAATTATCCCTGGGAATAGGTTAGTAAGTCAAAAATTGAACTTTGCTAGCCCTAGGGTTTTCGTACTTGAAATCGCATATTGATAAGTTTTCAGCCACTTGGGGGTTTGGTTTAAGAAATCGCAATTTGGTACTATTTTGCATATTGAAAGAATTAATAATTTGCGGGGATTGGTTTCTTGATTACCTATTGGGTGGGTGATCTCTTCTTTGGGTAGTTTTAGGACTTTCCTAAAAGTTGTTTCAACTCTGCTTATTTTCTTTGATTCTATTCAATTTTGAATTGCCCTGCTTTTAACTGCCTAGTTATCTTTTCGTACGACCTGAACATTTGATCTTGAATTATAGTTTGGATTTTGTCATCGTGCACACTCATCTTTTCTGAAATTTGAGGGCTTAACCCCGAAATTTCCTGTTGTGTACTTCATATCTGAACTATATTATAACTATCGTTTGCGAAAAGATTTTTCAACTCAAAATAGAACCAAGTGTCTATTTTTGCGAAAATTTGCTTCTTTCTTAAGTGTTATTGCTTTTGTGTGAATTGCTGCTTGCCTTATACATTTATCAATACCGGGAGGTAGAGTGGAAAAAGGCTTGAGTGAACATACTATACAGGGCGCCACCCTAGAGTGAAACACAGGGTTGTGTGTAGCTGTTAGGTGGGATACACTTAGGGGGACAAGGGGTTAAGGTTACTACTCATTTTTCCTTGTTCTTAGCAGACAGGTTTTCGTTTCTTTTAACCGATGTCAGGTGGAGGTGCTCCTAACCCTTTGGGGAACGAGCAAATACTGGCTGCAATAGCGCAACTCTCTGCGCGATTTGCTACACTCACGGAGGAAGTCGCCGAACTCCGGACAGACGGGAACAATGGCTCACAGAGTCAGATGACAACATGGCCGCACTTGGCGCCAACGCCGCTGATCAACCCTTCGGAGGTCTCAGTCAATGCAAAATGACTGTTCCACCCTTTGCCGGCGGCACAAATCCAGAAGATTACTTAGACTGGGAGATGAAGATGGAGCGCATCTTTGAACTTCATGCGATCCCAGAGCACAAGAAGGTCCAGCTCGCGGTAGTACATTTCACAGACTATGCCCTAATCTGGTGGAATCAACAGCAGGACCAGCGCAGGAAGATGAAGCCGCATCAATGGCTCGTTTTCTTAATGGCCTAAACAGGAATATAGCCTTAGTTGTTGAATTGCAGAATGCTACAACTCTGACAGACATGTTGCACAAAGCTCGAGTCATGGAGGACTACCTGAAGACAATTCCACCCCTCAGGACGCCTACAAGCGCCCCACCGGCTTGGAGAAAGAATCCGGTATATTCTCCACCAACAAAGAGGCCGATCATATCAGAGAAGAAGGCTATAGTCCCTGTCACCACCTCTTCTTCATCGCAATCCAGGACGCCATCAACACCTCGGTAATCCATCAGCAATGTTACCTGCCACAAATGCTCAGGCCGTGGCCACTACATGCGTGATTGTCATAATATCCGGAAGGTCTTATTGGGGCAAGATGGTGAGTACGTTTCAGAAGAAGATGAAGAAGAACCAACTCTTGACCCTTCACAGGAGTTAACTGACAGCACTCCGTCTGCACCAGTGGAGCAATTCGAGTTCATAGAGGAAGATCCCAATCAGAACTTGGTTACTCGCACTCTGACTACAGCTGCTGTCCAAGACACATCTTAACGGACAAACATCTTCCACGCCAGAACTAAGGTAAATGGAAAGTTGTGTGTTCTGATAATTGATGGAGGAAGCTGCACGAATGTTGCCAGCGAATATATGGTTGACAAGCTGAAGCTTCCTGTTATCAATCATCCACGTCCTTATCGGCTACAATGGCTCGACAGCTCAGACGGCTACAGAGTCACCAAGCAGGTAAGCGTACCATACGCTATCGGTAAGTTCGAATCCACTGTTTTATGTGATGTTCTGCCAATGGAGGCTTGTCACATTCTACTCGGACGACCATGGCTCTTTGACCTGAAGGCAACACATGATGGAGTCGCCAACACTTACTCGGTCTGCCAGACGGGCAAGATCCACACGTTCCTCCCAATGCCGCCCAATGAAGTGCGATCCGAAGCCATGCGCATAAAGGACGCAATCGCAAAGTGGAAAGCTAAAAGGCGCAAAGAGAAGGGTAGGGGGAAAGAACTTGTAAAGGGTAGTAAGGCGAACTCTGATAAGCCTAAGCAGGAAGAAGTAAAGGGTAGCTGTTTTGCTACAAAAGGAGAGATAGGTCAAGTGTTAGATAGCAATGCTGATGTACTAGTTTTAGTATGTAAAGATAATTGTGCTAACCCTGACGATATCCCTCGGGATGTCCCTATAGAAGTTGAATCTTTGTTGCAGGAATTCAACGATGTCTTTCCAGAAGAGCTACCGCAAGGATTGCCGCCTCTACGCGGAATTGAATATCAAATTAACTTCATACCTGGCGCACCTATTCCAAATCGACCTGCTTACAAAGCAAATCTGGAGGAAACAAAGGAGTTGTAAAGACAAATCGACAAGCTGCCAGTGCACGGTCAGGTAAGGGAATCTCTAAGTCCTTGTGTTGTACCTGTAATTCTAGTCCCTAAGAAAGATGGTACATGGAGAATGTGTGTTGATTGTAGAGCTGTAAATAAGATAACAATCAAGTATAGGCATCTTATCCCTAGGCTTGATGACATGTTAGAAGATTTGCATGGTTCAACAATTTACACAAAAATAGATCTTACACAGGGCTATCATCAAATTCGTATGAGGGAGGGGGATGAATGGAAAACTGCTTTTAAGACTAAATTTGGTTTGTATGAGTGGTTAGTCATGCCCTTCGGCCTAACAAATACACCTAGTACTTTTATGAGATTAATGAATCATGTGCTTAGAAAGTTCATTGGTAAATTTGTTGTGGTTTATTTTGATGATATTCTGATCTATTCTAAGGACTTCAAATCGCATATTGAACATCTTCGTTTGGTTTTGATTGAATTACGTGCTAATCAATTGTATGCCAAGATGCAAAAATGTACTTTTTGTGTTTCGGAAGTTGTTTTTCTCTGTTTTGTAGTTTCTAAAGATGGTGTCAAAGTTGATGATGCCAAGGTGAAAGCCATTAGGGAGTGGCCGCAACCAACTTCGGCCGCACAGGTCCGGTCCTTCCACGGATTGGCTGGATTCTACAGACGGTTTGTGAAGGATTTTTCCACTAAAGCCGCGCCTCTCAATGATTTGTGCAAGAAGAATGTTCCATTTGTGTGGGGGCAGGCGCAGGAAAACGCCTTTACTGTACTTAAGCATGATCTCACTCATGCACCTATTTTAGCATTACCTGATTTTAATAAAGTGCTTGAACTAATGTGTGATGCATCAGGTATTGGAATTGGCGCAGTCTTAATGCAGGAAAGAAAGCCAATCGCCTTTTTCAGTGAGAAGCTTAAAGGGGCTGCCTTGAATTATCCAACTTATGATAAAAAGCTCTATGCAGTGGTCCGCGCGTTTGAGACTTGGTCACATTATTTGATGGCTAAAGAATTTGTTGTTCATAGTGATCATGAGTCTCTTAAGCATTTAAAAGGACAGAATAAGTTAAATAGATGTCATGCTAAGTGGGTTAACTTTATTGAATCTTTTCCTTACATTATTAAGTATCAAAAAGGTGAAGATAATTTAGTTGCTGACGCTCTATCTCGCAGGTATGAAATTCTGGCTGTTTTAGATCATTCTTTACTAGGATTTGCATATCTCAAGGATTTGTATGCTTCTGATGATGATTTTTCAGAATTATATAAAGCATGTGAATCTGGTGCATTCCATAAGTACTATAGACAGGATGGTTTTCTGTTTAGGGAAAATAGGTTATGCATCCCTTGTAGTTCTACTAGGGAATTACTGGTTTGTGAAGCTCATAGTGGGGGGCTTATGGGTCATTTTGGTGTGCATAAAACACTTGAGGTGTTACATGAGCATTTTTATTGGCCGCATATGAGAAAGGATGTACAGCATGTTTGCACTCGTTGCATTAATTGTTTAAGAGCTAAGTCTACATCTAAACCCCATGGACGTTACACGTCTTTGCCTATACCTTCTTTGCCTTGGACTAACATTTCCATGGATTTTATTCTAGGTCTTCCGAGGACGCACAGAGGTAATGATTCTTTATTTGTCGTTGTTGATCGGTTTTCTAAAATGGCGCATTTTATTCCTCGCAGGAAATCAGATGATGCTAGACATGTTGCAAAATTGTTCTTTCAGGGGATAGTTCGGTTGCATGGAATCCCGCGCATAATTGTGTCAGATCGCGACGTCAAATTTTTGAGTTACTTTTGGAAGACTTTGTGGTCCCACCTCGGCACAAAACTACTGTTTTCGACTACAAGTCATCCACAGACGGATGGTCAGACGAAAGTCACCAACCGCACCGTTGGCAATCTCCTTAGGGCGCTAATTTAGAAGAATCTCATACGTTGGGAAGACATCTTGCCGGTTGCAAAGTTTGCATACAACCGAACCAAGCACTCATCAACAGGGTTCTGTCCATTTGAAGTTGCCTACGGCTTTACTCCTTTGACGGTGATGGATCTCATCCCTTTGCCGCTAAAGGAACAAGTTAATCTCGACGGTGCAAAGAAAGCTGAAACTGTGTAGCGCATACATGCCAAAGTTCGAGCAAATCTGGAGAAATCATACGCCAAAGCTGCCGCACATGCAAACCAACGGTGCAAGGCTGTGAACTTTGAACCAGGCGACTGGGTTTAGGTTCATATGAGGAAGGAACGATTCCCTGCTGCAAGAAGGACAAAACTCCGTCCAAGGGGCGATGGACCTTTTCAGATCGTTTCCAAAATTGGACCTAATGCTTACAAACTTGATTTACCAGGTGAGTATGGTGTTAGTTCTTCCTTTAATGTTGCTGACTTGTCTCCTTTTACTCATGAACAGGGTGCTGATTTGAGGTCAAATCCTTTTCAACCAGGAGGGGATGATGAGGGCATCCAAAGTCAAACAACAAGTCAAGATGCAAGTGATTCCGGAGAAGCTGAGGAGGTTCGAGTTCTACATCGAGGTCCAACAATGCTTCAGGATCTAAGTCCATATCAGAGGGATCCACTTGTAGACATCACTGGGCCGATGACCAGAAGCAGAGCAAAGAAGGTTCAAGATGCACTCAACAACCTTGTACAAGCTTGCCATCAGGACGCTCAGTTGATAGTAGAAGCAAACGCCTTGGAGCAGAAAGACGGAAAGGTTCAAATTGCAACTCTTCTAACCATTCTTGAAGAAGAGGCGCAATTCTCCAATCCACAATGAAGAAGAAGGCTGTTTCTTGAAGTTCTTAAAGATGCCGGAAGGTTCTTGGACTTTAAAGAAACATTTCATAAAGTTCCCAACATTGGGCCGACCCAAACTCATGGAGATCAGCCCACAAGTTTCGGCCAGCCCAAGGAAGTCCACAAGAAGCCGCACGGCCAGCCCACAAAGGAAAGCCACATGGCCAGCCCACAAGGAAAGCCCAACACGGCTACTTAATTAAGAGCTAGGGTTCTTTTAATTAATTTACAACTTAATTAGTTAAGGTTCTTTTACTCTTTTAGTTAGTTTCCGAAAAGGGTTCCTTCTTGATCTCTTTTTGGGAGCAGGATTTTTATTCTTTCCTTATTGTTTTAGCTTGTAAAATTCGGCAATCACCAAAAAGAATAGGTGACCGAATTTCTTTCTTTCTTTTCTACCATTACCCACTTCTTTCCGGGTTTGGTATTGTAAAGGAAATTAACCTCTTGGTTAATTTCCAATTCTACTTCTTTTTCCTTATTTTTCTCATGACTATTCGGCTACCTCACCTATAAATAGGGGCCGAATCCATCAATAAAATTCAGAGTATTCAGATCATAAAACTTAGTGTTTTGAGTACCATCCCTTTATTGCTTTATGTATTTGCATGTTGTAATTTACATAATTGCATGAAAGTTAGCTAATTAGGTTACTTGCTCTACCTAATTAATTTGCATGTTTCAACTCTTTTTCTTACACTTGGTTCGAAAGTATAAATCAAATTAGCTTAGGTTAAGTTCTTTTGGTTCTCTTATTTTCGAGTAAGTTAGAGAGATTATACGAGCTTGCTACTTAATCAGAAGGTCCTTGGCAACTTAATCCGCATGTGTACAACCGTCCACATCACCTAAGCTGGTTTCATGGCTGGAGGAGGTTGAAGTAACACAACCAAATCATCAATCAGGTGTTTTCTTTTCCTACTTCTTGCTTTTCTTTTCAAAAGTGTGGGAAAATTACGCGTCTTTAGGGGGGAAATTTTTTTCTTCCACTTCTTTAAAATTGAAAATCCCTTGCTGAAATTTCAAAATTAAATTCTGAACTTTAAAAGTTAATTGGGTTTGGGTTTTTGGCTTTGCTAGGGTTTCGGTTTGGTTGAAATTTTTAGTTGCCTTTGCTTTGCGCCACTAGGGTTTGAGAGACACTTTAGTGCTTCTGTTTTTGCGATTAATTGCTGGGTTTTTGCGACTATTTTATACTCCTCTTGTACAATTTTTTGTTCAAATTGGTGAGTTTTGCGGCTGATGTTAAGCAGCTCACCTTATCTGTACGTTGTGATTTGCATGCACTAGTTTCAGATACCTTGTTTTGAATTCTTGAAAATAAATTGAATTCTTGATTTTGTGTCCTTGTGCTGCTGAATTTATCTCTGGGAATTGGTTAGTGAGTCAAACTTGAACTTTGCTGACCTAAGGCTTTTTCTTAAATCACAAAAATTGGTGTTTTTTTTGTGGCAAGTCCATTGACAAGTCCACAGACAAGTGAGTCCACAGAAGCTGAGGAGGTTCGGGTTCTACACCGAGGCCCAACAATGCTTCAGGATCCAAGTCCATATCAAAGGGATCCACTTGTAGATATCATTGGGCGAATGACAAGAAGCAGAGCAAAGAAGGTTCAAGAGACTCTCAACAACCTTGTAAAAGCTTGCCGACAGGATGCTCAATTGATAGTAGAAGCCAATGCCTTGGAGAACAAAGCCGGAAAGGTTCAAATTGCATCTCTCCTTACAATTCTTGAAGAAGAGGCGCAATTCCCCATTCCACAATGAAGAGAAGGCTGTTTCTTGAAGTTCTTGAAGGCGCCGGAAGGTTCTTGGACTTTAAAGAGACGTTTCTTGAAGTTCTTGATTTTCTTGAAAATCTTGAATTTCATATTTTGCAGAATCTTGAAGAATCTTGAAATTCTTGAAAATCTTGATTCCGAAATGATTCCGGGAGATTCCAGAAGATTCCAGAAGCTCCCTACACCATTCCACCATGCGGCATCAACAACAGGCCGAATGTCCATGGAATCCAGTCCACATCAACCAATTCGGCCAGCCCATCAAAAAGCCCACACGCAAGGTCTACTCCATTAGGGTTTGCAAAATTAAGGGTTAGGGTTTGGGGGAAAATAAGGGTTTGTGCATGTTTCCTATTTTTCCCTTAGTTTGTTAGTTTCCAAAAAAGATCCCTTCTTGATCTCCTTTTTGGAGTAAGATTTCCAATTCCTTTTTCTTTCTTGTTTTACTTGTAATTTCAACTGCCATTAGCTTAAGGTGACTGAATTTCCTTTTTCTTTTACCATTACCCACTTCTTTCAGGTTTTGGTATTGTAAAGGAAATCAATCTCTTGATTGGTTTCCAATTCTAATTCTTTTCCTACTTCTTTTAAGGTAGAATTTTGGCTGCCCCTTTTCTTATAAATAGGCAGTCGAAACCACCATAATAAATTAAGTATTCAGATCTTAAAACTGTTAGTTTGAGTACTCTCCCTTTATTGCTTTATGTATTTTGCATGCTTGTGATTTATGTATTGCATGAAACTTAGCTTAATTAGGTTAGTTGCTCTACCTAATTAAATACGCATGTTTCACCTCTTTTCTTACTTGGTTCGAATCCCTTGAGTAAATTAGCTTAGGTTGGTTTATTTTTGTTAACTGGATTTTTTGGGTAAGTTAAGAATTCATACGAGCTACGCCGCGTAATAAGACTTTCCTTGGCAATTCATCCGCATGTGTACCTTGGTCCACATCACATCTTCCACGCCAGGGCTAAGGTCAATGGGAAGTTGTGTGTTCTGATCGTTGATGGAGGAAGTTGCACAAATGTGGCCAGTGAATATATGGTCGAAAAGCTGAAGCTTCCCATACTCAACCATCCACGTCCTTATCAGCTCCAATGGCTCGACAGCTCAGACGGCTACAGAGTCACAAAGCAGGTAAGAGTACTATACGCTATCGGGAAGTTCGAATCCACTGTTTTATGCTATGTGCTTCCAATGGAGGCTTGTCACATTATGCTCGGACACCTATGGCTTTTCGACTTGAAGGAAACTCATGATGGGGTCGCCAACACTTACTCTATCTGCAAGGAGAGCAAGATCCACACGTTCCTACCTATGCCACCTACTGATGTACATTCAGAATCCATCAGGATGAAGAATGCCCTTGCTAAATGGGGAGTTGGAAAGCGCCTGGACAAGGGGAAAGGAAAGAACATGTAAAGGGTAGTAAGGCGAACTGATGTGAATGCCCCTAACTCATCGACAAGTCTAGCTCAATGAGATTCAGAAGATGGTGCAGAGAGTGCAGCTGAGGTTCGAGTGCTTCATCGAGGCCCACCAATGCTCCACGATCCAAGTCCATATCAGAGACATCCATTTGTTGATATAGTTGGGCCAATGACTCGCAAGAGGACTTCAAAGCTCAAAGCAGACCTTGCAAACTTTGTTCAAAGGTGTGCTACAGAAGCCCAGCTCATATCCAACTCCAATGAACTCAATGAGAAAGAAAGAAAGCTTACAAGAGTTACCCTACTATCCATCAAGGTAGAAATGGTGAATACTAGTCTTTCCAATTAAGGAAATGGTGGAAATGGTATTTCCAAGCTGTGCAAATGGTGGAAATGGTATTTACGAGCTAAGGAAATGGTGGAAATGGTAAATACAAGTCTTTCCAGTAAAGAAATGAGATTTCATGAAGACTGAATAATTTTAGAACAGAAATGTTTTTTTGAACTTCTGAAATGATTCCGGAAGCTTCCAGAAGCTTCCTACATCTACATCATCATGCTACATCAATTGGGCCGAATCCATCAAGTCCACTCCATGAACCCACATTCGGCCAAGCCCAAGCCCAAGGAGAAGCAATTCACAATTAGGGTTGGGTTAGGAGGAGAATTAAGGTTTTGTGCATGTTACCTAATTCTCTTCATAGTTTCCTCTTTTTTCTTTTCTCCTTTATTTTTCGATTTTCCTGATGTGGACGGTTGTACACATGCGGATAATGTTGCCAAGGACCTTGTGATTAAGTGACAAGCTCTTACAAACCTTTAACTCACATTCGGAATGATAAAACAAGGGATAACTATCCTGACCAATTTGTTTATGAATTCGAACCAAGTGCAAGAAAAGAGGTGTGAAACATGTGAACAACTAGGCAGAGCAAGACCCTAATTGGCTAAGTTTCATGCAATTATGTAAACTACGACATGCAAATACATAAAGCAATAAAATGAGGTAATTCAAACACTAAGTTTTTGATCTGAAATACTCTAATCTTTATTGAAGAATTCGGTCACCTATTTATAGGTGAGGGTGGCCGAATTTTAATACAAAAAGTAGGAAAAGAAGAATTAGAATTGGAAATTAACCAAGAGGTTAATTCCTTGTACAATTACCAAACCTGGAAAGAAGTAGGAATGCTAAGAAAAGGCAACAAGAATTCGGTCAACCTTATTCTTAGTGGTTGCCGATTTTACACTACCTAAAACAAGAAGGAAACTAATTGGAAAACAAGTAGGAAAGAATAAAAATCCTACTTCCAAAAAGAACAAGGAAACCTTTTTTGGAAATTAACTAAAAGACTAAAAAGACTTAATTAAAATTCTGAAAATTAATTCCCTAAAACCGTGTGGGCTTCTCTCTTTGGATTGGGCCTGCGGCTTCATGCTACTCCTTGGGCTGGCCGAAAACTTGTGGCTGGTCCATGAGTTTTTGGGTCGGCCCAATTGGTAGGGAACTTTATTATTTAGTTTCTTCTAAGTCCAAGAACCTCCCGGCTTCTTCAAGACTTCAAGAAACAGCCTTCTTCTTCATTGTGAAGTGCTGAATTGCGCCTCTTCTTCAAGGATTGTTAGAAGAGTTGCAATTTGAACATTTCCTCCATTTTGCTCCAAGGCGTGTGCTTCTTTTGGCCGTCCATCTTTCTGACTCATAATGCGTGTTGTTTTAGCCCTGGATTTCCTCATCATTTCCCTTTTCTTTAAAGGTAAAATATGAATTTTTCCTTCCTTTTTCCTTAAGAATTTCGTTCATAACCTTTCCTTATGGAAGGCGAAATTTTCCCTTCTTTTCTTTTACTTTTTCAGCAAGTAAGTTCCTTTTTCTTGCTGATTTTTGTTAGTTACTTAATCTCTTGATTAAGTTCCAATTTTGTGTTTTCTTTCCTTATTTTCTTGTTTAAATTTCGTGCTCCCTATACCTATAAATAGGGGTGCTGCACTTCATAATTCGACAGTGATTAATTGATTGATAAGTTTATACTTTATTAATTCACTCATCTTTATTTTGGCTTCATGCTTGTTAATTGCTAAAGTACAGGAACTATAGGCTAATTAGATAATTGCTCTATCTAATTGCATGCTTTGTTTCGCCTATATTATTCTCCACTTGGTTCGAATTGTGTGTTTAATTTAACTTGTTAAATTAGTAGTCTGCCGAATCCAAGGGTAAGGATTCTGGAGTTTTTGAGAGCTGCGTCTTGCATACAGACTTTCCTTGGCAATTTTCCGCATTGAGTTCTCATTTTCACAAGTTGAAATCAAGGGTTCACATCAATTGGTATCAAAGACTTGGCTGTTTGCTCGACAAGAGGATGTTGGAGTAACCCGACCAAATCATCAGGTGTTTTCTAATCCTTGTTAGTCTTGCTTTGTCTTGAAATTCTTGGAATTAGAACACTCCTTTTTAAGAAATTTTTTTTCTTAATTTAATTTAATTTTGGTTTTTACTTCTGTTTGTGATCTTTAAAACCAAAATTAAAAAGCACAAAAAAAAGGCGCCCGAACAAAAAAAAAAGCGCAAAGAAGTTGAAAAAGCCTAGTTCGGTTTTTGCTTGTTTTGTTTGGTTTTGTGGGCTGTTTTTGTGATTGTTATCCCTGTGTTAAGTAGTTGTGGTAAGTTTTGCGGTTGATGTTAAGCAGCTCACCTTTGTTGCAATTGTGATTGGTATGCCTATGCTTGATACATGAGCTTTGAATTCTTGAAAATATATATGGATTCTTGAAATTGTGTCGTAGTACTGCCAAAATTTTTTAAATTGCTTAAAGGGATAATTTTTCACTTGCTTGTATCTTATAGCAAAAATTGAGTAAGAATTGTTTCTCCAAGGTTTAAAGTGTACTTGCAAAGTTGATAGTATTTGATTACCGACACTACCCCTCACAGCACTACACGCCAAAACCAAAGAGGAACCTTTTCTTCATTGGAAATCTTTTTCTCTTTCCTGTGTAATTGCAAAGTTGATAGTGTTCGATTACTGACACTACTCCCCACAACACTAAACTCGAAAATCTGAGGAATTTTTCCACCACTTGGCTTTGGTTGCGTAAAGGACTCTTGTTTTAAAAAAACTTGGATAATTGGTGGGAATTGGTTTCTTGATTACCTATTGGGAGGGTGATCACATCTTGGGTAGTTTAAGTACTTCCTAATTTGTTTCAAATATGCTAATTGTTCTTGTTCTTCAATTGAATTGCCCTGCTTCTTTAGCCTTGTTTACCTTTTTGTGCTACCTTGTACGTTTACTCTGAAAATATAGCTTGAATCTTGTCTTCGTGCACTGTCATTATCTCTGAACTTTGAGGGCTTCTCCCCGAAAGTTCCTTATCGGTGTACTTCTTATTTGAGCTATACTACAAAAATTCATTTTTACAAGGTGTTTTTTTTCAAAAAATAGAACGAAGTGTCTATTTAGAAAATTTTTTGCTACTTTCCTATATAGTTGTTATGCTTGTGTGGTTAACTGTTGCTTGTTACCTTTGCCAAAGTAATCTGTGAAAACTTTCTACAGGACTAAGGTAAAAGGCTGAGTGTTACAGCATACAAGGGCCGCCAACCCTAAAGAGCGATACACTGGTTTGTGTGTAGTTCGTTAGGAGGGGCACTAGGGGGACAAGGGGGTAGGTTACTTTTACTTGTTCTTAGCAGGATCTTTTCTGGTTACAATGTCAGGGGGTAGTCCTAACATCAACAATGAACAACTCCTGGCTGCGATTGCAAACTTGACCAATCAGTTCAACACTCAGTTCGCTGACCTAAGTAGTAAGGTCACCGAACTCAGGGCCACCCAGAGTCATCACCCCGTGGCGGAGGAGGAGAACATTGAAACTCCTCAAGATGGTTCCAACAAATCCTTTAAGGGTCTAAGTCAGTTGAAGACATCTGTGCCTTCTTTCGCTGGGGGTACGGACCCCGAAGTATACTTAGACTGAGAGATCAAGATGGAGTGGATCTTTGAGCTTCACTCGGTTCCCGAACATAGGAAGGCTCCTCTCGCCGTCGTGAACTTCACCGACTATGCACTTGTTTTGTGAAATTAGCAGATGGACATGAGACGGAACACGAGGCCCATGCCTGCTCGTGCACCCCCTATTAATTGGTTTGATCTCAGAATAGAAATGCGCAAGACTTTTGTACCTGCTTATTATTTTCGTGCATTGTATAAGAAATTACATACTCTTGTGCAAGGGACTTTAACTGTTGATGAATATTTTAGAAAGTTGGAGATGGCCAAATTAGGGCTAATGTAATAGAAGATGAGGGTGCTAGTATGGATCGTTTTCTTAGTGGGCTTAATCGTTGGATAGCGTTGGCAGTTGAATTGCAGAGTGCTGCTTCTTTAACTGATATGTTGCATAAAGCCAGGGTGATGGAGGAATACCTGCAAACTATTCCACATGTTCGAACACCTGCCAGCAATCAATGGAGGAAGACTCCGGCATCGCCATCCTTTCCAGCAAAGAAGCCATTCTACTCAGAGAAGAAAGCTATTCAGCCTGCTCAATCAACTCCTGCTTCTTCAGCTAAATCCCCTTTTACTCCTAAGCCATTTATCAGTAATATAACTTGCCATAAATGTTCTGGTAGTGGCCACTACATAGGAGATTGCCCTAATGTCCGCAGAGTTATGTTGGGACAAGATGGTGAGTATGCTTCTGAAGAAGAAGAAGGGGATAATAATGCTATCAATCCCTTTTCTGAATTGACTGATAACAGCAAGTCTGATACTGAAGCAGATGTTGATCGACCAGAAGACAGCACGCACCTGGCAATTGTTACTCGTACTTTGACTACTGCTGTTGTCCAGGATACTGATCAAAGGACCACTATCTTCCATACCTGTGCTAAAGTTAATGGAGGTATTTGTGTTCTGATAGTTGATGGCGGAAGTTGCACCAATGTGGCTAGTGAATACATGGTCGAGAAGCTGACACTTCCAACAATCAACCATCCTCATCCGTACCGGCTTCAATGGCTCGACAGCTCGGATGGCTACAGAGTGACTAAGCAGGTTCGGATCACTTTTGCTATTGGTAAATTCGAAGGACAGGTGACATGCGACATTCTCCCCATGGAGGCATGTCATATTCTGCTAGGACGACCTTGGCTCTTCGACATGAAGGCGACGCATGATGGAGTTGCCAACACCTACTCGATCTGTCAACAGGGCAAGATCCATACATTTCTACCACTTTCGCCCCAAGAAGTTCGTGCTGAATCTGTTCGGATGAAGGACAAGCTCGCCCAGTGGGGGTTAGAAAAGCTGCAAGCTAAGGGAAAGGGTAAAGAAATTGTAAAGGGTAGTAAGGCGAACTTTGATAAGCCTTCAAAAGAAGTTAAGACTAGTTTATTTGCTAGTGTAGGAGAAGTTGAGCAAGTGTTAGCTCAGAATAGTTGTGTACTTATTCTTGTTGCTAAAGATCATTGTGCTAACCCTGACGACATACCTAGGGATCTCCCTATGGAAGTCTAATTTCTCTTGCAGGAATATGCAGATGTTTTTCCCGAAGAGTTGCCAGCTGGGTTGCCCCCTCTTCGTGGCATTGAACATCAGATTGATTTTGTACCTGGCTCATCTATTCCTAATCGTCCAGCCTACAAAGCAAATCCTAAGGAAACAAAGGAATTGCAGAATTAGGTTGAGTAGTTGCTCACCAATGGGCAGGTAAGAGAATCTCTAAGTCCTTGTGTGGTACCTGTTATACTTGTTCCTAAGAAAGGTGATACTTGGAGAATGTGTCTGGACTGTAGATCTGTTAATAAGATTACCATTAAGTATAGGCATCCTATTCCTAGGCTTTATGACATGCTTGAAGATTTGTATGGTTCTACAGTTTACACTAAGATAGATCTCACACAGGACTATCATCATATTAGAATGAAGGAAGAAGATGAATGGAAAACTGCTTTTGAAACCAAGTTTGGGTTATATGAGTGGTTAGTGATGCCTTTTGGGTTAACAAATGCACCTAGTACTTTTATGCGTTTAATGAATCATGTGCTTAGAAAGTTCATAGGAAAATTGGTTGTTGTCTATTTTAATGATATCTTGATCTATAGTAGAAACAGGACTGAGCATGTTGAGCATATTAAATTGGTGTTGATTGAATTACGTGAACATAAATTGTATACCAATGTGAATAAATGTACCTTCTGTGTGGAAGAGGTTGTTTTTCTCGGTTTTGTTGTTTCTAAAGCTGGTGTTAAGGTTGATGACACCAAGGTAAAGGCTATTCGAGAATGGCCTACACCAAGTTCGGCCTCACAGGAAAGATCTTTCCATGGTTTGGCTGGATTTTATAGAAGGTTCGTGAAGGATTTTTCTACTAAGGCCGCACCCTTGAACGAGTTGTGCAAGAAAAATGTACCGTTCTTGTGGGGACAAGCCCAAGAAAATGCCTTTACTGTTCTTAAGCATGATCTCACTCATGCACCTGTTTTAGCATTGCCTGATTTTGATAAAGTTTTTGAACTTATGTGTGATTTTTCAGGTATAGTTATAGGTGCTGTTTTGATGCAGGAAGGTAAACCTATTGCCTATTTCAGTGAGAAGTTGAAGGGAACTGCCTTGAATTATCCTACTTATGACAAGGAGCTCTATGCTATGGTCAGGGCACTTGAGATGTGGCAACACTACTTGATGGGCAAGGAGTTCGTTGTGCATTCTGACCACGAGTCCCTTAAACACTTAAAGGGACAAGGTAAGTTAAACAGGCGTCATGCCAAATGGGTTGCTTTCATTGAAACTTTTCCTTACATTATTAAATATAAGAAGGGAAAAAAGAATATGGTGGCTGATGCGCTGTCTCGAAGGTATGAAGCTCTTATTCTACTTGAACATTCTTCATTAAGGTTTTCATATCTCAAAGATTTGTATGCTTCTGATCATGATTTTCAACTTTATTTGAATCATGTGAACATGGTACATTTTAGAAATACTTTAGACATAATGGGTTCTTGTTTAAAGAAAATAAGTTATGCATTCCACGTAGTTCATCTAGGGAACTGCTAGTTCGTGAAGCACATAATGGGGGGCTGATGGGTCATTTTGGTGTAACTAAGATACTTGACATGTTAAAGGAACACTTTTATTGGCCTAAAATGTGAAAAGATATAGAAAAAATTTGCTCACGTTGCATTAATTGTTTGAAGGCTAAGTCTACATCTAAACCTCATGGTCTTTACACGCCTTTGCCTATTCCAACTCTGCCTTGGACTGACATATCTATGGATTTTATTCTAGGTTTGCCGAGGACTCAAAGAGGTAATGACTCACTTTTCATTGTGGTGGACAGGTTTTCTAAGATGGCTCATTTTATTCCTTACAGGAAAACAAATGATGCTAGACTTGTTGCAGATTTATTCTTTCATGGGATAGTTAGACTTCATGGAGTTCCACGCACAATTGTATCTGATAGGGACGTTAAGTTCTTGAGTTATTTTTGGAAAACTTTGTGGTCTAGATTAGGACCTAAATTGTTGTTTTCTACTTCTAGTCATCCACAAACGGATGGTCAAACTGAGGTGACCAACCGAACTGTAGGGAATTTGTTGCGAGCACTGATTAAGTCTAATCTTAAATGTTGGGAACAGGTCTAGCCGATTGCTGAGTTTGCTTACAATCGATCGAAACACTCCTCAACAGGTTTCTCGCCCTTCAAAGCTGCCTACGGTTTAAATCCGTTGACGGTCATGGATTTACTGCCACTGCCCCTAAAAGAACAAACCAATCTGGATGGCGAACAAAAGCAGAAACCGTCAAAAGACTTCACGAAAAAGTTCGACTTCATCTCGAGAAGAAAAATGCTAAGTATGCCATAGATGCAAATCGTCGGCGTAAGGCTGTGAACTTGGAGCCAGGAGATTGGGTTTGGGTTCACATGAGAAAAGAAAGGTTTCCAACAGCTCGACGGACGAAACTTCATCCAAGCAGCGATGAACCCTTTCAAATTGTGTCTAAGATGGGGGATAATGCTTACAAGCTTGATGATGTGGACGGTTGTACACATGCGGATAATGTTGCCAAGGACCTTGTGATTAAGCGGCGAGCTCTTAGAATTCTCTAACTTACTTTCGGCTAAGAGAAACAAAGAGAAGCTATCCTAAGCTAACTTGTTTTATAGTCGAACTAAGTGTAAGAAAGAGATTTGAAACATGCGAATAATTAGGTAGAGCAAGAACCTAATTAGCTAAGTTTCATGCAATTATGTAAATTACAACATGCAAATACATAAAGCAATAAAAGGAGGGTACTCAAACACTAAGTTTTATGATCTGAATACTCTGCCTTATTAATGAAGTTTCAGCCCCCTATTTATAGAGTTTAAGGGTAGCCGAAAAAGGTTACAAAAGTAGAAGAAGGAAAGAAGTAGAATTGGAAATTAACCAAGAGGTTAATTCCCTTTACAATACCAAACCCGGAAAGAAGTAGGAATGGTAAGAAAAGGCAAGAAGAAATTCGGTCACCTCTTTTGATGAGGGCATCCAGAGCTAAAACAACACACATTATGAGTCAGAATCTACGAAGCCAACCTGAAGGCAAACGCCTTGGAGCAAAATGAAGGAAAGGTGCAAATTGCTAATCTTCTAACAAATCTTGAAGAAGAGGTGCAATTCCCAGGTCCATAATAAAGAAGAAGGCTGTTTCTTGAAGTTCTTGAAGATACCGGAAGGTTCTTGGACTTAAAACAAACAATTAATAAAATTCCCTACAAATTGGGCCGACCCAAACTCATGGAGACAAAGCCCACAAGTTCGGCCAGCCCAAGGAGTCCACAAGAGAAGCCGCACGGCTAGCCCAAGGAGAAAGCCCACACGGCCAGCCCAAGGAGAAAGCCCACACGGCTCCTTAAAATAATTAGGGAATTTCTTTTAATTAATTAAGTTGTTTCTTTTATTCTTTTAGTTAGTTTCCAAAAAGGGTTCTTTCTTGTTCTCCTTTTTGGAGTAGGAATTTTATTCTTTTCCTTCTTGTTTTAAGATTGTATTTTCGGCTACCTAAAAGAATTAGGGTGACCGAATTTTTTCTTCCTTTTCTTACCATTCCTACTTCTTTCCGGGTTTGGTAATTGTAACAGAAAATAACCTCTTGGTTAATTTCCAATTCTAATTCTTTCCTTCTTCTACTTATTTTCGGCAGCCTTAAACACTATAAATAAGGGCCGAATTCATCAATAATATTCAGCGTATTTCAGATCATAAACTTAGTGTTTGAAGTACCCTCCTTTTATTGCTTTATGTATTTGCATGTCGTAGTTTACATAATTGCATGAACTTAGCTAATTAGGTTATTTGCTCTACCTAATTACTCGCATGTTCAAAACTCTTTTCTTACACTTGGTTTGAATCTAAAACAAAAACAACTAGATTAGGTCTTTTTGTTTCTCTGGTTTTCGAAAGTAAGTTAGAGTGTTATACGAGCTCGCCGCATAATCACAAGGTCCTTGGCAACATTATCCGCATGTGTACAACCGTCCACATCATCTTTATTGGGTGATTGCCGAATTGTACAAGAAAGAATAAGGAAAAGAATAAAACTCCTACTTCCAAAAACAATAAGGGAACCCTTTTTGGAAAATAACTTAAAAGAATAAAAGAAACAACTTAATTAATTAAATCCTTAACTAATAAGGAGCCATGTGGGCTTTGCTTAATGGGCTGGCCGTGCGGCTTCATTGTGGACTCCTTGGGCTGGCCGAAACTTGTGGGCTGGTCTGCATGAGTTTGGGTCGGGCCAATGTGTAGGGAATTTCATGAATTGTTTCTTTAAAGCCCAAGAACCTTCCGGCATCTTCAAGACTTCAAGAAACAGCCTTTTTCTTTAATGGGAAGTGGTGAATTGCGCCTCTTCTTCAAGAATGGTTAGAAGAGTTGCAATTTCAACATTTCCTTCTTTTTGCTCCAAGGCGTGTGCTTCTACAATCAACTGAGCGTCCTGATGGCAAGCTTGAACAAGGTTGTTCAGTGCATCTCGAACCTTCTTCGCTCGGCTTCTAGTCATTGGCCCAGTGATGTCTACAAGTGGATCCCTCTGATATGGGCTTGGATCCTGAAGCATTGTTGGGCCTCGATGTAGAACTCGAACCTCCTCAGCTTCTCTGGAACCACTTGCATCTTGACTTGCTTGACTTGTTGCTTGACTTTGGATGCCCTCATCATCCCCTCCCGGTTGAAAAGGATTTGTCCTCAAATCAGCATCCTGTTCATGAGTAAAAGGAGACAAGTCAGCAACATTAAAGGAAGAACTAACACCATACTCACCTGGTAAATCAAGTCTGTAGGCGTTAGGCCCAATCTTGGAAACGATCTGAAAAGGTCCATCGCCCCTTGGATGGAGTTTGGTCCTTCTTGCAGCAGGGAATCGTTCCTTCCTCACGTGAACCCAAACCTAGTCGCCTGGTTCAAAGTTCACAGCCTTGCGCCGTTGGTTTGTATTGGCGGCAGCTTTGGCATATGTCTTCTCCAGATTAGCTCGAACTTTAGCATGTATGCGCTGCACAGTTTCAGCTTTCTTTACACCGTCTGGATTAACCTGTTCCTGTAGCGGCAAAGGGATGAGATCCATCACCGTCAAAGGAGTAAAGCCATAGGCAACTTCAAATGGACAGAACCCTGTTGAGGAGTGCTTGGTTCAGTTGTATGCAAACTCTGCAACCGGCAAGATGTCTTCCCAACGCTTTAGATTCTTCTGAATTAACGCCCTGAGTAGGTTGCCAACGGTGCGGTTGGTGACTTCCGTCTGACCATCCGTCTGTGGATGACTTGTAGTCGAAAACAACAGTTTTGTGCCAAGGCGGGACCACAAAGTCTTCCAAAAATAACTCAGAAATTTGACGTCGTGATCTGAGACAATGGTTCTCGGAATTCCATGCAACCGAACTATCCCTTGAAAGAATAACTCAGCTACATGTCTGGCATCATCTGATTTCCTGCAAGGAATAAAATGTGCCATTTTAGAAAACCGATCAACAACGACAAATAAAGAATCATTACCTTTCTGCATCCTCGGGAGACCTAGAATAAAATCCATAGAAATATCAGTCCAAGGTACAGAAGGTACAGGCAAAGGCGTGTAAAGTCCATGGGGTTTAGAAGTAGATTTAGCTTGCAAACAATTAATGCAACGTGTGCAAACATTCTGTACATCCTTTCTCATATGCGGCCAATAAAAGTGTTCATGCAATAGTTCAAGTGTTTTATGCACACCCACTATAAGCTTCACGAACCAGTAATTCCCTAGTAGAACTACGAGGGATGCATAACCTATTTTCCCTAAACAGAAAACCATCCTATCTATAGTACTTTTAGAATGCACCAGATTCACATGCTTTATACAAATCAGCAAAATCAACATCAGAAGCATACAAATCCTTGAGATATGCGAATCCTAACAAATTATGATCTAAAATTGTCAGAATTTCATACCTGCGAGATAGAGCGTCAGCAACTAAATTATCTTTACCTTTCTTATACTTAATAATGTAAGGAAAAGACTCAATAAAGTTAACCCACTTAGCATGACGTCTATTTAACTTATTTTGTCCTTTTAAATGCTTAAGAGACTCATGATCACTATGAACAACAAATTCTTTAGCCATCAAATAATGCGACCAAGTCTCAAAGGCGCGGACAACTGCATAGAGCTCCTTATCATAAATAGGATAATTTAAGCAGCCCCTTTAAGCTTCTCACTGAAAAAGGCGATTGGCTTTCTTTCCTGCATTAAAACTGCGCCAATTCCAACACCTGATGCATCACACATTAGTTCAAACACTTTATCAAAATCAGGTAATGCTAAAACAGGTGCATGAGTGAGATCATGCTTTAAAACAGTACAGGCATTTTCTTGAGCCTGCCCCCACACAAATGGAACATTCTTCTTGCAAAGATCATTAAGAGGCGTGGCCTTTGTGGAAAAATCCTTCACAAACCGTCTGTAGAATCTAGCCAATCCATGGAATGACCGAACCTGTGCAGCCGAAGTTGGCTGCGGCCAATCCCTAATGGCCTTAACCTTGGCATCATCAACTTTGACACCTTCTGCTGAAACTACAAAACCGAGAAAAACAACCTCCGAAACACAAAAAGTACATTTTTGCATCTTGGCATATAATTGATTAGCACGTAATTCAATCATAAGCAAACGAAGATGTTCAACATGCGATTTGAAGTCCTTAGAATAGATCAAAATATCATCAAAATACACAACAACAAATTTACCTATAAACTTTCTAAGCACATGATTCATTAATCTCATGAAAGTACTAGGTGCATTTGTTAAACCAAAGGGCATGACTAACCACTCATATAAACCAAATTTAGTCTTAAAAGCAGTTTTCCATTCATCCCCCTCCCTCATGCGAATTTGATGATAGCCCTGTGTAAGATCTATTTTCGTGTAAATAGTAGAACCATGCAAATCCTCTAACATGTCATCAAGCCTAGGGATAGGATGCCTATACTTGATTGTTATCTTATTTACAGCTCTACAATCAACACACATTCTCCAAGTACTGTCTTTCTTAGGGACTAGAATAACAGGTACAGCACAAGGACTTAGAGATTCCCTTACCTGACCATTCGCGAGCAGCTTGTCTATTTGTCTCTGCAACTCCTTTGTTTCCTCCGGATTTGCTTTGTAGGCAGGTCTGTTCAGAATTGGTGCGTCAGGGATGAAGTCAATCTGATGTTCAATGCCTCGAAGTGGCGGCAGACCCTGCGGCAACTCTTCTGGAAAAACATCAGCGAATTCCTGCAACAAAGAAGAGACTTCGATAGGGATATCCCGAGGGATATCGTCAGGGTTAGCACAACTATCTTTACACACTAAAACCAGTACATCATCATTGTTGTCTAACACTTGACCTATCTCTCCCTTAGTAGCAAAACAATTATTCCTAACTTTGTCCTGATCAGGCTTATCAGAGTTCGCCTTACTACCCTTTACAATTTCTTTCCCCTTACCCCTCTCTTGCCATTTCTCAGCTCCCTAAATTGCGATTGCATCTTTGATTCGAACAACTTCGGATCGCACTTCGTGAGGTGGCATGGGTAGGAACGTGTGGATCTTGCCCTCCTGGCAGACCGAGTAAGTGTTGGCGACCCCATCATGTGTTGCCTTCAGGTCAAAGAGCCATGGTCGTCCGAGTAGAATGTGACAAGCCTCCATTGGCAGAACATCACATAAAACAGTGGATTCGAACTTACCGATAGCGTATGGTACGCTTACTTGCTTAGTGACTCTGTAGCCGTCTGAGCTGTCGAGCCATTGTAGCCGATAAGGACGTGGATGATTGATAACAGGAAGCTTCAACTGGTCAACCATATACTCACTAGCAACGTTAATGCAACTTCCTCCATCAATTATCAGAACACACAACTTTCCATTTACCTTAGTCCTGGCGTGGAAAATGTTTGTCCGTTAAGTTGTGTCTGGGACAGCAGCTGTAGTCAGAGTGCGAGTAACCAAGTTCTGATTCGGATCCTCCTCTAAGAACTCGAATTGCTCCACTGGTGCAGACGGAGTGCTGTCAGTTAACTCCTGTGAAGGGTCAACGGCTGGTTCCTCTTCATCTTCCTCTGAAATGTACTCACCATCTTGGCCCAATAATACCTTCCGGATGTTGGGACAGTCACGCATGTAGTGGCCACGGCATGAGCATTTGTGGCAAGTAACGTTGCTGATGGACTGTCTGGGATTTGATGGCGTTTTGGCCTGTGATGAAGAAGGGGTGGCGGCAACAGGAACTATAGCTTTTCTCTCTGACATGATCGGCCTCCTTGCTGGTGGAGAGTAGGCCAGATTCTTGCGCCAAGCTGGTGGGGCGCTGGTAGGTGTCCGGATTGGTGGAACGGACTTCAAATACTCCTCCATGACCCGAGCTTTGTGTAGTATGTCTGTCAGAGTTGTGGCATTCTGCAATTTAACAGCTAAAGCTATACCCCTATTCAAACCATTAAGAAAACGAGCCATTGATGCAGGCTCATCTTCCTGTACATTAGCCCTAATTTTAGCCATCTCTAGTTTTCTATAATATTCATCTACAGACATAGAACCTTGTACAAGAGTATGTAACTTTCTATACAATTCTCTAAAATAGTAGTCAGGCACAAAAGTTCTACGCATAGATGTAGTCAAATCAAACCATGAGAGAGGCGGAGCACGTGCCCGCATGGGACGCGTGTTTCTGCGTTGGTCCATCTGTTGATTCCACCAGATTAGGGCATAGTCTGTGAAATGGACCACTGCGAGTTGGACCTTCTTGTGCTCTGGGATCGCATGAAATTCAAAAATGCGCTCCATCTTCATCTCCCAGTCAAGATAGTCCTCTGGATTCGTGCCTTCGGCAAAGGGCGGAACGGTCGTCTTGCACTGACTGAGGCCTGCGAAAGGTTGGTCAGCGGCGTTGGTGCCAGGTGCAGCCACATCGTCGTCTGAGTCTGTGCGCCTTTGTTCCCGTTCAGTCCTGAGTTCGGCGACTTCCTCCGTGAGTGTAGCAAATCGCGCGGAGAGTTGCGCAATTGCAGCCAGGATTTGCTCGTTCCCCAAAGGGTTAGGAGCACCTCCACCTGACATTGGTACAAAGAAGTGAAACCTGTCTGCTAAGAACAAGGAAAAGTGAGAAAAACCTTACCCCCTTGTTCCCCCAAGTGTATCCCACCTAACAGCTACACACAACTCTGTGTTTCACTCTAGGGTGGCGCCCTTTATAGTATGATCACACAAGCATTTTTCCACTCTACCTCCCGGTATTGATAAATGTATTAGGCAAGCAGCAATTCACACAAAAGCAATGACACTTTAAGAAAAGAAGCAAATTTTCGCAAAAATAGACACTTGGTTCTATTTTGAAAAATCTTTTCGCAAAACGATAGGTTATAATATAATTCAGATATGAAGTACACAACAGGAAATTTCGGGGTTAAGCCCTCAAATTTCAGAAAAGATGAGTGTGCACGATGACAAAATCCAAATTATAATGTAAGAGCAAATGTTCAGGTTGCACGAAAAGATAACTAGGCAATTGAAAGCAGGGCAATTCAAAATTGAATAGAATCAAAGAAATTTAGCAGAGTTGAAACAACTTCAGGAAAGTCCTAAAACTACCCAAAGAAGAGATCACCCACCCAATAGGTAATCAAGAAACCAATCCCCACAAATTATCAATTCTTCTAATATGCAAAACAGTACCTTAATTGTGATTTCTTAAACAAAACCCCCAAGTGGCCGAACAATGAAGCAATATGCGATTTTCAAGAATCGAAAACCCTAGGGCTAGCAAGTTCAATTTTTGACTCACTAACCTATTCCTAGGAATAATCTTAGCAGCACAAGGATACAAAACCAAGAATTCACTATATTTTCAAGAATTCAAAACAAAGTATCCCAAACTAGAGCATGCAATTTATAATGCGCAAACAAGTGAGCTGCTTAACATCAACCACAAAAACTCACTATTTCTCAACAAAACAGCACAAGAGGGGTAGAATTTAATTCGCAAAACCCAGCAATTACAACTGAAACTGAAACCCTTAAGATGAGCAAAAACCGAAACCCTAGCTTGTAAACAAAACCCGAAAACTGAAAAACCAAAATAGAAAAAACCAAACTGAAAACCGAAACCCTAGGTTAGGGTTTAGGGTTTAGGGTTTAGGGTTAGGGTTTAGGGTTTAGGGTTTAGAGTTTAGGGTTTAGGGTTTAGGGTTTAGGGTTAGGGTTAGGGTTTAGGTTTAGGGTTAGGGTGTACAATTGAAGAACCAAAACCCTAAGAGAAGCTAAAACCGAACCCCTTTTATGCCAAAAACCGAACCCCAAAGTATTCTAAAACTTGATTTTTGTTTTCTGAAACCCGATTTAAGTTCTGAAATTCAGCAAGGGCAGTACGGGGTTTAAGAAAAAATTTCGGTGTTTAAGGATAATAAAATAGTACCAAAACCGAAAATTGAAAGCTTGAAAGGAAAAAAATTTCCCCAAGCAGATGAGTTCTAATCCAAGAATTTTCAAGAATAATCAAGACTAGCAAGGAAAAGAAAACACCTGATAAAAGATTTGGTCGGTTGACCTCCTCCAGCCACGAAAGCACTCCTTAGCTCTGATACCAATTGATGTGGACGGTTGTACACATGCGGATAATGTTTCCAAGGACCTTGTGATTAAGCGGCAAGCTCTTAGAATTCTCTAACTTACTTTCGGCTGAGAGAAACAAAGAGAAGTTATCCTAAGCTAACTTGTTTTATAGTCGAACCAAGTGTAAGAAAGAGATTTGAAACATGCGAATAATTAGGTAGAGCAAGAACCTAATAAGCTAAGTTTCATGCAATTATGTAAACTACAACATGCAAATGCATAAAGCAATAAAAGGAGGGTACTCAAACACTAAGTTTTATGATCTGAATACTCTGCCTTATTAATGAAGTTTCGGCCCCTATTTATAAAGTTTAAGGGTAGCCGAAAAAGGTTACAAAAGTAGAACAAGGAAAGAAGTAGAATTGGAAATTAACCAAGAGGTTAATTCCCTTTACAATACCAAACCCGGAAAGAAGTAGGAATGGTAAGAAAAGGCAAGAAGAAATTCGGTCACCTCTTTATTGGGTGATTGTCGAATTGTACAAGATAGAATAAGGAAAAGAATAAAACTCCTACTTCCAAAAAGAATAAGGGAACCCTTTTTTGGAAACTAACTTAAAAGAATAAAAGAAACAACTTAATTAATTAAATCCCTAACTAATAAGGAGCCGTGTGGGCTTTGCTTAATGGGCTGGCCGTGTGGCTTCATTGTGGACTCCTTGGGCTGGCCGAAACTTGTAGGCTGGTCTCTATGAGTTTGGGTCGGGCCAATGTGTAGGGAATTTCATGAATTGTTTCTTTAAAGCCCAAGAACCTTCCGGCATCTTCAAGACTTCAAGAAACAGCCTTCTTCTTTAATGGGAAGTGCTGAATTACGCCTCTTCTTCAAGAATGGTTAGAAGAGTTGCAATTTCAACATTTCCTTCTTTTTGCTCAAGGCGTGTGCTTCTACAATCAACTGAGCGTCCTGATGGCAAGCTTGAACAAGGTTGTTGAGTGCATCTCGAACCTTCTTCGCTCGGCTTCTAGTCATTGGCCCAGTGATGTCTACAAGTGGATCCCTCTGATATGGGCTTGGATCCTGAAGCATTGTTGGGCCTCGATGTAGAACTCGAACCTCCTCAGCTTCTCTGGAACCACTTGCATCTTGACTTGCTTGACTTGTTGCTTGACTTTGGATGCCCTCATCACTTGACTTACCAGGTGAGTATGGTGTTAGTTCTTGCTTTAATGTTACTGACTTGTCTCCGTTTGATTATGATCGGGATCTAGATTCGAGGTCGAATTCTTTTCAACTGGGAGGGGATGATGTGAACGCCCCTAGCTCATCGACAAGTCCAGCTCAAGGAGATCCAGAAGATGGTGCAGAGAGTGCAGCTGAGGTTCGAGTGCTTCATCGAGGCCCACCAATGCTCCACGATCGAAGTCCATATCAGAGAGATCTATTCATTGATATAGTTGGGCCAATGACTCGTAAGAGGACTTCAAAGCTCAAAGAAGACCTTGCAAACTTTGTTCAAAGGTGTTCTACAGAAGCCCAGCTCATATCCAGCTCCAATGAACTCAATGAGAAAGAAAGAAAGCTTACAAGAGTTACCCTACTATCCATCAAGGTAGAAATGGTGAATACTAGTCTTTCCAATTAAGGAAATGGTGGAAATGGTATTTCCAAGCTGTGCAAATGGTGGAAATGGTGTTTACGAGCTAAGGAAATGGTGGAAATGGTAAATACAAGTCTTTCCAGTAAAGAAATGGAGATTTCATGAAGACAGAATAATTTTAGAAATGAAATGTTTTTTTGAGCTTCTGAAATGATTTCGGAAGCTTCCAGAAGATTCCAGAAGCTTCCTACATCTACATCATCATGCTACATCAATTGGGCCAAATCCATCAAGTCCACTCCATGAACCCACATTCGGCCAAGCCCAAGCCTAAGGAGAAGCAATTCACAATTAGGGTTGGGTTAGGAGGAGAATTAAGGTTTTGTGCATGTTACCTAATTCTCTTCATAGTTTCCTCTTTTTTCTTTTCTCCTTTATTTTTCGGTTTTCCCTTTTCTTTAAAGGTAAAATCTGAATTTTCCTTCCTTTTTCCTTGAGAATTTCGTTCATAACCTTTCCTTATGGAAGGCGAAATTTTCCCTTCTTTTCTTTTACTTTTACAGCAAGTAAGTTACTTTTTCTTGCTGATTTTTGTGAGTTAATTAATCTCTTGATTAAGTTCCAATTTTTTGTTTTCTTTCCTTATTTTCTTGTGTAAATTTCGTGCTCCCTATACCTATAAATAGGGGTGCTGCACTTCATAATTTGACAGTGATTAATTGATTGATAAGTTTATACTTTATTAATTCACTCATCTTTATTTTGGCTTAAGTAATTTGCATGCTTGTTAATTGCTAAAGTACAGGAACTATAGGCTAATTAGATAATTGCTCTATCTAATTGCATGCTTTGTTTCGCCTCTATTATTCTCCACTTGGTTCGATTGCGTGTTTAATTTAACTTGTTAAAATAGTAGTCTGCCGAATCCAAGGGTAAGGATTCTAGAGTTTTGAAGAGCTATGTCTTGCATACAGACTTTCCTTTGCAATTTTTTGTATTGAGTTCTTGTTTTCACAAGTTGAAATCAAGGGTTCACATCACGAACTCTGATAAGCCTAATTAGGAAGTTAGAGGTAGCTTTTTTGCTATAGTGGGGGAGATAGAACAGATGTTAACTGACAAAGGTTGTGTACTAGTTTTAGTATGTAAAGATACCTGTGCTAACCCTGACGATATCCCTCGTGATATTCCTATGGAAGTTGATTATTTGTTGTAGGAATACAACGATGTCTTTCCAGGAGAGCTGCCGCAAGGATTGCCGCCTCTGCGTGGGATTGAACATCAAATTGACTCCACACCTGGCGCTTCTATTCCAAATTGACCTGCCTACAAAGCAAATCCACAGGAAACAAAGGAGTTGTAGAAGCAGATCGACAAGCTTTTGGCTAACGGTCAGGTAAGGGAATCACTTAGTCCTTGTGCTGTACCTGTAATTCTTGCCCCTAAGAAAGATAGTACATGGAGAATGTGTGTTGATTGTAGAGCTATTAATAAGATAACAATCAAGTATAGGCATCATATTCCTAGGCTTGATGACATGTTAGAGGACTTGTATGGCTCAACGGTTTACACTAAAATAGATCTTACACAGGGCTATCATCAAATTCGCATGAGGGAGGGGGATGAATGGAAAACTGCTTTTAAAACTAAGTTTGGTTTGTATGAGTGGTTAGTAATGCCCTTCGGGCCTAACAAATGCACCTAGTACTTTCATGAGATTAATGAATCATGTGCTTAGAAAGTTTATAAGGAAGTTTGTTGTGGTTTATTTTGATGATATCTTGATCTATTCTAGAGACATGAAATCGCATGTAAAACATATTCGCTTGGTGTTAATTGAATTAGGTGCTAATAAATTGTATGCCAATGTGAAGAAATGTACTTTCTGTGTTGGGTAAGTTGTGTTTCTCATTTTTGTGGTCTCTAAAGATGGTGTCAAAGTTGACGACGCCAAGGTGATAGCCATTAGGGAGTGGCCTACGCCAACAACGGCCGCACAGGTAAGGTCTTTCCATGGTTTGGCTGGCTTTTACTGACGGTTTGTGAAGGACTTTTCACCAAAGCAGCACCTCTGAATGAGTTGTGCAGGAAGAATGTACCATTCTTATGGCGGTAAGCTCAGTTACGGTTCTTAAGCATGATCTCACTCATGCACCTGTTTTAGCATTACCTGATTTTGATAAAGTCTTTGAACTAATGTGTGATGCATCAGGTATAGGGATTGGAGCAGTTTTAATGCAGGAAGGCAAGCCAATCGCCTATTTCAGTGAGAAGTTGAAGGGAGCTGCCTTAAATTATCCAACTTACGATAAGGAGCTCTATGCAGTGGTCCGTGCCTTCGAGACTTGGTCACATTATTTAATGGCCAAGGAATTTGTTGTCCATAGTGATCATGAGTCCCTTAAACATTTAAAGGGATAGAGTAAGTGAAATAGACGTCATGCTAAATGGGTTGCTTTTATTGAAACTTTTCCTTACATTATTAAATATAAGAAAGGGAAAGATAACTTAGTTGCTGACACTCTATCTCGCAGGTATGAAATTCTGGCTATTTTAGATCATTCTTTGCTAGGATTTGCATATTTAAAAGATTTATATGCTTCTGATCTTGATTTTGCTACTATATATAAAGTATGTGAATCTGGTGCATTCCATAAGTACTATAGACATGATGGGTTCTTGTTTAAGGAACATAGGTTATACATCCCGCGTAGTTCTGCTAGGGAATTACTGGTTCATAAAGCTCACAATGTGGGACTTATGAGTCATTTTGGTGTCAATAAGACACTTGATGTGTTACAGGAACATTTTTATTGGACTCATATGCGAAAAGATGTACAGCATGTTTGCACTCGTTGCATTAATTGTTTACACTTGATGTCTTACCGGTTGCAGAGTTTGCCTACAACCGCTCCAAGCACTCCTCAACAGGGTTCTGTCCATTCGAAGTTGCCTACGGCTTTACTCCTTTGACGATTATTGATCTAATCCCTTTACCGGTAAAGGATCAGGTTAATCTAGATGGCGCCCAGAAGGCTAAAACAGTTAAACGCCTGCCTGCCAAGGCTCGGTCAAACCTTGAGAAAACGTACGCCAGAGCCTCAGACCATGCAAACCAATGGCGCAAGGCTGTGAACATTGAACCTGGGGACTGGGTTTGGGTTCACATGAGGAAGGAACGATTCCCTGCTGCGAGGAGGACGAAACTCCATCCCTAATGCTTACAAGCTTGATTTTCCAGGAGAGTATAGTGTTAGTACTTCATTTAATGTTGCTGACTTTTCTCCATTTACTTATGAACAGGATGAAGATTTGAGGTTAAATCTTTTTCAACTGGGAGGGGATGATGAGGGCATCCCTAGTCCATCGACAAGTCCACAGACAAGTGAGTCCAGAGAAGCTGAGGAGGTTCAGGTTCTACACCGAGGCCCAAGAATGCTTCAGGATCCAAGTCCATATCAAAGGGATCCACTTGTAGATATCATTGGGCCAATGATGCGGAGCAGAGCAAGAAGAGTTCATGAAGATCTCAAAAACCTTGTGCAAGCTTGCAGACAGGATGCTCAATTGATAGTAAAAGCCAACACCTTGGAGAATAAAGCCGAAAATGTTCAAATGGCAACTCTCCTTACAATTCTTGAAGAAGAGGCGCAATTCACCATTCCACAATCAAGAGAAGGCTGTTTCTTGAAGTTCTTGAAGACGCCAGAAGGTTCTTGGACTTTAAAGAGACGTTTCTTGAAGTTCTTGATTTTCTTGAAAATCTTGAATTTCATATTTTGCAGAATCTTGAAGAATCTTGAAAATCTTGATTTCGAAATGATTCCGGGAGATTCCAGAAGCTCCCTACACCATTCCACCATGCGCCATGATGTGAACCCCTAAACTCCACGCCGTGGAAATCCAAGAACTCGATGCAGAAAGTGCCAAGGAAAGTCTGAATGCAAGACGCAGCTCTTAACTTCTAGAATCCTTACCCTTGGATTCGGCAGACTACTAACTTACAAAGTAAATTAAACACGCAATTCAAACCAAGCGGAGAATAATAGAATCAAAACAAAGCTTAGCAATAGACAGAGCAATTAACTATTGGCCTGTAGTTTCTGTAGCCTTTAGCAATTAACAAACATGCAAATTACATAAGCCCAAAATAAGGTGAGTGATTAAAGAACTATAAAACTATAACTTAAATCATTTAATCAACTAAAGAATTTCGTGGTTGTCACCCCTTTTTATAGGTATAGGGGTGTCCAAATTACAATAGGAAAAGAATAACTGAAAGCAGTAAAAGTGGAAACCAATCAGAATTGGATTTTCCTTACAAACCAAGTCCTAAATGAACAAGGACAATGGTGGATGAATTAAGTCACCTTTATGGAAAGGGGTGAACGAAATTCTAACCTAATTAGACTAGGAAAAGAATTAAAATTGGAAACCAATCAAGAGATTGATTTCTTACAAACCCGAAACCTAAAGGAACTAGGTTTTTGGTAGTTGCTGAATTCTTCTGCCTCTTGGAATGGCATATGGACGAAATTAACAAATAAAATAGGTAGAAAAATAATATAAAGCCTATCCAAAAAGGGAGATCAAGAAGGGATCCCTTTTTGGAAACTACCAAGCTAATCTAGTTGTAACAAACTTGTAACAACCTAACCAACTTGTAACAAACTTTGGGTAGAATTAGGTAACATGCACAAAACCTAATCCTTTCCCTACCTAAGCTTCCAAGTGGCTTGTGGGCTTGGCTGGCCAAAATTGTGAGATGGACTTCAAGGTGGGTTTCGGCCCAAATAAGATGGCGCATGGTGGAGATGATGTAGGGAGGTTCTGGAATCTTCTGGAATCTTCTGGAATCTCCTAGAATCATTTCGGAATGTCAAAAAATCAAGAACTTCAAGATTCTTCAAGATTTTCAAGATTCTTCAAGATTCAGTAAACCGCAAAATTCAAGATTTTCAAGAAAATCAAGAACTTCAAGATATGCCCTTTCCTTTAGCTGGATTGATTAGTAGGCGCCATTTCCCCTGTGATGGAGAGTAAAGTGATGCTTTTAACCTTCCTTCTATTCGCATATTTCACCTCTTTTCTTACTTGGTTTGAATTCCTTTAAGTAAATTAGCTTAGGTTAGTTTATTTCTGTTTCTGGATTTCGAGTAAGTAAAGAGTTTATACGAGCTACGCCGCTTAATCAGACTTTCCTTGGCAATTCATCCGCATGTGTACCTTGGTCCACATCAGATCCCTTCTTGATCTCCTTTTTGGAATAGGATTTACAATTTGTTTCCTTCTTGTTTTCTAGTTCCTTAATTCAGCTACACCTACCAATTAAGGTGACCGAATTCATGCTTTCTCATTACCTAGTTCCTTTATGTTTTGGTTTGTAAGTGAGATCAATCTCTTGATTGGTTTCCAATTCTATTTCCGTTTCCTAGTTCTTTTAGGTCAGAATTTTAGCTTCCCTATTCCCTATAAATAGGCCATCCAAACTCCAAAATAAATCAGTATTCATATATTAAAACTTCTAGTTTGAGTATTCGCCTTTTATTGACTTATGTATTTTGCATGCTTGTGATTTAAATATAGTTTTCGAAACTTAGCTAATTAGGCTAATTGCTCAACCTAATTAATTCGCATGTTTCAACTCTTTCTGATGTGAACCCTTGATTCCAACTTGTGAAAACAAGAACTCAATTCAAAAAATTACCAAGGAAAGTCTGATTGCAAGATGCAGCTCTTAAATCTCAAGAATCCTTGCCCTTGGATTCGGCAGACTACTAATTTAAAAAGTTAAATTAAACATGCAATTCGAACCAAGCAATGAATTCTAGTGACGAAACAAAGCATGCAATTAGATAGAGCAATTATCTAATTAAACTATAGTTTCTGTGGTTTAGCAATTAACAAGCATGCATATTACTTAAGCCAAAATAAAGAAGAGTGAATAAGAAAGTATAAAATTTCATTCAATTAATCACTCAATAATATTATTAATCACTCAATAATATTTATAGGACATAGGGAGCACAAAATTTACACAAGAAAATAAGGAAAAAAAACACAAAATTGGAACTTAATCAAGAGATTAAGTAACTCACAAAAATCAGCAAGAAAAAGGAACTTGCTGAAAAAGAAAAAGAAAAGAAATGGAAATTCTGGCTGCCATAAGGAAGCTTATGGACGAAATTCCCAAGTAAAAGAAAGGGAAAATTCAGCTTTTACCTTAAAAGAGAAGGTAAAACCAAAAAGTAAAGGAAAGAAAAAGAAGAGAATTAGGTAACATACACAAAACCTTGATTTCTCTTAAACCCTAGAACTTAAGTAAAACCCTAGCTGATTTGTGCATGGGCTTCTCTTGTGTTTTGTAGGGCTTGGCCAAATTTTGAGTAGGTGGGCTTGAGGGAATTTTGCCCAATTAATGTAGCATGATGATGTAGATGTAGGAAGCTTCTAGAAGCTTCCGAAATCATTTTAGAAGCTCAAAAAAATATTGCACTTCTAAAATTCTTCAAACTCAATGAAATCTCCATTTCTTGTAGTTACCATTTCCACCATTTCCTTAGCTCGTAAATACCATTTCCACCATTTCCACAACTTGGAAATACCATTTCTACCATTTCCTTAGCTGAAATGATTTGTATTCACAATTTCCACCATTTCCACTTTGATGGCGAGTAGGGTAACTCTTGTAATCTTCATTTCCTTCTCTTTAGGGTCATTAGAGCTTTCATTTGTCTTTGTGGATTCTGACTCATAACTTGTGTTGTTTTAGCCTTGGATTTCCTAATCACTTTCTCTTTACTTGGTTCGACTTTATGCTTAATTAAATTAGCCTAGGGTGTAAATTTTAAAAATTTTCTAAAGGGCATGAAAATATTTTAATGAATATATTTTAAAAGTTCACTTTACCCTTTGAAAAATAAAAGAAAATATTTCATTTTTTTTTGGGGATAAACAATCGGTTGATTCTAACCTAAAAGGATTGTTTCACAAACAATAACTTAAATGGTTTGAATCGATAAAATAAAACCGATCGAACTCATCCTTAAAATATTTTCTTTTCTGCAGCAACTTGTTCATTGTCAAAAATGCGATCATAAAACAGGGAGTTATGTGCACCATGAGCAAACTTTAGCCTAAGAAATAACTTTGAAAGACCAACCATATTCATCCGCTCTTTCTACTGAAGTTGCTTGTGATACATAGGTTTTATTTTCAAGACTAACACATCATTTTTATAGGTAGAAATGGTTTAGAATTAATGCGAGAAGATTCTAATCTGAAAAAATAGAGTGAAGCAAATGAATCTAAAAAAAAGACAGGAATTCAGTTTATGTGAGATTTGATTTTGCTTTACGAATTATGATAAACATCAAAGGGTATAGTCCTCCTTATCCAGTTAAGCATCTAGTCTCTTTCCTTTTCTTTTCAGTTGACAAGAAAGCTTGAAATCATGATTTTCTTCCTTCTTTTTTTTTTCCCTTTCTGTAAATATACCTTGTACCATAATTTCTTGGTTCCATGAAAATGGTATTTGAAGACAAATGCTAAAGGCTAGTGTTATTGCCAAAGCAACTTTTAGTATTCAGAGCAAACAAAATTATTTCCTTACCAAATTACCCTTAGTTAACGATAAGTCTCATCAGCATCTCTTCTCCTTGTTTTTCTCTTGGTTTCTTATCCTTCAATAGTCTTTTGGGATCCGCCATATTGAAAGAGTAATGATATACTCAGCAACAAATCATAGCAACTTTTTGATAGCAACTCATGTGGCATGCATTCATTGGCCAATTATTTTTGAAAATAAGACAATTAATTTCTATTCTCTTAATTGATTATTTCTTTGAATTCAATTATTCAGATGGCAGATCATAATCGCAGAAGTAAAGGTTCAAAAAAATTAAGATCAATATCTAGTAGAACATCCTTTCATACAGTAGACCAAGAAGAGAATATGGAATTCCAACTCAAGGGATTGAGCCATCGAGATCTTCAAGTGGATAGAATAAAGAGTTCCTGAAGATTTGGCTAATGTTGCTCTTTTTCTGTATCATCAATCATGCAAATCCTTTTCTTGTTCAGCCAAGACTGCATAGAACCTTCCAACTGTTATATTACTTTGTTCTTAGTACTATTTCTTAGCTTTTTCCTTCGGTGAAATTCTATTTTAAACTATGGTACTTCGTTCTTTCTTTAGGCATTTGGTCGCTTAATTTTGAGAACAAAATCTGTTGGATTTGCATTTTCTTAAAAGTAAAAAAACATAAATTTAGAAGGGTTCAAAACTACTTGATCGATCTGGAATTGTATGAAAAAGATTACTAAAGTCTTAACTGACATATGACATAATTTTATGGTGGTTGTTTGAGAAATGATAAGAATGGAGATGCTGAATAGAGGGAGAGCAGAATATGAAAGTTCTAAGAAAAACGGATAGCTTTGAGAGACAATTGCAGGAGAAGAAGCCGAGAGAAAATAAGGAAGAGAGAGGCAAAGGTCTAGAGGAGACTTATCTTTAACTAAGGGTAATTTGGTAAGAAAATATTTTTCCTGCTCTGGATACTAGAAGTTGCTCTGACACTAACACTAGCCAATTCTAAAGTCTTCAAAGATAGAGAGGAAAAAAGGAAAAAGAAGAAGAAAACAAACAACCCACCAAAATCCAAACTTTTTCCAAAACGAGATAAAAGAAAATTTAGTTCTCGAATCTAAAATGATTACTGAAATATTACAAATTTAATATAAGCCATCAAGGACTCGAGTGTTTGTCAGAACCATCCATATTCTTCATGCGAAGGCAATGGAAGTTCTTTATTTTTCTCCATACTCAATCGAGAGACGTATGATTAATGTAGAATCCTAAAAGGAGAGAGTTCATTATATATTTTACTAAATCTTATTGAAAGAAATGCAAGAATTAAATATTACATTTCTTAAATGGGAAAAGTAGTCATTAACAATATATTTAAAGCATTAAAATATTTTTATGCCCTTTAGAGGAATTTTAAAAAAATTTACATCCTTTGAAGGAATTTTAAATCGTGCTACGCCCTTAATAAGAATTTTCCCTTGATTTAACTACAAATTATTATTTTATTTTATTATATTAACAAACCATATATTTTTTTATTTTATTATATTAACATACCACATATGTTTTTTTCCCCCCCTTTCTTTCAAACAAAATTTAATCAGTTAATAGTTTATTCAATTTTTGTATTAAATAATAAATCATATATTTTACCTATGTTTATACTTCAATGATATACTTTATATTTTTATATCATTTTTATTAACCTTATATAGGGGTGGCAATTCAACTAGTGACTTGTCAATCCGACCTATCTCGCCCGTCATTTTAACTAGTTAAGTTGGATTGAATAGGGCTACAAATTGAACTTTAACCCGTATTTAACGGTTTGGGTTAGGTTAGGGTCAACTCACGGGTCACACCTTTACACCAACCCGCCCCTTTTCTCTATAACTGACCCGTGGGCCAGATTGCATTTATAGGATGATTGACCCTTGGGTCAAACATATGATGTGTGTGTGTGCATGTTTTATATAAAATTTATAGTTAAATTCTTTCTTTTTATTACACAAGTGATAAGTTGGCCAATAAGGATTTGCCACCTCAAATGCAATTATAAGGTGGCAAACACTAGATCATACCCTCATTAATTCGTTCAACGCTTGAGCAGGTAAACTTACCTTAAAAGCATATCTCCAATTATTTATGTACATGAATAACTTTAAATATTTTTTCGCCCCCAAATAAAAAATGGACAAGAATTCTAATTAATAATTAGGCATTTATAAATATATTTAAAATACGGGACAAAAATTTGGGAAACGAAATTGACCATTGCAACTTGGTATAATATTCAAGAAATCTCTAAAACACAAATGTTTAAACTATACATGCATCTCCACACCGATTTTGCCTAAACATAACACACATATTATTATTTTTAAATAGGAACTTGTAAAAACGTTTCGCAAGTGTTTAGAAAATAAATCTGCGTTCCACTTCATATTGAGTGCACATCCCCAATCATTCTGACTAAAATAAAATCTAATTTATTTTAAATTTCAAATTGAATCTTGTTAAAAATTTCCTAACGTTCGCGAAGAATAGTTCAGGTCTAGATAATTGTACGCGAGTGAGAAAACTAAGACTTGTAAAAAATTGAGCATTGCCCTTACACTTAGTACTGATCGCCCATTATTTTTTCAAATGCTGCCATTTTTCTTAATACAAATTTCGTCTCCACACTTATTTTTCCTACAAATTGAGCATTCCTGCTTTCAATTGCCTAGTTATCTTTTCGTGCTACCTGGACATTTGCTCTTTAATTATAGTTTGGATTTTGTCATCGTGCACACTCATCTTTTCTGAAATTTGAGGGCTTAACCCCGAAATTTCCTGTTGTGTACTTCATATCTGAGCTATATTACAAAATATCGTTTTTCAAAAAGATTTTTCAAATAGAACTAAGTGTGGTTTTTGTGAAAATTTTGCTTCTTTCTTAAGTGTCATTGCTTTTGTGTGAATTGCTGCTTGCTTGATACATTTATCAATACCGGGAGGTAGAGAGGTAAAAGGCTTGAGTGTTCATATTATACAGGGCGCCACCCTAGAGCGATACACGGGGTTTGTGTGTAGCTGTTAGGTGGGAAACACTTGGGGGAACAAGAGGGTAAGGTTATTTCTCACTTTTCCTTGTTTTAGCAGACAGGTTTTCGCTTGTTTTTACCAATGTCAGGTGGTAGTGCTCCTAACCCTCTGGGGAACGAGCAAATCTTGGCTGCGATTGCGCAACTCTCCGCGCGATTCGCTACACTCATGGAGGAAGTCGCCGAACTCAGGACTGAACGGGATCAGAGGCGCACAGACTCAGACGACGATGTTGCCGCTCCAGGCACCAACGCCGAAGACCAGCCTTTCGCAGGCCTCAGTCAGTGCAAGACAACCGTTCCGCCCTTTGCCGGAGGCACGAATCCAGAGGACTATCTCGACTGGGAGATGAAGATGGAGCGCATCTTTGAACTTCATGCGATCCCGGAACATAAGAAAGTCCAACTTGCAGTGATCCATTTCACCAACTATGCCCTAATCTGGTGGAATCAGCAGATGGATCAACGCAGAAACATGCGTCCCATGCGGGCCCGTGCTCCGCCTCTCTCATGGTTTGATTTGACTACATCTATGCGTAGAACTTTTGTCCCGGACTACTATTTTAGAGAATTGTATAGGAAATTACATACTCTTGTACAAGGTTCTATGTCTGTAGATGAATACTATAGAAAACTAGAGATGGCAAAAATTAGGGCTAATGTACAGGAAGATGAGCCCGCATCTATGGCTCGTTTTCTTAACGGTTTAAACAGGGGTATTGCCTTAGCTGTTGAATTGCAGAATGCTACGACTCTGACAGACATGCTGCACAAGGCTCGGGTCATTGAGGAGTATCTGAAGTCCGTTCCACCAATCCGGACACCTACCAGTGCACCACCAGCCTGGCGCAAGAATCCGGCCTACTCTCCACCGGCACGGAGGCCGATCATGTCTGAGCGCAAAGCCCTAGTCCCTGTTGCCGCCACCTCTTCTTCATCACAGCAAAAGACGCCATCAACTCCCAGACAGTCCATCAGCAACGTAACTTGCCACAAGTGCTCAGGCCGTGGCCACTACATCCGGGATTGTCCAAATATCCGGAAGGTCTTATTGGGCCAAGATGGTGAGTACATTTCAGAGGACGATGAAGAGGAACCACACGTTGACCCTACACAGGAGTTGACTGACAGCACTCCTTCTGCACCAGTGGAGCAATTCGAGTTCCTTGAAGAAGATCCATCTCAGAACTTGGTTACTCGCACTCTAACTACAGCTGCTGTCCCGGACACGTCCCAGCTGACAAACATCTTCCATGCCCGAACCAAGGTAAATGGAAAGTTATGTGTTCTGATTATTGATGGAGGGAGTTGTACTAACGTTGCTAGTGAGTATATGGTTGATAAGCTACGCCTCCCTGTCATCAATCATTCACGTCCTTATCGGCTTCAATGGCTCGACAGCTCAGACGGCTACAGAGTCACAAAGCAGGTAAGCGTACCATACGCTATTGGTAAGTTCGAATCCACTGTTTTATGTGATGTTCTGCCAATGGAGGCTTGTCACATTCTACTCGGACGACCATGGCTCTTTGACCTGAAGGCAACACATGATGGGGTCGCCAACACTTACTCGGTCTGCCAGGAGGGCAAGATCCACACGTTCGTACCCATGCCGCCGGCTGAAGTGCGATCAGAAGCTGTTCGTATGAAGGAGTCAATCGCTAAATGGGAAGCTGAAAGGCGCGAAGCGAAGGGTCAGGGGAAAGAACTTGTAAAGGGTAGTAAGGTAAACTCTGATAAGCCTGATCAGGAAAAAGTTAGGAATAGTTGTTTTGCAACAAAAGGAGAGATAGGTCAAGTGTTAGACAGCAATAATGATGTACTGGTTTTAGTATGTAAAGATAATTGCACTAACCCTGACGATATCCCTATGAAAGTCGTTTCTTTGTTGCAGGAAGGAAACAAACTGAAGAAGACAATGGAGTGGAAAAGACAGATCGACGAACTTTTGGCTCACGATCTGGACTACTGCAAAGCACTGTTGCCTGTTATCTACACTGCAAAAGAGATGTCCAAGGAGCTTCACGCCCGTGATGGCGATCGGTCTTTTCACATCGTGTCAACAATCGGGCCTCCTACTTACAAGCTTAATTTGACAGGTAAGCATGATCTATGTTTTGTGTTAATCTTCCTGACTTGTTTCTGTTTGTTTTCAGCGACATGGATTCGAGGACGAATCCTTTCCAACGGGGAGGGAATGATGAGGACATCAAGGGCGAAAGCAACACACAATATGAGTCAAATCCACGAAACAAAGAGGAGGCGCAAATTGCAAAAAGAAGCACACGCCTTGAAGGAAAAAGGAAGGAAATGTGCGATTTGCAACTCTTCTAACAATCTTTGAAGAAAAAGCGCAAATCACCAAGTCTTAATGAAGAAGAAGGCTGTTTCTTGAAGTCTTGAAGATGCCGGAAAGTTCTGAGGCTTTAAAGAAACAATTCATGAAATTCCCTACACATTGGGCCGACCCAAACTCATGGAGTCCACTCCACAAATTCGGCCAGCCCAAGGAAGCCAAGGAAGCCCACACGGCCAAGTGAAGAAGCTAGGGTTACAAATTAAGTCCTTAGGGTTCTTTTAAGTAACTAGGGTTACAAGTTAAGGGTAGGGTTCCTTTAAGTCGCTAGGGTTAAAAGTTAAGTGTTAGGGTTCTTTTTACTCTTTTAGTTAGTTTCCAAAAAGGGTTCCTTCTTGATCTCCTTTTTGGGAGTAGGAATTTTATTCTTTTCCTTATTTTTAGATTGCAAATTCGGCTACCACTTGTTAAGGGTAAAACCGAATTGCTTTTTCTTTTTCTTACCAAATTCTACTTCTTTCCGGGTTTGGTAAAGGAAATTAACCTCTTGGTTAATTTCCAATTCTAATTCTTTTCCTTGTTAATTTCTTTCACTTTTTCGGCTGCCTTAAGCCTATAAATAGGCAGCCACCCCTTCAATAATATTCAGCGTATTTCAGATCATAAACTTAGTGTTTGAAGTACCCTCCTTTTATTGCTTTATGTATTTGCATGTCGTAGTTTACATAATTGCATGAACTTAGCTAATTAGGTTACTTGCTCTACCTAATTACTCGCATGTTCAAAACTCTTTTCTTACACTTGGTTCGAATCTAAAACAAAAATAACTAGATTAGGTCTTTTTGTTTAGCTGATTTCGAAAGTAAGTTAGAGTCTTATACGAGCTCGCCGCTTAATCACAAGGTCCTCGGCAACATTATCCGCGTGTGTACAACTGTCCACATCAGTTATTTAACAAGTTAAATTAAACACGCAATTCGAACCAAGTGGAGAATAATAGAGGCAAAACAAAGCATGCAATTAGATAGAGCAATTATCTAATTAGCCTATAGTTCCTGTACTTTAGCAATTAACAAGCATGCAAATTACTTAAACCAAAATAAAGAAGAGTGAATAATAAAGTATAAACTTTCATTCAATTAATCACTGTTCAATTATGAAGTGCAGCGCCCCTATTTATAGGTATAGGGAGCATGAAATTTACACAAGAAAATAAGGAAAGAAAACACAAAATTGGAACTTAATCAAGAGATTAAGTAACTCACAAAAATCAGCAAGAAAAAGGAACTTACTTGCTGAAAAAGTAAAAGAAAAGAAAGAAGAATTTTGGCTGCTTTAAGGTAAGCAATGCACGAAATTCTCACAAGAAAAAGGAAGGAAAAATTTAGATTTTACCTTTAAAGAAAAGGAAAAACCAAAAAATAAAGGAGAAAAGAAAAAGAGGAAACTATGAAGAGAATTAGGTAACATGCACAAAATCTTAATTCTCCTCCTAACCCTAACCCTAACCCTAACCCTAACCCTAATTGTGAATTGCTTCTCCTTGGGCTTGGGCTTGGCCGAATGTGGGTTCATGGAGTGGACTTGATGGATTCGGCCCAATTGATGTAGCATGATGATGTAGATGTAGGAAGCTTCTGGAATCATTTCATAAGCTCAAAAAACATTTCACTTCTAAAATTCTTCAATCTTCATGAAATCTCCATTTCTTTACTGGAAAGACTTGTAGTTACCATTTCTACCATTTCCTTAGCTCGTAAATACCATTTCCACCATTTGCACAGCTTGGAAATACCATTTCCACCATTTCCTTAATTGGAAAGACTAGTATTCACCATTTTCACCTTGATGGAGAGTAGGGTAACTCTTGTAAGCTTTCTTTCTTTCTCATTGAGTTCATTGGAGCTGGATATGAGCTGGGCTTCTGCAGCACACCTTTGAACAAAGTTTGCAAGGTCTGCTTTGAGCTTTGAAGTCCTCTTGCGAGTCATTGGCCCAACTATATCAATGAATGGATCTCTCTGATATGGACTTGGACCGTGGAGCATTGGTGGGCCTTGATGAAGCACTCGAACCTCAGCTGCACTCTCTGCACCATCTTCTGGATCTCCTTGAGCTGGACTTGTCGATGAGCTAGGGGCGTTCACATCAGGTGTCTATATCTAAGAAAGTTAAATTAGCCATAGTTGCCAATCTGTCATTAAAACATAGCCATAAGTTAATGGAAAATGTTCATTACACAGTAGGAGAATTCACCCTTTGGCCTTAGAACTTCATAAACCTGCTTAGTCAATGATTTACCCAAGGCATACCATTGATGTAGGTGGTTAATACTTGCAATTTTCCCACCTAATTTCTCAACAATTGTATTTTTTATGCATGCAAGATTCTTAAATAGAATCATGACTCTTTGTTACCCACTCCCAAACCAACTCCACATTCAAATAAAATTCATGAGTCTATTTCACCCATAGGCTATCACTTTTCAAGTGGATATCCCATAAATGTTTGAACAACATAACTTTATTCCATGTAGAAGAATGCCTAATTCCCAATCCACCTTCTTGTTTAGGCAAACAAATTTTATTCCATGCAATCGGTGATCTACCTCCTCTCCAGAAAAATCTACGGCGTAGCCTATTAAATATAACAATAACCGATATAGGCAATGGTAAATTCTGTAACCAAAAACACTCCACGCCTTGGATAACAGATTTAATCAATTCAAGCCGGCCAACATATGATAAAGTCATAGTTTTCCTAGCATTGAATAAATTAGTGATTTTATCCAAGAAAGTATCATAGTGTGTGGCATTCAATTTCTGTGCAGTTAGAGGCAATCCTAGATATCTAGCAACATGAAATCTTACTATATCTACACATTTATGAAACTCATATCCATTCAAACCTGCCATGAAGAACTCAAACTTTTCTGATTGAAAGATCGGCTAGTAACAGTGGTGAATTTCTCTAGGCATTGCCTTAAGATCAAAAGGGACAGTTCATCCCCTCTAGAGAACAACATCAAATCATCTGCAAAGGCAAGATGTGTAATCTTGAATTTCTCACACTTAGAATGATAGTTGAAACCATCCCTTGTATGCTTCTTCAGTAGCTTTGACAGATATTCCATTACAATAGTGAACAACGCCGGAAACATAGGGTCACTCTGCCTCAGCCCTCTTCTTCCCTTAAAGTGCCCATGTATGTTTCCATTAACCAAAATAGAAAAGAACGTTGTGGTAATACACTCAGCAATCCAATCTACAAAGATCATAGGGAAACCTATAGCATGCAAAAGCTTTGTAAGAAATTCCCACGCAACTATGTCATGGGCCTTCTTTATATCCACCTTTATCATGCACCTCGGCAAAATTCTCTTTCTTGTGTAACTCCAAATAAGTTCCTGTGTGAGAAAGAAATTATTCGACATGTATCAGTTCCCTAGAAAGGCAGCCTAGGCTCCTCCATCAATAAGGCTATATAATACCACCTTAAGCCTGTAAACCAAGATCTTGGCTATAACCTTATAAATCGTGTTGCAGCACGAGATAGGTCTATAATCTGTGACTCTTAGTTAATGAACATTTTTAAGAATAAGGGCAACAAGTGTATGATTAATCTGCTTCAAAATCTACCCATTCTTGAAGAACTCCAAAGTAGCCTCTTGCATCAAAGGCCCAGTTTCCCAGTTTTTCTTGAAGATCCCCGCCGAATATCCATTAGGGCCAGGAGCTTTATCATCATTAAGATCAAATACCACTATCTTAATTTCTTCTTGAGTAATCTCTGCAGCCAAAAAAGCTCTTTTCACATTCCCTAAGCACCTTCCTTCCCTCACAATATCCACATCGATCTCCTCAACTTCCACCCATTTGCCTAGGAGATTTTCGAAGAATTTAACAAACTCATCAGCCACCTCCAGGGACCCCGTGGTCTGCTCACCATTCTTCTTTTCCACCATAACAATCTTATTATTGGCATTGTTTCTCTTGATGATGCTATGAAAGTACTTTGTTACCTCTATCAGACAGTTTAAAATGAATTGACTTTGCCTTTTGGGTAAGAAAAGATCTCTCCGCCTCCAAAAGAAAATCTGTCTCATGAGAAAATTCTACTAAAAGTACACCAGGTGGTTTTACCCAATCCAAAAATGGTTTTTCCAGACTTTCTTGAGATAAGAAAGTCGGTTTTACCCACTCTTCGATTTGTTATAACCGATCGTCCCCAGAATTCATTTTCTTCAAACTTTAGCTTCGGGTTCCAATCAAAATGTGCTCAAAACTTGTTTTCTTTTGGTTCTTTTTTATCCAAATCATTCCTATATCATTTCTACCAATCCATAACACATATACAATGTTCAAGACTAAAGATTTGGATAAAAACTTAGGAAAAACGCAAAACTTCAATATTTCTACTTCTATGAATCATAACTTTGAAAACTAGTGTTATGGAAAGCTTTAATTCTTCCCCTTGTATTCCTGAAGTTTCCTAGACCAAGATTCATGGTTTGGAATCCACTCAAAGCATCCAAATCCTTCTTTCCTTAGCTTTTTTATCCTTTTCCTCTCCTTTGTTTCTCCTTTCTCTCTTTCTCCTTTCTCTTCATTTCCTTCTTTGATTCTTGTTGTTTAGGTTTTTGAGGATGAAAGGGAGACATATTTATACTCTCGATCGCCTAGCAAGCCAAAATAAGAGGGGCTTAGACTCCTAAGCTTAGATGCTAAATGGGTCATCCCAGTGTTGATGGAGCATGAGTTTGTGAATTGTAGTAAGTCCGTGAAGTTGGTGGACTTCACGAAACAGGCCTCCATTCAGGTTGAGGTGTTGATGGCTACTTCTCGTCTGTCACTGAGAAGATAATAATCATTTTATCCTTCCTAAATCTTGGATTAAGGGCCTGCCTTCTTCAAACTTGTGGGCTTGAGCGTGGCTTGAAAGGACGAGGTTCCGAAGGGCCTCATCTATTGTCTTCTGGCATCTCCTAGTTATAGGCTGATGAGGAAATCCAAGGTTAAAACAACACAAAATATAAGTCGGAATCCACGAGGTCAACAAAAATCTCCAATGCACTTAATGAGAAGGAAATGAAGCTTACAAGAGTTACCCTACTCTCCATCAAGGTGGAAATGGTGAATACTAGTCCTTCAATTAAGGAAATGGTGGAAATGGTATTTATGAGCTAAGGAAATGGTGGAAATGGTAACTACAAGTCTTTCTAGTAAAGAAATGGAGATTTCATGAAGTCTGAAAAATTTTAGAAGTGAAATGTTTTTTTTGAGCTTTTGAAATGATTCCAGAAGCTTCCTACATCTATATCACCATGCTACATCAATTGGGCCGAACTTCCTTAAATCCATCTACTTCAAATTTGGTCAAGCTCAACAAGCTCACAAGGAAGCCCATATGAGAATTAGGGTTTTACTTGAGTGTTTTAGGGTTTAAGAGAAATTAAGGTATTGTGCATGTTAGCTAATTCTCTTCCTAGTTTCCTTCTTTTTAGTTCTCCTTTAATTTTTGGATTTTCTTTTTCTTTTTCAAAGGTGAATTCCAAATTCCCTTTCTTTTTCTCCTTTTTCTTTTTTGGTTTTTTTCCTTTCCTTTTTAAAGGAAGAATCCAAATTCTATTTTCTTTTGTTCCTTTGAATTTTTGGCAATTCCAAATCCATTTAGCTGCCAACTTTCTTTGTATTTTTTTTAAGAAACCACTTTTTGGTTTCCAAATCCTTTGCCAGCCGAATTGGTTTCCACTTTTTTTTTTAGGTAATTTTCCTTGTTTTCTTTTCCGTCTTTTTCGCACACCCTCTCCCTATATATAGGGGTGTTGCACTTCATTATTCTTTAGTGATTAATTGAATGAAAGTTTATACTTTATTATTCACTATTCTTTATTTTGGCTTAAGTAATTTAGATGCATTGTTAATTGCTAAAGTACAGGAACTATAGGCTAATTAGATAATTTCTCTATCTAATTGCATGCTTTGTTTCGGCTCTATTATTCTCCACTTGGTTCGAATTGCATGTTCAATTTAACTTGTTAAATTAGTAGTCTGCCGTATCTAAGGTTAAGGATTCTTGAGTTTTAAGAGCTACGTTTTGCAATCAGACTTTCCTTGGCAATTTTCCACATTGAGTTCTTGTTTTCACAAGTTGGAATCAAGGGTTTACATTATATGCCCAATGACATCGACTAAAGGGTCCCGTTGATAAGAACCTGTGATGAGGACATCCAGGGCTAAAACAACACACATTATGAGTCAGAATCCACAAAGCCAACCTGAAGGCAAAGCCCTTGAAAACAATGCCGGGAAGAGTGTGAGAGTCATTCTATTCAAAAGGATCCTTGAAGACAATGCATCTCCAAACTCTTCACAATAAAGAAAAGGGTTGTTTCTTGAAGTTCTTGAAGACACTGGAAGGTTCTTTGACTTTAAAGAGACGTTTCTTGAAGTTCTTGATTTTCTTGAAAAATCTTGAATTTCGTATTTTGCAGAATCTTGAAAATCTTGAAATTCTTGATTCCGAAATGATTCCGGGAAATTCCAAAAGGTTTCGGAAGCTACCTACATTAAAACCACCATGCGCCGTTACAATTGGGTTGACCCAATCCATGGAGTCCATTCCACATCATCAAGTCGGCCAAGCCCATCAAGAAGCCCAACCGAAAGTCCACTTCACCAAGGGTTTTCGCATAAGGTTTAGGGTTTGGAGGAGGATAAGGATTTGTGCATGTTTCCTAATCCTACCCTTAGTTTGTTACAAGTTAGTTAGGTTGTTACAAGTTGTTACAACTAGATTAACTTGTTAGTTTCCAAAAAGGGATCCCTTCTTGATCTCCCTTTTTGGATAGGATTTATATTTATTTCCTACCTATTTTAATTGTGAATTTTGTCCATAACCATATCCATATGGTAGACAAATTCAGCAACTACCAAAACCTAGTTCCTTTAGGTTTTGGGTTTGTAAGAAATCAATCTCTTGATTGGTTTCCAATTTTAATTGTTTTCCTAGTCTAAATAGGATAGAATTTCTTCCACCTATTCATATAAAGGTGACTTAATTTGTTCACCATTGTCCTTGTTCATTTAGGACTTGGTTTGTAAGGAAAATCCAACTCTGATTGGTTTCCACTTTCGCTGCTTTCAGTTATTCTTTTCCTATTGTAATTTGGATACCCCTATACCTATAAATAGGGCCATCCACTAAATTAATATCAAGTATTCATATCTTTAAACTATTAGTTTGAGTACTCTCCCTTTATTACTTTATGTATTTTGCATGCTTGTGATTTATATATTGCATGAAACTTAGCTTAATTAGGTTATTTGCTCTACCTAATTAAATTCACATGTTTCACCTCTTTTCTTACTTGGTTCGAATTCTTTAAGTAAATTAGCTTAGGTTAGTTTATTTTTGTTATCTGAATTTCGGGTAAGTAAAGAGTTTATACAAGCTACGCCGCTTAATCAGACTTTCCTTGGCAATTCATCTATATGTGTACCTTGGTCCACATCAACCTCGGCCCTTCGGTAATTTTGGGCCGCGATGTAATGCTTGTGGCCCACATTCTTAATCTTCTTGCTGGCATGTCTTAGTTATAAGGATGTCTTCATCAATCTCTCCTGGCTGATCCTCAAATTCATGGTACTGTTATATTCAAAATGAGACAAGTTAGACACATTAAAGGTTGTGCTAACACCGTACTCACCTGGCAGGTCTAGCTTGTACTGTTGTCGGCAACCCTGGATACAACTTGAAAATGACCCATTTCGCGCTGGTCAAGCTTATTCTTGCGAGCCTGTAGAAACCTTTCTTTGTGTATTTGAACCCAGAACTAGTCGCTGGGTTTAAAGATCACTTTCACGTGATGGCGGTTAGCGGTTCGGGCATTGTGCTCATTCCGTTTAGTAATGTTTTGCCTGACCTCATCATTTAATCGCTTAACGGCCTCAGCACGCTTGGCGTAGTCCAGATTGGTTTGTTTTAAAGAGGGCAAAGGAACCAAGTCAATAGGGGTAAAAGGATTAAAACCATAAGCTACCTCAAATGGAAAGTGCTCGATTATAGAATGACGAGTTTGGTTGTAAGGCTCGTAGAAGAGTTCCCACCATTCGATTAGTTACTTCTGATTGGCCGTCAGTTTGAGGATGTGCTGTCATTGAAAACAATAGCTTAGTCCCCAATTTATCCCATAAGGTCTTCCAAAAGTAACTTAAAAATCGTATGCATCTTTAGCTTAAATGTGATGCATCAGCTATTATGTTATCTTTGCCCTTTTTTATTTTAACACACAAGGAAAAGATTCAAGGAAATTTACCCACTTAGCATGTCGTTTGTTCAACTTATGATATAGACCTGGATCCTGAAGCATTGTTGGACCTTGATGTAGAACTCGAACCTCCTCAGCTTCTCTGGAATAACTTGTTTTTTGACTTGTTGCTGGCGTTTGGATGCCCTCATCATCCCCTCCCGGTTGAAAAGGATTTGACCTCAAATCAGCACCCTGTTCACAAGTAAAAGGAGACAAGTCAGCAACATTAAAGGAAGTACTAACACCATACTCACCTGGTAAATCAAGTTTGTAAGCATTAGGTCCAATTTTAGAAACGATTTGAAAAGGTCCATCGCCCCGGGGATGGAGTTTGGTCCTTCTCGCAGCAGGGAATCGTTCCTTCCTCATGTGAACCCAAACCCAGTCGCCTGGTTCAAAGTTCACAGCCTTGCGCCGTTGGTTTGCATTGGCGGCGGCTTTGGCGTAGGTTTTCTCCAGGTTTACCCGAACTTTCTTTGCACCGTCCAGATTAACCTGTTCCTTTAGCGGCAAAGGGATGAGATCCATAACCGTCAAAGGAGGAAAGCCGTAGGCAACTTCAAATGGACAGAACCCTGTTGAGGAGTGCTTGGTTCGGTTGTATGTAAACTCTGCAACCGGCAAGATTTCTTCCCAACGTTTGAGATTCTTCTGAATTAGCGCCCTAAGGAGATTGCCAACGGTGCGGTTGGTGACTTCCGTCTGACCATCCGTCTGTGGATGACTTGTAGTCGAAAACAGTAGTTTTGTGCCGAGGCGGGACCACAAAGTCTTCCAAAAGTAACTCAGAAATTTGACGTCGCGATCTGAGACAATGGTGTGCGGGATTCCATGCAACCGAACTATTCCTTGAAAGAACAATTCCGCCACATGTCTGGCATCATCTGATTTCCTGTGAGATAAGCGTCAGCAACTAAATTATCTTTACCTTTCTTATACTTAATAATGTAAGGAAAAGATTCAATAAAGTTAACCCACTTAGCATGAGGTCTATTTAATTTAGTCTGTCCCTTTAAATGTTTAAGAGACTCGTGATCACTATGAACAACAAATTCCTTGCCCATTAAATAATGTGACCAAGTTTCAAATGAGCGGACCACTGGATAGAGCTCCTTATCATAAGTTGGATAATTCAAGGCAGCCCCTTTTAATTTCTCACTGAAAAAGGCGATTGGCTTTCTTTCCTGCATTAAGACTGCGCCAATTCCAATACTTGTGCGGCCGAGGTTGGTGTGGGCCACTCCCTAATGGCGTTCACCTTGGCGTTGTCAACTTTGACACCATCTTTAGAGACTAGAAAACCAAGAAAAACAACTTCCGAAACACAAAAAGTACATTTTTGCATCTTGGCATACAATTGATTAGCACGCAATTCAATCAAAACCAAGCGAAGATCTCCTATATGCGATTTTAAGTCCCTTGAATAGATCAGAATATCATCAAAATAAACCACAACAAATTTCCCTATGAAATTTCTAAGCACATGATTCATTAATCTCATAAAAGTACTAGGTGCATTTGTTAGGCCGAAGGGCATGACTAACCGCTCATACAAACCAAATTTAGTTTTAAAAGCAGTTTTCCATTCATTCCCCTCCCTCATGCGAATTTGATGATAGCCCTGTGTAAGATCTATTTTTGTGTAAATTGTGGAACCATGCAAATCTTCTAACATGTCATCAAGCCTAGGGATAGGATGCCTATACTTGATTGTTATCTTATTTACAGCTCTACAATCAACACACATTCTCCATGTACCATCTTTCTTAGGGACTAGAATTATAGGTACAGCACAAGGACTTAGCGATTCCCTTACCTGGCCATGCGCAAGCAGCTTATCGATCTGTCTTTGCAACTCCTTTGTTTCCTCCGGATTTGCTTTGTAGGCAGGTCGATTTGGAATAGGTGCGCCAGGTATGAAGTCGATCTGATGTTCAATTCCGCGTAGAGGCGGCAATCTCTGCGGCAGCTCTTCTGGAAAAACATCGTTGAATTCCTGCAACAAAGAATCAACTTCTATAAGGATATCCCGAGGGATATCGTCAGGGTTAGCACAATTATCTTTACATACTAAAACTAGTACATCAGCTTTCCTATCTAACACTTGACCTATCTCTCCTTTTGTAGCGAAACAGCTACCTTTAACTTCTTCCTGTTTAGGCTTATCAGAGGTCGCCTTACTACCCATTACAAGTTCTTTCCCTTTCCCTTTTTCTTGGCACCTTTCAGCTTCCCAGTGGGCAATTACTTCCTTCATGCGAACTGCTTCGGATCGCACTTCAGTAGGTGGCATAGGGAGAAACGTGTGGATCTTGCCTGCTTGGCAGACCGGGTAAGTGTTGGCGACTCCATCATGTGTTGCCTTCAGGTCAAAGAGCCACGGTCGTCCGAGTAGAATGTGACAAGCCTCCATTGGCAAACATCACATAAAACAGTGGATTCAAACTTACCGATGGCGTATGGTACGCTTACCTGCTTGGTGAATCTGTAGCCGTCTGAGCTGTCGAGCCATTGTCACCGATAAGGACGTGGATGATTGATAATAGGAAGCTTCAGCTTGTCAACCATGTATTCGCTGGCAACGTTGGTGCAACTTCCTCCACCAATTATCAGAACACACAACTTTCCATTTACCTTAGTTCTGGCGTGGAAGATGTTTGTCAGTTGGGATGTGTCTTGGACAGCAGCTGTAGTCCAAGTGCGAGTAACCAAGTTCTGATTGGGATCTTCCTCTATGAACTCGAATTGCTCCACTGGTGCAGACGGAGTGCTGTCAGTTAACTCCTGTGAAGGGTCAACAGTTTGATCTTCTTCATCTTCTTCTGAAACGTACTCACCATCTTGCCCCAATAAGACCTTCCGGATATTAGGACAATCATGCATGTAGTGGCCACGGCCTGAGCATTTGTGGCATGTGACATTGCTAATGGATTGCCGAGGTGTAGATGGCGTCCTGGATTGCGACGAAAAAGAGATGGTGACAGGGACTATAGCCTTCTTTTCTGACTTGACCAGCCTCTTTGCTGGTGGAGAGTATACTAGATTCTTTCTCCAAGCCGGTGGGGCGCTGGTAGGTGTCCGGACAGGTGGAATTGTCTTCAGGTAGTCCTCCATGACCCGAGCTTTATGCAACATGTCCGTCAGAGTTGTAGCATTCTGAAGTTCAACAGCTAAGGCTATATTCCTGTTTAGGCCATTAAGAAAATGAGCCATTGATGCGGCTTCATCTTCCTGTACATTTGCCCTAATTTTGGCCATCTCTAACTTTCTAAAATATGCGTCTACAGATAAAGAACCTTGTACAAGAGTATGTAATTTCCTATACAATTCTCTAAAATAGTAATCAGGAACAAAAGTTCTACGCATAGCAGTAGTCAAATCAAACCAAGTTAGAGGCGGAGCACGGGCCCGCATGGGACGCGTATTCCTGCACTGGTCCATCTGTTGATTCCACCAGACCAGGGCATAGTCCGTGAAATGTACCACCGCCAGAGGGACCTTCTTGTGTTCTGGGATCGCATGAAGTTCAAAGATGCACTCCATCTTCATCTCCCAGTCTAGATAATCCTCTGGATTCGTACCGCCGACGAAGGGTGGAACAGTCGTTTTGCATTGACTGAGACCCTCGAAAGCTTTGTCAGCGGCGTTGTTGTCAGGTGCGGCCATGTCGTCCTCTGACTCTGTACGCCGTTGCTCTCGTTCAGTGCATAGTTCAGCAACTTCCTCCATGAGGGTAGCAAATCGCTTAGAGAGTTGCGCTATTGCAGCCAGTGTTTGCTCGCTCCCCAAAGGGTTAGAAGCACCTCCACCTGACATCGTTAAAGCAAAAACCTGTCTGCTAAGAACAAGGAAAAATGAGTAGTAACCTTACCCCCTTGTCCCCAAGTGTATCCCACCTAACAACTACACACAAACCCTGTGTTTCACTCTAGGGTGGCGCCCTTTATAGTATGTTCACTCAAGCCTTTTTCCACTCTACCTCCCGGTATTGATAAATGTATAAGGCAAGTAGCAATTCGCACAAAGCAATGACACTTAAGAAAAGGCACAAATGTTCGCAAAAATAGACACTTGGTTCTATTTTGAGTTGAAAAATCTTTTCGCAAACGATAGTTATAATATAGTTCAGATATGAAGTAACAACAGGAAATTTCGGGGTTAAGCCCTCAAATTTCAGAAAAGATGAGTGTGCACGATGACAAAATCCAAACTATAATGTAAGAGTAAATGTCCAGGTCGCACGAAAAGATACTAGCAGTTGAAAGCAGGGCAATTCAAAATTGAATAGAATCAAAGAAAATAAGCAGAGTTGAAACAACTTTAGGAAAGTCCTAAAACTACCCAAAGAAGAGATCACCCACCCAATAGGTAATCAAGAAACCAGTCCCAGCAAATTCTAATTCTTTCAATATGCAAACAGTACCAAATTGCAATTTTTAAACAAACCCCTAAGTGGTCGAACAACTTAGCAATATGCGATTTCAAGAAACGAAAACCCTAGGGCTAGCAAAGTTCAATTTTGACTCACTAACCTATTCCCAGGGATAATCTCAGCAGCACAAGGATACAAAATCAATAATTCAATATATTTTCAAGAATTCAAAACAAGGTATCCCAAACTAGAGCATGCAATTCACAATGCGCAGATAAGGTGAGCTGCTTAACATCAACCGCAAAAACTCACCAATTTCAACAAAAACAGCACAAGAGGGGTAGAATTAAGTCGCAAAAGCCCAGCAATGTAGACGCTAAAACAGAAACACTAAAGCGTCTCTCAAAACCCTAGTGTCGCAAGAAAGGCGACTAAAAGAATCAACTGAAAACCGAAACCCTAGCTTTAGGCAAAACCCGAACCCTAGTTAATTTCTAAAGCCCGAATTTGATTTGAAATTACAGCAAGGGTATGCGATTTGAATAATAGAAAATAGCCCCAAAACAGTACTAGCCTTTCGCAAAAAGAAGGTGATTTTAAAACCCTAAGTTGCGTTTTTCAGTACTTTAAATTTGGTTCAATTTTCTACAGAATTTTCGATTTTAAAGATAGGGAAACAGCACCAAAAATCAAAAATTTAAAGCTTGAAAGAAAAAAAAAAATTTCCCCCAAGAAGATGCGTTCTAATCCAAGAATTTCAAGATAAACAAGACTAACAAGGAAAAGAAAACACCTGAGAAAGATTTGGTCGGGTTACGTCAACCTCCTACAGCCACGAAATCACTCCTAAACTCTGATACCAATTGATGTGGACGGTTGTACACATGCGGATTAAAGTTGCCAAGGACTTTGTGATTAAGTAGTGAGCTCGTATAATACTCTATCTTACCCGAAAAATCAGAGAAACAAAAAGAACTTAACCTAAGCTAATTTGTTTTAGATTTTCGAACCAAGTGTAAGAAAAGAGTTTGAAACATGCGAATTAATTAGGTAGAGCAAGTAACCTAATTAGCTAAGTTTCATGCAATTATGTAAACTACAACATGCAAATACATAAAGCAATAAAGGGATGGTACTCAAAACACTTAGTTTTATGATCTGAATACTCTGAATATTATTGATTGGCGGCTACCTATTTATAGGCTAAGGGCAGCCAAAAATGTCATGAAAAATAATAAGGAAAAGAAGTAGAATTGGAAATCAATCAAGAGATTGATTTCCTTTACAATACCAAACCCTGAAAGAAGTGGGTAATGGTAAGAAAAGGAAAGGAAATTTTCGGTCACCTTATTTCTTTAGGGTAGCTGAAAATTACACTTAAAATAATAAGGAAAGAATAAAAATCCTACTCCCAAAAAGGAGATCAAGAAGGAACCCTTTTTGGAAACTAACAAAACTAAGAGTAAAAAGAACCCTAACACTTAACTTGTAACCCTAGCGACTTAAAAGAACCCTAGCCCTTAACTTGTAACCCTAGTTACTTAAAAGAACCCTAGTCCTTAATTTGCAACCCTAGTTCCTTCACTTGGCCGTGTGGGCTTCTTGGGCTTCCTTGGGCTGGCCGAATTTGTGGAGTGGACTCCTTGAGTTGGGTCGGCCCAATGTTGATGTCTCATTATGAAAAAATGTAGGGAACTTCAAGAAATGTTTCTTTAAAGTCCAAGAACCTTCCGGCATCTTCAAGAACTTCAAGAAACAGCCTTCTTCTTCGTTGAGGATTGGGAAATTGCGCCTCTTCTTCAAGAATGGTTAGAAGAGTTGCAATTGGAACCTTTCCGTCTTTCTGCTCCACGGCGTTTGTTTCTACTATCACTTGGGCGTCCTTTTGGCAAGCTTGGACAAGGTTGTTGAGTGTCTCTCGAACCTTCTTTGCTCTGCTTCTGGTCATCGGCCCAGTGATGTCTACAAGTGGATCCCTTTGATATGGACTTCGATCCTGAAGCATTGTTGGACCTCGATGTAGAACTTGAACCTCCTCAGCTTCTCTGGAATCACTTGCTTTTTGACTTGTTGCTGGCATTTAGATGCCCTCATCAACTTACCTTGTCACTTTAGATACTTTAGGGACTCATGATCTGTGTGGATCAAGAATTCTTTGGCCATTAGGTAATGTTGCCAGTACTCGTGATCCCCCATAGAGCTCTTTGTCGTGTGTTGGATAGTTGAGGGCATCTCTTTTCAGCTTCTCACAAAAGTAGGCGACGGGCCTACCTTCCTACATTAGTACTGCTCCAATCCTAATATCTGATGCATCATCACATTCAAGCTCAAAAGTTTTATCAAAATCAGGAAGACAAAAGATAAGTGCGTGAGTCAGGTCACGCTTGAGTTGTGCGAAGGCTTCTTCTTGAGTTGAGGGGAGAAGCTTTTTTCGAAGAGTCTCGCACGAAATGTCGATAAGAACTGGCTAAGCCGTGGAAGGATCTTACTTCAGACACTGACTTTGGTGTTGGCCAATCTTGGATGGCCTGCACTTTTGATTCATCGACTTTGACTCCACTTTTGGACACAACAAAATCGAGAAATACCACTTGTTCCACACAGAAGGTACACTTTTTAATGTTAGCCTACAATTTATGTTCACGGAGGGCGAGTAGTACCATCTTAACATGCATAGCATGTGTCTCTTCATTAGGGCTATAGATTAGTATATCATCAAAGTACACAATCACAAAATGACCTATGAATTTTTGTAAAACATGATTCATTAATCTCATCAAAGTACTAGGTGTATTGGAGAGTCCAAAAGGTATTACTAATCACTCATATAAACCAAACTTAGTTTTAAAAGCGGTTTCCATTCGTTCCTCCTCCCTCATACGAATTTGATGATACCCTTGTGTCAACTCAATTTTTTAAAATATGTATGCACCACGTAAATCTTCTAACATGTCATCAAACCTTGGTATAGGATGCCTACACTTAATGGTTATCTTATTTACAGCCCTGCAATCCATACACATTCTCCATTTGTTATCCTTTTTAGGTATAAGAATAATAGGGATAGCACAAGGACTTAGAGATTCCTTTACCCTGCCGTCGACTAGAAGTTGATTTACCTATTTTTGCAATTTCTTTATTTTCTTGAGATTAGCTTTATAAGCAGGTCAATTGGGTATAACTGCGCCAGGAATTAGGTCGATTTGGTGTTCGATCCCTCGAATTGGTGGAACTCCAGGTGGAAGCTCGTCAGGGAAGACATCTACAAATTTGGCCAAGATCTGTTTGACTGCCTCAAAATCTTTTCCATTTTGTCGATCTCAGGTTTAGAGGAGTCAATATTAACAAGTATAAATAATAAACCCCATCTCCCCAAAGCCCGATCAACATTATGAGCATTAGTGATGAGGCCATCCCCAACCCATCGACAAGTCCAAGCAGAGAGGATCTGCAAGTTGAGGCAGAGGACTTAAGAAAGGAAGCAGAGCTTGTTCGTGTGCAACATCAAGGCCCAGCTATGCTCCAGGACCCGAGCCCGTACTAGAGAGATCTACTGGTAGATATCGTTGGGCCAATTACACACAAAAGGACAAGGAAACTCAAGACCGACCTTGAGAACCTAGTCCAAGAGTGTTCCCGGCAATCCCAGATGGCATTCGAAGCACAAACCCCTGAAGATAAAGCCCAGAAGAGTCAGAAGAGTAAAATGGTCATTTTTCTAACCATTTCCGAAAAGGGGTTTGAATTGAATGAAGAAATGAAGAGTTTGTAATATTTGAGTTTCAGAAATGATTCTGGAAGCTTCCAGAAGCATCCTACACTTTTCACAGACACGCCATTGAGTTTTGGGGCGAATCCCCTTGCAACCCACCTTCATAAATTCGGCCAGACCAGACCAAGAGAAGGAGAGGAAATTCTGAAATTGGGAAGCCCAATTGAGAAGCCAAATCTGAAATTGTGAAGGGTTTTAATTAAGGAGTTAGTTTGAGTTTTCAACTTAAGTTAATTCTAGTAGTAGTTTTCAATGAGAGTTCCTTCTTAAACTCTTGTTGTATTTTAATTTTACTTCTTATTTTTAAATAATTTTTGGCTCAAATTATCCAATAATTCACCCAAATTATTATCTCTTAACAAACCTAGTTGATGTGAACGCCCCTAGCTCATCGACAAGTCCAGCTCAAGGAGATCCAGAAGATGGTGCAGAGAGTGTAGCTGAGGTTCGAGTGTTTCATCGAGGCCCACCAATGCTCCACGATCCAAGTCCATATCCGAGAGATCCATTCGTTGATATAGTTGGGCCGATGACTCACAAAAGGACTTCAAAGCTCAAAGCAGACCTTGCAAACTTTGTTCAAAGGTGTGCTACAGAAGCTCAGCTCATATCCAGCTCCAATGAACTCAATAAGAAGAAAGAAAGCTTACAAGGGTTACCCTACTCTCCATCAAGGTAGAAATGGTGAATACTAATCTTTCCAATTAAGGAAATGGTGGAAATGGTATTTCCAAGCTGTGCAAATGGTATTTACGAGATAAGGAAATGGTGAAATGGTAACTACTAGTCTTTCCAGTAAAGAAATGGAGATTTCATGAAGACTGAAGAATTTTAGAAGTGAAATGTTTTTTGAGCTTTTGAAATGATTTCGGAAACTTCCAGAAGATTCCAGAAGCTTCCTACATCTACATCATCATGCTACATCAATTGGACCGAATCCATCAAGTCCACTTTATGAACCCACATTCGGCCAAGCCCAAGCCCAAGGAGAAGCAATTCACAATTAGGGTTAGCGTTAGGAGGAGAATTAAGGTTTTGTGCATGTTACCTAATTCTCTTCATAGTTTCCTCTTTTTCTTTCTCCTTTTCTTTTCGGTTTTTACCTTTTTCTTTTATGGGTGAAATCTGAATTTCCCCTTCTCTTTTTCTCCTTTTTCTTTTCGGTTTTCCTTCTTCTTTTCTTCCTTGCAATTTCGGCAATTCCTTCTTTGTGCTGCCGAAATTCCTTTTATTCTTTTTTATATTTTCCTTGTTTTTCTTTCCTTATTTTCTCTTGTATTTTCGTGCATCTACACCTAAAAATAGGGGTGCTGCACTTCATTATTTTTCAGTGATTATTTGAATTAAAGTTTATACTTTATTATTCACTCTTCTTTATTTTGGCCTAAGTAATTTGCATGCTTGTTAATTGCTAAAGTACAGGAACTATAGGCCAATTAGATAATTGCTCTATCTAATTGCATGCTTTGTTTCGCCTCTATTACTCTCCACTTGGTTCAAATTGCGTGTTTAATTTAACTTGTTAAATTAGTAGTCTGCCGAATCCAAGGGTAAGGATTCTAGAGTTTTTTGAGAGCTGCGTCTTGTATACAGACTTTCCTTGGCAATTTTCCGCATTGAGTTCTTGTTTTCAAAAGTTGAAATCAAGGGTTCACATCAATTGGTATCAGAGCCTTAGCTGTTTGCTCGACAAGAGGAGGTTGGAGTAATCCGATCAACTCATAAGGTGTTTTCTTTTCCTTAACTCTACTTTAAGTTCTGATTTTTGTGGAAAATATTGCTCCTTTTTTTAAGAAATTTTTTTTTTTTAAATCCCTTTAATTTCAATTTTTGCTGCTGTTTCTGATCTTGAAAACCAAAATTAAAAAGCACAAAAAAAAAGGGGGCACCCGAACAAAAAAAACAAACAAAAAAAGGCGCAAAGAAGTTTGAAAAAGCCTGTTCGGTTTTTGCTGTTTTGTTTGGGTTGATTGGGCTGTTTTGTGATTTTTATTCCTCATTTGTAATTGTGGTGAGTTTTGCGGTTGATGTTCAGCAGCTCACTTTTTTGCAACTGTGATTGGTATGCCTATGCTTGATACATTAGCTTTGAATTCTTGAAAATATATTGGATTCTTGAAATTGTTTCGTAGTGCTGCCAAAATTTTCTAAAAATTGCTTAAAGGGATAATTTTTCGCATGCTTGTGTCTTTGTGGCAAAAATTGAGTAAGAATTGTTTCTCCAAGGTTTAAAGTGTACTTGCAAAGTTGATAGTGTTCGATTACCGACACTACTCCCCACAGCACTACACTCCAAAACCAAAGAGGAATATTTTCTTCATTGGAAATCTTCTTCTCTTTCCTGTGTACTTGCAAAGTTAATAGTGTTCGATTACCGACACTACTCCCCACAGCACTACACTCGAAAATATGAGGAATTTTTCTGCCACTTGGCTCTGGTGGCGTAAAGGACTCTTATTTTCGAAAAACTTGGATAATTGGTGGGAATTGGTTTCTTGATTACCTATTGGGAGGGTGATCACATCTTGGGTAGTTTAAGTACTTCCTAATTTGTTTCAAATTTGCTAATTGTTCTTGTTCTTCAATTGAATTGCCCTGCTTCTTTAGCCTTGTTAACCTTTTTGTTCTACCTTGTACGTTTACTCTGAGAATATAGCTTGAATCTTGTCTTCGTGCACTATCATTATCTCTGAACTTTGAGGGCGTCTCCCTGAAAGTTCCTATCGATGCACTTCTTATTTAAGCTATACTACAAATTTTCAATTTTTTTACAAGGTGTTTTTCAAAAATAGAACGAAGTGTCTATTTCGAAAATTTTTTGCTACTTTCCTATATAGTTGTTGTGCTTGTGTGGTTAACTGTTGCTTGTTACCTTTGCCAAAGTAATCTGTGAAAACTTTCTACAGGACTGAGGTAAAAGGCTGAGTGTTACAGCATACAAGGGCCGCCAACCCTAAAGAGCGATACACTGGTTTGTGTGTAGTTCGTTAGGAGGGGCACTAGGGGGACAACGGGGTAAGGTTACTTTTACTCACTTTTACTTGTTCTTAGTAGGATCTTTTCTTGTTACCATGTCAGGGGGTAGTTCTAACATCAGTAATGAACAACTTCTGGCTGCAATTGCGAACTTGACCAATCAATTCAACACTCAGTTCGCTGACCTAAGTAGTAAGGTCGCCGAACTCAGGGCCACCTAGGCTAATCACCCCGTGGCGATGAAGGAGAACATTGAAACTCCTTAAGATGGTTCCAGCAAGTCCTTTGAAGGTCTAAGTCAGTTGAAGACATCTGTGCCTTCTTTCGCCAGAGGTACGGACCCCGAAGTATACTTAGACTGGGAGATCAAGATGGAGCGGATCTTTGAGCTTCACTCGGTTCCCGAACATAGGAAGGCTCCTCTCGCTGTTGTAAACTTCATCGACTATGCTCTTGTTTGGTGGAATAAGCAGATGGACATGAGACGGAACACCAGGCCCATGCGTGCTCGTGCACCCCCTATTAATTGGTTTGATCTCACAACAGAAATGAGCAAGACTTTTGTACCTGCTTATTATTTTCGTGCATTGTATAACAAATTACATACTCTTGTGCAAGGGACTTTAACTGTTGATGAATATTTTAGAAAGTTGGAGATGGCCAAAATTAGGGCTAATGTAATAGAAGATGAGGGTGCTAGTATGGCTCATTTTCTTAGTGGGCTTAATCGTGGGATAGCTTTGTCAGTTGAATTGCAGAATGCTGCTTCTTTAACCGATATGTTGCATAAAGCCAAGGTGATGGAGGAGTACCTGCAGACTGTTCCACTTGTTCGAACACCTGCCAGCAATCAATGGAAGAAGACTCCAGCATCGCCATCCTTTCCAGCAAAGAAGCCATTCTACTCAGAGAAGAAAGCTATTCAGCCTGCTCAATCAACTCCTGCTTCTTCAGCTGAGTCCCTTTTTACTCCTAAGCCGTCTATCAGTAATATAACTTGCCATAAATGTTCTGGTCGTGGCCACTACATGCGAGATTGCCCTAATGTTCACAGAGTTATGTTGGGACAAGATGGTGAGTATGCTTCCGAAGAAGAAGAAGAGGATAATGATGCTGTCAATCCCTTTTCTGAATTGACTGATAACAGCAAGTCTGATACTGAAGCAGATGTTCATCGACCAGAAGACAACACTCACCTGGCAATTATTACTCGTACTTTGACTACTGCTGTTATCCAGGATACTGATCAAAGGACCACTATCTTCCATACCCGTGCTTGAATTACGTGAACATAAATTGTATGCCAATGTGAATAAATGTACCTTCTGTGTGGACGAGGTTGTTTTTCTCGGTTTTGTTGTTTCTAAAGCTGGTGTTAAGGTTGATGACACCAAGGTAAAGGCTATTCGAGAATGGCCTACACCAAGTTCGGCCTCACAGGTAAGATCTTTCCATGGTTTGGCTAGATTTTATAGAAGGTTCGTGAAGGATTTTTCTACTAAGGCCGCACCCTTAAATGAGTTGTGCAAGAAAAATGTACCGTTCTTGTGGGAACAAGCCCAAGAAAATGCCTTTATTGTTCTTAAGCATGATCTCACTCATGCACCTGTTTTAGCATTGATTGATTTTGATAAAGTTTTTGAACTTATGTGTGATGCTTCAGGTATAGGTATAGGTGTTGTTTTGATGCAGGAAGGTAAACCTATTGCCTATTTCAGTGAGAAGTCGAAGGGAGCTGCCTTGAATTATCCTACTTATGACAAGGAGCTCTATGTTGTGGTCAGGGCACTTGAGACTTGGCAACACTACTTGATGGCCAAGGAGTTCGTTGTGCATTCTGACCACGAGTCCCTTAAACACTTAAAGGGACAAGGTAAGTTAAACAGGCGTCATGCCAAATGGGTTGCTTTCATTAAAAATTTTCCTTACATTATTAAATATAAGAAGGGAAAAGAGAATATGGTGGCTGATGCGCTGCCTCGAAGGTATGAAGCTCTTACTCTACTTGAACATTCTTCATTATGATTTTCATATCTCAAAGATTTGTATGCTTCTGATCCTAATTTTTCAACTTTATATGAAGCATGTGAACATGGTGCATTTTAGAAATACTTTAGACATGATGGGTTCTTGTTTCAAGAAAATAAGTTATGCATTCCACGTAGTTCATCTAGGGAACCGCTAGTTCGTGAAGCACACAATGGGGGGCTGATGGGTCATTTTGGTGTAACTAAGACACTTGACATGTTAAAGGAACACTTTTATTGGCCTAAAATGCGAAAAGATGTAGAACAAATTTGCTCACGTTGCATTAACTGTTTAAAGGCTAAGTTACATCTAAACCTCATGGTCTTTACACGCCTTTGCCTATTCCAACTCTTCCTTGGACTGACATATCTATGGATTTTATTCTAGGTTTGCCGAGGACTCAAAGAGGCAATGACTCACTTTTCATTGTGGTGGACAGGTTTTCTAAGATGGCTCATTTTCTTCCTTGCAGGAAAACAGATGATGCTAGACATGTTGCAGATTTATTCTTTCATAGGATAGTTCGACTTCATGGAGTTCCACACACAATTGTATCTGATAGGGAAGTTAAGTTCTTGAGTTATTTTTGGAAAACTTTGTGGTCTAGATTAGGAACTAAATTGTTGTTTTCTACTTCTAGTCATCCACAAACGGATGGTCAAACTGAGGTGACCAACCGAACTGTAGAGAATTTATTGCGAGCACGGATTAAGTCTAATCTTAAATGTTGGGAACAGGTCTTGCTGATTGCTGAGTTTGCTTACAATAGATCGAAGCACTCTTCAACAGGTTTCTCGCCTTTCGAAGCTACCTACGGTTTCAATCCGTTGATGGTCATGGATTTACTGCCACTGCTCCTGAAGGAACAAACCAATCTGGATGGCGAACAGAAAGTAGAAACCGAAAAATGCTAAGTATGCCATAGATGCAAATCATCGGCGTAAGGCTGTGAACTTGGAACCAGGAGATTGGGTTTGGGTTCACATGAGAAAAGAAAGGTTTCTCGCAGCTCGACGGACGAAACTTCATCCACGAGGCAATGGACCCTTTCAAATTGTGTCTAAAATGGGGGATAATGCTTACAAGCTTAACTTACCAGGTGAGTATGGTGTTAGTTCTTCTTTTAATATTGCTGACTTGTCTCCATTTAATTATGATCAGGATGTAGATCGAGGTCGAATCCTTTTCAACCGGGAGGGGATGATGTGAACGCCCCTAGCTCATCGATAAGTCCAGCTCAAGGAGATCCAGAAGATGGTGCAGAGAGTGCAGCTAGGGTTCGAGTGCTTCATCGAGGCCCACCAATGCTCCACGATCTAAGTCCACATCAGAGAGATCCATTCGTTGATATAGTTGGGCCGATGACTCGCAAGAGGACTTCAAAGCTCAAAGCAGACCTTGCAACTTTGTTCAAAGGTGTGCTACAGAAGCTCAGTTCATATCCAGCTCCAATGAACTCAATGAGAAAGAAGGAAAGCATACAAGGGTTACCCTACTCTCCATCAAGGTAGAAATGGTGAATACTAATCTTTCCAATTAAGGAAATGGTGGAAATGGTATTTCCAAGCTGTGCAAATGGTGAAAATGGTATTTACGAGCTAAGGAAATGGTGGAAATGGTAACTACAAGTCTTTCCAGTAAAGAAATGGAGATTTCATGAAGACTGAAGAATTTTAGAAGTGAAATGTTTTTTGAGCTTCTGAAATGATTTTGGAAACTTCCAGAAGATTCCAGAAGCTTCCTACATCTACATCATCATGCTACATCAATTGGACCGAATCCATCAAGTCCACTTTATGAACCCACATTCGGCCAAGCCCAAGCCCAAGGAGAAGCAATTCACAATTAGGGTTAGGGTTAGGAGGAGAATTAAGGTTTTGTGCATATTACCTAATTCTCTTCATAGTTTCCTCTTTTTCTTTCTCCTTTTCTTTTCGGTTTTTACCTTTTTCTTTTATGGGTGAAATCTGAATTTCCCCTTCTCTTTTTCTCCTTTTTCTTTTCGGTTTTCCTTCTTCCTTTTAAGGAGAAAATCTGAAAATTTTCTTCTTCTTTTCTTCCTTGCAATTTTGGCAATTCCTTCTTTGTGCTGCCGAAATTCCTTTTATTCTTTTTGGTATTTTCCTTGTTTTTCTTTCTTATTTCCTCTTGTATTTTTGTGCATCTACACCTATAAATAGGGGTGCTGCACTTCATTATTTTTCAGTGATTAATTGAATGAAAGTTTATACTTTATTATTCACTATTCTTTATTTTGGCTTAAGTAATTTGCATGCTTGTTAATTGTTAAAGTACAGGAACTATAGGCCAATTAGATAATTGCTCTATGTAATTGCATGCTTTGTTTCGCCTCTATTATTCTCCACTTGGTTCGAATTGCGTTTTTAATTTAACTTGTTAAATTAGTAGTCTGCCGAATCCAAGGGTAAGGATTCTAGAGTTTTTTGAGAGCTGCGTCTTGCATACAGACTTTCCTTGGCAATTTTCCGCATTGAGTTCTTGTTTTCAAAAGTTGAAATCAATGGTTCACATCACTAGTTCCTTTAGGTTTGTTTCTTTTCAAGAGATCAATCTCTCAATTGATTTCTACTTCTTAGTTTTGATTCATTTCTACTTGTTATTTAGTATAGAATTTCGGCTAGATTCACCCTTGTGAAATCTGAATCCCTATCATCAACTAAACCTAGTCCTTTTAGGTTTCATTTTGTAAGGAATCAATCTCTTGATTGAGTTCCAATTTTAATTGCTTTCTACTACTTTGTACTGAAGAATTCGGCTACCTATAACTATCAATAGGGGTCCTCTACTTCACTTTTCAACACACAATTTTGATTCAAGTAATAGAATAGTATAGTTTTATACTTTTTGAATCATTCTCTTATTTTGAGCTTTCGTAGTTTGCATGCTTTGTGAATTACTATAGGTTTAGAAACTATAGCTTTTTAGGTAATTGCTCTGCCTAGAATGCATGCTTTTTTTTCGACTCTTTTATTCTTAAACTTGGTTCGATTTGCATGTTTAAAATTAGCTTAGCTTAATTTTAGTAGACTGCCGAATCCGAGGTAGGGATTCTAGAGGTTAAGAGCTACGTCTCGCAATTTCCAGACTTTCCTTGGCAAGTATTCCGCATCGTGAACTCTGGTCCACATCAATTAGCATAAAGACTTGAGTGCTTAGTAGGCTTATCGGAGTGCACCGTACCAACACTTACAATGGATTTCCCATCCCCAGTTTCCTTGTCCCATATAGAAAAAGCCTGATTCATTCTGGCCTTTTTCAGACATTACCTCTGCGGTTGGCATCTGTTTAAGAATGATGGGGTTATAGCCTCGCTGTACAGTGTAGCTATTGACGACACAGTTTGATTTGCCTCCATGTCATAGAGCAAGGGTTGGCCGAGCAAGATATTGTAATTTTGCAACGGTACCACATCGCAGGTTACCCTTGTTTCCAGACAACCTACCTCTATGTCAGTCATAACTTGCTGCTGAATCGAAAGTCGATCCACGGAGCTGAGCCAGTGAAACTCATATTGTTCAGGGTGCTCTATCAGGGGTAGCGCCAGTTTGTCCACCAAGAAGTCGCTAATGAGATTAGTGCAACTTCCTCATTCGATTACTAGAATGGCCACCTTTCCATTTAGTTTAACTCTTGTATGGAAGGCGGTCGTTCGTTGATTAACAGCCATGGGGCTACGGTGAAAATTACTTGCTTTAAGACAAGTTTGAAACTAGATGATAGTAACCTCACCCCTTGTCCCCCAAGTGTTTCAACTAAAGCTACGCACTTCCAGTGTTTCACTCTAATTGGTTTTTTCTTGATTAATTACTCTCTGCTTTTTTCTTCTTGACTCCTTTGCACAAAAATTCACACAATTGAACAAAAGTAAAAGAAGTAGATTAAATCGCACAATGAGCAAACTTTAGGCAAAAAAAGGCAAATAATTCTCAAAATAGGGGCTGAACCTATTTCTGTTTTGATGACTCTTGAAAAAGAAATTTTTTGTAATTAATTCAGGTAAAGAAAGTGCACAAGAAGGAGATTTGGGGATAAGCCCTCGATCTCAGCAAACAAATGTAATGCACACAAAGACAAAATCTGAACTAATATTAAGATCTAATGTTCAAGGTAGCTCTAAAAAGAAAATTCTTAGGCTAGGCAATTTGCAGGGCAATTCAGATGAATAGAAGCAAGAACAGATAGCAGAGTTGAAAATAAATTAGGAAACTACCCAAAATGTGACCACCCTCCCAATAGGGAGTTAAGAAACCAATCCAACCTATTGCAATTACTTCACATAATTGATACCAGAATTAATGTAAAGTTTCGGCAAAACAATCCCTTTAATTTTATCGAAAATCACACTTAAAAAGCAAGCAAAATGAAGGTTGATAGCTGGGGGCAAATTAAGGTTCAAAAATCGTATCCTTAATAACCGTTCTAAATTCAACCCTAGGTTAAGCAAACAATATAATAAGCGTCAACTAAATTAAGCCGCAAAGAGGTGACAAAAAAAGAAACCTAACTCCCTAACGACACAAATTTTTAGTCGCAGGAAGCTAGGGTGTGCCGCAACCCTTAACTTAAAAACAACAAATTGGCGACAATAATTTTAGTCGCAAAAATTCACACTTTTCGATTTAAAAACAGCAGCAAATTACACTAACAGTTTGTGACAGAACAGGAGTGTCACTATCACAATCAAAGCACAGAAAACTAAAAAAAGAAGCCAAAAATCGAAAAGAATCAAGTGATTCAATCTGATTCTTTTAACCCTTTATTTTTCTGATTTCTTTTATTTTCTTTTTCTTCAACCAATTCTTTTTTCAAAACAAAAATTTTCCCAGCAAGAAAATTATTTATAAGATTTTGGTTTTAAGAATGCAACAACTTAAACAAAAACTGAAAACCCTATAGCATGCAATTCTATTCAAATCGCATAAGAAGCCATCAAATTCTCAAGATTTTCAAGGAAACATCTAAAATATTTTCATACCCAAAAATTTAAAAGAGAAAAGAAGACAACCTATTGAAGCTAGATCGTGTTACTACAATCTTCCTCGAACCAACACGTTCGCCTTGGCTCTAATACCAAATTTGATGTGAGCACTTCGAAAAGAACTCGCTTTGCAGAAGACTTGATGCCAAGGAAAGTCGAACAATGCCGGTTTGCAAATAATCACTTCAAACTCAAAAAAACCTTAGATTAATTAAGTGAGACTAGCTACTTTAATCTTAACTAATCTGATTTTTAAGAGGTGAATCAACAAAAATTAGGTGGAGCATTACCTAAACCCTTCTAAAATTCAGAACTTTTTTAAATTAACATGCAAAAATTACACAAGCTCAATATGGAAAATAAATGAAAAAGAAGATTTAAAAGGAATAAACCTCACAATTTAACTATCAAATAATTCTCCTTGAACTTGGAACTTGAACCCCCTATGTATAGGTGAGGTGTTCGAATTCTTGAAGTACAAGAAATAGAAAAGGAATAGAACTAGAATTGGAAACTAACTAGAGTTATTTTCCTTTTAAAAAACTGAAACAAAAGAAGCATGAATTCGGTTGGGGGCAATTCGGTAGTAACAAAAGGTAGTTACCCGAATTGTCCATTGAAAAATAAAAGGGAAGCTTGAATTTTGTAACTTTTAAGTAAATCCAAATTTAAGTTGTAAAACAAATAGGATATAGAAACTAATTAGGAAACTAACAAATTAAGTCAAGTTGGAACAAATTAGGTAACTTGACTTACTCCAAATTACAACTAGAAAAGAAATAGGAAACATGCAAATCCCATTCCTTCTCGGATTCTCTGAAGTTGGCAGAAAACGCAGAGGGCCTGCGATTTGGGCCGTTTGAGTTGCGCACGGCAAAGAATGCAAAAGTAATTCTCAAAATAGGGGTTGGACCTATTTTGGTTTTGAAGTGTAGAAAAAGATATTTTTGTAATTGATTCACACAAGAACTGCACAAGGAGGACATTGAAGGATAAGCCCTCAATCTCAAGAAATTAAAGTAATGTACACAATGACAACTCTAAATCAATTTAAGATCTAATGTCTAGGTCATTTGAAAAGAATTCAGGCTAGGTAATTTGCAGGGCAACTCAGAATGAGTAGAAGCCAAGAACATATAGCAGAGTTGAAACAAATCAAGAAAACTACCCACGATGTGATCACCTTCCCAATAGGTAATCAAAGAAACCAATCCCCATTATAAGAAATTAACCTCCAAAATTAAGCACACAGACTTGGAGTTGAGTCTCAGCCGAGAATAACCAATGCCAACTTAAACCCTGAAATTGCAATCCTGCCTTGGAGGGTAAAATTGTAATTCTACTTTAGGTGTCGGGGTCTGATTAAAACTAAATCTCTTGTAGCCAGGAGAATCCGAATTCCTTGTGGGAACTATGGAAACTCCCAATTCAGGATTGTTACTTTAGGTTTTAAAAATCATTTTACTATGGGTGGTAGGGTTCAAAAAAGGATCGTAGCCCTACCGACGTTGCAAAGCTGATTTAAAATTCCAGTTTAACGTTCCAACCTTAAAAAGGTTACTACAATTAAACCAAGGGAATCTGAAAAGAGAGCTTGGTCTCCAATAACACAAAGAGAGTCGTAAGAACCTAGGGTTTTTGAAAAGCCCTAGAAGCGAAAAGAGATCAACATTTGATGATAGAATAATTTTGAAATCACTTTTTAGAATGCAAAGCTAGATTCTTTCAGAACTATTCAACCAACAAATTATTCTAACAATTTGTAACACAACAAGAATGTTACTATCACACTGAAGCACAAAAATAGCAAAAAGAAAAAATCCAAGAGAGAAAATCGCAAAACCGCAATTTTTTTGAAAAAAAGTTTGTTTTATTCTTTTTTTTTTCAAACTTTTGTTTTTCTTTATCATTTCCAATTTATTCTTTTCTTTGAACCAAACTCTTTTTCTTAATTTTCCCAGCAAGAAAATTTTGTCTAGGATTTAGCTTAAGATAAAATCAATTTTTATTGCTAAATCCAAAAATAAAGCAATGCTTCCCTTTTTTTTAATTGATCTTCAAAAAAAAATTCAACATGCAAGATGTCATCTTTATTCTCATTAATTTTTATAGGAACCATGTAAGATACCAAGTTTGATATGCAAACAATTTTCATACAAGAAAAATTAGAGAGAGAGAGAGAAAACACCTTATGAGTTCAACTGAGTTATTCCGGTATTCCTCCTACCAAAAAAGCTCTCCTTGGCTCTGATACCAAATTTGATGTGAGTTGTTGTCAAACGCCCCGCGTTGCAGAAGTCGATTGCTAAGGAAAGATCAAACTTGAAAGTTCACGAACTTACTCTCTTAGCCTAGGTGGGACTAGCTCTTTTATTCCTAACTAGCTAGAAGAATTAATAGGTGAACCAACTAAGATCTAGGTGGAGCAAGTAACCTAAAAATCCTAAGTTTAGGAACTTACAGAGTTATCAATACATAATAAACACAGAAGCTCAAAACACTAAAGTGGAGAACCCAAAGTAAAGAATAAACCTCACAACTATAGTATGAATTATGAGTCTTCAGGTTTTGACGACAACCCTATTTATAGATGATAGGGAGCACGAAATTATGAAGGAAAAAGAAAAGGAAAATAATTAAAAGTGAAAACCAACGAGAGTTGGAAACCAATTACAAACCAAATTCGAAAAGAACTCGAATAAGGTAGGTGCAAAATTCAGTTGTCTCTTTTAAAGAGGAAATAAAATAGGAAAAGGAAAGCTTGAATTTGGTATCTTGAAGAGAAAATCCAAATTCAAGTTGGAAAGAAATCTACTTCCTAATCTAATAAGGAAACTAGTAATTAAGTTAAGTTGTAACTAGATTATGGTATCGTAACTTAATTCCAATTAAAAGTAGAAAAGAATTAGGAAACATGCACAGTTCCCTTATCTTTCCACCACCCCTTAATTAACTTGCACAACAAGTAACTTGCTGCACAAGAAACTTAATAATTCGCATATGGGCTTCTTCTTTGTGGCTGCGTGAGTCATAAAGTTGACCTGCGATTGTGGGTTGCTCCCTTGTGCTGGAACCCGTGAGTTGGATGGCTTACGACTTAAGGCTGCAATTGTGGGCTGCGAGTCACAGGCTATCCTTGCTCTTCCTTTTGCATGGGCCAAACTTGAGAGCTTGAATGCTTGATGGATTTGGTCCATTCTACTGTAGCATAGTCTTTTTGGAAGTGCTGAAAACTTCACCAAATAGTTCAGAGCATTTCGGATCCATTGAGAAGCTTTCAAAATCATTTTGAAATGTTCTATTGAAAGCTTCTAAATCAAGAAAATCAAGATTTATACATTTCTCCAAGATTCTTTTGTCATAACCACTTGACAGATCAGGAAGCTGTCAATACTCCAAGATCAATCAAGAAATGTTCCCAGAAATGTTTCCAGAAACCATCAATTTTGTATTTGAAGTAGTAGATGGCCGAGAAGCTTGTGGATTGCCTCCTTTGACCATGTCCTCCTTCTTGCAATGCATTTCTTTAGACATCATCTTCGGATTGACTTGGCAAATACTGACTTGGCTTATCTGAGCTTATGGATGTCCACATCAGGTACGTTTGACATTATCTCTAATTCGTCAATCTATTGATAGTTCAATCTCTGGAAAAATTTGTCATGCTAAAACTGCCAAACAATCCTGGGATATTTTCGTAAAAATTTATAGAGGAATGGATAAAGCTCAGAAAAATAATGTCTTAAAATTGAAAAGGACATTTAGAGACAGCAAGATGAGAAAATGTGAGACAATTAAAGATTATATTAATAGATTAGAGAAAATCCAAGATGAGATGAGATCAAACAAGTATTTTCTCGAGAAAGAAATTTTTGATAATTATGTTCTCAATACATTGCAGAGAAAGTTTGATTACTTTGTGGCATTGAAAATTGAGACAAGAGATATTTCAAAGTTATGTCATGAAGAATTGTTAAGTATATTGATCCTTCATGAAATAAGGATTAATAGCAAGCAGTTGGTAATCAAGGAGTTACAAGAGCATGTATTTGAAGAAATTGCTTCAAGAATTGTGAATGAAGAAAGTGAATGAATCAATGAACAAGATTGTGTCAAGAATGTGGATGAGGGAACTGAATGTAAATTTGGTCAAAGAAGAAAAAGAAATCGTATGTGTCTTAGAACAAGAGCGCGAGATTGAAATTGATGATCACGTAGATGAAAGAGATCATGTGATTGTTGAAGAAGTTATTGAATTGGAGGATAATAACGTGTCAGAAGCTAATGAAACAGAAGACCAAAGTGATTCTGTGATTAGTGAAGACTTTGTTGAGTCAGATAAAAATGTGACAGTAGAGTATTGGGCTTGCAAGGACATTGTTATGTTTGAAGGCATTGATGAGATTAACAATGTCGACGACAAGCTCTATTATAAAGATGAATGGGTAGATATCAGTGAATTCTTTAACCAAACTGAAAAATTTTATAAGATATACTCAAAATACAAGTTTGTGTTCACATCAAGTTTGAAGGAAATAACTTGAATTTGCGATGTTGTTATTGAAATTTGCAAGGTTGATTGCAAGGTTAATGAGAAGATGAACTCAGATGAAGAAGAATGGGTGGATGTTCGATAAAGATGAATTTCCACAGAAGATCCATGGCACATACAAAAGTGACTCTACGATGAGATTGAAAGCAGAGATGAAGAACTACTACAAGTTGGTTTCGCATGTTGTCTACACTGCGAAAGAGATTTCAAGGGAGATTCAAGCCCATGATGGCGATGGGCCTGCTTTGATCCAAGTTTGGTTTAAGGGAGGCTACGTTGAAAATCGATAATTTCAACCAAACTTGTATTAATTAGGTAATTATAATTGTAGTAGGATTTTTTATTTGTCTGTTTCCTATTTGGTTTAGTGTTTGTTTCGAAAAATCTAGTTGTTTTAGGGAATAGTTATGAATCAGATTAATGGTAAGATTTAAGGATAGTTTAGCCTATAAATAGAGATAATAGGTGACCATTGTAATGACAGAGTTAGATAGAGAAAACAGAGATAAAATATTTGAGAGGTTGAGGTCAGGTATAGAAAATCCTGGCTTGTTATTGTGAAAAGCCTTTGAGAACTTTGTTGTTTAGGTTTGTTAGGTATAAAGAGATTTATTTTCGCTACGTTAATCTCTATGTGTTATTAGGATAATTTTATATTGGTTTATATCCTACAGAGGATATCACATATTATTCAAAATGACTTGTCATGATTAAATTAGCTAAACTATTATCATTTCTTACATGCAATCCTTATATCTCAACTGTGAATTTGTTATAGACTATATATAAATACTTGTAGTAATTGTACGTAAAGTGTAAAAATAAATTACAATTTGTATTAGTGGACAAAATTATTTTCTGAAATGAAATTCTCGTTTAGACGGCAGAAGTATACCATAAATTATTTATTAAGAGTGAAAGATAAAGGATAAATAAAACTAATTTAGAACAAAAATAATCTTAAGACACGGAAAGTTCTTATTAAAGATAGGTGATTTGATTTCTTTCATTGGATTTCTTCATATTTCTAATAAAAAATGTCAAATAATAACATGACATACATGTTAACTTTTTTTTTTAAACAAATTTTTGGAAATAAACTTATATGAAAATTATACTAGAAAAGTATAAAACGGTAATTGAAAAAAAAAAGTGTTTAAAATGATAATAAATTATAAAATATATTGTTAAAAAGAAAAACAAAAATTATAAAATCATGTCAAAGCTGACATGGAAAAAATTAATAAATAAGGGAAGAATTTTAGTGTATTCAAAAGAGGGGGAAAAAAAAAGTGGAAAAGAACAAAAATGTAGAAAAACATTGCGACACACGTGCATACAATTGCACCACCGTCGATCATTCAAAAACCCCACCTCATTTCATGATTCAGCTAATGAATGAATAAGAGGTACTGATATGAACTCCCGATTCCAACGCCGTGGAAACGAGAACTCGATGAAAAAAATTGCCAAGAAAAGTATAATTGCAAGACGCTGTTCTTAACTCCTAGAATCATTACCTTTGGATTCGGCAGACTACTAATTTAACTAAGTAAATTAAACACGCAATTCAAACCAAGTGGAGAAAACTAGAATCGAAACAAAGCTTAGCAGTAGACAAAGCAATTATCTATTAGCCTATAGTTTCTGTAACTTCTTGTAATTAACAAGCATGCAAATTACGTAAGCCCAAAATAAATGTAAGTGATTTAATAGGATATATACTAATACTAACTTTATAATTAAATCAACTAAGTAAATTAAGAACTCGGCTACCCTATGGTTATGGCCCATTGGAACTAACCTAAAAGAATTAGGAAAGAAACTAGAATTGGAAACAAATCAAGAGATTGGTTTCTTACAAAACCAAAACCTAAAGGAACTAAGTTTGGTGAAAACTACCAAATTCGTGCACAAGGAGTAAGTCCTTGGCCAAAACTACAATTAAAAACAAGAAGTGGAAATCAATCAAAATAAGGATTCAAGAAGGTAATCCTTTTTGGAAACTACTAACAAGCTAATATGTTAGACCCGATTGGTCTTAATCCTTATTTTGATTGATGAGTTAACAAATATGAGAATTAATTTAACGGTTTTTCAAAGTGAGAAAATATACAGAAATGTTCATGGAAGAACCGACGCAACAAAACGGCAATGAAAAATGAGCTAAAACAAAGAAACGGCAAACAAATGAAGAAAGAAGAAAAACACGACCCGAGCATGTCTCACGGTGGGACCCACAGTGTTTCTAAGTCAGAAAATGAAGAGAAGAGTTCACGGGTGAACCAACGCAAAAAAGGGTGACAAAACGAAGTTAAAATAAAGAAACGGCAAGCAAACAAAAAGTGTCAAATCTAGGGCTGACAAAGTGCCTCTCAGGCTAGCGCTGCACACAGTTGTTGCGAGGCCTCGGGTTGGCTCATTTTTTACCTTTTTTTCCACCATTTGAAGGGTGCCCTCCTCCTATAAACACCCCCAATTGAAGAACACTTATACCATTTCTCTACATCCATTTTATGCTCAATCTCAAGTGTTAAAAAGCTCTCAAAAGATCATTTCAAAGTTCTAGCAATTTATTTCAAAGTTAGGCTAGGATAGAAAATCCTCATTGTAATAGCTAGCTATTTTCGTAGCATTAATTTCCTACTTTGTAAAAGGGTTAGATGGAAGTTTTGGATCCTTTCAAGAGGTTGAAAAGGGTTTAAGCATGGGGATTATCTAAAGGATTAACTATATTTTGAGTAAACTAGGAGGTAATCTCTTGGGATAACTTGTAAGGTTTAAGATTCACTTTAAGAATCTTATTGGGAGATTAGAACAAAGCATTTAGCTTGGAAGTGGAGTAGACTTTCCTTGAGGAGGGAAAGTTGAACACTATAATTGTTGTGGGTTCTTTAAATTATTTTCTTTATCGCTTTACATTCAAAATCACACACAAATCACAAAAAAGATTTTTGTTTGCTTAACTTTATTTTTAAACCTAATTCACTCCTCCCCTCTTAGGTTTACCTTAGTTGTATTTTCAATTGGTATCAGAGCAAGGACCTCAATATAAGGCTAGAAACCTTGAGGTAGCTCGATTGGAACTAAGGCAACTCCCTTTCGTGAAGGAAATTCCACCACAATGCCACCACTCTTTTGTGGAACCGATTTTAGTGGTTGGAAGGACCGGATGAAAACCTTTCTTATCTCGGTTGACTATGATTTGTGGAGTATAGTTGGGGAAGGTCATATACCTATTACTATCACAAATCAAGATGGAACCAAAGAGATAAAACAAGTAGTGAGCTCACTGGTGAAGATAAACCTCTCTTTGAATGCTAAAGCACTCAATGTTCTATATAATGCTTTGAACATTGAAGAGTCTAGTAGCATCAAAGGTTGTAAAAATGCTAACACCCTATGGCTTAAGGTACAAGAATACCAGAAGGAAGTTCTAGTATCAAAGAGGAAAGGAAGTTCATCCTTGTCTCTCAATACGAAGCCTTTAAGATGGAGACTAATGAAACTATAGATGGGGTGTTTTGTAGATTCAATGGGCATGTAAAAAAACCTTGAGGATCTTGGTAAAACATACCCTAAATGAACTGAATTGCAAGATTCTTCATGGTCTTTATAAATACTACAATACTAGAGCTTTAGTCATTGAAACTTCAAAGGATTTAAAGACTATATCTCTTCAAGAGCTTATGTTAATGGTCAAAATTCAAGAGATAAGATGTCAGAATGAAGTTGGCTCTAAAAGCAAAAATATTTCTCTCAAATCTTCAAAATTTGAGAGTGAAGATGAACATGAAGTGAAGATGAATTATCCTTGATGAGATGAACCTCTTAGTTAAAAACTTCAAAAGATTTTTTAAGAAAAATAATTTTCAAAAAGGAAAAAAGTCGGTAAAAAGAAGAATGGTCCTAGATGCTATGAATGTCAACAAGTTGGTCATTTCATGAATGAATGTCCAAAGAAGAAGAAAGAACTTCAAAATAAAGAAAGGTAAGAAGCCAATGTTGATGGCCGAAACATGGGATAAAGCCAATTCCGAAGATGAAGATTCAAGTGATGAAGAAGAAGCACAAATGTGCTTTATAGGACTCAATGAAGAGGTTAGTATCCATAATTTCTCTTCTAGTGATAATGAATATCTTGAGTTGAAAATGAGTTAAGCATGAAAAAATGTGATCTTATTGCTTATGTTCAAACTCTTACTTTGAATCTAGATAAATGTACTACTCTTTGCATGAACTTGAAAAAGAAAAATGAAAACTTGCTTAATCTTGTTGAAGAAAAGAAAGTAGAAAATGAAAAGTTTAAGGTAAAACTTCAAAATGTTCAACTAGAGAAAAATGCTTTTGATGAAAATGTAAAGATTGAGCATATTGCCTTGAACAAGAGAATTAATGAATTAAGTGAAACTATAAGCAAGTTCACTAAGGGTAAAAATAGCTTAGATATGGTACTTAGTTCTCAAAGGTCATATAATGATAAAAGTGGATTAGGATATCACACTTATTGTGACACCCCAGATTCACCACCCCGCATACAAGGGGTTGGCTTCACCGGAGGCCTGTCTGGTTCGTACCAGGACTCAGACCATGCAGAACATAATAATAATAATAATAATAATAATAATAATAAATTTTCCTTTTATTATAAATGCCAAACCTTAATGTACATATATTAGTTTTTAATACAAAAGTGGTAGCTTAACTAAACCTAACTTTTTTTATAAATACTATCCTGCTAATATAATAGGTTCAGCCTTCATGCAATTCCATCCTAGTACTAATAGTTAGTGAAGTCATCTTCATACCAAGGATCTGTAAACAAAATTTTGAAAACAGAAAATGGAATGAGCACTTGCCCAACGAGAGTCCACCGTTTTCGCAAACATTTACCGAGTTACCAAATTACCTATGCTTACAATTTAGGCATATCCTAACAAATAGTATTCATGACTCATGTAGGATTCATAGAATATATAATGAGGATGATAGTGTTCACTAGCGTTCTGTATGAACGATGGACGACGGACCAACTCACCTCGAGAATGAGAGGCGTTCGTCAGCTTGTACAGGAATGCTAAATGATGGACTAGCTCCCCTCAACTGAAATATATCATTAGCCAACTCCCAAAAACTTATACATATATGGGCCCCTGTAGTCACGACTGATTTCGAAATTAGGAACGCAAATTAATGATCCGGACGACCAAGCCCGATGCTGGCTTGCGTGATCAAATCGCACACACATAATAGATCTGACACAACTTATGATCTTATAATAGATTCAATGCATAGAGAAAGTACAACTGAAGCATAAAAGGTACATATGCATTCCAGTCGATAAGTAAACACAACTGGCAATTAAAATCAAAAGCATTTCAAACATTTTTGAAAGCGTTTAAAACATGCCACATAGTAGAGTTCAATGCATATTCAATTATGAACTGTATTAAAATGGTATCCATTTTCAATGTTAAACTCACCTCTGTTCTAAGATGTCTGCTCACTATTTTCCCACTTATCTACAGTTTATGAATATCAGAAGATTCAGTTTCTTTTCTATTCCAAACAAATCCTAACTTTCCTGCAGCTATAAAAATCCAAACTTATTATTTCTATAATGCCAAAAATCCTTAACCCTAATTAAATACAAGATTAAATTAACTAAAAGAGTTTATACATAATTTTAAACTAATTTTGAAAAAACAAAATTTTACACATCAATCGGTTTACCCAATTGGGAATGGGTTAAAACCGCTTAGAATCGGTTTTAACTGATTCTCAATTGGTTAAAACCGTTTTTAATCAGTTTTCTAGTTTTCTTGAGCATGAATCAGTTTTACTCGATTTCCAATTTGTTAAAACCGATTCGTGCCCAGAAAACCAGGTTTTCTTCGGGTTTTCTGAAAAATCTCCATAAAATCTATTTTCCTTGCTTTCTTTTGTCAGAAATCCAACCTACAACATTCATGCATCATCCCTAATGTTCCATAACATATATTTCATATTAATTTTAAAGATCTAAACCAAAATTCCTTAGAAAATCTTAAAACCTGAAAAACTACATTTTATGCATTATTCCTCTAAATCTAACCGTAAAAAGTATGTTGAACAATCCTTCCTAGCATAGAATCCATGCTTGTGGAATCAACTTCTAGCTTCCAAGCATTGATTTCCTATCTTTCTCCCTTTCCTTTCCTTCTTCTTTCTCCTCTCCTTCTCTTTCCTTTCCTCTCTTGTTTGGTTTAGTTTTTGGCAAAGTTTCCCTTAGGTTTAGAGATCTGAGAAGCCTCTATATATAGGCAACGAAGCCTTATAAGCCAAAGAAGTTCGTAATTATCATGAAATTTTTTTTTTTTCATTTTCAGCCCGGAATCGATTTTAGTCGCTCTCAAACCTGTTATAACTGATCCGAATCGGTTTTGCCAGTTTTAGAATCGGGTAAAATCGTTTGTGAGTTGGCAAGATTTTTTTCTTACTTTTTGAATCTATTTTACCAGTTTGGAAATTGGGTAGAACCGCTTCGTGAAAACGGTGGAATAGATTTTACCCGTTTTGCAATTAGTAAAACAATTTCCTTATCCCTAAAATCAGTTTTACCTATTTTGGAATTGGGTAAAACTGTTTTGGACCTTGGGCAATCGGTTTTACCCGCCCTCGAATCGGAGAAAACCGATTAGCTCCTATTTTTTCCATTTTCTATTTATTTTCTAATTTCTTTATTTTTATTTACTTAACTACTTTATTATTTAAACATAATTCTAACCCTATTCCTAATATAAGTAATCCTAATAAGCATTAAAATTTCATAATCCAAAATTAATCGTCTATTCAATAAAATTCCTTTAAGAAAATCATACAAGTCCATAGCTATACATATTTTGAAAATTTAAAATAATTTGCAAAATACAACCCTACGGCTGATCCTGGGCAAAATTTATGAGATCTCACACTTATGCACAAGAATCCACTAATTCCTCCAGTTTAAATGTTAACAAGCATGCTTCTTTTTAAAATTTGGACTCCTTCATTAAAGAATGCTCATCTTTCTTGTCATTATTTCCATGCTAGAAAATTGCTTCTTATTGGTAGAAATAAATGGGTAATCAAAACTAACTCCCAAGGACCCAAAACCAAAAGGGGACCAATTACATTTCTTCCTTCTCTTGTAAGTGTGTAATACACCCTTAAAAACCGTAAAGCTATCCAAGTGGTATATGGATAGTGGTTGTTCAAGACACATGACTGGCTATAAATCACTTCTAAGTAATGTCAAGATAAAGGGAGGACATGTAACTTTTGGTGACTACAAACAAGGGAAAATAATCGGTATATGTAATATTTCTTCCAAAGGGCATAACTTGTTTGAAAATGTGTTGCTTATTGATAACTTGAAATTTAATGTTTTAAGTGTGAGTCAACTTTGTGAGAAAAATCTTAGTGTTCACTTCAAAAATGACGCTTGCTATATGGTAGATCCTTCTTTAAATGATAAAGTAATTTGTAATGCAAGTAGAAATGGTAATGTATACATTTTGGATATAGAAACTTTACTTGAACAAAATGATCATTGCTTAACCATTACTTGTAATGATAGTTGGATATGGCATAGAAGGTTAGCTCATGTTAGCATGGATCAGTTGCATGAAATTTCAAAGAAAGAATTAGTAAGAGGTTTACCTAAATTAAAGTTCGAAAAAGATAAATTATGTGATGCATGCCAATTTGGTAAACATAAGAAATCTTCTTTTAAAACTAAAAATTATATTAGTACTACAAAGCCTTTAGAATTAATTCACATGGATTTATTTGGCCCTACCTAACATGCTAGTTTAGGTAGTAAAAGATATGCATATGTACTTGTTGATGATTATTCTAGATACACTTAGGTGATATTTTTGGCATATAAGCATGAAACATTTCATGAATTTGAAAATTGGGCAAGAAAAGTTAAAAATGAGTTTAATTTGAATGTTATTAAATTAAGAAGTGATAATGGAACGAAATTTGTTAATGCAAATTTTATAGATTTTTGCAATTCTTTTGGAATCACTCACAACTTTTTGGTTGCTAGAACTTCTCAACAAACTGGGTTAGTAGGAAAAAAATAAGACTTTGCAAGAAATGGCTAGAACAATGCTTTGTGAAAATAATTTGCCAAAATATTTTTGGGCCGAATTGATTAATACTTCTTGTTATGTTATGAAGAGAGTTCCTTTAAGACCAATTTTGAGAAAAATTCCATTTGAGCTTATATTTGGAAGAACTCCCAACATTGAATACTTTAAAGTTTTTGGGTGCAAATGTTTCACTTTGAAAACAAGTAAGCACCTTGGAAATTTTGGTAGTAAATCCAATGTGGGGATTTTTCTAGGATATTCTTCAAATAGGAAAGCATATAGAGTTTTCAATAAAAAATACTATGAATGTTGAAGAAAGCATGCATGTTGAATTTGATGAAAATTGTGTTTCCAAAAATCAAAATGAAGATGAAGAACTTATTGATACTTGGCCAACTAATTTTGAAAGACTGTTTAAATTAAAGATGAAGTTGCATCTACTTCTTCTTCTAACCCACTTCCTACTTCAAGAAAGTTTATTAGAAATCATCCTTAAGAGTTAATCATTGGGAATCCTTCTCATGGGATTACAACTAGAAATATAGTGGTTGAAAATAATGTTCTTAAAAACAAAGATTTTAAAAACAATGTTGCTTTTCTTTCAAAAATTGAGCCAAAAAATATAAAACAAACTTTACTTGATGAAAATTAGATTTTGGGTATGCAAGATGAATTAGCCCAATTTGAAAAAAAAAAGTTTGGAATCTTGTTGAAAGACCAAAAAATCACTCTATAATTGGCACTAAGTGGATTTTTAGAAACAAGTTGAATGAACTATGTGAAGTAACTAGAAACAAGGCTAGATTAGTTGCACAAGGTTATATATAAGAAGAAGGAATTGATTATGATGAAACATTTGCTCCAGTGCTAGACTTCAATCTGTAAGAATGTTACTTGCTTTTGCATTCTTTAAAGGTTTTTAATTATATCAAATAGATGTTAAAAGTGCATTTTTAAATGGTTTACTACATGAAGTTTATGTGGAACAATCTCCCGGTTTTGAAGATGTTAAATTTTCAAATCATGTGTATAAACTTGTAAAGCATTATATGGTCTGAAACAAGCTCCTAGAGCTTGGTATGAGAGATTGACATCCTACTTGCTAGCTAATAATTTTAAAAGAGGCCAACTTGACACCTCTTTGTTTATACTAAAGTTGATAAGCATAGCAATTTGCTCATTGTTCAAATCTATGTTGATGACATTATCTTTGGTGCTACTAAGCATTAGTTATGTGATGAATTGGCTAATATTATGCATAGTGAATTTGAAATGAGCATGATGGGTGAGTTAAATTTCCTTTTAGGAATTCAAATTAAGCAAACTTCCAAGGGTATTTTTATTTGTCAATCTAAATACACCAAGGAAATTTTAAAGAAATTTAACAAGGAAAATTGTAAAGTTATTCCTACACCTATGTGCACTTCGTCTAAACTTGACAAAGATAAAAATGGACAAAGTGTTGATCAAACATTGTTTACATGAATAATTGGTAGCTTGTTTTACCTCACGGCTAGTAAGCCGGATATGAAGCATGCCATATGTTTATGTGCTAGATTTCAAGTTGCACTTGAAGAATCTCATTTATTTTCCATTAAAAGAATTCTTAGGTATTTACAACACACTTTTGATTTTGGTTTGTGGTATGCTAAATGTAAACCCTTTGATTTAGTTGGCTTTAAGGATGCGGATTTTGGGCGATGTTTGATTGATAGGAAAAGTACAAGTGGAACATGTCAATTGCTTGGTAATTGTCTTGTGTTATGGTTTTGTAAGGAACAACCTAGTGTATCCTTGTCTATGGCCGAATCGGAATACTTAGCCGCTTCTTCATGTTGTCAACAAATTATTTGGATGAAGCATACTTTACTTGATTTTGGATTGAATTTTGATGTGCCAATTATGCGTGATAATACAAGTGCAATCAATATTTCAAAGAATCCAATCCAACACTCAAGAACCAAGCATATTGATATTAAGTATCATTTCATTAGAGACTTGGTTCAGAAAAGATAAATAAAATTGGAATATATTTCCACTAAGGATCAATTGGCCGATATTTTTAAAAAACCATTGGCAAAAGATCAATTTTCTTACTTGAGAGCAAAACTAAATGTTCAACTAAAGCCTTTATAATGGGTCATAATTTACTTTATTTTAGTTGTTCATAGTTTACTTGTATGCATTCTTTATGTTTATGCATGCTAAGTCCTTTTTGTGATGTTAAAAAGGGGGAGAAATATCATGGAATTATGGAATTAAGGAGGAGATTATCAATTGAGGGGGAGAAGTGTTTAAGCTTTACTTGTCATTGATTTATTATCATGAATTCCATATTTGTTTTGTCATCATCAAAAGGAGGAGATTGTTAGACCCGGTTGGTCTTAATCCTTATTTTGATTGATGAGTTAATGTTAAACCTACGGTCTTAATCTTAGTTTTGATGATAAGATAACAAACATATGATTTTAGTTAATGCTTTGCACTTCAAGTTATTTGTAGAAAAGATGTAGAAAAAGTACAGCAAAGCAAAGTTCAAAGCCAGTCTTGAAGTCGGGTCTCGACAAACTCTCGAAGTCAAAAGCTAAACCCAGAAGCCTTCGAGCTTAAGTCTCGACAGGTTCTTAAGTTTGAAGCTGCCCAGAAAGTGCCGAGTTCAAACACGTTGACAAGCAGCCGACAGCAGTCAAGCTCTCAGGTTGAAATTAATTCAAGCTTCAAAACCAACTTCGACTCCCTCTTGACTTTGAAACTGCTGAAGAGAAAAGAAAAGGCAAAATACGAGCTAGCCGTTGGAGTCAAAAGTTCAAAAGAACAAAGGTTTGAACCCGACCTTTGGCGTTGAATCTCACCTTCGAAGCTTCCTAACGGGCAGCAAAATGAGCCGTTATTTGACCATTTGAGGTGATTCATTCACTCTTATAAATACTGCCAAACTCAAAATTGAAGACTAATAATACCTTTCAAGTCTCATACACTTAAGCAACATCTTCAAGCTTCATTTCATTCATTCATATATTAGATTAGCTTGTTAAGGTAGGATTAGGAAGAGGCGTTTGTGCCCAATTGTTGTATGTCATTATGAACTCCATTGTGGAGATTTCGTCTTTGTAAATACATCTAGAAAAGTCCTAACTCAAGATTTTGAGTGTAGGCAATTTGTATTAGGCAAAGTCCTAAGCTCTTGAGTAAAGAGTTAGGCAAGAAGAAAGGGGGAGAAAGAAGACAAGGAGAGACCCTACTCAAGAGGTTGAATTTGGGTAATTGTATAAGTCCCAATTTGAGGTAAGTTGGCCATTGAGGTTAAAGTCCTATCCAAGAGTTTGGATGAGGCAAAGGGTAGAGGTCCTAGCGTAGAGCTAAGTTAGGCATTTGTCAAAATCTTAATCAAGAGATTAAGCAAACGTCCTAATTGTTAGGCAAGGGAGTCTTGAATAAGACCTAAAGTCCTTGAGGAAGGATAGGGCAAAAGATCCATTGCTAGCCTTAGGCAAGAGAAAAGTTTTAATCTCTTAAGAAATAGTTAAGCAATTGTAAGGGATTGAAACACTCCTTTAAGTGTTTCCTAGTTGATTAGAAATCTCAAGTTGTAGAACTTGGGAAGTGGAGTAGGATTCAAGGGGAATCCGAACCACTATAAATTTGGTGTGTTCTTGCTTTCTTGTTTATTTGATTTCATGTTTTGCAAATCAAAAATCACACACCTCACTTAGAAATCTAGTTTTAAAGTGTTTTAAAACTTGTCTTTGAAAATAGTTTTTCAAAGTTGATCTTCTTTGTAAAAGAAATATTTTTAAAAGGGCAAATAACCTAATTCACCCCCTCCCCCTCTTAGGTTCATATTAGGTTGCAATTGATAATTGGGATCTCAGCTAACAAATATGATAATTAATTTAACTATTTTTCGAAGTGATAAAATGTAGAGAAATTTTCACGCAAAGAATCGACACAAAAGCAGCAAAGAAAATGAGCTAAAACGAAGAAACGGCAAACAAATGAAGAAAGAAGAAAAACACAATCCGAGCATGTCTCGATGTGGGACCCATAGTGTTTCTAAGTCAAAAAATAAAAAGAACAGTTCATTGGTGAACCAATATGAAAAACGGAGAAGAAAATAGCAAGCAAATGAAAAAGTGTCAAATCAAGGGCCGACAAAGGGCCGCCTAGGGTAGCGCCGGCCACAGGATATGCCCTGTCGTAAGGGCCTCAGGTTGGCTCATTTTTTACCGTTTTTTCCACCATTTGAAGGGTGCCCTCCTCTTATAAATACCCCAACTTGAAGAACATTTATGCCAGCTCTCTCTATCCATTTTATGCTCAATCTCAAGTGTTAAAAAGCTCTCAAGAGATCATTTCAATGTTCTAGCAATTTATTTCAAAGTTAGGCTACAGGAGAAAATACTCATTGTAATAGTTAGCTATTTTCATAGCATTAATTTCCTACTTTGTAAAAGGGTTAGAGAGAAATCTTGGATCCTTTCAAGAGGTTGAAAATGGTCTAAGCAAGGGGATTATCTAAAGGATTACCTATAGTTTGAGTAAACTATGAGGTAATCCCTTGGGATAACTTGTAAGGTTTAAGATCAACCTTTAAGAATTTTATTGGGATAATAGGACCAAGTATTTATCTTGGAAGTGGAGTAGACTTTCCTTGAGAAGGGAAAGTTGAACCACTATAATTGTTGTGTGTGTGTTGGAAAAATTAAGTATTTCAAAAGATGTAATTGCTTTTTTACTGAGAAGTATAATTGGTTTATACTAAGTCAACAGCTGACTCCTTCAAACCTGGTCAGTTATTTAATTATCTAACGTTGAGAGATTTAGGCAGAAAAGAAAGAGTCAAACTCTCTGAATGTTAGTGGAGAACTATTCAATGTATTACTCGATTCGACTCGAATTCGAGTATGTATAAGAGAAATAATTACTCCCCATCAATAAGGCCTTTATGTTGAATTTGATTTTTATATTGAACATGGTTTTTATGTTAATTATTAAATTATGCTGCATATGTATCCATATTGGATATGACCATATCACGACGAGAATATGTATTTCACCAAAAATTGTAAGATGAAATAATGTTGTCTGATCTAAATTAAAAAATTATAAACATACTAATTATATAAGAAATGTGGGGATTCACTGCATAACTAATGTTGCATGAACCTAAAAATAATAGGTTTTAAAACTTCTACTGGCAAACAAATTGAGTAAGTTAAATATAGCGTTACCTACAAATACTTGGCTTGTGAAGTAATTGTTTTCTTTGTACTTTTATGTGATACTTGTGATTGATTCTTATTATATTAACCCTCAATAAATTGTGGTGATCTAATCATAAGCATTGGTGTACATTGATTAGACTAATTAAATATTTGAGAGGTTCCATAAATTACGGTATCCTAAACAATGAATTTCCCATTGTACTATAGAAGTGCAGTGATGCTTATTGGTATCCCTTAAACAAAAGGATGATTAATCAGTGTCTATAAATTGTAATTGTTAAACAACAATTGCTATTATCAAGATAAATCATTTTATTATAAAAATTTACATATGATATTGGGACATAATGTCATAAAGTAGCTTCTAGAAGATGAAATAACCTCCATATATTATGTGCAGTCACAAGTAAATTTGGCCAAATCTCTGACTAAACCTAAGGAAGAAAATTAATTCTTCACATATCAAAAGAAGTGATACTTAAGCCAATATGATGTTAATATAGATGGCAACCCAACCTATGTGATTGGCCATCCATGAAATAGCTAGGTTCATATGGGTAACAACAAAATCTGTATTGGCACTGATTCACTACATGCGGTGATTGCTTGACTGCAATAATTGTGAGGTTGAGTTTAAACACTTTTAATGAATTCATATTCCTTATGGATGGTGTATTTAAGCAGTACACACTTGATGAATTCACCTATATGAGAGTGGGGTGGGCCGCTCCTATAAGAGTTTGACTAAATCTTTAGAGCTCTCATGAAAAACCAGGCGCGCGTATGGCCGATTTGAGCAAAAACGTGTTGAACAGCAAACCAGGGGTGTACAGTTGATTGGTAAAATCTCTGACCTACAATAAGATTTATTAGTTCATAGAAATATCATATTTCACCAATAATTCTGTAAGTAAAATTTTATCGATCTAAGTTTGGTTCATAGTCGAAAAGACACCGAACTGATTATTCTTGCACCCATACAATTCCAAAAATCGTTTTGTGCTTAAATTTATTTTATTCAAATCTTTTTAAATATGTAGGGAACTGTTGGAAAAATTAAGTATTTCAAAAGATATAATTAATTTTTTTTCTGAGAAACTAAGTCAACAGCTGACTCTTCAAACCTGGTCAGTTATTTAATTATCTAACGTTGAGAGATTTAGGTAGAAGAGAAAGAGTCAAACTCTCTGAACGTTAGTGGAGAACTGTTCGTGGGATTTTCTAACTAAACCAATATTCTCTACCTATAAATACTTCATCTATTTTTTAAGATAAAAAAAAATGAGTTTCCCAGAAAACCAATTTTCTCTGGAAAGCCTTATTATCTTGTTCATTCAATCTCTTGATTTGTTGTTCCTGATCCCACTATTACGAGGAAGAACTCGTTTAATCCTGGAAAAATATTTTTACTCAGAAATAATTTCTTGGGCATAGTGCCTTGCACGATTGGAATTATCTATCGATTTATTGTTTAGGCCTACTTTCCTAACAGTGTGTTCTTTAAATTATTTTCTTTATTGCTTTACACTCAAAATCACACACAAATTACAAAAAGGTTTTTGTTTGCTTAAGTCTATTTTTAAACCTAATTCACCCCTCCCCTCTTAGGTTTACCTTAGTTGTATTTTCATAACCTAACTAACTTGTAACAAACTGGGAGTAGAATTAGGTAACATGCACAAAACCTAATCCTTTTTTAACCCTAACCCTAGGTGTAGTGTGGACTCTTCCTTAATGGGCTTGGGCTGGCTGAACTTGGATTGATGGACTTCAAGGGAGGTTCAGCCCAAATTGATGGTGCATGGTCGATTGGGATGTAGGGAGCTTTTGGAATCTTCTAGAAACTCCTAGAATCTTTTCGGAAAGTCAGAAATTAAGAATTTCAATATTTTCAATATTCTTCAAGATTCAGTAAACTGTGAAATTCAAGATTTTCAAGAAAATCAAGAACTTCAAGAAATGTCCTTCTCTTCAAGAACTTAGTAGGCATCATTTCTTAATGTATGGATAAAATGATGAGACTTTTAATCTTCCTTTTATTCTCTTTAGGGGCGTTTGTGTCCGCAACAAGCTGAGCTTCTGTAGCACACCTTTGAACAAGGTTGTCAAGATCTAATCTGATCTGAGCTTCCTTGTCCTTCTTTTGGTCATCGGCCAAACTATGTCAACGAATGGATCTATTTGATATGGACTCGGGTCCTGGAGCATTGGTGGATCTCTATGGAGCACACAAACCTCTGCTACACTTCCTGAGTCTTCATTACTCAAACTGTGAGTACTGACTTGGTGTAGGGTTAGGTATGCCCTCATCGGGTACACATCCACTTGTACTGTCGAGAGGAAAACGCAAGGAAACCAAAAAAAATCGTGGACTAACCATAATAGGCCGATCTGGAAAGTGCATGTAAATGGAGCAGTAAGATACACTGAAAAGCAGAAAAGCAAGGGGTTAACGTTTAGAAGAAAAGCAGAAGAAGAGAAAGTTGTTCATCTCTAAGACTTGAAATAGTACTGATCCAATTGTGTGTACCTTTTGGACTAGCTTGTTCTACGAATTTCTTACTTTCAAAAGTGAAGAAGGACAAATGTATGTCTATCAAAAAGTGATATAGAAATAAATGGAAATCCGTGTGACACATGTATACAATCGCACCACCTTTCTACGCCAAATGCAAATAAGATACACTGAAAGAGTTTTGAAAATTGTTGTGTGCAAAAAAATCTCCACAAACCCCAATTCATAGAACACAGTTTAGCCCCTTTTAACCCTAACCACTACTTGCGCTCGATAGAAAAATCAAGTTCTTTTTAAAATATAAACAAAGCAAAGAATTTGAGTGAATAGCGAATTTAATTAGGCAAAGTTAAAGCCTAATTAACATGCAATTCTAAGAAATAAAGCAAACAAAAGATCATATAATCGATTAAAGTTCAAGTGAGAAGAATTCAAAAATATATGTAATACCTTACCAAAATATTTATCAATGTGAATTTTCTGAATAAAAAGGTTTAGGAGCATCGTTATTTTTTTGTAAAGGGATAATCTGAAAATTACGAAGCAGATGAATTGATATTTCGAAAACTATAGAAAAAAGAAACCAAATTACATATTCTAATTCCTAACATAATTCGGTTATCTCATATTTTTGGGAGATCTGAATTTCTAATTGTAATACAAATAAAAGAACTACTAAAGATATATTAGGGAACTCCACTTATTCCATAAAAGAAAACATGCAAGTATTATTTAGTAATTCCAAAACATGGAACTAAAATAAATACACACACACTAGCTTGATAACGGTCACCCCTTGGTTTTAGGGCAACTCCAATCGTGCCTCTCGCCTTTCGGGAAAGCATTCCCACTTGTGTGTTCTTACTTTAATTTCGAGAAGACTCTAGATCCTTCTTAAGTCTTCTAAAATCTTTGGCAAAATGCTCAGAAATCTTTTTAACATATTAAGAGATTTAATGATCTTCAAGTCTTATAAGATGAATTCCTTTGAAGGCTTTTACCATTCAGTCTAGAACTATCCAAAATAAACAACCATTGGCCGAGCTAGAGGTAACTTGACCTTTTTTCCCTTTTGGCTTTCTTAATCTTTGGTTGGTTCTTGGCCTAGGTTTGGCTAATCTTGGATAACCCTTGTACCTTTCTTGTGAACTCGGATTAACTCTTTTGAAATCCTTATAGCAACTTCGGAGGGAGAGGAGTGACTTAGGTTCTTAGAACTTTTAAAAATTTTCTTCTAATATGAGAAACTTTAAAAAACCATTTCAAACAACAATTCACAACAAAAAGCCAACAGTATTGGTGTGAAGTATATTTTGTTAAAACAATTTATAAAGCGAATTTAAAGAAGACAAAACACAATGAAATACTGTGGTTCGGATTCCTCTTAACTCTTAGTCCACCCTAAGTTCTACAATTTGAGATTTTCTAATACAATATAGAATACACTAAAAGGTCTGTCTCAAAACATCCACTAGTCCTGTCGAGAGCAAAAATGCAAGGGAAAAAAGAACAAATTGTGGACTGACTAATAGGCCGATCCGGAAGGTGCATGCAAATTGAGCAGTATAGCTTCTGGCCCAGGCAATCAAGAACTTTTGTACTTTTTGCCTTTCTCTTCCACGTTGACCTCTGATGTTCCTCCAAGAGGTCGACGTTTAGAAGAAGGGTAGAAGAAGCAAGTTCTTCATCTCCAGGACTTGAAGCAGTACTGATCCAATTGTCTGCACCTTTTGGACTGGCTTGTTACGGCTAGTCTATGGTTTTCTTACTTTCAAAAGTGAAGAAGGGACACATATGTCTATGAAAAAGGTTATATAGAAAGAAATGGAAATCAATGCGACACGTGTATGTACGCCAAATGCACATAGGATACTGATTCTCAACTCGAAGAGTTTTGAGAATTGTTGTCTGCGAAAAATCTCCACAAACCCCAATTCATAGAGCACAGTTTAACCCCTTTTAACCTCAATCACTACTTGCATTCGATAGAATAATCAAGTTCTTTGTAAAATATAAACCAAGCAAAGAATTTAAGTGAATAGCTAATTTAATTAGACGAAGTTAAAATCTAATTAACATACAATTCTAAGAAATAAAGATTGCGTAGTCTATTAACTTTCAAGTGAGAAGAGTTCAAAAATATATGCAATACCTTACCAAAATTTTATCAATGTGAATTTTCTGAATAAAAAGGTTTAGAAGCATTGTTATTTTTTGTTTAAGGGATAATCTGAAAATTACGAAGAAGATGAATTGATTTCGAAAACTAAAGAAAAAACGAAAGCAAATTAACTATTCTAATTCCTAACATAATTCAAAACAAATAAAAGAACCACTAGAGACATATTAGGGAACTCTACTTATTCCTTAAAAGAAAACATGCAAGAATTCTTTTAAGGAAATTTTCAAATAGTAAATTTTCAAAAAGGTAGGAAAATAAATACACACACTAGCTTAATTTCGGCCGCCGCTTGGATTCAGGGTAATTCTAACAACGCCTCTTACCTTTTGGGCAAGCGTTCCCACTTGTGTGTTCTTTATTCAATTTTGAGAAGATTCTAGATCATTCTTAAGTCTTCTAAAATCTTTCGCAAACAATTAAATGCTCAGGAACCTTTTTAATATATTAACAGATTTAATGATCTTCAAGTCTTATAAGATTAATTTCTTTCAAGGCTTTTACCATTCAGTCTTGAATTATCCAAAATAAATAACCCTTGGCTGAGCTAGAGGTGAATTTACCTTTTTACCCTTTTTGCCTTTTGTTCTTTGGTTGGTTCTTGCCCTAGCTTTGGCTAATCTTGGATAACTCTTGTAACTTTCTTGTGAACTCAGATTAGCTCTTCTAAAATCCCTATAGCAACCTAGGAGGGGAGGAGTGAGTTGGGTTTTTGGAAATTTTAAAAATTTGTTCCGAAATGAGAAAATTTGAAAAAACATTTCAAACAACAATTCAAAACCAAAAGGCAAGAGTAATGGTGTGAAGTGTAGTTTGTCAAAAAAATAAATTATAAAGAGAATTTAAAGAAGACAACACAAAAAAAACATCGTGGTTCGGATTCCTCTTAACTCCTAGTCTACTCCCTAAGTTCTACAACCTAAAATATCCTAATACAAACTCTTGATCTAAAGGCTTTTTACAAGAAATTCCTAACTTCTCCACGTCGACCTCTGATTTTCCTCCAACAGATTAACATTTAGAAGAAGCGATGTTCTTGATCTCTTGGACTTGAAGTTGTACTGATCCAATTGTATGCACGTTTTGGATCGGCTTACAGTCAGTCTATGGTTTTTCTTGCTTCCAGAAGTGAACAAGGGACAAATATATGTCTATTAAAAAGTTCCATATGAATAAGAACTTGCACATTCATCACTTCATTCCAAATAATATTTTGCAAATAAATTTTCCCTTTTAAAAAAAAAAAAAATCATCAATAATTCAGGGTCATATTATACATGTTTGGCATAAATTTGTAAGTCTATTTCAAGGGCGGAGGGGGGGGGATTTTAAAAATTCGAAGTCAATTCTCTCCAGATATAATGCTTCTCACTCGATCCGCAAGATCAAGGACATGTCTATCTTCACATCCTAGACAAATGACCATCAAAACAGTCAGTAAACCTCTTTGATGGCAAAAAGTTGGAGATTTATGAATGGAAATATATACTATTGCACCCTTACCTAATAAATTTAGTGCCTTTTCAAGTTGGAAAAGGTACTCTCTATTAGGTCCAGACGGGCCTTCTGCACGAACAATTTGACTGTACAAAATGCAAACAGGGTAGAGGAAATGTGTTTAACTCAAATGTCAACTGCATCATCATAACCTGTCATCATCTATTCCAGAGAGCTATTACAGAGGCAACGAATAATCAAAATGGATACTTTACATGGTTATTTTCTTTTTAACTTTGACACCAATACAAGGAACAAGAATCCTCATGGAATGGCAAAACTATTTAAGTACAAGAATCCAGTTAAAGTCCAACAAACTTACAGGTTGTGAAAATGGAGCACAGGATCCACAGTTTCTGTGGCCTCATTGTCAATACTTTACACGCGACAAGGGTGTACTGTATAATCCCCCTCCCCCCCCATCCTATCGGATTTTCTCCTTAGTATAAACTCAGATAAGAATGGGTATATTGCATAGTACCTCCCATCCTATTAGATTTTTGCCTTGATATATAACTCAGATCAGAATTTACATGTATATGTCACACTCTCATTGAAAAGGTTTAACGTGGTGCAATTGTACACAATATAGAACTGTGATTTGATATTTCATACAGCATAAAGAAGAGAATATCTTAAAACTAAACCTCTGTGTACCATTATTAGATTTCAAAAATCAGTAGAAATCGACAACAAGCTCGACAGCTTATCATGTTAGTGAAAATATTTCACAGAAACTTGTAGAGTTAATAATCTGGTAGTCAACCACATGAGCATCCAGATCCAATAAGAAAGTTACAAACACAAGTGCAAACTTCAGTAAAAACATACAACATCATACTTTTAACTATTTGGAGAGTTCGTACTCTGGGAAAGTGTGTCTTAAGTTATGCAGTTTCGGCCTACAATAAATATTTCACTACATGGTCAAAATGTTCACATTGGCAACATCCAGCATATGATTAACATTTCCCCAAGCAGGAGACGCAAAAAGCAGTAAAAATGCAGAAACTAAATACCTGGCAATTTCCTGGAGAGATGCAGGGCCCAAGTAGTTCTTGTTTTGGTTCTTATCTGCAGAGGCTATATAGCTACAGAATAAAAGTTGGCATCGTAAGTCTGCACCTGACCATCATTATAAATAAAAAATGCAAAAATCTTTCTAAAGTTTAAGAAGGTTTCAGCAACTTACACCAACACCCCAGACACGGCAGGGATAGTAGAAGTAGGATCCTATTTAAGAAAAAGAAAATCAAAGAGGCAGAAGCTAATTACTTACATAGCAATTTACTCAAGGCTCAATGTAACAGTAGGATCAACATTTTCATCATCAAGAAATTGACCTTACAGTGTAAAAATCAAGATATTCCTTCTTGTCGTACTGCTTTTCCCTCACTTCAAGATACTGAGAACCACGACAGTCTAAACATTTCATCACAGTGAGGAATGTTGAAATCAAGAAATATATTATGAGAAATGAGTATTAGAAGCATGGGAAACATAAATTACAAAAGGAAAATTAATGCATAAGCAAGTACTAGCTAATTGTCTGACAGAGGTTCACTGTCAACAAGGCCACCAATATAGCTCATAGTTTATAGATTGCTTAAAACTGAAAAAAATTCAGGTGAAAAGAATTCAAAATTCATGACTAACGCTGTAGTTATACTACCAGCTCCCTCATTAATTTGCCTTCTACATGCAGAATCTCAGCATACTTTCTACACTCAGTATCCCAACCCCCTTTACTGGATTGGATGTCTTAACTGGCATGGTGAGGATTATGCTTATTTCTAAATCTCTTTTACTAGTAATATTCTGTAAAATGATTCCCAAAGAATCTTTTTTTTTTATGTCAACATGATCGACCATCTAGAGTAAGTGCCTCAACCGTACACGATGACAAGATATTATACATTTAGCTGACATCACGTAGTGGGACAAAGACTTAGTTATTGTTGATCACCCATCTAAAGGAAACATAGCAATCTCTTAGGCTTTCAGGCATATCCATTCTTCAACATCAGAATAACTTAAAGCTCAATAATAAAGTTTATTTCTAGATTATGAGCCAGCAGTTGATGAAGAACATATCAGATGCAAAGACTGAAGCATGTTGATGATCAACTACAGTACGCAAAAAGCAATCCGTTAAATCTTGCTGAAGAGTTTAGTGATATAGAGTATATAATTCCTTTATTTTTGTTCCAATCAGTATTCAGAATGGAAATAAGTACTCCCAACACTATCTGTTCATCAACATTCACTAAAATTATATATTATCAGTATTATAATCTTTTCCAGTAACTTTACTTCTCTCATCCTCATGACACCAATATCAATTGACTTAACACCAAATGTAATCATTAAAATGCTGAAATCAATATCTGAAGTTTCAAATACCAATACTCAGTGTTAGTTGAATAAACAGGAAAATCTGACCCCAAAAAAAAAAAAAATTTCCTCAGAGATCATGCTATTAATGTTTGAAGTCTATGAAACATAAGGATGGGAGCTAAGAGAAAACTACCCAAAATTTTCCATTAGAAGCTGCAACTCAATGATGACAACTAGGAGCAAAGTTTATTTATAGTATATTAACAAGCAGAATACATCATACATCCTAATGAAATAAAAAGTTTATAGAACAAAAGCAGGTCTATCCAGTAGTCAAGATAAGCACACTTCATTCCTAGTAAGTGAAGACACAATCATATGAACCTAAGTGCCCTCATATTAGGGAGACAAAGTTTCTAGTTCAACAAGCATATATGCATTTGGTCCTGAAATTATAGACCTGTTCTTTTTCATCGTTTTGAAAACAATTTTGAAAACAAGTTTTGGAAAATAGTTTTATAATGTAAAAAGTGTATTGAAAATTTAAAAAGTAAATGCTGAATAGTAAAAAGTTTTATTGGAAATGATGAAATATGATTAAAATATATTAAATTTACTGTTGAAACCAAAACCGTTTTCAAAACAGAACAAAAAGAATAGATACATCAGCTAATCTACCAAAAATCCTAACTGTTTGAATATTTTGTCCACTGGTTCTACTATATCTGTGCTCCACCTAACACCACTTACTCACCTTTTAAAAATTTCCGGCAAACAATTAAAATTACAATAGGTTCGACAGAAATTCTTAGAAATCACATACAACATCATACATATTTGTGGTAGCTGTCAGCCTGTCACACATTCTACCCAAAGGCACAGGTTCATGAAGTTAGCAGACAGTGATGCTGACACAAATAAGAACATTAGTCTAACGCTACATAAGATTAAATTTGAGACCAAAGTTGTTCACTAATTAAACAGATCATGCAAGATGCCAAAATACAATCCGCAGATCCTTCCCAAAAACGGGAATGGAGAAAGGTTTAATAAAATAAGAAAAGACTTTCACATTATGGAACAATAAATCAAACCTACACAAGAAATAAAAAGCATACCGTCAATGCCTCTGCTTGATCTTCCTTTCGGCTTATCTTGTATGCTACTCCCCACTAGCCTTACAAAATTACAGAGTATAAATATACTGAAGCAAAACAACCTTTCCAGACTCTAAAGTCTTTATTTTTAGTCTTTATCTTAATAAAAGCTCTCGCTGCCAAATCTTTACATTGAAATCACAAATAGACATATTCTCGGGAAGAAAACTAACGAAACTGCGCCTAGATTTGAAACCTAATAACCTTCACCTCCAAACTTCCCAAGCTAAGTTATGAATGACTCTTTAGCAAAATCAAATGGATAGTAAAGAACTTACACAAACCTCCCCTGGAGCAGGCTCCAACGTGACAGTTCTGCCGGGGTGCTCAGGGGTCCCTCTGTGATCAGTACTCCCTGCATTCAGAATCCGAAATACCATTTACTGCAATTGATGACCATGCTCATGAGGAATGATGAATAGGGATGGTATGAAGAATTGGGAGATCAACCTTGGTAAAACACTCTGCGGTAGTTTTTTATGAATCCCGCGAGGCGATCGTCATGGGGAAAGCCTGTTTTCCAAATTAACGAGCCATAGCCAAAAACCCACATGGCCATGTCTGTGCTACTTTAGGAGGCTCTGACCTGATTTTGGAAATCTATTGGGGGAACAGATAAGACTCTCTCTCTTGCTCTCATAGGAGGGAAGGTATCCGACGGAGAGAGGCTTCAAATCGAGGAGACAAATGATGGCATAGCCTCGTGGACTTTTTAATTACCAGGTACTCCCTCTGTCCTCTAAAGGATGATGTCGGTGCGTAAAAAACCCTCCAAATTAGGAAAAGAGAAAAATTTACCTACTTGCCCTTAATAAATGGTAATAAACACAATTGACATGTCAGTATTTGCTAACTAATGCCATTAATTACTCCCGTAATTACTGCTGCTCACCACCATCTTCTTCACCTTTGACAACAGCCACCCTCATGATTCCACAGTCACCTTTCACTTTCACTTTCAACAATACAAACACAACCGATGCACCATAACAAATTCACTAATATATCAAAAACATCTCTACTCAAATAAATGTGATAGTAAATCATGAGAAAAAAAATTATGCAACCCATGTACTATTTCTCCTCAAAATAAGAAAATGGTAGACCTATAATCACTGTTGCTCCCTTTTTAATTTCCCTCATTGACATTTGAGTATAAGTAAATAAATTTTTATTTGGCTTGAATAAGTGAAGAGAGATGATGGGAAGAGACGGCGGCAGAAAGAGGCGGAAAAAGAATGCATTGGGACTATAGTAATTTAAATATAAGAAGATCCAAAGAAAAACAAAAACAAGAAAGAGGATGAGGAGAAGGAGGAAAAGATAAGAAAGAGGAGGAGAGGAGGAAGTAGAGTTACGGAAAAGAAAGAGGAGAGATGTAGAGAAGATATAAAAATGTATTTATCTTTATTGTCATTAATTATCCGAATTGGAAAATTTTAGATCAAGGGTAAAAATGTAAATTTGTTTATTTTTGTATTGGAAATTGTGAAGTAACATTCTTTTAAGGAAATTTTTTTCAAGTTCCAGTGACACTCTATTGAGGACAGAGGGTGTATTCAACAGTACAAATGTGGTTTAATTAACTTGCAATTATTATTTATTTATTTATTATTATTATTTTTTTTTGAGGATTAGGCAACGTGTGCTCCCCTTACCACTTTTTTTTCCCCCTTCCACATGTGTTAAAGGCCAAGCGTCTCACGTTTTCGGCAACCCCACTGATGCCCACAAGGTCCCAAACTCGCGTGCTGCAGCCTATGCCGCTCAACGTCGAAGCAGCGCTCGCTCCCAGCACGCACTAGCTTTGGCACTCTTTTGTAAGTATTAGTTTTTGATATTTATATTTCTATGCAATTGTAGGACTTTTGTAAAGTTTCTAAGTTCTGTGTTCTTTCTGTGAGATGCGCGATCTTTTCCAAATATGCATGATCTTTCCATCTATCTCGGCTATAGTTTTGCTTGTAAAATGACTTTATTTATGTTTATTATGCTTTAAAAGGTTGGAGGACTTGAGTTTTCAGAAGGATATATGATCTTTCACAAGATCACCCATTTGGCGCATGTTAGGCCCCATCATTTCAGTTGTGATTTTTCTAGTGTTAGCATATTGGTGGACTAGAGAAAACTAAGTAAGAGCTGGGTTGTCCACCCCCTTTGAACTCTTGGCTATCTATTTTAATCGCATTCCGATCAATGAAAACAAGCTTTGGCTTACGAATTACCTACTCTTATTTTCATTTGCTTTAAACATGCTATTACGACACCCTTTCAACAGCCTCATTCTTCCTGTCCCTCTAAAGGAACAGCGATGATGAGTGCGATAGATGGGTAAGACTTAGCATAAGACTTGCTACCAGAGCTTTGTCTTGGTTGGGAATTTAGCGGAAGCTTTGCTAGCTAGCATTGCTTGCCACACGACGCACTCCTTATGGTGATTCAAAAGAGCGTCTCGTGACAGTTGGTATCAAAGCCGACAACATAAGAAACGAGTTCTTGAGTTGGATCCAGAGAGAATCTCTAGGTCTGTTACTTCCTGGGCATTTGACACTTCAAGCGGTGGTGGGAAAATTTCGCGAAGCTAAGGAAATTGTTCTTACACCTCTTGGACACGATAACGACCAAGGAGTGACTCGATGCTCTCGAGGGGGCACTTGGGACTCTGAAGGTTGTGTGCTTTCATGACGGGTAAGCTGAAACTCCCTTGAATATGCAAGTTGATCAGGTGGAGGCAAATGTTTCTAATGTCAAGGGTGATTCGAAACGGGGGTAGGCGGGTCTCCAGGATGAGAATGCTGAGCTACTAGTGGCTCTAGCGATTGAACAAGAAACCAATAAACGACAACATACTGTAATAGAAGAGATCCCAGCAGAGTTACAGTTTATGCGGTTGACCTTTGCCAACAACCCAGCCAGAGAATGGGGAGGTGTTAGGCTGATACGGGAACAAAGGGTCCCCGAGCGAAAAGCTTTTAGCTGGGAGCGAGATGCAAAGGGGTAGAGTGGATAATTTCTCTAACGCAGTCCAGACCGAGGGCCTAGTGGATTATCGCATTGAACCAAAATAGAAGGAGAAGCCAAAGGGAGCCGGCTCCTTCAAGAATGGAGCTAATTAATCGGGTTTCGAAGGCATTCTCAAATGTGGAGAACATGGGAAATAGTTGAGGAGGACATGCCTTAAGGGCAAATAGCACAGCTGGAAGCCAATCCAAGGAGAGCGACCAGGCTAGTATGCAGCAACCGGGATGTTACCTTTGCAATGGACCCCATCGTAAGTAAAGTTCCCCAAGCTTATGAAGAGATTGAATGCCTTGCTTTTCGAGTGCCAAGATTCTATCGGAACGACAAGTCTGCGAGTGAAGAGCTTAAGCATTCGACCCGCATGCTGCGGAAAGTTCTTATGTGTCCTTCCGCTGGGCTATAGTCATTCCCATGAAATTTTTTCATAAGAAAAGCCATTAATATGTTTTGAACCAAATATACCATATGCTTTTAATACAAAAACAATGATTTACTAACTGGAAAATATATTTTTTTAATAAGACATTAATTAATTAATTATAAAACTTATAAACTTGTAAAACTATAGGTGAAAATAACTCACTTAGTATTAATCTAATAAAATTAGCATTAAATTATATAATATATAAAGTTTAAAATTTTTAATATTCTTATTAGCTTGTAATAAGATAAGTAAAATATATGCAAACAAAATAATTTTAAATTAAGAAATTAGAGAACGTCATGATAAGAAACAATGAAAATTAATAAATCTTATTGTATTTTTTTTTATGCAATTGTACAAAATTAGATATTTATAACATCAAAACTAGATATGTATAAATTATTTATTTCTGAGTGAAGTGCATAATTCATCATGGAAGTGTGCAGTATAGCAAAATTGATCACAAAACTTTGAAAAGCTAATTTTTGGTCACTCAACTTTCATTTCCAAGCAAAAATAGTCATTCCATGAAGTGGTTTCATTAACTCCCTAACAAAGATATTTTGAAAAGGGAGAAAGCGTCCAAAACAAAAAAAATTCTCTTAACAAAAGAATAAAAAAAAAAAAAAAGAGAAGAAAGTCTTCTTTTCCAAATGCAAAAAAAATCCATGGCCATGAAAACTTGGCTACAGAAATTCTCTTCATCCAACCACTGGGGTTGATTATAAGAGGATAAGAAGCGTATTTAGTATCGAAGGCGAGGATGTTAGTGCCACCGGTGGCCACATTGGAACCACAACCAGGCACGGAGCAGGGACTCCATAAATTACCTGAGCATTTGTCCGCAAATCTTGCCTCCTTCTAGCTAGTCACAGAAAGATATGGCCGAAAGACATCCACAACACTTTGAGAAATTTTCAACAAATTACGACTGTCAACCATACGAGTAAGCGTACGAGTCGCACAGAGCGTTGGGTATACAACAAGTTGAAAACATTAAATGAGCGGTAGAAAGAGCCAGAACCTTTGACTGAAAAGCAGCCAAGAAGCAGGCTTAATATTTGATGACCCAAAAATGTCGAGCTAGAAACCGTAACGTATTAAGGGTAAAATAGACATTTTGCTTGTTCTTAAATTATGAAAACCCGACTAATTAAGTGTTTGATTCATTGTGCCTGAGTGATTGTTTAATTGATTGCGTGATTAATTGATTAAATTGATTTCTTGATTGATTTCTAGATGGATTGCCTAATTGATTGCTAGATTTAATGCTTGATTGGTAGTTAATATAGAAGTGATAATTACCTAAAGTGAAACAAGAAAAGTAAGGGAAACATAAAAGGAACTAATCTGGAAAATAGCGTCGTACGAGTTTCCATCCTAGTCACATGGATACTCAGACAACAGAAGAATTTGGCAAGGAAAGAATTCGCAGAATTAGGCTGTGCAAGTTACCGTCTAAGTCGGACGAGTACTCTGACAGACGGAACTGAAAACTAGAAACAATCTTTAATTAAGGAATCCGAAATCACAATCAATTCGGTAGAAGGAAACTACCCAAAATAATCTTACCTTGTTTAAAGAGGATTCTGATCTCCCTTAACCTAGAGGATGCCTATAAATACATCATTAAGTTCAAGGATTAAACCTTTACAAAAACTTAAGCAAAAACTATAGAGAAAAGCCGTGAAGCTTGTAGCAGTACCACCGCCGTCATCGAACCGCCTCCTCCTTTGAAGTCCTTAAGTTCGTGGTGTTCGTAGGACCTCATGGTGAGTGTTTGATTTGGGATTGAGAATCGAAAAATGGAATTAAAAGCATGAACATATAGAGAAACTTTATGAACAAGTAATTAAGTAATTCGTATTAATGAATGGATAGAAAGAATGTTTAGGATGTTGGTTGCATTCCCTACATGTTATTATGCTTAGGATGTATGCCTCTAGATTGTTATAAGTCGTAATGAGTTAGATCTGAAAATCAAAATCCGGAATTATGCATGTTTTAAAATCAGTGTTCCAAGACTAGTTCGGATTAATTTTAATATAGTTAAAGCACTTGTCTTCGTGTAACTTAAGTTCCTACTAATAGCTTGTATGTTAGACTATAGATCTATGTCTTTGGAATGGATTAAAACGGATTAGAAACCTATTTAAACCAGCCTCGAAAGTAGTACCCCGAACCAGTAGTTTCTGAAAAATTGAACCAGCCATCCGATTTTCCATCCGAGTAGGACAGCAACTCGGACGAGACCCAGAAAGCCTTTTCTTGAATTTTAAATCTGAAAACCCAGGTGCGAGTTTCCACTCGAGTCGGACCAAAAGTCGCACACAGCCCAGAACCGAAATTTACCTTATTTTTCATAAATTGATTTTTGCCCAAAAGTTTACCTTATTTTCAAAAAGGGTGAAATGCACCAAATACCACTTAACTATCGGCTTTTGCAAAAAACACCACTTTCCTTTAAAAACTGCAACAACAAGCACTTTACTTTCAAAACGTGCGCCCAATACCACTCTGTTAGTCAATTCCATTAAGTGACTAACAGTCAAAAAAAGACAGGGGCAAAATAGTTATTTCACACATTGTGACACTGTTCATCGTCTTCCCCAAAAATTTTCCGGTACTGTTCACCAGAATTTACTGTTCATCGGCATTTTTTTCTTCTTCCGATCCTCTACAGCTTGCAAGAGCTGGTAGTAGCTCAAAGTCTTTGGATCATAGTGAACTTCAGCCTCTTCAGTCGCTAAAGCAACCTGCGCTTTCTTCACACCAGGGATAGCCTGTAAGGCGGATTCAACCGTTGTGGAGCATGATGTGCATGTCATTCCTTTTATGCTAATTCTGCATACCTGAATGGATTTTTTGCTTATCTCTTCTTGGATTAACTTAGCCTCAAATCCAACATCTTTAATGGTCTCACACATTGTTTGCTCCTGAACATCAAGAAGCAAATTTGTCAATAACAAGCATCTTTTACTATGGATATGGTAGCTTACATCAGATAATAGAGCCAATTTCAAGATAACATAAACTTGGTATGTATAAATAGATTATAATCGGAAGAAGAAGAAGAAAAAAAAAAAATTCCAATGAACAGTGCCGGAAAATTTTTGGGGAAGACGATGAACAGTGCTGCAACGTGTGAAATGATGATTTTGCCCCTGTCTTTTTTTGACTGTTAGTCACTTAACGGAATTGACTAACAGAGTGATACTGGGCGCACGTTTTGAAAGTAAAGTGCTTGTTGTTGCAGTTTTTAAATAAAAGTGGTGTTTTTTGCAAAAGTCGATAGTTAAGTGGTATTTGGTGCATTTCACCCTTTCAAAAATGCCCACAAGGGATTTGAGAAATATCTTTACTTGAAACTCGACCTTATTTCAAAACAAAACCTTAATTGTAAACTTGACATTAATTGAAACTTGACCTTATTTCCCAAGACTTGACCTTATTTCAAATTGATGTTATTTTCACAACTTGACCTTGACCTTTGACCATTGACCTTTAAAGTCAAACATAGTGGACATAAAGTCAAAGTCAAACATAGTTGACCTAAAGTAAAAGTCAAACATAATTGACCTAAAGTCAAAGTCAAACTTCGTTAACCTAAAGTTAAAGTCAAACTTTAATAACTCATGCTAGAACGCTCGATTTGCAGGAATTAATCGTTGACCGCGAATCGATCTAGTCAACCGTCGTTGTACTCACACCTATGAAAGGTGAGGGATTACTCGCTATTTTTATAAGACTTATGATGTGAACCCCTGAACTCCACGCTGGGAAATCCAAGAACTCGATGCGGAAAGTGCCAAGGAAAGTCTGAATGCCAGACGCGGCTCTTAACTTCTAGAATCCTTACCCTTGGATTCGGCAGACTACTAACTTACAAAGTAAATTAAACACGCAATTTGAACCAAGTGAAGAATAATAGAATCGAAACAAAGCTTAGCAATAGACAGAGCAATTATCTATTAGCCTATAGTTTCTGTAGCTTTTAGCAATTAACAAACATGCAAATTACATAAGCCCAAAATAAGGTGAGTGATCAAAGAAGTATAAAACTATAACTTATATCATCTAATCAACTAAGTAATAATGGGGAATTCGGCTGCCCTTATATAGGGGAGGGGTTGGCCGAATTATTGAACCTAATTGGACTAGGAAAAGAAGTGAAATTGGTTTTCAATCAAGAGATTGATTTCATACAAGAGCCAAATCCTAAAGGAACTAGGATTGGTTAAAGAAAAGGAAATCGGTTGGAGAGTAGGCCTCCTTGGCCGAATTTACAAAGAAATAAGGAAATAAAAATCAATCACAAAAAGGTTTCAAGAAGGTAACCTTTTTGGAAACTACTTATCCTAGTAAGCCTAGTTGTAACAAACTTGTAACAACCTAAAAACTAGCAACAAACTTTGGATAGAATCAGGTAACATGCACAAAACCTAATCCTACCCTAACCTAAGCTTCCAAGTGGCGTGTGGGCTGCTCCTTGTGGGCTTGGCTGGCCGAAATTGTGAGATGGACTTCAAGGTGGGTTTCGGCCCATTTGAGGTGGCGCATGGTGGTGATGATGTAGGGAGGTTCTGGAATCTTCTGGAATCTCCTGGAATCATTTTGGAATGTCAAAAATCAAGAACTTCAAGATTTTCAAGATTCAGTAAACCACAAAATTCAAGATTTTCAAGAAAAATCAAGAACTTCAAGAAATGCCCTTTCCTTCAGCTGGATTGATTAGTAGGCACCATTTCCCCTGTGATGGAGAATAAAGTGACGCTTTTAACCTTCCTTCTATTCTCTTCAAGGGCGTTGGTGTCTGTAACGAGCTGGGCTTTTGTAGCACTCCTTTGAACAAGGTTTTCAAGATCTAATCTGAGCTTCCTTGTCCTTCTTCGGGTCATAGGCCCAACTATGTCAGCGAATGGATCTCTTTGATATGGGCTCGGGTCCTAGAGCATTGGCGGGCCTCTATGGAGCACACGAACCTCTGCTGCACTTTCCAAGTCCTCATTACTTGAACTGGGATCCTTTCCATACTGACTTGGCGTAGGGCTGGGGAAGCCCTCATTAACTTAATTGGACTATCTAATTAGTAATTGTGTGTAACAATACCTGCTTGCTTGCTTGACTTTCTCAAAAAGGTTTCCTACACCTCACCACTGGCCTATTTTAAATATAACTTATTGCTAAGTATGTATACGTGCTACGTGTTTGCTTAGCATGATGATGCCATGATTGATTATGTTATGCCATACTTAATTTGACTTGACTGGACTTGACTTGACTTGAATGTACGTGACTTGCCATGATCATTTGAATGTTTATGATTGCATGCACCTATATCTGAAAGCATGACATAGTAGCCAAGAAGGTTGGTGCCTTCTCAGGGTTGATTACATGTCATCTAGGATTGCATAATTGCCTCTAGAGATGTATGGCCATGAACACATACAAACATCATACATCGACCAAGAATGGACTAGGCCTATCCTACGATAATGACATCTAGGATTGCATGATTGCCTCTAGAAATGTATGAAGTATACTAGGGTTGTCATGATAAACTTAGCGTGAAATAGGTCATAAGGACCTACCTGAAAAGACTTGGGCACCGAGTCTTCTTACTTGACTAGATAGTAGATGCTTGCCTGCTATATAGGGCTCGCCGGCAAAAGACGTGTCGCTGAGAGCTGACACTTCTTCTATATGAGAGGAACATCTGTTTTGGCTCAAATTGTAAAAAAAGGCAAGGATCCAAAAACCCTGCCGTCGAGCATCGATAAGGCTACCGTGGGGTGATGTACTTTGCAAACCATCACACAAGAACAACCCGATACTTGAATAGATTTTGAATTAGCTTTAACATGAGAAAGCTAGTGATGTTAACCCTTGATTCCAACTTGTGAAAACAAGAACTCAATGCAAAAAATTGCCAAAGAAAGTCTGTATGCAAGACGCAGCTCTCAAAACTCTAGGATCCTTACCCTTGGATTTGGCAGACTACTAATTTAACAAGTTAAATTAAACACGCAACTCGAACCAAGTGAAGAATAATAGAGGCGAAACAAAGCATGCAATTAGATAGAGCAATTATCTAATTAGCCTATAGTTCCTGTACTTTAGCAATTAACAAACATGCAAATTACTTAAGCCAAAATAAAGAAGAGTGAATAATAAAGTATAAACTTTCATTCAATTAATCACTGAAAAATAATGAAGTGCAGCACCCTTATGAAGAGAATTAGGTAACATGCATAATACCTTAATTTCTCTTAAACCCTTGAAAAAAAAGGAAACTCCAAAAAAATAAAGGAGAACTAAAAAGAGGAAACTATGAAGAGAATTAGGTAACATGCATAATACCTCAATTTCTCTTAAACCTTAAGTAAAACCCTAATTCTCATATGGGCTTCCTTGTGAGCTTGTTGGGCTTGACCGAATTTGAAGTAGATGGACTTAAGGGAATTCAGCCCAATTGATGTAGCATGATGATGTAGATGTAGGAAGCTTCTGGAAGCTTCCGGAATCATTTCAGAAGCTTAAAAATATTTCACTTCTAAAATTCTTCAAACTTTATGAAATCTCCATTTCTTCACTGGAAAGACTTGTAGTTACCAGTTCCACCTTGCTGGAGAGTAGGGTAACTCTTGTAAGCTGTCTTTCTTTCTCATTGAGTTTACTGGAGCTGGATATGAGCTGGGCTTCTGTAGCACACCTTTGAACAAAGTTTGCAAGGTTTGCTTTAAGCTTTGCAGTCCTCTTTCGAGTCATTGGCCCAACTATATCTACGAACGGATCTTTCTGATATGACTTGGATCGTGAAGTATTGGCGGGCCTCGATGCAACAATCGAACCTCAGCTACACTCTCTGTACCATCTTCTGGATCTCCTTGAGCTGGACTTGTCGACGAGCTAGGGGCGTTCACATGAGCTAGACTGTGCTATCTGCCCGCTAGGAGCCTAGTGACTCAAATATACTGCATATGAATGTTTGTATCTATGCTGACATGCTTACATTATGATTTGTTATATGCTTGCCTATACTACATGACTTGCTTTATTTGATTTACGTGCTTGAATTAATTGACTTGCTTGACTGGGTTACCTGCTTGTCATGCATACCTATAATTTCACTGTTATATAGATATATGTATGAACTCTTTACTTGCTTACTCGGTCTGTTATTTCAAGACTTACGGTAGGATTTTTCCTAAGGAAACCTGAGATCTCTCACTGAGCTTAGTGAAGCTTACCCCTTTCCATCTTATTATATTACAGGGGCTTGACTTAAGTGACGATAGAGGTAAGGCAATGGGCGTGAGTGAAAATAATAAAGCCAAGAACTCTGTAATAGTTGGACTAAGTACAATTATGATTTTGGGAGGATAATTTGATCTATGACTGTTCTCAGACTTTATTTTTGCTTTTTCCACTGCCATGAACTACTTGAATTGCTAGGGTAATAAATACGGTTTTATGGTAATTGTTATTTATTATCTGTATTGATTGTTGGGCGCGAGCCCTGAATGATGCCCACTCGACCTGTCTCGCTCTTCCTCATTGGGAATGGATCCGAGGGAATGGGGGGGTTGGGGCGGGGCATCACACAATATGCCTCATGCACAAGGAAGTGTGCGAGTCACAAAGAAACTCGAATGGACTACGAAAGAAGACATTTAATGCAAAGTTAGGAAGAGCGTCTGGAAGCATCTGACGTTTGACCAAGCTGCACGCACATGACCTCTCTCGTACAAAGGACCGTACGAGTAGTACAAGTGCTTGGACAACTAGCAGACGAGCACATTTAATGTGAGCATGGAATGAAGCATGTTGACTGTTGAAAGATTTTGAATTAATGAGTCTTGTACGAGACCCTATACGAGTCGCACAAGATCTCGAACAACACTTAACGAGCTGATATTAAAACTGCTTCACCAACCACCAAAGTGATTTCAATATAGCTATAAATAGAACCTTAAATAGAGCATTTAAGGCACCTAGCTCCAATTGATAGATAAGGCTAGATTATAAAGATCCTCATTGTAATAGTTAACTATTTTGGACGAATGACAATTTTGGTCCCTAATGTTAGGGGGTGTGACACTTTTGGTCCCTAATGTATCAACTTTGACACTTTTGGTCCATACAGTTTTGTTCCAGTGATGCTTTTGGTAATTTGGGGTCAAAATGTAAATTGTCTAAAATTTTGGGCTCAATAAAAAATTTTAGAACATTCACAACTTATTAAAACCTAAAAATACTGAGTATTTTCTAGAATGAAACTGTTCTTGTCCATATGTAATCGAATTTAGCATACTAGTATTATAGCTATAGCTATAAAATGCTTTGATGTTATGTGGGAATAGGAAAACTATGACACCCCACATCCACCACCCCGTATACAAGGGGTTGGCTTCACCGAATACCTGCCTAGTATGCACTAGGACTCAAAATATGCAGAACAAAATAATAATAACTTCTCGTATTATTATAACTGCCAAACCTTAATGTACATATATCATTTCTTAATATAAAAGCGAAAGCATGGCTAGACATAACCCTTCTATGTACAATCCTATCCAACTAATATAATAGGTTCGGCCCTCATACAGTCCCATCCTAGTAGTGATAGTGAGCGATGTCCTCCTTATACCAAGGATGTGTTACAAAATTTTGAAAATAGAAAATAGGAAAACAAAAAATGGAATGAGCCCTTGCCCAGTAAGAGTCCACCGTTTTCGCAAATATTTACCAAGTTGCAATAATTACCCATGCATACAATTTAGGCATATCCTAACCATTAACATTCATGACTCATGCAAGGTTCAGAGAACATATAAGGAGGATAAGAGGTGTTCACCTCTGAGAATGAGAGGTGTTCGCTAGTGTGTACATGAATGCTAAACGACAGACCAACTCATCTCAATTGAAATATAATAAAGAGGATGAGAGGCATTCGCCAACGTTCTATGTGAAAAATAATAACAAACCAGCTCTCTTCGGAGAAACAGAGGCATTCGCCAGCATATGCTAAAAGACAGACCAACTTATCTCAATTGAAATATATCGTCAGCCAACTCCCAATAACTTATACTTATATGGGCCCTAATGTTCTGGACTGATTTCGAAATTAGGAACGCAAATGATCCAGACGACCAAGTCCGATGCTGGCCCTCGTAATCAAATTGCAAAACAAATAATGGATCCGACATGACTTATGCTCAAATAACTGATTCAATGCACAAACAATAGCACAATTGAAACATAACATGTATATATTTATTATAGTAGGTAAGTAAACACAACTAGCAGTCCAAAATCAAAAAGGATTTCAAGCATTTTTCGCAAATATTTCAAAACATGCCGCAAACAAGATTCAGTGTAGTTCAATTATTAATTGCGTTATTTCAGTGATTAACTCACCTCAGTCCTGAGATGCCTACTCACTAATTTCCCAATTATCTGTAGTTTATAGATATCAAAAGATTCAGTTTCTAGTCTATTCCAAATAAAGCCGAATTTCTTATAAACCGTAATTTTCATTCTTAAATCTAATTTTTCCCAAAAACTAACTCCATAATTCTATAATTCCAAAAAGGCTAATTCAACTTATTTACGGAACAAAACTACTATAAGAATTTCTATAAAACTTTATGAAAATTCTGAAAATAGGATTTCCTACCCTGATCAATTTTTCCAGACTAAAAATCGGCAAAACCTGATAGGAATCAATTTGGAAAATGGTTTCCGAATTTACCCCTGGGCATGAATCGGTTTTCCTTGATTCCAAATCGGCTAAAACTTATTTGTGCCCAGAAAACTTGGCCTTCCAAGTTTCTTTCGGATTCTTTGCTAAAATCTTCCAAAACCCCATTTTTCTTTCTTCTTTTTGTGCAAAATCAACCTAACAACATATAGCCATTATTTCTAACATCCTCTAGCCACTAATTCATGCCAATAACAAGGTAAAAACCTTAAATTTCTTAAGAATTCTTAAAATTTCAAAACATGCAATATTTTCTAAAAAAAGTTCAACCAAAGGATCTGTTGAATCCTTACCAGTATGTTCTGAACTCCTTATAACACCAAATCGATGGCTACAGAATCGATTCCTTGCTTTGAGCTTGGTTCCAAGCTTTTCCTCCATTCCTTTCCTTTCTTCTTCTTCTCATTCCTTCTCTTTTTCCTTGTTCTTGGTTTCCTTTAGTTTGGTTTTGGTTTTGGTAGCAATTTGGTAGAGGTTTGGTACAGAATGAAGGTAGGGAAGGAAGTATTTATAGGCCAAGACGCCTAATGAGGCAAAATGATGAGGAAATCCAAGGCTAAAACAACATAAGTTATGAGTCAGAATCCATGAAGACAAAGGAAACCTCTAATGACCTTAATGAGAAGGAAATGAAGATTACAAGAGTTACCCTACTAGCCATGAAAGTGGAAATGGTGGAAATGGTGAATACTAATCATCCCAGTTGAGGAAATGGTGGAAATGGTATTTCCAAGCTATGCAAATGGTGGAAATGGTATTTACAGCTAAGAAATGGTGGAAATGGTAACTACAAGTCTTTCCAGTGAAGAAATGGAGATTTCATAAAGTGTGAAGAATTTTAGAAGTGAAATATTTGTTGAGCTTCTGAAATGATTTCGGAAGCTTCCAGAAGCTTCCTACATCTACATCATCATGCTACATCAATTGGGTCGAATCCATTAAGTCCACTCCATCTACAATTCGGCCAAGCCCAACACTTCACAAGGATGCCCACATGCGAGAACAAGCTAGGGTTTTACTTAAGTTCTAGGGTTTAAGAGAAATTAAGGTTTTGTGCATGTTACCTAATTCTCTTCTTTTTCTTTCCTTTACTTTTCGGTATTACCTTTTATTTTAAGGTAAAAGCTGAATTTTCCCTTTCTTTTACTTGGGAACTTAGTCCATAAGCTTTCCTTATGGCAGCCAAAATTTCCCTTTCTTTTCTTTTACTTTTTCAGCAAGTAAGTTCTTTTTTCTTGCTGATTTTTGTGAGTTACTTAATCTCTTGATTAAGTTCCAATTTTGTGTTTTCTTTCCTTATTTTCTCGTGTAAATTTTGTGCTCCCTATATCCTATAAATAAGGGTGCATGACTTCATTATTATTGAGTGATTAATTGGATGAAAGTTTATACTTTATTATTCACTATTCTTTATTTTGGCTTAAGTAATTTGTAGGCTTGTTTATTGCTAAAGTACAGGAACTATAGGCTAATTAGATAATTTCTCTATCTAATTGCATGCTTTGTTTCACCTCTATTATTCTCCACTTGGTTCGAATTGCGTGTTTAATTTAACTTGTTAAATTAGTAGTCTGCCGAATCCAAGGGTAAGGATTCTAGAGTTTTGAGAGCTGCGTCTTGCATACAGACTTTCCTTGGCAATTTTCCGCATTGTGTTCTTGTTTTCATAAGTTGTAATCAAGGGTTCACATCACAAAAAGGCCAATCTTATCGCAAAATTTTATTTTTTTTCAATTCCAGTCCTGAATCGGTTTTACCCAATCGAGAATTAGTTATAACTGATTGTGATCCATTTTTTCCCATCTTCAAATCAATTTTACCCGATTTATACCCTTTCCAATTGGTTGTGACCTTTTCCATATCAGTTACAACCATTTGTAGGACGGTGAGATTTTTTTTCTACTTTTTCAAATCGGGTCTACCCATTTAAAAGTCGTTAAAACCGTTTTGAGAAGCGGTGAAATAAGTTTTTCCCAATTTCGAATCAGTATTACTGATTTCCTTATCACTAAGAATCGGTTTTACCCATTTCCAATCGGTAAAACCATTTACCTTATCTATCCAATCGGTTTTAGCTGTTTAGAAGAGGGTAAAACCGTTTGTAACCTAAGATCAATCGGCTTTACCTGATTCCAAATCGGCTAAAATTGATTAGTCCCTTTTATTTTTATTGTTTTCTATTGTTTTCTAATTTCTTTATTCTTATTACTTAATTGCTTTATTACTTAAACATAATTCTAATCTTATTCCTAATACACATAACATTAAAATTCTATAATCTAGATGAATCATATTATTAAATAAAATTCCTTAAAGAAAATCATACAAGTTCATAGCTATACATACTTCGAAAGAATAAAAATAGTTTACAAAAAATACAATCCTACGGCTTATCCTAGGGCAAAATTTATGAGATCTCACATTCTTTCCCCTTTGCGAAATTTCATCCTCCAAATTATTTATTGAATAGCTCAGGATGTTTCTACTGCATATTTTCTTTTGTTTCCCAAGTGGTTGCTTCGATCCCATGATGATTCCATTGTACCAAAACTAAGGGAATTTCCTTATTCCTTAAAATCTTCGTCCGTTGATCTAAAATTTTAACTGGCTTCTCTTCATACATCAATTTCTCATTCAGCTTAAGCTCTTCACGCCGTATCACATGACTCGGATCTGGATGATACTTCTTTAGAAGGGATACATGAAACACATTGTGCATATTTTCCAATTGAGCTGGGAGATTTAACTGGTAGGCAACCGATCCTATTTTCTTGGTGATCTCAAAAGGTCTGGTGTAACGTGGGCTTAATTTCCCTTTTTTCCCATGCCTAATTGTTCCTTTCAGAGGATGACTTTAAGGAAAACTTTATCTCCTACTTCAAACTCTAAATCCTTGCGGCGATTGTCAGTATAGCCCTTTTGCATACTCTGAGCTGTCGGCTGAATCAATTTAACATTTTTGTAGGCATCTTCTATCAAGGGAATTACATTATCATGACGGGATCTCTTTTCTCCCACTTCATTGAGAAAAGTGGAGATTGACATTTGCACCCGTACAACACTTCATAGGATGCCATTTTGATGGAAGATTGGTAGCTATTGTTGTAAGCAAATTCGACTAATGGAAGATGTCTATCCCAATTTCCACCAAAATCGATAATGCAAGTCCTAAGAATGTCTTCTAAGGTCTGGATGGTACGTTTTGATTCTCCATCGGTGTGTGGATCTGATGCAGTGCTGATGCTTAGTTTAGTGCTTAGGGATTCTTGCAATCGTTTCCAAAGTCGCGATGTGAACCTCGGGTCTTTATCGGACATAATACTTAATGGCACTCCATGGAGTTTCACAATTTCTCTTATGTAAAGTCGGGCTAATTTCTCTAAAGAGTCCCTCATGTTCATAGGTAGAAAATGCGCCATCTTAGTCAGGCGATCTACGGCTACCCAAATGGCCTCATGTCCTTTCTGCGTTCGGGGTAAGATGGATACAAAATGCATAGTTATGTGCTCCCATTTCCATTATGGTATGGGTAAAGGTTGTAACAGACCAGATGGTCATTGATGTTCGGCTTTCACCTATTGTCAAGTTAGATAAGTCACCACATAATGAGCGATGTCTCTTTTCATGTTATCCCAGTAATACAATTGCTTTTAAATCTCGATACATTTTGGTACTTCCAAGATGTACTGTGTATTGAGTACTATGGGCTTCTTCCAGAATTCTTCTGATTAGGTTAGGGTCCTGAGGCAAATACACTCTATTCCTAAATCTTAAAATTCCATCTTCTTTAGAGTGTATTCCGGCAATTCTCTTCGTGAAGCTTTTTCCCTTCTCTTTGCCAAAGAGGTATCATTTAATTATGCTTCCTTGATCTCAAGAGGTAACGTCAATTGGGTGCTAATGTTGCAAATTATTGTTCGACTTCCTCTTACATTAGCTTTCCAGTCGTCTAGTTGGGATATTAGATCTATCTCCCTTGCTCGAAGTCTAGCTACATACGCTTTCCTGCTAAGCGCATCAGCTAGCACATTGGCTTTTCCAGGGTGATACTTGATACTACAGTTATAATCCTCTAGGAATTCGATCCATCGTCATTCTCACAGATTCAAATCTTTCTGCGAGAATAGGTACCTAAGGTTCTTATAATCTGTAAAAATCTCAAAGGTTATCCCTTAAAAGTAATGTCGCCACTTCTTAAGAGCAAAAACTACCGCAGCTAATTCTAAGTCATGAGTTAGGTAATTATGCTTGTAGGTCTTAAGTTGTCTGGAAGCATAGGCAATTACCTGTCCATTTTGCATTAACACATAGCCTAGTACTTCTAAGGATGCATCGGTGTAAACTACGAAGTTATCCTTTCCTTGAGGTAAGGTAAGGATCGAGGCTGTGGTCAGTCTGCGTTTCCATCCTGGAAACATGACTCAGCTTTCGAGTTCTATTCAAAGTTAACATCCTTCCGGGTTAACCTAGTCAGTGGTCCCACTAGCCTAGAAAAGTCTTGGATAAAATGTCTGTAATATCCAGTCAATCCTAAGAAACTATGAATTTTTGTTACATTGCTAGGTTGTTTCCATTTGGTCACAGTCTCTACTTTGGTCGGGTCCACGACTATCCCATTTTTGGAAATAACATGACCAATGAAAATTACTCAATCCAACCAAAACTCACTTTTGCTAAGTTTAGCATATAGCTTATGTTCCATTAAAGTTTGAAGTACAATCCTCAGATGTCGCTTGTGTTCCTCGACTTATTTGGAATAAACTAAAATGTCATATATGAAGATTACTACAAACTTATCTAGGTATGGTCGGAACACACGATGCATTAAGTCCATGAATGCAGCTGGGCATTGGTTAAACCAAAAGGCATTACTAAGAATTCGAAATGTCCATATCGGGAGTTAAAAGCAGTCTTTGCTATATCCTCTTCCCGAATATTCAGCTGATAATATCCTTGCCCTAAATCAAACTTAGAAAAGACTACTACTCCTTGTAGTTGGTCAAAAAGTTCATCTATCATTGGTAAGGGATACTTATTCTTTACTATCATATCAGTCAGTCCTCTGTAGTCTATACAAACTCTTAGGGTTCCGTCCTTTTTCTTTAAAAATAGTACTGGGCCTCCCCAAGGCGATGTACTCAGTCGGATGAATCCTTGAGACAACAATTCCTGCAGTTGAGTTTTTAAATCCTCCAGTTCTATCGGAGCCATCCTATAGGGAGACTTAGAAATTGGAGTCGATCCTATAGTTAGATCGATAGTAAACTCAATTTCTCATTCAGGAGGTAGGGAAATTAATTTTTCAGGAAAAACTTCCTGGTACTCCCTAATCACTGAAATAGTCTCCGCTTTGACTTGCTCAGCCAAATGGTTAATCAGGTCAGCTAGGTATCCCGTAGCTCCTTTACATAAGAGTTTCCTAGCTTAATTCTAGAGATAGCTATGATTTCTTTATTTCTTTTAGGTATGTTTATCTGAATTTCAGGTTCTCCTTGTGGTAGTAGCTTAAAAGTCTTGGTCTGACATCCAATGTTGCATTATACCTAGATAACAATCCATTCCTAGAATAACCTCATATCCCTGAATCGGTAGTAAAATCAAGTTTACTAATAAGGATTTTCTATTTACTTCTAGTTTACAATCTTTCCTTACCTGATTCGTAATAAGCTTATTATTGTTAGTAGGCACTTACTTCTAAGGCATAAGGCAAGCTTTCAGTTTTATGATCCAAAATGCTAAGAAAATTAACACTAACAAAGGAATGCGTAGAACCAGGATCAATTACAACTTTAGCTAATCGGCCAAGTATAGGAAAAGTACTTTCAATCACATCAGTGCTGGGAGGAGCTTCAGCATCCTCTAAAGCAAAGACTCGAGCAGGAACTCGAGGCTTATTCCTATTGGCAGCACCATTCCTCTGTTGAGGTAGACCAGCAGGTTAAGATGGTCCAGCTCCAGCACTGGTGTCCGGGATCCTTCTTAGACATTGGCTGATTTGGTGATTAAAACTGCTGCATGCAAAATAGCGGTCTCCTTTCTTCCAGCAGTTCTTTTCCTCATGTCCCATTCGATTACAAAAAGTACATCGAATAGGAGGGACATTAGGGGTATGAACAGGTCCTACTCCCCTAGGTCCTTGTCTCGAGTTAACCTTACAAGTCTAGTTCCTAGCAAACGCTGGATTGAAATTTCTCTGTGCAAAACCTTGGTTGGCCTACCTCCTCATATGTCCCTCTCGGGTCGCTTCTTTTGCCTCTTCAACCCTCTGTAAACTCTCCACTGCCTCCATAAAAAAGTTATGGTGCGATACAGCCAGTGCCTCTCGTAGCTTAGTCCTAAGCCCCTGGATGAACCTTTTCTTCCTCTGTCCATCCGTACTCACTAGGGCTGGCACGTACTTGGAAAGTCAAGTAAACTTAACCTCATACTCAAACACAATCATCATTCCCTGTGGTAGCGCGATGAAAGCATTCTCTCACTTCTCTTGAACAATTACTAGGATATACTTTGCCTTAAACTTAAGCGCTAAGTTCTCCTAAGTCTTAGGGGTTCGGTTGTCATCCCACTTTGTCTGAATCAAAGTTCACCAGCCTCTTGCATCCTCATCTAGCTGAAACACAGCGAAGTACACTTTTTGCTCTTTAGAATAATCCAAAGTGAGAAAGATTGTTCTCATAACTTCCAGCCAGTTCTCTGCAGCTTCATCCCCCACCTTGCTATTAAACTTAGGCAGATGATATTTCTTGAACTTCTCCAAGGCTAAGTCTTCTGTCTCACCTTGATGATGAGGCTCACCTTGTCCTTCCCTTCTTGTAATAATGTTGCTTACTTACTGCAGCATAGCAGTAACCTGGCCAGCAAAGTGTTGTAATCCCAGCTCCTCTTGCCCTTGATATTCTTGTTCTTGCTCCATCTCCTCGTGTTCTCCTTCGGCCTATCCTTAGCCTAGATTAACATCTTCTCTCTCGTGTTCCATTACCAGTTCCCGAAATAGGGCAACAGAGGTTAAGGCTTTCTAACTAAATCCATTATCTTCTCAATTCAATCATTTAGGATTCTAACTCCAGGTACTAAAAGAAAACCTAAAGTATATATAAATAGAGAAATTGAAAAGATAAATTAGGGGGGAAAAAAAATAAAAGATCACAAAATTTTTATTCATTAAACACAACACCTACTATTACAAAGCAACCGTATTTTACATATATCTTACACAAGTTTAGTTTTTGACTACTTTCTAGATTTGAGAATTTCGTGACATGTTTGCTTCATAACCAGAGGAACAACCTGACATACTAGTGCTTTGATCAACAGAATCAATGCTTCCTACTGTACTAGTCCTTCTACAGCCTCAGAATTCTTTTCAATCCTCATCAGTTCAGTATGGATCTAGGATTGAAGTACTTGTAGAATTGATTGTATGTTGTCTATATTACTCTGGGTAGGTCTTTAATTACTTTGGTGGTTCATTCCAAAAGATGGCCACAGCTAACTCGATATCCATTAAGGCTTCTTTACTTAACATATGTTCCTCTCGAGCTATTCTCCTAAAGTGAGTATTTTGAGTATCAAAATATTGTAAGATTCCTTTTGTGCCTTCTAGTGCTTCTCATTGCTGATTTAATATCCATTTGTACATTTTATTCTTGGCATGAATTATTTCTATGACATACTGAGTTTCAGACAACTGTTGTTCCTTCTTTACTAGTTTATCCTCAACAGTAGCTAGTTTTAGTTGATATTGATTCCTTTCATCCTCTATGGCACCAACTATCTTGTTGGAAAAACACTTTCTCCATGCAAGTATAGCTTCCTTATTTTCAAAGAGAAGTGCATATATCTCTCTTGGTGTATCCATTGAATACCTATAGGAGATAGGCTTACAGTATTCCAAATATTTTATTTCATCCTCGTCCATAACAAGCCTATAGCCAGGATTAAGAATTAATTAGTCTTATGAAAAAGTACACGAAAAATATGTATTTAGAATCTTAATCGTATCAGGCCACAAAAGTATCTATATGCACCGTAAAATGCAAACCTAAGGGTTATTGTATGCCCTGGGTTTCAAGTCTTTAAATTCTTACTATCTATCCTAAGTCTTATCACTTTTATCCCAAGTTTATGCTCTCATACCACGCCTGGGACACCCCAGATCCACCGCCCCGCATACAAGGAGTTGGCTTTACAGAATGCCTGCCTGGTTCGCACCGGGACTTATAACATGCAGAACAAAATAATAATAACTTCTCTTATTATTATAACTATCAAACCTTAATGTACATATATAATTTCTTAATATAAAAGCTGGAGCAGGGCTAAACATAACCCTTCTATATACAATCCTATTCAACTAATATAATATGTTCGGCCCTCATGCAGTCCCATCCTAGTATTGATAGTGTGCAAAGTCCTCCTCATACCAAGGATCTGTTACAAAATTTTGAAAACAAAAAACAGGAACACAAAAAATGGAATGAGCCCTTGCCTAGTAAGAGTCCACCATTTTCGCGAACATTTACCAAGTTGCAATAATTACCCATGCATACAATTCAGGCATGTCCTAACCATTTGCATTCGTGACTCATGCAAGGTCCAGAGAACATATAAGGAGGATAAGAGGCATTCGCCAAAGTTCTATGTGAACGATGAACGACAGACCAACTCACCTTGGAGAATGAGAGGTGTTTGTTAGCCTGTATAGGAACGCTAAACAACAGACCAACTCATCTCAATTGAAATATAATAAAGAGGATGAGAGGCATTCGCCAACGTTCTATGTGAATGATAACGACAAACCAGCTCTCCTCGAAGAATGAGAGGCATTCGCCAGCATATCCTAAACAACATACCAACTCATCTCAACTGAAATATATAGTCAGCCAACTCCCAATAACTTATACTGATATGGGCACCAATGTTCTGGGTTGATTTTGAAATCAGGAACGCAAATGATTTAGATGACCAAGCCCGATGCTGGCTCACGTGATCAAATCGCAAAACAAATAAAGGATCCGACATGAATTATGCTCAAATAACTGATTCAGTGCACAAATGAAAGTACAACTGAAACATAACATGTATATATGTATTCCAGCCGGTAAGTAAACACAACTGGAAGCTTAAAATCAAAAAGGATTTCAAACATTTTTAGCAAATATTTCAAAACACCCCGCAAACAAGATTCAGTGCAGTTCAATTATTACTTGCGTTAAAACAAAATCAGTTTTTATTGATAAACTCATCTTGGTCCTGAGATGCCTACTCACTAATTCTTAACTATCTGCAGTATGTAGATATCGAAAGGTTCAGTTTCTAGTCTATTCCAAATAAAGTTGAATTTCTTATAAACCCTAATTTTCATTGTTAAACCTAATTTTTCGCAAAAACTAACTCCATAATTCTATAATTCTAAAAAGGCATTAATTCAACTTATTTACGGAACAAAACTACTATAGGAATTTCTATAAAACTTTAAGAAAATTCAAAAAATAGGATTTCTTACTCTGGTAGGTTTTTCCTGATTGAAAATTGGCAAAACCTAATTGGAATTGATTTTAACTGATATTCAATTGGTTCCAAATGGTTTCCACATTTATCCCTGCGCATGAATCGGTTTTCCCCTATTCTGAATTGGCTAAACCCATTTTGTGCCCAGATGATCTGCACCTTTTAGGTGTATTATTTTAGCACTTGTTATGGCAGTTCTCACGGGCTTTTGCCCAAAGTTTTAATATTTATTTACAGTTTTGGAGATCGGGTCTAAAGAGAAAAGAATGTGCAAAAAAGTGAAAGAATTAGAGCGGATGAGTCACACCTGAAAAGCCCACCTAATTTGTGGGCTAAACCAAGAAGGAAACCCACAATGGCAGCCAATCCAAAAAATGCGAGCAAGTCCAAAGACAAAAAGGGTAGTGGATGCATGGAGGTAGAAGTTAAATCCAATTGGAATTTTGGGTCAAATTCAAAATCCAATTGGAATCCAATCCAAAATCCAATTGAAATCCATGGTGGGCCGCCGTCCGAAACTCAATTGGAATCAAATCCAATTCATTCTTGGTTAAAGAGGATCAGATCACATGCATATGGAAACGGAAGTAATTAAATCCGTGTGCAGCAAGAAAAAGAAAGGGGAAATCAGATTGCAAGAAATCTCTTTTCCAATTCCACTACAAATCCTACTGCACGTCCAATTTGGAGTTTTCCGGAATTGATTAGTTTCCTTATTAAATTAGGAGATGACTTTTATTCCTTTTTTCTGATAGGTTGCTATCCTTATATATAGGGATCCTATTCTTGTGATAAAGACGGAATTACACATTACAATCTTTTGAGAGAATAGTTTTATTAGTTTAATATTAGTCTCCACTCAAGATACTTTTCCCTTTAATATTTGTTAGTTTGCAATTAGTCTGCATGCAAGTTGGAAGTTTCAATTATTAGCTAAATATTCAAAATTCCGTATTGTTCTGTGATGCTCTATTTTCATTCTATTTCGATCGCACTTTGGATTTTCCCGACGGGCAGTCTACCGGTTGGCCAAACCGGCGGTTGACAGATTGCGAATTCTTAAATTCCAGTAAAGTTTTTTCTTTTCTCTTTTCATGTCTTCTTTTATATTTATGTGTTTTTCGTGTTTTATCATGAGTAGCTAATTTATTAGTTCTGGTATTATGTAAGAAGCCATAATCCATGCATGTATGATGTCTAATGAATTATGTTTCTAAATTGCCTATGTTTATATGTCTAATTACTAAGATTCTATTAAGCCTGATCAACTTAGTTTAATCTGGTAGAGTCAGTGAGTGGCACAACTACTGGCCGAGTAGTACAGGATTAATTGGGTAATAATTTTTAATGCATTGTCAGTAGGAATTATAAGTTTCGGGTTCTTCTAGTTCTTAATGCTTCTATTTGTTAATTAATAAGGTTTGCGGGGACTCGCGGTCTGTTAGTTAACGTAGTTAGAGAATAATTCCTTTGCGAGAACTCACGGGGGATTATCAAGAATCTATGGGAGAATTGGGATTATTTACAGGGACTCGCGGTAATACTATAACTGAAGCATCATAAGTAATTAGACAAGTTAAGAGGTTTATGATTGCATGCATGAGATTAAGGTGGATTTACATAATACCGGAATTTTCTCTCATTAATTGATATCTGTTTAAGTCTTTTATTTAATTATTAGTGTAATTATTATTTTGCTAAATTTAAGCGACAACTCTAAGGTCTCTTAAGAGACACAAAGGTGACTACTAGTCAACAGTTTGGTTTTATTTGCACTTTAATTGGAAATTGAATTAAATTGCTGTCTCTGTGGATCGACCCTGTCTACTACTATGCTATATTTCATTAGCATCTTAATTGCAGGTTTTAAGTAGTACTTTTACTGTATTTGGTAGACCCACGACAAGTCCTATCACCAGAAAACTTGGTTTCCAAGTTTCTTTCGGGTTCTTTGCTAAAATTTTCCAAAAATTCATTTTTCTTGTTTCCTTTTGTGCAAAATCCACCTAACAAACATATTGGCATTATTTCTAACATCCTCTAACCACTAACTCATGCCAATAACAATATCAAAACCTAAAATTTCTTAAGAATTCTTAAAATTTCAAAACATGCAATATTTTCTAAAAAAAAATCAACCAAAGGATCCATTGAATCCTTACCAGTATGTTCCGAACTCCTTATAACACCGAATCCACGACTACGGAGTCGATTCCTAGCTTTGAGCTTGGTTCCAAGCTTTTCCTCCTTTGCTTTCCTTTCTTCTTCTTCTCCTTCATTCTCTCTTTCTTTGTTCTAGGTTTTCTTTATTTTGGTTTTGATTTTGGCAGCAATTTTGTAGAGGTTTGGTGCAGAATAAAGGTAAGGGAGGAAGTATTTATAGGCCAAGACGCCTGATAAGCCAAAAAGCCCGATCTTGTGGCAAAATTTTATTTTTTTCCAATTCAAGTCCCCAATCAGTTTTACCCAATCGAGAATCAGTTATAACCGATGTGATCAATTTTTTCCCATCTTCAAATCGGTTTTACCCGATTTATGCCCTTTCCAATCGATTGTGACATTTTCCAAATCGGTTACAACCGTTTGTAGGACGTTAAGATATTTTTTCTACTTTTTCAAATCGGGTCTACCTGTTTAAAAGTTGGTAGAACCATTTCGGGAAGCTGTGGAATCGATTTTTCCCGATTCTGAATTGGTATTACTGTTTCCTTATCTTCAAGAATTGATTTTACCTATTTCTAATCGATAAAACCGTTTACCTTATCTATCCAATAGGTTTTACTTGTTTAGAAGTGGGTAAAACCGTTTGTAACCTAAGATCAATCGGTTTTACGCGATTCCAAATCGGCTAAAATCAATTGGTCCCTTTTATTTTTATTTTTTTCTATTATTTTCTAATTTCTTTATTCTTACTACTTAATCACTTTATTACTTAAACATAATTCTAAGATTATTCCTAATACACATAACATTAAAATTCTATAATCTGAATAAATTAAAGAAAATTGTACAAGTTCATAGCTATACGTACTACGAAAGATTAAAATAGTTTACAAAGAATACAATCCTACGGTTGATCCTAGGTTAAAATTGACGAGATCTCACAAAAACCAATACCAAAGTTCTGTTTGTGAATGCAATGATAATCAATCTGATTTGGTTGGGAATTTTCTTTTTATTCTAGCATTATAATTTTTTAAATGTTTGCAATTTTTCTTTGCTAAAAGGAGATTCTAGTTAATTAATATGACACTTTCTTTTCTAGCACCTCACAAAACTCATGTGTCATTCACTTTCCTCTCAAGACTCCAAAGTTATTCACTAACCAATTATGCTAACATTGATTAAAAAAATCCAGGAAGAACTTTAGTACTAGTTTCCCTATTCCCTCGTACTCCCTACGTTTTCTAAAGAGTGTCCCCTTAAGGATTTTTTCTTGTTCTTTAAAGAGTGTCCACTTTCAAACTTCAATGCAAAAATTAAAAGCTTCCATATTTTATCCCTAATTTAATTGATCGATTCATTACACTCTCTTTCCAAATGAACATACATTACACAAATTGCCATTAAATTTATAGTTAAAGAAATAATATAATAAGGCTAAAAGAAGAATTTTTCCCACTTTCTTTATTTATGTGCAAATCTCTAATACGACACTCTTTATAGAACAGAGGGAGTAGCATCAAAGCTATAAATGCTATAGTTACAATACTAATATGCTGAATTCCATTATCCAGAGACAACAGCAGTTTCATTCTAGAAAATACTCACTATTTTTTTGTTTAAGTGGTAATTTTTTCAAAATTTTTTATTTAACCCAATATTTTAGACAAATTATATTTTGACCCTAAATTACCTATAAAGCGGGATAATGGACCAAAAGTGTCACTGGAGCAAAACTATAGGGACCAAAAGTGTGAAGGTTGATACATTAGGGACCAAAAGTATCATTCTTCCTAACTATTTTTATAGCATTAATTTTCTAGTTTATAAAAAGGTTAGAGGGAATCTTAGATTCCTTCAAGGAGTTGAAATGGTTTAGGTAAGGGGATTATTTAAGGATTATGATGCGGGCATCCAAACTACTACTATCCTATAGGGCCAGTGCAACCAGATGCAACCCCTCTCAATCCAAATCCTAGACATTTCTGCTAGAAGACAAGAAGCCCCAGTTTAGCCATAATGCGAAGCCCAGTAGACAACAAATGCCTGATTTACAGAAAGTCCCCAAAAGTCCTTGGACTTTAAAAGGGACCCTACTATCATCCATAAATCATGCTCCATCTTACTTTGGGCCAATCCATACATTATCCAAGCTTCTCAAGTTGGCCCAGCAGATATCAGAAGCATACTACGAAGAAGTGTGCAGCGCAAGCTTGCAAATGGCAATCCCATGCAGCGGCCCATCGTAGCCAGCCTCTTCACAGATCCGCGCGCGCAAGCCTTCAGGCTTCCTGCAAATTTTCGAAAGCTGCTTGCTTCTAGAATCCAAGAAGGATTTGGAAAGTGCATGCTTTTCTTTTCCTTTTCTAATAATAATTATAATTAAGTTAATTTACCTTAATTGTTTATAACTTGACTTAATTATTAGTTTCCTTTTCCAAGTTGATTTTCTTTCCAACTTGAATTTGGATGTTCTCTTCAAGCTACCAAATTCAAGCTTTCCTTTTCCTATTTTATTTCTTGTGAATTTTCAGGTTTCCTCTTTAAAGGAGACAAACGAAACTTGCACCTACCTTATCCGAGTTTCCCTTTCGAATTTAGTTTGTAATCCAATTCTAACTCTCATTGGTTTCCACTTTTGATTTGTTTCCTTTCCTTGTAAGTTTTGACTACTCCTATCCCTATAAATAGGAGGTAGCCGAAAACATAACACTTCAGAATTCATAGTATAATTGTGAGGCTTATCCCTTACTTTGGGATGTTCACTTTATTGTTTTGAGCTTGTGTGTTTATTATGTATTGATATCTCTGCAAGGTCTTGAACTTAGGATTTCTAGGTTACTTGCTCAGATTATATCTCAGTTGGTTCACCTTTTAATTCTTCTATCTAGTTAGAAATAAAAGAGCTAGTCTCACCTAGGCTAAATAGGGAATTTCGAGTTTATTAAGAGAGTAAGTTCGTGACCTTTCAAGTTCAATCCTTCCTTGGCAGTCGACTTCCACAACATGGGTATTTCACGACAACTCACATCAAATTTGGTATCAGAGCCAAGGCGAGCTTGTTTGATAAGAGGAATGCCAGAATAACTCGGTTGAACTCATAAGGTGTTTTCTCTCTCTCTCTCTCTCTCTCTCTCTCTCTCTCTCTCTCTCTCTAATTTTTCTTCCATGAAAATTATTTGCATATCAAGTATGATATCTTACATGTTTCCTCAAAAAATTAATTGAGAATCAAGACGACATCTTGCATGCTGAATTTTTTTTTTAAGATCAATTAAAAAAAGGGAAGCATTGCATTCTTTTCGGATTTAGCAAATATAAATTGATTTGATCTTCAACTAAATCCTAGATATAATTTTCTTGCTGGGAAAATTAAGAAAAAGAGTTTGGTTAAAAGAAAAGAAGAAATTGGAAAAAGTTAAAGAAAAGAAAAGTTGAAAAATCAAAAAGCATCAAATTGTGATTTGCGAATTTTCTCTCCTGGTTTTCTTCTTCCTCTCTTTTTACGATTTTTGTGCTTCAGTGTGATAGTAACACTCCTGTTAGAATAATTTGCTGGTTGAATAGTTCTGAAAGATTCCACCTTTGCATTTAAAAAAAAAAAGTTATTTAAAATTAATACATAATCAAAGGTTGATCTCTTTTCGGTTCTAGGGATTTTTTGAAAACCCTAGTTCTTGCGACTCTCTTTGTGTCGTTAGGGGCCTAGTTCTATTTTTTAGATTAACTTTGGTTTAATTGCAGTAACCTTTCTAAGGTTAGATCCTTACATTGGAATTTTAAATTGGCTTTGCAACGTTGGTAGGCCTAAGATCCTTTTCGAACCCCTACCGCCTATAGTAAAACGATTTGTAAAACCTAAGTAACCTTCCTAAATTAGGAGTCTCTTTATTTCCCATAAGGAATTTTGCTTCTCCTGGCTGAAAGAGTTTTAGTTTTAATCAGACCCTGACACCCTAAAAACAAAATTACTATTTTACCCTCCGGGGCAGAATTGCGATTTCAGGGTTTAAGTTGGCACTGGTTATTTTCAGCTGAGACTCAACTGCAAGTCTTGTGCTTAAGTTGTGAAGTTAATTTCATATAGTGGGGATTGGTTTCTTTGATTACCTATTGGGAAGGTGATCACATCTCGGGTAGTTTTCTTAGTTTGTTTCAACTCTTCTATCTGTTCTTAGCTTCCACTCATTCTAAGTTGCTTTACAAATTACCTAGCCTGAATTCTTTTCAAGTGACCTGGACATTAAATCTTAAATTGTTTTAGATTTTGTCATCGTGTATATTACATTAATTTCTTGAGATTGAGGGCTTCTCCCTGAATTCTCGTCCTTGCGCACTTTTGTCTGAATCAATTACAAAATATCTTTTTCTACACTTCAAAACCAAAATAGGTTCAGCCCCTATTTAGAGAATTACTTTGCATTTTTGCCTAAGTTTGTTCTTGTTTGAGGGAATCTGCTTATTTACATACTTGCTCAAGATTGAAATAAGACCAATTTAAAGAAGTGAGAGGAAAATGGCAGAGTCACTTTAAATAAGTCTTAAAAAAGTGAATTAGAGTGAAACATTGGGAAGTGCATAGTTTTAGTTGAAACACTTGGGGGACAGGGGGTGAAGTTATTATCACCTATTGAAAACTTATCTTACGCAGGTCTTTCTCCAGGCAGCATGATGTCTGCATTCAAGTGAGCCACCGCGTTCCACGTCCTTGGCAAGGTCAATAGAATAAAGGCTGCTCTGGTAATCGAAGGGGGAAACAGTTTCAATCAAATCAGTGATATTATGGTGGATAACTGGAGACTACCTCTGGTCGAGCACTCATGGCCATATGATCTTCCTTTCAATGTACAGGAAACCTTCCATGTGCGATTTCATACAATGGTCACCGTAAAGGTGGGTCCTTTCAAAATCGACGTTGTATGCGATATTGTCCCATTCCCGGACAATTCCCTATGACTTGGCCACCCATGCCTCTACAAGGTACAAGCCTATTATGATGACCACCTTCACCATTACGCCGCCCTGGTAGGTGAAGCTGTTCACGTTTTTGAGCCTATGCCACGGACGGCAGGCCGATAAGTACCTATCTATAAGCCACTAGCCATCTTGAAGGCCACCACCAACTCTGGAGAGAAGGCCAACTTCCCCGCCTTAGTTACCCAACGGCCTTCCGCACCACCGACTGCCCTGTCGCTAGCTCCCTCCCAGGAAGGTGCGTAGCTACCCAAATGACCAACTTTCATACCCAGGTCACGGTCAATGGAGAGAAAGTTATTTTGGCCATCAATGGGAAGTTATGCACCAACATCTTTAGTAATTTACTTGTAAGCAAGCTAAATCTCAAGGTAACGAGACACCCCTGGCCTTACGAGCTCCAAGAGATCAGCGACGTGCAAAACTTCCACATACGCCATAAAGTAACGGGCGAGGTTCAGATCTACTGCTTAAGGATACGAGTCCTCATTGACATCGCTCTTCTATGAAATAGCCAGATCCTACTCGGTCGCCCCTAGATCTACGACGTCTACGCAAAATATGATGACGTCTCCCACAGCTTCAGATTTCCACGCCAAGGTAAGGACGCAATCCTCTACTACTTGCCCTTTGCCTAGTTGAGGAGTAAGTATTTCAGAATAGCTGCAATCTTTGCCAAGTAGGACATTGAACGAAGTATGGATAAGCAAGCACTCATTCACTAACAAGCGACAGATAGGGTCAAGTACGCTGACCAGTGTGTGGCCACACGACAACCACCCCAGGCTAAGCCCAGAGCAACGAAGATGCCCATCGCACCCGCTCATTGATCGTGCAAGGCAATAAAATCCTCTTGCCACCACCCAGCTACAAGTTGACCCAACTGCAGAGCACCGCCAGGGGTAGTTAGCAAGTGAGATCCACAGGAGTGGTACAAGAGAGAGGTGTGTTGAGATCTCATTTGGGAAACCACTTGATTCCTTCATTAGTTATTCTCTTAATCTAGATTCAAGGATGAATCCTTTCCAACCCGGAGGGAATTATGCAAGCATCCAAACTACTACTACCCTAGTAGGGCCAGTGAAACTAAATGTAACCCCTCTTAATCCAAATCCTAGACATTTTTGCCAGAAGACAAAAAGCCCGAGTTCAACCATCCTGCGAAGCCCAGGAGATAACAACAGCCCAATTCACGAAAAGTCCCCAAAAGTCCTTCGACTTTAAAAGGTACCCTACTATCATCCACAAATCATGCTCCATCTTACTTTGGGCCAATTCATACAGCATCCAAGCTTCTCAAGTTGGCCTAGCAGATATCAGACAGACTGCAAAAAAGCCTGCAGTCCAAGCCAGCAAATTGCAAAATCGATGCAGTGGCCCACCGTAGCCCACTTCCTCACGGATCCCAGCGTGCAAGCCTTCAGGCTTCTTGCAAATTTTCGCAATATGCTTCCGAGAAGGATTTGGAAAGTGCATGTTTTCCTTTTCCTTTTTTGATGAGGTCATCATTGGCTTCATTCCACCTGGCCATTCGATCCCTGCCTAGGCATGGTGCCCCGTGCCTGGTTCGAGAAGTGCAAAAGAAAGCTCCGTGAGATTAACTGAGCTACCCCAATACACGACTTGAAGATAGGCTTATTTCTTAAAGTTCTTGGAAGGGTTCTTGAACTTCTTGAAATGGATCTTGATAAATCTTGAGGTTCTTGAACTTCTTGGTTTATTAAGAGAACTACTATTGATGAATCTTGAAGAATTGCAAAGGATCTTGATTTTGTTAATTTTTGGCATTTCAAACGGGTTCAGAAAGCTTCTCATTGCATCCAGAACCATCCGAACTATTTGGTGAAGTTTTACTACATCTAAATTCATTTCCAAAATGCTACATTCAACAGGCCGAATCCATCAGCACCCAGGCTTCATCAATTCGGCCCACAGCTAAACGCCTCTGGCTCAAACCACAGTTCTACTGGAGTTAGGTTTTAGGTGTTTGGATAGGATTAGGATTTATGCATGTTTCCTAATTCTATTCCTAGTTTGTTACAACTAACTAATTGCCTTATCTCTTGTTTCCAAAAAGGTTTCACTTCTTGAATCCTTTTTGCATTGGTTTTCCTTTTCTTTTAGAAAGGAATTTTCGGATTTCCCTTTTCTTTAGGGTGGCCAAAAATTGCCAACCAAGTTGCCATGATCTTTTTGGCAACTTGTTTTCTTGTAGGAATACCAACTCTAGTTGGTTTCCAATTTCTTTTGTTTCTTAATTCTTTTCCTACTGTAACTCAAGTAAAGGCACACAACCCTCTATTGAAAGAGGCATGGCCAAAAGTAATAAGCAGCATTTTATTCGAATTCAGCTTATTTTGTGAGGTTAATCCTTAGCTTTAGAATTCTTATTTTGCACTTGTGTAATATGCATGTTAATTTTTAGATAACACAAGTGAGACTATAGGGTAATTAGGTTTCTTGCTTCACCTAATTTTTGCTGGTTTTAATTCGTTTATTCTTGCTAGGTTATAGCTAAAGTAGTTTATCTCACTATATGCCTTGTATGAATTCTGAAACTTAAGTAAGTCAAGGTGTGCCCTTCAACGATCCATTTTTCTAGGCAACTTTCCACATCTGTGAGCTCTTCTTTAAATAACTCACATCATTTTTCAATAATAATTATAATTAAGTTAAGTTACCTTAATTGGTTACAACTTGACTTAATTATTAGATTTCTTTTCCAAGTAGATTTTCTTTCCAACTTGAATTTGGATTTTCTCTTCAAGCTTTCCTTTTCCTATTTTATTTCTTGTGAATTTTTGGGTTTCCTCTTTAAAGGAGACAACCAAAATTCACACCTACCTTATTCGAGTTTCCCTTTCGAATTTGGTTTGTACTCTAATTCTAACTCTCGTTGGGTTCCACTTTTGATTTGATTCATTTTCTTGTTTCTTTCCTTGTAAGTTTTGACTACTTTTATCCCTATAAATAGGAGGCAGCCAAAAACATAACACTTCAGAATTCATAGTATAATTGTGAGGTTTATCATTTACTTTGGTTACTTGCTCCACCTATCATTGTTTTGAGCTTGTGTGTTTATTAGGTATTGATAACTCTGCAAGTTCTTGAACTTAGGATTTCTAGGTTACTTGCTCCACCTAGATCTCAGTTGGTTCACCTTTTAATTTTCTATCTAGTTAGGAATAAAAGAACTAGTCTCGCTGAGGCTAAATAGGGAATTTTGAGTTTATTAAGAGAGTAATTTCGTGACCTTTCAAGTTCAATCCTTCCTTGGCAGTCGATTTCCGCAACGTGGGGTGTTTCACGATAACTCACATCAGATTACCTATAGTTTGAGTAAACTATGAGGTAATCTCTTGGGATAATTTGTAAGGTTTAAGATTCACTAAGAATCTTATTGGGAGATTAGGACCAGGCATTTAGCTGGGAAGTGCTTATTCATCTGAAACCACATTCGGTGCAGCTTTTGGTGACTATCTGAAATAGTCAGTCACCAAATCGGTCACCAAAGCCTTGGCGGGAGAAATTCCCACCAAAATTTGGCTATGTGGTGACCAATTTTAGTGACCGAAAAAATTTGAGTCACGAAGTTGCCGGCCGTTAGTTTTTTAGTGTCCAACAAAATTGTCACTAAATTGGTGACCAAATGTAGTGGTCGCTAAACTGTTTGGGGCCACGTTTGGTGACAAATTTAGTGACCAAAAAATACGATGCTCACGGTTATTAATGTCCAGTTTATGGGTCCCACGCATTATTTTTTAGTGGCCGTGTGTGATTGGTGACCAAATTTTGTATTGGTCACTAAAGTATTTGGGATGTCCCACAAAGATTACATGTGATGGTAACATTAAATAGTTACTGTTGATGGACCCCCTTAAACGGAATGAAATTGGTGACCATAAATGGTGACCAATTTGTTAGACGGTCACTAAATGAGAAATATGCCAAAAGGAAATTACACGTGTCCGTTAGGGCCCACAAACAGTGTACCTTTTTGTTACCACGATGATGACCGAACATAAAATGGTCACTATATTTTTTTGATTTGCGGGGGTCCCACACATTTATTCAACTTTTGTGATTGTAATGGGTGACCAAATTTGTGTATAGTCACTAATGAGGTAGGATGAACTATTAAAACTGATGATGTGGCATTTTTTAAAAGGGTCCCCCTAAGTAAGTATCACTTTGGTGACTACATATAGTGACCATTATATTATACGGTCACTAATTAGATGTAGATTAGGCGTAAGCGACACGTGTCTGGTGAAATAATAATTTTAGTAACCGATATTGGTCACCAAAACAATTGTCCAAAATGTAGTATAACTTATGGGGTTTTTTGGTGACTGAATAATGCGGTCACAAAAAAATGAATACAATTATTATCACTAACTTCTCCTCCCTCTATGGTTATCACTCACTTAGACAAGATTTTAATAACATTCCTAGCATCCAACTGGTCTATGTACATAATTAATGAAAATAATAATTAGTACATTAATCCATTAATTAAAAGCATGGATATCCATAACCTATTCCCCTATATTTATTAATGTATTCCAAAATACAAAGGTTGGAAAAAATTTCAATCAAAAATTAGTAATTCACTTTAACCATATGGTAATACAAATAATAACAACCAATACGGTTAAAGCTATAACACAGAAAGTCAACTGTCGAATGGAATTCTCTAGGTTATAATTGTGGCTTTGCGAACGGCCTAAATGAACGTGGTTGTCTGAAACCTCTTCATGTCCAAATGGTGTTCTTGTAGAACGAAGTGATGGACTATAGTTGTGATCTTTTCCGCAAATGTTGTCCCTTTCATGGCTCAAAGGAAAACATCAAGACCAAAAGCCATATTGTTTCCCCTCACAAGTGAAATACACTCGGCCTTTACTGGATTTGTCGAAGTCAACAATCTTCAAAGCAGCTTTACGATTGAATTGAAAGTACTTGCATCGATACCTAATGTGTCCATCATTCGACTCAGCACTTGTATGCATCTACAAAGGCAATAGTTGTTTCGATGATAGAAAAGTTATAAAAAAGCCATAAGAAAGACATAATTATAAATCTAAACCTTAGCAACACTGTTCAACAATTATATGCAAAGTATATATGAACTCACGATGACATGATTGCAAAACATTTGATCATATTCACATATGGTTAATAAGATAACCAACCAGTGAACATGGTATGTCAACTCTGTCTAAAACAGCCAAAGTATAGCAAATGTACCCAAACTACTATTACTATTCTAAGTGTTAACACTAATATGTTGATTGCATCAAAGTTTAGTACTTGAAAGAAAATACCTACTGAAAACGTTGATGACTTAAGGTTGGAACTCCAGTTTTAAGATACAAAAAATCCAGAATTAATCATTCAATCAAATCTTCCAAGAAAGAATGAACTAAGACAAAAATCACATTCCCTTCCTACCCATGTTTTGAACTGAAAGCTAGAACTAATAACACAGCGATTGATTTATGGAAAAATTTAATAATTCGTAGAAACAAACCAAACAGAAACCTAATTACCTATGGAAACTTCATATTTCACCAACATGACGCCTATACATCCCATTCAAATGCATGGAATATCACTAAAAAATAGTATAGCCATTCAATTACATCATATCTACACAGCGAAACAGGGAAAATCACCAAAATCTGTATTACACACCCAAATTTTGGCAAATGTCACCCAACTAAAATGCTTGCAATAAACACAACATTTAAATACAAAATTTGCATATATATACATCTCATTAAAAAAATAATTGATTATACTTAAATTTGAAACATCTAATTTTTTTCAACCAAGAATAAGAGAAAACTAGATGAACCTTCGGGGACACTAGGATCTCAGCATTCCATCAATTTTCCCCTAAAAGTAATGGTTTTCTGAAAAACTTTTGTCCCCATTCCCTCCTAATCAACATTGAACATGAACAAAATGATAGAATAGAGGCAACAATCATACACAGGCAACAATTAGGATTTTCATTCTTAAGCCTCTAAAACCAAATATGCTTAATTTCCCCTTCCAAAGTCTATACAAAATCATTTCAAGAGTGTCAAAAAGCTTCCAAATGATGGGAAACACATTTACTGTATATAACCAAAAAAATTGATAAATGAAAATTTATCAGCCTTCGGCAATCAACATCCCATATATAAAAGAAAATGATTTGTGCCAGTTCTTCATGGTAAAAAATTAAGAAAATTACATCCAGCAAGGCATGTTTGTTAAATTAAAAATGTTAGCATAAGCCACGCAATATCTTTACCATAGTAAAAGGGGCGAATGAGGTATTTCTCCTATCGTGCACCTAATTGACCAATCTATCCATCGGGTTTTGAAATGGCAACCACGACCATGGATCGCAGGAGATGAATTACGTCGATGTTCTTTATGGCCGATTGGAGAGGATGAAGGTTTGAGGGATAATGACGGGGTGGGTTAGGGTATCGAATTGATTTGGGGGAGAAAATATGTGCTGGGTTGGGTCAATCTTGCAACTGGGTTAAATTGTTGGGTTAATAATATGGGAAGGGAAAATTATTTGTGATTCTTGGGCTGACTACATAAAATTAAGTTGCATTACGAGGCCCACAAAAGTTGTTGGGCTGTTTTGGAATTAAATTTTGTTGAGACAGATTTTCAAAATTAGACTATGATACCCTTTTAATATCAATCAGTATATACAATTTAAAAGTTTCCAAAACATGACACCGTAATGTTTTTGAGTTACCCAAATTTTATCCATACTTAGAAAATTTATTGTGAAATAGTTATAACTAATAAATTTGGGGATAAACATGATATAATGTTCGACAATTTAGGATATTATTAATTTTTCACCGAACTATTAGTAACATCGACATAGTGTATGAACAATTGGACAACTACTTTCTACTAGTATAAGTATTTAAAGTAGTAATACGTTCCTAATTATCCGATTGATTCAATGAATAACTTCAAATTGCTTTGATATGTTTAACCTATACATACATTCATTCATGTATGTTTGATTGTATCACTAGATGACTTAGTATTGTATATTAGATCGAAGACCATTCTAACAGTAACAACTAGAAATTACTTTCAACTTAAGATTCAGTGGATATGTCATTCATTGATTGTATACAATTATTATTATCGGTCTATGGTTTAACAAAGTATTACATAATATCTTCATACATTTGATTCTTAAAATTGTAATATTTCTATTTCGATTTATTAATTCAAAATTTGTGTAAAATCCAAAAGTACATAATTTAAAAGAATCTTACATATTTTTCCTTAATAATTAAAGGTCATAAGATAATACAAGTGAAAAGAAATTAATTTTACTTAAAAATATAAATTTGAGAAAAGAGAGTGAGTTTTAAAATTTATTTTGAGAGGGAGAAATTTTGGGGAAAAATTGGGCGCATAAAGTTGGTGCCCAATTGAAAATTCTGGCCAAATATTCCAATTTGGTCAACGCTAACCCATAGTCAAAACACAGGGAAAGAGAGGGAAGGGAAAAGTTCCCAACACTTGGAAAATTTTGAACAAAACTCTTCTTCAAGCCACTGATAAAATTGAAATGATTCAACTCGCCAGGGAAGATGAGACTCAGCACCTACGGCACTGGTAACATCAACAGTACACAGAGGCAAAACACGGGGAAGTTGAGGGATGAGGAAAAGGGTTCAACACTTAGTAAATTTCAACTCAACTCTCCATAAGCTCGCCAATCACAGTGAAAGGGTTCAACTCAAGGGGAAGACGATACGCAAAGACCACGGCTTTGGTAACGTCAATAGTAAGTCCGTATTGAACAATGAACTACTTACCTTGGCTAGTATCGTTTATTCCCCAAATTTTAGGGTTCTGAATTCAATTTCATATAGATATGATGTGTTTAGTTTCAAGATGGGCTTTTAGGATTTTGATTATTACCTCGTATATTAGCAAAAGTTGCCCTAATTTCACTAATGTATGATGTTTCTCATGTCTTTATCTATCCTTCATAGAAGTTTCCTCAATTTGAAACACTACTTGACTGAAGTTAGGTTAAATTTGTTTTGGGTTTAGGAGATTTTTCGTAAGTTCATGATTTTTATCGTGATCTAGGGGATTTTTCCTAGAATTTGATGGCTTTCTTAATTAATTTATGTGGGCAAACTTTACTTAGGGATTTTTCATGTATATTAACTACATATGTGTTGTGTTACTTGATGGTAATCCTATGAAAGTTTCTTCGTGTATCTATCAATAGGGTCAGAGTGAATTTTTACAAATATAGGGTTGAAAAGTTGTTTCCATCACATGTCTTCCTATATTACACTTGTTAATCTACTAAATTTTTCGAACCATTTCATGTGGTATATGTTTGGAACCTTTTTTTGTGCTAGTAATGAAGGTTGGCTTATATTTTGAAAGTTTCTTCATGGTTGATCCCACTAATAATAGCTATTAATGTCTCTACAAACTTTTTTTTTTGGGATTAAGTTGTGTTTGGCATATTGTTCATAAATGTTAAAAACCAATCTTGATTTAAAATATGATTATGACTTAAATGATTGGTTTTTTTTAGCCTAAGCATGGAATTTAAATAATTTTGAAATCAGAATTCCAACACTAAGTGTCTTTCCTGTTACTGTGTTTATAAGGAGACTTGAACTGTGGATTCATTTTGTCCATGAGTTTAAAAGTAAAAGCAATCATTTTATTTAAAATATAGATGGGATCTAAAAGTTGTTTCTTTTTATGACTTAGTTTCTATGAGTTTGAGTTGGATGTGTTACCTATATTGATTTATTATCCTGTGAAGTTCTTCATTTTGATCCTTGGGGATTCTTACTAATGTTAACCGTATTCTTCGGTAGTAAAAAATAGTTATTGCTGTGTTGAGGAATTTTAGGAAATGATCCTCATTACTCATTCAAGGATCAAAAAGGGTTGATATACTATTTAAGGAACAAGCAATTATAAGGTGAGTAACATAACTTCGAACCCCTAATTGATGTGATATGATCAGTTGTTTTATGTATGTAACTTGTTAAAGGGATTGAGTTCATCGAGGTTGTTAATTTTCTATACATTGTCAGTTGTTGTTGCCTTAAGGAGTATAAAGACGTCGTCCATAGTACCGCTTTAAGGATCCAAGAGGGGGAGCTATACTTTTGTGGGATATAATTTATTTCCAGGTGAGTACCATAACTTTGAAACGCTACTTAAATGATGTGATATGATCCCTTTATTTTCTGTACGGAAGTTGATAATGTGTTAGGTTTCATCTTGGCTGTGAATTATCTTGGTTTAAGTTAGTTGTATATATATTTGTTGAATGTATGAAAGGTATGGAAAAACTAAGTTTGAAACCAGAATTCAATAAAATCCATTAAGCATGAAATTGACCAAAGATTGAAACCAGAGTTTAAAAGACAAGTGTATTCCCTATTACTGTGTTATATATCTGATGTCGTTTTGTTCTTTTTTTGTTGAACCATGAACCATGAATTTTCTGGGTTTATATTGATTGTATATGTAGTAGTTTATAGTGTGAAAGGTATGCCAAAAATAAATATGGAAAACACGTTTGCTACTATTGTATAACATGTTATTTATGTGTTCTCTGATCAATAAGTCCTTAATTTCTAAAAATTTAGTGTAGACATATCTTGGTTATCTGGTTTTAAATCACGTGTCGCTTGTTTATCTCATTGAAATTAGTAGACCACCAATGTGTTTATATAGTAATTCATTTTACGTGTTGTACTGATAATTTATAGCTTATTTACAGTTCCCTAATAAAATACTATAGACAAGTCTTGGATGACAATATTGAACTGAACACAAGATAGGAGATATCGAGAGGGTGTTATTCAGTTCCTAGAATATGCTTATCAAGATAAGGAAGATAGTTTCTCAATTCCATGCCCTTGTAAATCTTGCAATAACCTCCGCCATTACGATCGACATTCTGTGTTCACCCACATGATGGAAAAGGGAGTAATTCAGGACTATAATCCTTGGATATACCATGGTGAGGTGCGCAACTTTGAAATCGAAGATGATAATATTGGGGGTGGGTCTGATAACGGGGGATATAACTTTAATGACAGGTTAGAGGACATGATAAATGACATAGGTGGTAGCAACTGGGGTGAAAAATGGGACCATACGCCAGAATTCTTTAGTGGTTCATCTAGTAACGTTGATGGGATGCGTAAATTACTAGATGAATCGAAACAGCCCCTTTATGATGGTTGTGAATCATTCTCAACTTTGTCATTCATTATTACCCTTTTACACCATAAAACAACAGGAGGTTGGACAATCAAATCATTTGATAATTTGCTAGAAACCCTTACTCTTGCATTTCCAAAAACAGCCAAAATCCCTAAAAAAATTTATGCAGCCAAAAAGTTGATTCAGGAGTTAGGGTTTGTGGGAGAGAAAATACATGCTTGCGTAAATAACAGTATTCTTTACCGAAAAGAAAATGATTCCTTTACATCATGTCCTAATAAAAATTGCAATGAACCCCCGATACACCGGTAAAGATTTAAATATCCTTGGAAAGGTTCTCCGTTATTTCCAACTACCTCAAGGCTGAGAAGGTTGTACATTAATGAGGAGTGGTGCGTGATATGAGATGGCATAAAGAAGTAAGATTTTATGATGAGGGTTCACTAAGGCACCCTGCGGATGGTGAGGCTTGGAAAAATTTTGATAGGGTGCATCCCAGCTTCGGGGCTAACCTGTGAAATGTCCAAATAGGACTTTCCATAGATGGTTTCAACCCGTTTAGAAATCTGAGCAATTCTTATAGTATTTGGCTAGTTTATGTTGTGCCTTATAACCTGCCTCCATGGAAATGCATGAAGGATCCATTCATGTTTATGTCTTTGATAATTCCTGAGCCCAAATCTAGCTGTAAAAATATAGACATGTACTTAGAGCCATTAATAGAAGAATTGAATGAGTTGTGGACTGGTGTAGAGGCATATGACTGTCATGTGAAGGCTTTTTTCTTGTTGCGTGCATGTCTTATGTGGACTATAAATGATTTCCCTGCATATGGCATGCTTTCGGGGTGGAATGTGAGGGGCTACGCGGGTTGTCTGATCTGTATGGAGGATACCTCTTCACGATACCTTTACAATAGCTTCAAGGTATGTTACACGGGACACTGGAGATTTTTGCCCAAAGACCATCCGTGGTGGCGAGACAAAAATAACTTCGATGGGATAGTAGAAAGAAGGGACCCCATAATTCCCAAATCTGGGGAAGAAATAGCACAACAGCTACTTGCATTAGAGTTTGAACCATATGGACTGGAATGTAATGATCGAAATAAATGAAAAAGGGATATGGAGATTGAACAGTCTGGATGGAGTAAGAGGTTTATGTTTTCAACTTACCATACTGGGCTGATCATAAAGTAAGGCATCAGATTGACATAATGCATGTTGTGAAAAATGTGGCGGATAGTTTGATTGGAACTATGTTCGACATTCCCTGTAAGAGTAAGGATACTTGGAAATCTTGTAAGGATTTGGAGGACCTAGTTGGAAAAAGGAATTACATCTACAATTGAGTGGGAGTGCCTTCAAAATGCCAATGTGAGCATATCATTTCAACCAAGATGAGAAGAAAAAGATTTCAGCCATCATAAAAAATGTGAAATTCCTAGATAGTTTTGCATCAAACATTTTCCCGTGCATAAAACCAAATGGATTGCATATGTCTGGATTGAAAAGCCACGATCTTTATGTACTTGTTCAACATGTGCTTCTACCGACAATCAAGGGTTCTTTGACAAAGTATGTGAGAGAGATGGTGTATGAATTGAGTGAATTTTTCAAGAAGTTGTGTGCTCGAGTAATAGATGTTGAAGTAATGAAGACCGAACAAGACAGAATAGCTGTACTTCTTTGTAAAATGGAGAGAATATTGCCTCCTTCATTTTTGATATTATGGTTCATCTACTTCTTCATCTTCCGAATAAGGCATTATTATGTGGACTAGCACAATATCGGTGGATGTTTCCTTTCAAAAGGTGAGTATATATTCTTAATCATTTTTGATATTTTCATGTTATTTTACTGTTGTTAAATAACTAATTCTTGAACATTTACTTGATTTTGCCAGAAGAATGGGAACCTTGAAGGGTTATGTCCACAACAAGGCTAGGCCCGAAGGATGTATTGCTGAGAGATACCTAGATCAGGAATGTTTAACATTCTGCTCGATATATTTGAAGAGTGCTAAAACTATCTTCAATCGGGCAGGGCGCAGTAATGAATTGGCTGCGAAGTGTTCAGATGTCTCAGTTTTTCGATGCAAGGCATGCAAAGTGTTGTGAAGTTGGAAAGGAAGCACTACAGAAAATGCATAATGTAGTTCTGAACAACTGTGATGAGCTGGATGTATTAATCAGGTAAGTTTATGCATTTTAGGTTAAAATTTTAGTGTATGTAATGGGTAAATGATTAATTAATATAGGTAGCATGTCATTGACTGTAGGGAACACTAATTCTTGCTCGAAAATGAAAGTTATGTTGACATTGATGCCTGTCATGAGAAACAGTTTTCCTTTTGGTTGTAGCAACATGTAAGTGTAATCCTCCTTTAAATTTTTTTTGAATACAATTATTTAATAAGTACAATGCTTTAACATTAAAAAAATACTAATATAATTGGAATAATATGTGTAGGTTCTTGATCATAAAGATTTGTATTCGTGTGATACATGAATTCTATCTCGAGGGCTGTTTACAACGGTTGTTCGGTACAGTGGATGCATGGTAAATGGAAATAGATTCCATACACACACACACGTGAGACACATAGAAAAATCCAAAATAGTGGAGTTGTAGTCCAAGGTGAGCACGGAAACAATGTCGTAGACTTTTATGGGCTGCTTCAAGATGTTCTAGAGGTTGAGTATTCCGAGAGTAATAAGAGAGTGATTGTGTTCAAGTGTGACTGGTTCAAGGTCGATAGGGTTGGAATTCAGGTTGATCGAGAATCTGGACTAACAAGTGTTAACTTGGCAAGAAAGTGGTATAAAGACCAGCCATATGTACTTGCATCTCAAGTTAAGCAAGTATATTATGTTCTTGACCTGAAGTTGGGAAGTAATTGGCATGTAGTGTAAGGGTGTAGCCCAAGAAGGTTGTATGATGTGCCAGAAATATCTGATTGCAAAATACCGGATGATGTGCACCAAGAGGAACATCCTACTTCTAACTTAATTATTGAGGGCTCATTAGATATGGCCCCTCTATCCCAAGATGTAACTCCTTTACACTCCATCAATGCTTCTCTAGTTAATTTGTCGGGTGAAAGGTCGCATTCCCCAACTGATGAAGAAGGAGAAGGTTCATTTATAAATTATGATGGCAATTGTGATACAGAAATTACAGCCGCATCCGATGAAGAAATTGACATATGTGACGAAGACTCAACGGATTCAGAATAATTAGGGGCTGCATTTGTTAATGTTTTCTTTGTTGATATTTTCATTTAATCTCATTCACTTTTTTGTTCTTTTTCATTATTGATATTCATTAATCAGAATTTATTTCTTATGGATGCATTATGTTTGTTTGGTTCGACTGATGACGATTGGTTTTATATTCTATGCATCTTAGCCATTATTTCTGTGATTAAGTATTTCAAAAACTGAAAATACTTTATGTGTCGTTGGTGCTATGTTTGTACTTATATGTTAAGCAACTAATTTTTAACTATGATTTATTAACTATTTTACTGTCTTTCTGTGTCACAGAATAAGTCTCGGGCCAAGCAATAAACTTGCACCACATAAAGCTGTGGCAAACAAGGGAGCCAAGAATGCTGTAATTGTAGCTACTAGACGGTGTGCCGACTCACTCCTTCCAAAACAACAACTGGATTCAGACTCCGAGATAAAGTCGAAGATCCAAATTGAGAAACTGCCAACTCCGCAGCTTCAGAAGAAAGCTGATCAGCAGATTGAAAAGGAAGCTGAGCAGAGGATTAAGAAGGAAACTGATGATCAACTTTATAGTCAGCCTCTAGAAGAAGTTCAGAAATAGCCTCAAAAGCAACGTAAGAAGCGCCTTGTTAAGCATGTTGATAAGATGCAAGAAAAAAGGCCTCATAAGGAGAAGAGTACAGCCCCACCTGCAGTAGAGTCGCAGAGAGAGTTGAGATCTAAGCGGCTATTGGATTTCAACTCAAATAAGGCACCCACACCAGAGCCTGATGTTTATAATGAAGGTAGTGAAACAAATCAAGACACTGCCCAAGTGAACAACAATAGTGAGAGTGTATCTGAGAAGGATACTGGTTCAGCACCGAGAGGTAATTTACTTAAGAATTAGTATTATGTCTTATTGACGTATTCATATTTTTTGCCTTTGGTGAATATATTATTTATATGTTATGATTGGGACCAGCCAAGAGAGGACTCACAAGATGCCTTAATGAAATTAAGCGGTGCAAGTCTGGTACTCCAATTGTGGTAGAACTTAATGACAATGGTGACAAGTTTGTTGGTAAAGACAGCCAGTCCTTGATCACAAGGATAGGAGCACTTATTCGAGAACTAATTAAGTTTGATGGGAAAACATGGAAGAAGCATGCTGAAGATGTGAAGAGCAACGTAGTCCTCAAGTGCATGGTATAGGTTTCAGATTATGCATTAGGATTGAATGATGTTTTTAATTTAATTTCTCTATGTTATTTGTACATTACCAGGACAGCGTCACTTACGAATCATATGTCGAGGTTGATAATGCTGTGCTTAGCCAAGCGGGGAAATGCCATAAAAATAGGCAGTACAGACTCCACAATCATTTCAAGAAGTTCAAGTCTAAGGAAGAGGCTATTAAAAATCGCCCATCCAGTAGTATGGAGCAAGCTGACTGAGAGAAGTTGTGTGAGAAGTTTGACTGCCCAAAATTCAAGGTTATATAAACCCTTTAATTTTTTCTTCAGTTTTAAAGTTTCATCATTATAATATTATTATCATGTACATTTGCATTTACTGTTTTTGCTTATAGAAACATCGTCATTTTTTTCTGCAAGTAATAGAAAAAAAAGTGAGATACGAAGCAGAACCGAGCAGCGAACAATACTCCACCCACAATTGGTTCTATTTCTATCGCTAGGCGTGTTGAGGAGGTTCTTAAATACCTAGTTGCACTATGCATCTATTTATTTTGGTTCCGTTTCTATCGCTAGGCGTGTAGTTTTAACCCATAATGTTGTCGTTCCCTTTCCCAGCTTGAGCGCGAGGGCAAAACTATTACTCCCATTGATGAGTATGAACCGGCACATTTTTTGGTTGGTAAGGGAGAAATGATAAATGATCAAGCCAAAATAGTCTTGGTAAGTTCCTTCATATATCACTTTATCGGTTCAGATTTCACATTAAACTAAGAGTTCAATTGTAATTATTTGAAAATTTTATTATAGGGCAGAATGAGATAGGAGGAGGCTTCTTCGTCTGCTACCCCTCGTGAAATTGTCATTAATAAACTTGGAGGGCTGATAGGTAGGAACATAACCAAGAAGCGATCAAAAGCCGCAATTGCTCGTGATAGACTTCGTACTGAAGTTGATACGCAAACGAAGAGAGTGGTTGTTGCTAAAACCCGCAATCAAGAATTGCCTGCTAAGGTTGCTTCTCTTGAAGAAAGTCAGTCCCAGTTACAAGCTCAGTTCCAAATTTTGGCTGAAAAAATTGATCATCTTCAAGGTGACGCTTCTGATGAAGAGTCGGATGGAAATGTAAGTGAACAATAATTAAGTTTAACTATTTTAAATTTAGGGGAATTGTTTTTAAACAAGTTGTTTTCAATTTTAGTGAAGCGCATTTGGAATTGAGGTACACGGGCGAGAAGAGTATTGCAACATAGTTTCTTCCGCGACTTGCTCATTCATCCATTTAGTTTGCTTCTTTCAGAATGTTCTGTTTTGGTTGAAGGATATCATATCATTACTGTTTTTAAATTGGTGGTTATGAATGTTTGGGTTTGATTAATTCAGTGTAGGTGGATTGTGTGTGATAGATATTTTTTTGCCTATCTGAATGGTTAATCTCTTTTTTGTTGATTTTGTGGATTTGAGAGGAATGCTAGAACCACTGAAATGACTTAAATGTTCTTGTCTTGGGTATGGATTAAATCTTGGAATGTTTTTTATTTAATTTGATGTAGGGCTGGCCTTATGAATGATGGTTTATTTATAGTGGAAGTTTTGTTTTTTCCTTCCAACCTTTAATGTGTTTAATTTTCATGGTGTTGTGTTCATGTGGATTCATGGTTTATGGTCCAATCTTGTTGTGCAAATAGGTGAGCATTTGAGTTTGTGTTGGTATTTTATTTATGGTCTTGTTGTGGTGCATAGAGGGCACATAATTATTTTAAATTTTTTATGTATTGGCATGGTATTGTTGGGGGTAAATAGGGAGCATTTGCTTGTGCTCTTTATAGTTTAAAATTTCATTGAATAACCTGTGTTTTTTACCATAATTGGTGATTGCTTTGGGTTCTTTTTTTACCATTAACATCATAATTGGTGACAAAAAAAATGCTTATTTGGTGACCAAGTTTTTTTATTTGGTGACCAAAAACTGACATTTTTGTGACCCAAACTGCCGATTGGTGACCAATAACTATTCGACTGGTGACCAATAACTGTATGATTGATGACCAATAATAAAATGGAAAAATCAGTTTCATACCATAAAGTGACCAAATCTCTGGTCACCAAACTCTAACATTTTGTGACTAACTTAAACAGTCTCCTTATTTTAGTGACTGAGTTAATTGGTCACCATTTCGTATGACGTCACTATTTCCCTAACCAATACATGACCAATTTTTTGGTCACTAATTGAGTCAACGTTAACTTAACCCATACAGTTTTTGTGACCAATATTATTAGTCTCCTTACAAGGTCAACGTCGTCGTTGACCAACCTATGTTATGTGATGACAACATTTGGTCACCAATTCAAGTCAACGTTTCGTTACATGTTAGTATTTCGTAACCACTAATTTGGTCACCAAACGCAGTTCAACTCAAGTCAATGTTACATTGACCGTTAGTATTTGGTGACCACTTATTTGGTCACCAAACGCCGTTAACAGTGTTAACGACATTCCATTTGGAGACGGAGTTGGACAATTTCAGTGACCGTTTTAGTGACCATATTCTTGGTCACCAAATGTTAGTGACCACCTAACGCGCTGGTCACCAATGAACTTTTTGTCGATCGGGTCCAAAATTCAATCACCCTGGACCCTTTTGCGACTGTCCTACGGTGACTGTGTGGTGACCTGAAACCTACATAAGGTGACCGTTAATGTTTACCGTCAGTCACCAAAGACCTTTTTTCTTGTAGTGAGACCTAAAGATCCTTGAGGAAGGATATGGGCAAAAGATCCATTTCTAGTCTTAGAGATTTAGGGAGATTTTCTAGCTTAGAGTTAAGTTAGGAAATTCTTGTAAAAAGTCTTAAGACTAAGAGGATTAGTCTTAACCAAGTGTAGTGGTTTGAAACATATCTTTAAGTGTTTTATCCAGTGGATTAGGAACTCTCAAGTGGAAGAACTTGAGGAGTGGAGTACGATTCATGGGGAATCCGAACCACAATAATTCCTTATATTTTGGATTCATTAACTTGCTTTCTTAATTTCTTAGACAAATCACTACACACACACACACACTACACTTGATTTGAAATGGTCTTTTGAAGAACAAGTTTTGAAATATCCTAAAAAGAATTTTAATTTTAATTGGTTTAGAACCTAATTCACTCCCTCTCCATCTTAGTTTGCTAATTGGGATTTCAATTGGTATCAAAACCTAAGCTCTAATTTGAGGTTTTAAACACCTTAGAGTTTAGATCTTTTAGCAACTTTGATTTGTTGTTCATATTTGTCATAGCTTGCATTTGTAACTTTTCTTTTACTACGTCACTAAAACTGGCAAAGGGTAAGATTTCCAAGAAAGTTGCAAGGAAGGAGGAAATGTGGGAGAACTCTCCAAGCAATGAAGAAGTTACTGCTTTGACAAGATGCATGCTAGGAAAAGAAGACAATGAGATAAGTGCTCTTTCCCCTTCTCACTCTTGTTGTTGTGATAGTGATTATGAAAATGAACCTAGTGAAAATGAAATGGATAAAAATGAGTTCCTTGAAACTATGCAAGCTAATGTATTTCGTGTCATGAAAGTGAATTTGAAATTAGCAAAGAAAGTCAATTCTTTCAAAATGGATGTTGAATCCTTGAAAGAAGAAAACTCCATTTCAAATTGTGAAAATGAAGAGCTTAGGAGTAAAATCAAGGAATTGACCTCTTTAGTTAAAGAAAAGAATTTTGAGATAAAAAACTTGACAATGACAAATTTGGGAATTGTCAATGAGAAAGTAAAATTGCATGAAAAGCCATTTGAATTAATGCAAAATGAGTACAATGAAATGAAAAAAGAAAATTAATGACTTGAGCAATGATTTGGAAAAGCTTACCTTGGGTAGAAATAGTTTGGAAAAGCTACTAGGTAAACAAAATATTGGAAATGATAATATATAATTTAGGATTTGATTATGCAAATGTGAATGATAAAACATCCTTATCTTCCTCCACTTTTATTAATGTGTATTAGAAAGAAAATAAATTTGTCAATCATGCATGGAAGTATGACACATTTAAAAGAACAAATGAGTTTATAAAGGAAAATATTTTTTTCTAAGTATGAAAGTGTTGATGAAAATTTCTATAGACCAAAGAGAATGGCAAATGTGTTTAAAAGATATGATTTTGAAAATCATGAGGGTGATCAATTTGCTTTTCCTCATGTTGGTAGAGTTGGTCAAAATAGGAATTATCCTTACTATGAAATGAAGAGGTACTCTATAATGTATTTTCATATAACAAAGGAAAAAGAGAAAATAAGTTTGTCTTTCCCACTAGATGCCATTATTGTGGTGTGTATGGTCACAAATCCTCTAAGTGCCAAAGTTGAAGTTGAATATGGACATAAGACTTGTCAAATTAAAAGAACAACTAACGCTTAAGGACCCAAGAAAAAATGGGTACCAAAAGCCTATGTTTGAATTTTGTATGGTGGTTGACACTTTGAAGAAAAGTGAAACTTCAAAGCATGAAAAGTAAAAGCTACAAGGAAAGAAACAACAAAATGCTTGAAAATACCTCAAGAAGGGTAAAAGAATACAATTGGTCATTTGAGGTAACTTGTATCTCCCCTAAGCTTATTTGTGTAACGTTATATGAATTTGTGTGAATGAATGTGCTTGAATGACAATTTGATAGCTTTGTTTAATTTCATGAAATGCTTGGTTTAGCTTCTTGGGATGTATGTGATTGATTGAAGGGATATGGAATCATAAGCCATACCTAGGATAGGAGAATAAAAAAGAGTAAAACCCATGTTTGGTCCCTTACATATTCAATAATACTCTTTTTGGTCCTTTACAGTTTAAAATGATCTTTTTGGTCCCTTACTTTTATTTTTTGCTCTTTTTTGTCCCTTTTCCGTTTGTTCTCACGGAGACCGTTAATAGCCAAGGGTAAATTTGTCCGACCAACAATTTTAACATTCTGGCCATCCCAGAACCTAATTTTCTTGCTCTGTCGTTCATTCCCTCACTTTTGCTTTATTTCAGTGTGTCCATTTTCCTCTAATTAATCAAACCAATGACACCTTCAAGATATAGCATCAGAACCATGCTTAATTACTTTTGCTGCTTCTGTTGTCAAACACCAAAAAAAAAAAAAAAAAAATCCGTAGAAGAAATCCCTTACAATAGAAAACATGAATGCTAGAGTTTAGAGTAAACATCATCCATATAGCTCTAGGCTCTGAAGTGGTTAAAGAAGATTGTTTTCTTTCAAAGATTGATCATTTGTTTGTATGTGTTAGTTAATTTCGTGCATCTGAGACTGTTGTTTGGGGTAAACCATTTTTAATTATTTCTTTACTTAATTCTAAAATATGACTCAAGTATACTGAGAGTGGAGGTAAACCAGCTAGCTTAATGCTTTAAATGTATGCTTTAATGTGCCTGATTATTTACGTTTAAAATTACTTACTGCGAACCTAAAATTTCCGTGGCTCCTAATCCAAAAAATAATTGCTTATGCAGGAATTTTAACCAAACAACTTCTTTTTTTTTTTTTCTTTTTTTTCACCAAACAACTTGGTGTTGCTACTTGATAGCGCGCTGTAGCAACACAACACCAATAGCACCAAGAAACTTGGTGCTGCTACAGTTGCCTTTTTTTCTTTTCTTTTTTTTTTCTTCTGCGGAATTTTTTGCTACAGTGCTACAGTTGACTTTTTCTTATGCGGAATTTTTTTTTTTTTTTGGTGTTCGACAATAGAAGCAGCAAAAGTAATTAAGCAGGGCTGTGATGCTGTATCTTGAAGGTGTTGCTGGTTTGATTAATTAGAGGAAAACGGACACACTAAAATAAAGCAAAAGTGAGGGAATGAACGACTGAGCAAGAAAATTAGGTTCTGGGATGGCCAGAATGTTAAAATTGCTGGTCGGACAAATTTACCTGTGGCTATTAACGGTATCTATGAGAACAAACAGCAAAGGGACCAAAAAGATCGTTTTGAAATGTAAGGGACCAAAAAGAGTATTAATGAATATGTAAGGGACCAAACATGGGGTTTACTCAATAAAAAATTAGTTGACTTGGTGATTGATTTTTTGATTTAGTCAAAATTTCAAAATTGTGAAAAACACAAAAATGTACAATGATACTACACACAAGTTTGTAGTAAATTAATTTTTGCGAAAAAGCTTGTTTAGTATAACTTTGGAACTTCTCTTAGAAAAGCTTTGACTTTGAGTTTTGAAGTCAAGACCAGTCGATACAATCTAGGCTCATAAGTTTCTCGTAAAAACAAAAATTAAAAATAAAACTCTAAAGTGAAGGCTTCAACTTTGGGTGTCGATAGCCTCTCGACGTCAAAGGTGCCCAAGTATATATATATATGCCTAAATCGTGATTTTAGAATTCTAACACAACAAAAAAAACCTAACGAGGGCGGCCATCGATAGCTCCCCACTCGGAACCCTCTCTTTAGCTTTACCCACTCAAATTCCTTCCAAAGAACATCTCCTAATCCCTTCCTAGCACTATTCTTCTACTCAATTTCATCAGATTTCAACAAAATCAATAAGCTCTAAATTCAAGTAATTCTCTATTTTTGGGCAACTATGGGAAAATGGTAACAAGTTGAAGAAGAAGGTTCATCGACTCAAGCTCATCGAGAAGAAGGGCAAGAGTAAGAAAAAAGTACAAGCAGCTGAACCCAACACCTCTCCACCGGCCAAGAAAAAAGGGAAATGGAAAGTGTGCACCCCGAAGAAGAAGAAAGTAGTCCTGACTGAACCGAGCTCACCCGATGAACCTCTCTTCGACTCGGTACAGTTCCTAAACCAAGATACCTTTAGATATTATCATCAAAAAATTATTACGAGGCAATGTACCGATGTTAGAATATTTAGAAATGAAGATAGGGACAAGATGACCATGGAAAATATTTTAGCTCACTTTGAGCCTCATCATTTGATCGGATTACTTACCTTGGATGAGTTGGTGTATAAGCATGAAACTAAGTTATTTATGCTAATTCACGCAAGAAAAAGAGAGGTGGCAAGTATGAATTCAAGACTAAGATTAATGGTAAGGAATTCGATGTCAATCCTAATGTGATAAATGAGGTTATAGGATTTCCTGTGAATGAATCCTCCAGTGAGAAGGTTAAGGATATTTATTATCATGGGGTGTGACCTGCAATTGAACAAATAGGATTTGATGTTCATTCCATGAATATGGATATCTTTGGGAGCATGGCAATGACATTAAAAAGGATGTCACTCTCCTTCCAGATGAGCAAAGAATGGTGTACGAAATACCTGTCAATGGGGTGTTTCCCACCAATGGTCATCCGACAAAATGCACCATCTCTCCTTTAGTTATCTATCATTGCATGCTTAAGGGATATTAAGTTCAATCCGAGATTTGACATCTTGTGTTTTATGCTTAATTGTTTGAGAATCTCCGAGAGAAACTTGCCCTGTGGAAATCTCATCACTTGGCTGATGAAGATGGCAAAGATTGTTCCCACCTCCTCCCCATCCAAGATTGCATACTATGACAACAAGTATTTTGCTCAAAAGCATTGTGATAGAGTAAATGGTGTCTGGAACAAAATCTTCAAGGCTATTGTTACGTAGAGAAGAAATCAAGCTAGAGGGAATAAAGGTAAAGCTGCAGGAGGTAGACTTGAGGCAAGAGATCTCTTGCCTCAAGTCTACCTCTAAGAAGAATACAATGCTTCTTCGCAAAATGGAGAGCAACCAATAGAGATTGGAGGAAAAGACCAAGGATATGCACAAGGAGTTGAAGGCACTCAAAACGGAACTTCGTAGCAAAGCCAAGCATGATCATGAGGCCAGGACAAGCAAGACTCCATAAGGTGAAGAGATGGATGAGAACAATGACACCAGAGAGAGCGAGAAGATGAATCATACCGCTAGTCTCAATAGTGAGAATGACATCGAGGTGGGTGAGGGATCTGTAAATGAGGGATTCAAGGATGAGAAATAGCAGTATTATTGATTAATCTCTCTTTTGTATGCCATGTGTGGCATAATTTTTGTTTTTATTGACTTGTGAAAAAGACTTGGATGATTTTTAACTTTATGTTTGGATTAAATTACTGCTTTGGATATTTTCAACTAATTGATGTGTCGAGTGTTAATTTGATGGATATTGAACTGTTATGTATCACCAGTGAATGATTGTTTAATGTTATGATGATTATAGTTTCTTGCTTAAAGAGTTATTTGTGCAATGCACTTTGAATCGTGTCAATTAGTTGCTAGCTTTGTTAATGAATTAAGATGCAATACTTGAAACTGTTTTGGAGTACTTACAACAATGCTTTTAATCACTTTAGAACTCATCTAAAGTGCCGGACCTTTTATCAGTAAATTGTGCTATGTGAACATGTTTTTCTTATCACTTTAGCACTCAGCTATAAGTGCTTGACATTCTTTTACTTTTAACATATTTTATAAGTACTATCAGTTGCATAATTGATCAAAATACTGAACTGGAGTGCTGGGATTTTTTTTGCTAAGAACCTTCGGGTGGTCTAATGCAAAAGCAGAGAAAACTCTACCCAAAATTTTTCCATTTTATGGTTCTACAACCTTCTTTTTGTTGATGGCAAAAATCGGGAGAAAAGTTGACATTTTTGCACTTCAAACTGAACAATTCATGCATTATACATTTTCTGAAAATCTAGAAGTAATAATGCCAATTGTAAAATGCGGATTTGATTTATTTGTTTTATTATCATCAAAAAGGGGATATTGTTAGACCCCAAGTCTCAATCCTAATGTTTTGGTAATTCAAACTAATAAATAAATAAGTATGATTATATAAGAACTGCACAAATAGATTAAGAAGTCCAGTAGAGGTTCGAGCCCCAGCATTTCGACAAGCAGTCAACAGGGTTATGAGACGCGGAAATGTTCGAGCTCCAGCATCGACATGTAATTGAGCATGATGCTTTCCCAGAAAGGTTTGAACCCGTTCTCGTCAACAGGTAGCCAACAACAGTCAAGCTCTTGGGTTAGAATTTAATTCAAAGTCAGAAATTAAATTGAAGTGTCAAACTCGAAGGTCGACATGGTATGGAGCTCAAAGCTGAAGAAAACAAAGAATGCCCAAAAATACATTAATTACACTACGCGCCAAATAAACTGTTTGTTAGAAAGAAGAATTCAAAATACAAATATTGAACTCAAGTCTCGAGCTCGACTTTGAAGCTTCAATTTTCAGCATAAACTTTATAGCCGTTGGAAATAAAGAAAGGTGGTCCTATAAATACTTCAAGCCTTTCATTTCAAGATTAAGAATGCCAAATTGAGCTCAGCTATCATCTACAACATCCCAACTCATTTCAAGTGAAAATTCTACCATTGTATTATTCTAAAAGAGACCTGTCATAGTCCAATTATATTTTCAATATTCATCCTTTTTAGCACTCGTTTGTTTAGTGCAAAACTTCATTGTAAACATTGTATAAGTCCTAACCAATTGAGTGGTTGAGGCACATTGTAAAAGTCCTAATATCTTGTTGAAGAGATAGGCAAGCTCAAAGGGGGAGATTGAAGAAAGGGGGATTCTTGAGTAAGTCGTACATCTTTGTGAAGGATAAGGTTAAAGATTCATCTCTAAGATAGGTGGAGTCTTAAGTAAGGCCTAATGATCCTTGAGGAAGGATATGGGCAAAAGATTCATTTCTAGTCTTAGAAATTTATGGAGATTTTCTAGCTTAGAGTTAGTTAGGACATTCTTGTAAAAAGTCTTAAGACTAAGAGGATTAGTCTTAAGTAAGTGTAGTGGTTTGAAATATACCTTTAAGTGTTTCATCTAGGGGTTTAGGAACTCTCAAGTGGAAGAACTTTAGGAGGGGAGTAGGATTCTTGGGGAGTCCGAACCACTATAATTTCTTGTGTTTTGTCTTCATTAATTTGCTTTCTTAATTACTTAGACAAATCACTTTACACACACTACACTTGATTTGAAATTGTGTTTTGAAGAACAAGTTTTGAAATATCTTAAAAAGAATTTTAATTGGTCTACAACCTAATTCACCCCTTTTTCCTCTTAGGTTGCTAATTGGGAATTGAAGTTTGATCTAAAATTGAAGTCATGCATTGACCGAGCCATTAACGTGCAACTCATGACACAAGACCATTATCGCTAGAATTCTTTTTATTTGTTTGAGTGAATTGCTTAAACTAGCATGAACCTGTGCCTGAGTGCGATTTTTACCACAAACCTTTTTAAATAGCTTTTTCTACCACAAACCTTTTTAAATAGCTTTTTCTACCACAAACCTTTTGAAAATGTGACACTACGTAGCATTCCGTCCAAGGGCTCTGTTAAACCCCTAACGGTGATTTTTTGCCGAGGGCAAAAATGTCCATCAAACGACGAACAGTGTTAGACGCTGTTCATCGAATTTGTAAATTGGCCCCAACTTTTTAGTTTTCTTAAATTATGGTCATAACTAATTTTTTTAAAAAAAAGAAAAATATTTATATTTTACTAATATATAATAATATTCAGAAAAATTAATGTTTTAGTAATATGATTATAAAGTAAATTTTATTTTTGGACGAAAATGTAAAAAATTAAAAGATTGGGGATTCTTTTGATAATAAAAGTAAAATAATGGAAATATAAGACAAAGAAACATGGAAATGGACTATTTTGCCCTCAAAAAGTCTTTTCCATTTGTGGGTTAACGGTTCCCTTGGACGGAATGCTACGTAGTGTCACGTTTTCAAAAGGTTTGTGCTAGAAAAAGCTATTTCAAAAGGTTTGTAGTAAAAATCGCACTCAGGCAAAGGTTCATGCCAGTTTAAGCAATTCACTCTATTTGTTTTATTAATTACAAAAACGTTGTTCTATGTAAAATATCAAAAAATATTAGTTAGATTCTAAATAAAAGCCTCTTCCAATTCAACTCTTTATATAAATTAAACTTATTGAAAAGGAAAAAAAACTGAATTTTTCGAAAGAGGCATTTTTTGTCTAAATTTTCACCTATTATTTAATTTTATGTTGTTCTTTTATCCTTAGGACGTCAAGAAGAGATAGATTTTAGATAGCCAAGAAGAAATAGATTCTCAAATTTGATTAAATGGAAGCTTTGAATCTTCAAATCATTGTGAAGTTTCTTCCATCTTGGGGTAAACGCAATAGGCACTCTCTCTACTAAGTGCAACACCTTGATGAATAAGATTTTATCTTGTGTAAGAGGTTTTTGGCTAAAATATAAATTTTATTGAGATACACACATATATAGTACAACTTATTACAAATAGGTTAAAACATAGTTTGATCAATAGAATTGGAGTCGTGTGTTCACAAATTCACCTGCCACTTATGAGTATCGTCATTAGAATTTTGTTATCTATCTTATTACTTAAAAAACATAGATATATACAAATTCTTAGAGCACAAAAAAAATACTTATAGTAGAAGTCCAATTAAAATCGAAAGACATGCTCCGACAAATGACACAAGTAGTTATTATACTATTAAGACAAATATAATTTTGAGATTTTTAACACATGAAGAATAAGAGCTTAACTTTGGGATTTAGTAGGCTTCCCTCGGTATTGAGATTTTCATATTCAAAATATTAGCCACCTACCAACCAGGGGACCTCAAGTGTTGCTATAAATAAAACCTTAAAAACATCAAATTAGCACTAAGCCTATAGTTAACTGAATTCATTATCAAACACTCTTTAGCCTATATTTCTATCTTATTCATTGTCAAAGCATCTTAGATTAGGCTAGCTTAGTAAAAGTGAAGCGATTGCTATTGTCAATTCATTTCTCGTGTGATAATGCTTTGAGGATTTAAGATTTGAAGTCCATCTTTTTGCATGTCGTATGGCTTCAAGCAACTAGAAATAACAGTAAAGAAACTTTACAACTATAGGTACATTGAAAGTGAAAACCTGAGCTTCTTGTAATTTGGTAAAGGTTTGGATTCCACCTTAAAAACATTTCTGATTAAGGATTAGGAAGAACTCTCAAAAGATATATGGGGAGTGGACTAGAGTCTCAAGGGAGACTTGAACCACAATATTTTTGTGTGTTCTTTATATGCTTTCTTTCTTTTCATCTTATTTCCAGAACACACACTTATTTAACTTGTTAATCTTTTTTCAAAAAAAAAAATTTTTTAGAACCTAATTCGCCCCTCCCTTTCTTAGTTTTCCACTTAGTTTCACTTCTTAAGTCAACACCTCTTTCAGCTTGCGAGCTCACTAGTAGGAGCTAATGCAACCCCTATCAAATAATAGTAAAAGTATTGTCTACCTACAATACAGATGATTAGAATAGTATAACGGAAGCACGGTCAAATCCACAGGGACAGAGCGTATAAAATCCAATTTAAGAACTAAAGATGCAGTTTTGGTTAGCAACCACCTTTTTTCCACACAAAGGGTATGTATGGGCACTTGTGACTTTATAGCTTAAGTACTAACTAGTAACAAATAATTTATCAATTAATGAAGATCCGGCAATATGTAAATCCAAAATAATCATATGCAATGTTAATCATAAATGCAATAATATATTGATCAGCATGTCATCAAGCAGTTATAGATTGTCGAGAATCAGCTATGTACATAATCCAATCCCCCTTAATTTATCGAGTATTACCACAAATCTGCATGCTATAATGCTTACTCTAATTAATACACAACCAAGTCGAAATCAACCGACACCTAATTAACTATATTAACAACCTTATGACTTAGGGGAACCTACTTTTAATGCTTCTAATCTGAATCAGCAACTTAAGAATTGCCAACCCCCTACTCTCCATCACATGATGGTAACTTTACCATTAATTAAGATTGTCACTAACTATTAGTTCATTTAATAGGAATTAATTAGTTCTACTGAAGTTGATTAAGATGATCAAACTCAACTAGTTCCTAGTAATAATAGTTACACACACAGAGTTCAAGGGAACACATGCAAATCAATAGTAAAAACAATTTGATTTCATGACATTACACAAATTATTGCTTCATTGCATTTATGCGAAATAATTATTTAGCTACTAAACATAACTAATAATTAAAACTACGCAACATAAAGTAGACATACTAATTGAGTAAACTAATTAACTAATGAATGACTACTGGCTAACTTTATGACTAACAATAATCTAAAGCTAATAAAATAATCAACAAATCAAAAAACTAATAATATAATTATTCATGCACTACTATCAACTAATCAAATCAAATTGGCTGACAAAAGAAGAAGCAGAATAGGCAAATGAAGAAACTATTGAAGAATTAAATTAGATCAAACCAAATGTTGTCGAGGCAAAGACTTCAATCCACTGGTAACATCTTCCAGAAAGCTAAAACTAAACTAGCTACTGCCTCTATTATGAACTAACGTCAAACCCAAAATGAATTACTTCTCCCAATTCTATCCATTTAATAGTGCACATAATTAGAATTAGAAAGGGAATGAAATCAATCTTCTAATCAAATTAGAAAACTGATTTACCAAAGGGAATTAGAGTTGTAAAAAGAAAAATATTTTCTTGAGTAAAAAAAAAGGAATAAAATCATAATAGAAAACAACTCCTATTCTCGCCACAATTGGCAACTTCCAAAAGATACAGCTCCATTCAAACTCTGTTACTTCCAGAAGAAGTAATCTCATAATTGGCATCTTATCTTTGCACAGGTTTCCCTTCTAGGTTGGATGACATGTATATCATGTAAGTCCTATTCTGAACCCCAAAAATATCATGCAAAAGCTCATAGTAGTCTGGACTAATACATTTGTCGCGTAGATTGTCTACTTGGGCAAGTAGGCATTCGCATTTTTCCATATTTTGTCATCCTGCTTTCTTTCTTGTGCACTTCTCCAAACTTTATACTTATCATCAAAACAACTGTAAATATCCATTAGATCTTACAATAAAAGTTTAAAAATAAAACACATAAATACTCACATCACTCACATATATACGTACATTTTAATGTTTAAATCCAACGATCACTGCTAACAATTAACACTACTTCTCTGTATACAGCGTGAGTCGACTTCCTCTCACATTTTGCGAATTTGAAATAACCAACAGCAACTTCAATTTTTATAAGTCTTTTTACTATTTGCTTGTTTTCAGCATATCGAGTCATAAGCCAATGTTGGAGATTTTCTAATAATTAGCTAAGAAAGAAAGGAACAACTGAAAAGCACCTGTCCAAGTGGTCATGCGAGTCGCACAACCACTCGGACTATGTCCAGTAGCTAATCTAATTTAACAAAAAATGTAAGAGCACCTGTTTGACTCCAACGGGTGCTTGGATGAGCTTCTGAAACATTGAGAAAAGTTGAGGAAAGTACACGTCTGAGTCAGACGTGTGCTCGGATGAGCTCCAGAAGCGTGGAGGAAGTACACGTCTAACTCGGACATGTGCTCGGACGAGATCCAGAAGCGTTGAGTAAGTACACATCAGACTTGGATGTGTGCTCGAATGAGCTCTAGAAAGCTTCTGATGTGGAGTAGAGTACACGTCAGAGTCAGACGTGTGTTCAAACGAGCTCCAGTAAGGTTTTTCCTATTCTGAAGTGTTGTATATCTTCATGTGAAGTGTTGCATATCTTCACGAAAAGTGTGATTCAAGATTAAATTATTATCCGAATTCAAGATTCAACCTTTTCCTAAGAGTGTGACTATTGAATAGCACCCTTTGGACTTCTATAAATAGACTCCTTAGGATGATGGTTTAGACACAAGCAATCATTCTCTTCTTACAAGTTTTTCTTGCACTTTTCACACTTGTTTTGTAGTTCCTTTGAGTCAGTGCAGACTTTTAACGATCACCTTCATCTTATCTCAAAAGGATATTAGTCCTTAACTCCTTGCACATATAAGGGGACTAATAAAGCCAAAAGGAAAGTGTATTTGCACGATTTGAAGAGGCACTTGCTATTTTCTACTCTTGTAATAGATTAGGTGTTATTTCAAAAATAAAGTTCATTTTTAGTTGGTTCTTTTTGTGATGTAAAGTCCTATTGTTGTTCAGAATATCCAATAATCTTTAGGCTTTATTACACACAAAATGGCTACCAACACAAAGGACTTGACATCTGCTAGTGTCAAGTTAGATAGGTTAGAAAGTGGAAACTTTACAAGGTGGAAAAAGAGGGTACACTTCCTTCTTGTTTCATTGAGGGTTGTGTATGTTCTAAACACACCCAAGCCACCAGTTGAAGAAGAATAATCATTGGTGTAGATGAGGAAGCACTACAAGTGGGAGACGAATGACGAGGTATATAGAGGACACATCCTCAATGCTATGCATGAAAACCTATTTGATATCTACCACACAGTTCCTACAGTAAAGGAACTAATGGATAAGTTAGAGGCAAGATACATGCGGGAGGATGCAACAAGTAAGAAATTCCTTATCTCAACTTTCTTAAATTATAAGATGCAGGATAATAGGCAGTGATAGAACAATTCACCAAGTTGGAATGGATATTGAATCACTTTAATCAGTACCAATTAACTATAGATGATATAGTTATTATTTCGGCAATAATTGAAAAGCTTCCTCCTTCTTAGAAAGACTTCAAAAAGGATCTCAAACACAAAAAGGAAGAGATCACATTTGAAGGACTTGCTCATGATCTTCGTGTAGAAGAGGAATTGAGAATGCTGGAGTCTCATGAAAATAAGAAGAACAAGGCAAATGAAAAGGTCAAGGAACCAACAACAGAGCTGCATGTCGTGGAACAAGGACAAAGCAGTAAGTCCAAGAAGAGAGCCCCCGAAGACAATAATGATCAGGGCAAGAAAAAGAAGAAAAAGAAGGGCAAATGCTTTCATTGCAAAAAGGAGGGACACTACAAATATGAGTGTTGACTTCTAAAGAACAAAGGCACCAACAACTCCAACAATGAGAAATGAGAGGATGCCTTGGTTGCCATGATTTTTGAACTATGTCTTGTTAATGAAGATCATGCTTGGTGGGTTGATTCAGGAGCCACTCGACACATATGCAAGAATAAGAACTTCTTCAAAACACTGAAAGGAGATAATTATAAAGACTCTATAGTTTACATGGAGAATTCTTCAATAGCCCCTGTAAAAGGAGTTGGAGATATTGATCTCAAATTCACTTTAGGAAAGGTTGTAACCTTGACAAATGTACTCTATGTTCCTGAAGTTAGAAAGAATCTTGTGTCCGATATTCTCTTGAATAGGTTTGGTTTTAAGTTAGTCTTTGAGGCTGACAAGTTTGTCCTTTCCAAAGGTGGCGTGTTTGTAGGGAAAGGATACCAATGTAATGGCATATTTAAGATTAATGCAATGCCAATCAATAAGATGGCAATTTCTTTGGTGTATATGCTTGATTCATCTTCTACTTTATGGCATAATAGACTAGGACATGTGCATTTTAGAAAGATGAATGACATGATAAAATTAGATCTTTGCCTAAATGCTCAAAGATAGAAAATGATAATGCCATCCATGTATGCTGAATAAAATTACAAGGAAACTATTTCCTGCAGTTGAAAGGAAAACAAATACACTTGAATTGATACATAGTGATTTATGTGAATTACATACTACTCCCTCAATAGGAGGATACAAATATTTTATCACATTTATTGATGATTGTACTAGATACTACAGTGTGTATTTTTTGCATTTCCAAGATCAAGCCATGAAAAGTTTTAAAGTATACAAAACTGAAGTGTGAACTTGCATGCAATAGTTTGATTAAGTGTCTTAGAACGGATAGGGGTGAAGAGTATTATGAATTGGATTATTTTCAGTTAAGTGGTATTAAACATGAGGTGAGGGCTCTATATACACCACAACAAAATGGTGTTGCTGAAAGGAAGAATCATGTGTTAATGGAAATGGTTAACACAATGATGTCTACTGCTGGCCTTAGTCAAGGTTTTTGGGGAGAGGCTATTCTTACAGCTTGTTACTTATTGAATAGAGTTCCTAACAAGAGGAATTCAGTAACTCCCTATGAACTTTGGCATAAAAGGAAGCCAAACCTTAGTCATTTAAAGGTTTGGGGCTGCAGAGTTGTTGTAACACTTCCTAAACCAAAGGAAATAAAGCTAGGGGAAAGAGGAGTGAAATGCATCTTCATAGGCTATGCTGATAATAGCAAGGCCTACAATTTTTGGTGATTGAACTAAATGATTTTATTGGTATCAATACCATTTTAGAGTCAAGAGATGCTATCTTTAATGAACAAAGGTTTTCCACCATCCTTAAAGCAATAGCAAGTGGTTCTAATCAAGAAAAACCTACAGTAGCAAGTGGTTCTAATCAAGAAGAACCTGCAGTAGATGACTCAAATAGTAGCAATGAAGTCACTGAATTGAGAAGGAGCACAAGGGCTAGAAGAACCATAACTTTTGGTCCAGATTTTGTTACTTATCTTTTAGGTGAACAAGAGATGGAATAAGTAACAAAATACCTTATTTCTTTAATATAGATGCTGATCCTTGCACTTTCAGTGGAGCTATGAAATCACATGATGCTTCATTTTGGAGGGAAGCAATCAATGATGAAATGGATTCAATTCTTGGAAATAATACTTGGGTCTTAGTTGATCTTCCCCCTGGTTCCAAACCCATCGATTGTAGATCGATCTTCAAAACGAAATGAAGGTGGATGAAACCATTGACAAGTATAAGGAAAAGCTTGTAGCCAAAGGCTTCACACAAAAGCAAGGCCTTGATTACTTTGACACTTACTCACCGATGGCAAGAATTGCCACAATACAGATGCTTCTTGCTATAGCCTCAGTATAGAAAATGGTGATACACCAAATGGATGTCAAAACTGCATTCCTCAATGGGGAATTAGACGAGGAGGTATACATGAGGCAACTGGAAGGCTTTGTTGCTCTAGGCAAAGAGCACATGGTGTGTAAACTTGTGAAGTCATTGTAGGGGATTAAACAAGCTCAAAAATAGTGGCATCAAAGGTTTGATGAAGTAATACTTGCTAATGGATATAGAATTCATGAAGCAGACAAATGTGTCTATAACAAGTATAAAAAAGGCAAAGATGTCATCATATGTCTATATGTGGATGACATGCTGATTTTTGTTCAGACTTAGAGCAAGTCAAAGAAACCAAACAAATGCTTTCAAGGAATTTTGACATGAAGGATATGGGAGAAGCTAATGTTATTCTTGGCATAAAGATCAAGAGAGAATCTGAGTCAATAAAGCTTTCACAAGCACATTATGTTGAAAAGATTTTCAATAGGTTTAATCACTTTCAGTGTAAACTGGTCACAACTCCTGTTGATTCAAATATGCATTTTGTTAAAAATGAAGGGGATCATGTTTCTCAGCTTGAGTATGCTAGAGTTATAGGGTGTTTGATGTATGCCATAACTTGTACAAGTCTGAATATTGCTTATGCAGTTGGTGTACTAAGTATGTATATAAGTAATCCCAGCAAACAACATTGGCTAGGGGTTAATAGGGTGTTGAGATATCTCAAAAACACCAAAGACTATAGCATCCCCTATAGGGGTTATCCTTCTATTCTTGAAGGGTATTCAGATGCTAGTTGGATCACAAACAAAGATTATCACTCTTTTACAAGTGGTTGGGTCTTTGTTTTGGGTATTGGTGCAATTTCTTAGGCTTCAAAGAAGCAAACCTACATTGTAGACTCCACTATGGTTGCTGAGTTCATTGTTTTAGCTTCAGCAAGCAAAGAAGTAGAATGGCTGAGAAATCTCTTGCATGAGATTCCAGTTTGGCCAAAGCCAATTTCACCAATATCCATACATTGTGATAGCACTACTATGATTGCTAAAGCATATAGTCAAGTGTACAATGGGAAGTCTAGGCATATTGGTGTGAGACATAGCATGGTTAGAGACTTGATCACAAGTGGATGCATAACCTTGGACTATGTGAATACCAAATATAATTTGGCTGATCCTTTAACAAAAGGACTCACAAAGGACATGATAGAAAAAACTTCTATTGAGATGGGATTGTCCTAGACCATTCGCAGTGGAAACCTCAATTCATTGCTAGTTTAACAACTAGTTCTGAATTCAATGTAGTGAAAAGTACATTGCTCAATGTTAGGAACACTAATACAGTTTAGTGTTAATACTGGCCAATGAGTGTAGGATAAACATTTGAGTTCTTAACAAGTTCAAGTTAAATACCAAATATGAGAAAAGCAATAATGCTTGGAATTCTCATATGGCAGGGGTGGTTTGAAACTTTCCTATATGTATGCATTATGAAAATTCATAAAAGGTTCTTTAATGAAACCTTGGACGTATTCATGAAAGAGATTGAAGCACATAGTGTTATGTGTTGTTTATAACATATTGTGCGAAAGCAAACTTGTGCGTGAGTATATTAAGACTTGTTAATGAACTGTTGGTTCAAAGCTTGTCTACTAAGTTAGTTCGATAATTTTGCAAGGTATATTTACTAAGGCGTTGGTTCAATCGAAAGACATCAAGGCTGAAGCATGAGTTATCAAGAAAAGTTCTTGACTTTGAGAGGAAGGCAATTTTCCAAATCATTGGAAAATGGCGGGGGATTGTTGGAGATTTTCCAATAATTAGCTAAAGAAGAAAGGAAAAATTGAAGAGCACTTGTCCGAGTGGCCATGCGAGTCGTACAACCACTCGGACTATGTCCAGTAGCTAATATAAGTTAACTGGAAATGTAAGAGCACCTGTCCGACTCCAACGGGTGCTCGGACGAGCTCTAGAAGTGTTGAGGAAGTACACGTCCAACTAGGACGTGTGCTCGGACGAGCTCTAGAACCGTTGAAGAAGTACACGTCCGACTCGGATGTGTGCTCGGACGAGCTCCAGAAGGCTTTTGATGTGGAGTAGAGTACACGTCCAAGTCGGACGTGTGTTCGGACGAGCTCCAGTAAGGTTTTTCCTATCCTGAAGTTGTGCATCTCTTCACAAAAAGTGTGATTCAAGATTCAATTCTTATCCGAATTGAGTTTCGTTTCTTCCAACCTTTTTCGAAGAGTGTGACTATTGAACAGCACCCTTTGGAGTTCTATAAATAGACTCCTTAGGATGATGGTTTAGACACAAGCAATCATTCTCATCTTACAAGTTATTCTTGCACTTTTCACACTTGTTCTGTAGTTCATTTAAGTCAGTGCAGACTTCTAACGATCATCTTCATCTTATCTCAAAAGGATATTAATCCTAAACTTCTTGCACACATAAGGGAACTAATAAAGCTTAAAGGAAAGTGAATTTGCATGATTTGAAGAGGCACTTACTACTTTCTACTCTTGTAATAAATTAGGTGTTCTTTCATAAATAAAGTTCATTTTTAGTTGGTTCCTTTTGTGCTGTAAAGGCCCATTGTTGTTCAGAATATCCAACAGCCTATATTGCAATTTGACTTAAATATTGAAATGAGAACTTCCTACTTCTCTTCAAGTTTGAGTCAATATCTCTTAAGTGGGCGCCGACTTGAGATTCTTCAATCTTGGTCATGCTTCTGGAGTGCAAGTCGATAGTATTTAGTGCAATTTGATCTTGGGACCTGTAATATGTTTCAAGTTCAAGCTTTTGAAGAGTGAGTCGCAAGCTTTTAGTACGAGTCGACATCCTTATGATGCACATTTTCCTGCCCATTTAATTCTCTTCAAAGATCATTAGATCTTTTGTTTGTTTTACATCACTCAAAACTCAAGATTGAAACCATAGGTGTAATAGATTTCTTAATTATATTTCTGGAATACAACTTGTATTTCTTTTAGTATTTTTGTGATAAGAATTCGGCCAGCTCTAGTCCTTTATATTGCCAAATTCACAACAATAATTCCTTTCTCATTTAGGTTTTGGTTTGTAAGAAATTGTAATTCTGATTTGTTGTGACTTTTTTATGCTTTTCATTTTTGAAATTAGGACAAATCCAACACCTATATACATCCATGCTTGGTAGATTTATTTATTCAATTATTTAGGTATATTTTAGCTTATTTTATATGTGCAAATTATCTCTCGCTAAATTTTACAGTATTTTACTTGTTTAGGTCATATAAAGTTCAAAGTTTATTGATTCGAGTAACTATTCAACTTTAATCGTGGCATTTCAAATTCTTCTTCTTAGCTTGGTTCAAGTATATAGTGTTTAGACTCTACAAATTTAATTTAAGGAATTTGAGGGTTCTTTAAGGGTGCAAACTAAGATCTTCATCGACTTTTATTAGTAATTTTTCGCACTGTAAACCCCTAGTTTACATTAGTGCTCTTTATACGTCTTTTCTACCAAACTATCATAATAATGCCACACGTTTTGGTTGAGATATATATGTCCTACACCTATTATTTTTCTCTCTTAAATTTCTATTGAAAATTTTCCCTTCTACACATTCCACAAATCAACTTAATTGTATTTTGGATATAATTCATATACTCCAAGACATTGTCAAGATACAAGAATTTGTTTAGTACTAAACTATCAAACTAATTACATCATATGGATGGGGTACTGGGCCTTGTCAAACCCACTAATTGATAAGTAATTAGCCAATAGTAGTGCCAAAATCCCAATAAAGATAGTCTCACACATGTAAGGTAAGTGATTCATGACTAAGTTATTTGAACTTTATACTTGTGTTTATTATTGGAACTGGCTTGAGCATCAGAGTAACATCAGGAGTTAGTTCCCACACATAGGTACCTTGAATGGGATGGTTCATGGTCATCTGGAGGTGAATATGAGTCGTAACAGTTGGCGCCATCTGTGGGTTTTGACACAAAAACTTAGAGGTTAACCATCGGAGAATGCGACTCTGTTTCTATCCACAATGCAGGATGGACTAACCAACCGCCTCTCAGTTACGGGCAAAAGAAACTGATACTGAAAGGAAGAAGAGGATTGAAGAAATATTGGCAAATTATGAATTTTATAGGCAGATTCATGAAAAATAGTTGAAGAGGGATCAAGAGGCAGAACGAGCTCGCAAGGGGAAAAATGCAGTGGACTCAAATCTCGTTCTTGATCAAGGTGAGTAGGACCCTACTTTTCCTCCACCACCACCCAAAAGAAATCATTGAGGTGTTGGAATTTAGGCGGATCCAGAATATGTGTTTAGTGAAACAAAGAGGCAAGCTCAGATATAGGGTCCTCAAACCTCTGTATTGGTTCGAGGTGATCAAGCCAGAGCTCATTATTGTCATTCTCTATCTCCAGGAATACATCGACGCTGCCATCGCCACTAGGCTAGGTTAGAGATGCCTCCACGACGGAGAAGAGAAATGAGAGATTCTCGAGGGGATACCTCTTCAGATAGTTATGACACATGCCGTACCCCCAACCAGGTCAAATGGTGCCACATTCCCAGCTTAATAAAAATCACTATCCTACATGAGCAGATAAAAAATGACTATTGGGAGACGTCAACTCCCTTCAATCTTGAAATTAAAACCTTGCCAGTGTCAAAATATTTCAAAGGATGGCCAGTCATTGAGACGTATGATGGGTTCGGAGATCCTAAGCAGCATTTATCATATTGTGATTCGACAATGCGGGCTTGGCGCATGTCAGATGCAAACAAGTGTATTTCATTCCCATTGACCTTTAAAGGGGCAGCTCTGCAATGGTACATTTCTCTGCCTAAAAGTTCCATATATTATTAGGCAGAGTTCACTAGGCTTTTCTTATCAAATTTTATGGGACGCATGTTTATTGAAAAAGCACCATCCCAATTGATGGACATCATGTAAGGTCCAACGGAGAGTATACAGGAATTTGTGATATGATTTAATAAAGATGTCATGAAAGTAATGAAGAAGTAGGGTCCTTTGATGGTAGCATCTTTCATTCATGGAGTCCGGAGTGGATATCTCAACAAAACAGTAACAGCAAGACTGCCTCGAACATATGCTGAGTTAATGGTAATAGCATCCGATTGTATCAGGGTTGAACAATCTGAGTTCCAGTCAGGTAGAGCTCACAGAGAAGTACATGGATAGAATTTTTGGAATGGTTAGGAGAAAGAAAGTCAGCAGATCCAGTCAGGTGGAGTTTACAAAGGGGACATGGTCAGAATTTTTGGAAAGGTCGGCAACATGACCAAGTGTTGACTGCCGAGGTGAGCTGGCCTTCTTTCATCGTATATGTGCAAGTTGACGAACGCCCCTCATTCTCTTTACATAAGCTGGATAAATTGGCCATCGTTAAGCGTACATGTACAAGCTAGTGATCGCCCTTATTCTCGGGATGAACTGGTTAGTTCATTTATGGTTCATATAGAACCTTAAGCGGCTGTCCTTCATTCTCATTATATGTCTTTGAATCCTGCATGAGTCATGAATGCTATTTGTTAGGACATGCCTGAATTATATGCATAGGAAAAGTTTACAACTTGGTAAATGTTTGCCAAAACGGTGGACTCTCACTGGCAAGGGCTCATTCCATTTTCTATTTCTCTTTTTTTTGTTTTCAAAATTTGTAACAGATCCTTGGTATGAGGAGGACTTCGCTCACTATCAATACTAGGATGGGACTGTATGAGGGCAAGACCTATTATATTAGTTTGATAGGAATGTACATAGAGGAGTTATGTTTAGCCCTACTTCTGCTTTTATATTAGGTAATGATTTATGTACATTAAGGTTTTAGCAGTTTTATTAATAAAAGAAGTATTATTACTACTTTGTTCTGCATGTTTTGAGTCCTAGTACAAACCAGAGAGACATTCGGTGAAGCCAACCCCTTGTATACGGGGTGGTGAATCTGCGGTGTCACAGGGTTTAGCAGGCACCATCCATGTAATATCAGGTGAATCGGCTTATGGTGACTCAGCTTGTTAAAGGAAGAATTTCATGCAGTAGAATCAGAATGATAGTTAAAAGAGGAAACGCTTGTCTTCCACACTTCTTGTCACTTTCACGGATGCCAACTTGCCTACTATAGGAGGAGCTGATGACCCGATGGTGATTGAAGCGTACATGGAAATTTTAAGATACTCAGGGTTCTGGTGGACATAGAAGGTTTAGTAAACATCATAACTCATCATGTCTTCATTCGGTGTCCATTTAAAATGGCTGCTTTGGAAAAATTTAGAACCCTACTTATTGGATTTAATAACCAAGGGGTTGCTCCATTGGGTAAAATCACATTGCCCATCACTTTGAGCAAAGGTTCCAAAGTTCGAACCAAGGTTTTGGAGTTTATGATTGTGGAAGATACATATCATATAACATGTTTTTAGGTAGACCTGGGATCAACAAGTTTCAAGCTATTTGTTCTACTATCCACCATGCACTAAAATTCCCAATTCTGACAGGAATCGCCATAGTCCGAGGCAATGCAAAACAAGCAAAGAAATCTTACATGGCGATAATGAAACATGTAGATGGCAACTCAGAGGTACTCACCGTTACAGACATCAAACCACCCAGGGAAGATTACTCTGCAATATTGGAAGTTGGGTCACCAGGAAAAGAGATAATGCTATTAGAAGGCAAGTCCGCTTGGATCGGTCATGACTTGCCTTCGTAATTGGAAGCTGAGTTGTTGAAAATTTTGGTGGAATTCATGGACGTGTTTGCTTGGTCATCAGAAGATATGTTGGGAATTCCCCATGATGTAATTGAACACAGATTAAATGTGGACCCAAAGGTGCCTCCAGATAAGCAGAAGAGAAGAATTTTTACCCCAGAGCGAGCTGCAGCCATGGAAAAAGAAGTTGATAAGTTACTCCATGCTCTACTTATCCGAGTGGTAGAGTACTCGGACTGGTTATCAAATCCGATTATGGTAACTAAACTGGATTCATCGTAAAGGATGTGTGTAGACTTCACAAATCTGAACAAAGCATGCCAAAAGGATTATCACCCGGTGCCCTGTATTGACATTTTAATGGACTCAATTGCTAGTTTTCAATTTTTGTGTTTCTTGGATACGTACAAAGGATACCACCAAATTTTTGTGTTCAAAGAAGATGAAAAGAAAACTTCTTTCATTACAGAGAAGGGAACATATTGTTATGTCACCATGCCATTTGGACTCAAGAATGCATAAGCCACATATTAGAGACTAGCCAACAAGATCTTCAAGCCACAGCTAGAAAGAAATATGGAGGCTTACATTGATAACATGTTGATCAAAAGCAGAGATGTATCCAGTTTCTTAGCAGATGTAAGGGAGACAATGCCGGTGCCTCGAAAGTTTCAACTCAGACTTAACCCAAAAAAGTGTATTTTTGGAGCTTCTTCAGGAAAATTCTTAGGGTGTATGGTTTCAGAGCAAGGGATTGTGGGTCAACCTAAAAAGGTGAAGGTTGTACTTGATATGTAGCCACCTAAGTCGGTCAAGGAGGTGCAAAAGTTGACAGGGAGGTGATGAGGGCATCCAAACGCCAGCAACAAGTCCAGAAGAAAGTGAGTCCGGAGAAGCTGAGGAGGTTCGAGTTCTACATCGAGGTCCAACAATGCTTCAGGATCCAAGTCCATATCAAAGGGATCCACTTGTAGACATCATTGGGCCAATGACCAGAAGCAGAGCGAAGAAGGTTCAAGAGACACTCAACAACCTTCTCCAAGCATGCCATCAGGATGCTCAATTGATAGTAGAATCAAACGCCTTGCAGCAGAAAGACAGAAAGGTTCAAATTGCAACTCTTCTAACCATTCTTGAAGAAGAGGCGCAATTCCCCAATCCACAATGAAGAAGAAGGCTGTTTCTTGAAGTTCTTGAAGATGCCGGAAGTTTCTTGGACTTTAAAGAAACAATTCTTGAAGTTCCCTACATTTTTCCATAATGCGACATCAACATTGGGCCGACCCAACTCATGGAGTCCATTCCACAAGTCGGCCAGGCCAGCCCACAAGAAAAGCCCACACAGCCAACTTAATTAGTTAGGGTTACAAGTTAAGGGCTAGGGTTCTTTTAAGTCGCTAGGGTTACAAGTTAAGGGCTAGGGTTCTTTTAAGTCGCTAGGGTTACAAGTTAAGAGCTAGGGTTCTTTTTACTCTTAGTTTAGTTAGTTTCCAAAAAGGGTTCCTTCTTGATCTCCTTTTTGGAGTAAGACTTTTATTCTTTTTCCTTATTGTTTTAAGTGTAATTTTCGGCTACCCCTAAAAAAATAAGGTGACCAAAAATTTCCTTTCCTTGTTTTACCATTCCCCACTTCTTTCAGGGTTTGATATTGTAAAGGAAATCAATCTCTTGATTGATTTCCAATTCTACTTCTTTTCCTTATTCTTTTGCATGACTTTTTTGGCTGTCCTTAGCCTATAAATAGGCAGCCGCCCATCAATAATATTCAGAGTATTTAGATCATAAAACTATTAGTTTTGAGTACCATCCCTTTATTACTTTATGTATTTGCATGCGTGTAGTTTACATATTGCATGAAACTTAGCTACTTAGGTTATTTGCTCTACCTAATTAATTCGCATGTTTCAAACTCTTTCTTACACTTGGTTCGAAATTCTCAATTAAGTTAGCTTAGGTTAGTTAATTTAGTTCTCTGAATTTTCGAGTGAGTTAGAGGTTATACGAGCTACGTCACTTAATCACAAGGTCCTTGGCAACTTAATCCGCATGTGTACAAACGTCCACATGAATTGGTATCAGAGCTTAGGAGTGGTTTCGTGGCTGGAGGAGGTCGAAGTAACCCGACCAAATCTTTATCAGGTGTTTTCTTTTCCTTATTTATCTTGAAATTCTTGGATTTAGAACACACCTTCTTGGGGAAATTTGTTTTTCTTTCAAGCTTTAAATTTTGATTTTTAGAGCTGTTTCCCTATCTTTAAAATTGAAATTCTCTAGAAAAATTGAACCAAATTTTAAAGTACTGAAAAACGCAACTTAGGGTTTTAAAATTACCTTCTTTTTGTGAAAAACACTGTTTTGGGGCTGTTTTTCTATGATTAAAATCGCATATACCTTGCTGAAATTTCAAAATTAAATTTGGCCTTTAGAATTCAAACTAGGGTTCGAATTTTTAGCTATCTTGGGTTTTTGGTTTTGGTTGATCTTTTGGTCGCTTTTGCTTGCGACACTAGGGTTTTGAGAGACGCTTTAGTGTTGCTGTTTTAGCATCTAAATTGCTGGGTTTTGCGACTATTTTTCTCCCCTCCCGGTTGAAATTGGTGAGTTTTTGCGGTTGATGTTAAGCAGCTCACCTTATCTGCGCATTGTGACTTGCATGCTCTAGTTTGGGATACCTTGTTTTGAATTCTTGAAAATATATTGAATTCTTGATTTTGTATCCTTGTGCTGCTAAGATTATCCCTGGGAATTGGTTAGTGAGTCAAAAATTGAACTTTGCTAGCCCTAGGGTTTTCGTTTCTTAAAATCGCATATTGCTTAATTTTTTCGCCACTTAGGGGTTTAGAAATTCGTAAATTGGACTGTTTGCATATTGAAGGAATTAATAATTTGCTGGGATTGGTTTCTTGATTACCTATTGGGTGGGTGATCTCTTCTTTGGTTAGTTTTAGGACTTTCCTAAAGTTGTTTCAACTCTGCTTATTTTTCTTTGATTCTATTCAATTTTGAATTGCCCTGCTTTCAACTGCTAGTTTATCTTTTCGTGCGACCTGAACATTTTCTCTTGAATTATAGTTTGGATTTTGTCATCGTGCACACTCATCTTTTCTGAAATTTGAGGGCTTAACCCTTAAATTTCCTGTTGTGTACTTCATATCTGAACTATATTACAAAATATCGTTTGCGAAAAGATTTTTCAACTCAAAATATAACCAAGTGTCTATTTTTGTGAAAATTTGTGCTTTTTCTTAAGTGTCATTGCTTTGTGTGAATTACTGTTTGCCTTATACATTTATCAATACCGGGAGGTAGAGTGGAAAAAGGCTTAAGTGAACATACTATAAAGGGCGCCACCCTAGAGTGAAACACAGGGTTAGTGTGTAGCTATTAAGTGGGATACACTTGGGGGACAAGGGGGTAAGGTTACTACTCATTTTTTCTTGTTCTTAGCAGACAGGTTTTCGCTTTTAACCGATGTCAGGTGGAGGTGCTCCTGCCCCTTTGGGGAGTGAGCAAATACTGGCTACAATAGCGCAACTCTCTGCGCGATTTGCTACCCTCACGTTGGAAGTCGCTGAGCTACGAACCGAACGGGAACAACGGCGTACAGAGTCAGAGGAGGACGCCCCTACCAATGACCATGGCGCTGATAAGTCTTTCGAGGGTCTCAGTCAATGCAAAACGACTGTTCCACCCTTCGCAGGCGGTACGAATCCGGAGGATTATCTAGACTGGGAGATGAAGATGGAGCGCATCTTCGAGCTGCATGCGATCCCAGAGCACAAGAAGGTCCCTCTCGCGGTGGTACATTTCACGGACTATGCCCTGGTCTGGTGGAATCAACAGATGGACCAGCGAAGGAATACGCGTCCAATGCGGGCCCGTGCTCTGCCTCTAACTTGGTTTGATTTGACTACTACTATGCGTAGAACTTTTGTTCCTGATTACTATTTTAGAGAATTGTATATGAAATTACACATTTTTGTACAAGGTTCTCTATCTGTAGACACATATTTTAGAAAGTTAGAGATGGCCAAAATTAGGGCAAATGTACAGGAAGATGAAGCCGCATCAATGGCTCGTTTTCTTAATGGCTTAAACAGAGGTATAGCTTTAGCTATTGAACTTCAGAATGCGACAACTCTGACGGACATGTTGCACAAAGCTCGGGTCATTGAGGAGTACCTGAAGACAGTTCCACCCGTCCGGACGCTTACCAGCGCCCCACCGGCTTGGAGAAAGAATCCGGTTTACTCTCCACCAGCAAATAAGTCATTCACGTCAGAAAGGAAGGCTATAGTCCGCGCCGCCACCTCATCTTCTTCACAATCCAGAACGCCATCAACACCTCGGTAATCCATCAGCAATGTCACTTGCCACAAATGCTCAGGCCATGGCCACTACATATGTGATTGCCCTAACATCCGGAAGGTCTTATTGGGGCAAGATGGTGAGTACATTTCAGAAGAGGAGGAAGAAGATGATCAAACTGTTGACCCCTTGCAGGAGTTAACTGACAGCACTCCGTCTGCACCAGTGGAGCAATTCGAGTTCATAGAGGAAGATCCCAATCAGAACTTGGTTACTCGCACTCTGACTACAGCTGCTGTCCAGGACACATCTCAACGGACAAATTCTTCCATGCCAGAGCTAAGGTAAATGGAAAGTTGTGTGTTCTGATTATTGATGGAGGGAGTTGCACCAACGTTGCCAACGAATTCATCCACGTCCTTATCGGCTACAATGGCTCGACAGCTCAAACGACTACAGAGTCACCAAGCAGGTAAGCGTACCATACACTATCGGTAAGTTCGAATCCACTGTTTTATGTGATGTTCTACCAATGGAGGCTTGTCACATTCTACTCGGACGACCATGGCTCTTTGACCTGAAGGCAACACATGATGGAGTCGCCAACACTTACTCGGTCTGCCAGGCGGGCGAGATCCACATGTTTCTCCCTATGTCGCCCAATGAAGTGCGATCCAAAGCCATTCACATGAAGGAAGCAATCGCCAACTGGGAAGCTGAAAGGCGCCAAGAAAAGGGAAAGGGGAAAGAACTTGTAAAGGGTAGTAAGGCGAACTCTGATAAGCCTAAACAGGAAGAAGTTAAAGGTAGCTGTTTCGCTACAAAAGGAGAGATAGGTCAAGTGTTAGATAGCAAAGAGTCTGTACTAGTTTTAGTATGTAAAGATAATTGTGCTAACCCTGACGATATCCCTCGGGATATCCCTATAGAAGTTGATTCTTTGTTGCAGGAATTCAACGATGTTTTTCCAGAAGAGCTGCCACAGGGATTGCCACCTCTGCGTGGAATTGAACATCAGATCGACTTCATACCTGGCGCACCTATTCCAAATCGACCTGCCTACAAAGCCAATCCGGAGGAAACAAAGGAGTTGCAAAGTAGATCGACAAGCTGCTAGCGAATGGTCAGGTAAGGGAATCTCTAAGTCCTTGTGTTGTACCTGTAATTCTAGTCCCTAAGAAAGATGGTACATGGAGAATGTGTGTTGATTGTAGAGCTGTAAATAAGATAACAATCAAGTATAGGCATCCTATCCCTAGGCTTGATGACATGTTAGAGGATTTGTATGGTTCAACAATTTACACAAAAATAGATCTTACACAGGGCTATCATCAAATTCGCATGAGGGAGGGGGACGAATGGAAAACTGCTTTTAAAACTAAATTTGGTTTGTATGAGTGGTTAGTCATGCCCTTCGGCCTAACAAATGCACCTAGTACTTTTATGAGATTAATGAATCATGTGCTTAGAAAGTTCATAGGGAAATTTGTTGTGGTTTGTTTTGATGATATTCTGATCTATTCAAGAGACTTAGAATCGCATATAGAACATCTTCGATTGGTTTTGATTGAATTGCGTGCTAATCAATTGTATGCCAAGATGCAAAAATGTACTTTTTGTGTTTCGGAAGTTGTTTTTCTCGGTTTTGTAGTCTCTAAAGATGGCGTCAAAGTTGACGACGCCAAGGTGAAAGCCATTAGGGAGTGGCCAACACCAACCTCGGCCGCACAGGTGAGATGTTTCCATGGTTTGGCTGGATTTTACCGACGGTTTGTGAAGGAATTTTCCACTAAAGCAGCGTCTCTCAATGATTTGTGCAAAAACAATGTTCCATTCGTGTGGGGGCAAGCTCAGGAAAACGCCTTTACGGTTCTTAAGCATGATCTCACTCATGCACCTGTTTTAGCATTACCTGATTTTGATAAAGTGTTTGAACTAATGTGTGATGCATCAGGTATTGGAATTGGCACAGTCTTAATGCAGGAATACAAGCCAATCGCCTTTTTCAGTGAGAAGCTAAAAGGGGCTGCCTTGAATTATCCAACTTACGATAAGGAGCTCTATGCAGTGGTCCGCGCGTTTGAAACTTGGTCACATTATTTAATGGCCAAGGAATTTGTTGTACACAGTGACCACGAGTCCCTAAAACACTTAAAGGGACAGAATAAATTAAATAGACGCCATGCTAAATGGGTTAACTTTATTGAATCTTTTCCTTACATTATTAAGTATAAGAAAGGTAAAGATAATTTGGTTGCTGACGCTCTATCTCGCAGGTATGAAATTCTGGCTATTTTAGATCATTCTTTGCTAGGATTTGCATATCTAAAGGATTTGTATGCTTCTGATGTTGATTTTTCGAATTTGTATAAAGCATGTGAATCTGGTGCATTCCATAAGTACTATAGACAGAATGGTTTTCTGTTTAGGGAAAATAGGTTATGCATCCCTCGTAGTTCTGCTAGAGAATTACTGGTTCGTGAAGCTCACAATAGGGGTCTTATGGGTCATTTTGGTGTGCATAAAACACTTGAAGTGTTACAGGAACATTTTTATTGGCCTCATATGCGAAAGGATGTACAGCATTTTTGCACTCGTTGCATTAATTATTTGAAAGCTAAGTCTACATCTAAACCCCATGGACTTTACACGCCTTTGCCTATTCCTTCTTTACCTTGGACTGACATTTCAATGGATTTTATTCTAGGTCTCCCAAGGACGCAAAGAGGTAATGACTCTTTATTTGTCGTAGTTGATCGGTTTTCTAAAATGGCACACTTTATTCCTTACTGGAAATCAGATGATGCCAGACATGTGGCGGAATTATTCTTTCAGGGAATAGTTCGGTTGCATAGAATACCGCGCACCATTGTCTCTGATCGCGACGTCAAATTTCTGAGTTACTTTTGGAAGATTTTGTGGTCCCGCCTCGGCACAAAACTACTGTTTTCGACTACAAGTCATCAACAGACGGATGGTCAGACGGAAGTCACCAACCGCACCGTTGGCAATCTCCTTAGGGCGTTAATTCAAAAGAATCTAAAGCGTTGGGAAGAAATCTTGCCGGTTGCAGAGTTTGCATACAACCGCAGAAAGCACTCCTCAACAGGGTTCTGTCCATTTGAAGTTGCCTACGGCTTTACTCCTTTGACGGTTATGGATCTCATCCCTTTGCCGCTAAAGGAACAGGTTAATCCCGACGGTGCAAAAAAGCTGACACTGTCAAACGCATACATGCCAAAGTTCGGGTAAACCTGGAGCAAACCTACGCCAAAGCCGCCGCACATGCAAACCAACGGCACAAGGCTGTGAACTTTGAACCAGGTGACTGGGTTTGGGTTCACATGAGGAAGGAACAATTCCCTTTGCCGCTAAAGGAACAGGTTAATCCCGACGGTGCAAAAAAGCTGACACTGTCAAACGCATACATGCCAAAGTTCGGGTAAACCTGGAGCAAACCTACGCCAAAGCCGCCGCACATGCAAACCAACGGCACAAGGCTGTGAACTTTGAACCAGGTGACTGGGTTTGGGTTCACATGAGGAAGGAACAATTCCCTGCTGCAAGAAGGACCAAACTCCTTCCTCGGGGCGATGGACCTTTTCAAATCGTGTCCAAAATAAGGCCTAATGCTTACAAGCTTGATTTACCAGGTGAGTATGGTGTTAGTTCTTCCTTTAATGTTGCTGACTTGTCTCCTTTTACTTATGAACAGGGTGCTGATTTGAGGTCAAATCCTTTTCAACTGGGAGGGGATAATGAGGGCATCCAAACGCCAGCAACAAGTCCAGAAGCAAGTGAGTCCGGAGAAGCTGAGGAGGTTCGAGTTCTACATCGAGGTCCAACAATGCTTCAGGATCCAAGTCCATATCAAAGGGATCCACTTGTAGACATCATTGGGCCAATGACCAGAAGAAGAGCGAAGAAGGTTCAAGAGACACTCTTGTCCAAGCCTACCATCAGGACGCTCAATTGATAGTAGAATCAAACGCCTTGGAGCAGAAAGACGGAAAGGTTCAAATTGCAACTCTTCTAACCATTCTTGAAGAAGAGGCGCAATTCCCCAATCCACAATGAAGAAGAAGGCTGTTTCTTGAAGTTCTTGAAGATGCCGGAAGGTTCTTGGACTTTAAATAAACAATTCTTGAAGTTCCCTACATTTTTCCATAATGCGACATCAACATTGGGCCGATCCAGCTCATGGAGTCCATTCCACAAGTCGGCCAGCCCACAAGAAAAGCCCACACGGCCAACTTAATTAGTTAGGGTTACAAGTTAAGGGCTAGGGTTCTTTTAAGTCGCTAGGGTTACAAGTTAAGAGCTAGGGTTCTTTTTACTCTTAGTTTAGTTAGTTTCCAAAAAGGGTTCCTTCTTGATCTCCTTTTTGGAGTAGGACTTTTATTCTTTTTCCTTATTGTTTTAAGTGTAATTTTCGGCTACCCCTAAAGAAATAAGGTGACCGAAAATTTCCTTTCCTTGTTTTACCATTCCCCACTTCTTTCAGGGTTTGGTATTGTAAAGGAAATCAATCTCTTGATTGATTTCCAATTCTACTTCTTTTCCTTATTCTTTTGCATGACTTTTTCGGCTGTCCTTAGCCTATAAATAGGCAGCCGCCCATCAATAATATCAGAGTATTCAGATCATAAAACTATTAGTTTTGAGTACCATCCCTTTATTGCTTTATGTATTTGCATGCGTGTAGTTTACATATTGCATGAAACTTAGCTACTTAGGTTATTTGCTCTACCTAATTAATTCGCATGTTTCAAACTCTTTCTTACACTTGGTTCGAAATTCTCAATTAAGTTAACTTAGGTTAGTTAATTTAGTTCTCTAAATTTTCGAGTGAGTTAGAGGTTATACGAGCTACGTCACTTAATCACAAGGTCCTTGGCAACTTAATCCGCATGTGTACAACCGTCCACATCAGGAGGCTAGTAGCGTTGAACCGTTTCTTATCTAAGTTAGAAGAGAAGTCTTTGCCATTTTTTCAAGTGTTGAAGAAGGCGAAGAAGTTCAGTTGGATAGAAGAGTGCCAACATACCTTTGACGATTTAATGAAGTACTTATCCCAGCTTTCCCAACTCGTTATGCCAGCAGTAGGTGAGAAATTGTATATATTTCTTTCAGCAACTCTGACAACTATCAAGGCCTTATTGATCACTGAAAGGGAGAAATTTCAGTACCAGGTTTACTTTGTGAGCTGAGTTCTTCAACCAGTAGAAAAGAACTCCACAAAAATTGAGAAATTTGCCTTAGCGTTGGTCACAGTGGTCAGAAGACTCCGTTCTTATTTTGAAGCTCATTCGGTGACGGTGTCAAGATAGGAGAAACATAGTTAAAAAGTCTGTAGTGACTCATAACTTATTGTAAGTCAGATGAATGGGGTGTATAAAGCTAAGGATCCGGTAGTACTTGGACAAATCTAAGTTGGTCATGCCAAAAATTCAACAAGTTCAGATTGTTAGGGTACCCAGAGCTCAAAACGAAAATACGGATGCTATACTCTCTCTAAACTAACCTCATCAGTTTACTCGCATCTCACTAAATCCGTATTGGTGGTGCAAGTTACTCAGAGTACTGAGTGGGTTGAAGTGTTAAACGTTGGAGTAGAAATAGCAGATTGGAGAACTCTCATTTTGGAGTATTTTTAGATAGGAGAGTTGCCATCAGATAGAGTTAAATCTCAAAAAATTCAAAACAAAGCTTTGAGGTAAGAGTTTTTGGAAGGCCAATTGTATAGAAAGTCGTATTTGGTCCCGCTACTGAGATGTGTGGGTCCAGTCGAGGCAAGAAACATGTTGGAGGAAATTCACCAAGGCAGACACAGAAGTCATACAGGAACTCAGAATTTAGCAAAAAAGGCCATGCTGGCAGGATTTTACTGGCCACGAATGTTCAAAGACTCGAAGGAATTGGTGAAAAGTTGTACTAAGTGTCAAATTCATGCCCCAGTAATGAGAGTACCATCAAGCGACATGACTGAGATAGTTTCAGCTTGGCCATTCGCAACATGGGACATCAACTTGGTTGGACCCTTACCAAGCGCAACAGGAAAGACGAAATTCATAGTAGTGGCTGTGGACTATTTCACCAAATGGTTGAAGTAGAAGTAATGGGTGAAATTTCTAGTCAGGCAGTGAGAACGTTTGTGTGGAAACAAATCATATGTAGATTTAGGGTTCTCGAAACTCCATTTAGTCTCATGTATGGTGTTGAAGCCATTATTACTCTGGAAGTTAAGTACCTATCAGCCCGGGTTGCATTTTTTTATCACAGTGTCAACTAGGATAGAGTGAAGTTAGCTTTAGATGAGTTGGAGGAAAGGAGGGACTTTCCCTTCATCAGGCTAGAAGAGCAAAAGTGGATTATCAAAGTGAAGCCAAGAACCTTTTTGCCAGGAGATTTGGTGCTCAGAAAGAATGAAATTAGTCATGAGGAACCAACAGGGAAGTTGTCGCCAAATTGGGAAGGACCATATCGGGTTATTGAAGCAAGGCCAACAGGAAGCTATCGCGGCCTATATGAGTGGAAGAGAAATAGAAAATATATGGAACAAAATAATTTGAGAAAATTTTTATGTGAAGGAAGTTAATGAAGAAGTTCTAAAATTAAAAGAAGGAGAATAAACTCTTTGTAGAAAGATCTTTGATGGGTGATAGGCAATTGTTTTGAATGCTTGTTTATTTATTTCAATGAAAAGATCTAAGTAGGAGCTGTTTTTACGCTTTATGACAAAACTTGTTACAATTCATTTGATCGTAAGCTATGAAAGTAAGTTTCCAAAATTCATGTTTCTTAAGTTGAATGTTATTATGCTTTTAAATATGTCAAAAGTTACAACTTGGCTGACCGGGTTCATCACTTAAGTTTTGAAAACTTAAGATGAAGTTGTGAAGTAAGACGTGACTTCTATACAACAAAAAAACCCTTGGCTCATACGAAGCTAAGTCGTTGACTACGACATCCTCTATATAGAAAGAGGCCATATGAAAATAAAGAAAAACTCTTACTCTCCTATCTTTAACAATTCAAAAAATATAGAAACAAGAGAAGTAAGTTGGTGACTCCGACATATTCAAAATATCAAAATTAAATGAGAATAGTTCAAGTTGAAACTCTTATGCTATTACAAATAAAGATGAAAATTCTTGAAAAAGATAACTCTAAAGGAGTTCTGGGAGGCATAAATCCCTATTTCAAGGAGTTATGGAGAAAGAACTCGAGAACTTTCAAAAGCAGCAGTAGAGGAAGGCAACCCACCTGCTGTACCTTCAGGAGCCATCTTGGCTTGAACATTGGAGGCCACAGGGGACACTGCCTTGGCATTATCTTCACTAATGAAAGATGCCCCAAGCTCAGAGGTCATAGTAGTATGAGCAGCAGCGGTCTTGGCAGAGTTAGTTTCTTGAATTTTTGTCTTACTCTTAGATGGAGGACTCCTAATGTACCTCTCTGTCTCTTCATTATCATCTACTTGCTGAAGAGATAAGTTTTCACCATGAATCTCTTCTAAGCTTGAGGCGAAGATAAGCTCAAGGTACAACTCTGCTATCTCCTCCTCAATAGCTAGCAGGTTAAAGAACTCTTCATCGTCATCTTTGTGGGAGGGAGACAGACTTGGAGTAGTAGATATAGGAAAGAATACCCCAAGCTTTTTCAAATCCTCCTCGACTTTTAGCAAATAAGCATGGGGATTGTTAGGATCAAACCAGGCATGTCTGGCTGTAGGGACCATCTCTATGGTAAAACTTTTGAAATTGCGGCATAGATCCTAGATACCGTAGCTATAAGCTCCTCTCAATCCAGTCTGAATAATCAAGTGAAGAAACCTACAAACCTTGGGAATGGACAAAGGTCTCAATTGCTTCCCTGTTTTTGAATTGAATAAGCTGATTAAACCAATTTGAGTCTCTCATCCTGTGAGCACCTTCTAGAATCCCATCAAGGTAGCCCTCAACCTTACCATCAGAAAATCCTCGGTTAAAAAATTCAGTAATAGACCTTTTCAGCATGTCCAGTTCCTTCTCATAATGGTCTTTCAACTCAGAAAATTACTTTTTAGACTCTTCCAAAGCACGCTGCTCTTGTTCCAGCTTACCTTCCTTCAGTTTTAATGCCTGACATCCAGAATCCACGGTAGTTTAGGCACGCTCTGCCTTGGACTGAGCATCTTGTACCCCTGGAGTTTTCTCGTCCAGGGACTTACGTTAAGTTTCATACTCGTCTTGAAGGTTTTTCTGTTTTTACTCCAGAGCATTTCTTTCTACAACTAAGGTAGCTCGATCGGCAACAAACTCCTCTCTTTTCTTAGTTAAGGAGCTAGACTTAGCATCTAATTGTTGCTATCGCAGCAACACTTCTTGTAGAACTTGCTCGAATTTGGCTGAACAAATGAGCAATTTGGCCTCCCGGCTTACCCTTTCCTGATGGGAGATTTTAAGTCTTCTTCAAGCTCTTTCATTTTTTGGGTCACTTTGGCCAAGGAGTCTTCCACAGAAGCAACCTTAGCAAGATTGGTATTGCATTCCAACTCTCACTGTGCATGAATTCTCTCCAACTCCTGAAGTCGTATGGCAGTCTTATCCCGATCAACTCGAACTTTGGTAACCTCTTTCTCTAATCTTTTGATGGCAGGGTTATGCTTGGAAGAGGAAGCCTGTTGTTCAAGGTGATGATATCTATCCCGCAAGTTTTGAGCATAGGCTTCTAACCCAATCAATCGCCGAGTTTCGGCAATCATAAAATTTCTTCTCTGGAAAAAATATGTTTACAATGTTAATATCCAATAATAGTATAAAGAAGTCATGCTTTAGAAAAATAAAATAAGAGAGGAACCCGGTAGAAAAATTCCTCATCTTCAATCATAAAATCCTCAGCTCCTCTCATAAGGGTATCAAAGTAAGTGTCATCCTACTCATGGCTGGGCTCATCTTCAATTTTCCAGGCCAAAGGTGAAGGTTCATAAACCACTTTCAACTTAAAGGTAGAAGTTAGGGGTCTAGACTTGTTAACATGTTTTGAACTCGGAGGAGATAGGGGTGGAGTTTTAGACTCGGTGGAGGACTTGTGTTGGAATCTTTCTTCTTCGGAAGAGTACCAAAACCCTTATCAGCAACATAATGTCCATCTCGGGCATCCAATCTAACGCTCTGTCGAGGTGGTTTTCCTATAGCAATTTTAGCCATTTTAATCAATTCTTCAATGGGAATTAAAGTAGGAAGATTGGGGTGTTGGTCAGCAGAAATTTTACCCATGGAAAGACGTGGTGAGCAGAAATTTTACCTGTGGAAGGGACCACTTTCCCCTAACTTCACACCCCCGTTGAAGGAATAAGAAGGTTTTCCATGTCTTTCTTTTTCAACTTGGGAGGTTCCACAAGTATTCCTTTTCCTTTATCTTTCAATGACACTTTGACAGCAGAATATTTTAACCTACCCAAAGCCAGATTGATAGGAACGTCAGAACCAGTAGGCACAGGAGCCACAGCAGGCTTAGATGGAGTAATCTCGATGGCAGGATGAGTTGGCTCTCTTTCTGGCTGTGGGGAGTCGAGAACATTTGCAATTTCTAGTTGATTTCGAGTCAAATCATCAACTCGAACTTCAACTTCTGGATGGGACACCATGGTTTCAAAAGTTTGTTGCCCACCTTCTTGAAGCGGCTTATTTATTTCCTTGTGACTCTCAGAATTTGTTCCCAGATCTGCAGTTTTGTCAGCCCCACCCTCGGATAAATACTCAACCCTTCCCTTTGCAAGTCTATCATTTTTGGGTTTAGCTCGAATAGGATAAGGAGAAAGAGATGGAGGCATATTGGCGAAGTCTATATCTGTTGTCCCCTCGAAGAAACTGGCATCGAGATGCGCAAAAGGAGTAGGGGAAGGAGAGTCAGTAAAATTGAACAAGTTTGAAGCATGCTCAGGCATAGGGACCTCCTCTACACATCTCACAGCAGTCTCGAACGATGGGCTGACTCTAAAGTCTTGACCGATCCCACGCTACAAATACATCATCTTGAGTTGAACCGGTTTGATCATCAATATTTAATTTTGCCACATTGGCAACAAGTTGTTCTTCTGTGACATCATTTAAATTATCACCAATTTGAGCTGGCTCACACAAACCTCCAGCAGACCTCACCTTAATATGCTAACTTGTGTCACTGGGATCCTCAGCTGGTTGACTTGACAAACCTGGCATGCAAGAACCCCCAATAGAGCTCGCCTCAACAGATTGACTTGCGCCACTAGGACCCTCAGCAGAGCTGTCCTTAGCTGTCCAACTAGGAAACCCCACTGTTTTAGGAATAACGGCAAGACTAAGAGCAGCGTTCTGCGGATACTGGTCTAACCTAATTTGGAACCCTTGGTCAAACATATTCTGTAACACCTCGTCTAAGTTCCCGCTGGGGGGCCCCCATGAGCTGGATGGTCTCAACTATTCCACATCTCTAGAAGTACAGTTTGGTTGGAACGGACAAAGAAATATTTCTTCTTCCATCCTTTAAAAGAGGTCAACAACTTCAAAAACATACCTGGAGTCGAGGTGCGTTTGGCAACTTGGAACCAATCACCATGACCACTCATTTTTCACTGAAAAGTGAAATCGATCAAATCTTCCAAAGGAGTAACTCTAGCCAAAGCACACAACTCGAATAAAGCTACCAAGTTTCTTACACCATTTAGGACGAATTGTGCAATACCAAATTGCTGGCTTCGCTACCAGTTGGCCATAACATCCAGAATAGGAAACCTCAATCCGGCATTCAATTAATCTTCGTACACCGCTATATAGCTGCCGGTTTGAACATCGCAATCTCGCCAATCATTCAGAAGAGCAATTAATTCTATGCAATTAGGAATGTCGTACTTAACCCTAAAATTGGTAAAATCTTCCAGAGGAAGAATACTAGCATGAGTAGTACTCGAAGCCGAAGGTTTACCTTTCCTTGCTGGTGCAGGATTAGAGCTTGCTTCACCTGTAGACAATTTTCTTTTTTGTGGTTGATGAAATTTTACTCCGATCCCGTGAGATCACAGCCTTTTTTCCGGCGGTTCAGACAGATGGGCGAATTGGCTCGGACAAAACTCTCTCAACTTTCTCATGTTCGCTTACCACGGGGGAATCCTCTTCAGATTCGGCAATGCCCTGGTCGTAATCATTTCTGGCATCTCGAGGAGACGAATCCTCAAATCCTGACATCTTTTTTGGAAAAAAACAAGAAGGAGAATGATGTGGACGGTTGTACACATGCGGATTAAGTTGCCAAGGACCTTGTGATTAAGTGACGTAGCTCGTATAACCTCTAACTCACTCGAAAATTCAGAGAACTAAATTAACTAACCTAAGCTAACTTAATTGAGAATTTCAAACCAAGTGTGAGAAAAGAGTTTGAAACGTGCGAATTAATTAGGTAGAGCAAGTAACCTAATTAGCTAAATTTCATGCAATATGTAAACTACAAGCATGCAAATACATAAAGCAATAAAGGGATGGTATTCAAAACTAATAGTTTTACGATCTGAATACTCTGAATATTATTGATGGGCGGCTGCCCTATTTATAGGTAAAACAGCCGAAAAAGTCATGAAAAAGAATAAGGAAAAAGAAGTAGAATTGGAAATCAATCAAGAGATTGATTTCCTTTACAATACCAAACCCTGAAAGAAGTGGGAAATGGTAAAAAGAAAAGGCAAGTTTCGGTCACCTTATTTCTTTAGGGTAGCCGAATTTACAACTTGAAAATAATAAGGAAAAGAATAAAATTCCTACTCCCAAAAAGGAGATCAAGAAGGAACCCTTTTGGAAACTAACTAAACTAAGAGTAAAAAGAACCCTAGCTCTTAACTTTTAACCCTAGCGACTTAAAAGAACCCTAGCCCTTAACTTGTAACCCTACTTACTTAACTTGTAACCCTAACTAATTAAGTTGGCCGTGTGGGCTTTTCTTGTGGGCTGGCCGACTTGTGGAATGGACTCCATGAGTTGGGTCGGCCCAATGTTGATGTCGCATTATGGAAAAATGTAGGGAACTTCAAGAATTGTTTCTTTAAAGTCCAAGAACTTTCCGGCATCTTCAAGAACTTCAAGAAACAGCCTTCTTCTTCATTGTGGATTGGGGAATTGCGCCTCTTCTTCAAGAATGGTTAGAAGAGTTGCAATTTGAATCTTTCCGTCTTTCTGCTCCAAGGTGTTTGCTTCTACTATCACTTGGACGTCCTTTTGGCAAGCTTGGACAAGGTTGTTGAGTGTCTCTCGAACCTTCTTTGCTCTGCTTCTGGTCATCGGCCCCGTGATGTCTACAAGTGGATCCCTTTGATATGGATTTGGATCCTGAAGCATTGTTGGACCTCGATGTAGAACTCGAACCTCCTCAGCTTCTCTGGACTCACTTGCTTCTTGAGTTGTTGCTGGACTTTGGATGCCCTCATCAGAGAAGATGGTGCAAGAAAATTTCAAAGAAATAACGAAGAAGGAGGAAAGACATAAGGCAAAGAGAGTAAAGGTAAAGAAGAAGAAGTTTTGCAGAAAGTTTGTGTGTTTAAACGGACTAATGATGAAATTGCCTCGAAAATATAAGCTAACTTATATATAGGCAGTGACAGTAAAAGCAGGAGTAAAGAGTAGGCGTGAAATCAGCGGAACTGGAGACGTTTTGAGCAAGTTTCGGTCTTCCCCCACTTTTATCTCCCCAATATTTTGGTGATCCACTAATGTTTTGAAAAAATTTAGTGGGACACGATTTACAGATTTAACACTTATCTCTTAAGTGAACGAACTCGGATAAATCTGAGCTCATTCACTTAGGGGACTAGTGTTGGGTAGGTAACCTGAGTCGAATTGATCTAAGCGTCTACTCGGCATAGGGTTGAGACCTGTCTCAACTCGGAGTAAGATAATATCAAATCCTTGCAGGTGAAGACAAATTTGTAGTACAGGATCTTTATAGGCACACATGGCGTACACCCATTAATTTATAGGTAATGATTCAAAAAAGAGTGGAGGGGTCTATCAGCGAAAAGTGGTGCTCAGTTAACAACCAGGACCACACGCCGAGTTGATTTAGGACCACAAGTAGGGGATCAATATCATCTAGTATTCCAACTTAGCCACCGCCACAACAACTCGCTACCGCTACTAAGAGTACTTATAAATACAAGATAGTCTCACACATGTAAGGTAAGTGATTCACGACTAAGTGCATTGGACTTCATACTTGTCTTTATTATTGGAACTGACTTGAGTATCGGAGTAACATCCGAGAGTTAGTTCCCACACGCACGTAGCTTGAAGGAGATGGTCCGTGTGTTAAAATATTCTGGTAACTGTAAAAGTGGACTTCATGACTACGCTCAATTACCTATCCTTACTTATAAGCTATCCCACTAATTGAGACAATTATGGTATCTAATTGATTGACCATGATGTTGGATGATTATGATTGATTGAGGAAAATCAGGGAAAATTATAAGTTGATTATAATTGATTACGATTGACCTCTGATGAGATAGGTCACAATTATATATACGTATCTCCCCGGTCCCTCTCTCCACTCAACTAATGTACATAGTGTGCACCCATCAGCATACACATGACTATAGTGAGAGAGAGTTTGGAGAGGGAAGACCGGAGACTTCGTACGTGACTCTGTCAACACTCCGACAACATCAATGGCTCAAGGTAATATCTTACTTCGTATTTACAAATTATAGCCAGAGATCCCCTCATGAATTCTAACATGTGGTATCAGAGCCAGGTTAAGGTTATAATCTGTAAATCAATTTATGAATTGTATGTAGATGGATGCCTTTGTCAATTTTATAATTTTAATCTTTGGATTCCGATATAGCTCATTGATTTCTCTACGGTTTGACAAGAATCAATGGGTTTAAATTTTATAGATTTCAGTTTATATGAGTTTTATTGATTTTAATCGATTCATGTGGAGTATTTAATTAATTGATGAAGTATGGACGGATTTGGTTTACATGAACGGATCACAATTTTGTGAAGTCTTTGTAAATCAATTAAACATGATAAAGTAATTGATTTGTGACCATTCATCATTAGTATTACCCAAATCCGACGTCATAAAGGAAAATTTGGTTCAGTATTTGACTAAAACTTAAAGCATTTGTTAAGCTTCGTTCCGCTGTTTTCCACTGCCTTCCTAACCAAAGTATCAAAGAAGTCTTTTAAGGACTTGTACTATTTTGGTCAAAATTTAATGTGTTGATTAAGGCCAGACTAGAACTTGTATACCAGTTCCATGACAACCCAATTTAGTTGATTATAATTTGATTTACTGCTGCTGGAGCTCTTTGATATCTAGTAGTACTCTTCAGTAAATTTAATTTTTATTTATTTATTTATTTTTGCTTGTTTTGATGTATAATTTGTTATGCTAAGTGTACACTTAATTGGAAATATTATTTTCCAATATGTAAGTTACATGTACCTAATAAGATCAGCATAACTGGGCTGGTTCTAAGTTGAAAATTATTTTAAATCATCATGAACAATATTTCTATGATTCTGTCCTCAAGGATTATTGTACATATCATTGGATCTTTTAAAATAAAGCAAACAGTGACTTCGGGACACTATTTTCTAATTTTGAGAACAAGATCATCATCCTTAATGGTTCTGGTTTCCCTGGTTATTTTATTAAATCATATTTAAGTCTATTATTGATTCCCTAAATGTATGCCCGTGAATGTTTATGTCATATCTTTAATTTTGGAAACAGTATGTAAATTCATTTTTTTTTTCTACTGCCTAATGTTTGCTATAATTATTGGGGATTGCCAAAGCACCCTGATAATATATGATCAAATCACATAATGTTTAGTGATTATATATATAAGGTAGAAAAATTAGCAATTTTCGTCAATAGTTCAATTGATTGACATTACTGAAATTGAGCTCACATAATTGTAAAAGTTGAGCACTAAAGCAATTAAGCTCTATGAACATTAAAATTAACTAATTAGTTTTCACCAAAGTGAGCTAATTATAACGTTCATTGGGTTAATTATGATTATTTATTATGAGTATAGAATTAAAATTTGCCCAAAGATATTTATATCTTTTATTTCCATACTCATAAGGAGTTACTATAATACCTAAAGGAAATATAGTTTCTCCACTTTACGAAAAATAAGTGAACTACTTAATTGTAATGTTCATTGGGCTGTTTATTATTATGAATATATAATTAAAAGTTGCCCAAAGGTATTTTATTTCTATATTCATGAGTCATTGTATTACCCAAAGAAAATATAATACCTCCATTGGTTGCCCAAAAATAAGTGAATGATGTCTCTCACTTATTTAGTAAATCTATAGCATGTCGTTATTCAAACCCAAAGGTGGAATGCGATGATGCACTTGATTTATCTCTCAGGTTAATGATGTCAACTTTAAAGATTTAGTTAACTATATTATTGATGTACATAAAATGGAAATCCTCATTGGGCCTAGCCCAGTTAATCAAATCTAAGAAACAGTAAAAGATAAAAAAGCCCAGATCCATATTCAGGTCGGGAAAATTATACAAATCAAGTCTCTGTCATAAGTTTTAGATCGGATATGAAGGTTTAGCTCGGTCCTAAAGATATAATAAACTCGTGAAGGTTTAGGGCATAAAAACATCATAAACCAACTTAATAATCTTAGATCGGTAGACCTTATAGTTCAGATCGGTAAGATTAAGTATAATTATACTCAAGAAGCCCAGTTCGGAAAAAGCTTTAAAAAGTTAGATCAGTCGAAGCTCAGGTCGGTAAGTAACTAAAACACGAGAAGGCTCAGGTCGGTAAAGAGTAAACCGGTCTAAGATAAAGACAAAACAGTTAAAAATATCATGGTAGGACCACAAATTTAATATATATGTAGGAACAATGATGACAAAGGAGCCATGTTAAAGCCATTATTCCGGGAACGGCAAAAACCATCATTACAAGAAGAATAAATGGGAGCGTATGTCTTCATGACCCAACGGAACCATCAAGGGTAAGCTTATAAATACTCAGGCACAAGCCTCATTCAGGTAAGTTCCAATAAGCAATTTCTGGCAATTCTCACTAGCATTTCTTAAGCTATTTTCTCATTTACAATTTCTCTAAACACTCTTGTTCTATATTGTTTATCTCTTTCATATTACTGACTTGATCATCGGAGCCTATACAGGGGGGAAAGCCCCGCTCCTTTTCTGAAGTGATCATCAATTGGTGAACGAAGCAGTGCAAAATCATCAAGTTTCATCCTCTTTGCCAAACTCAATAACCCCACTTAGTTCATCCCTCAAATTGCTCATCTCAAGTTGGACCATTTTGTTCCTTAAAACTTCATTTGGATTGGGTTATCGCTGTCTTCAAGAATTCACTGGGCCGCGAAGAAGCATCATTCCATCATTGTAATTTTTGCGTCACATCAATTATGATATTCTTTAATGTTCTTTGCAGCTGGGACCAATTAAATTGTATATCCCAGATTTTAGTATGCAAATAATTATTTAAATCACATAAATCATCGTAATTAAAGTAATTATGATGTGAAAGGAATATTAAGGAGTTTTAGTCACCATAATGATTTGTTGGCATATTAACAAATTTTTTAATATTTTCCTTGTGAATTCCTTATAAAAGTAATTTTAGTCACTTGAATTTTTTAGTGATTAAAAACAAATGAAATGAGGGAAAAATAAAATTTAATAATTATGTCAACATAATTGTATTGGTTGGCATTTAAAGGTTGATGGATGCCTTAAATAAAAGTGTATCATATATTTGAGAGTAGCGAAAGCACCTCAAGTATGTGGTGTAAATTATTTTCTTGGTCACATTATTGATTGTCGGTGATAAATTTAAAGAAAATAAATCAACATTACGACGAGTTGATTTATTCAAGAAATAATATATTTTTGTGCACTTAAAATTAGCCAAAGCAGTTTAAGTGCACTAAAGCAAATTATTTCTACTATTTTATCACATTACTAGTAATCAAGAAAAGCTTATAGTAAACCATATCAAGGCATCTGTACAACATATGCAATTAATTTAATAAGTTAATTGTCGGCCCCAAAGGGAGGCAATTATCTTTATTAAATTAATTTGAAAGTGGGTGAGTTAAACATTAACTTGGAAAGCCTTCCTATACAAAGGTATGGACTATTTATGTCATTTAATGTTTAATTTTTCATAGCATCAATGTTTGTATAAATTACCATTCAAGTATTATTTGATTACTTGATAATTCATTCACTATTCCAATGATTATTGATAGTTTACTAGATTGTTTGGATAATTCTTCCTTTATGTTTGGGTGCAATTGACCAATGATAAGTGAATATTTACATTCACCTCTATGGAATTCTAGTTTGACACTAGAAATTAAAGAATTGTGAATAATTTAAAGAATTTGAAATAAATCTCATAGTTGAAGTAGAGATTTTAAACCTTTTTATGGTACATATTTTCAGTTTTCTCATCACAGTTTATGTTTTGACCATTTCAACTTTCTTAAATTACATTTTAAGTTTTATGGTTAATCATTATTTCTTTAACCATGTGTGTTTAAGAAATTAAAAGTTTCAAAAGTTAGAGAAATTGAAAAAGAAGACACTTTAATAGCTTGTAGTGTCTCATTAAAGTAATATGTCATATGATAAAGCACTAAAGACTACATGAAGTGGACAAAAATAAAAAGGTTTTTGAGCATAGAAGTCAAAGAAGCCTACTTTTCCTCTATTGTAAGAAATATTTAAGAGAAAATCAAAATTAAAGGGGTCTTAGTGAATTGATTTTGGATCACAATTCACGTTTTTGTATAATTAAAGAAACTCGTAACAAGTGAATAAAACATCTCATAAAGAAAATTTGAAATATTCACTTATTTTTTAAATATGAGTTATATTGCTTAATTTATAAATAAAATTAGTAAATTATACATTTACTAATTTTTTACTAGATTATACTATAAAATACATCATATTAAAAAGTTGAATATACCAAATGAGTTTTCTTTTATCTAAACGATGTCATTTTCTATCTTATTTTGAATAGTTTAAAATATGTCGATTGTTTATTCAAATTTACACTTCTCATATTTTGTTTGAGAATAAAGATAATGGTTTTAAAATCTCAAACAAAGAGGGGGGGGGGGGGGGGGGGGGGGGGGGAGGGGATAAGAAGTGATGAAAGGTAGAAAATATAATTGAACTTACTTAATATATGTTTTATCCCCACTCATTGAATAATTATTGATAAAAAAAAATCACTTACTTGTGATTGCTATTGATGAATTGGTAATGAAGCATTAATTGTGTGTATCTTGATCCATATCACATCAAACAATGAAATCATTAAGTGTAATTTTTAATGATATGTTTCTTCTCATTGTTGTTTAAAACAACAATTAATTTGAAGTGGATTCAAACTATATTTAGAATACTTACACATTAAGATGCAATGATTCAGTGCTTTAACAGTTGATTTGTGGATGGATCAAGAATTTGTTAAAATTTACACACTTAAAAACTTTCACTGCTCGAATTTTAAATAATGAATGTGAAAATTTTTGACAATCTTTGTTTTCAGAAATTACATTCACTATTTGTTATCTCACTTATCCAAGTACTTTGAATAGTGAGAGTTTATGATTTCTAGTAAACATGGCTTATGAAATTATAATAGATTGAACATACAAATGTTCTTGTACAATTTTTACAGACCTGTCACTGACAACTTGCTGATTATGATTAGAGCTAACTAAGTATGTGAAACGATTTATCTGATTGGATGTTTTGGCAATTGATAATATATTAATTTTGGATAAAATATATTATCTATATGAATTTTCAACTCCCATTTATGGTAAATAAATTTAACGAAGTAATTTCTTTTCTTCATTTTGTCAAGAAGAATATTATTGTGAATTTATATACATTAAGCATAGTGGGAGTACAATATTCTTAAGTCTATATATTGTGTATATTAAAGTTTCTAGTAAACTATGTGTTAGTTGATGTGTGCAACTTTATTAAGGTGAACAAATTAGTTATGTTCACATTATGGATCGGAATAAGTATTTTGATGCTATGACTTATGAATATTTGGTTTGGATCTGAAATGTTAATTTTATACTGATGGTTTGACTTGGATATTCTTCATTATGAAGTAGAGAAATAGTGGGAGTTAAAAATCAATAAATGAATATTAAGAAAGATAGCAAACGATAGCAACGAGTCAATAAAGTATATGAGTATAAAGTTATAATGATCTTTTGCCGGCATAATTGTTTCGATCATATAACTCATATTCGACTTATTAGCTATTATGAGTTTGGCTATCTAATAATGAATCTCTTGGTTTCCAAACCAGAAAGCATTATGAAGTTTTCGCTGCTCTTGTCTAATCGAGAACAACAAGTGCTTAAATGAAATAAAGCACATAAGTGAATGTTGTTCAAAAGAAAATTTATATTTTAACGGGTGTCCATAGAGCATATATAAGAGCCGACTTTATATTTGACCCATTAAAGAATGGCGCTAACCAAAATTTGGAACATGATGATTCCATGGGGTCTTATTGATTAAGTGATTGCTCTCTTATGTTTGGACACATCATAGAAATATTAAACTTCTGTTTGTGCACATAATTGTTATTTTTTTCGTAACAAGATTTAATATTTGGACCACAAATGAACCTTTTGTTGTTAGTTCATTTTCCCTCATTAAATTTAGGGCAAATGACACCAGTGGTCACCCAACTATTCTCAATGTTTAGTTTTAGCCACTCATCTTTTTCATGTGCGCGTTTGGCCACTCATCTTTCAAAAAAGTGCCTGGAAACCCATTCCGTCCAAAATGAGCTCAAATTAGACGGAATCCGTCCAAAATCTGCAGTAATTTCCCTACTCAAAGAACTATCCACCTTTCTCCTTAATCAGAGTTCTAATTTAGGAGGAGAACTTGAAAGAGAAGTCCAGTTCATCAGGGATGAATTGGGAAGCATCAGGGGTTTCGTTAGAGATGCTGAAGCCAAAGAGGAGGAAGTTTCTGAGCTTAAGGAATGGAGTTCTAATTGAAGAAGCTGAACTTGTCGGCATCAGTGCACCCAAAAATGAATGAATCCATGGACTTGTCGGCTGAACTTGATGAAATGAATGAATCAATCCCTTCTCGACTGGCGACATCCATGGATATCATATGGCTGAGTGCATTTGCCAAGGAGTTTCTGCAGAACCGAAGCTGTATTTTTGTACTGGATGATGTCTGGAGTGAAGGTGCATGGGATGTTCTTAAATGTGTATTTCCTGCGGGAAATCAAGATGGATAGTTTTTTCAGACTTCTCTGTATTTTTGTACTGGACTTCTCTTTCAAGTTCTCCTCCTAAATTAGAACTCTGATTGAGGAGAAAGGTGGATAGTTCTTTGAGTAGGGAAATTACTGCAGATTTTGGACGGATTCCGTCTAATTTGAGCTCATTTTGGACGGAATGGGTTCCCAAACACTTTTTTGAAAGATGAGTGGCCAAACGCGCACATGAAAAAGATGAGTGGCTAAAACTGAACATTGCGAATAGTTGGGTGGCCACTGGTGTCATTTGCCCTTAAATTTATCTATATTTAGTTGCTAAAATTGTGATACATGGAAGGGAGTATGTTGGTAGAGACATACAACCGCCATGATCCATTTTAGTAACGATGTAGGATAAATATACAATTATTGTGGCCACATTACTGAAACTCATCCATTTACGTGGTCATTTGTCCAAGTGGGAGAATGTTAAAATATTATGGTAACTGTAAAAGTGGACTTCATGACTACGCTCAGTTACATATCCTTCCTTATAAGCTATCCCACTAATTGAGACAATTATGGTATCTAATTGATTGACCATGATGTTGGATGATTATGATTGATTGAGAAAAATCAGGGAAAATTATAAGTTGATTATAATTGATTACGATTGACCTCTGAATGGATAGGTCACAATTATATATACATATCTCCCCGGTCCCTCTCTCCACTCAACTAATGTACGTAGTGTGCACCCATCAACATACACACGACTATAGTGAGAGAGAGTTTGGAGAGGGAAGACCGGAGACTTCGTACGTGACTCTGTCAATACTCCGACAACATCAATGGCTCAAGGTAATATCTTACTTAGTATTCACAAATTATAGCCAAAGATCTCATCATGAATTCTAACACCGTGGTCATCCGAAGGTGAATAGGAGTCTGTAATAAAAAATTAAAAAAGCGCTAATGACTGCCAAATTGCATGGGAACGGGAACAGTGAAGAATTGATCCACCAAATCAAGGTAAGCATATAAAGTATAAACTAACTGAATTGAACTTGCAAGCATTAAGTACTCCCCAAAATAGTTAAGCAAAAAGAAGACTGTAGACAATGCAATCGGGACAGTCATACACGTGGAAGCACTAGTTGTACGTTTGTACAACTTCATGAGAGATGAACTGAACTTCTTACAAAACACTAGGCCGGTTAAAAAGAAACTAGAAAAAGGGAAAAGGAAAAAAAACAAAATACTAAAAAAGGGTCAAAAGAAAGATATGCATGCGATCAATCGCAGGAAAGGGCATTGAGATGGAACAGCTGCAGGTTGCAACATTAATTTATCCAACTCCAAGTCTCCAACACGAAACATTTGCCAAACCACCACTTTCATTTCTGTTGGGCTAAGATTTGTTTCTGTGCAGACTTTGATGATATGGCGCCATTGGATTCAAGATCATCAACCTCCTCCCCCAACACTGACAAATTTTTCTCATGCATTTGTAGTTCATTTTGTGCTTTGCCATTCTCGCATTTTCCATTTTCAGCTGCCATGTCTTTGCTCTTACCCCATATCACGGAATACAGCCCAAAGACAATAATGCAAGCTCCAATCAAACTGCAATAATAACAATTCAAGCCCACTAGAATAAGAATCATAAAGCGGTGAAGCCCAACACGAGAAACAAATGATGTCATAAATGAGTTAACTAGTACTTTTAAGGTAAAGGATTCATGTAATATTTTCATATCGTAAAAGATATTGTCCTTGACCCCCCACCCCCACACACACAAAAGCATATATGTTAATTTTTACCTGCCAAGATGGATTTGCTCAGACAAGACAATGGCTCCCAGAACAGCTGTGATTACCATGCTTAAAGGACTGAATGCGGTAACAAAAACAGGACCACGAATCTTGTTCACAACACTTTGCATGTAATAAGCAATTCCAGAGCAAACCACCCCCTGAAATACATAATACAAATGGTAATTATAATTTTTTCTTTCTTTCTTAAAGACAAAAAATAATACTACTAATTTATTAATTAAGAGCCGTGATGAATGACTTACGGAATATACGGCAGCAAGAAACCTAGAATCGAAACCTATGGCCCAAGCCTTCATATCTCGTTCAAATATCAATGCCACCACACCACTTTCCAACATTCCCATTACGCACACCAATGCTGTGAGGGAGAGCTCGGCTGGGTAGTCCTTCAATGCCATTGACTACTCCCACAAAAGAATAAAAATTATAATAAGATTATAGTAGTAATAATAATTAGAAATATAACATATAAAAAAGAAAGTGAAATTAAATTAATTCCATTCCTAATTTTGGCTAATTCAATCAAGTTACCCTATAAACTGTTTTGGGTTTTTTGGAGTAACATGAAAGTCTCACTAAAGCTTTGCATTAATTAATGTAAATACTCATGTAGAAGAGAATATATTAAAATCATTTCTTTTATTTTATCTTTTTGTTAGAAATTCTTCAACTGTAAAGAAAAAAGATTATACTCCGTATATGAAAATAAAAACAGTCATTTAAGGGAGGATAAGGGCATATATTGAAAATAATACTCACTTGAACAATGAAAAATCCAGACCAGCCAAAAATACAGGAAATAAGGGTGATGATTCCAGTGACCCAATGCTGCTGATTAGATGAAGCACTAGAGCTTTGATGGGCTCCTCCATGAGTGTACCATAAAATGTTAACTATTGGGCCTTTGTACAACGTCATTACCATTGCTCCTGTCACTGTTATTACCGTCCCAATCACCTTTGCCTGACTTGGGATCTTTTTAAGATTAACTTTCTCCAACCTGGAATTCCAAATTTTAATTATTCAATTTATAAAAAAAATTTATTTTTGTAGAGCAAGAAATTATTAATTTTTACCTGAACAAAATGGCCAGAATGAAAGTAACGGCTGGGAGAACATTGACAAAAGCCGATGCGAATGTTGCAGATGTGGACTGCATCCCCACGTAGTATAAGTTTTGGTCCATCACTGGCCTGGTGATCAAACAAATTAATTAAGAATGAATATAAATATATACAATCGTAATAATTAATTAAAACTTTAAGTTCTTATATTTAATTAACGTTCATGTGAAATAAAACTGAAAAACAACTCAACTATATACGTTTAACTATGGTTTAGGAATTAGGATCAGGTGATTCTATCTTGATGCACCCGATATACCATGAAATTGGAAGGAACATGTTGGGCTGTGACTAGGATTCCCAATGCTGCAGGTAGAATCCTAGCTATAGCTAATGAAAATTTGACAAAACATGCCACTGAAAGTTACTTATTCCAATTCAAATTTGGATTTTTTTTTTCTCTACGTAGATTTCTCAACTTTTGTGCCGTTAAAATGGCCTTATATTTTTTTATGTTATTCTCTGAGTCTCATTAAAATAATTCGGTGATACAATCATTTCAGAAATATAATATACAATTTCAAACCTGACTTTCATATTGGGCAGATGAAATATTATAAATGCTTTCATTTTACACACATAAAGTATGTTACAGGATGTATGCACTTTAGGCTTTGGTCCTAACTCTACAGAGAAAAAAAATTCTAGTTATGAATGCTTCAATAATAAATGAACTCATTTAGAATATTTATAATTGGCGGGTTATAGCTAGGATAATTAAAGGCTTTTAATTGGTTAATTTTCTGCTCATGATTCCAGAAAAACGTTGATGTATTTTATTATTGTAAACAATATGTTACAAATTAATTAGTCATTTGCTTAATTTGTAATGGAATTTCCTTCACGAAATGTCAAGAGAATATTAATTTTGAGGAGACAAATATGGAAAATAATATATTGCCTCACGCAATTAAACACAATTATTACGAGTAATTAACGAACGTCCTTAATTAATCATATGTTAAAGACTTCCGTGAAAAGTACTTTGCAACATTAAAATATAAGGGACAAAAAATATATATTTTCCCAAAAAGGGAATCGTTTTTCTTTCTAGCACTTCAGCAACAAAAGATCAATTAAAGATGCATGACTCAGATGAATTTCTCTCCACGCTACCAACAACCCCAAAAATATCAAATAGACAGGATGAATATATTTGTAGTGAAAAGGTATACATTTATATATGGTTATGATCAAGAATCATTTTATACAAAAGAGAATCAAATGTGGATTATTGGCTTATCAAGATATAATGTGTAAAAGACACACTTATATATTGTTGCAAACCTCAAACCTTCATAAAGCTAAAGGGATGACAAGAAAGTTTTCCTGGACACCGCAGATTCTTTTGCGTGTTTTAGATTGGCCAGAGATTGAATAATATTAAATTCCAGTAGAAATATAAACAAATAAATATAAAATCATTAAATTTTGTCAGTTAATATTAAGAAAAAAGAAAGCACTCTTCTTAATTATGAAAACAACTCATGATCTTTGTAATTCAGTTTCCATGATATAAAGCTAGCTACCTACAAAAGGAAATTAATAAATTAAGACCAAAAAGTAATCAAATTATTTAATAATTGTTTTTTATTATTTGAAATGCCTTAGAAATTCAGGGAAGCTTTACACGTTCACAGAAATATTTAAGACGTGGAGTACTCTAATCGAGCGCACATCAGTTTAATTTCCTATACTGTTTACGAGTTTCATGAGAAATATTCCCATATGATTCCGCACGAATATTATGAATTATCAAATAAAAATTCCAGTGTTTAATTTCTTAGGCCGGATAAAAATTACATCCGGTTAAATCTTTAACTTGAGTCTTGGGCCTTTTTTATTTATTTATTTTTTTATATAGAGATGATCAATATATAAGTAATCAATATTTTAGCAACTATATATATAGATAAATGACAATATTTAAAAAGGATAAAATGAAGCTAAAAAATATTACTCTAGAAAACCAAGCGCTGCAATTTTCAGGAACGCTCTGAATGTTAATTTTGGCCTGATTTTCCTGCACGAAATAAGATTGTATAAATAAATGTCACTAATTCCTTCAGACATGACCAGCCTAAAATGAAAAAAATGGAAAAAAATAAATAAATAAATAAATAAAGAAGAACAAAAGGGTTTCATGTACGTAATTTTTGTTAAATATCTAATATTCAAGCTAATAGTAATAGAGATCGAAGATCGAGGTAGGATTAATTCATGAATATTACGAACAATAGTTAATTACCTTTCGAAAAAATAGGCAAACGGAGCGATGACTATGGTAGCAACAGCATGACGGTAGACCACAAGAATCCAGTGGCTGAAGCCATGCTTGAAGGCAACCATGCAGATAATGTACATGCCTGCATACCCAAATTGCAGGGAGATCATGGCCAAGTAGGGCTTTGCCTGGTTGAAAAACAAACTCAATGCACTTGATGCTGCCATTTTCACAATTTCTGCTTTCTTTAAGTGGTTAAATCTCTCTGTGCTACAAGTTCTAATTCCCTAATGATCAAGGACACAAAAGATGGTGTGTGTGTGTGTGGCAGAGCACAATGGCGAGCTGCCCCTTTTATACACAAAAAAAGGGCTAGAGGAGAGGAGTAGGGGCGCTACCATTTTGGGTTGAATTATGCATGGTGCTTACTCTTATTCCACTTGGATTCCCTTATCCATTTGACACAAAAGAGTAGTGAGAGATGGGGTTTTGGTGGGGGAGGAAGTAGGCAGAAGCAACAAGATTCCATGGTTTTCTTTTTCTTTTTCTTTTCTTTATTTTTTCTTTGGAATCTTATTTTTATTGATTGATTGTTCTCAACTAATTAATGAACTTGTACATCAATAACAACTAAATTTTTAGAGTCTGATTGTGTACGTATACGCAATGCGCTTGCACAGAAAAATATTCTATTGTTAAAAAAAGTCTTGTTTCTAAATTATTATTTGTCTCGCTAGAAATTATTTTTTTTTATTTTTAAGCATGGTACCTTAAATCTATAAAAAGAGAATAACACATTTTTAGAATATGACTTTTCTAATAGAAGAAAATGAATCCTATTTTTAAGGTCTGTGAAATGACTTCTCTTGGTGTTTGTTAGTAACACTTTTATTGCATAAATGTATATATGTGTAATGTGTATTTTAGGTAATTCATTAACCTAAACGAAAAAGGTAATTCATTAACTTAAAGTGAAAAAGTATTTATAAATTTTTTTTTTTTAATAAAAAAAGAAAAAGTTGATTAAGTGGTTGGGGTTGTAGACCTTTATTATAATTATTGTTAAAAAATTAGGTATTAAGAAAAATGTGATGAATCTTACCTCACTGTACAAGAATAAACTAGGGGGGATGAAGCTTATTCATTACGTACCTTTTATCTAGTGATGACTTAATTAAGAGATATGTGAGGTCGACAAATAAAATTCCAAAACACAAAGTTAGCTAAGGAATCAAAACAGTTACTCTAGCTAAGTCTAGCTAAATGTATATGAGACTAAAGAATTAAAGTATTTTTAAGCATATATATAATTTACCCTAGTATATAAGAACAAAAAATAGAATTTACACGTTTCCCACACTCTAGATAGTGGGATATGTTAGTGATGATGACAATCAAACTCATAACACAACTAATGTAAACTAGTACACTTTGAAGAATAAATTTTATTTAATACTCCATCAAAACAGTTTTGTTTGTACTAAAACGTATAATTTGTAACTAATATTAAAGGACAATATCTAAAGTTTTTTAATCAATTATATATATATATTTAAATATAAATTAATGATAAATTATACATAATTATATTGATAAGAATATTAAAAAATATTAAAAAGGATATAAAATAAAATTAAAAAATTTCATCGAGACAAAAGCAAAAAAAAAAAGTAAGAGTAATAATAAGGTTTCGTTTGATAAAACTTAAGTCCAACTAAGTTTGAATCTTATTAAATTATTAAAAATAAAAAAATGCATATCTTTTCGTCCATCTTCTTCCATGTTTCGGCACTTTTAGTTCCTATGACCTGCTCTAGCCGATTTTGTAAGTCATTTTGGGGCATGCAATTTTAAAATTTACACAATCACCCCAAAATGACCTACAAAATCGGCTACAACATGTCATAGGGACTAAAAGTATTAAAATATGAAAGAAGAGAGACCAAAAGAGAAACGAAGCATAGAAGATGGACCAAAAATGTAGTGAGAGTATAAAAGAGGGACCAAAAGTGAAATTTTCCTTAGAAGAATCTTATTTCTAAATTACTCCTTCCATCCCAAAAGTGAATTTTAGTTTTAAGTAATATACCTTAAATTTATACTCCCTCCGTCTCATTCAAAGAGTCTACTTTGTATTATCGTTTTTAATAATACAAAGTGAACTCTTTGAGTGGGACGAAGGGAGTAAAAAATTGTACTTTAACATGATTCTTCTAACATAAGAGAATGAGTGTCGTTTGAGAAATGACTTCGATCTGTTGGTGTTTGTTACTAACTTCTATTTAAGAATCTATTTATATAGGGTAATATATATGTAATTTTTTGGTACCTTTTTTTTTGTTTTTTTTTTTTGGTACCACGGTAATATGTATTTAGGCTATAGGTAATTCATTAACCTAAATAGAAGTACTTTAAAACAAATTTGTTCCCCTTGATCGAAGAACAATTAATCGTTTTGAAACTTATAATTACTTATATCTAATGATGACTTAATTAAGAGATACGTTATAACCACAAATAAATTCCAGAACACAAAGTTAGCTAAGGAACCAAAAGGGTTACTCTAGCTACAAGTGTAAGAGACTAAAGAACATATTTTGAAATAGTTTCAGAATATAAATATATATATATATAATTAACCCTAGTATATAAGAACAAAAAATGGAATTTACACGTTTTGTTTTCACACTCTAGATAGTGGGATATGTTAGTGATGATGACAATCAAACTCATAACACAACCAGGTAAATTAGTGTACTTTGAAGAATAAATTTTATTTAATTTGTTATTAATATTAAAGTATAATGTCTAAGGTAAATAATTTTTTATCAATAATTGTTACATTTAAATATCTATAATATAAGTGTGAAAATTATAAACTATAATTTATTAATAATAACATAAATAAAATAAATTATTTTATCTAGACAAAACAAATAAAAAAATTTTAAAAGTAAGGGCATGTTTGATAACCCAACTTAATGGTTAAAATTATAAATTGATTAAAAGATAATGACTTTTAGTGTGTTTGATAACAAAAATTCAAACATCTTAAGCGTTTAAACACTGCTTATTTCCTTTACAAAAATTTAAGCACTGTTTATTTCCTTTACAAAAATTTAAGCACTGCTTATCTCTTAATGTTCCACGTAATAATTCTCTAAATAACCAATATTTGATTTCCGAAACCATCCCTTTTATTTTTTCATATTGATTTAAGTGTAATTTTTTTTTTTTTAGCTTCATTAACATACCATGTATTTTAAACTTTTCCATTAAAATATTGTCAAATAAAATTTATTTTATTTTTTATTATTATATTTTGGTATTAAAATTTTATTTAATAAATTATATTATTTACATATTTTTGTAAATATCATTCATACAATACGTTTTATATTTCTTATACAATTTTATTAATTATATATTAATTTTATTGTAAAAATTTTAATTTTGTTTTAGACTACAATAGTGAATTCATTTTTTATTTTTAGGGATTTTAATAAATTGCAATAATTTTTTATTTCATGTTTTAATCATTAAATTTAATGTGTTTTATCTTATTTTGTTTCCTTATGTTTTTCATTAATCCTAATTGAGGTTTAATTATAATTTTAATATTTAGCATATATAAATATAAAAAAATTCAACGTAAGGGTAAAATGGTATATTTTCAAGATTTCAGCGTTAAGATCCGCATATTTATCAAACAAGATCAAGTGATTAAGCATTATGATTCAGATGTTCGAAAAATATATTTCAGCATTAAGATGCTAAGTGCTTAATCAATTCAGCATTATGGTTTCAACATTAAGCATCCAGATATAAGCATTAATTTTTATCAAACGGGCCCTAAGACTCTTTTAATGTAAAAGAGAGGAAATAGTATTTAGCAACGTACGAAGATCCGACCCATTACCCATAATTAACATCGAATCATCTGAATTCTGAAACCGTTTGCCTCTAAGTATCTAATTAATTCATTGGCTAGTTTTATTTACATTTATTAAAGTAAATAATTAAATTACCATTAAGGCACTAACCCTCCTTATATATAATTAATTAATGTTTGTCAATAAAAAAATACTTTTAACATCTGTGTATATATAAAGTATAAACTCTCGAGTTTTCACCACACATGACTTCACCAACCAGACGGTGTCAAGAATCCATGGTCTAAAAATTAGTACAATCCGAATCAGCGTGATCATGAATCTGTCAATTAAGGGAAGAAAAGAGATACATCGACATTGTTTCAATTTAATTGTATCGTTTTTTTTAAGAAGTTGGAGGATGATTTCACGATTGACCAGCGAATGCAGTGAGAGATTAGTGCAATATGATGCGAGTAGGACCTGCGTTGTTCTTTCTGGAGAGTGGGATTACGAGTGGACTCCTCTCTTCAAAATGGCCTAGTAATTAAGCACATTGAAACCTGGATTAATCATGCCATAATATATTAGTATTTCAACACTACTTTAATTATAATAGTGTTTACTACGCTATCTATATGTAAGAACAAATTAATTAATTTGTTGCTATTTCAAATAAGAATGGATTAGTTCACATCCTCGATCGATCTGTGGTCACTAAGTATATTGTATCAACTCTATATGTTCTAGTATTTGTTTGTTGTTGATGAAGCACGCTTTGCCACGAAAAAATCTAGATTGGATTTAGATAAATCTGATGAAACAATACATATGTATTTCGAGGGAAGTGTCACCACCAGCACTACCAGTGGCGAGTCCAATATATATCAATAATATATATATAAACTTTTTTTTAATAGTTAAATACATTGTAAAAAAAAGTTTAAATAAATATACACTACTAATAAGGGTGCAGGATAGGTTATAGGGGTACGGGACCCTCCCCCCCCCCCCCCCCCCCCCCCCCTCTCTTCTCCCCCTCCTCTGCTCTGTCCCTGAGCACTACAAATCATGTTAAATTTTTGTATTTTGTACCCTTATAACATGAAAAAAGATCTAATAATGTTACAAATTAGGGTTAATTTTAATATTTTACACATTTTAAGAATAAACATCATTATTCTATTTTTATTATTATTATTAAAATGACAATTTAGTCCATAAATACAAGGGAAATAGCTGTGTATTTGAAATATATAGGCAGTCATTTTTACTAAACCTATTATACAGGGCGGTAACAATCATTTGCGCAAACTTTTACTCTCTTACAAGAAAAAATGTTTAATTTCATTCTCATTTTATTCTCTCGTGCATCTTTTATAGTTAACGTTTGATTTCTCATCATTTATTACAAAGAACAATGATATATATCATATATGCTCATAAGATATTTATTAAGAATGGATATTCATGTGATATTATATATTTACAGGTTAGATTTTTGATAAGATATTTATTATAATTTATGAATCTTAACTCTTTAATTAAGAAGTCCGAGGGGAGAGATTGTGCATGCATGATTGACGAGTATTCATCAAACCTTTATTGTATCTGAAAGTATCTAATTTCTAAAGAGAGAAACATTGATTAATTAATTTGAATTCTTTATGACTATATTAATGTGATCAATGACGTTGTAATTATAAAGTTAACCATACAAGGAAATGAATTTAATAATTATCATTATGCTACGCTAAATAATTGCCTGATCTAAACGGGTTTCTCTCTTGTACTCAAACAAAACCTTTCAAAGGTGCTTTTTCCCCGTTAAAGGTGAGAAGACCATAATAGTCATTAGGGCTGACATGTTGACCAGAAAATAGGGTCGGATCTGTCGATCTGATCCGAATCAACCCCAAATTTTGGGTCGGTTCAGATCGGATCGGGCTACGATCTGAATTGATCCGAATCTAGAAACCCCGATCCGACCCGAAATTTTTTTTTCTTAAAAAAAAAAAAAAAAAAAGAAGAAAAAGTAAGAGAGAAATGTGCTCAATTTTTTTGTTCGGTGAAGAGGAAGAGGAAGAAGAAGAGGAAGAGGAAGAAGAAGAAGAAGATGGGTTCGGTGAAGAGGAAGAAGAAGAAGAAGGAATTGAGAAGTTTGGGTGTAGATGGGTTTGGAAATTGGGAAATTGAAGAAAATGGAGGACATAAAGAAGAAAAAAATATATATATATCCGGGTCAGTTCGGATCGGACCCGATCCGATCCGAACCGGACCGATCCGTTCGGATCGGATCCAGGTGGGGTCGGGTCGGGTACCTTGATTGGAACGGCCCTAATAGTCATAATAGAGACGAAGGATTTATTGTTAATGATAATAACGTACGCCTTTATGAATAATAATAGCTGAAAGGTGGCGTTTTCCCCTTCTTTTGCCCATGATTAATGTAGTTGCATGACTCTTATTTTGTCTCTCCCTCAAGCTTAGGAGAAATGGAAATTAAAGCATTATTTGGCTTTATTTACCTCTTTTCTTGCAATAAATCAAGGAATATTTCTCATGGATTGAAGCATTTTCATTTCGGGTGTGCGTGCAACGACGAGATAATATTCCCTTATATAGATTATTTTGTATCACAATTTAGAATAATTAACGTGTACTTTTCTACCTACTTAATTACTTGAATTTTTCAAAGCAAATATATGTTCCTTACACATGAGAGGTTACAAACTACCCCTTTCTCTAAAGAGTGTCCCCTTCAGGATTTCTTTTTGTTCTTTAAAGAGTCACTTTTCACATTCCAATGCAAAAAGTTAAAAACTTCTCTATTTTACCCCTAATTTATTTGATTTATTAATTACATTCTCTTTATAAATGTACATACATTACACAAATTTCGATTAAGTTTGTAGTTAAACAAGAGAATATAAATAGGGGTAGATAAAGAATTTTTCGCATTTTCTTAATTTATATGCAAATCTCTAAGGGTGTGCTTGGTGCGCGAGAAATGAATGGGAATGGGGGCATCTCATATCCAAGAATGAATGAATCCTTCATTGAAAACATTTTAGATTGCCTTTGAGGCTTTAAGCTATTGACAAATGTCATATAATTAATCAATGGGGATCAGTCTCCCATTCCCATGCTTGGTTTTGCATAATATATTTGGGAATTACAAAGTTACTGCCTACAAAGGCTTAGCCTTAAAAACATGCAAAAATAAAATAAAAAAGAATCTATCAGAAAGAAGAAGGAAAATATACGTGATGTGACGCGAAAATTACTCTGTTGAAGTGATGCTTCTTCACGGCCCAATAAACTTATGTGATGAACAATAGCCCAATTTGTATGAAGTTGTGCTGTGAAGGGAATGAACAAAATTGAAAATGATGGAGTGATATGAGTTGCTGAGCTCGGCCAAGATGATGAAGCTTGATGGTTTTGCACTGCTCCGTTCACCAATTGATGATTAATTCAGAAAAGGAGCGGGGCTTTCCCCCCTGTATAGGCTCCGACGATCAAGTCAGTAATATGAAAGAGATAAGCAATATAGAACAAGAGTGTTCAGAGAAATTGTAAATGAGATAATAGCTTAAGAAATGCTAGTGAGAATTGCCAGAAATTACTTATTGGAACTTACAAGAATGAAGCTTGTGCCTGAGTATTTATAAGCTTACTCTTGATGGTTCCGTTCAGTAATGGAGACATACGCTCCTAATTATTCCTTTTGCAATGATGTTTTTTGCCTTTCCGGGAAAACTGGCTTTAACTTTGGCTCCTTTGTCATAATTGATCTGCACATATTAAAATAATGGCCCTACCATGATATTTTATATTATTATCTCTATTTCAGGTCGGCTTCACCGATCTAATCTTACATAAATTACCGACCTAAATAGGGATGAGTTTTAGCAATTGACCGATCTAACTTCATTAAGCTTTTACCGACCTGGGATTCTTGAGTAATACTGACATAATCATACCGATCTGGGCTATAAGGTCTACCGATCTAAGATTAGTTTATTCCGACCTAAGCTTTAGTGAGTTTTCTTGTTCAGTTCTTCATGACCAATATAAGATTATAAGACCGACCTAAATTTGTAACAGAGACTCGTTTTGTGTGATCTTTCTGACCTGAACATGGATCTGGGCTTCTTTATCTTTTACTGTTTCTTAGTTTTTAATTAATTGGGCTAGGCCCAATGGGGATTTCAATTTTATGCACATCAATACGTATGCCATTTTTTTTGTTTACCGCCACTTTTTTTTTAATCTAAAAAATAACTATAAATTTATGGTTAAAAATAACAAGGGGCCATTTATCACCAACATAAGGATATAAAAAATCTCCTAATTAAGATGATCTGATTGCATAAGAAATTAGATTCTTTTTCCTATTCATGTCTACTAAGCGCAGACATCTTAATCATAACAATCAGATACACATTCCTCTCATTCCCTTTCCTACGCGCCAAGCTCACCTAAAGGGACATTCTTTAATGAACAGATAGAATACAATATAGATACATGTGATTTCAACTAATCAATTTTCTAAATATTTCATTATCTAGATATTTCATTAATAATTAAGGTAATGTTTTAATGCTAAACGAGCAAGATAAAAATTAAAAAAAAAGCATTGCAAGCAAATTAATTTTCATTTTGACTCTAACGAATTAGAATTAATAAGTCCAGCATCTCTCTCCTCTTCTCAACTACTCTCTCCATCTCAAACCTTAAAAAAATTCTCTCTTCTTCTTCCTCATCGTCCTACAATTTTACTGTAATTTTTGTTTTATGTTTTCTTTCTTAACTTTAGTTTCTTTTATCAGAACAATTCAAATAATTATTTCTCCCTTATCTAGGTGATTTTTGTTGTACTTTTTTGGGGTGATTTTATCCCTAGTTATGGTGTTTCTATCTCTAATGATGATGATAATTTCATTCCTAACTATGTGTACGAGGATTCGGTTGAAAATTCAGTCTTGACGCCTTTATGCATAATCAATGATAGATCTATGACCCTCAATACGATATTTGTTCAGCATAAGAGGGAGGTTTATATTGTAAGATCTATATTATTGATAGACATACAATTTGGTAGATTAAATACATTGTTGTAGCCTAGATATGATAATTATCGAATCAAAACATTGGTAATCAGTTGTACTGACTATTTCCTAGTCTTCTGTCAATCGTTGTTGGACGATTTCAAACACCATTACTGAAATCTTTTAATTTTCAAAAAAAAAAATTTAATAAACAAGGCAAAGCATCTAGATACCCTTAAATTAAAGTCCAAGGTTTGTAGGTTTCCACCAAATTAAAGTAGCAATTGAATATTAAAGCTTTGAAAATTTTCTTTAGGGACAAGATAAAACAGAAAGGAAAAAAAAAAAAAAAAGAAGGACAGAATATAAACTACTTTTTCATTGCCTATAGTGGTGCATTTGGCGCACAGGAATCATAATGGAAATGGGGTATCTCATATCCAAAAATCGATAAATCCCTCGTTAAAGGAATCTTATATTACCATTTAGAGAATATAATAGTTGAAATTATCATATTTCTTTACGTACCAAACACATAAATTTCAATCCTAAAAATCAGATGCTCATTCCCTCTATTCGCATTCTAGCATGCCAAACGAACCCTATGGGAGAAGAAGATTGATCGAAATGACAAACAATGACTTGCTATATATATATATATATATATCAAGGCCTAATTGGAAAATAATGAAAGAAAACTAATTAATCACATGATTAATTATCATTCAACATGATCACAGTTTTTATATTAGATTTGGCTATTTAATTGTCTGCTAATTGGTAGTTTGTTCAATGAGTTAATTAGAAGGATTAGCCTTCGCAAAGAGAGGAAAGGGTCTGCATGCCGACATGAAAGTTGAAACTGAAGTTTATTGCTGTTTTTTTAAATTATTTTTTATTTTATATAAAGTTTATTGTTGTTCAGTTGAATTGAATACTAATTGGTAAACATCAATTTTAAACTGTCGGAAGTGTAACATTAAGATTCTGAAGTCATATCTAGCTAACTACATAATTAATTAGCGAACTTAACTAATTTTCTGGGACTAAATGATTAACTAACTTATTTGACGTCACTCAATGAACATCACATCACACATCGACAAATGAATTTGCGATTTATTAGTTGAGAGAGAATCTAGATACTCCATATCACTATTTTCATATCTTGTGAGTGAGGTGAAAGTAATGGCGAATAATATTGTGTGCAACACGGGTCGTCTTCTCGTGGAGAAAATAAGCCAAGCTAACAGATCAGAGATCGAATGGTTTAATATGCTGTCCGTTTTCTGATAGATTTATACTCCATCTTAATGAAGAGTAACTTTCGCAACTAAAATTTTTTTATGGACGTCAAAATACATTTGAAAGAATGAAATAGCTAATTTTACACAATTTTTTTCATTGATGCCCTTACTTTTGTAAGTATGAATTAATTATATATAACCTACACATAATTATATTTCAAAATATAGATAAAATAAATATATATAAAAACAGCATCTTCTGTTGAAACAAAAATTATTTTTGGAAGTGGAGTTTTCTCTAATGGGATAGTAATGTGTAGTCCGCAATTATTCTTTACTTTAAAAGTAAGAATATAAGTGAAAAATATGATGTCAAATTGCCTATTTTAGGTATCATACCCACAATTCATAATAAATTGTATATTTTTAAAACTAGACTTTTTTGGCTTAGGATCATCTTTTTTTCTTTTTTTGGAAAATAGCCTATTAAGTGGCTGGTGGGTGTGGCAACCCAAATTATTAAAAATTGCAAAGAGACATGAAGAGAGGGGGGCATAATTATCGTACCTCTTGTACAAGAAGAGTGTGAAGGAAGAAAAAAATAAAATAAAATAAAGACACCTATCGCCTTACATAGGGGAGTTGTAAAGCATCTGACCACAGGATTCTCCTACGATCTAAAGGAGCATCCAGATCAATTGCGAAGGTCTCCATCAAGCCACTACTACCATATCGTGCCATAAAATTTATTGCTCCAGTCGCTTCTCGATATATATGATTCAAAGTCCAGCTCTCTTGAGTTAAAATGGCCCAAATCCGCAGAACTGACACGTGGATCTTCCATGGCACCTCAGTTTTCCCCAAAACCTGTGTGTCACTTTCCACTTCCAATGTTAATATCCCAATTCCTGGCACATTTCCAAGCCTTGTAGCAACGTCTCTGTTTCTGCGAAGATATTTGGTTGATGGCCATAATCCCAAGCTTTTGCATGAAGCAAATCACCTCTATCATTCCATTGGCTCAGGATCATTTACTATACTTTCATGTTAAACATTTTAATATCTCATTATAAATATTATTTTTTATATTAATTTGTTTACCAATAATATTCATTGGCATTATAATAAATTTTTTGACTAAGGGTTTACCCATTTTGGTGTAGGGTATTTATTTTAATTTATTGAGACTCAAAATAAAAATTTTAAAAAACTATAACATTATATTAAATTACAATATTAATGTAAGAAGTAAAAAAAATTATATTAAAATTAGGTAGAATGACAATGAATATCATTGGTGAAAAATTAATATAAAAAATAATATTTAGAAAAAGTTATTAAAATGTATAATACGGAGTGTAATAGAGGATTTTGAGCCATTTTAATGGGACATAGATTATTAGTCTTGGAAATTTATATAAGGGTTAACTAGACTTGTATTTGTATATCGAATGTTATGAAATGATATTAATTTGAGAACAAAAGGTTGAAGTTTAAGACTAGAATCAAAGAAAGAGTAGGAGTGTATATATGTCAATATATCTTAAAAATAAAATATCCAAATAATGATTGATTCTCCATTTAAATTAGGCAATTACTAAGTTTGGAACTAGTGCAAATTTATAATAAGGGGCATTTGGTTCATGAGTTTAGAAATGAAGAAATTAAATGATAGAAAATATGACTGTTTAATTGATGGGTTTGAAAATGACAAATTAGAAATAAAATCTAAATAATCAGCAATCAGTCAAACCCACCAGAAGAGATAGGTATCATTCTCATTCCCATTACCATTCCACCCTACTATCAAACTCATACCCATTCTCATTCTTCCACTCAAGCCAAATGCCCCTAAATGGTTTGAGAGAGAAACTCTCGAGAATTGTGTATTTCCTAGAAAATTAAAGTTGATGGGTTTGAAAATGACAAACTGGAAATAAAATTTAAATAATCAGCAATCAGTCAAACCCACCAGAAGAGGTGGGTATCATTCTCATTCCCATTACCATTCCATCCTACTATCAAACTCATACTCATTCTCATTCTTCCAGTCAAGCCAAATGCCCCTAAATGGTTTGAGAGAGAAACTCTCGAGAATTGTGTATTTCCTAGAAAATTAAAGTGGACTGGATGCAAAAATGTATTTATAGATTTATACTGTCATGTATGATTTTTTTCCCTTTCCTAAAGCGAAATTTCTTTAAGAATTCAAGATCTTCATATCTATGTTGAAAATTTATTGATCTTGGTGAGCAGAGGAACCCATGCACTTCTAAAAGGTACCAATTCTGATAAAACAAAAGTAGGCGATCGACTACAATAATTAAATATGTACAATTAAACAAATTATATAATCATTGGAACCAATGCAATTACGTATGCATAGGCCTCTTATGTGCTCTTACATTGACCTTATTATTAACCTTTTATTTACTTAGATTGAGTTTTTACATGAAATTAATAATAGAGTTAATTGTAAAAGAATACCTACAAACATTGTCTCAATAGTAAATTACCTCCTATACTTTTAATTTTCACAATTTTTTGAACTATGAATTTGTTGCAATTTAAATTAATGTTGGTTTTAATTTGGAAATTTCATTTTAGAAGGACATAATTGCAAAATTTTGATACTATTTTCTAAACAAATAATGGATAATTTCAACTAATAATTTTTAATCTGAACTCATTAATTAAGTTTACATTGCAACAAATTAATTAGTAGTTAGGGGTTGATGGAACACTAATTAGGTGAGACCCAACCTATTTACCTTGGGGTCGATCCATTCTCATGACTCGACCCAGATCCCGTCTGGAGCCCCAGAGACGATGCCCTAGCGCCTCTAGAATCCGGCATCCTCGGCCCAAATCTCTGCCCGAATAGGGCACAATATCTTAACATGGACTAAAGTAGACAAGATCACGGATTCTACTTCCCTCAAGATCATATCAACATCGATATTTGGAGGATTTACTTTCCATTCTATCGGATATGGAAGAATTACCGAGATATCCTTTCACCTTGCCAAACAAGGTTCTCGGCTATATATACATAGTGATACTCATATATTCAGGTGCATAATATTCTGTAACTATAATCATACTATTACCCTAATTACTATAGACTGCTTACTGACTTAAACATCGGAGCATCTTAGGGGAATCAGCCCTTGCTCCTTTGCAAGTTATTATCATTGAGCAGCAAAGGCAGTCGAAGACCTCATCACCCATTGGGCCGGCAAATCGGTACTCATAAGGGACTAGTTGTGAAGAATAAAAGTTCAATGGGTAATTTATGGTAGGGTTTTTTTTTTTTTTTACAGTCAACTCGTAATAATATATTTGAAGTGCGCACCATAATCTGATGAAGAAAGGTGAAAATAAAAGCCACTTTAATTCCCATAATATATATGAAGCCAAGAAATTAATGGAATTTTCAGGAAGGGAAGTAGTACTGCAATTGTTATTTGGTTGTTTGTTGAGTTCTGGAAGTAGTAGCATTCAGTGGCTCTTTACAAGCACTTAAGCACTTTGGAGACAACTTTATTGAAAGAAAAGATGGTGCTTTTGTGCTAAGATTCCAATACAAATTCTGTGGATTCCCACCTTACATTTATGAACCACTTGAAATGATATATTATATATTGCAACACAAATTGCCTGATTGAGAGCTATGATATGCAATATCAAGGGGCTTGCATGCATGGTATATATGGTCTAAAACATTTTCTCAATAAAGAGGCTATTTTAGTGAATTAAAGGGCCAGAAAATAAACAGTATCTCAATAAAGGATTGTTGATATTTTAATTAATAAATAAAAAAAGAGAAAAGATTTATAATTTTGGTAGAAAAGGGTTAGGTTGGTATGAAAAGCATTTTGAGTTTTCTTATTTTGATTTGAATTTACAAAAGCTAGTATTAAAAATATGAACGTCTTTCTATGTGATATGTAAAATGAAATATAAATGAGATTCAGAAATCAATGATGCAACCGTACTTTACCATAACCTCTCCCCAAAATATCTAAGAAAAAAAAATTGCTTAAATGTTGTGAACCAAATTAATGAGAAGTTATTTGTTACTAAAACATTGGTTCTATTAGATAAGATGTGTGTATACTGAATAATTTAATAAGAAAATTATAAATTTTTTTGCTAAAATAATATAAAAAGGGAGAGAGATTATGTTTACTTATTTTCATCCTTATTGGTCTATTACACTAAAATACTAAAATTAAGGGTGCAACAACATATATATGAAATAATTTTTCATATAATTACTAGTTGGATCAGAAAACGCAAAGCATGGTGCCCTGTAATGCGTAATTTGTAATGATTTTTAAACATTACGATTATGGTGATTGAATACAATATTTATTTTTATAATGACTGTAATTTAAATGAGTAAAACTCCTTTCCAGAATATGTTTTGGCATTAGAAAGAATAATTAATTGAAATAGTAAAAAAGGCGGCAAACTTAAATAAATCTAAAATACAAGAATTGAAATATTTTAAGTGAACGCTTGACAACTGAGATGGACCGTAATTCTTTGATTTCAGAAGCATGAGTGTATTTGATTTGTTTAATAAAGAGGAAAATTCATTAGCCATATACTGATACGTGCAAGTCAGCCACCCATCCATTAGTAGAGGCCATGTCTTCCTCGATAATAGGATTTTGTTATTGTTTTATGTTGCTTGCTTCCAAACTAATATATTAGGCGTATTTTCCTTTCTATTTTAGAAGTAGAAGTCTATTATAAATAGTCTTCTCTTATGAGTGAATGATATTGAGTATTAAGTATTTTCTTCTCTTAAGAAATATATTCACGTCTGATTTTTATATGCCCCCTTATAATTTCTTCTTCCTTAATTTTTTCATGTATTCTGATCCCAAAAATTCTATCCATAACAGTAGTATTAGAGACGTCTTCAATCCTAAATCATTGAACACCCTGATACATTCTTTTTCTCTTTCTTAAATCTCCTTTTCCCAGTCCAGAAATTGGACATACCATGGATACGTTGGATACTAAATTTTGAACCTATTTTTACTAAGTTTTAGCCTGACATGACTCCAAATTTGAAAAACTCTGCCCTACTCTACAAATGGTGCAAATAGCCTTACAGGCTTTGCGCGTGTACAACACTTTAGACATCAATCCCTTCATTTCCCCCATCGCGACTACTCACCATCCACCCCACTCCTCATTATCAATCCCAACCACAGCTAAAGAAAAGTCTCATTTGACTCCTAGGATTGTTGGGCATCAATTGGTTAATTGTGGCAACACGTCCTCAACGGCGGGAAATTTTGAACCGCCACCAGCGCCTCGCGGTGTCAGCTGCCCTCTCCTTCTGGCGAATCACCACCCTAGGGAGCCGTGAACAAAGGGAGCATGACTTGTGTTACAACTGCGATGAGCACTTCGTCCCAGGACATCAATGGCAAGGATAGCAATTCTGCGTGACCAAATTTCCGTCCATCAAGTAGTGATGGGGATGAACACACCAACTTCCCCCCCCCCCCCCCCCCCGATTGTCGTGCACTAGACTGAGTGACACTGTGTCACGGGACGCTCTTTGAGGTTAGTAAAAAGCGTGCCGTGTTGCAAGCAATCCGTTGGAGATTGCTTCCGCCAAGTCCTAGCCGCCAGACGCAATCAGCACCGTAGTGCCTTTAGTGGGACGGCAAGGACGAAGTGTAACTTGTAAGGACTCGGACGTTCACGATGACAATTTAAAGTGGGCAAGAGAATGTAGATTAAGAATGCTTTAATCAACTAGCAAATGCTTAATTTACATTAAATTCGGGTACGGTAGCAGAGCATGCGTCGTATACTACCGTAGTAGGAAAACTAGTGAAAAGTTACAAGTTCCCGTAGGAGCGTGCAGGGTGTGAAAGATGTAGATCTTTCAACACTTACAAAAATAATGCTATTCCTACCAAAATACTACTCTAAATATCCCCCTACTTACTAAAGATGGGGCATATTGTACATAAAAAGTCTTAGCTAAGAAAAATAAGTAAAAACCATCGTGTCGAGTCAGGCGTCGCAGTCGAGACACGATGGGCAACAAAATAGCACAGTGATGGGCATGCGAGGATTGTGTGGCACCATGGGGAGTACGTCATCGTGTCGAGTTGAGCGTTGATGTCGAGACACGATGAGGGGCTAAATAGCGCAATGGCGGGTGCGCAAGGGTTGCGAGGCAACGTTGAGGAGTTGGCCCGTAACATTCTCCCCCACCTAAGTTGGCGAAGCCCTCGGAGCCTTGGATTGCTGGTAAGACTCTATGAGTGGCTTGAAGGCTTGGATATTCTTCTCTAACTCCCAAGTGTTTTCTTCATCATCACATCCTTGCCACCTAATAAGGTACTCGTCTGATCCTTGCGGGAACGTCTGACAATACGATCGTCAAGGATAGCTTCTTCCACTCGTTTGCCCCGTGCCGGAATATTGAATTCTTGCCTTTGTGGTTGCCCGCGTGCAGGTTCATACCTGTCTTCATGGTAGCGCTTTAACAGGCTGACATGAAATACTGGGTACGTTTTCCACCAATCTGGGGCGTCCACCTTGTAAGCCACCTTGCCAACTCTCTTTGTGATTGTAACAGGGCCAATGTATTTCCGCATCAAACGGGGGTCCCTATTCCGAACACTTTTTCTCTGTTGTTGGCTAGGTATCTTGACCATCACCTTGTCCCCAATGTTAAACTCAACAAATCTGCGGTCCCGATCAGCATATTTCTTCATTCGCGTAACTGCTTTCTCCAAATAGCTTCTCGTGATATCTACATTTTGCTTCCACTCCAGTGAGAAGTTTTGGGCTCTTAGGGATTTGGACTTTCCAGCAAGGTTCACAGTGTGTGGTAAGAGAGGTTGTTGTCCAGTAACAATTTCAAAAGGGCTCTTGTTGGTGGAAGAGCTCTTCTGAGAGTTGAAGCACAGTTGGGCAACGTCCAGGAGCTTCACCCATTCCTTCTGGTTGGCTGAGACAAAGTGTCGAAGGTATTCCTCCAACATGCCGTTGAACCGCTCCGTCTGGCCATCAGATTCTGGATGAGCTGTGCTGCTCATGTTCAGTTTGGAGCCGAGGATCTTAAAGAGTTCGGTCCAAAAATGTCAAGTGAAGCGAGAATCCCGATCACTGACAATATCCCGCAGCAGCCCCCAATATTTGACAATGTACTTGAAGAAGAGTTGAGCAGTCTCCTCCGCTGTGACGTATTGAGGTGCAGGGATAAAAGTTGCATACTTGGAAAAATAGTCGACCACCACCAGGATTGAAGCAAGGTCTCCAACTTTTGGCAACCCACTGATGAAGTCGAGCGATACACTTTCCCAAGGTCGGCTTGGAACTGGAAGTGGCTCCAAGAGCCCACCATTCTTTTGATGATCTGGTTTGTCTTGCTAGCAAATAAAGCACATCTGCACGAAGTCATCAACATCGTCTTGCATGTACGGCCAGTAGTAGCCCCTCTTCACCAGCACCAGCGTCCTTTCCATTCCTGGGTGTCCAGCCCAAAGCGTGTCATGGCACTCCTTTATAATGTCCTTTCTTAACTCCCCACCTTCAGGGACATAAAGGCGGCTTCCTCGAGTATAAAGGAATCTGTCGTGCCTTTCCTTCCTCTACCAGCTTGACCAAATGTGCCGCATTGGGATCTGTCAGCAGTAGGTTCCGTATCTGGTCCTTCAGGTTGGTAGAGACTTGACTCCCAGTAAGAGCACATATATGAGAAAACGATGCTAATTGGATCTGACGACTAAGGGCATCAGCAACGTTGTTCATCTTTCGAGTCCGGTACTCCAAGGTGAAGTTAAATTCTGCTAGTAATTCCTGCCATCTTTCTTGTCGGTTGCTTAACTTAGGTTGCGTCAAGAAGTGGCTGACAGCGGTGTTGTTTGTCTTCACCACGAACGGGGCTCCCAACAAGTAATGCCGCCAAACTCGTAAGCAATGGACAACTGCTAACAACTCCTTCTCGTGGGCAGAGTAGCGTTTTTTGGCACCATTCAGTTTACGACTCTCATAGGCCACGGGGTGGCCCTCTTGCATCAGCACTCCACTAAGGGCGAAGTCTGAGGCATCAGTGTGCACTTCAAAGGGTTTCAACATGTCAGGAAGTGCGAGCACAGGGTCCGTAAACATGCTCCTCTTAAATTTTTCAAAAGCTTGTTGGTAGGAGTCATCCCACTTCTATGCCGTCTCCTTCTTGAGCAAGTCCGTCAGGGGTAGGGCTATTTTGGAGTAATCCTTCACAAATTTTCGATAGTAGTTGGTTAGACCAAGGAACGATCGAAGTTCTGTGATGCTGCTGGGTTGTCTCCACTCTGTAATAGCCTGAACTTTCTTGGAGTCTATGCGGATTCTGCCGGGCTCAATGATGTGCCCCAAGAAATCGATCTTCTGTTGTGCGAATAAACACTTCGAGGGTTTGGCGTAGAGTTCGTGCTCCCTTAGTCTTGTGAGCTCCTGCCTCAAGTGTCTGAGGTGATCCTCCAACGTGTTACTGTAGACCACGATGTCGTCCAGGTAAACCACCACAAATTGATCAAGGAAATCCCGGAGTACCTGGTTCATGAGGGTGCAGAAGGTGGCTGGGGAATTAGTTAGCCCGAAGGGCATGACTTTGAACTCGAAGGCCCCATATCGTGTCACGCAGGTTGTCTTGTGCTCATCCCCCTCCTTGATGCGAACCTGCCAGTATCCAGAGCACAGGTCGATCTTGGTGTAAAACTTTGCGCGACACAGTTGATCAAAGCAATCAGCGATGAGTGGAATCGGATATTTATTTTTGATGGTGAGCTTGTTCAGTGCCCGATAATCCACACAAAATCGCAAGGAACCATCATGCTTCTTTTGGAAAAGCACAGGAGCTCCAAACGGTGATTTCGCTGGTACGATGATACCACACTCCAACATCTCCGTAAGCTGCTTACCCAGCTCTGCAAGCTCAGGTTGTGTCATCCTGTAGGGGGCGCGAGCTGGAGGCTTCATTCCCGGGATCAACTCAATCTCATGGTCCACCTCGCGCCTTGGGGGTAGTCGTCTCGGGAACTCATCCGGCATTACGTCCTGGAACTCTTCCAAGAGTGACTTCACTGACGGGTCCACCGGTCCAGACTGTTCAATTTCCTCCCAGCAGAGATAAGCCAGATAGCTCACCTGATCATGTTTTAGCCCCCTGTTGAACTGTAAGGCTGAAAGTCGTTTCTCAGTTGACTGACCAGCCACAGCACGAATCAGGCACGGACTGTCACCCAAAACAACCAGGGTATTCCCGTGTGGGTAGATTGCAATCCTCATGTCTCGCAAGAAGTCCATCCCGATTATCAGCTTGAATCATCCATCTTCACGGCATGGAAACTCGCCTTGGCCACAAACGAACCAGCTTTCACAGTACATCCCCGGGCAATGCCTTTAATTGGTTGTGCGGCAGAGTTGACAGCCTTGACTCTACCCGTAGATTTCTCTAACACAAGGCCTAGCCTTTCCACCTCAGAACTCGCAAGGTAGTTGTGTGAGGCCCCCGTGTCTATCAGTGCCCGAATGGGCTTCTCATTCACTTGTATATCCACATGCATCAAACCGTTGTGCTTGCTTCGTAACAGTTTCACATGCTCAATGTCATCATCACTCATAGTGGACGTTGGCTTGTCCACAGGTGTGTCTCCCACCTTTTTGGCGATGGAAAACTTCTTCTTTTCAGCCTGAAGCTTTGCAATTAGAAAGTCAACTTGGTCTCGCAGAGGGGGTTCAGTTTTCCCCCTTCCTGAGGTTTCCTTCAATGCATTGCAATAGAATGTGAATGCCCCCAGGGCATTTGGCTCATCATTCTCTTGATCCTCTCCATGAACGGAAGGTTCTCCTGAAGACTCCGACTGTTCTTCAGCGAGGAGGGCATTTAACAACTTCTTCTTTCTTGGACAGTCAAAAAACTTGTGCTGGCCTTGACAGATGTAACATTCCATCTTCGTCGTCGAACCCTGACTATTGGTAGATCTCCATCCGCTGGACTGACCCACACTATTGCTGCTGCTGACTGAGGAAGCTCGATCTCCCCCGCCTTTCCCAACATTCGGGTTAGGTTTCCCAAATCTACTCTCTCCACTCCTCTGAGTGTTATTGCTGTTGGTCAATCTGCCCTCCCGTCGGGGCTCAGTTTGGTAGTCCACCAGACTCTCTGCGTGGGCTATCGCTTCTTCAAGGGTCTCCACCCGGGCTCGTTGCACCTCCTGCCTGACCCATGGTTTTAATCCCTCTTTGAAGAAGAAAAGTTGGTCCGTCGCAGACATGTCCGTGATATTCAGACGACATGCCTGGAACTTCTAACGTACTCGCGGATCGACGCTGTCTTCCTCAATGCAACTAGCGCTCGCTGAGCCTGTTCCTCTACATTGTGGGGGAAAAACTGCTTCTTTAACCGCAACTTGAGCTCCTCCCAAGTATCGATTGACAGCCTCCCCGCTTGGATCTCCATCTTTTATGAGCGCCACCACACTTTGGCATCACCCGACAAATACATTGTTGCAGTGGCGACCTGTTGAGTCTCATCTCTCAAGTTGGTCGCCTCAAAATATTGCTCAATGTCAAAGAAGAAATTCTCTATCTCCTTTGCATCGCGCGCACCTCTATATTCCTTCGGATCTGGAACTTTGTGTCTCAAAAAATTCCTGCCCAACAGGCTATTTCCGACAGCGTTCTGGTTATTGAAAGCTAACTGTACCATGTTCATTTGACCTTAAAGCATGTCAACAACTTCCTTCAGCTCGAGGATCAAGTCGTCTTTCGCTCGAAGGGCATCTAGAAAATCGTCTTGTCTGACTTCCATCTCCGCCAATTTGGCCTTCATAATCTTCTCAATGTCTTCACTGATATGGCCGATATCATCCTCCACCCGATTCACCCTCGAATCGATGCGGACATGTCCGACCTTTTCAATGGAGCACACATCGAAGACCACCCCCATTGCCTCCTCTAGCAAGGCCAACCGTTCTTGGTTCGTCATCTTCCTCTTTACTTGTGAAAACTAGCAAAAGCAACTGCCCCGGTTCCGCAACTGGAGCTCTGATACCAACTGTCATGGGACGCTCTTTGAGGTTAGTAAAAAGCGTGCCATGTGGCAAGCAATCCGTTGGAGTTGCTTCCACCAAGTCCTAGCCGCCAGACGCAATCAGCACCGTAGTGCCTTTAGTGGGACGGCAAGGACGAAGTGTAACTTGTAGGGACTCGGACATTCACGATGGCAATTTAAAGTGGGCAAGAGAATGTAGATTAAGAATGCTTTAATCAACTAGCATATGTTTAATTTACATTAAATTCGGGTACGGTAGCAGAGCATGCGTCGTATACTACTGTAGTAGGAAAACTAGTGAAAAGTTACAAGTTCTCGTAGGAGCGTGCAGGGTGTGAAAGATGTAGATCTTTCAACACTTACAAAAATAATGCTATTCCTACCAAAATACTACTCTAAATATCCCCCTACTTACTAAAGATGGGGCATATTGCACATAAAAAGTCTTAGCTAAGAAAAACAAGTAAAAACCATCGTGTCGAGTCGAGCGTCGCAGTCGAGACACGATGGGCAGCAAAATAGCACAGTGATGGCCATGCGAGGATTGTGGGGCACCATGAGGAGTACGTCATCGTGTCGAGTTGAGCGTTGGTGTCGAGACACGATGAGCGGCAAAATAGCGCAATGGCGGATGCGCAAGGGTTGCGAGGCAACGTTGAAGAGTGGCCCATAACACACTGCCAAGGCCTAGCCACCCTGAGTCTTGCGGACAAGACTCGCCTTAAATGGGATGGAATGAAACGTGCATATTTTCATGCATATCTTTCCAAGGGAGTTGAACAAGTCAGCCACCCAAACCCATTAGTAGCGGCCATGTCTTCCTAGATAATAGGATTGAGTTGTTATGTTTTATGTTGCTTGCTTCCAAATTAATAGATTATGCGTGTTTTCTTTTCTAGTTTAGAAGTAGAAGCCTATTATAAATAGTTTCTCTTATTAGTAAACTATATTGATTATTAAGTATTTTCTAGTCTTAAGAAATCTTTTAACATATGATTCTTATTTTCCCCCTTATAATTCTTCTTCTTCCTTAATTCTTTCCTGTATTCTCATCCCCTAAATTTTATCCATAACATATACTTATGCCTTTACCCGAATGAAAATACATGTCAAGAATTAAAGAAATGATTAGTTATAGCATATTACTTTAGGATAAATCTCAATAACACATAACCAAAGTTCCCAATACTTATAGATTTTATTAGAATCGGAACACTGTAGATTTTCCATGAGGCCATGTCTACTAGAAGTCTTATGCCATTGGAGATATATAATCCAATAGAATAGACAGAAATTTTGAGAGATTTTATAATTTGAAAACCAACAGGTGTTACTTTGATTAAATAGTCAGATAAAATCTATCGTCCAAAGTTTATTGCATAGAAAGTATAAGCTAAGGGATTAAAGTACAACAAAGCATTGAAGCTTAAATATTTGACAAATATTTGTTACAACTGAAGGGAATAGTTCTTTGTGAATATAATGAATTGCACCTGAAAGAAAACATCTAATTTTTTTTTTTTTTTCTTGAGTGGTCTTCCACTTTTTGAAATGAGTTTTGCCTTGCTAGAATCATCAGCAATTTTGACTTTTCATTTTGGCAAATATTAACTTTGTTTCCTTCATTGGCTTGATCTGCATTGAATAATGTATATAATATCAATGCATATTATAAGATAGGAAATTTGTGAAGAAAAATTATTAAATTTCTGAAGTAACTTAATTAAATAATTATTATCTAGGTGAGTTGAGGCTAATCCTTGTTGAATTGGTAGAGAGAAAGTCACTTGCATAGATGACTTTAGTTTCTTACCATGTAGTAACAGAACATCATCCATTTCATTTGCAATGGCTTCAGAGTAGAGTTCAATGATATAGCATTGCCTTGAATCACTGTGTTGTTACTTAGTTGATGGCATAATTTATATTGTAAACATTTTAACATCTAACTCCTTGTGCAAATTTGATATGTGTTGTTCTAGATCATGTAATTATTTGGCACAGTGCTTTAATATATAGTATTAAATTGACTTTTAAACATGGAGTTTAATATGTATGTACCTCTTCAGTAGTGTTGAATGCTTCAATTGCTGATAATTGCAATATTTTTTCTACTAATTCTCCAAATATACTTGCAGTAATTGTGCCACTTTTATCAATTAAATCAACTTCAAAGCGACACCTAAGGGTAAATAAATTAGAATCAATTTACTATTAGTACATAATATCATTTAACTCATATTCTAATTTTTACCTAGGTGCTGCAACTTGTCTTTCTGAACAAGTATTGCAAACATATGCTACATTAAATGGAGTTTATCTAGAAGAGTAACACTTTTTGCATGCCATATACCAATTTTTATGTGGTATGTATTTGAACCTCACATATGCTTTCATCCAAATCTTCTAGCCAATATAAAAAAATAAAGGATATTAATATGTTTTCAACATCACTTGAAAAAAAGTATTATTTAGTAGGATTAAAATCTTTTGTGTTTGGTGAAACTAAATATATTATCAAATGAAATTGTCAATGCATATCAAATTATAACTGAAATGAAACCAATATTCCAACACAGTGTCTGATTAAGAATGAAAAGGAATGAAAGAAAGAAAACTCACACGATTGAGAACTCAGACTTAGATAGCTAACTGAGGACATGACTCATGTGAACATAATTTTTGGGAGTAAATAATTAAAAAGAAGACTACGAAAAATATTCACTACTTATATGTAAGACCCCATAAATTTTCATATTAACTTAAATTTAGATTTTTATAGAAATCATATTTTTAACACAGTTATGTTAGATTATAAAGTTGTATAATTTTATTGAAATTTTTCATTAAGAAATTTAATTTTTTTAATCATAATGTTTTGATGTTTAATTTAGAGTTAAGATGTTAATTTAAGTGTATGATCATGTTAAAAGATATATAGAAAAAGATATATATTACTTTAATTTTGGAAATTATGGAATAGAAAATAAGAAAATAAATGAAAAATAGGGAAAAAGTCGAATAGTGGTTTTACCCACCATTGGAAGTGGGTAAAACCAATTTAAAAAGTAGAAAAAATATATAACTACCTAAATAGCAGTTTTACCCAGCATTAGAGCAGGTGAAATCGATATTAAGAAACTGACAAAAAAATCAGATTGGTTTTTCCCACCATTAGAGTGGGTAAAACCGACCAGTTATGAAAGTCAAAAAAAAAAAATTTTCTCAAGTTCCAAAGGAGAGCTACAACCTAGGGGTCTAGCCTCCTAGGTTTTGGACGTGTTAGGCGACCTGGGAGTATAAATAGACTCCCTTTCATCCTCACAAATCATCAAATCAACATAATCAAGAATCAAAAAGTTGAGAAAGGGAGAGAAATGAGAGAAATAGAGAAGAAAGAAAAAAGAAGGAAAAGCTAAGCAAGAACGGATTTTTGGAGCTGGATTTAGATTCATCACCGTGGACTTCATTCTAGGAAGCATCAAGAATGTTGAGGTAATGAATTCCACAAGCTTATCACCATAGAATTTAGAGAAGATACATGAAAATGGGAAAAAAAGGAAAAAAGAATGGAGTTTATAGCTTTCTTAAGATTATTAAATGTTCCAATTTTTACATTGATTGTGTGTTATGGATTATTCAGAATGGTGTACAAATATTGTAGGAATGATTTTGAGCAAAAAAGAACTAAAGAAAAATAGTTTTCTTGGCTATTTGAATTGAAACCCGAAGCAAAAAAACTGAAGAACAAGTTTTCTATGAACAATCGGTCTTTACCGATCTTAGGTAAAACTTCCTCCTTGGCTCAAGGAAGATGGGAAAAATCGACTTCAAGATGGGTAAAACCGACTTTAGTATTTTCTAAAAATTTTTATTGAGAGAAATCAGCTAAAACCGCATTTGGAACGGGTAAAACCGATATTGGGGTTCCTAGAAATATCCCGATCGGTTTTTACCAACTTCAAGACGGGAAAAACCGATCTGTGAATTTCTAAAACAAGTCCGATCGGTTTTTGCTGATCTCAGAGCGGGTAAAACCGATCCAACTACTGAAAAATAAATTTTTGAATAATTTTATTTATTTCTTTATAATTTTTTCTATAACTATTTTCAAAATAAATATTTTACTATTATTTTGAAGTATAAACTAGTATTTTTCGTAAATTAATAACTACTATATTTTCGTATCTATTTTTTTGTCATTTCCAAAATAAATTGGAATTAGAGTTTAAATGTTATAAAATTCTTTTAAAAAGGAAAATAGGTAAATTTGTTTTACGGGATATTTTCTATTATATTTCTTATTGATTTACTTATTTTAAAAATAAATAAATACGACTAATTTTATGTTGTTACTTAGTTGGTATTTAGAATACGTATAAGGTTTAAGAATCCTAGAATTGTATTAGCAATTAGAAGAAAATGCTAAAATTTTGAAACATGAAATATATGCAGATTTGATATATAGAGCGTGAGCTAGTATCTACGGACCGAGGTGAGTGTTCTCACTAAAAGGGTTAAATGTTTTAAATAGTAATGAAATGAGTTAGCATGCTTTACTGATATTATTGTTTATATATGACACTGATATTAAAGTTATGTTTAGTGAAATGCATGCATTATACGTGATATATATGATTATGACCTTTGACTGTACAAAGTGAAATATTTATAAATGTGTTATATGCATGTAAATATTCTCAAAAGTATTAAAGTTTATTGTATAGTTGTAATGAAAGCATTAATGTTCAGTGTTTAGTGTATATTTATTCAATGTTCAATGTTAAATATTAAATGTTTAGTGTTTAGTGTTCAATGTTCATTGTTCAATGTAATTGTGCATGAAAGTCGGGATCCCAAACCTTGTTCAGTTTATTGAAATCGGCATGTCGACGTCGGGCTAGAGTGCCCGACTAAATGGCTAGATAGGTAATATTCGGTAATATTCTGTGATTTACCACAATATTCAATGTTAATGTTGTCAGTGTCAGCATGGGAAGCGGTCCACATTGTACAGTGTACCATTTTACATTGTACAATGTCCAAATTCAGGTAAAGTATAATCAGCAATGTTTTCGTAGGGTCACATAGATCTTTTGGTATAACTGGCTGGTTATGCTTTTTCTATCTCTTATGTGTCCCCCCTTGTGTGCTTAGGAAGTACTTGTTATGTGGTGGTAATTATTTACTTGATAATGTTTTTATAGTGCGACCTCGTTAAGCTTATGGAAGCTCACGCCTTAGACGTTTTGCATGTAACAGGAATTTAGTGCAACATTATGAAAGCGTCGGAATTATAGGATGAAGTCTCGTACTAGGTAATTAAGGCGGAAATTTTGTAATAGTTGTAGAACTACACTTGTACATTTTATATTAGTAAAATAAAAGTATCTTATTCCTATTTACTGTATAAATTTATTATAATTAATTAGTGCTCTTATATCCTGAATGAGTCCTGATGCGAACCAGGCAGGCATCTCGGCCGCGTCTTCCTCCCAAACAGGAGGTCGGGGCTGAGGGTGTCACATTAAACATTTGCAAAGAATAAGAATTAATGTTCTTAATGCTTTCAACAAACAAAATTTTCAAAATAAGGACAAAATCAACAAACTCGATCAGTGATTACTGTAGTATACCTATTATCTGGAATTGAAAAATACTATGCTTACATAGTATTATGTATAGTTTCTCACTGATTTATGCGGCAATGAAAACATCTATACAACAAACACTTTTCATGCAGCAGAAACCAATGACAAATAAGGGGGAAAAACAACTTACTTGTGTATCAAAGCGATTGGCGAATGAATGAGGAGATGAAAAAGGATGACCAACAACCAAAATATCAAAAAGAGAAAAAGAGTAATTTGTAGCAGTCACTCTGGACATTATTTGAAACACCAATATCAAAACATCTATTCTTTCGGATTAATTTTTCAAAACTTCAAGAATCGAAAAGGCAAAAATATAGAAACCACTATTCACATCAAACCTAACAACAAAGCCACCTCAAGAATTTTCCAATTTATGAATGCTTCTGAAAAAATAGAAAAGAGTTCTAAGCAATTCAAATAAAACATCAGAGACTTGGCTTTCTCAAATTTGGATAGCACTGCCAAAATAGTAAATTAGGGAGCAAAGCTTGTAGAGAAAACAAAACGTTTAATCGATTCCCTCATTACTTTAAGGTTCTTGAGGGAAAAAAAAGCGTGAATATGAGAATCAACTAAAGAAATTTAAGTTACGAAGATGGAACATAATTTTAAAATTCAAAAATCGGAGGAAAATCATTAAAAGTATAGTGAAATAATTTTACCTTTTTTCTGAAGATTGTACATTGGCAACAAGAGTTATATTTTCAGTTGTGTGAAGCCCCAGATTTTTCAGAGCAAAATCATAGGGATAAAAATGGTAAAAATCAAAAATTTTTTGTCTAAATTACGTGTTGATGTGAAACGTGACATGCTTGCTTGAATTATTGTGTGCTTACTAAATGTCTAGGTTGTACGGTAGACCCCTCGAGAGATATAGGGCGGAGAACACGCCCCAGAGGGGAAATAAATGTTAGAAAACCCAAGAGGAATGAGAGCTAGAAGGGTACGCGAAATCGGAAGCCAAACGGAGCAAAAACAAGGAAGAACGGGCCAAAAGAGGCCCCCTGCGACCGTCGCGGGCCGGGAGCTGCGAGCAGCAGAGTGTGCACGCACCAGCGAGCAGCAGCTAGAAAACATCGGGAGACGGGTTTTTGAATTGGATTTGGATTTTCTCCAATCCAGACCCTATTCTAATCAAGGAGGAGGCGGCTAGGGTTTTAAAGGAACCTTCCTAGAACCTAGGGGAGGTCTATAAATAGCTCCCCATGCCTCAACCCTTCCTTTTCCCACTTTAGAAAACCCTGTACGCCGCCCTCGCCCTCGCCTGAAAGTCGCCATCTACGCGTCGGTTCTCTTCCCTTGCATCTCCTCTACACGTTCGTTGTATTCTTAGCACAAAGGTAAGTCTCTATAACCCCTCTTTAACCCCCGTAAGGTAGCATGAAAGCATGCGTTTTAGGAGGGTGAGATTTCATGTGGGTTGTTGAATTTCTTCACAACGGGGGCAGATCTATGCATGAAAAGGGGGCTTTACATATTTAAGAGGGTTTAGGACTGCATCTAGTGAGATTGGTTAAAAACGGGATCTTGAATTAATATGTAAACCAAGAACAAGGAATTAAAATCTAGAAAAACAGTGTACCACGCCATGTTTGAGGCCAAGAAAATGGGTGATAGAATGGTTCAAATTGTGTAAAGATTGATTAGTTTTGTAGTATTGGTGCATGTCTACAACCTTGTATTTTTGGAACGGGCGGAATTGGACTAGAGACTCAAAAGAGGAATCGGACTAGAGACGCAAAAGAAAGAGCCCCGAAAAAGGAAACGCACAAGTCGCACGCTCCCCGTCCGCGCCCAAGGCTATGACCGCGCAAGGGCTAGCCCCGCGCGCACAAGCCTTGTGTGCATGGCCACGCCTTGCGTGCGCTGGCCTTGCATGCAAGGCCACACCGCACGCAAGGCAGGGCCGACGTGCATGCACGTCAAAAAACCCGGTGGTGCTAACCTTGACCTTTGACCCTAGCCTTGACCCGTTTGACCCTAGACTTGACTTCTAGGCTTTTCTATAAAGACCTACGGTGGGATTTTCTACAAACCCCGAGGTTTCTCACTGAGCTTAAGCTCACCCCACTCCCTTCAAAATTTGATTACAGGTGCTTAATCCACGTGCTCTAGAGGTGAGGCCGTTGGGCGTCCGAAATAACACCGAGGAGGCTTTGTAATAGATTAGCTCATAAACCCTGTTTGGGATGATAATTTGGCCTAGGGCCGTCCTCGACAATTTTATTATATTTTCCGCTGCATTGAACTTCTTGAATTTTTGGAATAAGCATGACGATGTATGTTTCTCTCTGTTTATTCTGTATCGATTGTTGGGCGAGAGCCCTGTATGACGCCTCCGCGCTAGCTCCCTTCTCCTCGTTGGAAATGATTTTTCGAGGCGGGGGGGTTAGGTGTGGGGCGTCACAAGTTGTATAGAAGTGATTCTTGGAGCATAAATTTGGTATTGTCTTTTGTGCACCACCTCAGCAATCGTGTTGTGTTTTCTTTGTGCCCTTTAAGTATAACTATAAATAATGTTATGAATAATCAACAGTAATTTGTTAAACAATGTTATTAATATAATCAACAGGTGTGGGGCTATACCAATTCTTTAGTTGTAAAACTTCTTCAACTTGTGGATTGAAAGATTATGGAGTCATAACTAGTGTTCAACGATATTCCTGCACTTTAAATTTAATAAAATAAAATAAAATAAAACCAACAAAGTAAATGGAAATATGATATTTTATTGAAAATTAATATAAGTGGAGAAATTAAATAAATATAATATTTTGTATATAAACTTCCACAGCATTGTAATAGGTAACTTTCACACGATAACATATGATAATTTGGTTATTTTTAAGATCATCCACAATAGCTTTGCTTTCATTTATAATAAAATCATTCCACAAAGATATACTCACAATCTACATGCTAAAAAATCAAATAAAACGGATTTATTAATAATTTTTGGTAAAGTTATAAATGTTTAAAAATTATCATTATAAAGAAGATTGTAGTTTATGTATTTGAACTTTTCATCAAATAGGTAAATTTTTTGCACTTAGAATCTTCTCCATCTTTGGTGATATGCTTTATTGATAATGTTTCAGTTGCAACTCCTATAATATCTGGAATGTCAAACAAGAGAAAGTATTAGTGTGCGCGCATGATAATTAATGTGGGATAAGTAATGAAAAAAGTAAACTATACACAATATCTATGTATAAATATATTTGGTATTAGGTAAACATTGTACTTACCAACTGTTATATCTTTTTTGTCAATGAAACGTGCAAGATCATGAAAGGCAACATACTTGTAGTTAATTGAAATTATTTTCATCTATTCATCAACCTCATAGACACGTGTTCTTGTTGTTATGACCCATTGCTTTGTGATACCTAGCTAGCTTTCTATATCTTTCTAGAATGAGTTTAACCTTTGCATTAGTGGTTTTATATTTCCTAAATATTTCCAACTTTTTGCTCATGACATCTGTATCCTATTCGAATAAAACTCCTTCAACCTTAGCTCCCTACATAGTAAATATCCAAAGCACTAGTAGTATGAGAGGTAAATAGTATATATATATATATATATATATATATATATATACTAGAAGTTGTATGCCGTGCAATGCCGACATTTGCTTAGTAATATTATTAAGTTATAGTTCTTCTTTGAACTTAAGTCTTAAAAAGAATATGAGATAAGTTTAGAATTTGGTTATACTTATGTGATGTATATGACACATAATTCTAAATATATACAATGGAAGTGTATGTATTAGGTTAGATGCAAGAGAAGCAAACATTTTTCCATCACATAAGCTAATATTTTACCAACACACAGAAGAAGAGATATGATTCAATTTTAGAGGCAAGGATTTATTCAAGGAAAAAAAAAATTAAGAAAAAAAATCATACAGAGGAAAACAAATCAACATTAATTGAAAAGATAATCCTAGTCCATGTAATTTCGTAAGGGACCATATAGCATCCTTAAAAAATCTAGCCTCATCCCAAGGTTTAAATTATTAAGATAATGTATAATTAGTGATAGATAAAATTGCTCAGTCGTCAATGGTATAAAAGAAAGTCATAAATCAACAATGATTGTGAAGTGACATTCACCGAATCACAGTATTATTTATTTCACAAAGGTTACTTGCAATTTCTTGGCATAAGCTCTGGAATTACTTTTAAATAAATTAAAGAAAAAATATTAGAATGAACAAAAATGTGATGATAACAAAAAACTTGATGTAGTATTACATAAAAAGAAGAACAACATGGATATGTAATGTTAAGCAAAGTGATTTAAAACATGTTGCTGAACATTGGTGACAATTTTGCAAGGTAGATAAAATCCTGAATGACAATAGAGAACTTATACTATTTTTCTAAGTATACCTTCATCACCCACCCAAACCATATGAAAATCGAAGATACTGATTCAGTTTAACTTCCATTCCCATCAATGGATATGGGAAAATTTTCTTGTTAAATAGATAAACTGGATCATTAATCACCTCATTAAAGTGCGTAGGTGATAAAAAATAATTTGGACATAGTGGGGGAAGTAAAAGGACACTGTTTTGCATCAATTAAAGATGTCTCTAATAATTATGTTAACCTAAAGTTGATTATTTTTTATCTTGTCGTTCAATTTTTTATTATTGAGGAATATGGTTCATCTTTCTTTATTTTGCATACTTGACAAATGAATATTATAATTTTGAGGAATTAATAAAATAAATTAAGAACAAAACTATTTGCAATAATTTCTAGTGGTGCTATTATTAGCAGTGATAAAAGTCAGAAAAAGGAACAACAAATATTAATTAAGGTATGACTCTTGATATTTTTTTCAACTTTAATGCCAAAAAATTACATAGTCTAATCAAATGCTAATTTTACCTAACTTACATGTGAATATTTGAAAATTTATTATACGTTGCCTATAAAAAAAAATTTTCCACGTTCCATGTAGTAGCCACGTGACATTTGGACTTCAGTCCTATATTAATTTATATTATATAGGGTAAAAATAAAGGATAAAATTACAATTTGTTTCCTTTTGAAATTGAGATGAAATTGAGATTTATAAAATCACACGTTCTCAAATAATTTTTTAACAATGAAATTATTTTAAAATATAGGAAGTATATATTTAAAAAGTAATAGTAGGTCCAAATTATACATTTAATAATATGATTTATAAGGTATTCATTTATATTATATATATTTTTTAATCTATATTGAAATCTAAACAAATAAGAAAAATTTATTTTTCAACATGATTAAAATATTTAATATTATTATTTCTTTAAGTGGAGAAGATGAGAAGGCATATGTAATTATTAGATTGCTTACTTATTAAAGATCTTGCCAACATGGCATCTATGTGGCACATAATATAAAATAAATATTAAATACTATCCTTATGTGGCAGCCACATGGCAACCTCATATCAAACCTATGTTACTTTCTATTATATAGGGTAGATATATGTGTTTGTATATAGATATATTTAAATACACATTATAAGAATGAACATATATTTATATGTATTTACGTTTAAGTCAACAAAGACATATTTTTGGTACTTTATTGAGCTAGTTACCCATTGAGAAGGTTGCAGTTTCTCCTGAATAGTAATTATGGTAGACCAATCCCTTGTATGGTCATCAATGTCATTAATATTGTGCAGTTCAATCATTTACCACAAAGTGAAAATTTTTTGAAAGGAATGAGAATGTATTAACAATTATATTGTATAAAAAGTAGCTATTAAAATGGTACAAATTTAAGAATGTAATTGAAAATCATATATCACACCTTGAAGTAAACAAGGAAAATACTTTGATAAAGATGATAATTCAAAATTTTCTTCATTAACAACGTTTCTAGCTTACAATCTGTTTTGCGTGGGATAATGAGAACCTATACATAATGTGTTGAACGTGCCCTTGATGGTGCAACATATAATTGGTCATGTGAGAAAATAGGTTCTTTCAAATAAATGCCAACATAATCTAATTCAAAATTTTCTTCTAAACCATGTTTCTAGTCTTACAATATGTTTTGACTTTAAACAAATTATGTAGGATAATGAGAACCTTTACACAATGTGTTATACATGCTATTGATAGTGCAACATATAATTGGCCATGTGAGAAAATAGGTTCTTTCAAGTAAATGGCAACATAATACATATGGTAAAAATCATGAAAAACATACCTTGTTCAAACAAATGTAATATAATTATTTGTGGAGAAAGTTTGATGACCGGTTCAGCAGTGTAAGGAAGAGAATAATGAAGAAAGAAGTATTGAAATTGCATGGAAAAAAAGGACAGATAATGAAAAAATAAGGCAATATACCAATCTATAAAATATTTATATACTGCATAAACTTCCCAAGAAAATGGCATGAAACCATGAACTATGAGTTCTTGCATTAGAATTACACATCTATAAAACATGAATCCATGAAGTTTCAGGTTTGGAGATGAGCAAAACCATAAACAACGTACGTGCGTAGTTGAACTAAGTGTGAAAAAGATGTCAATCGATTAAAATATGACAAGCAGAGTAAGATTAATGAAGATGAAGTAAAGGTGAAACCACCAATGAAATTTGAAACAGAAATAACTATTATGAACAGACATTTCTAATAGTCATTTCCCATAGAACATAAAGACAACCATCTATATGTAAGGAATATGAGGACAATCAGATAAGGAGTATCCCCAAATGAATATGAACAGTTGGACTAAAAGTTAAGAAAATTTATGTCATCTATTAATAAGGGTAAAGCAATACGTCATTCAAGTACTATTGTTTTTAAGAGATAATAACTTTATTGGTCCCTTAAACTTGGCATCATCTCACATTTTCACATTCGAACTTGAAATTGTTTCTATCTAGTCTCCTAAATTTGGGTTTTCTATCCCCATGTAGTCCATCGCTCGTATTTTGACCAAAAGCAACCCAATAGCTGTAGACACGTGATGAACAAAGCCCCCAAAATATTATAATTTAGAATTTAATAATGCAGTTGATGACAAAGTTGCAAAAAAAAAAAAAATTTTTGGCAAATGAAAAATATCATGTTTGTTAACTTTGAGGTGGTTTTGGTTGAAATTTAGGCAATAGACTAAACAAGAGAATAAAAAATTGAAGTTTAGAAACTAAAGAGAAACACTTTCAAGGTCAAAGATAAAAGTGTAATATCAAACTAAATCTAAGACCCGACAGAGTTATTATCTAATTTCAACAATTTTTATTTTTTCAATTTTAGTGGAGTCATTAGAAATATTCTATGTCTAGTTAATCAACTAGCTAAGAATTAAGAAAGTTATTTGGACGGCCTCAAAAAAAAAAAAGCAAGATTTTTTTGGATATATAAAACTAAAACATTATGGTACACTGGTACACAAATTATGGAAATAATGTAAATCTTTGAACAACTGATAATGTTGACTGTCATGGGTAGATAGCTCAGCCTCAGATATACTCCCTCTGATCTATGAAAAGAGTCGTTGGGAGAAATTTCACACAAATTAAGGAAGTTGTTAACTTACCTAATTATCTCTATTCAATAGTAAATTTCTATCATCTTTTGTTATACTGTAATATGTGCAATATGTGCAGGATTCTATCCTCATTATCTCTACGTATTAAAGTTATCCTTCACTATTAAAGATGTTATTATAATATGAATAGAACTGTTAATCTTATTTACTTTCAAATATTAATTGGACTATTTGAGAGAAGAAATGAAGAAAAATATTCACAGTTCATCATGGAAAAATCATTCTTACGAAAAAATGCTTTAGAAGTTTTTAGCATTTGAATATGAAGGATGAAAAGAAATGCTTACATGCAGCTACTTTTATTTATTTATTTTACATTTAACGGAGCTTTCATGCAAGTACTAATTAAATTGATTTATATATGAGTTAATTTAGTGTTTGAATTCATCTTGAGTACTTCAAAAAACCACTTTGAAAAATGAAAGACTATTTAATCCCCCTAAATAAAATTAATTACAAGACTAATTATGACCATGTTGAAAATTGAAATTTTTAATTAATTATGCTGGTTTGATAAAAGTGATAAAATGGTAGAACGGGAATACTTCTTACTTATTCATTAAAAATTGTAACTATGACACTTTTGAGAGAACAATTTTTTTTTTGCTTAAATTATTCTTTTCAAAGAAATGAGAAAGTACTATTTTTTGAATTGTATCCTTTAGTTTCACTTACGAACGTAGCTAATTTTACCTATTTTTTTGTTCCATAGTTGATAGATGTACGTGTTTGGAGTTTTTTAGCATTTGTATATGATGTGAACGCCCCTAACTCATCGAAAAGTCCAGCTCAAGTGGATCTAGAAGATGGTGCAGAGAGTGCAGCTGAGGTTCAAGTGCTTCATCGAGGCCCTCCAATGCTCCATGATCTAGGTCCATATCAGGGAGATCTGTTCATTGATATAGTTGGGCCAATGACTCGCAAAAGTAGTTCAAAGCTCAAAGCAAACCTTGCAAATTTTATTCAAAGGTATGCGACAGAAGCCCAGCTCATATCCAGCTCCAATGAGCTCAATGAGAAAGAAAGAAAGCTTACAAGAGTTACCCTACTCTCCATCAAGGTGGAAATGGTGAATACTAATCCTTCCAGTTAAGGAAATGGTATTTCCAAGTTGTGGAAATGGTATTTATGAGCTAAGGAAATGGTAACTATAAGTCGGGAATCATTTCAGAAGAGCTTCTAAAATGATTCCAGAAGTTTCCTAAATCTACATCATCATGCTACATCAATTGGGCCAAATTCTCAAAAGTCCACCTACTCAAATTTGGCCAAGCCCAACAACACACAAGAGAAGCCCATGCACAAATCAGCTAGGGTTTTACTTAATGTTCTAGGGTTTTAGAGTAATTAAGGTATTGTGCATGTTACCTAATTCTCTATGTAGTTTTTCCTCTTTTGTTTCTCTCCTTTTATTTTTGGTTTTTCCTTTTCTCTTTTAAAGGAGAAATCCGAAACTCCCTTTTCTTTTTCTTCCTTAAAATTTCGGCAATTGCACTCTCTTTGGCAGCTGAAATTCCGTTTCTACTTTTGGTATTTTGCTTGTTTTCTTTCCTTATTTTTTCCTTGTAATTCTATGTACCTTCTACCTATATATAGGGCTGTTGCACTTCATTATTCTTCAGTGATTAATTGACTGAAAGTTTATACTTTATTATTCACTCTTCTTTATTTTGGCTTAAGTAATTTGCATGCTTGTTAATCGCTAAAGTACAGGAACTATAGGTTAATTAGATAATTTTCCTATCTAATTGCATGCTTTGTTTCACCTCTAGAATTCATCACTTGGTTTGAATTATGTGTTTAATTTAACTTGTTAAATTAGTAGTCTGCCGAATCCAAGGGTAAGAATTCTTGAGTTTGAATAGCTGTGTCTTGCAATCAGACTTTCCTTGGCAATTTTCGGCATTGAGTTCTTGTTTTCACAAGTTGGAATCAAGGGTTCACATCAATTGGTATCAGAGCCTTGGCTGTTTGCTCGATAGGAGGAGGTTGGAGTAACCCAATCAACTCATAATGTTTTCTTTTCCTTTAACTTTACTTTAAGTTCTGAATTTTGTGGAAAAGATTGCTCATTTTTGAGAAATTTTTTTTCTTAAAACCCTTTAATTTCTGTTTTTGCTTCTGTTTGTGATCTTTAAAACTGAAATTTAAAGGACCAAAAAAAAAAAAAAAAAAAAAAGGCACCCTAACAAAAAAAAACGGAGAAAAGACTTTGAAAAAGCCATGTTTAGTTTTTGCTAAGTTTTGGGCTGTTTGTTTTGCGATTTTTTTCCCCTCTTTTGTGTTATTGTGGTGAGTTTTGCGGTTGATGTTAAGCAGCTCACCTTTGTTGCAATTGTGATTGGTATGCCTATGCTTGATACATTAGTTTTGAATTCTTGAAAATATATTGGATTCTTGAAATTGTGTCGTAGTGCTGTGAAAATTTTTCTAAAATTGCCTAAAAGGGATAATTTTTCGCATGCTTGTGTCATTGTGGCAAAAATTGAGTAAGAATTATTTTCTCCACGGTTTAAAGTGTACTTGCAAAGTTGATAGTGTTCGATTACCGACACTACTCCCCACAGCACTACACTCCAAAGCCAAAGAGGAATATTTTCTTCATTGGAAATCTTCTTCTCTTTCAGTGTACTTGCAAAGTTGATAGTGTTCGATTACCGACACTATTCCCCATAGCACTACACTGGAAAATCTAAGGAATTTTTTCGCCACTTGGTACTTATTGCGTAAAAGAAATTTTTAAACGAAAACTTGGATAATTGGTAGGAATTGGTTTCTTGATTACCTATTGGGAGGGTGATCACATCTTGGGTAGTTTAAGTACTTCCTAATTTTTTTTTGAAATCTACTCATTGTTTTTATTCTTCAATTGAATTGCCCTGCTTCTTTAACCTTGTTAACCTTTTTGTGCTACCTTGTACGTTACTCTAAAAATATAGCTTGAATCTTGTCTTCGTGCACTTCTATTATTTTTGAGCTTTGAGGGCTTCTCCCCGAAAGTTCATTTGTGTGTATTTCTTATTTTAGCTATACTATAAAATTTTGTTTTTACAAGGTGTTTTTCAAAAATAGAACCAAGTGTCTATTTTGAAAATTTTTTGCTACTTTCCTATATAGTTATTGTGCTTGTGTGATTAACTATCGCTTGTAACCTTTGCCAAAGTAATCTGTGAAAATTTTCTACAGGACTGAGGTAAAAGGCTGAGTGTTATAGCATATAAGGGCCGGCAACCCTAAAGAGCGATACATAGGATTTGTGTGTAGTTCGTTAGGAGGGCACTAGGGGGACAAGGGAGTAAGGTTACTTTTACTCACTTTTACTTGTTCTTAGTAGGATATTTTCTGGTTACCATGTCAGGGAGTAGTTCTAACATTAGTAATGAATAACTCCTGGCTTCTATTGCGAACTTGACCAATCAGTTCAACACTCAGTTCGCTGACCTAAGTGATGAGGTCACAGAGATCAGGGCCACCCAGGCTAATCGACCAGTGGAGGAGGAGGAGGAGAACATTTAAACTCCTCAAGGTGGTTCTAGCAAGCCTGATGTGAACCCCTGATCCCCAACGCCGTGGAAACCAAGAACTTGATGCGAAAAGTGCCAAGGAAAGTCTGAATGTAAGACGCAGCTCTTAACTTCTAGAATCTTTACCCTTGGATTTGGCAGACTACTAACTTACAAAGTAAATTAAACATGCAATTCGAACCAAGTGGAGAAAACTAGAATCGAAACAAAGCTTAGCAATAGACAGAGCAATTATCTATTAGCCTATAGTTCATGTAGCTTTTAGCAATTAACAAACATGCAAATTACATAAGCCCAAAATAAAGTGAGTGATTAAAGAAGTATAAAACTATAACTTAAATCATTTAATCAACTAAAGAACAATGAATTTCATCCCCCTCTATTTATAGAGAGTAGGATGGACGAAATTAAAGTCCAAAATACAAAAGGAAAAGAGATAGAATTGGAAACCAATCAAGAGATTGATTTCTTACAAACCAGAAACCTAAAAGAACTAGGTTTGGTGCTTATTACGTAATTCGGCTGCCCCCTATTGGCCGAATTTACACATTAAAACACTTAATAAATAATTACAAAACCTAATCAAAAAGGGAGATCAAGAAGGGATCCCTTTTTGGAAACTACCAAGTTGATCTAGTTGTAACAAACTTGTAACAACCTAACTAACTTGTAACAAACTTTAAGTAGAATTAGGTAACATGCAAAAAACCTAATCCTTCTCTAACCTAAGCTTCCAAGTAGCGTGTGGGCTACTTCTTGTGGGCTTGGTCTGGCCGAAATAATGGAATGGGCTCCAAGGGTGAGTTTCGGCCCATTTGAGGTGGCGCATGGTGGTGATGATGTAGGGAGGTTCTGGAATCTCCCGGAATCATTTCGGAACATCAAAAATCAAGAATTTCAAGATTTTCAAGATTCTTCAAGATTCAGTAAACCGCGAAATTCAAGATTTTCAAGAAAATTAAGAACTTCAAGAAATGTCCCTTCCTTCAGCTGGATTGATTAGTAAGCGTCATTTCCCCTGTGATGGAGAGTAAAGTGACGCTTTTAACCTTCCTTGCATTCATTTCAAGGGCGTTGGTGTCCGTAACGAGCTGGGCTTCTGTAGCACTCCTTTGAACAAGGTTTTCAAGATCTGATCTGAGCTTTCCTTGTCCTTCTTCGGGTCATAGGCCCAACTATGTCAACGAACAGATTTCTCTTATATGGGCTCGGATCCTGGAGCATTGGCGGGCCTCTATGGAGCACACGAACCTCTGCTGCACTTTCTGAGTCCTCATTACTTAAACTGGGATCCTCTGCATACTGACTTAGCGTAGGGCTGGGGATGCCTTCATCAAAGCCCTTTGATGGTCTAAGTCAGTTAAAGACATATGTGCCTTCTTTCGCCAGAGGTACGAACCCCGAAGTATACTTAGACTGGGAGATCAAGATGGAGCGGATCTTTGAGCTTCACTCGGTTCCTGAACACAGGAAGGCTTCTCTCACCATCGTGAACTTCACTGACTATGCTCTTGTTTGGTGAAATCAGCATATGGACATATGACGGAACACCAGGCTCATGCGTGCTTGTGCACCCCTTATTACTTGGTTTGATCTCCCAATAGAGATGCGCAAGACTTTTGTACCTACTTATTATTTTCGTGCTTTGTATAAGAAATTAGATACTCTTGTGCAGGGTCTTTATCTGTTGATGAATATTTTAGAAAGTTGGAGATGGCCAAAATTAGGGCTAATGTAATAGAGGATGAGGGTGCTAGTATGGCTCGTTTTCTTAGTGGGCTTAATCGTGGGATAGCTTTAGCAGTTGAATTACAGAATGCTGCTTCTTTAACTGACATCTTGCATAAAGCCAGAGTGATGGAGGAGTACCTGCAGACTATTCCACCTATCCAAACATCGTCATCCTTCCTGGCAGAGAAGCCATTCTACTCAGAGAAGAAAGCTTTCAGCCTGCTCAATCAACTCCTGTTTCTTCAGCTAAGTCACCTTTTACTCCTAAGCTGTCTATCAGTAACATAGCTTGCTATAAATGTTCTGGTCGTGGCCACTACATGCGAGATTGCCCTAATGTCCGCAGAGTTATGTTTGGAAAAGATGGTGAGTACATTTCCGAAGAAGAAGAAAAGGATAATGATGTTGTCAATTTGTTTTCTGAATTGACTGACAACAGTAAGTCTGATACTGAAGAAGATGTTCATTTGCCATAAGACAACACTCAACTGGCGATTGTTACTCGTACTTTGACTACTGCTATTATCCAAGATACTGACCAAAGAACCAATATCTTCCATACCCATGGTAAAGTTAGTGGACGAATTTGTATTCTGATAGTTGGTGGCGGAAGTTGCACCAATGTGGCCAGTGAATACATGATCGAGAAGGTAAAACTTCCCATAATCAACCATCCTCATCCGTACCAGCTTCAATGGCTCGACAGCTCAGATGGCTACAGAGTGACTAAGCAAGTTCAGATCACTTTTGCTATTGGTAAGTTCAAAGGACAGGTGACATGCGACATTCTCCCCATGAAGGCGTGTCATATGCTGCTAGGATGACCTTGGCTCTTTGATATGAAGGCGATGCATGATGGAGTTGCCAACACCTACTCTATCTGTCAACAAAGCAAGATCCATACATTTCTACCACTTTTGCCCCAGGAAGTTTGTGCTGAATCTGCTCGGATGAAGGACAAGCTCGCTCAATGGGGTTCAGAAAAGCAGAAAGCTAAGGGAAAGGGTAAAGAAACTGTAAAAAGTAGTAAGGCGAACTCTGATAAGCCTTCAAAAGAAGTTAAGACTGGTTTATTTGCTAGTGTAGGAGAAGTTGAGCAAGTGTTAGCTCAGAATGGTTGTGTACTTATACTTGTTGCTAAAGATAATTGTGCTAACCTTAACGACATCCCTAGGGATCTCCCTATGGAAGTTCAATTTCTCTTGCAGTAATATGCAAATGTTTTCCCAAAGCGCCGGCGCCATCCGCTCGTTGCCGACTTTCCATCTTCTCTTCCCCGAAGTTGTTCTTCCGCCGGCGTTGACAGCTAAACCCGCCGTCACCCTACTCCGGCTTTGGCGTCTTAAACGGCCATCATCCACCCATTGGATATCTTTTCCCCAACTAGAATTTTGGCTCAATCGGTCACTTGGTTGTGGGATTCAAATCATAAAAAAGGTTTAGCCGAATAGTTTCAAATTTAGTTAAGCTTCAGAAATTTTACTGTTATTTGTTTATTGTGATTGGCCTAGGGTTTTTGGTTAATGTTGCATTCGGGTTTGTTGAGATGATGAATGCTTGGATTGTTTTTGTTTTGATCGATTGGTGGTTGAATTCGGGTCTGGTTGTTGAATTCGGGTTCGGTTTTGATCATTGGGGTGTTGAATTCGGGTTTACTTGATTATTTTGATTGATTGGTGTTTGAATTCGGGTTTTGATCGATTGGGGTGTTTATGCTTTTTTTTTTTTTTTTTTGCTATAACTGGATTTTCTCTTTTGTGCTTTCATTTTACACCATTACTTCTATATGGTGGTTTTATTTCACTTGGTTATAGGTCCCTCTGTTTCTTATGGTATGCATCTCTAAATCAAGTGTTTACATGCCTTTACTTTTACCTTTTTGTTGGTTGGGTGAGGGGGGAGGGTTGATAATGAGTGAAATACTTTTTCTCATGAATTGAAGGTGTGAAATGTCACTTGCCTTTTCAATTTGAACCTTTCTTAGGCTCCTTTTTGTGTCTCCTTTGGTTTAAAGTGTTTAATGGCACTTGGTTTTGAAAATTAAAGCTTTCCTTGCCTCATTTTGCGGTATCTTTTTTAGAAATGTTGCAAGTATCTTTTGTGTGTCGCTTTTCTTGTTTTAGGCATGGAGAATGTAAAATGAGTGAACTTTTCCTTAAACCTTTTACCTTTCTTACTCTATTTTCTGTGCCTCCTTTATTGCTAATGAGTGAAATGCTTGTTCTTATGAATTGAAGGTGTGAAATGTCACTTGCCTTTTCAATTTGAACCTTTCTTAGGATCCTTTTTGTGTCTCCTTTGGTTTAAAGTGTTTAATGGCACTTGGTTTTGAAAATTAAAGCTTTCCTTGCCTCATTTTGCGGTATCTTTTTTAGAAATGTTGCAAGTATCTTTTGTGTGTCGCTTTTCTTGTTTTAGGCATGGAGAATGTAAAATGAGTGAACTTTTCCTTAAACCTTTTACCTTTCTTACTCTATTTTCTGTGCCTCCTTTATTGCTAATGAGTGAAATGGTTGTTCTTAAGAATTGAAGGTGTGAAATGTCACTTGCCTTTTCAATTTGAACCTTTCTTAGGATCCTTTTTTTGTCTCCTTTGGTTTAAAGTGTTTAATGGCACTTGGTTTTTAAAATTAAAGCTTTCTTTTGCCTCTCTTCAGAGGCTCGTTTGTTTATGAAAAGATGTTATCTTGTTTTCTCTCTGTCTTTACCTAATGTTTAAGATAAGGTAATGGGCCGAAAGAGAAAATGCAATGAGCAGCATAGTGATGAGGGAAATGGCAATTAAGATGGTTTTTCTACTAGAGCTAGAAGAGGTAGAGGGCCTACAAATTGCAATGATCTTTTGGAAATGCATATGAAGGGGAAAACAATTGAGATTGCATTCAATTCAAAAAATGAGCCTAAAAATGCGCATACGAAGTGGATTACTTTCGTTACATTCACTCAAAGTGGACATTATGGAATATGCATCATGGCACAAAGTCCCTGAAGAGATTAAGAAGAGAGTGTGGATGGAAATATAGGTATTCTACAAAATTATAATGCATTATTTGTTTACCCATTTATACAAATGAACCAAATTTAACTAACTTTATATTCCTATTGTTTAATGTAGGCATTATTTGTTTTCAATCAAATGAAGAGCTCGAACCAAATGGATTTCTTATGCCAGTAAACGTTGAAAAGATTGGAAATCCCTTTTAGGTAGATATGTCAATGGTGATTTGAAGGGTGAGGAGCCATTCCTAGCCTTGAGACAGAAGAATGGAGGGTGGTTATTTGAATTTTTTTCCTTCTTCTTTTTGGATATTTGAAATTGCTTAGTTTATGGATAATCTTTTTCATTTTATTTTTCTCTAGGCAATTCGTGATAAAGCTTAAAGGAATGCGAATTTGAATTTTTTTTTACCATAATTTATCTCGTGGTGGATACCGACTACTTAAGAAGAATATGCATGAAGAGGCAATACTTGAAAATGGGGAAAAAGCTTTAGAGGACTGTACGTCCGAAGAAGAAGGAGAAGAAGCTTATGCAGGGCCAGCCCGTTATCTACTTTGGAGAAAGGCTCACACAAACAAAATGGCCAATACTTTACCCCGGAGACTGGTCGTGTTGAAAGTGAAATTGTAAGTTTATGGCACACATTTTCTTATGATTCAATTGTTTCAGCTACTCATATTATTAAAACTATTATGATTGATTTAAATTTCATACATTTGACTAAATGCTTAGGAAAACTTATGTATGCGCGAGTCCCAAGGAGAGAAAGTTTCAGAGGGTAGGAATGACATACTTGTCAAGGCAACGAGAAAGCCCGATCACCCCGGTCGTGTTCGTGGTCATTCTACCAGGGCCCGTATTATAGATGTTTTTCGAGAAACACGCCCGTCGCTTAAAGCTCAACTAGCTTTAACTAAAAGAAAGCTTCAAAAAACCTCAGCACAGCTCGATGAATGTCAAATAGATCTTAAGATGATGGTGGGTTTTATATGTACTAAGATGGGGACTGACTATGATACAGCAAGAGCCACAATCCTCAATAGTACCAAATCTCAGAGCTTGAACCCAGAAACTGTCGGAATGTCTCCAGATATGTTTGAGGTACATGGTAGCCATGTTTCCACTGTGAGTCCTACGAGTTTGCCTAAAGTACATCGTAGCCATAATGTTTCCTCTATAATCCCTACAAGTTTGCCTGATGTACATACGGTCCCTGTTTCATCTATGATCCCGATAAGTTTGTATGAGGTTCACAATAGCCCTATTCAACAACCTTGGAAGATCTGAGTTCTTTAGGGGATTACAAGGTAATTAAAGTACATTTATGTATGTCATCTTGGTTTCTATAATTTCTTTCATATTGTCGATGCTAAAAATAATTGATATTGCTTTTGAAGATTACACTTATTTTTTGGATTTAACGGAAATAGTCCAATAATGTTCATTGACTTGCTTATTATCTCAGGACGGGTGTGACTATCATATGTTCATTAGTAAGGATACAAGTAAGAGACGTCTTGTGGCCGAGGGAAATGTTTATAAGCAGAAAAAGCACCACGGGCGCGAGGTAAAGAAAGGTTGCGCAAGGGTTACAATTAAAATTTTTACAATTAAAATTTCATCTGATGACCTTGCCCCACTGCCATTTCCCGAGGAAGAGACTTCAAATGTGGGAATGTGAAAATCCTTTTTCGTGGAATGGCCTAAACATTTGATTGAGCTTATTCCCGATCCAGTAAAGCAGGTATAGGTTTACATTAATTTTTGAATTATTTCATACTTTTTTGTATAATGAATTTGATTTCAAATGGCCTTAGGTAGAGAAATGTTCATAAAAGAAAAAAGGTACTTCGAATTCTATGAATGAGATAAGATCATCTTCAACCACTTCATCTAAAATGACATCCGCTTTGACATCTAATCCATTGCACGAGTTAGAACTCCAATTAAAGAAAGATTTGAACTTCACTTGCTTCATGTTTCAATTGAAAAGAGACATCATAGGTGTAGATCATCCTATTAGTATGGATCGAATGGATGTTGCTGAATTATTGTCAAGAGAAAAGGAGGTTACAAACTGTTGCATGCAATTGTTCATCAAGTGAGTTTCGACCAATTAATTTTCTTTGTATTTTTAGATTATTTTTATATATAGTATTCTTTCTATGTGGTTGGACTAACCAAGGATAATAATGTAAATTCCCTAGAGCTTTACATGATTTGGTTGAAAGGAATGGCCGCAAGGAGATAGGGTTTCTCTCAGTGGATCATGTCACGGAACTAGGAAATGCATATGAAGATAGGGTACAATACATTGCACGAAACTTGAAGGATCGGAATAAAGAAATTTATCTGGCACCGTATCTTCACATGTAAACATTGTAAGCGTTTCTCTAATTTTTAAGAGACACTGATTTAAAGATGTGAGGTCATTGAGTTTTTTGTTTGCAGTGGACATTGGATGCTACTAGCCATTAGACCGATTGAAAAAGTTGTGTACTGGTTTGATTCATTACAAAATCCACAACAAGAAGAGGCATTAATACTTATAGACAAGTGAGTTATATTAACTAATATTAGATTGTATAATTCAAAATACCCATCATATATACCTATGTTGCTCATTATTTTTATTCATCATTCATATTTTATAGGATGATGTTTAATTATCAAGCTTTCCTTGGATTGCTGAGAAATGTGCATATGCAACCTGAATGGATAGCAGTTAAGGTAAAATAAGTAATTATTGAATTTTTTATTTAACATTGTGTTGTATACAATTGTATGATATTCTAACTCGTTTAATATTATTCAATAGCATAAAAAACAAAAGTCTATCTGGGAGTGTGGCTACGATGTCATGCATTACATGTACCACATCGCAATGAAATTCGAGACATTGGCACTCGAAAAGGTATTTGATTTTGATTTCGCATAACCTATTTGATTGTGTTTCATTTTGCTATTCAATTAAATTTGTTTTTATACTCTGTAGCAGTACTTCAAGATCGACCGCACTCCATTAACCATTGAGGATATAGATGCTATGAGAAAATTATGCGCTATTTATATTGTGGAGCATTAGCCAATTAGTATTTGATGGTTGTTTTGATAGTAATGAAACTTGTTGATATTATAGTTGTATGAATTTTTGTGGCTATGCCACTGTAATGTAATTTAATAGTGATTTCTACTTCCATCTTGGCTATATTTTGTATATATTTTTTTAAACTTTCAAAAGCGGGTTTTGCTCTACCCCAGAGAAAGCTCAGAACTTTCTACGGCGGGTATGGAAAACGCCTTGGTGTAGATTGAGCACTTTCTACGGCGGTTTGGTTGGGAACCGCCATAGAAAGTTCAGCACTTTCTACGGCGATTCCCAGTAAAACCGCCTTAGAAAGTCCTAAACTTTCTACGGCGGTTCCCAGAAAAACCGTCGTAGAAAGTCCTGAAACTTTCAACGGCGGTTTCTAACCGAAACACCGTAGAAAGTCCGTAAGCTTTCTATGGCGGTTCCCAACCACCGTTGTATTACGGACTTTCTACGGCGGTTGGGAGGCCTGAACTTTCTATGGCAGTTCCCAACCGCCGTAGAAAGTCCGCATCCTGTCTACGGCTGCTAGATAGATGGCGGTTCAAATGCCTACATAACCGCCGTTAAATGTTTTAAAAAACCGCCTTTAAAACCCTTTTTGTAGTAGTGCATTTATACATTGCTTGGCATTTTTCTTAGTTGCCCAGTGATGGAAGAACTTAGAGTTTTGGTCACCATCCTTTTTCCATTGTAGTTTTGATCTTTGTTGCCAAAATTCTGTTTGCAGGTTTAGGAGTTCTTGAACTTCTTTCCTAAGATTTTGTTCTTCTGTGGTCATGAGTCCCTTTGATGGGAGTTTGTTTCCTTGAAGTCATTCTAGTTGTTTCATTTTCCTGTCTACTAGATTTTGGAGGTATCCATATGCTTGCTTGCTCCAATTTTGAAGTTTCTGTACTGTTTGTTTCAGTGTGATTGATACCTCTGTGTTTAAACTTGTCTGGTTTTGTCTTTCTTGTAGTCGCGGTTCCTTTTCCATCCAAACTTTTGTCACAATTTGTTTTGCTACTGTGTTTTTGGTCCAGAAAGCTTCAAATTTTGGTACTCCTCTATTTTGTGGTCTTCTGTTCAGTAATTTAACTACTACATAGGACATTTTTCTTCTTTAGATTTAATTCTAAACAACAATTATACAAAAGTTTTTAGAGATTGAAATTAGTCTTCCAATATATTATGTTAAAAAGGTAAATATAATAAAAGTTTAATTTTTTTATGAGTTTTTGAAAGTATAATATCTAAGATAATAAATTTTTACTATTTTCTTTTCACATATACTTTTTAAGTATTGATTAATTGTAAATCACATAGTTACATTAGGAATAGTATAAAAGGTAAAACATAGAAACATAGTTTTCTTAATAGGACTACTTTTTTTTTTCTTCTTGAAAACATGATTTTTTTTGTAAGAAGATAGAAGTTTATGATCCTTAAATATTAGAAAAATGTTGACTGGTTAATAATCACCATGTCATTACTAATGTGTTGGTTGTTAACTCACTCACATCTTATGATGTTGGCGATTTCTTTAAGTACAAAAATTTATATTTGACAGTTGACGAGCGCATATATCAAGTTTAGCATATGATGTATCATGATTATGTTATGAGAATACCCATCAAATTTAGCATCTAATGTATGGTGTATTGATTTTAGCTTTTAATCTATTTGAGTGTACCTGTTAATATATTGCGGTTATAAGTTTAGTTGTTGAATTATCACATGTCAATTTTAGCCTCTTATGTATCGCATATTATGTTTGACTTATGATACATGTATCGAGTTTATTTGATGATGTATCGCAATTATGAGTTTAGTTGTTGCAATATCACGTATTTCAGCTTATAATGTACCACGGACTGAGTTTTAACTTCTGGTATATTGAGTTTATTCTATGATGTATCGTAGTTATGATCAAACACAAGTACTGATAGCTTGTAGTAAAAAAAACACAATAAATCACATGTTGAATTGTCAGACTATTTGACACAAGACATCCTCTTCCAACTTTCCCTCTGGCCATTGGTCAAAAGGTATCCTAAGGCCATGCCACTTTAGGGTGGTTTATGTCTTTCATCTAATGATCAAAGGAGTAAGGTGTTTATTTTAAAAATAGGAGATAGTAAATTGTAAAATGATGATAATGCAGGAGGTAAAATGTAAATAAGCCTAATGCGTACTTTCTCCCTCCTATTAAAAAAGTTTAGTTTTAAAAATGTACAATTTACTCTGAATGATAAATATAACATCTAAAACAAATAATTCCTTATCATATTTTTCATTTATATATTTATTCTTAAGTAAAAGTTAACGATAGACCACACATTATAATACTACTCCTTCGGTCTCATTCAACAATTCTACTTTGTATTACTAAAAATAGTAATACAAACTGGACTCTTTGAGTGAGACAGAGAGTAATAAAGACATATATGATTAGTAAATAATTAACTATTTTAGTGGGATACTAATAATTATTTTTTTGAAATTAAACTTTCTATATAAAACGGAGAAAGAATATTTTATGAAATCCCTGATTAGTATTATTGAATAGTAACTTTCCACGTCACGTCATAAAAAGATTGATTGAAAATTCGTGTATATTACGTGTATAATTGCTCTTAGGGAAATGAATAATTGTAGCTTTCCCCCAATTGTAAACCGAAGGGTGACTGAATTATGAAAGCGGAGAAAGAATATTTTATGAAATCCCTGATTAGTATTATTGAATAGTAACTTTCCACGTCACGTCATAAAAAGATTGATTGAAAATTCGTGTATATTACGTGTATAATTGCTCTTAGGGAAATGAATAATTGTAGCTTTCCCCCAATTGTAAACCGAAGGGTGACTGAATTATGAAAGCGCAAATCGTGCATGACAACTTCACGTCAACGAAGCACAGCCCGGAAATTTCTGTACCAGATATGTCCTACTTTAGAGTCGTGCTAAGAACACACTAGTCAATTTGTGCCTTTTTTTGAACTTATCCTCCATGCATTACGTACCCAACAATATATTTCTACAAACTATAAACATGACAAAGTGCTTGTCTGCAATTCCATTGATTTCATTTCGTATTCTTTTGGTTATATTACATCTACTTCCAAAGTTTGAAAATGTTACCAATATATAAGGCCTAGGCCATTACATCTGGGCAAATTACTGTAAATACTCCTTGGTCAGATTGGTGTATAAATTCAGGCACTGATGTAAGTTAAAAAACTGTAGCTATTAAATTGGAATGTGTATGTACAGTGGTAGAGTCAGGGACTAATATCAAGGGGTCCTCAAAAGTACAAGCAATTTTTTAAAATTAATTAAAAGTGAGATTGGTTACTCATTTTATAAATGCAGGAAAAAGAGGAAAAAAACTAATAATAAGGCTAGTACATTTGGCTCTAAAATCATGAGTATTGGCGATTGAGTTTTTTTTATAGTTTACTTGTGCATGTTTTTGAAGTACAATTTTTTTATTGTAACATTAATAAATATATCTAATCATAATATTTATAAAATTTACTCAAAAAAATTCACAAACTAACCTATCAATAAACATTTGAACATAACTTAATTATTTAGGGTAAAGTACAACTAATCCTCGTAGTTTGATAAATTGACAACTTACCTCCACATGGTTTGAAAGTAGACCACTTACCCCCTCGTAGTTTAAAAATAGACAACTTACTCCCACGTGGTTTGAAAATGAACAACTTACCTCATATGGTTTGAAAATTGACAACTTATCCCTGTACCACATAGTTTGAAAAGTTATAAAATAGAATGGGTAAATAGTCCCTTTTCAAACCATTTGGGGGGGGGGGGGGGGGGGGGGGGGGTTTAAATTGTCCATTTTTAAACCATTAGGGGATAATTTGTCCATTTTTAAACCACGTGGAGGGTAAGTTGACCATTTTCAAACCACGTGGGCGTAAATTGTCCACATTCAAACCACGAAAGGGTAAGTTGTCTATTTATCAAACCACGAAGGGGTAAATTGTACTTTACCCAATTATTTATAAACACTACAATAATTATTTTCACATATAACTTAGTCATAAACAATCAATCATTGAAACATACTAAAAAAAATTTAATTTAAAAAAATAATATTTACGATGAGTTATTAAGATGTGTAACAGGGAGTGTAACAGAAGATCCTGGGCCTTTTAAATATCATAAATACGGATTACTCGCCCCCCTCCAAATCCGCTGGTGCTATATATATGTGGAGAAAACTATCATTATTAATATTTATCTTTTACAACTAAACAACTTCTCTTCATTTTTAGATGTATTTAATATTAAGTTGGTTAGGAACGAGTCAGTGCTCCAGCGGTTGTGACGCATAGTGAGCCACCCAGAGGTCGGGGGTTCGATTCTTACCTCTGTCAGTTCTACCTATTTAGAGCGCAGGCTGACAGGACTCTGCAGGTGGCTCCCCAACTTCATTCTTCCCCTCCCCATAGCTCCTGCCTTCAATGTAATAGTTGAAAGGATGTTAAAATAGTGTTGATTCAAAAAATAATAATAATAAATAATAAGTTGGTTACCACTTTTGAATGTGTAGGTGTGTGTAGAGCTAAAATATTGATAGAGATAATTTTGTCCACCCATTTCAGTCTAACGGAGGGAGTTTACGTCATAACATTATATTATGTTAACGATTTAAGGGTGCTAGTTGTTATTACGCATTGATTCCGTCAAGTGGTTTGATTGTAACTTTTCAAATATGGGGATTCTATTGGTAATATTTCCAAATATCAGTCAATGTAGACGTAATTTACCCCTTTTCTTTTGGTTAAATTCAATTGGTCCCTTAAATTAAGCTGTTGTCTCGCTTTAGCCCCTCATATTGAAAAAAACTCCATTTTTCAGTCAACTTCAAAAACAGATTTTATAAAATAGTTCAAAACTTAAAATCATGCAGCATTGAAGTTATTTTGTTAAGAGGTTGCATAGTGAAATATATATATATATATATATATATATGTGTGTGTATGTGTGTATTTACACCTCAAATTATTGTGTTATGATTGCTTTTTCATTGGTTTTTCATGGAAAAAGAACTATTTTGTGGTTAAATGATGAGCGAATTACATATACCTCTCCTGAGGTTTGGTAAAATTAAAAATAAGACCCTATAATTCTAAAAATTACAAACACATCTCTAAACAATTCATAAGTTTTTTTTATTTTGTATTTATTTTTTTTACTAATAATAAGGGTAATATCGAGTGAGTCAGGCCAAAATTCGAAACGTTCAAACTGTGATAGTTTATTAAATAATTGAGTATAAAGTTTTGTTTATGTTCATTAATTTATTGAATAAATGAATTTGAGCTGAACTTTGACCAATCCGATCATGGACTTGATAATGGAAGATTGTGTTCGTTTTCAGCCATAACTAACAGTGACTGATTTTGTAACAATGATCAAATCACATGGGGATATTTATAATTTTTAAGACTAAAGAGACTTATTTGTAATTTTACCAAAATTAGGGAAAAGTAAATGTAATTTGCCCTTAAATATTTTGTAGGTACTAAAGGAAGAAAAGAAAAGCAACGGAAGAAAAAGGGCAAAAATAGAAACAAAAGAAGTTGAGAAGAAAAGGAAGGACTATCCAACTTTCAAAGATCATAATTTGAGTTACAGAACTCCAAATTCGATCATTCTTGAAATTATGTAAAGCAAAGAAAAATGGCTACAACTTTACTGAAAACACTTTTTCCTAATTCTTGCTTTTCGATGCTAAAAAAATTAGAACTGTGAAAAGAGAATTTCCACACGGCTTCTTTCTCGCAAGGTGCATGGAGAATTTGCTCAGTTCCTTTCACTTGTGCTTTTATACTACAATTTGACTCCCCGTAAAAGATTAGTACCTGTCTATTATTTAATATTAGTCACTCAAAATCTACGAACACTATTTATTACCCAGTTCTACACAAGAAAATATTCATAAAACTATTTAAATATCTAATTATACATGAGTTACAAATATTTCTTTTTCAGAACTAATTACTCTTTTCAGAAATATTCTTTTTAAGATTACTTTACATTATTTCATAACACAAATTCTCGTTTAATTAGTTTCTCAATCAAGTAAATAAGAAATATTACATTTTTTCCCATATCAAATTTTACAATATATACACTAAAAAGGAAAGTTAACAATATATTTTTGTTATTGTGTAAAACTATTAATTATAATAAGTTAATAAAGTTCAAATTTGTGAGATTGATATTAAATGAATGATAATTCTTTTCAATTTTTATAAACACACACAATTTAACGTTAATTATGTATCTAAACAATTTTTGTGATAAAAAAACTTTTGATATTTGAAAAGTACGTATGTGTATTGTTCGGTAATAAACACCTTTTCCCCCTCATTAATAATTTAGGAAAAAGTACCCTCTATTTGTCAATCTTATAACTTTCTATCTTAAAACATTTCTCAATGTGATTTAGTCAGAGGAGAGTTTCCTGTCACACCGTCTAACAACGATACATCTACTCTTAAAATTGATATGCGTGTTTTCATCAATAAATGATATGTTAGAAGCTAAAATTGATATGCGTGTATTTTACTTCTACCTCTATAATCGATACCTGCACGACATGCGGTACTTGTTTTAACATAATGACGACGCATTATTAGTTAAAACTTTAGAAGTTAAATTCAATACGGCATACGTCATAGACTTAATTTAATACGTGATACATCGGAGACTAAACACATAACCGAACACATCAATAGCTAAAATTAATATATAAGAGATTAAATTCAATACTCGATACGTCAAAAACTAAAATTAGTACGTTAGTATAATATGCAAGCTACATTTTTTAGGCGAAAATCTGTACTTGTACAATTGTACAATTTGATCTGTCAAATACATGTTTTTGTATTGAGTCACCCACTTTAGAATCACGCATATATGTTACATCATGCGGACACAAGTGCGTACGCTAGAAATTTATTAGAAGTTGTGGCCATGGTGCTAAACTTGTCGACAGCCACTCACCAGAATGATTCATATATCTGAGATTGGGATCTACTAGACTACTACAGAAGTTAAACTTTCTAAAACGCGTTCAAAACTGTTTTGAGGAATTTTCCAATGTATCACTGGCATTAATTAATAAGTTGTTTAAACAAACTCACAAATTCGATTAAAAAATTCTTTTCTTTGCCGATTTCTTTTACAGCAAAAAAGTGCCAAAAATAAAATAAAATTGAATACTCCATCGTTATTAAATAAGTGACTATTATAGAAAAAAAATTTGTTCCCAAATAAGTGTCAATTTACACATTTCAATACGAAAAATTTAAAAAGTTATAATACTACCCCTTATTTAATTGATCTCATTTAATGGTATTAATTGCAATTTCATGTTAAATGCACATACATTACACACATTTCCATTTAAAATGTAGTTAAACAAGAAAACATAAATAGGGGTAACAGAAGGATTCAGTCATCTCCTTAATTTATGTGATTTTTCTATAATGTCCACTTATTTGGGAACGGAGCGAGTAATACTCAGATATGTGGGTGATATATTGCTCCCATTTTTCAAAGAAAAGAAGAAAATAACCCAAAAACATCATATTAACTAAATACTTCCTCGATCCTATTAAAAAAGTCTAGTTTAAAAATCGTACAATTTATTATAGATTGTAAGGTACAACAGCTAAAATAATTAATTTCACATTATATTTTTTATTATATCCTTACTTTTTAAGTAAAAGTTAATTATAGACCATATATTATTATATTAATATATGTATGCTATATAAATAAATTCAAATTGGACTTTTTTAGGCTACAAAAAATTATTTGAAATTGGACTCTTTATATGTACAACAAAGAAAGTCTAAATTTAATGAGTTACACATGAAATACATAAAATAAACTAGTTATTAGGAGTATTATTTTTTCTTGACTTATACCTTTATATATGAAAAATATGGCTCTTATTTTGAGATTGTAAAAAATTCTAAAATATACTCATAACTCATTTTCAGTTGAGTGGTGATACAACGAATTTTTTGATATTTTCCCCTGTACCTATTATTTTTCGTCTAGAGTAAAATGATACAACGAATAACATGATATTCTAAAAAAGATAAAATCACAAATTATATATTTAAAGTTTAAAAAAATCATAATTAATAAAAAAAAGTACCAATAAATTTAGGGGGTGCTTGTTTGGAAAGTTTGGGGGTGGGGAATGGAAATGGGAATGGGAATGAGAATGGAAAGTGGGTGTTTGGTTGGGGGGTTTCATTCCCCGGACCTCACCCCCGTATCCCATTTTCTTTCAATCATCCATTCCCTTCCATTTTGAGGGGAATGAGAATCATTCCTTTCTATAATTATTTTTTGGGTGTGTTTTTTATTTTAAAAATTTTTACTTAGTACAAATTATTATTGTAATACATCTAAGTATAAATAGTTTATAATATATTAAATGTTGAGCGTAAAAAAAATTAAAATAAATTTTATTCCTAAAAATTTAATTTTTAACCAAACAACATCAATGATAATCATAGTCATTCTCTATCTCAAACCAAACAACACAAATACAATGATTACCTCGACTATTATTCTCACTACTATCAATCCTATTTCTATTCTCATTTCCCTCTACGAACCAAGCGCACTCTTAGTGTGGAAGTCGTTATTGGAAAAGAAAGAATAGTACAGTATTAGTTTGTTTATGATGGCGCTTGCACTAAAATTATCCCTTCGCTGCTATCATGTCAATTTCTCATCTAGCTAGAATATTCTTGATACGAAAGAAATCAGAATTCTTCATCTATCCGTTGACATACGAACCCAATTCTGTGCACAAAAAATTAAGGAATGAGGATTAGATGCCTATAATATGACTCACATGGGGTGTTTTATGCAGTTTACAACATATTCTAAGAACAAAAAGATTTTTATGGATAGTGCTAAATACAAGGAAGAAAAATGCTAAACACAGAAAAGAAGAGATAGTATTTTATATTTTTACCTAAATTGCCCTTTACCCTACTAACTCCCATCAGCCCCACCTTTAGTCATTTTCTTCAATTTTTAATTTATTTTAGCCTTCCTTTTTTTCTTTTATTTAGTATTATCTGTGTTTAATTTAATATAAATGTATTATAAGCTCAATTTAATTTATTTAATATTGATATTATTTTAATTATTATGTGTGTATAATTTAGTGTGTTTATTTGTGTTATTAATATTGATGATTATATTAATTGTTAAGGTTAATAATTAGACTTAGGTGTGTATAATTTATACATTGTAATGCATGGTTATAAAATTTTTTTGTATTATTTGTGATTAATTTATACATTATTTTGCATGGTTAGAATTTTTTTTGAGTATTATTTGTGTTTAATTTAGAGATAAATACATTAATAAAAAATTAAAAAATTGGCAAAGATGTTAGGCACATTTTAAAAAAAAAAAAAAAACTGAGACTAGGAACTTAGGGTGGTTAGGCGTTCTAACCTTCTTCTCAAGGGTTTAGGATTCCTAATCCCAAAAAGGAGCTTAGGGCACCTAACCATATATTTTGGGGTTAGAAGTTTAGGGTGATTAGGTGTCCTAAGCTCTTTTTCTGAGGGTTAGGAAGGGTGGTTAAACGCCTTAACCTTCTTTTCTAGGGTTATGAATCCTAGACCCAGAAAAGGAGCTTAGGGCTCATACCACCTTTTATGGGGTTAGGAGTTTAGGGTGGTTAGACACCCTAACATTTTTTTCTAGTCCTAACCCCAGAAAAGGAGGTTAGGCTGGCTAGGTGTCCTAACCTTCTTTTCAATCCTAACCCCAGAAAAGGAGGTAACCACCCTCACCTCCTTCTGGGGTTAGGATTCCTAAACTCAGAAAAGAAGGTTAGGGCCCCTAGCCACCCTGACCTCCTTTTCGGGGGTTAGGATTCCTAACCCCTTGAAAATGAGGCTTCTGCCAACCCATTTTTTTTTAATCTATGCAAATTGCTGGTTTTCATATCAACCGATCCATGTAAGCTAATTTATAATTTAGCGTTTTAATATATGTACATTAATTATTATTTTAGACTCGTTATTTTGACATTATATTTGTTTTAGAGTTAAATGTATGTAAGTTAATTTTAGAATGGTAGATAATATCTGACACGACACCAAAACATGACACGAACTTGACACGATATAAGTATGTTAGTGTTGAGTCTTTGCAGGTTCGCAGGTTATATAGGTCAACACGAATAATTAAACGGGTAAAGTTAGAGTTGAGAAAGTCGATACGTAAACCCACCAATCAGAACCTGACTCGAGAAATTTATACTAAACACGAAAATACGACACAAACCCGACATGAACACAAAATGTTCCGCCAAGCCAAACCCGATAACTCGGACACGACATGAATTGTCAACTTAAACTTTAGTTTGATTAATGTTGATATTATTTTAATTATTATGCGTGTATAATTTTATGTGCTTATTTATATTATTAATTTGTATATTCACAAATAGTTCATTTTTTTGGTTTATTTCACTATTTTTTATTTAAAAATTAATAAAACAGTAGTGGTGGTGAGACTGGTGGAGGTTGACAAGTGGGGCTGGTGGGGGCTGACAATTGGGGCTGGTGGGAGTTTATTAGTAGGGACGCAATTATAGTATAATAATAAAATACTATTTCTCCTTCCCTGTATTTAATATTTTTTTTTGTTGCGTTTAGACATATCGATTTTTATTTGCTGCTTAGCCGTCCATCATTCTCCACTTTTATAGCGTCACTCAGAAAAACGGCCAAAACCTAGCTAGCCCAATAAGGTACACTATTCTGCGCTTAGTTCTCCGGCAGCTTTTTAGAGCCAGAGCTGTAGTACAACATGCCAACAGAGAGAATCGAATTAATTCCTTCGAATTTATAGTCCTATCAAATTTCTGTCTTTTTTTGCCGCTTGTAAACGTACACATATACTTGGTTTTGACAGAGAAATGAGCACCGAAAAAAGGGAGCTTCTAAGTGGCCGGATTCTAGAGGGCCAAAGTGTGCGTGAGTAAAATTTCACATCAGTGTTTTGGTATCAAATTTGGTGTCTCGTTTTACACCCAAAATAAATCTATTCAAATTAGTACATAATGAGTAACGTCGTCTCCCACAGGGGTAGGATTAATTTCTTCCTTAATTTCGAACAAGTTGAGACAGAGATTTTGAATCAAAATTAAATAGGAAAAATTATTAAGTAACTGAAATAATGAAATAGATTAAAATCAATAGAAAATGGATTTCGGCAACCAATGACTTTACACTAGTTCAAAAACTTCGTTTATCGACACAAGGATTCATTTAACAAACACAAGTCAAGCAGTTTTAGTTACCGACGACGCGTACATGCATAACCTTATTCCTCATTACCTTCTAGATAGCTAGGATGATGCATCTCTTACTATTTCCTTAATTAGCTATCAACCTAAGAGAGATGTTCTACTAGATTTAACTAACCAACAACATTGTGACATAGGGGAACAAACACAAGTCAAGCAGTTTTAGTTACCGACGACGCGTACATGCATAACCTTATTCCTCATTACCTTCTAGATAGCTAGGATGATGCATCTCTTACTATTTCCTTAATTAGCTATCAACCTAAGAGAGATGTTCTACTAGATTTAACTAACCAACAACATTGTGACATAGGGGAACCTGATTCTAGCCACCCAATTCTCACGCAGGACTGTTTAACATGTTTATTCTCTTTATCTGATTTATCACTAATCAAATCACTCATTGAGGACGCCTCGAATGATTTAATTGATTTTACATTATTTCACATTACTTAAGTGTGATCAGTACCTAAGAAACTCAAAAATAATTCTAGACCCTACATCACTGAGAATTAATAGGAACTTGCATTTGTTAAATTGAAAGAATAATTTGGTCTCTCGAAAGAACTAAGCCAGTGCTACATCATGTAATTGCCAGATAAACTTCTTAACTACTAAACACAATTAAAAGAAATAACGGTACAGTAACCAGCATGCTTGACTTACTTTCAGTTAAAATAGAATGTGAATGCATGAAAATTGCAAACGAAAAGTAAAGAGAATTAAAGCTTAAATTACACTATCATGCAAAATCATATTACTACTCTAATTCGCATTGTCCGCAATAGACGAAGTGAGATTCAATCTGAACATAACTAAACCAAATCAATTTCTATGAACTAAAAGTAAAACTCGTGATAACATAGATGAAAAGGAAAATGTGGAAATCAACCTAAACGGAAGTAAACTGCTGGATTGGAAACTACCGAAAAACATGAATGAACAAAACAGAACTAAATTGCATTAGCACATGAAGTGCAATTCTAGGGAAACAAGATAAACACATCTAACGAGTTTCGAAGTACCGAATTCGTCATACCGAATTCATCTCATGACGAATTTGTCTTCGAACAACAAAAGAAAAACTAAAAATGGGAATTACGTAGTACTGTTTTTAGATAATTAATACACACCTTCAATTAGGATCTTCCTAATATTAATAAGCAAAGAAAAAAGAAACTCCAGCCGTGAAAAATGCCTCCATTTTCTTCATCCGAACTGCCTCTCCAACTCCTTCTGTCAATCATGATTGCATCCAACAACTTCCCTTCAACCCATGAAAGTTTTTTCTCCAGTTTTTGGGTAGTTTCCTCTTCATCAGAGATTGAACTTTCCTCCTTGTCGACGACCCAGATTTTTGGTTGTAATATTTGATCGCTCTGAGTTAACTGCTCCTTCTTTTCCTGAGTAAGAGATAAAATAATCTCACTCAAACACTTCCTTCTCCACTCCTGCCACGATTTTGCTTTAAAAGAAATAAACTCCTGCTCAATTTCTGCTCAGGTGCTCAGCTGCTTCTCCCCTTAATTAGTTACTCTAGGAAAATAACCCAATTAAGTGCAGAAATTGCCTCAAAACTCCCCAGACTTTCAGAGCAAACCGTGGTTGTTGAAACCAAACGTCCCCTAATTCCTTCGCTTATACTGGGATGGCCACGCCACCCAGGACGGTAAGTGCTAGAAAAAGGGCCACACTGCAATTGAGGTTGATTCTGAAAAATTTCAAAAGAGTTCACCTTTTCAAATGCCCATACTAAAGGGTCTGACATATGCTTGTTGGGTAGACAGTAACTTTGCATATACCGTGTTAGACCGGACGGTCTTAATCCTTATTTTGATTGGTGAATTAAAAAATATGAGAATTAATTTAATGATTGATTGTAAGTGAGATGTAGTAGAAAAGCTCACGGGAGGATCAACACAAAAAACGACGAAGAAAACGGAGTTAAAATTAAGAAACTGCAAGCAAAAGAAGAAAGAAGCGAGCTGCCCAGAAATGTTCTAAGTTGGGTCACTACAGTCTCTCGAGTTCAAAGCTTCCCAGAAAGTTCCTAGATCAAACACATCGACAAGCACTCGATAGCAGTCAATCTCCCGGGTTGAAATTAATTGAAGAAACGAAGTCGACCATCGATAGGGTCTCGAGCTCGAAGCTAAGGAAAACAAAGAATGAACCAAACGCAATAATTGCACTCCGCGCCAAAACTCTTAGCCGTTGGAGAAAAGATTTCAAAAAATACAAAGTGTCGAAGTCGAGTCTCGAAGTCAAAGCCCGGACTCGAATTGAAAAGGAAAAAAATTGTGAAGTTTCTAATCCGAGCCTAGACAGGCTGTAGACAGCCTTTTAAGCTACTAGCTGAAAAATTGTGAAGCTTCTAACCCGAACTTAGACAGGCTGTAGATAGCCTTTTAGGCTACTGGCTAAAAAATTGTGAAGATTCTAACATGACCTTCGACTTCGAACCTCGACCTCGAACCTCTTGATGGGAAGCAAAATAGAGCCCTTTTTTTGACAATTTGAAGTGATTCCTTCACTCCCACAAATACTCTCAAGCTCAAAATTGAAGACTAATCATCCACCACAAGTCTCCTACACTCAAGCATAATTCAAGACCTTTATTTCATACATTTAATTGTCAAATTAGCTTGTTGAGTTAGAATTAGAAAGAGGCTTTCATGTTCATTTGTCCTAGTTTGTTGTAAACTCCATTTGTGGAGATTCTCACCATTATAAACGCTTGAGTAAGTGTTGTAGGCACATTGTATGTGAGGCAAAGTACTAAACTCTTGTTTAAGAGTTAGGCAAGAAGAAAGGGAGAGCAAGAAGAGAAGGAGAGACCCAACTTAAGAGGTTGAGTTTGGGCAATTGTACAAGCCCCAATTTGAGGCAAGTTGCACATTGGGGTTAAAGCTCTATCCAAGAGTTTGGATTAGGCAAAGGGTAAAAGTCCTAGCTTAGAGCTAAGTTAGGGATTTGTCAAAGTCTTGATTAAGATATTGATCAAGCAAAAGTCTTTTGGTCTAGGCAAGAGGTGTCTTGAGTAAGACCACAAATCCTTGAGGAAAGATAGTGCAAAAGATCTAATTGCTAGCCTTAGGCAAAGAAGTCTTAATCTAGAGTTAGATTAAGCAAGAGAGTCCTAGTTTAGAGTTAGATTAGGCAATGAAAAAGTCTTGAGATTAAGAGATTAATCTTGAGCAATTGTAAGGGCAAACACTCATTTATGTGTTTCCTAGTTGATTAGAAATCTCAAGTTATAGAACTTGGGAAGTGGAGTAGAATTCAAGAAGAATCCGAACCACTATAAATTTGGTGTGTTCTTGCTTTGTTTATTTATTTGCTTTTATGTTTTGCAAATCAATAATCACACACTTCACTTGGTAAAATTAGTTTTTACACTTATTTTTGAAAAATATTTTTCAAAATTGATCTTCTTTGTAGAATAAATATTTTTAAAGGGTGAAGAACCTAATTCACCCCCTCCCCCTCTTAAGTTCATCTTAAGTTGCTATTGATAATTATTGGGATTTCATAGTGCATTCCTTCACTTGCTGCACATATTTTGTAACCAGCTTTTCGATTCAAATAGGCGGGGGCTTTATTGCATGCCTTCACTTGCTGCACATATTTTGTAACCAGCTTTTCGATTCAAGTAGGCGGGGGCTTTCTCTGTTTGACCCAACCAACCACCAGAAAAAGAATTGTTTCCTCCCGTAACAATCAATAAAAAGCAGTGAAAACCTTCATGCTGAGAGAGATTTGAAAAACAAAAACGTAATGGAATGAAATATCGAAGCTTTTGTGAGCTTTCCGCTATAGTATGATAGCCTCTCCCTTTTCAACTTTAATTTTTATTTTTATTTTTAATTTTCAATTGATTGATTCATCGATCAGTCAATGGAGAGCACCAATTTTTCCACTGGGTCGCCGCACCTGCAACAGCTACCAAGATTACATTTCCACCCTACTAACAAAGAAACTACTGGTTCACTATTTAAAAAAATATGGCCACCTCTGATCCGATCCTTGTTTCAATAATACCTGAGGTTAATCTCCACAAAGCAGACCTCTGATTTCAGGTGTTTTTTGGATCAACCACTTCTCTATGGGGGAAAGCTGCTAAAGGATGAATATCAATCGGAGAGTTGATTTAGGGCATAAGAGATTAGACATAAAAATATATTTGATTTAGCAATTTTTTTCATGTCATTTTATTAATTAATTAATTTAATCCTAGGTGCCAACTAATTCATTTAATCCTACATGTCAATTGAGTTTATGGAGAGAGGCATTGTTGTACCTATTTTTAAACCATAAGGGATGTGGACCGGAGTTCACGATGTGAAAAATTACCAAGAAAAGTCTGATTTGCGAGACGCAACTCTTAACCTTAAGAACCCTTACCTTGGATTCACCAAACTACTAGATTAGCCTAACCTAATTTAAACACTTAATTCGAACCAAGCAAAGAAGTAAAGAATCAAAACAAAATCATGCAATTAGACAGAGCAATTAGCTAAAAGCTATAATTTTTAAAACCTAATGTAAATTCACAAACATGCAAATTACTGAAACTCAATAAATGAATAGTGATTTAATGTAGTATAAACTAATACTTTTATCAAATTAAATAAACTGTGAAATAATGGAAATTAGCTGCCCTATTTATTGGGTGATGGCCAAAATTCTAAGTCCAAAAACAAGTAGGAAAAGTAAAAGAATTGAAAAACAATGAAGAGATTAATTTCTTACAAATCCAAAACTTAAAGGAACTAGGTTTTGGGAGCTTCCCTAATTAGGTTGTAGGTACCTTGAATTTGGCCAAAAATTACAAGAATTCTACTTAAAAGGAAGTAACCAAAAAAAAGCTACAAAAAGAGTTCAAGAATGAACCTTTTTTAGAAACTACTACAGCTAGTCTAAGTGTAACAACCTTAAACTAATTACCAATTAAAATAAGAAAATGATTAAGAAACATGCACAAATCCTAATACCTTACCCAAAACCCTAACCCTAACCATAAAAGGAGACCTTTGACTTGGGCTGGGCTTTGGCTGAACTTGTAGTAGGCAAATTTGTGACACCCCCAGCCCCGACCTCCCTTTCACGCGGTAGTCGCGACCGAGATGCCTGCCTGCATGGTTCGCACCATGACTCATTCAGGATACAAGAGCACTAATTACTTATAATACATTTATATACTAAATAAAAATATGATATCTTTTATTTCACTAATACAAAATATACAAGAGTATTTCTATCCTATTATAATATTCTCGCCTTAATTACCTAACTTGAACTTCATCCTATAATTCTAACGCTTTTCATAACATTGCTCTTAATTCCTGTTACATGCAAAACGTCTAAGGGGTGAACTTCCATAAACTCAGTGAGGTCGCACTATTAGAAACATTATTTATTATACATTATCGGCACATAACATGTATTTCCTAAGCAAATAAGCGGAAACATGTAAGGGATAGAAATAGCATAATCAGCAAACTATAATGAGAATCTATTGGATCTTTCGTTAAGCATTACTAATTATACTTTATCTGTATTGGAATGGACGGCGGACACAATACACGGTGTGTTGCTTCGTCAACTACGCCAATGAATGAGTGCACATACACGAGTGCACGAAACTAGGTGGTATACCTCGAAATAATACCGGAACTCGACCTCTTCAATCATTGGGTCAAGCACTCAAGCCCGTTGCCGACATGCTCGATCCCAACAACTAAACAGGATTTGGGGCCCCAAATATGATACACACGTAACAAGCAATAGGATGCACGCAAGTAGCACGTAACATGGTGCACAAACACGGGTGCACGAGACACTAACATTTCATGCTTGACACTTAGCTCAGGAATACATGATACATTGCATTCACACGACAACTATTAACAGGTATTTTACTTATTCACGTAACACAATTTTTAAGAACATTTATATACACGTGGCATAATGATTACAAAATGAGGCATTTCACAACAGGACTTTGAATAACTATCACACATAAGCATTGTCGTAAGTAAAATAGGGTAACTCGTTAGTTACTCAGTTAAAATTGTTAACCCCTTTAGTGAGAACACTCACCTTGAGTCTCGAATACTTTTAGAGCAAATCTGCATTTAGTTCAAATTTAATTATCAATAATAGAGTTACAATGAAGCTTAGATGCAATTTAACATGTTCCTATATGATCCTACATGCTCCATTGTAAAACTTGGAAGCCTGGATTTAAGAAAACTGTTATTGACCATTCCTACCATTGTTTAACATCCAAAGAACTTTCATAAGTCCTTTTAAAAAATTACAAGAATGGAGAAATCTCGCAAATCAAGTTTTTATAAACAAGAAAGTTTATTTCTTCTTTGTCATAAATCAATGGTACCCAAAGAAACTGCCAAAATGCAAAACTTCAACAATTCTATCAATCAACGACTCAATAATTAAGTGAGTCTCATTCATTTACAGAGCTTTTAAACTTGAAATTCCAAATCTTTATCTTAAGAAGAGTTTTATTAAACCCATGGTTCTAATAACTTATAGCTCAAAACCAGTTCCAAGGATAATAAGTAAAGAGACTGAGTTTAACATCAAATGATTCTGAATCAAACAAAACAGTACATATACTTCTTAAAGCTTTCACCAACTTGCCTCAATGAGTTTCTTTCCAAAACTTTAAAACAGCCAACCACCACCAGTTTTAGAAATCAGGGTACTATATTTTCTCACCATTTTTCCAAAGGTTTTAAACCACAAAACACTTCCAAACTGTTTTGCAACATCATTTTCATCTTTAGGTGAATAAACCATAAGATACCATAAGCTGTTCATTGCTAAACTCTGTGCCTTAAACAACAATTTTAGCTTCAAGTAAAATTAGACATTGTTCTTCTTCCGTAAAACTCCATTTCAAATCAATGAATCAACTTTCATAAATTCTTAACTATTTTTAAGCTTCCCAAACACTTTCATACATTCTGTAGAATCTGTATTAACTCATAAACAACTAAAATCGTCATAATTTCCAGAAATCAAAAGTTTACAGTAATGGGTTTGTCTCTTTTCTAAAGGGTTCATAAGATGAAAATTCAGTCTTCCGTTTTATCATGAAATTGACAAAATCCATCTCATCAGTAGATCAAAATCAGTCTTAGGATAAGAATTAACACCAAATGAATTGAAGTTTAACATCATCTATGCATGAATTAATTTTGAAACAGTACTTTTCACTAAGAACTCTCACTCACAAGAATTTCACAAGACTCTCAATTTCTACCTTTTTAAACATAATCAAGCTACATCATGCCTTTATAATCTCAATTTCATCATGATAGACACTAAAACCTAACTAAATCAACTATCTTTCTTAGGGATTTACGTGTTCTAGCTCCAATTTACACATGCATGAAATTTTACTCGCTAAAAGATTGAGTTCAAACAAGGGTTACCTTTGAGAGTATGATTTCTTCTTAGGGACAAGCCCATTCCCAAACTGCTTTCTTATTAGGTTCAAGGAGTCTCCATTAAATCTTTCGTTGGCTGGTTCTACTAGAGTTTTGCCATTCCTAATTTTCCCCTGCACTCCCATGGTTGATTCGGCTAATTCAAATGGAGGAAATGCTTCCAAGTTTCCTTGGAGGAAAGGAGGTGGGCTATGGTTATGCAGAATGGAGAGCAAGGAAGATGATGAATTCTAATTTTGGGGGAGAAATTGGGGAAGAAAACCGTGGGTCTTGGGGAGAAGAAATGGTGAAATGGAAGGCTTTTGCTTTATTTCTCCTTCCCGTTTCTTCTTCTTCTATTTTTAAAATTCTTTTTCAGCCCAACCGGTATACATTTATAATATATTCCTTTTAATCATTATTTTATCTATTTAAATTTCTACAACAAGAGTTGTATTAATTTTTTTTTTCTAAGATTCGTTTAAACTAGTTTTCTATATTTATAAATTTTAGAATTCCTAAAATAATTTTAATATTCCTAATAGTTTGAAACTTGATTTAATGAAATATTTCAACTCTATTTGATTATCAAAAAATCATAATTCTATTTAATGATAACTTTTGGTTAAAAAGAATAACTTAAGGATTAAATCTATGATTCAAAGTACGGGGTCTTACATAATTTTTTCAATGATGATCTCGACTGGGGGGGGAGGAAGGGGGGGAATGGGATTATATAGGAAACTTCGGAACCTTCCATAATCATTTCAGAAAGTCGAAAATCAAGAAATTCAAGATTTTTCAAGAGTCTGCAAATTATGAAATTCAAGATTTTTGAAAATCAATAACTTTAAGAAATGTCTCTTTAAAGTTCAAGAACCTTCTGGTATTTTCAAGAACTTCAAGAAACAACCCTTTCTTCAGTGGGAAGGGTTGGTAGGCATAATTTCTTCAAAGATTTCGAATAAGATGACGCTTTTAGCCTTCCTGACATTATCTTCAAGGGCGTTGCCTTTAGATATAAGCTGGGCTTACCTAGCACAAGTCTGGACTAGGTTTTCAAGTTTTTTGCGAGTCATTAGCTCAACTATATCCATGAATGGATCCCTCTGATATGGACTCGAGTGATGTAGCATTGTTGGGCCCCTGTGTAAAACACGAACAGGCTTTGCAACAGTTCTTGAGTCCTTATCAGCATTATCTGGATTCGTTATTGATGTGAACCCCTGATCCCCAATGCCGTGTAAACCAAGAACTCGATGTAGAAAATTGCCAAGGAAAGTTTGATTGCAAGACGCAGCTCTTAATTCCTAGAATCCTTACCCTTGGATTGAACAGACTACTAATTTAACAAGTAAATTAAACAAGCAATTCAAACAAAGTGGAGAAAACTAGAATTGAAACAAAGCTTAGCAATAGACAGAGCAATTATCTATTAGCCTATAGTTCCAGTACTTTGAGTAATAAACAAGCATTCAAATTACTTAAGCCCAAAATAAATGTTAGTAATTAAAGAAGTATATAACTATAACTTTAATCAATTTAATCAACTGTTGAAGAATGAATTCGGCTGCCCTATTCATAGGGGAGGGTGGCCGAATTTCTAGTCCTAAAACAACTAGGAAAATAAGTGAAATTGGAAACCAATCAAGAGATTTATTTCATACAAGAACCAAATCCTAAAGGAACTAGGATTGATCAAAAGGAAATTCGGTTGAAGCAAGAAGTGCTTGGCCGAAAAAATAAAGAAGAAATAAGGAAATAGAAACAAATCACAAAAAGGTTTCAAGAAGGTAAACCTTTTTGGAAACTACTATCCTAGTAAGAATAGTTGTAACAAACTTGTAACAACCTAACAAACTAGTAACAAACTTTGAGTAGAATTAGGTAACATGCACAAAACCTAATCCTTCTCCAACCTAAGCTTCCAAGTGGCATGTGGGCTTCTCCTTGTGGGCTTGGCATGGCCAAAATTATGGAATGGACTCCAAGGGTGGGTTTGGCCCAAATTGAGGTGGCCGCATGAGGTGGACGAAGTAGGGAGGTTTTGGAATCTTCTAGAATTTCCCAGAATCATTCTGGAATGTCAAAAATCAAGAATTTCAAGATTCTTCAAGATTCAGTAAACCGCGAAATTCAAGATTTTCAAGAAAATCAATAACTTCAAGAAATGCCCCTTCCTTCAGCTGGATTGATTAGTAGGCGCCATTTACTCTTTGATGGAGAGTAAAGTGATGCTTTTAACCTTCCTGCATTCTGTTCAAGGGCGTTGGTGTCCGTAACGAGCTGAGCTTCTGTAGCACTCCTTTGAACAAGGTTTTCAAGATTTGATCTGAGCTTCCTTGTCCTTTTTTGGGTCATAGGCCCAACTATGTCAACAAACGGATCTCTTTGATATGAGCTCAAGTCCTGGAGCATTGGCGGGCTTCTATGGAGCACACGAACCTCTGCTGCACTTTCTGAGCGTTCATTACTCAAACTTGGATCCTCTGCATACTGACTTGGCATAGGGCTGGGGATGCCCTCATCAATTATGCTTGGACTTGTCGATGGGCTGGGGATGCCCTTATCGTTAAGGTATATTTGAGCCAAAATAAACCATGCATAAGGGTAAAGTTGCATCTAACATAAAACCATGAAGGAAAATATGCACATTTGCTTGAATATAAAAATATCCCCATTACAAAAAGATTAACGTGCAATGGAAGAAAAACAAACAATGACACAAACGCACAATTTTAATGTGGTTCGATCTAAAAAGACTTACATATACAAATCTATTATATCATAGGCTTAAGTAGGAACACTTCATCTTTTATGACCTAGACCTCAACAACTCCTAAATAGCCATAACACACTCTTATGAGCTCAGCCCCTATAACAACACATCACAATAGCCAAAAGGCTCTCTCAAAATAAATTAGAAGACAGAAACCTGAAAGGCTCTGACTTTTCAAACTCTCAGCTCAACTGAGAATAATACCCCATGGGTTCTTCATATAGATTCATAATTACCAAATCAATCCCAAAAACTTCTACCAATTTGATGAGGACTTCCCGAACACAGCAGAGACAAGCCAGCAAAGCAATCAAGAGAATGGGCCACAATTGATACATCACGGCCCAACATTTCTAAGGGATCCAAGTCCTTATCAGAGGGATCCTTTAGTTGACATCATCGGGCCGATGAGTAGGCGACGCCAGAAGATAGTGAACGAGGCCCTACGGAACCTCATCCTCTCAAGCCTTGCTCAAGCCAAGAAGGTTCAAGAAGGCCAGGCCCTTAATCCAAGATTCAGGAAGGATAAAATGGTTAATATTTTCACGATTACAGAAGAGAAACAGCCACCAACTTCTCAAATTGAATAGAGGCATGTTTTGTGAGTCCCACAAGCTTCACGGATTTTTTCACTCACAAACCCATGCTCCATATTCATTGAGCTGACTCATTCAGCAAACAATCTTCACAAATCGGCCTAGCAACAACTCACAAGCCAACTGCGATGCAAGCCCACAAATCGCAAGGCCCCAAGCCCCGATCGCAGGCCCACTAGCTTCACGGATCCATGCACCTAGCAGCCCAATTCGTAAGCCACTTGCGAATTGTGCAAGTTGATTCCAAGAAGGAAAAAGGATTTGGCATGTTTCCTATTTCTTTCTCACTTGTAATTTAGATTAAGTCAAGTTACCTAAATTGTTTACAACTTGACTTAATTTCTTAGTTTTATTTTGTTTCTACTTTCTTGTTTCTCTTACAACTTAAATTTGGATTTACTTTAAGTTACAAAATTCAAGCTTTCCCCTTTAATTTCAAAGGAGCAATTCGGGTAACTACCTTTTGTTACAACCGAATTACTCCCACCGATTTCATGCTCCTTTTGATTTTGGTTTTGTAAAAGAAAACCAACTCTAGTTGGTTTTCACTTTCTTTAGTAGTTTCCTTTTCTATTTCTACTTGTAATTTTTGGATTTTCCTACTCCTATAAAAGGGAGTAGCCAAAACTAGAATAGGGGAGAATTTTTGAGTTGATAGATTATTGTGAGGTTTATCATTTCTATATAATTCTCCATTATTGAGCTTGTATAATTTTAGTTGCATGATTAATACATAGGTTCTGAATTTAGAAGAATTTAGGTTATTGCTTCACCTAAATTTCTGTTTGTTCATACTCTTTGAAATCTAGTTAATTTGAGACTAAAGTAGATTAATTCTCACTTAAATTAAAGAAGGATGTTTGAGTTCTTGAAGAATCAAGGGTGATCAGCATTATTTGGCTTTTCTTGGCAAAGTCTTCTGCATTTGCGAGTCCTTCTCACGAAGTGCTCACAACACAATCGAATCCAAATTGGAAACAAATTAAACAAGTAATTATTAAATCCTACTATAAATAAAATTTTCTAATTAAGTTTGGTTTAATTTTCAACATAGCCTCCCTTAACCTAAGCTTTGCATCAACACAGCACCAATATCATCTCGAACTTCAATCGTGAAATCCCGACTAGCAACCGAAGAGGGGGAGGGGGTGAATTAGGTTGTTGGTAAATTAAAATTCTTCTTTAAATAATTTTCAAAAATCCCTTTTTAAATTTTTCTGAACCAAAGTGTAGTGTGTGAGAAGTGTTTTGAAATGTTAAGTGCAAAGTAAATGGAAGACACACACGATTTAGAGTGGTTCAGATTCCCCTTGAATCCTAATCCACTACCCAAGTTTTACAACTTGAGATTTTCTAACTCTCTCATACGAATTACTTAAATGTGTAATTCAAACCTTTAAAAATATCAAAATTCTAAATTTAGAATTTAGGAATTTTAACAAAATGCCCAACTTAGCTCTAAGTTAGGTCTTCATACCAAATGCCTAATCTAACTCTAGACTTAGGACTTATACAACACTTCTTCTCTTCTTGCCCCCTTTTTCTTCTTGCCTATCTCTTCAACAAGATATTAGAACTTTTACAATATGCCTCAATCAAACACTAGGTTAGGACTTAAACCAAATTTACAATAAGACTTTTACTCTCAACTATTAAGTGCTAAAAAGATGAATATTGAAATGACTAGTGAACTATGACAAATCTCTTTTTGAAAGAATGCATTAATTTGATTTTTTCACTTGAAATGAGTTGGGATGTTGTAGATAAAAGATGAACTCGATTTGGCATTCTTAATCTTGAAATGGAAGCCTTGAGGTATTTATATGGCCTCCTTTCTTTCTTTCTAATGGCTATAAAGTTGATGCCGAAAAGTGAAGCTTCGAGACCGACCTTCAAGCTCGAGACTTCGGTTTTGACACTGCCATTTTGAATTCTTCTGTCTAACGATACTTTGTTTGGCGAGAAGTGTAATAAATACATTTTGGCTCATTTTCTGTTTTTACTTCCTTCTACGTCGAGACCCTGTTGACTTTCGAGCTCGAGACTTTAATTTTGTTTTGTGATTTTCAACCCGAGAGCTTGACTGCTGTTGGCTGCTTGTTGACTAGAACGAAGTTGAAACTTTTTGGGCGAGCTTCGAGTTCGAAGACCTGTTGACAATCAGTTTTGACACTTCAATGGATTTATGGAATTTTGAGCGAATTCCAAACCCGAGAGTTGACTGCCTCTCGTGATACTCAACATCGAGGTTATCTGGGCTAGGTTTGATCTCGAGGGCCTGTCGAGACTGGGACTCGAAGCTTTCTGGGCTTAGTCTCGAGTTCGAGAGCCTGTAGGCCCTTAGTTTCAAATCTCTCTACTTCTACATTTTTAACTTGAGCAAACTCATTAAATTGTTTTTCTCATATTTGTTTGACCATCATACAAAACTTAGAGATTAAGACCATAGGTCTAACAAATTGCAAGCAAATCTCCAATAATGACAAAAATATTTTCTTCAGCAAAACTTCGTCTTTCGACGGCAAAAAACTAACCACAAGAAACTTGATCCCTCGTCTTATTGAATCCACCACATAAAAAAACCAATACACATGTAAATCAATGTCCTTATTTTTATTTTTATATTTTCTTTCTCTCCAAAGCTGTAGGCCTCACATCTAAACCAAATGCAATGCAATCAAAAAGTCCTCCTCAACGTGTGATCACATTTGAAGATGAAAATAAAAAAAACGTCCCTTCTTTTCTTTTCTTTTTTCCAACCCCAAGGCATAACATTTGTTTCAATCTTCATTTTTAGAGAATAGACGTGATACCCTAGTCTCACCACCCCGCATATAAGGGGTTAGCTAACTAGATGCTTGTCTGGTTTGCACCAGGACTCAGATGCAGAACAGAATATACAAAATCTAAAATTTCAAGCTATTATTATAAAACAAAATCCTTACATGTCCAAGGACCAATTTTACTCACCATCTGATCTGTAAAAACTGATCAGAGCTCTTCATAAATTCCTAAGATCAGTTTTTCACGCAAGGAAGGTGGCAATAACCATTTTCTTGAGCCTTTTCCAAGAAGGTCAATTTTTTCGTGTCCTGGAACAGCAACAACCGAGCAAGAAAAATACAAATCTCCAAATACCAGTTTTTCCTAATCCAAAGGTAGTTTTAGCCGATTTTCTTGATCTAAGAAAATGGGCTTTACCCACTCTTCGATCGGTTATAATCGTTCATGCCAGATTTAGTTTTCCAAAAGTTTCATGCTTCGGGTTTCAATCAAAACTTCCTTAAAACATGTTTTCCTTTAGTTTCTTTTGCTCAAAAGCATATCTACGACACATATATAATATTTCTATCAATCCATAACATTTATACAACATCTATAATCAAAGATTCATATCAAAATTCTAAAAAAACTCAAAACTTTCAACTTTGAACTATATGAATAAAAAATCATAATTCTAACATTATTGTAAACAATTTATGCTTACCAATGTGTTCTTGAAGTGGCTAAGGATCAATCCACCGGATTAGAATCCAAGTCCAAGCTTCAACCTCATTCTTTCCTAATTTTCTTCCTTTTCTCTCTTTTCTCTTATCTCTTTTCTCCTCGATTCTTCTTGTTTCTGTGATTCTGTTCGATCAAGGACGTCTTTATACATCTCTAAGGTGCCTAACTAGACAAATCCGTAGGGCTACAGACCCCTAGGGTCATAGCTGACTTTGGAACTCACAGAAGGATTTTTTTTTCAGCTCTAGGTCACGATCGGTTTTACCCGCTCCAATGCTGGGAAAAACCGGTTTGACTTTGGTCAACTTTGCAAATATCGGTTATAACTGATTTAAAGGTAGTTAAAACTGCTATTCAAGCGGTGTGATATTTTCTTCACTGTTCAATGGCGGTTTGGATAAGTTTTACCTGCTCTAATAGCAGTAAAAACCGATCCTTGCATTTTCTTTCAATTTTTCATTTATTTTCTAATTTTCTTATTTTCATTTCATAAATTCCAAGATTTAACTAATATATCTATTTTTCAATATATCCTTAAACACAATCTTACACTTAGAAAAATATCATAACTCTAAATTAGAAATCAAACATCATGATTTGAAAAATAAGATGTCTTAATCAAAATTCTCAACAAAACTATACAATTTAATCGTGCCTACTTAAACTTAAAAATATAAATTTATATATAAAATATAAATTATAGAGGTTAAACTAAGGTGAAACATTATGAGGTCTCACAATAGACGGCCCAGCTATTTTATATGCTTTACGTTAGCAGGAGAAACTTTTTCTAATTCTACCCAAATTAGCGACATCAACCTTCACGGAAATTACAAATTTTTCCACCGGTCGCAAGATCAAAAGAAAATATATCTTCCTTCACAAATTTTTTTTCCTCTCTCTCTCAAACAATATATCTGTGCAGTACTGGAATCAGTAAGGCTTATAATTTTTTTGATTTCTTCTCCTTTTGATTTTGGGTCCGATACCATCTGTAAAATATAAGAATATCTCTATCGCAAACTGATTAACATGCAATGGAATAATAAAAAATAAATAATGAAAGAAACTCACAATTTTCATGAGGTTCGATCTCAAAAGACCTACATTCATAAATCCTCTATATCATAGACATAAGTAGGAACAATTCATCTCTTATGACAAAGACCTCAACAACTTATAAATAATGATACATAAGTAGGAATACACATCTTTTATGATATCGGCCCCTATGACAACACATCACAATTGCCAAAGGCTCCCTCAAAAAAAATTGAAGACAGGGACCCGAAAGGCTTTCAGTTCAACTGAAAATAGTACAGGTTCTTTATATAGACTCATAATCGCCAAATCATTCCCAAAAACTGATTTCCTAAAACCAATCAAATCCAAATTGAAAACAAACTAAAAAAGTAATTATTAAATCCTACTACAAATATAATTTTCTAATTAAGCTTGGTTTAAATTTTCAATACTTTCCAGTTATCAATTCCAGAACAATAATTCTGTAGCTACAAACATTAACCTTAGAAGTGGTGGGCAGATTAAAAACCCATTCAGTAGCCCTGTATCCACGTGTTCTCGGTATTAAAGAAAAGCTTGAGCTCTCCATTCCAGTTCTTGTAAATATCTTGGAGGGCCTGAAATCTGCCACTTGCGGCTAAAAATTGAAGTCCAAAATTATGTTTTGTGGCTTCAAGTTGTAGTTTAAAATCCATTCCAGGCACTCTTCATGAAGGTATACAAGTCTTTCTGCCATCCCAAGAGCAATTTCGTACCTCTCTTTCCAATTGAGTTTATCATCTGAAATCCCAATAGCAACCTAAGAGTGGGGAGGGGGTGAATTAGTTTCTTAACACTTTTAAAAATTACATTTAAAATGAACAACTTTGAAAAATGATTTCAAAGAACAATTTAAAAAGAAAAGCCAAGTCTGATTGTGGAAGTGTATTTTGTCAACTTGTAAAGAAAATTTAAGGAAGACAAAACATAAAGAATTATCGTTGTTAGAATTTTCTTGAATCTCGTCCACCCCTTAGTTCTACAACTTGAAATTATCTAATCTACTCTAGGAAAAATATAAAGGCGTGCTTCAAATCAATACACTTGCTTAAGACCAACCTCATGATATTAAGGCTTTTTACAAAGTTCCCTAACTTAACTCTAAGCTAGGTGATAAGCGACTTTTTCGTGTCGTACCAAATACAGTAAAAATCACTGGTTTTATACCTGCAAATTACTAACTATGAATAGTATAGGAAAGCACAGGATCGATCCATAGAGACGGAGAAATCAATTCTAATTCAAGATTAATGCAATAAAAGCACACACTTTTGACGAGTCGTCACCTTTAGTGCCTCTTAAGAGACCTTAGAGTTGGTTCAATTTATAACTACTAGAAAAATATAACAATCAACAAATAAACAATTGATTAAAATATTCCAGTATTATGCAATTAATTCTCCTCGCATGCATGTAATCATAAAAACCTTGTGGTCTAATTTAAACTACACCGGTTATGATAAGGATATCCAAGGCTAAAAACAGCACAAGTTATGAGTCAGAATTCACAAAAACTAACAAGAAAACAAAGCCCTTGAGAAGAATGCCAGGAGAAGTAAAAGAGTAATGCTATTCAAAGATCCTTGAAGGAAAGGCATCTCCAAACTCTCCACAATGAAGAAAGGGTCGTTTCTTGAAGTTCTTGAAGAAACCGGAAGGTTCTTGGACTTTAAAGAGACAAATCTTGAAGTTTTTGATTTTCTTGAAAATCTTGAATTTCGTGGTTTACTGAATCTTGAAGAATCTTGAAATTCTTGATTTTTGACATTTCGAAATGATTCTGGGAGTTTCCAGAAGATTCCAGAAGCTCCCTACACTATCATCACCATGCGCAATCAACATTGGGCCGAACCGCCATTGAAGCCCACTCCATCAAATAGTTCAGTCAAGCTCAAGCCCAGGAAGAGTCCACACGCCACCTAGGGTTGAGAAAGAGTAAGGGATAAGGATTTGTGCATGTTTCCTATTCCTACTCCAAGTTTGTTACAAGTTGGTTAAGATTGTTGCAAGTTTGTTACAACTTGGATTAACTTGTTGGTAGTTTCCAAAAATGGATCCCTTCTTGATCTCCATTTTTGAATAGGATTTATATTTATTTTCCTACCTATTTTAATTGGTAATTTCTTCCATCTGCCATTCCAAGTGGCAAATGAATTAAGCAACCACCAAAACCTAGTTCCTTTAGGTTTCTGGTTTGTAAGAAATCAATCTCTTGATTCGTTTCCAATTTTAATTGTTTTCTTAGTATAATTAGGTTTGAATTTCGTTCTCCCCCTTCCATAAAGGAGACTTGATTCATCCACCATTGTCCTTGTTCATTTAGGACTTGGTTTGTAAGGAAAATCCAATTCTGATTGGTTTACACTTTTGTTGGTTTTACTAATTCTTTTCCTACTGTAATTTGGCCTCCCTATACCTATAAATAGGGGTGCCATCCACGAAATTATTTAGTTGATTAAATGATATAAGTTATAGTTTTATACTTCTTTAATCACTCACTTTATTTTGGGTTTAAGTAATTTGCATATTTGTTAATTGCTATAAGCTACAGAAACTATAGGCTAATAAATAATTGCTTTGTCTATTGCTAAGCTTTGTTTTGATTCTATTATTCTCCACTTGGTTTGAATTGCATGTCTAAATTACTTTGTTAATTTAGTAGTCTGCCGAATCCAAGGGTAAGGATTCTAGGAGTTAAGAGTTGCGTCTTGCATTCAGACTTTCCTTGGCACTTTCCGCATCGAGTTCTTGGTTTCCATGGCGTTGGGGATCAGGGGTTCACATCAGGTTAGTTCTAGGTACCGTGGAGTCCCTCAGACGTACCCAATCCCTTATGTAATTCGGTGATCCTCCGTGGGGTCCCTCGCAAAGATCATTGCCCGAAGAGCTTTTAAGAATTAAGGATCCTAACGTTGTTTATTCTTTGTTAGCCATAACCGTTAAAGGTAAACACTAATCTATCCGGAACTACCTAACCGGCAGCCTTATTACTTGATAACAATTACCAATACAGTACTAAGGTGATCAAACTTAATACATAATCAACAATGAAATGGAATCACAAGATAGAATAGAATACAACCAATTAGACACAATGTTAATTCAGTTTCATACATGCATGGATTCAAATTTCTTACATAATAGCGGAATTAAGAATTTAGCTACTCATGCTTTCGATAGTAAAACACATAATCATAGAATATGACATAGCAAGAATGAAAGAAAGAGATAAAAGGAAATACTGAATTAATGCTGAAATAATGCGGAAGTCACCCCCTCGTTTCACTAAATGGTCGACGGCCTTGCGTACAGATGCAGAAAAATCCGAACAGAGCTAAAACTTAGCACTAAAATAATGTATCGTGACTAGTAAACTCTATCAAAAACTGAATAGGAAAAACTCCTCCCTTCCTCCATCGAAAATATCCCTATTTTTATATATGGTTATCTCTCAGCAGAAGGAAAATAAATCAAATCTCCATCCCTTAAGGAAACTAAATCCAAATCTTGGAAAGGCAACAGATCACTCCAAAAAAGGAAGTAATTAATCCTTATCACTTCTTGAGATTCCCTCTTATCTCCAACTGCTCCAAGAAAATAGCAACCAACTTTTTCCTTTTCTCATTCAAATTTGAATTTCACACTTTAAGATGAGTTCTACTTTTTCTGTGATTGCCCGGGAGAATATTCCTTCTGGATCCTCCTTCTATATGGTTTTAGATTAAACCGCAACTCTGTGGTTGCTTTCCGTTGTATCCCAACTTATCGACAAGCTCGCGTGACGTCGGCCTCTACCTTCTGCTACCTGCTTTTGGGATCCCCTGCATGCTGTAGAGAAATGCTTCATATTTGCGCCCTTTGTCGCGCACTTAGGACACTGTAGCCCAGGTCGTCCGAAGACGAGGTCGGCTTATCTTCACCCCGTCAGTGGAGGACGGGGTCAATTAGTTCACGTTGTTCTTAATCCAATATCCACTTCAGGTCGTCCCGGATGAGGTCGGCTCATGTCGTCACTTAGCTCTATATTGCCTTCTTACCTCCTTTCATTAACAGCTTTCTTATCCTACACATAACCATGCAATACCTGGGCAAAATCCCGTCAAATTTGTGGGATAAGACTAAAATTAGGCAACTAAAAGGTGCCTATCACATCCCCACACTTGAATAATGCTTGCCCTCGAGCATGAAGTGAAGAATTAGATCAATGCTCTTTATTTAACAGTTTGTTCACAGCTCCACAGACAGAAGATCAAGCCACAAGTAATTCACATTAACCACACACATTATGGCTCTAGACTCGAGAAAAACAAGAAGACTTGAAAGACAACTAGAAAAGATGAGTCAAGACTGATTTAAATATGACACAACAATCCTACCTCAATTCTTCCTTTTGATTTTACTCACATCACAGATTTAGAACCAATCATTCATATGCAAGTTTTCTCACATTAAAAAATAGTCTTTATCTGGCTTGGCACAAATTATGTAGCAATTTCCAAACATGCACTCTATGGACAGTAATTCACATATCTCACCATTCAGAAATTCAGGACAAATGTAAATTCCTAGTCTAGCCAGAATTACAAAAGCTTGATAGTTGACCATCGCCACAGTATAAAACGGGATAGTGCACAGCAGTTAAGAACAACCTTCTAATCTTGGACGCAATGTAATTCTTGGGTTCGAACCTTTGGACAGACCCTATGGGTTCTAGGCCACCTGCAAAAAAAGATCAAATCCAGTGTGTTTCAACAAGTACTACAGTTGTTGTACCTTCATTCAGCTTTCCGCACACCCCCTTCTGTTGGGCAAATCGGTGCCTGTCTTTCTCAGTATTGCACTTTGTATGTATTATGGCTCACACATTCAATACTAAATGTCTTTACCCAGCTCATCACATCTCATACTTCAAAACAATGCAGGATTCAAAATATCTTTTTCTTTCTTATTCGGCTATCTATGAGCTTTTTAAATTCAGGTATACAAATACGTTGGCCAAATAATCCACTTATTTCTTCAAACAGTACACCTTTTAATTACATACACACTGGGGGGGGGGGGGAGGGTAGAAAGGGTTTATCACAAAAATTGGCCTTGGCTTTATTTATTGACAAGAAAAATGTTTGTATACAAGGCTTCAACTTGACTTCTAGGGATAAAAATTGGTAGGTTCAGAAAAAGCAAGCCAAATTGGTTAATCCCAAGGAAAGTTCCCCATCATCCCCTTATGCACTATCCATACCATCTTGATAGTCTAACAGGCAAGGAATTGGTTCTCAATTCACAAATTCATCGTTCCAGGCTCAGTACAATATAGTAGACTTTAGAAAAGGAAACACATGCATAATTCAGCCAACTCAAAACAAGACTTCACCACTTTCATTAAAAAATATTCAGCATGCATACTCAGAATAATTCCTCATCTATAGTGCTTTTTTCAAACCGGAACTCAGAATTTAGGCAGAGACTCAACACTCATGAAACAAAATAGAAAAAATGAAAAACAACTAAGACACAAAACCGCAAACCCCCCCCCCCCCCCAAACATCCCCACACTTGAACAATGCTTATCCCTAAGCATGAAGAAGAATAGAAACAGGGGCATACAACTGGACACAAACACATAAGGCAAACACATAAAAAAAAAAAACTGGGTGGATTGCCCTGATTATAAGTTGGGGAGTTGCGCTAGTTAGGTGGCCTGTACGTCGGAGATGGATTTGGATTTTGAAAATTTCGAAGAGGATTTTGTGGACTGGTGGCAGAGCTGGTTGACTTGTCTCTGTCTTAAAAGGGACCTGTAGACCTTCAGTTGGATTCTTCCACCCAAATGCTGGATTGTCTTTCCACCCTGGATTATATTTATTGGAGAAAGGATCTCTCCTTGGCTGGTTCTTGTTCCAATTGGGGTTGGGGTTTGGTTGATTCCAATTCCCTGCAGCATTCGCTTGTGCTACTAGCTTTTCTTGTGCAAAATTACATTGCTGGGCATAGTGTCCTAGATACCCACATCATCCGCATACCACATCTCTTGTCGGGTTATTGGGCGGCGTTGCTAACTTGGTCACCAGGTCTGTGAGTTTTTCCATGTTGGCTGTGAGGTTAGTGATCCTCTCCTCGCTTGTGTCATTCACAAAACTCACAATTGCCCGCGCCTTGGCTAAACGGACGTGCTTCACAAACTGACTTCGTGACTCAATTGTATCCTTGATAACCTTCTTTGCCAACATCACTGTGTTGTTCTGGAACACCCCATTACTTGCTGAATCCATTAAATTCTGATCAGCCGATGTCATTCCGTGGTAGAAATACTGCAAAAGTTGCCCCTCACTGTATTTATGGTTTAGGCAACTTTCCAATAATTCGTTAAACAGCATCCAATAGTTGCTGAGAGATTCACCCACCTCCTGCTGAGTGATACTGATCTCCTTCATTATTGAGTTCGTCTTTGTGGATGGGAAATATTTCTGCAAGAATAACCCCTTTATCTGTGGCCAAGTCATGACCGTGCTCACTGGCAGTGAAGAGAACCAACGGTTTGCTTGTCTCATCAACACATATGGGAATGTCACTAGCTTCAGCTGATCAAGGGTAGCCCCTGCTGGTATTCTACCCACATTGCAATTCTTTATGTACTCATCTAGAAAATTGTGTAGATCATCACCTCTATTCCCATGGAATTTAGGAATCCTGTTTAGCCACCAATTCTTCAGTGGAAAACCTCCTGGCAGCGTGGGTGTAACTACAGCTGACGCTCGATCAGTGGTTTCATGGGTGCTAAGATCCTTCAGAGTGGGTTCTGGTATTGGTGGGTTACCCTGACCTCGTCTTTGGCCATCGTCATTTCTATCTCCCATTATTTCTGACTCAGATTCAGAGTTCTAAAAATCTGTATCGGCTCTACCTTCCGTTTGGGCAAACGACTGGTGGACAGATTCTGATTTTTCCCTTTCTGCTAACTTATTAACCTTGCTTCCTTGGCTAAGCGTTTGCAGGTTCTTTCGATATCTGGGTCACTGAGTAGTACAGGTCGAGAGCTCCTGCTCATGCAAAACATAAGAAAACACCAAATGCATTAAAAGGAAAAAGAAATAAATGATTGTAACCGCCCCTGGCAACGACGTCAATTTGATAAGCGACTTTGTCGTGTCGTACCAAATACAGTAAAAATTACTATTTTTATACCTGCAAATTACTAACTATGAATAATATAGGAAAGCACTTGATCGATCCATAGAGACGGAGAAATCACTTCTAATTCCAGATTAATGCAACAAAAACACACACTTTTGATGAGTCGTCAATTTTGGTATCTATCGAGAGGCCTTAGAGTTGGTTCAATTTATAACTACTAGAAAAAGATAACAATCAACAAATAAACAATTGATTAAAACATTCTAGTATTATGCAATTAATTCTCCTCGCATGCATGTAATCATAAATACCTGGTGGTCTAAGTTAATCTACACCAGTTAGTTCTAGGTACCGTGGGGTCCCTCAGACATACCCAATCCCTTATGTAATTTAGTGATCCTCCGTGAGGCCCTTGTAAATATCACCACCCGAAGAGTTTTTAAGAATTAAGGAACCTAACACTATTTATTCTTTATTAGCCGTAACCGTTAAAAGTAAATACTAATCTATCTGAAACTACCTAACCGGTAGCCTTGTTACTTGATAACAATTACCAATGCAGTACTAAGGTGATCAAACTATAGAAATATATTCAATTACATATAAATAATGGCATGCCTTTACGTTGAGTGTAATCTCCTATTTATAGCTAACTTTTACACATATGATAAGAACAAATTAATTACAGGAATAATTCTAGGGATACAACAGTAATGGGAGGAGTGTTGCATGGAAAGGATAATGGGATAAAGTTTTGACTGATACGACTGGTTTCAGGGGACGACCTGGGGAGCTCACCACGGTTCACCAACTCTTATCTCTAACATGCCTCTTCAAGTTGGACGTTCGTGAGGAGAGACCAATCTTGATCAGCAAATCTTGAAATTGGGACTGAGGTAGTGGTTTGGTGAGGGCATCAGCGAGTTGGTTCACCGAGGAGACATGTGTGACCCGTAAAGTGCCATTTTGAACTTGTTCACAGATAAAGTTAAAGTCAAGGGTCACATGCTTCATGCATGAATGGAAGGCGGGGTTAGAGCAGAGATGTGTTGCCCTATATTGTCATAATAGATGATCGGTTGTTAGGGGAGTGAGACTGCCAGTTCACCGAGGAGGGAGGTGATCCAGCTTACCTCGACTGCCGTCGAGGCGACAGAGCGATACTCAGCTTCAGTGGAAGAACGAGCAATAGTGCGTTGTTTCTTCAAGCTTTACGATATAGAGTTGTGGCCGAGGTACACAATGTAAGCACTTGTGGATGTGAAGTCGTCTTTGTTGCCAGACCAGTCAATATCAGAGTATACGGGGAGGGCAAGAGGCAACTGGTGGTGGAGAAGGATGCCACGATCAATAGTGCCATAGAGATAGCGAAGAAGTCACTTGGCCACATTCCAATGGTTAGTGGTGGGACGATGCATGAATTGGGGATACTTGTTAACCACATATGCAATGTCTAGTCGGGTGAGTGTTAGATATTGGAGACTGCCAACCACAGCGTGGAGTGTGAGAGTAGGTGATGTGGCAAGGGGAGTGGCCACCGGACGAGTATCAGTCATCTTTGTTTGAGCCAGGAGGTCAGAAATGTAGCGACACTGGGAGAGAAGCAGCCCACGGGGCTGAGAAGTGACCTCAATCCTAAGGAAGTAGTGGAGGGGGCTGAGGTCTTTAAGAGAGAAGCGACGGGCAAGAGTAGAGATGAAGGCCTGAACTTTGGCTGTATTGTTACCTGTAATGATGATGTCGTCCGCATAGATAATTACCAGGAGTGTGGTGTTGTTGTCCTTGTAGGTGAACAATAAGGTGTTGGCAACGGAGTTCCTGAAGCTGGATGCAAGTAGGAAGTGACAAAGTTCATTGTACCATGCCCGAGGAGCTTGCTTTAGCCCGTATATCACCTTTCGCAACTGGCAGACATGGTGAGAGTTGTTGGCATTAACAAAGCCTTGGGGTTGAGCCATGTAGACGAAATCCGTAAGGGTGCCTTGGAGAAATGCATTGTTGACGTCAAGCTGGCAGATGGCCCATCCCTAGCTGATGGCAAGTGAGAGAACCAGGCGAATGGTGGTCGGTTTGACCACACCGGGCTGTTGATGGAAGCCTTTGGCTACTAAGCGAGCTTTGTGCCTCTCAACAGAACCATCTGATAACCTTTTGATACGAAAAATCCATTTGCACCCCACAAGATTCTGCTCAGCTGAGAGAGGGACTAGCTCCCAAGTTCCATTCTGAACTAAGGCATCAAATTCCTCAGACATAGCTTTGCACCAGTGGATATCTTTGAGTGCTTGGGTCACACAGGTTGGCTCAAGATCGGGGAGAAGTTGGGCCGAGAGGGTCAGTTTACCATTGGGTTTGTGAATGTTGTTTTGTGAGCGAGTGATTGCCATGGAGGTGTGGGCTGGGGGAGGTGGTAGGGCCAGTGGGCATGGGGGTGGTGATGGGACAATGTCAAGGGAACGAGGGAGAGGCTGAGGCCGAGGTGGAGGCTGAGGGAGAGGTCTGGGAGGAGGTCGAAGCTGGGGACGAAGTCTTGGCTAGGGACTAGGTCGAGGCCAGGGATGAGGTTGAGGTCGGGGATAAGGTCGAAACTGGGGACGAGGTCGAGGCCAGGGATAGGGTTGAGGTCGGAGGAGTAGCCAAGACTGAGGTCAGAGCCGAAGGTGGTGGAGGTCGGACATCCGGTGTGGTAGAATCGACTGGCAAGGAGCCACTGGAACGACCTGCAGATGATGTGTATGACGTCGGTAGGTGGGCAAGGGATGGGAGCCAGGCAGCAGTAGTGGAGTTCGTAAGACGGGCAAGGTGCTGATAGAGGGTGGACATGGGAAACTCAGACTCAGCAAAACGAACATGATGAGAGGAGAAGAGCTGCTGGGGTCAAAACACAGGTAAGCACTTTGAGTGAGGGAGTATCCCAGAAATACACAAGGGGTGGAGCGAGGTGCGAGTTTGTGAGAGGAGTAAGGGCGAAGCCAAGGGTAGCAGAGACAACCAAAGGCTTGAAGTTTGTGGTAATTTGGTGGAATTGGTTTGGTTGGGGATGTCAACGATCTGACGATCAGCGGCCATAGTAGCAGCGATGGAGAAAAAAAAATGGTGTGTTGGGAGCGGTTTAGGATCGAGGAGGCTCTGATACCATATATAAATATATTCAATTGTGCATGAATAATGGCATGCCTTTACATTGAGTGTAATCTCCTAGTTATAGCTAACTTTTACACATATGATAAGAACAAATTAATTACAAGAATAATTCTAGGGATACAACATTAATGGGAGGAGGATTGCATGGAGAGGATAATGGGATAAAGGTTTGATTGCTACAGCTGGCTTCAAGGGACGACCTGGGGAGCTCACCTCGACTGGTTTCAGGGAACGACCTGGGGAGCTCACCTGGCTAACCTCGGTTCACTAACTCTCATCTCTAACACAAACTTAATACATAATTAACAATGAAATGGATTCACAAGATAGAATAGAATATAGCCAATTAGACGCAATGTTAATTCGGTTTCATACATGCATGGATTCGATTATCTTCATAATAGCGGAATTAAGAATTTAGCTACTCATGCTTTCGATAGTAAAAACACATAATCATAGAATATGACATAGCAAGAATGAAAGAAAGAGATAAAAGGAATTATTGAATTAATGCTGAAATAATGCGGAAGTCACCCTGTCAGTTTCACCAAATGGTCGACGTCCTTGCGTACAGATGCAGAAAAATCCGAACAGAGCTAAAACTTAGCACTAAAATAATGTATCGGGACTAGTAAACTCTATCAAAAACTGAATAGGAAAAACTTCTCCCTTCCTCTTATGAAAATATCCCTATTTATAGAGATGGTTATCTCTCAGCAAAAGGGAAATAAATCAAATCTCCATCCCTTAAGGAAAATAAATCCAAATCTCGAAAAACAGCAGATCACTCCTTATCGCTTCTTGAAATTCCCTCTTATCTCCAATTGCTCCAAGAAAACAGCAACCAACTTTTTCCTTATCTCATTCAAATTCAAATTTCACAGTTTAAGATGAGTTCTACTTCTTCTGTGATTGTTGGACAGAATATTCCTTATGGATCCTCCTTCTAGAAGGTTATGGATTAAACCGCAACTCTGTGGTTGGTTTCCGTTGGATCCCAACTTATCACCGAGCTCGCGTGACCTCAGCCTCCACCTTCTGCTACCTACTTTTGGGATCCCTACATGCTGTAGAGAAATAATTCATATCCGAGTCCTTTGTCGCGCACTTAGGACACTGTAGCCCAGGTCATCCGGAGACAGGGTCGGCTTATCTTCACCCCTTCTGTGGAGGACGGGGTCAACCTTAGTTCACGTCGTCCTCAATCCAATATCCACTTCAGGTCGTCTCGGATGAGGTCGGCCCAGGTCGTCACAAATGAGGTCGGCCCATGTCGTCACTTAGCTCCATATTGCCTTCTTTCCTCCTTTCATTAATAGCTTTCTTATCCTGCACATAACCATGCAATACCTGGGCAAAAACACGTCAAATCTCTGGGATAAGACTCTAAAATTAGGCAACTAAAAGGTGCCGATCACTAGGATCCTTATCTAATTTCTTAAGAATAGGAAATTGATCTTTTGCCTAATCATTCTTCAAGGACTTTGTGTCTTACTAGACTCCATCTGTCTTATGAAATGAATCTTTTGCCTTATCATTCTCAAGGAATTAGGACTTACTCAAAACTCCCCCTTTCATCTTACTTATCTCTTCAACAAGAGATTAGAACTTTTTACAAGATGCATCAACCACTCACTTGGTTAGGACTTATACAAAGATGAATAGAAAAGGTTTTACTCAACAAGTGAGCTTACAATAATGCACTAACAATTGGGCATACAAGCCTATTTTTAAAAACTCTCAGATCCTACCTTAATAAATTAATATCTAGATTGTTAAAATTATGCTCACAAATGATGCCTTGAGAGTATAGGAATTTTTGGGGATGATCGCTCATCATTTTCATGCTTAGGGTACTTATAGAAGTAGAAGAATGGCTTCAAATGCTCCGAACGGATCTCCAACAACTAGTTTCAGCAAAAGAGCCGTTCTGATGAATATTGGTTATTCTCGCACTTGGATCATCTATTATTGGTGTTTTTGAATTTTTAAAAATCCGCTCAGCAGCCATCATCGATCATTTCAGCAACAAGGATCGGTTATAGCCGCACATCTACTGACATATTGGTTTTAAACCATCTAAGCTATTGTTGATTTGCTTGAAGGAAGAAAATCAGTTATAACATATCTTTGATTGATTATTTTTTCAGTTTCATAGTTTGAGCTTTTTCTTCCTTTTCTTTTACTTTCGGGCATGTAGTAGCTTCAAATGGCCTTGAGGTGGTGTCTAGGCAGTGTCGAGGCTCAGCGTATAGACTTTGACTTAGTCATTTTTCTACACATTTCTCAACACTAAAATATAAGGCCATTAACTAGAAATCAAATATTTGTTGATTAATTATAAAAACTAGGATTGAGACCATATGTCTAACATCATCACACAAATTCTTAGCTGAAGAACTATGTTCCAAAAACTTCTGTGTAAAATACCCACATTTCAATCATATTCATATGGTTTAGCCTACCGATTGTGCTCATTTCTACAAGAAATGTTGCTTCACTTTGAATGGCTTTCTTCAGATTCTTTATGGCAACATTGTGATTATCTGATAAAACACCTCTTCATACAACACTATCCCTTCCTCTTTCAGTTTCTTCGCTGAAATTTATCAATGTCTTCTTTAGCTCTAAATGTTGAATTCCCTGAATCCAGTTGCAAGAAGGTAACCTTGCGTTCTTGGACTTGATCTTTACCGGGTTTCAAAATTATATTAAAGTAAACAAACAATCTCAATAACTCCAATAGAAAATGTACAAAATCCAATGCTTTTCAATATAGGGATTTGGATATTTGATAAATCTTTTTCAACGGACTGACTTGGTGGTTGCATTGCAGAGTATATCTTTGCCAGGATTTAGATATTTGGTTGGATTTTCACTTAGCAATTTTCTGAACATGGCATCTGGAAAACTCAAGGAATGATATCCATTGAACAAAGCATTTTTAAGGTTACAATAATAATGTCCATAAAAGGGTAGTATTACCATAAAAGCATAACTTGTACAAGCTAGAGAAAGGATTGGTTTTACTCCTGGACGACACACGGATAGTGTTCTTGGTGAATCGTTGATGAGGAAGAAGCATGTTAGTGGGAAAGTCAGAACTCTTACAAAGATTTTCACTTTTGGAAGTGGCGAGAGCAAGATTTCCACTATCATGGAGTTCCAATAAAATAGAGGAGTTGAAACCTGTGTTGCTGGTCCAAACAGTGTGATGCTTAACATCTATCACTATGAGATTTCCAGAAGTTAGGAAGAAAAAAGCGTTGTCTTCTCCATTAATAGGTTTATCGCCATCCAAACTGTGTGTTGGATATTTCCTGAAATAACAACAATGATTAACAGCAACAAGAACAATAAATGAATTCTTCAAACTAAGAACTAGTCTATTACAAAAGTAGTACAAAAATGCTGCTTCAAATCGTGCTAGGCACTTTCCTCTAGGCTTTATTAGTTCTTTTTAGTGTGCAAGATATTCAAGACTAATATCCTATGGGATAATATGAAGTCTTTTGTAATAAGTCTGCACTGACTTATACAAAACAAAGAACAAGAGAGAAAAGAGCAAGAAATTCTTGTAAAATGAGAGTGATTTCGTGTGTCTCAAAAATTTTCAGCCTTATTTATAGACCTCCAAATGGTGCCATTCAATAGCCACAACTCTTACGAAGAGGTAGAAAGCAACGAGACTCAATTCGAATAAGAATTGATCTCAGAATCTTACTTTTTGTGAAGATGTTCAATTATTCAAGAATGAAGGAAACTCACTGGAGTTCACTGGACATCGTGCAAGGCCTTGTACGACTCGTACAGGCTCTTGCACGTAGCAAGGTCTGCTGGATTTTGCCTTTGGCTTGGCTATTAGAAGTCACGCGATGCCTTGTGTGACTGGCACAGGCTATCACACTATTTCCAACTTTGCTCTCGGTTTACTGTGCGACTCTGCGTGCAACTCGCATGTCAACTCGCACATCCTGGCTTCTCCTTTTCCTCAGTAAATTATTGGAAAATTTTCAACAATCTCCTGCCTTCCAATGATTAGAAAAATCGCCTACCTTTCAAAGTTAAGAACCTTTTCTGATAACTTATGCATCAACCTTGGTGTTTTTCGATTAAACCAGACAAAATTTGAACCAACAGTCCATTAACAAGCCTTAATGTAATCACACATAAGTTCGCTTTTCTGCAACATGTATTAAACAACACATAACATCTATGTGCCTCAATCCTTTCATGAATGTTTCTAAGGTTTAACCAAAAACCTTCTATGAGTATTCATCATACATTCAAATAGGCAAGTCTCAAAATGCCCCTGCTATATGAGAATTTCCAGTATTTTTTTTTTTTTGCTTTCATACATTTGGCATTATCTTGAACTTGTTAACAACTCCAAGTTTAACCTATACTCACTGGTGAGTTATAACACTAAAATTATTAGTGTTCCAACTATTTAGACAATGTACTTTTCACTTCATTGAATTCAGAATTAGTAGTTTAACTAGCAATGAATTGAGGGTTCCATTGTAAATGATTGAGGACATGTTTCTTGATAGAAAATAATCTTTCCTATTAGTTCTTAATTATTCTTTGATTTGGTTAATTTGGCTTAACCAAACTCTCATTGAGTGTTCAAATCACTAATCCAATGGTTACTTAATCTCATAGGTTAAACCATTTAGTGATTTAAGATTGACTTTTAATCCATTTCCATTGATGTTTTGTACATAAATCTAGATAATTTCTTACCAAAAAGAACCATCTCCTTAATGTGATCAAACAAGGAGTCAAATTGCATTCATTCATTTCATTAAAACACGCTTTAATGAATATGTCACAACTAGTTCAAGTTGCAAATTTGTACATGAATGGAACTTTTAGGACTTCAATACATGCATTATGAATTTTAATTATGAAACTAATTATCCATTCATTTACAGAATATAAAGCAAAGCATGAACATGTTATTTCCTTGTCACTAACACACATGCTTCACATAATTTCATACAATAATCTTTTCTTTCATATGAAATTTTTAATGAACTATGAATAATGCAAAATACTGCAATTAACAATTCTAGTTCATCAAAGCAAGTAATCATGTTAATTATGTTATACTACACATAATATATGCAATCCTTAACTTAATTCTCTTTAAGAAAAAAAAATAAGGATAATCAAATATTATGTCTTCAAGTATTTAAACATGCATATAAATCAACCTATTTTTCTTAGGAAACCATGCATTTAAACAGTCATTATAAATGATCACATGTTTTCTAGCAATATATATTGACATGCACAACTTGTGACACCCCACACCTGACCCCCCTGCCTCGAAAAATCATTCCCGATGAGGAGAACAGAACCTGCACGGGGGCGTCATACAGGGCTCTCGCCTAACAATTGATACAAAATAAACAGAGAGAAACATACATCGTTATGCTTATTCCAAAAATTCAAGATGTTCAATGCAGCGGAAAATATAATAAAATTGTCGAGGACGGGCCTAGGCCAAATTATCCTCCCAAACAGGATTTATGAACTAATCTATCACAAAGCCCCCACGGAGTTATTTTGGACGCCCAACAGCCTCACCTCTAGCGCATGCGAATCAAGCACCTGTAATCAAATTGTGAAAAGAGTTGGGTGAGCTTCAGCTCAGCAAAAGACCTTAGGGTTTGTAGAAAATCCCACTGTCGATTTTATTAGAAAAGCCAAGAAATCAAGTATACAGTTCAAGCATGCATTCGTACAGGTATGTATATCTATAGATAACCATGTAACATCGGAAGTACTGGCAATCAAAGTCCATCAAATCAGGCAAGCCAAGCACATCAGGCCTATAGTTCGGCACATGGCAACTAAGAAAAACGAGCATGGCGGCATATATACAACAATCATATGCTCAAATGAGCCACAAGCAGATTGCACAAACAAGCCTTCTCTAATAAAGCTAGATTGGAATCTATTCAAGTGTTCACGTTGTTCAAGTATTTGATGGTTTGCAAAGCATATCGCCCCTGCAGCAGCACGTTCAACGGAGGTATGCTCAATAGCAGGGAGTTTGGATCTAGGCCATTTCTATAAGCTTAGGCCACACATTTTCCTCTCATAACAAGGAATGCCAGATGCGACCCGAAACTTAGTAGACTTAACTCAGCGTGAGCGGGCATAGTACTCAACTCAGTATGCAAAGCGAGAAGTGTCGGATGCGACCCGAAACTTAGTAGACTCAACTCAGTGTGGGCAGGGATAGTTCTCAACTCAATGTGAGCGAACATAGTAAACTCAACTCAGCGTGAGTGGGCATAGTACTCAACTCAGTGTGTGCCGACATAGTACTCATCTCAGTGTGAGCTGACATAGTAAACTCAACTCAGTATGAGCGGGCATAGTACTCAACTCAGTGTGAGCGGACATATATCATATCAGGTATGAAGACTCGGGCCTAGTCTTATCTAATGGTCTATAACTTATTTCAGGCTAAGGTGATCATATCAACCCTAGCATTTCTAATAGGCTTTTTCTAAAATCCTCGACAATTCAATGGGTGATCAATCACTTAATCAGGGAATCTCTAGCATGAGTCATACATATGTAAAGGCATTATGCAATCCCAAATGACATGCAACTTTCCTCGAGAAGTATAATGTCTTTCTAGGTTGGTGGGTCGTACTACCTTGTCATTATAGGCATACATAATGGCAAGCAAGTAAGCAAGTAGATATGTCATGTAAAGTAGAGTCTGTAACAAGCAGGGCATGGCATCAAGTAGGCACATAGCACATAAGCACGCATATTTCATGTAAAGCGCAATCAAGAAAACAAGCATACGATGATAGTACATATAGATACACATAAGTACTACGTAGATATATCGTTTAAATCTTAGGAAACTAGCGAGTAATCCCTTACATGAAATTCTTGAAGGCGCGTATGTTGCCCGACTCGGTCAACGATCAGCTCCTGCAGATAAAAGAGACACGATTATTAGTTAAGGAAGAGTTGCTTTCTAAGAAAGTTTGACTTTTTGGTTAACAGGGGTTGACTTTGACTTTTTAGGTTTCGGTTGAATTTTTGGTCAACCTTTGACCTTTCTCATTAAGTTTGACTTTTCTGGGCAACCTTGAACTTTCTAGGAAAGTTTGACCTTTATAGGGTTAGGTTTGACTTTTTGGTCAACCGTTGACCTTTCGGGGTAATTTGACCTTTCTTAGGTTAGGTTTGACTTTTACAGTTAACTTTGACTTTTCGATCAATAATTGATCTTTCGGGGGTAAGTTTGACCTTGCTCGGGTTAGGCTTGACTTTTATGGTCAACTTTGATTTTGGGTCAATCGTTGACCTTTCGGGGTAAGTTTGACATTTTACAGTCAACTTTAACTTTTCGGCCAGCCGTTGACCTTTCGGGTCACTAGGCCAGACTTTAGACATTAGGGTCAACTCTAGGTCAAGGGGTCAAGTTTTGGTCAAACGGGTCAAGGTTGGGTCAAACCGGTCAAGTGGAGTCAAAGAGGTCAAGTCTTGGTCAAATGAGTCGCGATCGGGTCAAAGGGGTCAAGTTTGGGTCAAAGTTCAAAGGTATAGGTCAAGGTCAAGTATAGGGTCAAGGGTCAAGTCTTGTGGTCAAGGGTCAAGTCCTGTGGTCAAATCGGTCAAGATTGGTCAAAGGTAGAGTCAAGTAGGTCAAAGATCAAGTCTAGGGTCAAAGGCCAAGGTTGGCACGACCGGGCGCGACGTGCATACAAGCCAGCCCTACCTTGCGCGCGGCATGGGCTTACATGCAAGGCCCGTGGGCACAAGGCTTGGCCATGCACGCACAGCCTGCGCATGGCTTGCCATGCACGCAAGGCTTGTGCACGCGGGGCTAGCCCTTGCGCGCACAGCCTTGTGCACGGACGGGTAGCGCGCGACTTGCGCTTTGCCCTTTTTGGGGCTATTTCTTTTGCATCTCTAGTCCGATTCCGTCTGTTCCAAAAACACAAGATCGTAAACATGCATCAATACTACAAAACTAATCCGTTTTTACACAATTTGAACCATTTTATCACTCTTTTTCGTGGCTCTAAACATGGCATGCTACACTATTTTTTCCAGATTTAATTTCTCGTTCTTGGTTTGCATATTAATTCAAGATCCTGTTTTTAACAAATCCCACTAGATGCAATCCATCATAAACCCTCTTAAACATGTAAAGTCGTCTTCTCATGCATAGATCTCCCCCCGTTGTGAAGAAATTCAACAACCCACATAAAATCTCACCCTCCTAAAACGCATGCTTTCATTCCACCTTGCGGGGGTTAAAGAGGGGTTCTAGAGACTTACCTTTGTCCTAAGAATATTAAAGTAGGGTTTTCAAAAAGTGGAAAAGGAAGGGTTGGAGGCATGGGGATCTATTTATAAACCTTCCCTAGGTTCTAGAACCTTCCTTTAAAAGCCTAGCTTTGAGACCCCGTATCTCATAACCTAGTACCTGTTAAACTATAATAATATTTTATAATAAATTTATGTAAAATAAGATTTCTAACATTGATGGTGTGTACTTTGTAAAATTAGTTTAACGATAATTAGATAATCATTAAAAGAATACATTACGAACAAAAGAAAATGAATAATTCAAGTAAAGTAAACTAAAAATATTTACTTAATAAATTAGAACTGGAATGAAATTAATTAGATAAAGTTAAAAGTGAATAGGAATTATTTGAGAAGGAGTAATAAGTGAAAAGTATGATTTAGGATTTCATTATCGATACGGGTCAAATTATAATTCTTAGAAGCTTGATGGTTTAAAAAATATATATAAATAGTAAAAGAAAAGAAATAGTAATAGAAATAAAAATAAATAAATAAATGAGAGGAAGGCGGTTTACAAGAAAAAGAAAGAAAAGCAAAGGGAATAGATAATAACAAATAATTTTCTCGCTCGTTCTGTCCTCACTTCGTAAACCGAAAACAGAGCCAACATCACTGCCATGGTGTTCTTCATCTTTGTAGCCGTTCTCACCACCCCTCCTCTCCCTCTCAACTACACCAAGAAAGGAAGTTTTGTAATATCCACAGAAAAACAAGAACAAAACCCAACTCATCCATAACAGAAGAGAAATAGAACAACGGTCTGGGAAGGAAAAGGTGGAACTGAGTGAGTGTTGTAATCAATCTAAAGGGGCTCAAGAGTTTTTCTAAAAGACATGGTAGTTGAGATTCTGCTCTACGTTGGTCAGTGGTTTGTGGTTGTTGGTTCAGCTGCAGTTCCTAGTGAGGTAGGGAGAAAGCAGAATTAGTAAGTATAGTAACGATGCCAGTGAGTGCGCCACCTTTGAAATAGGTATTTGATTCTTTAAATTTCCATTCCCTCAAGATAGAAATTAGTAAGTGTAGTAACGTATTGAGAATAAATTCACAATATGAATATTTGATAGTTGAATTTTGAGATTAACAGAAACTAAAATATGAAGAATCCACAAATCAAGAAACAGGGAGTTCTCGGGTTATGTTTAATATGCAGAGTAATTGAGCTTTGACTCCAGTTGCACAACTTTGAGAGAATTAGTAATAATGCATTTAAATTGGCTATTAACCAAGCTTTACAGTTTGGGGGAGTAAGCATCACACAATTGTTCATGAGCTTGGTTTGAAGGTTGATTGCCTATAAGTTGCTTGTGAAAATTCCTTAGTGAAGTAAAGTTTGAGCTAGACTGTATAATCTTTTACTGAATCAAATTAGAGCTAAGATAGGAGGATTATACTTGTCTGAAACCATGTTTCTACTACAGAGCAAACAAAGCTAATTAGGATTTAGGAAATTGGTCTGTTTGAATGCTAAGTGTTGCAGTTTTTGTTTCTATTTTCTCCAAAGTGTTGGGGTCTTAAAATGTGATTTTACAAGTCATTGGTTTGACAGAAACTTTGTGGAGTACTGGAGAGTTTTCCTTAAGCAATATTATAATATGAAACTCTAGTGAAACTGGAACTTTGTTGGAGAAAAGGTTCAAACTACTGCTGATTTTTGTTTGAAAGCTAATTTAGTTGGAGATTAAACCTTTTCTTAGATGCTTTTTCCACTATAAATGAGTTTAACATTTGAATTTGGGATGCTAGAATTAAGTTCCATGAATTCAATTAGAACTGAACATAAATTTTCACAATTAAGATCTCCCGAAACTTTGGAGGGTCAAGGTTATTCTTTTGGTTTCTACTGGTGCTAAAATTTTGTTTTAAACCATGCACGAGAACAAGTTATGAACTTTGAATGATTATGAAAACATTTCAGTTTTGCTGGAATTCTTTACAAGTTTCAGAACTTAGAAATTATCCATTGTTGCACAAAATGGTTGACAGAAACCTTAACCAAGAGGGAAACTTAGAAACATTAAAGGGGTACTGGTTGAAGGATTTTGTAGCTGAGCTAAATGGCTCTACCCTCATCGATCATGAATAACTATTTCCCAAGATTTAAAACCTTCTCTACACCCTTCCCAAAGCTCAAGCAACTGAACAAAATTCTAAGGAAAGTCAGGAAAATTCGAAGAATCAAAGAAACCCAAGAAACCTCAACTACCCTGTTTTGCGACTTACTGTACAATCACGAAGAGTAGATCAGAACTCACTCATTCAGACTCATTTATTTAAGGTTGAGATATCTGTGAACTCCCCTTGGAGTCTAGTTTAATATGCAACTAGATTTACAATTTTTAGAGTTTTTTTGTAGAAAGTTATGCTCCAAACACCACAACTGTGTCACCTCAAGGATATCAGAATTTCTGATCTTCGAACCTTCACAACAATTATTTATGGAGCGAGTAGAATCTTAAGACTTCCTTTACCTATTAGATATAAGAGTTTGAGATATTTTATAAGCAATGGATTAGTTCTATATAGGTTTAAAATGAGAAATGAACTAGATAAAAGAAACATGCGAGTTACAAGTTAAAATTTATAAAAGAAGGAAATGTAAAAGTACTCCCTTAGGTTGGGTACAGTACTAGCAGTTTATGTATAGTTGCTCTGGGGTGTGTTTACTTTATGTAAACAAGTAAAACAATAGAACTTTCAACTTTCATGAACCTGGGATGGAGTTTAGTAAGTTAAGATGGTTGAAAGACAACACAATTAATGGGAGCTCAGGAAAGATGAAAGAATGGAACTTAGTTATACTTTGTGCTTTTAAAACTTTGAAACCACCAAATTTGAATAAGTGAGGGAGTGGATCGGTCAAATACATATATGGCTGCATATGACTTATAGACAGAAAGAAAACTAGAAGATTTAAAGGAGTTTGTCGAGCTAACATTAAAAGCAAACGATCTTCTATGTGAAACCATTTTTAGAATTGAAACTAGAAGTTTGAAAAGAGCTAAAGTAGGATTAAGCCCAAACTATATAGTTAAGTTAGCTAAGCAAATGTAAGCTAATTAATGCCGATCGCCTTGAGAGATTTTTGAATCATGAGTATGAAAACATTATAGTTTGATGCTATCGGAGTGGAGATAATGCCTAAGAGTTTAAACAAAGAAAATAAATGATCACTGAGATTGTATGGGTTGTGAAATAGGAAATCAAGAGTTCACATTTTTGAGCATAAACTTCTATCATTTCTAAGGATGGTGATCTAGAAATTTTGTCTTAAATTAAGCATTCAAAAGGAATCCATATATCTTAATAGCTTGACTCTTAGAAAATGAAGTTTAGCTTTAAACTAAACCTGGGCGACTCATGATATACTTGATTGAACTTTTGTATATTAACTAAATGTTGGCTGACTACAACTAATGGGCTAAGCATTCACTAACTAAAACATATAATTAAATACTCATGAATAAACTAGTTAAATATGTGATTACCCTTAGGATTAAATGGAAACTTTGAAATACAAATCATATAATTCATACAGAGGAAATTTATATACATTACAGTAAGCTAAGAAGTGATCATTCTTACTAATTATCACAGGACATATAGATTGAGATAAGCTAGCTAATAAATTCGAATGTCAGGTGAGTGTTCTCACTTTTCTAAACTTATGTACTTTGAAAACTGTCATGCTTATATCTATCTATAGCCTCATCATTGGATTTGAAAATGTATATACATATCTATATCTACTGAAAACATGCATGTAACTTATGGTATCGAGAGGGCGACTACTTTTCACTCGACTCAGATAAATTGAAATTGTGAATAATGTGCCATGATATGTATACATGATTATTTGATACACGATGCTTGTATTTGTACTACTGGATTGGAATTTGTGATTGGAGAGTCATGTTATGTCTGTGCTTGCAACTGGACTATATGACATGTTATAAATACTGGTTGAATAGTAGGCATGGGTGTGCTTATTCACCGGTACTCCATCGCTGGGTGTTATTGCATAAATTGATTATGCATGATCCAGCCGGGGAATCCCACAACTTCTACGACTTATCGAATCCACCGGGCCAGCATCATGTTTTGGACGGTTGGATAGATGAGTGGGGGGAGTTAGGTGTACTCGAGCACCTGTCGGTCCTAGTACGGATTATATCGGGTGTTGTTGTCGAAGGCACCAATGGGGTGTAACGGTCGTTGGGGATATGTAGAGTGATACTCTGAGTTCCTTCAATCCCGACAATAACCTACTTGTTGTGCTTGCTGCTTTCTATTGTTTGATTTGTTGGGATGATATTTACTATGTTCCATGATTTACCACTTTTTCATAACTATCATAAATTAAATCTATATTAAACGAAGAACATCACTGGGCGTAAAGCTCATTCAGTGTTTATATGTGGCATGTCAGATCAACAGTAGGCAAGGTTAAACACCAGTGAGCTGAGATAGATTGGAAGATAGCAGTTGAACTTTATACACATTCTTATTTAGTAAGTACTTATGAATTAATAATTGGCCTGTGCGCCACTTAGATATTAGACAGTTAGGCTACGATATAAATTGTAATTCTACAATTAATATCAAAGCTTCCGCATTATTTTTAATTTAGTTACTACTGTTTTGATTGCATTACTGAGTCCTGGTGCGAACCAGGCAGGCGTTCGATCGAGTTCCCGTATTAGATAGGGGGCCGGGATAGGGCGTCACACTAGTCATCTCCCTTTCGATTAGAATCGGGTTTGGATTGGAGAAAATCCAAATCTGATTAAAAAACCCGTCTCCCGCTGTTTTCTCGCGGCTGCCCGCTGGCGTGTGCACACTACGCGCGATCGTAGTTCCCTGTCGCATGCACTAGTACAGAAATGATCAAAGGAGGCTCCCCTTTGGAGTACACCCGCCTCCAAAGGGGCCGAAAAAGTCTTTGGAGGCGGGTGCAACATCCACCCGCCTCCAATAATTATTTGGAGGTTAATTATTGGATGCACCCGCCTCCAAATCTCTGTGGAGGTTATACATTCACCCGCCTCCAAATCTCTTTTGAGGCGAGAAAAGGCTTTGCAACCGCCTCTAATAGCGTGTTTATTGGAGGCAGGTGCATTTTCCCAAATTTTAATCAATATTGTTTCGAAAATTTTCTTTGTTTTGAACTGTTGAAAGTTGAAAATAAATTTGAAAATAATTTACTAGGATAATTTTGAGAGTTGAAAATAATTTTAAAAAAAGGAGAAATTTTTAGGTCATAAAAATCACAAGTTTTAGAAGAAAATATATAAATATATATTTTCGATTTTAACTTTAATACATGAGTATATGTAGTCTAGTGGTAAATTTAATGTGCAAGAGTCAAGTGAGTCCACCGGTGCGAGTTCGATTCCTACTGAAGCCATAAATTGAAGAAAGAAAAATTAAATTTTGTATTGGGGGTATATTGGAGGTGGGTGTAATGGACACCCACCTCCAATAACAATTTATTGGAGGGTTATTGGAGTTGCACCCGCCTCCAATGACCATTACCCCTCACAAGGGAGGCGGGTGTGGGCACCTCCTTTTGGGGACGCCCGCACTGGAGGCGGGTGCACACACTATGCACCCGCCTCCAAATCCCCTCTACACCCGCCTCCCATGAGTTCTTTTGGTGTAGATGGGACCTCTTTTGGCCCATTCTTCCTCGTTTTTGCTCCGTTTGGCTCCTGATTTTGCGTACCCTTTTAACTATCATTCCTCTTGGGTTTTCTAACATTTATTTCCCTTCCGGGACGTGTTGTCGGCCCTATATCTCATCGAGGGGTTTACCGTACAACCTAAACACTTAGCAAGCACACAATAATTCAGGCAAGCATGTCACGTTTCTCATCAACAGGGAATTTAAACAAAACATTTTCGCTTTTTACCATTTTTAGGCATATGATTTTGCTCTAAAAAATGTGGGCTTCACACAACTACTTACATAATATAAACAAATCATGTAATCATAATTTCACAATATGCATGTATGTAAACTCAGGTTTTGGCAACTTTAGAGTTTCAAGTGAAACTTGTTAAATTTACGTATAACCAAATTATATAATCATAATATACTCCATGAAAAACACATTATAATAATTTCCATGTTTCTCAAACATGACTTCATTATTTAAAATTCCATTACAATTGCAACATTGTTTACAAAAATTCCCCCTTCAAACAGAATACACTTGGTGTACCATATGGCCAAGATGTAAGCATTTTCACCAAACCCCAAAATATCCAGCGCTGAAACTAGTTTGTGGTGTTGAAATCAAAACATCTTGAGTGCTAAAGGATGAGCCCTGTGTTAGGTTGGTAAAGCTTTCGAAAGAGATGGAGTTTGGAAATCCAATGGTTAAAGATGAGAAGAGAAAGAAAAGCAGGACTACAGCCATGGCATCAAGAGTTCCCAATCAAGAATCAATGCTGAAGTGACATACTTACTTAGTCTCGGACATGAATTGATAGCTTACAATGATTTAAAGAAGAAAAGAATAGAAACAAGGCAGAAGACGGTTACTTTATTGCAGTATATAACATTTAAATTTCAAACTATTAATAAATTTTATTCTAAAATAAACAACAAATAATTGATAATTTGAAGCTACCAATAAATTTAGGATGAAAGTACACAGTTTCGTTAAAAGAGCCATTAAGTCATTGGATTTGACCTATGCAATTGTGTTAGTAATATATACAATGCCAAATCGAATGGGTGTATGGTTTGTTAGCGAAACTATAGTTTTTCCCTAAATTTTATACACTAAAATAATTAAACATGTGCAAGAAAATCAAAATATATGATGGGTCATGCCATCATGGTCCGTTATTAAAGCTATTAGTTTAAAAAATGTTTAAATTATTATAAAAAAGAGTTAAAATTAGCTTTATATTCAGCTAGAAATGAAGCATATAATTACTGAAACCCGTGAGCTTTTTTCATGACTATTGATTTTGTTACAAAAAATAAAAAGTGTGAATAAACTAAAATATTCAGATAATGACAGAGAAATAAAATTTAATGATCTCCAAATCGGGATATCTTGTATATTAGTTAAGGAATTAAAATTTGGTTGTTGGTCAATGACATTCCAAGATGCTTTTGAATTTTAGACTGCATTATTTCAAAACAATAGGAGTAATGATAATGACATTTTATATTTATAAATAAGTAAAAGAAAAACAGTAGTTGCTCCGAAGAATTCTAGATAGTTCAAATTAATACATTTTCACTGAGAAATAGAATTAACCTACCCTTTCAAATTAACCTACCCTTTCAAAATAAGAACATAATTAAAAAAAATTTATAATGCTATACTTTCAAATCAACCCATAAAAAGTTTCATGAATTATATTGTTAGACTCTTCCAATGTGACGAAGTTAGTAGAATTTACTGCCCTTATATTGGTCATATTTCATTTCTATGAATGTTCATTTTACGTCATGAGAGATATGAATGGCGAACTGGAAATCACAAAATACTCGCAGTCGCAGACAACAAGACAACTCAATAACGTCTAAAATGCCTACAATTATGACGAGGACATTCTAACCAACACTGATGAGTCGACTCAAGACAAACCCCCACAACAAGTCTAAGCCTAGACTGGACGAAGAAGCAGAAGCGCAGCCAAGTCCATACCAACGAGATCCACTAGTGGATATTATTGGGCCAATAATATGGTCACGCTAAAGTAGAGCTAAAGCAAGAGGTGCTTTAACTAACCTCATTCGTTCGAGCTTCGTTCAGGCCCAAATTATCAATGAACACCAAGCTTTAGATTTATAGAGGAAGTGTTGTGAGCAATTCGATGAAGTCTTCACAGACGCAGAAAGTTGCCAAGGAAAGCCGACACGTGCTGATCACAACTTACTCTCTTGAATGTCTAAAAAAACACTTAGTTAATTTAAGTGAGATTAGTCTACTTTAAGCTTAAACTAATAGGATTTTAAGAGTTTAAACAAACAGAAATTTAGATGGAGCAAGTAACTTAAATTCTTCTAAATTCGGAACTTGCAGAATTAATCATACATTCGAAAAATACACAAGCTCAATAATAAAATACGAGAATTCTAAAGGAAGGATAAAACTCACAATATTATTATCAAAATACAAATCCTTCCTGAACTAAGTAATGTGAACTCTCGATTCCAACACCTTGAAAACAAGAACTCAATGCTAAAAATTGCCAAGGAAAGGATGATTGTAAGATGCAGCTCTTAACTCCTAAAATCCTTACCCTTGGATTCGGCAGACTAATAACTTATAAAGTAAATTAAACACGCAATTTGAACCAAATGGAGAAAACTAGAATTGAAACAAAGCTTGGTAATAGACAGAGGAATTATCTATTATTTATTAACCTATAGAAATTTACTAACATGAAAATTACATAAGCCCAAAATAAAAGAGAATGATTTAAAATAGTATATAACTAATACTTTATTCAAATTAAATCAACTGTGTCATAATGGTTTCGGCTGCCTTCTATTTATTGGGGTGGATGGCCGAAACTTGTATCCTAAAACTACTAGGAAAAGAACATGGAATTGGAAACCAATCAAGAGATTGGTTTCTTACAAGAATCAAATCCTAAAGGAACTAGGATTGATTGGAAAAGAAAATCTGGTTGCAAGTAGGAAGTACTTGGCCGTAATTACAAGTAAAATAAAGAAGTGGAAACCAATCACAAAAAGTATTCAAGAAGGGTATCCTTTTTGGAAACTACAAAACAAGTATCCTAGGTGTAACAAATTTGTAACAACCTAACTAATTTGTAAGAAACTAGGAGTAGAATTAGGTAATATGCACAAAACCTAATCCTTCTCTAACCCAAACCCTAGGTGGTGGTTTGACTCTTACTTTAGCTTGGGCTTGGTTGAACCAATTGTTGAAGTGGATTGGAGTGATGGATCAGGCAAATTGATGTTGCATGGTGATGATGATGGAGGAAGTTTCCGGAAACTCTTGGAATCATTTTGGAAAGTCAAAAAATCAAGAACTTCAAGATTCAGTTAACTGTGAAATTGAAGATTTTCAAAAAAATCAAGAACTTTACAAAACGTCTTTCTCTTCAAGTGGAATGGTTAATAGGCGCCATTTCTTCATGTATAGATAGTGCAATGACGCTTGTAACCTTTCTTTTATTCTCTTCAAGGGCATTTGTTTCCATATCGAGTTGGACTTCTGTAGCACACCTTTGGATAAGGTTTTCAAGATATGGTCTAAGCTTCCTTGTCCTCTTTCGGGTCATAGGCCCAACTATGTTAACGAACGGATCTCTCTGATATGGACCAGGGTCCTGTAGCATTGGTGGGCCTCTATGGAGCACACGAACCTCTGCTCAATCCCTGCGTCTGCATTACTCGAACTATGATCCTCTGGGTTCTGACTTGGTGTAGGGTTGGGAATGCCCTCATCATTCCCTCCCGGTTGGAAAGGATTCGACCTCGAATCAAGGTCCTGGTCAAAATCAAACGGAGACAAGTCAGTAACATTGAAAAATATACTAGCGCTATACTCACCTGGCAGATCCAGATTATAGCATTATCTGCCTTCTTTGCAACAACTTGTAAAGGTCCATCACCTCTGGGGTGGAGTTTCATCCTCCGGGCTGCTGGAAACCTTTCCTTCTCATGTGAACCCAAACCTTGTCGCCCGGTTTGAAGCCCACAGCCTTGCATCTTTGGTTTGCATCATAGGTATACTTGGCATTTTTCTTCTCAAGGTTCTCTCGAACCCTTTCGTGTAACTTACGAACGGTGTCTGCTTTCTGTTCGCTATCCAGACTTGTTTGTTTCTTCAGGGGAAGTGGTAGTAAATCTATAACCATCAACGGATTGAAGCTTTAGGCTGCTTCAAAGGGCGAGAATCCTATTGATGAATGCTTGGAGCGATTGTAGGAAAACTTTGCAATCGGCAAGACCTGTTCCAAATATTTAAGATTTTTTTAATTAGGGCCCTTAACAAATTCCTTACATTTTGGTTGGTCACTTTAGACTGACCATCAGTTTGTGGATGACTAGTAGTAGAAAATAATAATTTAGTGCCTAGTCTAGAACACAATGTTTTCCAAAAATAACTCAAGAACGTAACACCCCTATCCAAAATGATAGTGCGTGGAATTCTGTGCAAGCAAAAACTAGCCCAATGAAGAATAGCTCTTCAACATGTTTGGCGTCATTTGATTTCCTGCAAGGAATAAAATGAGCCATTTTAGAAAATCTATCCACAACGACAAAGAGTGAGTCATTACCTCTCTGTGTCCTCGGCAACCCTAGAATAAAGTCCATGGAGATATCAGTTCAAGGAACAGTTGGAATAGGCAAAGGCGTGTAAAGACCATAGGGCTTGGACGTAGATTTAGCTTTTAAACAATCAATGCCACATGAGCAAATTTGTTCTACATCCTTTCACATTTTAGGCCAATAAAAGTGCTCCTTTAACATATTAAGTGTCTTAGTTACACCAAAGTGACCCATTAGCCCCCCACTGTGTGCTTCATGCACCAGTAGTTCCCTATATGAACTACGTGGTATGCATAACTTATTTTTTTTATACAAGAACCCATCCTGCCTAAAGAATTTCTGAAATGCATTAGTTTCGCTTGCTTCATACAACGTAGAAAAATCAAGATTAGAAGCATACAAGTTTTTCATATATGAAAACCCTAGAGATAAATGATCAAGAATAGTAAGGAATTTATACCTGTGTGATAGAACATCGGCTGCCATATTTTCTTTTCCCTTTTATATTTAATAATGTAAGGGAAAGTTTCAATAAAAGCAACCCATTTAACATGACGCCTGTTTAACTTACCCCGTCCCTTTACATGTTTAACGGGCTCGTGGTCTGAATGGACAATGAACTCCTTGCCCATTAAGCAATGCTGCCAAGTTTCGAGTGCCCTTACCATGGTGTAGAGCTCCTTATCGTATGTAGCATAATTTAAGGTAGCTCCCTTTAATTTCTCACTAAAATAGGTAGTAGATTTTCCTTCCTGCATTAAAACAACACCTATACCAGTCCCTAAAGCATACACTAGTTCAAAAACTTTATCAAAATTAGGTAATGCTAGAACAAGTGCATGAGTGAGCTCATACTTAAGAGTAATGAAGGCATTTTCTTGCACCTGACCCCACAAGAACGGTACATTTTTCTTACATAACTAATTCATGGATGTGGCCTTTGTACAAAGGTCCTTCACGAACCTCCGATAAAAACTAACCAAACCATGTAAAGATCTTACCTGCGAGGCTAAGCTTGGTGTAGGCCATTCTCAAATGGCTTTTACCTTGTTGTCGTCGACTTTGATACCCTCTTTTGAAACAACAAAACTGTGCTTCCTTCATAAGAATGTTCACTTTCTCACGTTGGCATATAATTTATTATTTCGTAACTCAATTAAAACCAACTTAATATACTCTATGTGTTCATGTATGTTTCGACTATAGATCAGTATATCATCAAAGTAAACCACAACAAATTTCCCTATAAACTTCTAAGCACAGGATTCATTAAACGCATGAAAAGTACTAGGTGCATTTATGAGGCCGAAGGGTATAACTAACCACTCATATAAACCAAATTTAGTTTTAAAAGTAGTTTTCCATTCATTGCATTTTTTCATTCTTATATGATGATAGCCTTGTGTGAGATGTTGACGAGGTCATCCCTACGTCAGAACACAAGTGTCCGCCATGCTTAAGGTGTAGATTTGATTCAAGTGTTCAGAAAGTAAGGACTCGAAGGGCAAGAGTTCAGACTGAGGTGAATCCAAGTTTATATAAGGGTTCTCCATTAAAGCCTCCAGCTAGAAGAATCAAAACCCAGAACAAGCTGAAAGAAGCTCAAGTGGCCTCTAGGGGCAAGGAGGTCATTTCGCCTCCAAGGCCTTAACGGGTCATCTACTTTGGAGAGTTCTGGATTGAATATTAAAAGTATCAATTAGAGTGAATTTTACAAATCTTGAAAATCATCAGAGTTCTTAATTTGTTACACGCCATTAGTTTTAAGTTCTGTTACTTTTAAGGCAATTACTTAATTAGTAGTTTCTTGAAAAGAATTCTTGCATGTTTTCTTTTCAGAAATAAGAATGACCTTATTTTTTTTTTATATTTTCGTTTTATTTTTCAAGGAGAATTTCAGTGAACCCCTTCTTGGAAGGCAACCAAAATTCTACCTCCCATTAACCTAGTTCTTTTAGGTTTTTGGTTTTGTAAGGTTTCCAATTCTCATTGGTTTCCACCTTTATTTCCTATTCCTTTTCTACTTTCTTAAAGACGCACAACCCTCTATTTTAAAGGGGTCTATGCGCATCGATACAACCAGATATAATTCATTGGTATAATTTGGTGTAAGGTTAATACCCCATATTTTTGAATTCTACTCATTAAACTGTACTCAATCTTGCATGATTTCGACCTATTAGCTTCTAGAATTGCATGTTAATTAGGTTTATAATCTTACCTAATTAAATTAGCTTTTTACTTCAATTCGTTGCTTGGTTTATAGTTTAAAAACAACTTGATTGTTCTATTAATGCAAGTAGTGATTAGGGTTCCAAGGATTATACTGTATTCTTTTAATTGAAGTTTTGGTTACATTTCTGCACACTGCAATTCTCAATAGAGAATCCGCATCAATTTGGTATCAGAGTTGTATAGTGTGCGCCTTGGGAGGAGCCAACCAATCAAAGAGGAGCGGTGAGACATACTGTGAAGTGTCAATCCGCAGAAGGGTATTGTTGATCTCTTTTGAGGTAAATTGCTCCTTCAAAAATTGGTTACAATTTTTCAAAATTCTTGATCCTTGAAATTAAGTATCTTGAGTTTTAGTTGCTGTTTGTGAAAGAAATTGAAAGAGTAGATCGAAAAAGGCAAAAATCGACTAAACCGAGAAAAAGGAAAAAAGCCGCCGAACTAGGGCTAGGGTTTTTAAACGGTTCTGAAAATTTTTTCTCATCTTTTCTCTTGTCCAATCCAGAATAGGGTGCTAGGGGAAGGTTGCGTTAAGTTTTTAGAATTTTTGGAGCACTATAAGGCCTGTGTTGAAAATTTGAAGGTTCCTGGGCAAAATACTGTCGAAATTCTGAAATCTGAAATTTTCTTACTTGATTTTTGGGCTGTGAATTTCAATCAACCTAGGACACTTGTAGGAAGGTTGTGTTAAATTGTGGTGGTATTCTGAGCTCGTTTGGACTATTTTTTATCATGTAGAGTACAATGCCCAACTTAAATATAAAAAAATATTTTTCTGTCTGTAATATATATATGGTGATAATTAAGCCCCAAGGATGATAAATTAAACCGTAACATGTGAGGTTTATAAAAAAAATTATAAGTTTCAAACTAAGAATTTTTGACAAGGTGCAATAGTTTTAAATTGAGGCACATTATTTTAAGTATTAGAGTACAAGGGTTTTATATGGCATATTATGCCAATCTTAATTTGAAAAAATATTTATTTCATTTTCCTAATTATTTTTGAGCAATTATTACACCCGTGATCTTCTAAATTAAACATCCCATTACTCGATCGCTCGGTAGGCACACATTATTTTAATTTACTAATATCAATTTTTTTCCAATATATATATTAGGCAGGAGTACAATACTTGTTTGTTGGGCACATCGTGCAAAAAAATTGGGGTATAATCATTTCATAATGTACCCCAACAAATAACTATTGTACCCCGTCCCATAAATATGAGAAATTAATATTTGTAAATAAAAAATCGTGCATTTACCAATCGAAGTGGGGTACGATTGCATTTCGTATAGGGTACCATGTCCAAATAAGTGTAAAAATTATTTTTTGAGCCAATATATATATACATATATATATTTATATATGATGATAATTAATTCCTCAAGATGGTAAATTAAACCGTAGTATATGAGGTTCTATAGAAAATTTTAAGTTTCAAACTAAACATTTTGGGCGGGGGTAGCCACATCATTTTCAATATTTGGGTACAATAATTTTATATGGTGTATTGTGCCCATATTAATTAAAAATATATTTATTTATTTTCTTCATTATTTTTCTAACAATTATAACACCCAAGATGCTCTAAATTAAACATCTCAATATTCGATCGATACATACACAATATTTTAATTTACTAATATAAATTTATCTTCTATATGTTGGGCGGGATACAACAGTTATTTGTTGGGGTACAATAGACTCAAAAGCATGGTACAATTGCATTTCATGTAGGGTACACTGCTCAAAATAGGGTTGTCCATCCGACCCGCGGATTGGATCGGATCACACTGATCCGATCCGATCCGATCCAAAATTTCAGATCGATTCAAATCAGATCACTAAATTTTTGGATCACTGTGGTTTTTGGATCAGTTCGGATTAGGTTAATTTTTGATCCGATCTGATCCGAAACTTTAATAAATAAAAAAAACTCTAACAAATGAAAGAAGTTTCTAATTTGTCGTCGTTCGTTATCTTCGTCGCGTTGTCGCCGACCATCCCCTTCGCTTTGCCAGTAGCCAAAAGTGACGTTGCACTCATTTATCTCGTTCGATTCATCTTCGTTGTGAGTCGATGATCGTCGGTGTCGCTATTCGTCGGCATCGTTGAAAATGGGTTGTTTGATTTTCTCCAGCTCGTTTCAATCCCAGTCCTTCACTGAAAGGGTATGGCACATGTTTGATCTCTTGCCTTTTTATCCCCCAAAGATTTAAATCAAAACAGAGAGACCAATCTCAGATGGGTTTCTTTGAGACTCAAATCCTTTCCCTTTTTTTTTTTGTTTTTAAGTTGGGGCAGCCAATTCTTTGACCCATACTCTTAAGATTGTGCAAAAGGGTCATCTCATTTTCAGTACCTTCACTACCTATTAATGGTTTGTTTCGACAATTGATGTTAAACTAAGAAAGATTGGACATATTTGAAGGAAAAGACTAAGAGTAAAAAAGAAGGTAATTGAAAAAAGGAAGAAAAAAAAAAAAAGACTTCGGATCGGGTCCGATCAGATCCGAACTTACCCGATCCGAAGAGGGCCTAATCTGAACCGATCCAAATTTTTAGATCACCGATCTGATCTATTCTGATCGGGTTGGGTCGGGTCGGATCGGATCGGATATCAGCATTTAAGCAGCCATAGCTCAAAGTAATTATAAAAAAGATTTTTATCTGTCCCAAATATATTTTTATCAATAATTAATGCCAGGGGATTGTAAATTTAACCGTAATATATGAGGTTCTATAGAAAATTGTAAGTTTCAAACTTAGGATTTTGGGTGGGGTACAATTATTTTTAATTAAGGAACATTATTTTCAGTAGTGGGGTACAGTGGTTTTATATGTATTGTGGCCATATGAATTTTAAAAAACTTTATATTTATTTATTTTCATAATTATTTTTTGAATAATTTTAATACCGAGATGTGCTAAATTAAAAAAATCTCATTACTCGATCGGTGTATATACAAACTAATTTAATTGATTAATATTAATTTTTCTCAGTATATATTGGAAGGAGTACAATAGTTGTTTGTTGGCCACATCAGCATAAAATTTAGGGTACCATTGCATTTCATATAGGGTACAATGTCCAAAATAATAGTAAACATTATTTTTTGGGCCAAAATATATTTATGGCAATAATTAACCCCCAGTATGGTCAATTAAACCGTAGTATATGAGGTTCTATAGAAAATTTTAAGTTTCAAACTAAGAATTTTGGGCGGGGTACAATAGTTTTTAATTGGGGCATATCATTTTCAATATTTGGGTACAATGATTTTATTTGTTGTTTTATGTCCACGTTAATTAAAAATATATATTTATTTTCCTCATTATTTTCTAACAGTTATAACAGTTGAGATATTATAAATTAAATATCACAATATTCGCTCTGTATGTATACATTATTTTAATTTACTAATATTAATTTTTTCTTATATATATATATATATATATTGGACCGGCTATGGTAGTTATTTGTTAGGATAGATTATGTGCAAAAGTATGGTAGAATTGCATTTCATGTAGGGTGCAATGGTTAAAGTTATTGTGAAAAAATATTTTTATCTGTCCCAAATATATTTCTCTCGATAAGTAAGCCAGGGAATGGTAAATTAAACCGTTTGTAGTATATGAACTTCTATAGAAAATTGTAAGTTTAAAACTAAAAATTTTGGGTGAGGTACAATTGTTTGTAATTGAGGCACATCATTTTCAGTATTAAGGTACAATGATTTAATATTGGGTACTCAACCTTTATTTTATATATATATATATATATATTTCTAATTAGTCTCAAACAATTATAACACCCAATATATTCTAAATTAAACATACCGATATTCAATCGGTATATTCACAATATTTAAATGTTTTTATATCAATTTTTCCTCTTATATATTTGGTTGGGTACAATAGTTCTTTGTTGGTGTACATTATGCAAAAGTGGGGTACAATTGCATTTTATATAGGGTACAATGGTCAAAGTTATTGTGAAAAAATATTTTCTGTCCTGAATATATTTCCCGTCATAAGTAACTTGGGGGAAGCTAAATTAAACTGTAGTATATGAGGTTCTATAGAATTTTGTAAGTTTAAAACTCAGAATTTTGGGCGAGGTATAATAGTTTTTAATTTAAGATGATTTTCAGTATTGGGATACAATAATTTTATATGGTGTACTCAGTCTATATTCATTAAAAATATATTTATTTATTTTTTAATAATTTTAAAAAAATTATAACACCCGAGATGTTCTAAATTAAACATCCCAATATTTGATCGGTGTATACACAATATTTTAATTTACTAATATAAATTTTTCCTTTTATATATTAGGCGGGGTACAATAATAGTTTATTGGGGTACATTATGCTCAAAAGTAGGGTACAATTCCATTTCATATAGGGTACACTGCTCAAAATAATTATAAAAAAATATTTTTCTGTCCCAAATATATTTTGAGTAATACTTAAGCTAGAGATGACAAATTTAACCGTAATACATGAGATTCTATAGAAAACTGTAAGTTTCTAACTTAGGATTTTGGGCGGAGTACAATTATTTTTAATTGAGGCACATCATTTTCAGTATTGGGGTATACTAGTTTTATATGGTGTATTGTGACCATATTAATTAAAAATATATATTTATTTATTTTCATAATTATTTTTTGAATATTTATAACACTGAGATGTGCTAAATTAAAAAAAATCTCAGTACTTGATCGATATATATACAAACTAATTTAATTTACTAATATCATTTTTCCTTTGTATAAATTGGATGGGGTACAATAGTTATTTGTTGGGTACTTCATGCAAAAATTTGGTGTATAATTGCATTTCATACAGGATACAATGCCAAGAGTAATTGTAAACATTATTTTTAGGGCCAAACTATATTTATGACAATAATTAACCCCCGGGAAAGGTAAACCGTAGTATATGATGTCCTTTAGAAAATTTTCACTTTCAAACTATGAATTTTGGGCAGGGTATAATTATTTTCAATTGAGACACATCATTTTCAATATTTGGGTACAGTAATTTTACATGTTGTATTGTTTCCTAATTAATTAAAAAATATATATTTATTTATTTATTTTTCTAATTATTTTCAAACAATTATAACACCCAAAATGTCCTAAATTAAACATCTTAATATTCGATGGGTATACACACAATATTTTAATTTACTAATAGAAATTTGTACTCTTATATATTGGGTGGGGTACAATAGTTGTTTGTTGGGGTACATTATGTATAAAAGCAATGTACAATTGCGTTTCATATATGGTACAATAGTCAAAAGTAATTGTAAATTTTTTTTTCTATCCCAAATGTATTTCTCTCAATAATTAACCCGCGGCATGGTAAATTAAGATGTAGTCTATAGAAAAATGTAAGTTTCAAACTATTCATTATTGGTATACATTGATTTAATATTGTGTAATCAGGCTTTATTAATTAAAATTATATTTATTTTTTTAATTATTTTCAAACAATTATAACACCCAAGATGTTCTAAATTAAACATCCAAATATTCCATCGGTATATACACAATAGTTTAGTTTACTAATATCAATTTTTCTTTTTGTATTTTAGGCAAGGTGCAATAGTTGTTTGTTGGTGGGGGTACATTATGCACAATAGCAGGGTACAATTGCATTCATTTAGGGTACAATGCTCAAAGTAATTATAAGAAATTTTTTTTTTCTGTTCTAAATATATTTTGAGCAATAATTAACTCCCTGAGATGGTAAATTAAACCGTAACATATGAGGTTCGATAGAAAATTGTATGTTTCAAAATTAGGATGTTGGGCGGGGTACAATTGTTTTTAATGGAGGAACATTATTTTCAATAATTGGGGTATACTGTTCCCTTATTAATCAAAATATTTTTGGTTATTTTCGTAATTATTTTTGAACAATTATAACACCGAAATGTGATAAATTAAAAAACGCATTACTCGATCGGTATATCTACAAACTAATTTAATTTACTAATATGAATTTCTCCCTATATATATGTTGGGCGGGGTACAATAGAGTTTTGTTGGGCACATTGAGCCAAAAGTTGGGGTACAATTGCATTTCATATAGGGTACAATGCCCAAAGCAATTGTAAAAATTATTTTTCCCTCCAAAATATATTTATGGACATAATGAAAACCCAGGGATGGTAAATTTAACCGTAGTATATGAGGTTCTATAGAAAATTTTAAGTTTCAATCTAAGAATTTTAAACAATATACAATAGTTTTGAATTGGAGCACGTCATTTTTAATATTAGGGTACAATGATTTTATATGGTGTACTGTGCCCATATTAATTAAAAAAAATATATTGAAATCCCAATTTTCAATAGCAACCTAAGATGAACATAAGAGGGAGAGGGGGTGAATTATGTTCTTGACCCTTTAAAAATATTTCTTCTACAAAGAAGATCAACTTTGAAAAATCATTTTCAAAGACAAGTTTTAAAACCAATTTAAAACTAGATTTCTAAGTGACGTGTGTGATTAGTGATTTGCAAAACATGAAAGCAGATAAACAAACAAGGCAAGAACACACCAAATTTATAGTGGTTCGGATTCCCCTTGGATCTTACACCACTCCCCAAGTTCTAAGTTCTACAACTTGAGATTTCTAATCAACTAGGAAACACTTAAAGGAGTGTTTCAATCCCTTACAATTGCTTAAGATTAATCTCTTAATCTCAAGACTTTTCTATTGCCTAATCTAACTCTAGACTAGGACTCCCTTGCTTAATCTAGCTCTAGATTAAGACTCTTTTGCCTAAGGCTCGCAATTGGATGTTTTGCCCTATCATTCCTCAAGGATTTGAGGACTTACTCAAGACTCCTCTTGCTTAGACCAAAGGACTTTTGCTCAATCAACGTCTTGATCAAGAGTTTGACAAATGCCTATCTTAACCCTAAGCTAGGACTTCTACCTTTTGCCTAATCCAAACTCTTGGATAGGTCTTTAACCCAATTGCCTAACTTACCTCAAGCTAGGACTTGTACAATTGCCCAAACTCAACCTCTTGAGTTTGGTCTCTCCTTTTCTTCTTGCTCCCTCTTTTTTCTTGCCTAACTCTTTACTCAAAAGCTTATGACTTTGCCTAATACAAGTTGCCTACACTCAAACTCTTGAGTTAAGACTTTTCTAAATGTGTTTACTAGGATGAAAGCTCCACAATGGAGTTTACAAATGACACAACAATTGGGCACAAAGGCCTTTTGCTAATCCTACCTTACCAAGCTAATTTGACATACAAATGTTTGAAATAAAGTTTGAGAATGTTGCTTAAGAGTAGGAGAGTTGAAAGGGATGCTTAGTCTTAAATTCCTGCTTTTGTGGCTTTTATAGAAGTGAAGGAATCACTCCAAACGATCAAGTAATAGCTATATTTCTCTGCCCGTTGGGAAAGTTTCGACGTCAAAGGTTAGGTTCAAACCTTTGTTCTTTTTGAACTTTTGACTCTAATGGCTAGCTCGTCTTTTGCCTTTTCTTCCCTCTTCAGCAGCTTCAAAGTCGAGGGATGTCGAGGTCGGTTGTGAAGATTCAATTAATTTCAACCCAAGAGCTTGACTGCTGTCAGCTGCTTGTCAACGTGTTCGAGCTCAGCACTTTCTGGGTAGCTTCGAACTCGAGAGGCTATCGAGACTTGAGCTCGAAGGTTTCTGGGTTTAGCTTCGACTTTGAGAGGCTGTCGAGACCCAACTTCGAGATTGGCTTTCAAAGCTTCAACTTCGAGAGGCTGTCGAGACCCGACTTCGAGACTGGCTTTGAACTTTTCTTTGCTGCACTTTTTCTATATCTTTTCTGCAAATAACTTCAAGTGCAAAGCATTAACTAAAATCATATATTTGTTATCTTATTATCCAAACTAAAATTAAGACCGTAGGTCTAACATATATATTTATTTATTTTCTCAGTTATTTATTTATTTATTTATTTTTAGAACAGCCGATTAGGTGGCTGAGAGGCTTGGGGATCCTTTATTAAATAATAAAAATTGCCAAAAACACAGAAATAGGGGTCATAATGGCCTTTCCTGTTTTGTAAAGCTATGCTGAAGAATTAAGCAGATCTTCATCCTGACCAGCCTAAGGTTTGGGACCAAGCGACTATCCAGAGTGACTAGCCCTCTGATCTATCTAGGAAGCTGAAGGCCCCCCCAATGAGAGAACTCTGTGTGGAGCTTGCCAGCCTAGCCAACCTATTTGCCACTGTATTTCCTTCCTGGTAAACATATGCTATACCCTTGTGATCCTTCATGAACTGCCAGATTTGTCTCAGTACCGTAAGGTAGGTCCATGGTACCTTAAAGATCCTTTGCACCATCTGAACCAATGCTAGGGAATCGGATTCGACCTCCACCTCCGACAAACCCAATCTTGCACACTCTTTGAGGCCCAGCAGAAGGGCCTGAGCTTCAGCCTACAAATTTGTCCCATAGCCTAGGTAAACTGAGCCAGCCAAGGCTACAGTCCCATACCCATCTAGGATTACCAGACCTGTTCCCAAATGTCTCGGGTTCCTTAATGTCGATCTGTCCACATTCAATTTCCAAGACTCAAATGGTGGATACCATGCAATGGCCCTCACCTGATACCGATGAGGCTCCAAAAGAGTTGGAACCAAACCAGCAGTGACCCAGAGTCTATCTAGCACGCCTCTCTCAATCGGGCAAGCCAGAAAAGGCTATTTCTAGCATCTAGCAGACTTCCCTGCAAAGCCCCCTTGGTGTGGACAATTGTGCCTCATACAACGACCGGTTGCGAGCCTTCCAAACCACCCGGACCACAAATACCAACAACTGATGAAACAGCTCCCGATGTACCCTTGAAGTCGACTTGAACCTCCAATAGAAAGCCATCATATCCCAGACCAGAGGAAGCAGAGGAATGTCTAGCAGTTGGGAGAACTCCCCCCACACCTGGCTAACCACAAGACAATCCACAAATAGGTGTTGTACTGTCTCCTCATGTTGACAAAAGGTGCATTTCGAAGCAAATTGGAATCCTAGCCCAGCTAAGATGTTGTCTAAACGCAGCAGACAATTCAGTAATCTCCACACAAAAATTGACACCTTAGGAGGAACCCTAGGACCCAGAAGGAGAAAAAAGAAGGCAACCTGCCCCTAGTTGGTCGTAATAAATTGTATGCAGCATTCACCCTGAAGTTCCCCTAGGAGATGCCCGCCATATCAGTCTATCCGGCTCAGCTGACAAGAAAATTTCCTTGTCCAAAAGAAGCCCCTTTTGAATATGAAATCCCTCCTTCACTGAAGACAAAAGGCATAGGATCAAGGGCAGAAGCTGGGATAGTCAGATCCGGAAAAAGGAAGTGGTCCCCCTCCCACAAGTCAGCTAGATGCCCAGTGCCCAACCAGTTCACATCCTAGAAATTGCATTCACCCTTGCCAATTACAACCAGAGAATTCTCCGCCGCTGAGTCTGCAATCAAGGTAGTTCTTGGCCAAGTGTCAGAATTACTCAAAATAAGGAGGCAAGGACCACATGAAACCCTCACATAAGGAGCCCCCGACCTGAAGCTTCCACCACAGCTTGCATGAAAAGTTGCCAACGACTGTCCCCATCTACCTCACTCCCAAGCCGTTCTCCCCTGTGGGATAAGCCAGATTCTTCCAGAAGCGCCACCTTTTATCATTCCCAAATTGAGATGTGCCCCAAAAGAAAGCAAAAAACACCTTTTCCAATTGATCGACCATGCCCTGTGGAGGCTTTAGAATGGCCCAGATATGTGAAGACATTGAAGCGATGACATGTTTCAAAACCAGACGCCCTGCCTAAGACAACCACTTATTACTCCAATCTGCTAGCCGCATAGCCACCTTATCAAGGAGTGGCCGAACAATAACCTTCTTTTTTCTCCCAATGAAAACCAGGCAGCCCAAATAGGTAAAAGACAGGAAGACCAATCTCATCCCCGTAGTCAACTCAACCTGACTCCTGACATTGATGCAAGCAGATGGCCCTAGGTAAAGTGAGCTCTTTGTTCTGTGAATTCTCTGGCCACTAGCTCTCATATAGGCCTCCAGGAAAAACATGAAGCACCTCAAATTTTGTACAGTCCCTCGTAAAAAAATAACTGCGTTGTCTGTATAGCTGAGATGTGTGAGAGGCATCGCCTCCCTGGGAAACCCATAATGCTACAGGAAACCCTCCCAAAACAAGAAACTCAATCCCTCTAGTGAAGGCTTCTGAAACCATGACAAACAGAAATGGGGACAGCGGATCCCGAAGTTTGATCCCCCTTGAGGCCTTGAAGAAACCTTTGGGAGAGCCATTAACCAGAATGGAGAACCAGCTGGCCGATATGTTCCCCAAGATGACCCTTACTACAGACCCGTGGAAGCCCATCTTCAAGAGGATACTGTTCAAAAAACCCCAGGAGACCCTATCAAAGGCCCTCTTATCCAGATAGCGAAGGACCTCATACATTAGAAGGACATTATCTGCTAATTCCCTCCGTGCAATGAAGGTAGATTGTTCCTCTTAGATGAGCAGCGACATAAGAGGCTTGAGGCGCTCCATTAGTAACTTGGAGAATACCTTATTGAGGAAATTACACAAGCTGATAGGCCTGAAATTTGCAAATAAAATCAGAGCTGGCATCTTTGGGAGGAGGGCCACTTGGACACTTGCTACCGCTCTGGGAATGGGGATGCCTAACATGAACTCCTGAGTCGCGTGGTGCAGATCAAGAGCTATCACTTCCCAGCATGCCCTATAGAAAGAACCTGAGAAGTCGTCACTCCCCGGTGAGCTGGCTGAATCCATCCTAAAGACCACTACCCTTAGCTCTTCCAAAGACACCAAACGGAAACGCTGGGCATTATCTTCCTCATTCAACACTAGATCAATCCTCTTAAGAAACCAATCTGTAGCCACCCCATCTAAGTCCTCACTTTTTGCTGCTAAAAGTGTAGAGAAGAAAGCCTCTGCTTCCCTCCCAATCTCTTTCGGGTCCTCGACCCATTTACCTGCTGCATTTTTAATTTTGAAAATTCCTTGCTTAGAGTGCTTGGAGAGAACCCCCTTATGGAAAAAGGCCGTTGGTGTGCCCGATTTTCCCTTCAGCCCAACCTGAGGCCCAATTACTAAGTTTACAATCCGGCCCAAATTGGCCCACCAACGGAGGACTATTTACACACGGACCGATGGGCAATAACCGGCTCCCTACTCTATAAATAGGAGCCTTCATCACCATTGAAAGAGGACTCTCTCTTCTGGGTACATTTTCTCTCTAGTTTTACTATATTTCTTTTATGTCTAAAATACTGACTTTGGCATCGGAGATTAATTGGGAGAAGTTCCAGATTAGTACAGGTGTTGGAGATGACGAATCGGAGCTGATCCAACCCGAAAACCCTCGCTGGCAAAACCTGCTCAATCAGCAGTATTAGAGTCTTCCTCCTGCAACCAACGTATATGGGATCTCTACCTCCAATATGTCTCTTTCTCCCTAAGCTTTCGGATAAGGTCTAGCATGGCTTCCTTCAACTCTTGTTCTATCGGCGGCACCGGGGAAACCTGAAACATAGCCTCAAAATGCGACACACAGTCCTCAACCATCATGGCATTCAGATGCACATATCTAAAGGTATTTTTATTCCATTCCTTCAAGGTAGCTTTTAGTTGCCACAGTTCAGTGAAAACCTGAGCATGCCGTAAGATTCAATCGGGGCATGCCAGCTGGTTTTGACCAAATCTTAAAAATCTGGCCTCCCCAACCACATATCCTAAAATAAAAAAGACCTGATAACAGAAGGGCCTCCTATTTTCAAGCCCAGTAGTAATGGCGCATGATCCAAGGTAGTTCTGTTCAAGATTTGTACGGAGCTACCCTGGAAATGCTGAAGCTACTCCACTGTTGCCAAAGCTCTATCTGGCCTCTTCCAGACTCTGCCATTGCTTCTAAACCTTGTCCAAGTGAAAAGTCCCCTCACTGTGTTAACCTCTTGCAATTTAGCTGCCTGTATAAAATCTCGAAAGTCTCCCATAGCATTCAGATCCGGGCTGTCCCTTCCAACATATTTCTCCATAGACTGTATGACATTAAAGTTTCCTATCATAATTAAAGGGCCTTGAGATAGCATGAGCAGTTCCTCCCAAAACACCTATCTCTCCTGCCTAGAGTGCTGGCCATATATGAAGGCTGATGTCCAAGTTACAGGCAAGAGGGGGTGAGACACCCGAAAAGCCATAACCTATTCCTTGTCTTAAATCAACTGTAGGGAATAACCCCTTCTCCAAAAGACCCAGATACTGCTAGGAAAATTACCCTCACAATTATCAAACCAAAAAATTACCCTAAAAGTATCTATCTCAGCCAAACTAAGCATAGGCTCAATAATAGCCAACACAAATATTTTATGTAGCTGTATCAGCTGCCGAACCCTGTTTTGGGAGGGCCGACTTCTAATACCACGAACATTCCACACTAAAAAGTTGTAATTTATTGATGACGTGGGGAGGAGGGTGCACGAGCAATTGACCTGGGGGTGATGGTTTTTGGCTGAGTGATATATGGCCTAGGCTTCCTTGATTTTTGGATTTTAACCTGGTCCTGGGATGGCTTTGGGAAAATGTCCTACAGCCTGCCTTGCGCTTCTTTCAAATTATTTTCCAAAATATCTGGTGGGGGGAGTGAGAGATGTTGTTCCTCCCCATCTGAGTGGGTACCTGATGGAGGCGCATCAATAGTTCGGGGAGGCGGAGTCAAGTCTAGCTTTCCCAAATCTACCCGATCCGGGATGGAATTGATCAAGTGCTGCTCAAGGAAAGGGTGAGGTTCCTCAAAAACTATTTTTGTGTCTGAGTCCATTTCTGCAAGGAACTCTGGCGAAAGAGTGAAAAACTGGTTGTGATAGTTATATTGATCTAGCAAAGGAGTGGATGGCTGGGGAAGTGTGGGTTGCATGATTGGGGAGGGGAACTATGTGGTCGATGTTGGTGCCTCGGGCGCAGGGGCTGGTGTGATTGAGGTTGTGGGCTGTGGGGAGCTGTAGGTTGGGGCATTTAGCGATGGAATGGGAGTGGTTGATAGAGCTGGGGATGGCTGAGGGGCTAGAGAAGCTGGTGTCAAGGCTGCTGGGATGGGCTGAGGGGGTAGAAGAGATGGTGTCGAGGCTGCTGGGAGGGGCTGAAGGGCTGGGGTTTGTGAGGCCGTGAGCTGGTGGGGCTTGGGGCTGCATGGTCGGGGTTGGAGGCTGTATGGGCGAGGCTGGGGGCGGCATTAGTGAGGTTGAGGGCTGCTTGGGTAAGGTTGAGGGCTGCTTGGGGGCTAGGCAATAGGGTAGATTTAGCAACCAATGGGGCTACTAGAACAATTTGTATATTTTCGGGAGAGGTAAAATTGGAGGGGCTATCTTGTGAAACCTCTACTGGAATAGACATTTTTTTCGTACACGTTGAGGGCCAACCCTTGGCCATGATTGGTACCTGCTTTGGGTAGCATGAACATGACCCGATTCTCCCTCGAAGCATAGGGGAATTGCTATGGCAATGCAAGGAACTCGTGGAGGTTAATCTTTGACACCACCTGGTCTGTTTGGGGGTTGTTTGCGGGAGGTTTCGAGGCTATTTAGGAGGGGTTTTGAGATTAGAATTTTCCACAAAACATTCAGCTTCACAATGTCTGACCTTATTACAAGCCCGATAGTATTTAGGAATGAAGTCATACTCAAGAGCAATCCACCTGTGGTGAGTTTTGGAGCCTAGGTGAATTGGAGGTTGTTTGCGGGAGGTTTTGAGGCTATTTAGGAGGTGTTTTGAGATTAGGATTTTCCACAAAACATTCAGCTTCACAATGTCTGACCTTATTACAAGCCCGACAGTATTTAGGAATGAAGTCATACTCAAGAGCAATCCACCTGTGGTGAGTTTTGGAGCCTAGGCGAATTCTTGGTGGAAGGTGATGAGGTTCTTTGTCGCTTCATCCGTTTTGAGAAACTTCCTGACATGGTTGCAGATGTTTGTCACCGATGTGTTGTTGTAGTATATCATAGGGACATTCTGCATAGTGAACCAAATCGGAGCAATTGAAGGCTCCGAATTCACATAAAAAACTGGAGTCCATTTTAGAACCCACATAGGGTAATTACAAAAATTCCAAATCGCACGCATCCAGCACCTTTGATAATCCGCTTTGAGCCTGAAATGAATTAGGATGTGCTGATGATCCATCAAGCCAAGGTCGTACTTGTCCTTAAAACCAGCCATTTTAAAAACCTTCTTCAGATCCTCCATCGACGGGCTGCCCTTGGAGAACTTCCCGATGAGAGCAAGCTTGAACGGCTAGGACAATTGTTCAATTTCTTCATCTGAATAGAGAAAAGCTGGCTCCCCCAGATATTTCATCACTGGACCAAGGGGAACCGGGGGGAGGGGGTTGGGGGCGTTGAAGAGAGAAGCGAAGGAGGTGGGTGGAGCCACCATTTGGGGAGAGATGTGTTCAGCAAGGACTCTGAGATTCTGGTTTGGAGAGGGAGCTTCAATTCGATATTTTCTTAGTTATTTTCGAAGAATTGTAACACCCTAGATATTCTAAATTAAACATCCAATTCTGTATTAATACAGAATAATTATTTACTAAGATTAATTTTTTTTTTTTTGTATATATATTGGGTGGAGTACAATGGTTATTTGTTGGGGTATATTGCATACTCTATTTAGTAGTTCATACTAATTTTTTAATCTTAATTTTGTAAACACCCTTATTAACATATGACATAAATTTCTTCTTTTTAATCCAACGGTTCATATTCATTTGGGGATGGTCCTCACATTCCATACGCATAAATGGTTGCCTTTGTGTTTGTGGAGAAATGACTATTAGAAGTGTCAGTTCGAAATAGTTACTGCTTTTTAAAAATTTTATTGGTGGTTTCACCTTTACTTCATCCTTCATTCTTTCTTACTCGATTTTTCACAGTTTAATCCATTAACATCTCCTTTCACATCTGGTAAATTACGCAAGTACGTTATTCATGGTTTTGCCCATCTCCAAACATTTTTCATATCTTCTAGGTGTGTAACCTAACACAAAAATTCCCAGTTCATGGTTTTATGCCATTTTCTTGGGAAGTTTCTATAGTATGTAAATATTTCACAGATTCATAATCTACCTCATTTTTTTTTTTGTTATTTATCTTTTTCTTGTGTAGTTTCAGATTGTGGGTGTGTAATTCTAACGCAAAAATTCTCAGTTCAGGGTTTTATCCCATTTCGTTGGGAAGTTTTTTACAGTATGTAAATATTTTACAAATTGATATGCTGCCTTATTTATTTATTTTTTATTCGTCTTTTTCCTCTGCAGTTTTAGATATTTACTTCTTTCTTCATTCTTCTCTCCCTTTCACTGCTGAACCGTTCATCAACTTCCTCCACATCTAATTATATGACTTAGGATTGAACAAGGTATGTTTTTCATGCTTTTTACCATCTACAAACTTCTCAGTTCATGAATTCATGTTTATAATGCGCCAAAATAAACTTAAGCATTTTACACTTTCTACAAAGCATTACTTTCTTGATTGTTGAGGCCATCATTCCATTTATAATCAAACATGACAGATGTTGAGAAGACTATGATTTTAAAGAAAAATCAAACCAAGAATGGGATTAATTTTTGTTTTTGCATAACTGTGCTACTAACGTTCAAATTAATCCAGGAAAAATCAGATTTTGCTTTATGAATTGTAAATCTTTAATCCCATAATCAGAGTAGGTCTAATGAGGTCATCATTGGCTTCATTCCACCTGGCTAGTCAATCCCTGCATTAGGATGGGGCCCCGTGCCTAGTTCGAGAGTTGCAAAGGAAAGCTCCGTGAGATTAACCGAGCTGCTCCAAACCAAAGCTTGAAGTAGGCATATTTCTTAAAGTTCTTGGAAGGTTTCTTGAATTTCTTGAAATGGATCTTGATAAATCTTGGGATTCTTGAGCTTCTTGGTTTATTAGGAGAACTACTACGGATGAATCTTGAAGAATTGCAAAGGATCTTGATTTTCGGCATTTCAAACGGGTTCAGAAAGCTTCTCATTGCGTCCGGAACCATCCGAACTATTTGGTGAAGTTTTATTCCATCTCATTTCATTTCCAAAATGCTTCATTCAATGGGCCGAGCCCATCAGCACTCAAGAGCTACACCAACTCGGCCCATACTACACACCTCTGGCCCAAACCACAGTTCTACTGGAGTTATGTTTTAGGTGTTTGGATAGGATTAGGATTCGTCCATGTTTCCTAATTCTATTCCTAGTTTGTTAAGGTTTGTTAGAAGGTTATTACAAGTTTGTTACAACTAACTGATTGCCTTATCTCTTTGTTTCCAAAAAGGTTTCACTTCTTGAATCCTTTTTGCACTAGATTTCCTTTTCTTTTTGGAAGGAATTTTCGGATTTCCCTTTTCTTTAGGGTGCCCGAAAATTGCCAACCAAGTTGCCATGTTCTTTTTGGCAACTTGCCTTCTTGTAGGAATACCAACTCTAGTTGGTTTCCAATTTCTTTTGTTTCTTAATTCCTTTTCTTTTACAATTCAAGTAAAGGCGCGCAACCCTCTATTTAAGGGAGGCCTGGCCGAATTTATGGATAGACAAATATTAGAATTCAGATTATTATATCTTGTGAGGTTTATTCCTTAGCTTTAGAATTCTTATTTTGCACTTGTGTAATTTGCATGTTAATGTTTAGATAACACAAGCGAGACTATAGGGTAATTAGGTTTCTTGCTTCACCTAATTTCTGCTGGTTTCATTTCGTTTATTCTTGCTAGGTTATAGCTAAAGTAGTTTATCTCACTATATGCCTTGTATGAATTGCAAAATCTAAGTAAGTCAAGGTGTGCCTTTCAACGATTCACTTTCCTAGGAAATATTCCGCATCTGTGAGCTCTTCTTCGAATAACTCACATCAAGGTCTTTATTTTTAAGTTCTCAGTGTTGGTTGTTGTCAATTCTCTTCATATTTTGATACGGACTGATCTTTATCATGAACATATTCATTTGAAAATACCTTTTATAAAGATGATGGCCCCTTTACATGTTAAAAAAGAAAGAAAATGGCCCTTGTTTTGCAGATTTTTTCTTGGCATGTCTCCATATTTTCTTCCACATTAATCTCCAATAATGAATTAATTAAATGTGAAATTCCTACGAATTATAAACTTGAACTATTAGGTGTTAATTAATTTACTCATATTTCCATCCATTATCAATTCCGAGAACATAATCATTTGGTGCTCCAAACATGCCAGTAATGCCACTTGCAACAATATTTTAGATCATGTTCATTGTCAAAAAAAAATTTTGCAAAGCAATATGCATTATGTGTCTTGCTTATTTTATTTGCTTCATTTACATGTATTCTTACATCTATTAATACCCTAATTCTATATTAGTACATTGCAGTTTCATGTTATATGTTTGTACGTGCTACTAGAAACAAAGTTGTTCGTCTTCATCGATTGTAAGTAAATGTAAGTTATGTTTCTATCCTTTACTATATACTTTTCTTAACTTCATTTGCATTGCTTTATAATTCGCTGCAGTTTTTTGATACTCTTTACTTTTGTACAAAATGTTAGCTTATGTTTTACTTTTTCTTTCGCATATATAGTTCATTATTGTTGAAATAACATATTCTCACCTATTCTAGAACTCTAAACTTCAATTTTTGTATTGTGTGCTATACTTGTTAAAGTGGCATTTTATTTATGTCTGCAGATAGACAAAAATGCAAAACAAAGAAAACGTTATATGAAAATGCCAGCAAGAAAAAAGAAAGCTCTATTGCGGCAAAATAGAGAGATTAAAGCAAAAATAAAATCCAATTCATATCATTCTTATGTGAAGAACATTTCAAGTGAAAAAACAACTATTCCCAATGAAGGATTGAATGCAAAGGATATAGATCCAATTAATCCCTCTTTGTCATCCACATAACAAAATTTCTCTATTTTCCCAACAGTAATAGATTCTTAAGAACCACTACATGCTTTATTCAACCACAAATCTGTGAAAACATCTATAAATCAGGTACAACATTCATAAATGTCCTACAAAAATAGTGAAACATCCCAGACTTTCCATACAGATGATTATGCAATATTTACATCATGCACGTACTCTAATACTGTCTCTCTTATGACATTCCAGGAATTACAATGGTTGCAATTGAAGTATTACCAATCAAGCATATCAGCAAAGATGGAAAATAATCTAAAGTGCATAAAATTTACCTACTTGATGAAAAGTTCACAAACATAAATTACAGTCATTTTTTATAATGACAAATTTCAAACATTTATAACTGTATAAAAAATTATTAACACATACATTTTATCTACTTTTTGCAGCATGAAGACTGTCAGTATATCTCTGTGAAATGATTTTATTACAAATGAAGGTAAAGCTATTGGGGATAACCTTGAAAATCACTCAGTAGTCATATGCCACCGTGTGAAATTTTCTGTCTATTCTATTGAATTATGTTCAATGTCATAAGCCTTCAGATATACACGGCATCATGGACAATTTAGAGTTTCTACATTCTATTAAATTCTATAAGTATTGAGACCTTTGCTTATGTGTTATTGACATTTATCCAAGACCAATATCCTATTGCTAATAATTTATTTAATTGTCAACACGTATTTTTCATACATGTAAAGGGGTAAGTATATGGCTAATGAATTTTCACCTTATTAGACAAGGCAAATACACTCATGGTGGTGAACCCAAAAAATTACTTCATCTTAGTTTTCAAAAGTTCAATTAAAATATTTCCTTTGTTTCCTTTTAAATTCATTTTAGTTTGCATTTGATACTATTTAAATTACATATTTTTCTAATACCAATACATATTCTGCAAGGGAGTTTTACTCATTTAAATTACAGTAATCATAAAAATAAATATTGTGTTCAATAATCATAATCGTAATATTTTCAAATCATTATAAACTATGTATTACAGGGCACGGCACGAAGCCCGGTCTGATCCAACTAGTATTCACTAAAAAATAATAACTTACCTTTTGATAATCTAAAATTTTATTGTAAAAATTAATAAACTTTTATATGTTAAAATACTTTTATCATTTTTTTAGGTAAAAATATATACTTGTTATAGGTTTGTTACCAAATATAAAATAATAATAATAATAACTTGTTACCTATTGTTATAACCTGCTATAGCAGGTTACATGTATATAATGCAATAATTGTGTGGTGTACCTCATGGTAACAATAGTTTAATGTCAAGTCAATACTAAATGACTTAATCCTAACATTTTCCAATATTTTATTCCATTACCATAATCATGCTATTTTCAAATCATAACAAACTACGCATTACAAAGCACGGTGCATCGCGTGGTACAATCCAACTAGTTATCATTAAATTTTGTATTTATTTCTCTCTCCATTTATTGTTACATTAATTTGTATCTTGACTAATACATGTTTTATCTCTTCTCAATTTATTACTAGAGTGACCCAATTGGAACTTTTTTTTATTTTTGTACAAAGAATTATAAAATGACAATTTTTCTAGAAAAAAGTGGAAACTTAAATAACACTTAAAGAATTATATATTGAGCTTTACCTCCAGAATGAATTTCTTCATTATTTGGACACTTACACATACTGTATACTCGAATATTTCTAAAATATATAAGAAAGAGAAAATATAAAACTAACAAAAAACCAACGAGAAAATTATCATACTAAGAGAGAGAGAAATAGTCGAATGGATTACTGTAACTTATCATAATTTTCATTAACTCATGCTAACAACGAAACATAAATAGGTAAAATTATTTCTATATTAGTTTAGTAATTATTTTGCCATCTAGTTGATTGGAAATATAACAAATAGCTCTGCACATCACCCTTACTTTTTTGCCGGATTGCTTAAGCTGTTCGGGTTCCGGTCAATGTGCCTCACTAAAACTATCATCACAAGTGTTGGGTCCATCTGAAGCTGCCGAAGCACGAAAATTCAGAGTTGGATAGTCCTTCTCCTTTAGAGGGTTGGTGCAATCGTTAGGATTTTTACTTGAATCATTATAGTTTTTCAGGCAAGACTCATATATCTTTTTATCTCTTGGATCAGTTGCTTTTTTCTTGAGGGAACGATAGGAAAGAATAATCTAGAGAAATTGTTGGGAAAACAAAAAGTTGTTAATGAAAAATGTGGATTAGGCTATGATAGAACATGTGCACAAGCATCCACCTCTACTTTTGTTAATGCTTCTGAAATGGTACAAAACTAGTTTATCCTCCATTAGAAACTAAAAAGAAAGTTGTGAACCATGCATGGAAGTACCAAAAAATAAATGTGCAAAAGAAAGATAGACCACCTAATGCTTTTGGAACCTCTCATACGAATGCATGTGATGATTGACTTTATATGGCTAGAAAGAAAAATGCTCATATGCATGCACCTAAAAGATCAAATGTGCATAATTACTTGGAAAATGATGTTAGGCCATTTCATATGCCTTGTACTAAAATAAAACATATCTATGCATCTACAGATAGAAAAACACATTTGCATGTCCATATGGCTTTGAAAAAGCATAAAGACTTTAAAAATGATAAAGTGCCATATACATATGGGAAATATGCTAGGCCGTATTCCTCATTTGATGCACCTATTGTATATCATTATTGTGGTAGACATGGTCACATTTCTTCCAAATGCTTTGATAAGAGAAATGTGGAACAAGCTAACCCCTTAGGACCCAAAAAGATTTGGGTACAAAATCTTGTGCTTGATTTTCTCGTAAGATTAGTGAGGCTACTTTATGGACTAAATCTCCATGAAGAGATACATGAAAAGTAGCAAGGATGGTTGATTAGAGCCAATGAGGATAAAAATGCAAAAATTACAAATATGGCTTCAAGAATGGTATGAGCCCATAAGTGATCATTTGAGGTAACATGTATTATCTCTAAATCATCTTGATTAGTTTATAATTGTTTATATAAAATATATGCAAAGTGAGTTATATATATATATATATGTATGATCATGTGTTTTAATTTCAAAATTAATGGAAATAGAATGCATAGTTTGAGTTAAATATGCTTCTTGTGTTTAAATGATAAAGTGAACTTGCTAGTTGGCTTTATATCCTTGAAATTATTTTTAATTTCGAAAGCATGTCCTATAGAAGTGCTTAGGACTTTAAAAGGTTAAAAGAAAAATAGCTAAAAGTTTGAGTTAATGTTGACTTTGGTATATTTACATGCTTTGAACGAGAAAATTGGTCTAATAGGCTTAGAGTGATAGTTAAAATGATGTAAAAAGACTTAAAAAGTGTTGATTTAGGCAACATGTAGCTTGAAAGAGCAAATTTGAAATTTGCCTTTGATTGATGAGTCCTTAAAGGATAGAATCCTAGAATGGCATACTTAAAAGTTAAAATTATCGTTAGGATTTATTTCACATTTGGTGTAGTTGAATTCCTTCCCTCATAAAGAGTTTAAAACTCTTCATTTGAAATGTCTTCAAAATACTTAAAGTTAGTAAGAATTAAGCAAGTTTGCTTTATTTAAAATGCTGGCCAAATAGGTAACTTTAAAAATATGCATGTTTTGGATTGTCTAAACCTTTATCCATAAACTACTTGAGTATTTGAAGTTGTTTGTGTGATAAAAGACTTTATAGAAACACGAAAATAACAATCTTCAAAATTTCATAGCTTAAGTTTCTTAAGCTTAAAAAGAGTTTACCAATAGGTTGACTTTGCACATATGCATGAATTGAATTGCTAGAATCCTTTGAGATGTTGCATATGTTGACTAAAAACTTTGCTCATGTGCTTAGTTGTGAAATATATCAAGAATTTGACAAGTTTTTTTTTTAAAAAAAAAAAAAAATAGGCATTGCTTTAGAGAAAGCTTGACTTTTAGTTGACTTTCAAGAATATGCATAAAATGTGAATCTTTACATTCTTGAAATACCTCATATGCCTTATAAAATTTCCTTTCATGAAGAAGTGGAGTTTTGAACTTAAGAAAACCAAATTTCATGATAAGTTGAAAATTTTGCAAGTTTGACCAAGGAGTTGACTTTGACATTATGCATCTTTTATTATTTTTGATGCATACATATTGAATGTGCTTTGCGTACTTTTAACTTGTTATACCACGAGTTGATGTTTTATTTCATAGATCTTGAAAACTTATGTGATTTGAAGAAGTCATTCTTTAGGAAGAAGGAACTCTCTTTTCTTGAACGCTTAACTTGCTCTTTGATTTCTTTGAATGAACCTTGTATTCTTCTTACTTCATTGGTTAAGTTTTCTATGAAATGTGTATGCTGGAAATTTTAGAGAGAAAAATTTGAACAAACATTGAATATCAAAATTAGCATTGTGATGCTATAGGCTTATGAATTGAAATGGACCTTTTAGTACATTCACTAAAGGGGACAAAATGCTAAGAATAGTTTGATTGTCAAAACAATGGTTTGATTTTGCTTAAAATGTCAAAAGCAAAATTTTCATATTTGAGAGCAAAGCTCAATGTTCAACTCTTGCCGTAATCAATTGTATTTTTTGAGTTGTTCATTTTTCATTTGTATGCATTTCACTATGCATGCTTAGTTCTTTTTGTAATGTCAAAAATGGGGCAAAATGTAATGGAATTAAAGTGGAGACTATAAATTGAGGGGGAGTTACTCAGTTTTACTTGTTATGGATTTATTGTCAAAAAAATCCATATTTTTTTTGTCATGTGACTATAAATTAAGGAGGAGTTACTCAGTTTTACTTGTTATTGATTTATTATTGAAAAATTCCATATTTGTTTTGTCATCATAGGGGAAGATTGTTAGAGCGATTTGTGTAAATTCTTATTTTGATTGATGAATTAACAAATATGAGAATTAATTTAATATTTCTTCTAAGTGTGAAAATGTGGAGAAATATTCGCAGGAGAACCAAAGCAAAAAATGGTAAAGAAAAATAAGCTAAAACGAAGAAACGGCAAGCAAAAGACAAAAACGGCTGAGTGGGAACCATGGTTTTTCTAAGTTAGAAAATGGAGAGAAAAGTTCATGGGAGAAGCAACACAAAAAAGGGCGAAGAAAAAGGAGCTACAATGAAGAAACAACAAGTAAACGAATAAAGATGACAAAACGGCCGATGGGGGAGCAAGGGGCACGCGCACTGTGCACTGATAGGCGCATGCACGCACTGGATACAGACACAGGCGCCTGCCTGTAACAGAGCACTGGTCCATGCCTGCGTCTGGTCATAGGCACTGTATACACAGCATTACATGCCAGGATGACAGCACCCCTGCGACTGGTGTGCGACGGCCACGTGCGACAACAGAGTTAGTCGCAGGTGCTGCTGGAAGCCCATTTTTTGAACCTTTTTTCATCAACCAAAGGCTGCCCTCTCCTGTAAATACCCCACTTGAACACCATTTTAACAACCACTTTTCATCTCATTTTCAACATTCTCCAAGTGTTAAAAAGGTCTCCAAAATTATTTCAAAGTTCTAGCAATTAATTTCAAAGTTAGGCTAGACTAGGAAATTCTTATTGTAATAGTTAGCTATTTTCATATCATTAATTTCCTAATTTGTAAAACGGATTAGAGGGAAAGTCTTAGATCTTTTAAAGAGTTGTAAAAGGTTCTAATCAAGGGAAAATTATCATAAGGAATACCTATAGTTTGAGTAAACTATGAGGTAATACTTTTGGGATAATTTGTAAGGTTTAAGGTTCACCTTTAAGGATCTTATTGGGAAATTAGGAACAAGCTTTAGGCTTGGGAGTGGGTTAGACTTTCCTTGAGGAGGGAAAGTTGAACCACTATAAAAGTTGCTTTATGCCTTAAAATGTTTATTTTACATGCTTTACGTTTGAATTCACACAAAGCACAAAATGATTTTTATGTTTTAAATTGTTCTTTGAAAAGGTTTTCAAAGTTCTTCCTTTTTTGAAGGAATTTTCAAAGGGGTCAAGAACTTAATTCACCCTCCCTCCCTCTCTTAGGTTCATCCTAGGTTGCTATTAGGGAATTTCATTTGGCTAACACTAAAAAGATTAAATTTCCAGTTATCAATAAGCAACATATTTTCAAAAAGTTTTGACCTTTGAAAGAAATGTTACCTTTTTGTTTGTTTATTTTAGAGTCTTTTTGGCAGTTCTCATTGGCATATACCCAAGTTTTGTATGAATGATTGTAGTTTAGGGATCGGTCAATAGAGCAAGGAATAATTGCAAAAGATGCAAGAAAGAGGGAAACTGGCTAAGGAGCAATCAGTCGTTGGACCAAGTAGTGCATTGAAGAAACATTAAGTGTCTATTTGAACGCTTAAGATCTGCGTGGGCCAAGAAATCAATAGAAGCCCATAATAATTAATTACGTGGGCTCAGTCCAGAAGCAAAGATAGAATCTCACGGCAGGAGGAATTTGGAAGAAAGTTCACTTACCAATTTAAGTTGGATTAGAGGAGGAAATCTAGAAGATCACCTAATAAAAGAAGATTTCCGCTGTAAGAAAGGGAAGATTGAATTGGTTTCCAATTATAAAGCTGATTGATGGATACTCCTTAATTGATTTGGAGATTGCTTTGGTTTCCATCTCTGATTTTAGTTGCCTATATATATGGCCGTTACTATGTAAGAAAAGGATGCTTATGCTTCCACGCCTTATTTTATTTTTACACTTAGATATTTTCAGTACAATAGTTTTTGTTCGATTTTTGTCCACTGTTTGATTTCTCGACTGTGAAAGCTATCATTTTGCCGGGCAAAAGGCAGTTCTTACCGTGACAGTCAATAGAGTAATCTTTCTTTTTCTTTAGTTGTTTTGTTCCATGGCTTTCTTTATAATTATTAGTTTTATATTTGAAAGCATCAGTAGCTAATCTATTAATTATGATATTATGTAAGAAATCGTAATCCATGCATATATGAAATCTTGATATAAATTAGTCTAATTACTATGTTCCTAATCTATCAGGTGTATAAGTTAATTGCTAAGATTCTATTAAGCTTGATTAGGTAATCTGGTAGAGTCCGTGAGTGACAAAATTACAAACTGAGGTAGTACGTAATGATTAGGTAATAATTCTTAGAAGTTACGACCAATAGGAATTAGTAGTGTTAGGTTTCCCTAATTCTTAATGCTTCTGAACAAATTAAACACAGTGCAGGGGGAGCCCACAGCTTTGTTAGTTTAGGTTAGTTAGAGAGCGTTCCATGCAGAGGGAACCCACGGGGGATTGCCAAGAAACTAAGGGGGGATTAGGTTATGCCGGGAGGGGCAACGGTGACGATAAATAACCGACTTAGGAAAATTAGACAACTTAATGTGTTAATGATTATATGGATGTGACGGCAGTGGATTACATAATACTGGAACCTTTATCTCTATATTAATACGATCTGTGTTCTTAAATTTACTTTTCTATATTAAGTGACAAATCAAGGGTCTCGTAAGAGGCAAAAAGGTGACTGCTAGTCAACAATTGGTTATGATAATATTAATTGGAAATTGAGTTTAATTGTCTGTCCCTGTGGATCGATCATGTCTCCACTGTGCTATCGCATATCTGTTGCAGGTATAAAGCAGTACTTTTACTGCATTTTGGTAGCCCTACGACACAGTTTATCAAATTGGTGCCGTTGCCAGGGATGGTTTTCAATTTTAATCCCTTTTTCCTATTAATGTGCCAATATTGGTGTGTTCTTGTGCAGTGTATGAGCAGGTTTTTGGAGCCGATAATACTGAGTGATCCAGAAATTGAGAAGACTGCTAAACGATTAAGGAAAGAAGCATGGGAATGCAAATAAGCCGAACAGGCTACGTTAGAGTCTATTAGGGCACCGCTTGACCAAACTGACGGTGCCTCCAAAATAGAGTTCTCAATTATTAACTCTGAATTAGAAATCATGGGAGACAGACATGAAGAAAGAGAAAAGGAACGACAAGATGTTCTAGCAGCCGAACCAACCTTGAAGGATCTGAGCACCACGACAAGGCTGATAAAATTTCGACTGTGGTTACTCTGGCCTTGCCAAATTTTCCCACTGAAGAATGGATGGCTGAATGGAATTCTAAAATGCCATGGAAATAGAGGCAAGGATCCGCACAATTTCCTCGAATAGTACATCAAGAACTGCAAGGTGGGAAGGATACCGACCAGAGCATCCATTGAGCAACTTAAGTTGGTAGCTTTTCCCTATGTGCTGACGGGGTAAGCAAACCACTGGTTTTCATCTCTTCCAATGAACTCAATCACTAAATGGGGACAGATGAAGGAGTTGTTCCCCAAGAAGTATTTTCCTTCCACCACAACAATTGCGGTAATGAAGGAAATCAGCACTATTCAACAGAAGTTTGACGAATCCCTCAGCAACTGCTGGCTACAATTAGTCGAAGGATGTCCCAATCACAAGTACAATGAGGCTCAGTTGCTCCAGTATTTTTACCATGTGATGACAAGAGAATAATGGAACCCGCTGCACCTCATGGGAGTCGGGGCCATGTCTCAAGTAGAAGAACAGCAGAGGTATCGATTCAACCAACACGACAAGAAGCTGATATGCTCTTCTTCAGAGATAGAAGAATCGAATTTCATGCAAGTATCTATGAAAGTACGGTACCATAGGCCGTTATGAAGCCGGGCTTCCCCGCCTATTTTGGCCGATGGTATTCGATATCATATTAGGGACAGACATTACCGCATAAGCAATCTCTTAGATATAGAGTATAAAAATTATAAACTCTTATTAAAGGAAAAAATGAGTAAAATGGTTTTACGGCAAGAAATTTTATATTTTCTTTAAGATCATCAATAAGTTTCCTTATTGATTTATTTAATTTTAAAAGAAATGAAAGTAAGTTTTTAAAAATACCTATTATTACGCTCTTTTTAGTAAAATTAACTAAGTTAGTTTTATGCCTTACTTCACTAATTCCTAGAATCCATTAGAAGTTTAAAGAATCTTAGGATTCTATTAGGTAGAAATAAATGCTGAATTTTTATATCCTGAAATATATATAGATCAGATAGTATAACGTGAGCTTTTATCTTCAGATTGAGGTGAGTTTATCACTGAAAATGGATACCATTTTAATGCGATTATTAATTGAATATACATTGAACTATATTGTATGACATGTTTTCAAACATTTTTGAAAAATTTTTGATATGGTTTTGATTTTAAACTACCAGTTGTGTTTACTTACTTCAGTTGTACTTTCTTTGTTCACTGAATCTGATATATGAACATGAGGTATGTCGGATCCATTCTATGGTGCGATTTGATCCCACGAGCCAGCGTAGGGCTTGGTCGTCTGGATCATCTGTGTTCCTGATTTTGAAATCAGTATCGATTACCGGGGCCATATATGTCTGTTTGGGAGTTGGCTGATGATAACTATATGATATGACATGAAACGATATGATATGCCTACAAGGTGAACTGGCTAGTTCATTTATTGTTCATATAGAACTTTAAATGGCTGCTCTTCATTCTCGATATATGTTTACAAATCCTGCATGAGTCATGAATGCTATATGATAGGATCTGCCTGAAATATATACATGGGTAATTTTTATAACTTGGTAAATGTTTGCGAAAATGGTGAACTCTCACTAGGCAATGGCTCATTCCATTTTCCTGTTTATTTTTTTGTTTTAAAAATAAATTGGTACAGATCTCTGGTACAAAGATGATTATGCTCACTAGGACAACCTAAAGCGCTGGAATTTTGGGATATCGCTAGAAAGCGGGATGAATAGAGATGAGCTCACACTCTGATAAACATGTATCTAGGGCTGTGTAAGTTTTATTATATTTTGAATAAAGATTAAAGTTATTATGTTCTGTGTGTTCTGAGTCCTGGTACAAACCAGGTAGGTATCCAATGAAGCCAACCGGTGAATCTAGGATATCACAGACATGGTATCAGAGTATTAAGACTTGGGACATATAGCAAGAGTAAATGAGCCTAAGGATTCGGGATATATAGGAAGGGGTTTAGGAATTTTAAATTTTAATTTGTGTATGCCTGAATCTATACATACTGATATGTGATCTTTTAAGAAATTTTAGGTATGTTTAAAAACCTTTAAATTATAAATTATGAATAAACTTACATGATCTAAAACTACCCTTATAGATAAGGATGCTTCAGGACGAGCAGCAAGACCTTGAGAACTGCTGACCTGTGAGATTTAGGATTCGAAAAGGAGGAGCGATGTTAATCTACAACCCAGGAAGGCAGCCTAATAGAATCTTAGAATGGAATAATACAACTAACACTCTAGTACCTGAAATCCCAATTAGCAACCTAAGAAGGGAAGGAGGTGAATTAGGTTTTAGACAAATTAAAAATTCTATTGAAATATTTGAAAACTTTTCCTTCAAAAGACCATTTAAAATTAAGTGTAGTGTGTGATGAAGTGATTTGTCTAAGCAATTAATAAAGTAAATTAATGAAGATAAAACACAAGGAATTATAGTGGTTCGGATTCCCCTTGAATCCTACTCCACTCCTCTAATCCACTAGATGAAACACTTAAAGGTGTGTTTCAAACCACAACACATGCTCAAGACTAGTCCACTTAGTCTTAAGACTTTTTACAAAGATTTCCTAACTCAGCTCTAAGCTATAAAAGTTCCCTAAATCTCTAAGACTAGAAATGGATCTTTTGCCCCTATCCTTCCTTAAGGATCTTTGGGTCTTACTCAAGACTCCACCTATCTTAGAGATGAGTATTTAGCCTTTTCCTTAAAAAGGATGTAGGACTTACTCAAGACTCCCCCTTTCACCTTGCCTATCTCCTCAACAAGAGATTAGGACTTATACAAGTTGATGTGAGTTATTCGAAGAAGAGCTCACAGATGCGGAATGTTGCCTAGGAAAGTGGATCGTTGAAGGGCACACCTTGACTTACTTAAGTTTTGAAATTCATACAAGGCATATAGTGAGATAAACTACTTTAGCTATAACCTAGTAAGAATAAATGAATTGAAACTAGTAGAATTTAGGTGAAGCAAGAAACCTAAACCTTATATAGTCTCGCTTGTGTTATCTAAACATTAACATGCAAATTACACAAGTGCAAAGCTAAGGAATATACCTCACAAGATATAATAATCTGAATTCTAATAATTGGTTCTCTATTATTTTCGGTCAGGCTTCTCTTAAATAGAAGAGGTTGCGCCCCTTTACTTGAGTTGTAAAATTAAAAGAATTAAGAAACAAAAGAAATTGGAAACCAACTAGAGTTGGTATTCCTAAAACCAACTTGAGGCAATTTTCAGCCACCCTAAAGAAAAGGGAAATCCAAAAATTCCTTGAAAAAAATAAAAGGAAACTTAATGCAAAAAGGATTCAAGAAGTGAAACCTTTTTGGAAACAAAGAGATAAGGTAATCAATTAGTTGTAACAAACTTGTAACAACCTTCTAACAACCCTTAACAAACTAGGAATAGAATTAGGAAACATGCACAAATCCTAATCCTATCCGAACACCTAAAACCTAACTCTAGTAGAATTGTGGTTTGGCCAGAGGCGTGTAGCAGTTGGGCTGAATTGATGAAGCTTGTGTGCTGATGGATTTGGCCTGTTGAATGTAGCATTTTGGAAATGAAATGAGATGGAATAAAACTTCACCAAATAGTTTGGATGCTTCCGAACACAATGAGAAGCTTTCTAAATCCGTTTGAAGTGCCAAAAATCAAGAAAATCAAGATCCTTTGCAATTCTTCAAGATTCATCAATAGTAGTTCTCTTAATAAACCAAGAAGTTCAAGAACCTCAAGATTTATCAAGATCCATTTCAAGAAGTTCAAGAAACCTCCAAGAACTTCAAGAAATATGCCTAGCTTTAAGCCTCAGTTTGGGCAGCTCGGCTAGTCTCACGGAGCTTTCCTTTGCAACTCTCGAACTAGGCACGGGGCGCCATGCTGATGCAGGGATCAAATGGCCAGGTGGAATGAAGCCAATGATGACCTCATCACAAGTTGCCTTAACCCCTCAATAGGTTAGTACTTTTACAAAGTTGTAGAAGAGTTTTTGCTCTAAATAAAAGCATGCTAAAAGATGAATAATGAAAGTACAATTGGACTATGATAAGTCTCTTTTAGAAGAATGCAAAGCTATGATTTTTCTCTTGAAATGGATTGGAATGTTGTAGATGATAGCTGAACGCAATTTGGCATTCTTGATCTTCAAATGAAAGGCTTGAGGTATTTATAGAGGAGCCAAAGCTAGTTTTCAATGGCTCTTTTAATTTCAACTTTCTGGAGCAGCTTGTCCGAGCATGCGTCCGAGTTGGACCATAAATCGAACGTGACTCATAAATTTGACTTTTTCTTTTTCCAACGGCTACTAACTTTGCTGACTTCTTTAACGTTGGCTTGTATGTAGTTCATACGAGTTTCTATCTGACTCGGGTAGTTACTCGTACATGACATGTCAATTGCGGATTCAAATTTCTCCAACGGTTGACTGACATGTACGGCTCTTTAAGGGCTGTGCAATTTTCTTTCTGACTCGAGTGTCTACTCAGACACCCTGTTCTTGGGCTTTGAAGATTTTCTTCATTTTCTGGGCTTGTTCTTGCTCGTCCTAGTTTACGTGTGAGTCGGATGACCGCACACCCTGTTCTTGAGCTTTGAAGATTGCCTTCATTTTTTGGGCTTCTTCTTGCTCATCTAAGTTTCTGTGCGACTCGAATGCTTACTCAGACATCTGCCAGTAATCTTTTTCTGAAACTTCTCAATGGCCATGACTATTTTTAGTTAATTTTGAGCCTTGCATAACCATAACTATTTTTATTGACATTTAGAATAACTATGTTCACAATTAATCCATCTCATCATTGGATTCAGCTGTTTCCGTTTCACTGCCTCCGGCCTCTTCTTCTTCTTCTCTCTCATTTTTCTTGGTTCCACTAGTTCCTGCTTCATGACCATTTTTCTATTTTTTCCTAAGATTCTATGCCTCCTCATGAGCACTATAGGTAGTTAATCCTTTTTCTGCAAGAATTTCTTCTAAGCACAAACCTACCCACCCCATGATGAGTATTGATCTTTTCCTCCATCTCAATAACCTTTTTCTTTAATTCCTTATTTTCCTCCATGAAACATCCAAGAATTGAAAGTATCTTCTTGCTTTGCTGCTTCAATCCATTTCCTTTGGATTTTCTAGTTTCTCCACTCTCTCAATGGCTCCCTTGGGAATCATTTTCCTCAATGCTAGCATCACTTTCATCCCTCTTTCTTTTTTCCACCTTTCTCTCCCAAATTCCCAGCTGTGGGTTGAGTTGGATTCCCTTGGAGCTCTTGATATCGGTAATGCTAAATTCCTTTAGCTTAAAAGGATCATCCTTGAGAGGAACCTTGAAGCACTTGCACAAAAGAGTGATGATATCACCATACGGCATAATTCTAGAGCCCGATTTTACAGTTGTCATGTTCTTCAAGATAGCAAATCCAGGGCTGAATTTTCTCTTCTCAATCAATAGGAGGAATATGGCAATCTTTAGTACACTTGGTTCACTAGGCTTTCCTCTGGGAAGCAACTTGGTTGCAATAACCTCATACACTAACTTAGCTATAGGCTTTAGCCTGCTAGTTTTATGCTCCCTAGCTACCTATGCTTTATGAGTATATTTGAAGTGTTTTCTTGATACTTTCACAACATTAATTCCAGTATAACTCATACTTAGAACAACCTCAATGGGATAGATTTTCATGGCCTCTAGGTGAAGGTACATCTAGCACATTATTTATGTCATTCCCACTAATATCAAACTCCACTCCATTAACTAAGCTTTTAAACATAATTCCAACCCTATCCTTTACTTCAGAAAGATTTGCATAAAACTGTCTCATCTCATTCTCATACGAATCTTCCTGAAGAGTCATGGAAGTATTTAATCAATGAAATTGAATGTAGTCCTTAAGGCAATCTAAGTAAAGCTTTGAAATATGAGAATCATCATTGAAGTACTTACACACTAATGGTTATTTTTTGTTCTTCAGCAGGGCACGATACAACTTCTCTTGTGCCGTGCCGAGGAATCCCACCTCTTGACTAGACCGATTCAGTTTCCTTTTCCTGTTGATAGCTACCTTGAGACCCATACTAAACTTTTATTTTTTTATTTTTCAAAAATTTGAGGATGGAACCCTAGGTTGGATTCGACGAATTTTGGAGGATAAGGATGAAATTAATCTGATGAAAAAAGGCTTTAGAGGGTGAAGAGAGATCCTATGAAAGGAATTTGATTGATTTTGGGTGTGTTCGAAGTGGGGAAAGATTTAAGGTCCGAGTCGAAGGGTCGCGAGTGAGAGCTCGCATATGAACTTTTGAAAAGGACTTAGAAAAGTTTTGAAATTTCTAAGTTCGCTTATATAGCACGACGTCTTTCTGAGTCGTACGCCTCTCGGACGGATAGTCAGATGACCTCCAGTAGCAAAATTAAAAACTTTCGCTTAGAAATAAAATAGCTAGTCTCACTTAGGTTAAGTAGGGAATTTGGAAATTTTGCATCGCCAAAGGTTGATCTCGTTTTGGCTCTACGGCTTTCGGAAAACCCTAGGTTCTTGTGACTCTCATTGTGTCGTTAGGAGCCTAGTTCTCTTTTCAGATTTCCCTTGGTTGCAGTAACCTTTTCAAAGGTTAGAATTTTATAATGGAATTTTAAATCGGCTTTGCAACGTCGGTAGGGCTATGCTCCTTTTTTGAACCCCTCCCACCCACAGTAAAACGATTTTTAAAACCTCAGTTAATGATCCTGAATTAGGAGTCTCCTTATTTCTCACAAAGCATTTGAATTCTCCTTGCTACAAGAGTTTCAGTTTTAATCATACCCCGACACGCTAAAGCAAAATTACAATTTTACCATCCGGGGCAGGATTGCAATTTCAGGGTTTAAGTTGGCACTGGTTATTTTGGCTCAGACTCAACTCCAAGTCTTGTGCTTAGTTCGTGAAGTTAATTTCATATAGTGGGGATTGGTTTCTTTGATTACCTATTGGGAAGGCGATCACATCTCTTGTAGTTTTCCTGATTTGCTTTCAACTCTGCTATCTGTTCTTGGCTACTACTCATTCTGAGTTACCCTACAAATTACCTAGCCTCAATTCTTTTCAAGTGACCTAGACGTTAGATCTTAAATTGTTTTAGATTTTGTTATCGTGTGCATAACATTAATTTCTTGAGATTGAGGGCTTATCCCCAAATCTCCTTCTTGCGCACTTCTTGTCTGACTCAATTACAGAAAAATATCTTTTTCTAAACTTCAAAACCAAAATAGGTTCAGCGAGAATTACTTTGCGTTTTTGCCTAAGTTTTTTGCTTGTTTGAGTGAATCTGCTTATTTATATCCTTGCTCAAAAATTGAAATAAGACCATTGTAAAGGAGTGAGAGGTAAAAGCCAGACTAATTTTCAACAAATCTTGAAAAAGTTAATTAGTGCAAAACACTAGGCAGTGCGTAGTTTTAGTTGAAACACCTGGGGGACAGGGGGTGAGGTTAATATCACCTATTGAAACTTGTCTACTGCAGGTAATTATCAGCACCAACATGGCCAACAAGGAAAAATCAGTAGCCGGCTCCTCCAACCCTGATGAGGATATCTAAGGCTAAAAATAACACAAATTTTGAGGCAAAATCCAAAAATCCAACCGGAAGGCAAAGCCCTTGAGAAGAATGCTGGGAAGAGTAGAAGATCATGCTATTCAAAGATCCTTAAAGGAAAGGCATCTCCAAACTCTCCACAATGAAGAAAGGGTTGTTTCTTGAAGTTCTTGATGAAACAGGAAGGTTCTTGGACTTTAAAGAGTCAAATCTTGAAGTTCTTGATTTTCTTGAAAATCTTGAAATTCATAAAACACTGAATCTTGAAAAATCTGGAAAATCTTAATTTTTGACATTTCGAAATGATTCTGGGGTTTCCAGAAGATTCCAGAAGCTCCCTACACAATTGACACCATGCGCCATCAATTTGGGCCGAACCGCTATTGAAACCCACTGCACTCCAAAGTTCGGCCGACCCAAGCCCACAAGGAAGTTTCCATGCATATAGGGTTAGGGTTTGAGTAAGGGATAAGGATTTGTGCATATTTCCTATTCCTACTCCTAGTTTGTTACAAGTTGGTTAGGTTGTTACAAGTTTGTTACAACTAGATTAGCTTGGTAGTTACCAAAAAAGGGATCCCTTCTTGATCTCCCTTTTTGGCTAGGATTTATATTTATTTTCCTACCTATTTTAATTGTTAAGTTCGTCCATATGCCATTCCAAGTGGCAGACTAATTCTGCAACTACCAAAACCTAGTTCCTTTAGGTTTCTAGTTTGTAAGAAATCAATCTCTAGATTGGTTTCCAATTCTAATTCTTTTCCTAGTATAATTACATTAGACTTCATTCTTCCCGTTCCGTAAAGGAGACTTAATTCATCCACCATTGTCCTTGTTCATTTAGGACTTGGTTTGTAAGGAAAAACCAATTCTGTTTGGTTTCCACTTTTGCTACTTTTACTAATTCTTTTCCTACAGTAATTTAGACACCCCCAAACCTATAAATAGGGGTGCCAACCATGAATTATTCAGTTGATTTAATTGATAAAAAGTTAGTTTATACTTTATTAAATCACTCACATTTATTTTGGGCTTATGTAATTTGCATGCTTGTTAATTACTAAAGTTACTGGAAATATAGGCTAATAGATAATTGCTCTATCTATTCCTAAGCTTTGTTTCAATTCTAATTTTCTCGACTTGGTTTGAATTGCATGTTTAATTTACTTGTTAAATTAGAAGTCTGCTAAATCCAAAGGTAAGGATTCTGGGAGTTAAGAGCTGCGTCTTGCTATCAGACTTTCCTTGGCAATTTTTCGCATTGAGTTCTTGGTTTCCACGGTGTTGGGGATCAGGGGTTCACATCAATTGGTGTTAGAGCCAAGGCTGTTTGCTAGACAATAGGAGACTGAAGTAACTCGGTTTACTCATCAGCTGTTTTATGTTCCTTTATTCTACTTTAATTAATGAATTTGTGGAATTAGAACGCTCATTCTTAAAGAAAAGTAATTTTTTTAAGAGAACCAAATTTCGGTAATTGGTATTGTTTTAAATCATTGAAGACTGAAATTTGTTAAGAATCGAAAAGAAAAATCGAAAAAGAAAAGTTGTGGAAAATTTGCTAAAAGGTTTACTTCGGGTTCTAGGGTTTTAATTCTGGGGTTCGAGGGTTAGGGCTGAAACATCAATTATGACACTAGGGTTAGATTTAGCGATACTTTAGGAAAAATTGGGGCTGTTTTGTGTCCTTCTTTTAGTGACTTTTTGGGGCTGCTTTGCAATTTAAAGTGGACTGTTTTTGTGTCTGTTTTGCGCAATTTGGTACTGTTTTGCAATTGTCTTTTTGAATCCAATAAGTGCTGTTTTTGTGAGAATTAAAGGTTTAAAAATTGAACTTTTTGTTGCTGAAATTGCCCTTTAATTTGGACTGTTTTGGTCACCTCTGGCTATTCGCGATTTGTGTTAAATTTGGTGAACTTTGACGGTTGAAGTTAAACCACTCACCTTGTTTTTGCAATTTGTGACTTATATGCACGAATCTTGATACTTTGTTTTGAATTCTTGAAATTGTATCATTGTGCTGCCTACTTTTACAAAATCGCATATTAAGTGTTGGGAGGTGAAAAAATTGCATACTTTGGTATCTTTTGTGGAAATTGCTTTAACAATTGTTTTCTCCATGGTTTAAAGTGTGCCATAAAGTTGATAGTGTTTGTTCATCGACACTGCTCCCCACAGCAGTACTCTCTAAAGCCAACGTGGAATCTTTTCTTCATTGGGAATCTTCTTCTCTGTCATTCTACTTGCAAAGTTGATAGTGTTCATTTTCGACACTACTCCCCAAAGAACTACACTTGACATTTGGGGAATTTTTCCACCACAGGGTGATAATTTCACATAATCTTGGATCAATTATTATATGAAATTGGGATAATTGGTTGGGAATTGGTTTCTTGATTACCGGTTGGGTAGGGTGATCACTTCTTGGGTTAGATAGGTCTTTCCTAATTTGTTTCAAACCTGCTAATTATTCTTGTTTCTTCACCTGAATTGCCCTACTTCTTAAAACTAAATCATTTTCATGCTACCTTGAACGTTTACTCTGAACTACAGCTTGAATTTTGTCTTTGTGCACATTACATTAATTTCTTGAACTTTGAGGGCTTCACCCCGAAAGTACCTTTGTGTCCACTTCTTATTCAAGTTATACTACAAATTTCTTTTCAAAAAGGCTTTTTAAAAAAATAGAACCAAATTCTGTTTTCAAAAATTTCATTTGCTACTTTCCTATATAGTTTTGTTCTTTGTGTGATTTACTGTTTCCTTGTTACCTTTGCCCAGAATTTTGTGAACTTAATTAACTATACAGGATTAAGGTAAAATACTGAGTGATACATCATACAAGGGTTGCCATCCCTAAGAGCGATACACAGGGTTGTGTGTAGTTGTTAGAAGGCCGTTACTAGGGGGACAAGAGAGTAAGGCTACTCTACTCACTTTTACTTGTTCTTAGCAGGAAATTTTCTGTTGCTTTGAGAATCAGGCAACCTTGAGCAAACTGACCCCACTAGGGAGATTTGGTGCCTTGGTTACCGTGATTCTTTATTAGGGTTCCGTTCTACGAGACCCTTACATGGCATTATAAGGCTACAACTTTGTGCAAATTGACCCTTATAAGGAGATTTGGTGCCATTTTTGTTTTTTCTTATTTGGTCTGGGAATCGAGGTAAGTCACAGTATAAGGTATCTTTAGAATACACTTCATAAAGGTACGCTTTTACTTTTGCATTGATTCTCCTGCTATTGGTTATCATCATGGCAGGGATTTTACAACATCTTGAGTATTGTGAGTCTTAAACATGTGCATAGCCTCATGGGATACATCTTTTGGTTTAAAGACTGCATGCTTTTGTAGTTCACTATTTCCCTAAGATGTCTTTCTCAAAAATTGTCTCTATAATTATTAATTAGTAGTCACATCAGTTATACATGCAATTTTTGCTAGTTACAATAATTATGCAATTGTGATAATCTTATAACTCACGTGCATAACTCTTTTAAGCTAAGTGTTGAGTATATAGTTTGGTTGATCTATATCTGCCTGCAAGTAATATTTGAGATTTCTTGTTGATATGTAATGATTCTTGAGGAGTAAGGATAAGTTCATAAGGTTTTAGATGCTTCCCGATAGTTTTTTGCAAGCATCTAAAAGGTTCTTAAAAGGTTCTTGAAGAATTAAGGGTGATTCTCATTGTCCTTGAAATCAATTCCAAAAGAGCAGGGGGATACGATCTCCCTACACTAAAATTCACAATGGCTGCGCAATTGAGGGGCATATCTTACACACCTGTTTGCCTGGTAAGTATGATCTACATCCTGTGTTAATATTATGACTTGTTTTCTTTGTGTTGATTCGAGAATGAATCATTTCTAACCAAAAGGGAATGATAAGGATATCTAAGGCTAAAAACAACACAAATTATCAGTCAGAATCCAAAAAGCCAACCGGAAGGCAAAGCCCTTGAGAAAAATACTGGGAAGAGTAGAAGAGTCATGCTATTCAAAGATTCTTGAAGGAAAGGCATCTCTAAACTCTCCACAATGAAGAAAGGGTCATTTCTTAAAGTTCTTAAAGAAATCGGAAGGTTCTTGGACTTTAAAGAGACAAATCTTGAAGGTCTTGATTTTCTTGAAAATCTTGAAATTCATAAAATCCTGAATCTTGAAGGATCTTGAAAATCTTAATTATTGACATTCAGTTTCCAGAAGATTCCAGAAGCTCCCTACACAATTGACACCATGCGCCATCAATTTGGGCCGAACCACCATTGAAGCCCATTCCACTCCAAATTTTGGTCAACCTAAGCCCACAAGGAAGTTTCCATGTGCCTAGGGTTAGGGTTTGAGTAAGGGATAAGGATTTGTGCCTGTTTCCTATTCCTACTCCTAGTTTGTTGCAAGGTTGTTAGGTTGTTACAAGTTTCTTACAACTAGATTAGCTTGGTTGTTTCCAAAAAAGGTATCCCTTCTTGATCTCCCTTTTTGGCTAGGATTTATACTTATTTTCCTACCTATTTTAATTGTTAATTTCGTCCATATACCACTCCAAGTGTCAGATGAATTTAGTAACTACCTAAACCTAGTTCCTTTAGGTTTCTAGTTTGTCAGAAATCAATCTCTTGATTGGTTTCCAATTCTAATTCTTTTCCTAGTATAATTAAATTAGAATTCGTTCTCCCCGTTCCATAACGGAGACTTAATTCATCCACTATTGTCCTTGTTCATTTAGTCTTGGTTTGTAAGGAAAAACAAATTCTGTTTGGTTTCCACTTTTGCTGCTTTTACTAATTCTTTTCCTACAGTAATTTGGACACCCCCATACCTGTAAATAGGGGTGCCAACCACGAATTATTTAGTTGATTTAATTGATAAAAAGTTAGTTTATACTTTATTAAATCACTCACATTTATTTTGGGCTTATGTAATTTTCATGCTTGTTAATTACTAAAGTTACTAGAAATATAGGTTAATAGATAATTGCTCTATCTATTGCTAAGCTTTGTTTCAATTCTAATTTTCTCCACTTGGTTTGAGTATCATGTTTAATTTACTTGTTAAATTAGAAGTCTGCTGAATCCAAGGGTAAGGATTCTAGGAGTTAAGAGCTGTGTCCTACAATCAGACTTTCCTTGGTAATTTTCCGCATCGAGTTCTTGGTTTCCATGGCGTTGAGGATCAGGGCTTCACATCAAACCTGATCACGCAGGCCATCGCGGCCCTCGCCTCTCAAATGGAGGCCCGATTAGATCTTTTGGGAAGAAATGTCAAAGTTTTGGAGAACCAAGCCAAAGGTCGTGCCCCACCCGCTCAACCCGACAATACAGCCAACCCATGGACCCCGGACAGACTAAGTAATATCAAATCTAAAGTGCCAAAATTTACAGGTTGCTCAAACTCAGACGAATACTTAGACTGGGAAATTCAAATGGAGAGGTTGTTCGAACTCCACGATGTTCCCGACGAAAAGAAGGTCAGACTTCCCATTGCTAACTTCACCGACTATACTACCGCTTGGTGGGATAACGAGCTTGAGTAGCAGCGCCAATCTACCCAGCCACAGAGGAGTAGAGAACTGCCACTCAATTGGTATGAGTTCACGGTTATGATGAGAAGACTGTTTGTTCCCACGCACTTCTTCTAAGATCTTTACAAAAAGCTCTATACGTGCACACAGGGCAGTAAGTCTATTGATGATTATCATTGTGAACTAGAATGAGCAAAGCTACTAGCCAATGTGTTTGAAGATGAGGAAGTAAGCATGGCCTGATTCCGAAGTGGCCTCCGTCGTGTAGTCGTGTTGGGGGTAGAAATGCAGAACTGCACCAGCCTAGTGGATATGTTGCACTGTGCCAGGGTTTTGGAATCTTATAATAAGACTACACGATCTGCACCTGCAGCTCGTCCCTACAGGAATCCTGCTTGGAGCCCTAACCCAGATCCTAAGACGCTCAACACCCCACTCCCAAAAAAGAAGGCCATCCTGCCTAATCCTTCACCGTACACACCACGTACCCCTGCCCAAGACATCACCTGCCACGGGTGTTTGGGAAAGGGTCATATTATGGCCCACTACCCTAACTTCAGGAAGATCCTCATGACGACGGGATTTTGAGCGAACCCTGAATCATAATCGAAGACGAATAAGAAACAGGCATTGAGAATCAAGAAGTCACCTACATTGATTTGTCTCATGCTGAGGAAAGTGTCTATGTCGCCCAATCCTTAGCGCTTCATTTTGGCAAAGACGACATGCAACGGACAACTAGCTTCCACACTAGGGTCAAATTCAATGGGAAGGTAGTCATCCTGATTATTGACTCAGGCAGTTGCACGAATGTTATTAGCACGTTCTGTAAGGACCAAAAATTTTGAGCTAGAAATCGTAATGTATTCAGGGTAAAATGGACATTTCGCTTGCTCTTAAATTACGGAAACCAAATAATTAAGGGCTTGATTGATTGCCTGAGTGATTGTTTAATTGATTGCATGATTAATTGATTAAATTGATTACTTGATTGATTTCTCGATTGATTGCCTAATTGTTGCTAGAATTAATGCTGATTGGTAGTTAATACAGAAGTGATAATAACCTAAAGTGAAACAAGGAAAGGAGAGAAGCATAAAATGAACAAATCTGGAAAATTTTGTTGTGCAAGTTTCCATCCGAGTGGGATAGAAACTAGGACAGTAGAAGAATTTGAAAAGAAAGGAATTAGCCTACGTGAGTTACCGTCCAAGTCAGACGAGTACTCGGATAGAAGGAAACTACCCGAAATTACCTTACCTTATTTAAAGAAGATTCTAATCTCCCTTAACCTAAAGGATGCCTATAAATACATCCTTAACTTTCAAGAATCAAACTTTACAAACACTAAAGAAAAAATGGTTAAAGAAGCCGTGAAGTTTGCAGTGCTGCCGCCGTCGACGAACCGCCGTCGTGCCGCCTTCATTGAAGTCTTTAAGTTCATGGTATTCATAGGACCTCACGGTGACTATTTGATTTGGGATTTAGAATCAAAATACAGAATTAAAAGCATGAACACATAGGAAAACTTAGAATGCATGCCTCTAGATTTTATTAGCCTAATGGTTTAGATCTAAAAATCAAAATCTATAATTATGCATGCTTTAGAATCAGTGTTCCGAGCCTAGTTCGGGAAAAATTTAATGTAATTAAAGTACTCGTTTTCGCGTGATTTAAGTTCTTACCTATAGCCTGTATGGTAGACTATAGATCTATGACTTTGGAACGAATTAAAATGGATAAGAAACCTGTTTAAACCAACCCCAAAAGTGGTACTCTGAACCAGTAGTTTTTGAAAAACTAAACCAGCCATCTGATTTTTCATCCGATTCGGACAGTAACTCGGACGAGACCCAGAAAGCCTTTTCTTGAATTTTAAACCTGAAAACCTAAAGAACACAAAACCCAGGTGCAAGTTTCCACTAGAGTTGGACAGAATCTCGGACACAGCCCAGAACCGAAAATTTGCCTTATTTTTCTGAAATTGGTTTTAGCCCAAAACTTTACCTTATTTTCAAAATTAACCAAAAAGAATTAAGGAAGACCATTACTTGAAACTTCATTTTATTTCAAACCTAAAACTTAATTGTAAACTTGACTTGACCTTTGACTATTGACCATTGACCTTTGACCTTGACCTTCAAACTTAGTTGACCTAAAAGTCAAAGTGAAACATAGTTGACCTAAAAGTCTAAGTCAAACTTAGTTGACCAAGAGTTAAAGTCAAACCTAGTTGACCTAAAAGTCAAAGTCAAACATAGTTGACCCAGAGTCAAAGTCAAACCTAGTTGACCTAAAGTTAACGTCAAACTTTAGTAATTCATGCTAGAACGCTCGCTTTGCAAGAGTTGACCTTTGACCGCGAATCGATCTAGTGAACTGTCATTGCGTGCACACCTACAAAAGGTGAGGGATTACTCGTTATTTTCATAAGACTTAATTGGACTATCTAATTAGTAATTGTGTATAACAATACCTACTTGATTGCTTGATTTTCTAAAGAGGTCTCCCACACCTCAGCACTTGCCTATTTTAAATACAACTTATTGCTAAGTGTGTATACGTGCTGCTTAACATAATGATGCTATAATTGATTATATTATGCCATGCTTGACATGACTCGACTTGAATGTACGTGACTTGCCATGATCAATTGAATGTCTATAAATGTATGCATCTACATATGAAAGCATGACATAGTAGCCATAAAGGGCGGTGCCTTCTCAGGGTTAATTACATGTCATCTAGGATTGCATATTTGCCTCTAAAGATGTATGCCCATGAACACATACAAACATCATGCATTGGCCAAAAAAGGACTAGGCCAGTCCCAGGATTATGACATCTAGGATTTTCATGATTTCCTCTAGAAATGTATGAAGCATGCTAGGGTTTGTCATGATCACCTTAGCGTGAAATAGGTTTGAGGACCTACATGAAAAGACTTGGGCTCTGAGTCTTCCCGATTGAATAGATAGTGACCGCTTGTCCGCTAGGTAGGGCTTGCCAGCGAAAGTAGTGTTGCTGATAATAGACACTCCTTCTATATGAGATAAACACCCGTTTTGGCCCAATTTGGAAACAGGCCAAGGATCTAAAACCCCTGTCGTCGACCATACTCGGTTCTACTGATAGGCTGTTGTGGGGGCGATGTGCTTTGCAAACCCTTAACGCGATTGAGTGAAACGTGAATAGATACCAACTTAGCTTTATTATGAGAAAGATAGACCGCGCTATCTGATTGCTAGGAGTCTAGTGTCCCAAATGTGCTGCATATGAATGTTGTATCTGTGCTACCATGCCTACATTAGCACTTGGATATGCTTGTCTATACTACATGACCTGCTTCACTTAATATACGTGCTTGACTTGATTGACTTGTTTACCTGCTTGCCATGCATGCCTACCATTCTACCGTTATATAGCTATATGCATGAACTCTTTACCCGCTTACTCAGCCTGTTGTTTAAGGACTTACGGTGAGAATTTTCCAAAGGAAAACCCGAGATCTCTCACTGAGCTTAGTGAAGCTCACCCCTTTCTATCTTATTATTTTACAGGAGCTTGACTTGAGTGACGATAGTGGTAAGGCCAATGGGCGTGAACGAAAGCAATAAAGACAAGAACTCTGTAATATTTAGACTAAGTACCATTACGGTTTTGGGAGCATAATTTGGTCTATGACTGTCCTCTGACTTTATCTTTACTTTTTTACGCTATCAACTGCTTGAACTGCTAGGCTAATAAATACAGTTTTACGGTAATTCTTATTTATTATTTGTATCAATTTTTGGGCGCAAGCCCTGAATGACACCCATTCGACCCGTCTCGCTCTTACTCGTTGGGAATTGATCCTAGGGAACGGGGTGTCGGGGTGGGGCGTCACAGTTTGTATCAGAGCCACCGTTCTTAGAAGAGCGGAGGTCCTAAACTTTAAAAGATTGAATTCTAATAATTCCTGGACTTATTGGATCTAGGGATCATAAAACTTTACCTGCTAACTCTGATACCCCAGGCGTCACAGTTGGTATCAGAGCTATGGTTCTTAAAAATAAGAATTCAAGTCCTTAAAAGATTGAATAATAGTAATATGGAGTAGGTCCTAAAACTACAAAATATTGAATCTTAATAATTCCTGGACTTATGGGATCTGGGAACATAAAACTTTACCTGCTTATAATGACCTTCATAAAACTTAATGAGGAATTGAACAATTTTTAAAACACTAGGAACTTGGAACTAGGTATGGATATGAAAACTTGCATAATGTGTAAAAGCTTGTAATGAACTGACATCTTATAGACTTGTAGGAAACAACAACGAAGTAGTTTCTCAAAGAGGAAGAAGAAGACGAGTAGTTGTAGGACGAGGGTTGATGTGAACCCCTGATCCCTAATGCTGTGGAAACCAAGAACTAGATGCGAAAAGTGCCAAGTCTGAATGCAAGACGCAGCTCTTAACTCCTAGAATCCTTACCCTTGGATTCGGCATACTACTAACTTACAAAGTAAATTAAACACGCAATTCGAACCAAGTGGAGAAAACTAGAATCAAAACCAAGCTTAGCAATAAATAGAGCAATTATCTATTAGCCTATAGTTCCTGTAGGTTTAGCAATTAACAAACATGCAAATTACATAAGCCCAAAATAAGGTGAGTGATTAAAGAACTATAAAACCATAACTTAAATCATTTAATCAACTAATTAATTTCATGGTTGGCACCCCTATCTATAGGTATGGGGATGTCCAAATTATAGTAGGAAACGAATAAGCAAAAACAGCAAAAGTGGAAACCAATCAGAATTGGATTTTCCTTACAAACCAGGTCCTAAATGAACAAGGATAATGGTGGATGAATCAAGTCTCCTTTATGGAAGGGGGAGAACGAAATTCAAACCTAATTATACTAGGAAAACAACTAAAATTGGAAACCAATCAAGAGATTGATTTCTAACAAAAGAAAAACCTAAAGGAACTAGGTTTGGTAGTTGCTGAATTCGTCTGCCACTTGGAATGGCATATGGACGAAATTACCAATTAAATAGGTAGGAAAATAAATATAAATCCTATCCAAAAAGGGGGATCAAGAAGGGATCCCTTTTTGGAAACTACCAAGTTGATCTATTTGTAACAAACTTGTAACAACCTAAACCAACTTGTAACAAATTAGGAGTAGGAATAGGAAACATGCACAAATCCTTATCCCTTACTCAAACCTTAACCCTAGGTGCATGGAAACTTCCTTGTGGGCTTGGGTTGGGCAAACTTTGGAGTGAAGTGGGCTTCAATGGCGGTTCTGCCCATTGTGTAGGGAGCTTTTGGAATCTTTTGGAAACTCCCAAAATGATTTCGGAATGTTAAAAATCAAGATTTCCAAGATTCTTTCAAGATTCAACATTTTTATGAAATTCAAGATTTTAAAAAAATCAAGAAATTTAAGATTTGTCTCTTTAAAGTCCAAGAACCTTTCGGTTTCTTCAAGAACTTCAAGAAACGACCCTTTCTTCATTGGAGAGTTTGGAGATGCCTTTCCTTCAAGGATCTTTAAATAGCATTACTCTTCTACTTCTGCTGGCATTCTTCTCAAGGGCTTTGCCTTCTAGTTGGCTTTGTGGATTCTTACTCATTTATGGTGTTGGTTTTAACCTTGGATGTCCTTATCAAGATTGCTAGGTGCGTTGTTTGCACATTTCTATTTATTGCTTGTTATGTTTAAAGGCTAGACAATTATATGTGCCCTCTTTCCTTATGTGTTCTGTGGAATGTTTTTGTGCTTGTTAAATGTTTTGGTTGAGAGGTGGAATCTCTAAACCGCTTACTTGGATTAAATAAAATGACCAGTCATCGATGGTGACTTCCAAATTGCTTTATATTTTGTAGCATGGCGCTATAATACTTGACTTGCGTGAATGACTTTCTTGAAACTTGAATAACCTAGATGCATGTACACTAGGTTCCATCTAGAATGAATAATGAACTAGAAAACATGACTAAGGTAGTTTAAGACCTAGGTCGTACTAAAGATCGAAAATGTGCTTGACCATTGTAGATGTCTCCCATTACCTGAGGAAACACGTCAGGAATAGGTGAGGGACTAGCCCCTATCCACACTGCTATCAGACACTTGACTACGCTAGTGGCAGACCTTCACCGTAGGCCAGAATGCCAAGATTATGAGCATCGGACCTTAGGCTAGTTCATAAAATTTCACCCACCTCATTTTAATGGGGAACCTAATACCGATAAGGCCGAAGTAGGGCTAGAGAGTGTGCAACAGATGTTTGCACTAATAAGATGTAGCGATGCTTATAAGATCGAGTTCGCCGCATATCAATTTGACGCGGCAGCATTGGATTGGTGGCGAGTGATAGATCACAAATGGGAAGCTAATCAGACCCCGAGGACTTGAGAGAATTTTACCAAGGTATTCAGAGTTAAGTACTCACCGAAGTAGTACGGGACAAGAAGGAAATAGAGTTCATGGCCTTAAGAAAAGGGTCTAAGAGTGTGAAGGAATATGAGGTCGTGTTCTCTAGTGATGCCTTTTGGAAACTGATGATGACTAGAAGAAGAAGTTCGTTATCGGCTTTAAGCTCGAGATCCAGTCCGCTTTGTCCACAGTGGATTTACCCACTTATGCTGATGCCGCTAATAAGACCCAGTGGGCTGAGGACATCCTGGACAAGCTTACCGCGTTTCACTCCTGAAGCAAAGACACGAACGCACTGAAACCCAGCGAAGGAATTCACGAGCATGGTCGCAAGGGTAAGAGTGATCGCAGTGGCACTAGCCAGGGCAAGGAGAGACCCGATAGCACTTGCCACTTCTGCTAGAAGAAAGAACATAGGGAAGCAGATTGTTGGAAGAAAGCCAACAAGTGTCTCAAGTGTAGAAGTAGCAATCATCGCATCCAAACCTGCCCTACCGCCAGACCCAAGCCTGCCAATGCCAACCCGAGACTAGCTGCCGACCCAGGTAAGAGAGTGCCTGCGCTTGTTTTCACCATTGAGCATAGAGAGGTTGAGCCAGACAACAACGTGGTGGAAGGAACCCTTTCTGTTTTGAATTTGTTGACCAATGTATTGATTAACCTTGGTTCTACCCAATCTTTTATTGCCTTGAACTTTGTGTTTAAGAGCTTAGGACAACCTGAAAAGTTACCTCATACATTGAAAGTGAGTACCCCAACTTCCAAAGTTCTATTATATACCAATTATATACCAATACCATATATAGAGGATGTGAAGTGAACATCTAAGGACAAAACCATCCCGCGGATTTAGTGACGCTTGACCTGAGAGGATACGATGCCATCTTAGGAATGGATTGGTTAGCCAAGAATCATGCTTTTTTAGATTGCCGAGGAAAGGCAGTGATCTTTAAGGAACCCAAACAACCTGAAGTAGTATTGAAACTGAATAGTAAGAAAACTTCAACCCCCTCGATATCCAGACATAAAGCCCGCAAATTCTTATGGAAAGGAGCGCAAGGATTCCTAGCCATAATGATTAACAAACCTAGAGATAAGGCTAAGATCTAGAGTATCCACATAGTTAAGGAATACAATGACGTATTTCCAGAGGAGTTAACAGCTTTACCACCAATTAGGGAAATTGAGTTTACCGTTGATCTGGTTCCCAGAGGAGCATGAGGAGCCCCGGTACTCTTCGTGAAGAAGAAAGATGGAACCATGAGGATGTGCATAGACTACCGAGGTTTGAACAACCTTGCCATCAAGAACAGGTATCGTTTACCATTGATAGATGAGTTGTTTGACCACTTGCAGGGAGCAATGGTCTTTTCCAAATTTGACCTTCGCCAAGGATATTACTATTTACGCATTCGGGAGGAGGACATTCCCCGTACTGCATTCAACACCCGCTACGGACACTATGGATTTGTAGTGATACCTTTTGGATTGACCAATGCACCAGCCACATTCATGAACTTAATGCACCGAGTGTTCCAGCCTTATTTAGACCAGTTTGTAGTGATCTTCATCGAAAACATCTTAGTGTATTCTCGAACCCCGGAGGAGCATAAGGAACACTTAAGGAAAGTGTTACAGAAGTTAAGGGAATATAAAAAGTACGCCAAGTTTAGTAAGTGTGAGTTTTGGTTGAATCAAGTTTTGTTCCTTGGTTACATAATTTCCAAGAAGGGAATTTCGGTAGATCTGACTAAAGTAGAGACTGTGAGGGATTGGAAAACACCTGAGAACCCGATAGAAGTATGTAGCTTTCTAGGATTAATGGGATATTATCGAAGGTTTATCCCTTACTTCTCGAAGATTGCAGGACCAATGACCAAGTTGACTCAGAAGGATGTCAAGTTTGCTTGGAACGAGAAAGTAGAAACTGCATTTTGTGAGTTGAAGAAGAGACTCACATTCGTGCCTGTGTTGACGCTACCCGAGGTAAAAGAAAACTTTGTGGTATTCACTGACGCATCCAAAGAGGGACTCGGTTGGGTCTTAATTCAAAAAGGGAAGATAGTTGCTTATACATCCAGAAAGTTAAAGGTGCACAAGCAGAATTACCCAACCCACGACATGGAGTTAGCCGCCGTAATCTTTGCTTTAGTAAAGTGGAGACATTACCTATATGGAGTGACGTTTGAAGTCTTTTCCGATCACAAGAACCTGAAGTATCTATTTTTGTAGAAGGACTTAAACCTTAGACAGTGAAGATGGATGGAGTTTCTGCAAGACTACGATTGTACGATCCAGTACCACCCAAGCAAGGCAAACGTAGTAGCTGATGCTTTGAGCCAAAAAGCTCAGTTAGCACGACTGGCAATCTGCACTAACGTAACCGTTAAACCTGACTTGTGAAACATAGTTGACCTAAAAGTCTAAGTCAAACTTAGTTGACCAAGAGTTAAAGTCAAACCTAGTTGACCTAAAAGTCAAAGTCAAACATAGTTGACCCAGAGTCAAAGTCAAACCTAGTTTACCTAAAGTTAACGTCAAACTTTAGTAATTCATGCTAGAACGCTCGCTTTGCAAGAGTTGACCTTTGACCGCGAATCGATCTAGTGAACTGTCATTGCGTGCACACCTACAAAAGGTGAGGGATTACTCGTTATTTTCATAAGACTTAATTGGACTATCTAATTAGTAATTGTGTATAACAATACCTACTTGATTGCTTGATTTTCTAAAGAGGTCTCCCACACCTCAGCACTTGCCTATTTTAAATACAACTTATTGCTAAGTGTGTATACGTGCTGCTTAACATAATGATGCTATAATTGATTATATTATGCCATGCTTGACATGACTCGACTTGAATGTACGTGACTTGCCATGATCAATTGAATGTCTATAAATGTATGCATCTACATATGAAAGCATGACATAGTAGCCATAAAGGGCGGTGCCTTCTCAGGGTTAATTACATGTCATCTAGGATTGCATATTTGCCTCTAAAGATGTATGCCCATGAACACATACAAACATCATGCATTGGCCAAAAAAGGACTAGGCCAGTCCCAGGATTATGACATCTAGGATTTTCATGATTTCCTCTAGAAATGTATGAAGCATGCTAGGGTTTGTCATGATCACCTTAGCGTGAAATAGGTTTGAGGACCTACATGAAAAGACTTGGGCTCTGAGTCTTCCCGATTGAATAGATAGTGACCGCTTGTCCGCTAGGTAGGGCTTGCCAGCGAAAGTAGTGTTGCTGATAATAGACACTCCTTCTATATGAGATAAACACCCGTTTTGGCCCAATTTGGAAACAGGCCAAGGATCTAAAACCCCTGTCGTCGACCATACTCGGTTCTACTGATAGGCTGTTGTGGGGGCGATGTGCTTTGCAAACCCTTAACGCGATTGAGTGAAACGTGAATAGATACCAACTTAGCTTTATTATGAGAAAGATAGACCGCGCTATCTGATTGCTAGGAGTCTAGTGTCCCAAATGTGCTGCATATGAATGTTGTATCTGTGCTACCATGCCTACATTAGCACTTGGATATGCTTGTCTATACTACATGACCTGCTTCACTTAATATACGTGCTTGACTTGATTGACTTGTTTACCTGCTTGCCATGCATGCCTACCATTCTACCGTTATATAGCTATATGCATGAACTCTTTACCCGCTTACTCAGCCTGTTGTTTAAGGACTTACGGTGAGAATTTTCCAAAGGAAAACCCGAGATCTCTCACTGAGCTTAGTGAAGCTCACCCCTTTCTATCTTATTATTTTACAGGAGCTTGACTTGAGTGACGATAGTGGTAAGGCCAATGGGCGTGAACGAAAGCAATAAAGACAAGAACTCTGTAATATTTAGACTAAGTACCATTACGGTTTTGGGAGCATAATTTGGTCTATGACTGTCCTCTGACTTTATCTTTACTTTTTTACGCTATCAACTGCTTGAACTGCTAGGCTAATAAATACAGTTTTACGGTAATTCTTATTTATTATTTGTATCAATTTTTGGGCGCAAGCCCTGAATGACACCCATTCGACCCGTCTCGCTCTTACTCGTTGGGAATTGATCCTAGGGAACGGGGTGTCGGGGTGGGGCGTCACAGTTTGTATCAGAGCCACCGTTCTTAGAAGAGCGGAGGTCCTAAACTTTAAAAGATTGAATTCTAATAATTCCTGGACTTATTGGATCTAGGGATCATAAAACTTTACCTGCTAACTCTGATACCCCAGGCGTCACAGTTGGTATCAGAGCTATGGTTCTTAAAAATAAGAATTCAAGTCCTTAAAAGATTGAATAATAGTAATATGGAGTAGGTCCTAAAACTACAAAATATTGAATCTTAATAATTCCTGGACTTATGGGATCTGGGAACATAAAACTTTACCTGCTTATAATGACCTTCATAAAACTTAATGAGGAATTGAACAATTTTTAAAACACTAGGAACTTGGAACTAGGTATGGATATGAAAACTTGCATAATGTGTAAAAGCTTGTAATGAACTGACATCTTATAGACTTGTAGGAAACAACAACGAAGTAGTTTCTCAAAGAGGAAGAAGAAGACGAGTAGTTGTAGGACGAGGGTTGATGTGAACCCCTGATCCCTAATGCTGTGGAAACCAAGAACTAGATGCGAAAAGTGCCAAGTCTGAATGCAAGACGCAGCTCTTAACTCCTAGAATCCTTACCCTTGGATTCGGCATACTACTAACTTACAAAGTAAATTAAACACGCAATTCGAACCAAGTGGAGAAAACTAGAATCAAAACCAAGCTTAGCAATAAATAGAGCAATTATCTATTAGCCTATAGTTCCTGTAGGTTTAGCAATTAACAAACATGCAAATTACATAAGCCCAAAATAAGGTGAGTGATTAAAGAACTATAAAACCATAACTTAAATCATTTAATCAACTAATTAATTTCATGGTTGGCACCCCTATCTATAGGTATGGGGATGTCCAAATTATAGTAGGAAACGAATAAGCAAAAACAGCAAAAGTGGAAACCAATCAGAATTGGATTTTCCTTACAAACCAGGTCCTAAATGAACAAGGATAATGGTGGATGAATCAAGTCTCCTTTATGGAAGGGGGAGAACGAAATTCAAACCTAATTATACTAGGAAAACAACTAAAATTGGAAACCAATCAAGAGATTGATTTCTAACAAAAGAAAAACCTAAAGGAACTAGGTTTGGTAGTTGCTGAATTCGTCTGCCACTTGGAATGGCATATGGACGAAATTACCAATTAAATAGGTAGGAAAATAAATATAAATCCTATCCAAAAAGGGGGATCAAGAAGGGATCCCTTTTTGGAAACTACCAAGTTGATCTATTTGTAACAAACTTGTAACAACCTAAACCAACTTGTAACAAATTAGGAGTAGGAATAGGAAACATGCACAAATCCTTATCCCTTACTCAAACCTTAACCCTAGGTGCATGGAAACTTCCTTGTGGGCTTGGGTTGGGCAAACTTTGGAGTGAAGTGGGCTTCAATGGCGGTTCTGCCCATTGTGTAGGGAGCTTCTGGAATCTTTTGGAAACTCCCAAAATGATTTCGGAATGTTAAAAATCAAGATTTCCAAGATTCTTTCAAGATTCAACATTTTTATGAAATTCAAGATTTTAAAAAAATCAAGAAATTTAAGATTTGTCTCTTTAAAGTCCAAGAACCTTTCGGTTTCTTCAAGAACTTCAAGAAACGACCCTTTCTTCATTGGAGAGTTTGGAGATGCCTTTCCTTCAAGGATCTTTAAATAGCATTACTCTTCTACTTCTGCTGGCATTCTTCTCAAGGGCTTTGCCTTCTAGTTGGCTTTGTGGATTCTTACTCATTTATGGTGTTGGTTTTAACCTTGGATGTCCTTATCAAGATTGCTAGGTGCGTTGTTTGCACATTTCTATTTATTGCTTGTTATGTTTAAAGGCTAGACAATTATATGTGCCCTCTTTCCTTATGTGTTCTGTGGAATGTTTTTGTGCTTGTTAAATGTTTTGGTTGAGAGGTGGAATCTCTAAACCGCTTACTTGGATTAAATAAAATGACCAGTCATCGATGGTGACTTCCAAATTGCTTTATATTTTGTAGCATGGCGCTATAATACTTGACTTGCGTGAATGACTTTCTTGAAACTTGAATAACCTAGATGCATGTACACTAGGTTCCATCTAGAATGAATAATGAACTAGAAAACATGACTAAGGTAGTTTAAGACCTAGGTCGTACTAAAGATCGAAAATGTGCTTGACCATTGTAGATGTCTCCCATTACCTGAGGAAACACGTCAGGAATAGGTGAGGGACTAGCCCCTATCCACACTGCTATCAGACACTTGACTACGCTAGTGGCAGACCTTCACCGTAGGCCAGAATGCCAAGATTATGAGCATCGGACCTTAGGCTAGTTCATAAAATTTCACCCACCTCATTTTAATGGGGAACCTAATACCGATAAGGCCGAAGTAGGGCTAGAGAGTGTGCAACAGATGTTTGCACTAATAAGATGTAGCGATGCTTATAAGATCGAGTTCGCCGCATATCAATTTGACGCGGCAGCATTGGATTGGTGGCGAGTGATAGATCACAAATGGGAAGCTAATCAGACCCCGAGGACTTGAGAGAATTTTACCAAGGTATTCAGAGTTAAGTACTCACCGAAGTAGTACGGGACAAGAAGGAAATAGAGTTCATGGCCTTAAGAAAAGGGTCTAAGAGTGTGAAGGAATATGAGGTCGTGTTCTCTAGTGATGCCTTTTGGAAACTGATGATGACTAGAAGAAGAAGTTCGTTATCGGCTTTAAGCTCGAGATCCAGTCCGCTTTGTCCACAGTGGATTTACCCACTTATGCTGATGCCGCTAATAAGACCCAGTGGGCTGAGGACATCCTGGACAAGCTTACCGCGTTTCACTCCTGAAGCAAAGACACGAACGCACTGAAACCCAGCGAAGGAATTCACGAGCATGGTCGCAAGGGTAAGAGTGATCGCAGTGGCACTAGCCAGGGCAAGGAGAGACCCGATAGCACTTGCCACTTCTGCTAGAAGAAAGAACATAGGGAAGCAGATTGTTGGAAGAAAGCCAACAAGTGTCTCAAGTGTAGAAGTAGCAATCATCGCATCCAAACCTGCCCTACCGCCAGACCCAAGCCTGCCAATGCCAACCCGAGACTAGCTGCCGACCCAGGTAAGAGAGTGCCTGCGCTTGTTTTCACCATTGAGCATAGAGAGGTTGAGCCAGACAACAACGTGGTGGAAGGAACCCTTTCTGTTTTGAATTTGTTGACCAATGTATTGATTAACCTTGGTTCTACCCAATCTTTTATTGCCTTGAACTTTGTGTTTAAGAGCTTAGGACAACCTGAAAAGTTACCTCATACATTGAAAGTGAGTACCCCAACTTCCAAAGTTCTATTATATACCAATTATATACCAATACCATATATAGAGGATGTGAAGTGAACATCTAAGGACAAAACCATCCCGCGGATTTAGTGACGCTTGACCTGAGAGGATACGATGCCATCTTAGGAATGGATTGGTTAGCCAAGAATCATGCTTTTTTAGATTGCCGAGGAAAGGCAGTGATCTTTAAGGAACCCAAACAACCTGAAGTAGTATTGAAACTGAATAGTAAGAAAACTTCAACCCCCTCGATATCCAGACATAAAGCCCGCAAATTCTTATGGAAAGGAGCGCAAGGATTCCTAGCCATAATGATTAACAAACCTAGAGATAAGGCTAAGATCTAGAGTATCCACATAGTTAAGGAATACAATGACGTATTTCCAGAGGAGTTAACAGCTTTACCACCAATTAGGGAAATTGAGTTTACCGTTGATCTGGTTCCCAGAGGAGCATGAGGAGCCCCGGTACTCTTCGTGAAGAAGAAAGATGGAACCATGAGGATGTGCATAGACTACCGAGGTTTGAACAACCTTGCCATCAAGAACAGGTATCGTTTACCATTGATAGATGAGTTGTTTGACCACTTGCAGGGAGCAATGGTCTTTTCCAAATTTGACCTTCGCCAAGGATATTACTATTTACGCATTCGGGAGGAGGACATTCCCCGTACTGCATTCAACACCCGCTACGGACACTATGGATTTGTAGTGATACCTTTTGGATTGACCAATGCACCAGCCACATTCATGAACTTAATGCACCGAGTGTTCCAGCCTTATTTAGACCAGTTTGTAGTGATCTTCATCGAAAACATCTTAGTGTATTCTCGAACCCCGGAGGAGCATAAGGAACACTTAAGGAAAGTGTTACAGAAGTTAAGGGAATATAAAAAGTACGCCAAGTTTAGTAAGTGTGAGTTTTGGTTGAATCAAGTTTTGTTCCTTGGTTACATAATTTCCAAGAAGGGAATTTCGGTAGATCTGACTAAAGTAGAGACTGTGAGGGATTGGAAAACACCTGAGAACCCGATAGAAGTATGTAGCTTTCTAGGATTAATGGGATATTATCGAAGGTTTATCCCTTACTTCTCGAAGATTGCAGGACCAATGACCAAGTTGACTCAGAAGGATGTCAAGTTTGCTTGGAACGAGAAAGTAGAAACTGCATTTTGTGAGTTGAAGAAGAGACTCACATTCGTGCCTGTGTTGACGCTACCCGAGGTAAAAGAAAACTTTGTGGTATTCACTGACGCATCCAAAGAGGGACTCGGTTGGGTCTTAATTCAAAAAGGGAAGATAGTTGCTTATACATCCAGAAAGTTAAAGGTGCACAAGCAGAATTACCCAACCCACGACATGGAGTTAGCCGCCGTAATCTTTGCTTTAGTAAAGTGGAGACATTACCTATATGGAGTGACGTTTGAAGTCTTTTCCGATCACAAGAACCTGAAGTATCTATTTTTGTAGAAGGACTTAAACCTTAGACAGTGAAGATGGATGGAGTTTCTGCAAGACTACGATTGTACGATCCAGTACCACCAAGCAAGGCAAACGTAGTAGCTGATGCTTTGAGCCAAAAAGCTCAGTTAGCACGACTGGCAATCTACACTAACGTAACCGTTAAACCTGACTTGCTGAGAGAATCAAGAAGGCTCAGAAAGAGGACCTTACTTTGAGTCACCGAGTAGAACTTGAGCCACAAGGCACGCATCCCGATTACCAGATAGGACCCAATGGAAGCCTAAGGTATCGCAAACGACTGTATGTGCCAAAAGATAATGCACTGAAGCAAGAGATAATGGCAGAAGCCCATAAGTTAAGATATAAGGTACACCCAGGGAGCACCAAGATGTATAAGGACTTGAGAACCCGGTATTGTTGGGACAACATGAAGAGGGAAGTTGCCCAATTTGTATCCACCTGTTTACCTTGCCAGCAAGTGAAAGCTGAGCATCAACGACCGTCAGTGTTGTTGAAACCACTCGAAATCCAAAAATGGAAATGAGAACACATTACAATGGATTTCGTATCAGGACTTCCGAGATCACCTTGTAATCACGACGTAGTGTGGGTCATAGTGGATCAACTCACCAAGACTACTCACTTATTTCTGTTAATGTCAGATACTCGTTAGAGAAGTTAACCCAACTGTACATCCGAGAGATAGTAAGGCTACATGGAGTGCCCGTTAGCATCACATCAGATTGTGACCCCCGATTTACTTCCAGATTATGGCAATAGTTGCAGCCAGCGTTGGATACACAACTGAACTTTAGTAAAAGCAACCCATTTAGCATGACGCCTGTTTAACTTACCCCATCCCTTTAAATGTTTAAGGGGCTCGTGGTCTGAATGGACAATGAACTCCTTGCCCATTAAGTAATGCTGCCAAGTTTTGAGTGTCCTTACCACGGTGTAGAGCTTTTTATTGTATGTAGCATAATTTAAGGTAGCTCCCTTTAATTTCTCACTAAAATAGGCAGTAAGTTTTCCTTCCTGCATTAAAACAGCACATATACCAGTCCCTAAAGCATCATACATTAGTTCAAAAACTTTATCAAAATTAGGTAATGCTAGAACAGGTGCATGAGTGAGATCATACTTAAGAACAGTGAAGGCATTTTCTTGCGCCACAAGAACGATACATTTTTCTTACATAACTCATTCATGGATGTGGCCTTTGTAGAAAGGTCCTTCACGAACCTCCGATAAAAACTAGCCAAACCATGGAAAGATCTTACCTGCAAGGCCGAGCTTGGTGTAGGCCATTCTCAAATGACTTTTACCTTAGTGTCATCGACTTTGATACCCTCTTTTGAAATAACAAAACCGTGAAAGACAACTTCCTCCATAAGAATGTTCACTTTTTCACGTTGGCATATAATTTATTATCTCGTAACTCAATTAAAACCAACTTAATATACTCTATGTGTTCATGTATGTTTCGACTATAGATCAATATATCATCCAAGTAAACCACAACAAATTTCCCTATAAACTTCTAAGCACATGATTCATTAAACACATGAAAGTACTAGGTGCATTTGTGAGGCCGAAGGGTATAACTAACCACTCATATAAACCAAATTTAGTTTTAAAAGTAGTTTTCCATTCATTGCATTCTTTCATTCTTATCTGATGATAGCCTTGTGTGAGATGTTGACGAGGTCATCCCTACGTCAGAACACAAGTGTCCACCATGCTTAAGGTGTAGATTTGATTCAAGTGTTCAGAAAGTAAGGACTCGAAAGGCAAGAGTTTAGACTGAGGTGAATCCAAGTTTATATAAGGGTTCTCCATTAAAGCCTCTAGCTAGAAAGACCAAAACCTAGAACAAGCCAAAAGAAGCTCAAGTGGCCACCAGGGGTAAGAAGGTCATTTCGCCTCCAGCGCCTTGACGGGTCATCTACTTTTGAGAGTTCCAGATTGAATATTAAAAGTATCAATTGGAGTGAATTTTACAAATCTTGAAAATCATCAGAGTTCTTGATTTGTTACACGCCATTAGTTTTAAGTTCTGTTACTTTTAAGGCAATTACTTAATTAGTAGTTTCTTGAAAAGAATTCTTGCATGTTTTTTTTTCAGAAATAAGAATTACCTTATTTTTTTTATATTTTCTTTTTATTTTTCAAGGAGAATTTCAGTGAACCCCTTCTTGGAAGGAAACCAAAATTCTACCTCCCATTAACCTAGTTCTTTTAGGTTTTTGGTTTTGTAAGGTTTCCAATTCTCATTGGTTTCCACCTTTATTTCCTATTCCTTTTCTACTTTCTTAAAGACGCACAACCCTCTATTTAAAGGGGTCTATGCGCATCAATACAACCAGATATAATTCATCGGTATAATTTGGTGTAAGGTTAATACCCCATATTTTTGAATTCTACTCATTAAACTGTAGTCAATCTTGCATGGTTTCGACCTATTAGCTTCTAGAATTGAATGTTAATTAGGTATATAATCTCACCTAATTAAATTAGGTTTTTACTTCAATTCGTTGCTTGGTTTATATTTTAGAAACAATTTGATTGTTTTATTAATGCAAGTAGTGATTGGGGTTTCAAGGATTATACTGTATTCTTTTGATTGAAGTTTTGGTTACGTTTCTGCACACTGCAATTCTCAATAGAGAATCTGCATCAATTTGGTATCAAAGTTGTATAGTGTGCGACCTTGGGAGGAGCCAACCAATCAAAGAGGAGTGGTGAGACACGCGGTGAAGTGTCAATCCGCAAAAGGGTGTTGTTGATCTCTTTTGAGGTAAATTGCTCCTTCAAAAATTGGTTACAAATTTTCAAAATTCTTGATCTTTGAAATTAAGTATCTTGAGTTTTAGTTGCTGTTTGTGAAAGAAATTGAAAAAGTAAATCGAAAAAGGCAAAAATCGACTAAACCAAGAAAAAGGAAAAAAACCGCCGAACTACTAAGGTTTTTAAACGTTTCTGAAATTTTTTTCTCATATTTTATCTTGTCCAATCCATCATAGGGTGCTAGGGGAAGGTTGTGTTAAATATTTGGAATTTTGGAGCACTATAAGGCCTGTTTTGAAAATTTGAAGGTTCCTGGGCAAAATACTGTCGAAATTCTGAAATCTAAAATTTTCTTACTTGATTTTTGGGCTGTGAATTTCAATCAACCTAGGACACTTGTAGGAAGGTTGTGTTAAATTGTGGTGGTATTCTGAGCTCGTTTGGGCTGTTTTTCATCATATAGGGTACAATGCCCAACTTAAATATAAAAAAATTATTTTTCTATCTGTAATATATATATGGTTATAATTAACCCCCAGGGATGATAAATTAAATCGTAACATGTGAGGTTTATAAAAAATTATAAGTTTCAAACTAAGAATTTTTGACAAGCTGCAATAGTTTTAAATTGAGGCACATTATTTTAAGTATTAGAGTACAAGGGTTTTATATGGCATAATATGCCAATATTAATTTGAAAAAATATTTTATTTCATTTTCCTAATTATTTTTGAGCAATTATTACACCGGGATCTTCTAAATTAAACATCCCATTACTCGATTGATCGGTATGCACACATTCTTTTAATTTACTAATATCAATTTTTTCCAATATATATATTAGGTAGGGGTACAATACTTGTTTGTTGGGCACATCATGCAAAAAAATTAGGGTATAATCATTTCATAATGTACCCCAACAAATAACTACTGTACCCCATCCATAAATATGAGAAATTAATATTTGTAAATAAAAAATCGAGCATATACCGATCAAAGTGGGGTACGATTGCATTTCATATAGGGTACCATGTCAAAAGTAAGTGTAAAAATTATTTTTTGAGCCAATATATATACATATATATATATATGTATATATGACGATAATTAACTCCCCAGGATGGTAAATTAAACCTTAGTATATGAGGTTCTATAGAAAATTTTAGTTTCAAACTATATATTTTGGGCGGGGTGGCCACATCATTTTCACTATTTGGGTACAATAATTTTATATGGTGTATTGTGCCATATTAATTAATAATTTATTTATTTATTTTCTTCATTATTTTTCTAACAATTATAACACCCAAGATGTTCTAAATTAAACATCTCAATATTCGATCAATATATACACAATATTTAATTTACTAATATAAATATATCTTCTATATATTGGGCGGGGTACAACAGTTATTTGTTGGGGTACAATATACTCAAAAGCATAGTACAATTGCATTTCATGTAGGGTACACTGCTCAAAGTAGGGCTGTTCATCCGACTCGCAGATCGGGTCTGATCGCACTGATCCGATCTGATCCAAAATTTTAGATCGGTTCAAATCAGATCACTAAATTTTCGGGTCATTGTGGCTTTTGGATCAGTTCGGATCAGGTTAATTTTTGATCTGATCTGATCCTAGACTTTAATAAAATAAAATAAAAACTCTAACAAAAATGAAAGAAGTTTCTGATCTGTCGCCGTTTGTCATCTTCGCTGTGTCGTCGCCGACCATCACCTTCGCTTTGCCAGTGGAGGTCGAATCCGATTCCCTAGCATTGGTTCAGATGGTGCAAAGGATCTCGTCGGCGTCGTTGAAAATGGGTTGTTTGATTTTCTCCAGCTTGTTTCAATCCCAGTACTTCACTGAAAAGGTATGGCACATGTCTGATCTCTTGCCTTTTTATCCCCCATAGATTTAAATCAAAACAGAGAGACCAATCTCATATGGGTTTCTTTGAGACTCAAATCCTTTCCCCCTTTTTTTTGTTTTTATTTAAGTTGGGGCAGCCAATTCTTTGACCCATACTTTTGAGATTGTGCAAAAGGGTCATCTCACTTTCAGTACCTTCACTACCTATTAATGATTTGTTTCGCCAATTGATGTTAAACTACGAAAGAATTGGACATCTTTGAAGGAAAAGACTAAGAGCAAAAAAAAGGTAATTGAAAAAAGGAAGGAAAAAAAAAGACTTTGGATCGGGTCCGATTCGATCCAAACTGACCCGATCCGAAGAGGGCCTAATCTGAACTGATCAAAACTTTCAGATCGTATATCCAATCTATTCTGATCGGGTTAGGTCGGGTCGGGTCGGATCGGATATTAGCATTTAAGCAGCCCCAACTCAAAGTAATTATAAAAAAGATTTTTATCTGTCCCAAATATATTTTTATCAATAATTAACACCCGGGGATTGTAAATCTAACTGTAATATATGAGGTTCTATAGAAAATTGTAAGTTTCAAACTTAAGATTTTGGGTGTGGTACAATTATTTTTAATTAAGGAATATTATTTTCAGTATTGGGGTACAGTGGTTTTATATGTATTGTGACCATATGAATTTTAAAAAATTTTATATTTATTTATTTTCATAATTATTTTTTGAATAATTTTAACACCGAGATGTGCTAAATTAAAAAAAAATCTCATTACTTGATCGGTGTACATACAAACTAATTTAATTGATTAATATTAATTTTTCTCAGTATATATTGGAAGGAGTACAATAGTTGTTTGTTGGCCACATCGGCCAAAAATTTAGGGTACCATTGCATTTCATATAGGGTACAATGTCCAAAGTAATTGTAAACATTATTTTTCGGGCCAAAATATATTTATGGCAATAATTAACCCCCAGTATGGTAAATTAAACCGTAGTATATGAGGTTCTACAGAAAATTTTAAGTTTCAAACTAAGAATTTTGGGTGGGGTACAATAGTTTTTAATTGGGGCACATCATTTTCAATATTTGGGTACAATGATTTTATTTGTTGTTTTATGTCCATGTTAATTAAAAATATATATTTATTTTCCTTATTAGTTTCTAACAGTTATAACAGTCGAGATATTCTAAATTAAATATCACAATATTCGCTCTGTATGTAGACAGTATTTTAATTTACTAATATCAATTTTTCCTATATATATATATATATATATATATATTTAGGACCGGCTACAGTAGTTATTTGTTAGGATACATTATGTGCAAAGTATGGTAGAATTGCATTTCATGTAAGGTACAATGGTTAAAGTTATTGTGAAAAAATATTTTTATCTGTCCCAAATATATTTCTCTCGATAAGTAACCCGGGGGATCGTAAATTAAACCGTTTGTAGTATATGAGCTTCTATAGAAAATTGTAAGTTTAAAACTAAAAATTTTGGGTGAGGTACAATTGTTTGTAATTGAGGCATATCATTTTCAGTATCAGGGTATAATAATTTAATATTGGATACTCAACCTTTATTATTTAAATATATATATATATATATTTCTAATTAGTCTCAAACAATTATAACACCCAATATATTCTAAATTAAACACACCAATATTCTATCGGTATATTCACAATATTTAAATGTTTTTATATCAATTTTTCCTCTTATATATTTGGCCGGGTACAATAGTTCTTTGTTGGTGTACATTATGCAAAAGTGGGGTACAATTGCATTTTATATAGGGTACAATGGTTAAAGTTACTGTGAAAAAATATTTTTTTGTCCCGAATATATTTCCCGTCATAAGTAACTTGGGGGGAGCTAAATTAAACTGTAGTATATGAGGTTCTATAGAAAATTGTAAGCTTAAAACTCAGAATTTTGGGCGAGGTATAATAATTTTTAATTTAAGATGATTTTCAGTATTAGGATACAATAATTTTATATGGTATACTCAGCCTATATTCATTAAAAATATATATATTTTTTAATTATTTTAAAAAAATTATAACACCTGAGATGTTCTAAATTAAACATCCCAATATTCAATCGGTGTATACACAATATGTTAATTTACTAATATAAAGTTTTCCTTTTATATATTAGGCGGGGTACAATAATAGTTTGTTGGGGTACATTATGCTCAAAAGTAGGGTACAATTGCATTTCATATGGGGTACACTGCTCAAAATAATTATAAAAAAATATTTTTTTGTCTCAAATATATTTTGAGTAATACTTAAGCTGGAGATGACAAATTTAACAGTAATACATGAGGTTCTATAGAAAATTGTAAGTTTCTAACTTAGGATTTTGGGCGGAGTACAATTATTTTTAATTGGGGCACATCATTTTCAGTATTGGGAGTACACTAGTTTTATATGGTGTATTGTCACCATATTAATTAAAAATATATATTTATTTATTTTCATAATTATTTTTTGAATATTTACAACACTGAGATGTACTAAATTTAAAAAAATCTGATTACTTGATCGATATATATACAAACTAATTTAATTTACTAATATCATTTTTTCTTGGTATAAATTGGACGGGGTACAATAGTTATTTGTTGGCCACTTCGTGCAAAAATTTGGTGTATAATTGCATTTCATATAGGATACAATGCCAACAGTAACTGTAAACATTATTTTTTGGGCCAAACTATATTTATGACAATAATTAACCCCCGGGAAAGGTAAACCGTCGTATATGATGTTCTCTAGAAAATTTTCACTTTCAAACTATGAATTTTGGGCAGGGTATAATTATTTTCAATTGTGGCACATCATTTTCAATATTTGGGTACAATGATTTTACATGTTGTATTGTTTCCTAATTAATTAAAAAATATATATTTATTTATTTATTTATTTTTCTAGTTATTTTCAAACAATTATAACACCCAAAATGTCCTAAATTAAACATCTTAATATTCGATGGGTATATACACAATATTTTAATTTACTAATATAAATTTGTACTCTTATATATTGGGTGAGATACAATAGTTGTTTGTTCGGGTACATTATGTACAAAAGCAATGTTTTATCCCCCTTGAGGCCTTGAAGAAACCTTTGGGAGAGCTATTAACCAGAATGGAGAACCAGCTAGCCGATAAGTTCCCCAAGATGACCCTTACTACAGACCCGTGGAAGCCAATCTTCAAGAGGAGACTGTTCAAAAAACCCCAGGAGACCATATCAAAGGCCTTCATCATATCAAATTTGATTACCACATTGCTCCTTGCAACCTCTTATCCAGATAGCGAAGGACCTCCTGCATTAGAAGGACATTATCTGCTAATTCCCTCCCTGTAACGAAGGCAGATTGTTCCTCTGAGATGAGCCGAGGCATAAGAGGCTTGAGGAGCTCTATTAGTAATTTGCAGAAGACCCTATTGACACAAGCTGATAGGCCTGAAATCTGCAAATAAAATCGGAGCTGGCATCTTTGGGAGAAGGGCCACTTGGACATTTACTACCGCCCTGGGGATGGGGATGCCTAACATGAACTCCTGAATCACGTGGTGCAGATCAGGATCTATCACTTCCCAGTATGCCCTGTAGAAAGAACCTGAGAAGCCATCACTCCCCGGTGCGCTGGCTGAATCCATCCTAAAGACCACTACCCTTAGCTCTTCCAAAGACACCAAACAGAGAAGCTGGGCATTATCTTCCTCATTCGACACTGGATCAATCCTCTTGAGAAACCAATTTGTAGCCACCCCATCTAAGTCCTCACTTTCTGCTGCTAAAAGTGTAGAGAAGAAAGCCTCTGCTTCCCTCCCAATCTCTTTTGGGTCCTCAACCCATTCACCTACTGCATTTTTAATTTTGGAAATTCCTTGCTTGGAGTGCTTGGAGAGAACCGCCTTATAGAAAAAGGCCGTTGGTGTGCCCGGTTTGCCCTTCGACCCAACCTGAGGCCCAATTACTAAATTTATGATCTGGCCCAAGTTGGCCCACCAACGGAGGACTGTTTACACATGGACCAATGGCTAATGACCGACTTCCTCACTCTATAAATAGGAGCCTTCATCACCATTGAAAGAGGACTCTCTCTTCTGGGTACATTTTCTCTCCAGTTTTACTATATTTCTCCTATGTCTAAAATACTGACTTTGGCATTAGAACTTAATCGGGGGAAGTTCCCGATTAGTACAGGTGTTGGAGATGACGAATCAGAGCAGATCCTACACGAAGACCCTCACTGGCAAAAACTGCTTCATCAGCCGTATTAGAGTCGCCCTCCTGCAACCAATGTATCTGGAATCTCTGCCTCCAATATGTCTCTTCCTCCCTAAGCTCTTGAATAAGGTCTAGCCTAGCTTCTTCAACTCTTGTTCTATTGGAGGCACCGGGGAAACCTGAAACATGGCCTCAAAATGCGACACACAGTCCTCAGCTGTCATGGCATTCAGATGCACATCTCCAAAGGTATTTTTATGCCATTCCTTCAAGGTAGCTTTCAGTCGCCACAGTTCAGTGAACACCTGAGCATGCCTTAAGATTCAATCGGGCATCCCAGCTGGTTTTGACCAAATCTTCAAAATTCGACCTCCCCAACCACATATCCTAAAAAGAAAAAGGCCTAATAACAGAAGGGCCTCCTGTTTTCAAGCCCAGCAGCAATGGCGCATGATCCGAGGTAGTTATGCTCAAGATTTGTATGGAGCTACCCTGGAAATACTGAAGCCACTCCCCTATTGCGAAAGCTCTATCTGGCCTCTTCCAGACTCTGCCCCTTCCAATATATTCCTCCATAGACTATATGACATTAAAGTCTCCTATCATAATTAAAGGGCCTTGAGATAGCATGAGCAATTCCTCCCAAAACACCTATCTCTCTTGCCTAGAGTGCTGGCCATATGTGAAGGCTGATGTCCAAGTTACAGGCAAGAGAGGTGAGACGCCTGAAAAGCCATAACTTGTTCCTGTTTTCAATCAACTGTAGGTAATAACCTCTTTTCCAAAAGACCCAGAAACTCCTAGGAAAATTACCCTCACAATTATCAAACCCAAAAATTACCCTAAAAGTATCTATCTCAGCCAAACTAAGCATAGGCTCAATAATAGCCAACATAAATATTTTATGTAGCTGTATCAGCTGCCAAACCCTATTTTGGGAGGGTCAAATTCTAATACCATGAACATTCCACACTAAAAAGTTGTAATTCATTGATGACGTGGGGAGGGGGGTGCATGAGCATCTGACCTGGTGGTGATGGTTTTTGGCTGAGTGACATATAGCCTGGGCTTCCTTGATTTTGGGATTTTAGGCTGGTCCTGCGATGGCTTTAGGAGAACGTCCTGCTGCCTGCCTTGTGCTTCTTTCAAATTATTTTCTAAAATATCTGGCGGGGGAGTGAGAGATGCTAGTCCTCCCCATCTGAGTGGGTACCTGATGAAGGCTCATCAATAGTCTGGGAAGGCGGAGGCAAGTCCAGCTTTCCTAAATCTACCCGATCCGGGAGGAAAATGATCAAGTGCTACTCAAGGGAAGGATGAGGTTCCTCAAAAACTATTTTCGTATCTGAGTCCATTTATGCAAGGAACTCCGGCGAGAGAGTGGAAAATTGGTTGTGATAGTTATATTGATCTAGAAAAAGAGTGGATGGCTGGGGAAGTGTGGGTTGCATGATTGGGGAGGGGAACTATATGGTTGATGTTGGTGCCTTGGGCACAGGGGCTGGTGTGATTGGCGTTGTGGGCTGTGGGGAGCTGTAGGTTGGGGCATTTGGCGCTGGAATGGGAGTGGTCAAAGGAGCTGGGGCTGGCTGAGGGGCTAGAGGAGCTAGTGTCAAGGCTGCTGGGAGGGGCTGAGGGGCTAGAAGAGATGGTGTCAAGGCTGCTAAGAGGGGCTGAGGGACTGGGCTTTGTGAGGCAGTGAGCTGCTGGGGCTGGGGGCTGCATGGTCGGGGTTGGGGACTGCATGGGCGAGGCTGGGGGCTGCATGGGTGAGGTTGAGGGTTGCTTGGGTGAGGTTGAGGGTGCTTGGGGGCTAGCCAATAGGGTAGATTCAGCAACCAATGGGGCTACTAGAACAATTTGCATATTTTCGGGAGAGGTAAAATTGGAGGGGCTACTAGACATTTTTTCATACACGTTGAGGCCCGACCCTTGGCCATGATTGGTACCTGCTTTGGGGAGCATGAACATGACCAGATTCTCCCTCGAAGCATAGGGGAATTGTTGTGGCAATGCAGGGAACTCATGGAGGTTAATCTTCGACACCACCTGGTCTGTTTGGGGGTTGTTTGTGGGAGGTTTTGAGACTATTTAGGAGGGGTTTTGAGATTAGAATTTTCCACAAAACATTCAGCTTCATAATGTCTAACCTTATTACAAGCCCGACAGTATTTAGGAATGAAGTCATACTCAAGAGCAATCCACCTGTGGTGAGTTTAGGAGCCTAGACGAATTCTGGGTGGAAGGTGCTGGAGCAGATCGACTTCAGCACAAATTCGAATAGCTGAGGTTCTTTGTCGCTTCATCCGTTTTGAGAAACTTCCTGACATGGTTGCAGATGTTTGTCATCGATGTGTTGTTGTAGTATATCACAGGGACATTCTGCATAGTGAACCAAACTGGAGCAATTGAAGGCTCCGAATTCACATAAAAAACTGGAGTCCATTTTAGAACCCGCATAGGGTAATTACAAAAATTCCAAATTGCACGCATCCAGCACCTTTGATAATCCGCTTTAAGCCTGAAACGAATTAGGACGTGCTGATGATCCATCAAGCCAAGGTCGTACTTGTCCTTAAAACCAGCCATTTTAAAAACCTTCTTCAGATCCTCCATCGACGGGCGGCCCTTGGAGAACTTCCCGACGAGAGCAAGCTTGAACGGCTAGGACAATTGTTCAATTTCTTTAGATATTTTGTCACTGGACCAAGGGGAATCGGGGGGAGGGGGAAGGGGTTGGGGGCGTTGAAGAAAGAAGCGAAGGAGGTGGGCGGAGCCACCATTTGGGGAGAGACGTGTTTAGCAAGGACTCTGAGATTCTGGTTTGGAGCGGGAGCTTCACTTCGATATTTTCTTAGTTATTTTCGAAGAATTTTAACACCCTAGATATTCTAAATTAAACATCCAATTCTATATTAATACACAATAATTTAATTTACTAAGATTAATTTTTTCCCCATATATTGGGTGGAGTACAATGGTTATTTGTTGGGGTACATTGCATACTCTATTTAGTAGTTCATACTAATTTTTTAATCTTAATTTTGTAATAAATAAATAATTACCACCCTTATTAACATATGACATAAATTTTCTTCTTTTTAATCCAGCGGTTCATATTCATTTGGGGATGGTCCTTATCCGACGGTCCTCACATTCCATATGCAAAAATGGTTGCCTTTGTGTTTGTGGAGAAATGACTATTAGAAGTGTCTGTTCGAAATAGTTACTGCTTTTTAAAATTTTATTGGTGGTTTCACCTTTACTTCATCCTTCATTCTTACTCGGTTTTTCACAGTTTAATCCATTCACATCTCTTTCACATCTAGTAAATTATGCAAGTACGTTATTCATGGTTTTGCCCATCTCCAAACATTTTTCATATCTTCTAGGTGTGTAATCCTAACGCAAAAATTTCCAGTTCATGGTTTTATGAAAATATGGTTTTATGCAATTTTCTTGGGAAGTTTCTGTAGTATGTAAATATTTCGCAGATTCATAAGCTGCCTCATTTTTTTGTTATTTATCTTTTTCCTGTGTAGTTTCAGATTGTGGATGTGTAATTCTAACCCCGAGGGTACTCCAGAATCTTTTCGATTACTCGTTCGAGAACTACGATCTTTAGCTCTGGAACTGAATCATTTCCTTGTATCTGAGAAAAACTTCCAGATTATAAGCCCCTTTTTTTACTATTAATTAACTAGATAGAACAAAAAAAAGTAGGCAAAAGATTGTTTTGATATCCATTAAATTGACTTAACAACTGTCCTGTCACAATTATGAAGATGCAGTACTTCTTAGTGAACGTTTGGTATATGAAGATATTTATACTTCCTTTCACATACGGAAATATAAAATTCAGATCCATGTCACAAACCAAGGTCCCGAAAGGGTCACTAACGAAATACCCCATTTAGAAGCCCATTTACTCCGCCATTTAGACAAAAACAGAATTGTGATGTTGGGATCTTGGGTAGAGACGGGTGATATTTTAGTAGGTAAATTAACGCCCAGGTGGTGAAAGAGTCGTCGTATGCTCCAAAAGATAGATTGTTACGAGCTATCCTTGGTATTCAGGTATCTACTTCAAAAGAAACGTGTTTAAAACTACCTATAGGCGGTAGGGGTCGGGTTATTGATGTCCGATGAATCCATAAGAAAGTTCATGGTTTTATCCCATTTCCTTGGGAAGTTTTTTGCAGTATGTAAATATTTTACAGATTCATATGCTGCCTTTTTTTTTTTTTTTTTGGTTATTCGTATTTTTCCTCTGCAGTTTTAGATATTTACTTCTTTCTTCATTCTTCTCTCCCTTTCACTGCTGAACCATTCATCAACTTCCTCCACATCTAATTATATGACTTAGGATTGAACAGGGTATGTTTTTCATGCTTTTTACCATCTACAAACTTCTCAGTTCATGAATTCATGTTTATAATGCGCCAAACATAAACTTAAACATTTTACACTTTCTACAAAGAATTACTTTCTTGATTGTTGAGGCCATCATTCCATTCATAATCAAACATGACAGATCTTGAGAAGACTATGATTTTTAAGAAAACTCAAACCAAGAATGGGATTAATTTTTGTTTTTGCATATATGTGCTACTAACGTTCAAATTAATCCAGAAAAAATTAGATTTTGCTTTATGAATTGTAAATCTTTAATCACATAATCAGAGTAGGTCTGAGGAGTTCATCATTGGCTTCATTCCACCTGGCCAGTCAATCCCTGCATTAGCATGACACCCCATGCCTAGTTCGAGAGTTGCAAAGGAAAGCTCCGTGAGATTAACCGAGCTGCCCCAAACCAAGGCTTGAAGTGGGTGTATTTCTTGAAGTTCTTGGAAGGTTTCTTGAACTTCTTGAAATAGATCTTGATAAATCTTGGGGTTCTTGAGCTTCTTGGTTTATTAGGAGAACTACTACAGATGAATCTTGAAGAATTGCAAAGGATCTTGATTTTCTTGATTTTCGGCATTTCAAACGGGTTCAGAAAGCTTCTCATTGCGTCCGGAACCATCCGAACTATTTGGTGAAGTTTTATTCCATCTCATTTCATTTCCAAAATGCTTCATTCAACAGGTCGAGCCCATCAGCACTCATAGCTACACCAACTCGGCCCATACTACACGCCTCTGGCCCAAACCACAGTTCTACTGGAGTTATGTTTTAGTTGTTTGGATAGGATTAGGATTTGTGCATGTTTCCTAATTCTATTCCTAGTTTGTTAAGGTTTGTTAGAAGGTTGTTACAAGTTTGTTACAACTAACTAATTGCCTTATCTCTTTGTTTCCAAAAAGGTTTCACTTCTTGAATCCTTTTTGCACTAGATTTCCTTTTCTCTTTGGAAGGAATTTTTGGATTTCCCTTTTCTTTAGGGTGGCCAAAAATTGCCAACCAAGTTGCCATGTCCTTTTTGGCAACTTGCTTTCTTGTAGGAATACCAACTCTAGTTGGTTTCCAATTTCTTTTGTTTCTTAATTCCTTTTCTTTTACAATTCAAGTAAAGGCGCGCAACTCTCTATTTAAGGGAGGCCTAGCCGAATTTATGGATAGACAAATATTAGAATTCAGATTATTATATCTTGTGAGGTTTATTCCTTAGCTTTAGAATTCTTATTTTGCACTTATGTAATTTGCAAGTTAATGTTTAGATAACACAAGCGAGACTATAGGGTAAGTAGGTTTCTTGCTTCACCCAATTTCTGCTGGTTTCAATTCGTTTATTCTTGCTAGGTTATAGCTAAAGTAGTTTATCTCACTATATGCCTTGTATGAATTGTGAAATCTAAGTAAGTCAAGGTGTGCCTTTCAACGATCCACTTTCCTAGGCAACATTCCGCATATGTGAGCTCTTCTTCGAATAACTCACATCAAGGTCTTTATTTTTAAGTTCTCAGTGTTGGTTGTTATCAGTTCTCTTCATATTTTGATACGGACTGATCTTTATCATGAACATATTCATTTGCAAATACCTTTTATAAGGATGATGGCCCCTTTACATGTTAAAAAATATGGAAAATGGCCCTTGTTTTGCTGATTTTTTCTTGGCATGTCTCCATATTTTCTTCCACATTAATCTCCAATAATGAATTAATTAAATGTGAACTTCCTACTAATTATAAACTTGAACTATTAGGTGTTAATTAATTTACTCATATTTCCATCCATTATCAATACCGAGAACATAATCATTTGGTGCTCCAAACATGCCAATAATGTCACTTGCAACAATATTTTAGATCATGTTCGTTGTCAAAAATTTTTTTTTTTTGCAAAGCAATATGCATTATGTGTCTTGCTTATTTTATTTGCTTCATTTTTATGTATTCTTACATCTATTAATACCCTAAAACTATATTAGTCCATTGCAGTTTCATGTTATATGTTTGTACGTACTACTAGAAACAAAGTTGTTCGTCTTCATCGATTGTAAGTAAATGTAAGTTATGTTTCTATCCTTTAATATGTACTTTTCTTAACTTCATTTGCATTGCTTTATAATTCGCTGCATTTTTTGATACTCTTTATTTTTATACAAAATGTTAGCTTATGTTTTGCTTTTTCTTTCGTATATATAGTTCATTATTGTTGAAATAACATATTCTCACCTATTCTAGAACTCTAAACTTCAATTATTGTATTGTGTGATATACTTGTTAAAGTGGCATTTTATTTATGTCTGCAGATAGACAAAAATGCAAAACAAAGAAAACATTATACGAAATGCTAGCAGAAAAAAGAAAGCTCTATTGTGGAAAAATAGAGAGATTAAAGCAAAAATAAAATCCAATTCATATCATTCTTATGTGAAGAACATTTCATGTGAAAAAACAACTATTCCCAATGAAGGATTGAATGCAAAGGATATAGATCCAATTCATCCCTCGTTGTCATCCACATAACAAAATTTCTCTATTTTCCCAACAGCAATAGATTCTTAAGAACCACTGCATGCTTTATTCAACCACAAATCTGTGAAAACATCTGTAGGTCGGGTACACCATTCATAAATGTCCTACAAAAATAGTCAAACATCCCAGACTTTCCATACAGATGATTATGCAATCTTTACTTCATGCACGTACTCTAATACTGTCTCTCTTATGACATTCCATGAATTACAATGGTTGCAATTGAAGTATTACCAATCAAGCATATCAGCAAAGATGGAAAATAATCTAAAGTGCATAAAATTTACCTACTTGATGAAAAGTTCACAAACATAAATTACAGTCATTTTTATATGACAAATTTCAAACATTTATAACTGTATCAAAAATTATTAACACATACACTTTATCTACTTTTTGCTGCATGAAGACTGTCAGTATATCTCTGTGAAATGATTTTATTACAAATGAAGGTAAAGCTATTGGGGATAACCTTGAAAATCACTCAGTTATCATATGCCATCGTGTGAAATTTTCTATCTATTCTATTGAATTATGTTCAATGTCATAAGCCTTCAGATATACACAGCATCATGGACAATTTAGAGTTTCTACGTTCTACTAAATTCTATAAGTATTGAGACCTTTGCTTATGTGTTATTGACATTTATCCAAGACCAATATCCTATTGCTAATAATTTATTTAATTGTTAACATGTATTTTTCATACATGTAAAGGCGTAAGTATATGGCTAATGAATTTTTCACCTTATTAGACAAGGCAAATACACTCATGGTGGTGAAAACCCAAAAAATTACTTCATCTTAGTTTTCAAAAGTTCAATTAAAATATTTCCTTTGTTTCATTTTAAATTCATTTTAGTTTGCATTTGATACTATTTAAATTAAATATTTTTCTAATACCAATACATATTCTGCAAGGGAGTTTTACTCATTTAAATTACAGTAATCATAAAAATAAATATTGTATTCAATAATCATAATCGTAATATTTTCAAATCATTATAAACTATGTATTACAGGGCACCGCGCGAAGCACGGTCAGATCCAACTAGTATTCACTAAAAAATAATAACTTACCTTTTGATAATCTAAAATTTTATTGCAAAAATTAATAAACTTTTATATGTTAAAATACTTTATCATTTTTTTAAGGTAAAAATATATACTTGTTGTAGGTTTGTTACCAAATATAAAATAATAATAATAATAATAATAACTTGTTACCTATTGTTATAACCTGCTATAGCAGGTTACATGTATTTAATGCAATAATTGTGTGTGATGTACCTCATGGTAACAATAGTTTAATGTCAAGTCAATACTAAATGACTTGATCCTAACATTTTCCAATATTTTATTCCATTACCATCATCATGCTATTTTCAAATCATAACAAACTACGCATTACAAATCACGGCACATCGCGTGGTACAATTCAATTAGTTATCATTAAATTTTGTATTTATTTCTCTCTCCATTTATTGTTATATTAATTTGTATCTTGACTAATACAGGTTTTATCTCTCTCAATTTATCACTAGAGTGACCCAATTGGAACTTTTTTTTATTTTTGTACAAAGAATTATAAAATGACAATTTTTCTAGAAAAAAAGTGGAAACTTAAACAACACTTATTCAATGACAAATAAAGCATATATAATGAACTTTACCTCAAGAATGAATTTCTTCATTATTTGGACACTTACACATACTGTATACTCAAATATTTCTAAAATATATAAGAAAGAGAAAATAAAAAACTAACAAAAAACCAACGAGAAAATTATCATACTAGGAGAGAGAGAGAAACAGTCGAACGGATTACTGTAACTTATCATAATTTTCATTAACTCATGCTGAAAACGAAACATAAATAGGTAAAATTATTTCTTTATTAGTTTAGTAATTATTTTGCCATCTAGTTGATTGGAAATATAACAAATAGCACTCCACATCGCCCTTACTTTTTTGCTGGATTGCTTAAGCTGTTCGGGTTCCAGTCAATGTGCCTCACTAAAACTATCATCACAAGTGTTGGGTCCATCCGAAGTGGCCGAAGCACGAAAATTCAGAGTTGGATAGTCCTTTTCCTTTAGAGGGTTGGTGCAATCGTTAGGATTTTTACTTGAATCATTATAGTTTTTCAAGTAAGACCCATATATCTTTTTATCTCTTGGATCAGTTGCTTTTTTTTTTAGGGAACTCTAGGAAAGAATAATCTAGAGAAATTGTTGGGAAAACAAAAAGTTGTTAATGAAAAATGTGGATTAGGCTATGATAGAACATGTGCACAAGCATCCACCTCTACTTTTGTTAATGCTTCCAAAAATGGTACAAAACTAGTTTATCCTCCATTAGAAGCTCAAAAGAAAGTTGTGAACCATGCATGGAAGTACCAAAAAATAAATGTGCAAAAGAAAGATAGATCACCTTATGCTTTAGGAACCTCTCATACGAATGCATGTGATGATTGACTTTATATAGCTAGAAAGAAAAATGCTCATATGCATTCACCTAAAAGATCAAAGGTGCATAATTACTTGGAAAATGATGTTAGGCCATTTCATATACCTTGTACTAAAAGAAAACATATCTGTACATCTAAAAATAGAAAAACACATTTGCATGTCCATATGTCTTTGAAAAAGCATAAAGACTTTAAAAATGATAAAGTGCCATATACATATGGGAAATATGATGTGCCATATCCCTCATTTGATGCACCTATTGTATATCATTATTGTGGTAGACATGGTCACATTTCTTCCAAATGCTTTGATAAGAGAAATGTTGAAAGTAAAGGAACAAGCTAACCCCCTAGGACCCAAAAAGATTTGGGTACCAAAATCTTGTGCTTGATTTTCTCGTAAGATTAGTGAGGCTACTTTATGGACTAAATCTCCATGAAGAGATACATGAAAAGTAGCAAGGATGGTTGATTATAGCCAATGAGGATAAAAATGCAAAAATTACTAATATGGCTTCAAGAATGGTATGAGCCCATAAGTGATCATTTGAGGTAACATGTATTATCTCTAACTCATCTTGATTAGTTTATAATTGTTTATATAAAATATATGCAAAGTGAGTTACATATTATATATATATATATTTATATATTTATTTATATATATATATATGTATGATCATGTGTTTTAATTTCAAAATTGATGGATATAGAATGTATAGTTTGAGTTAAATATACTTCTTGTGTTTAAATGATAAAGTGAACTTGCTAGTTGGCTTTATATCCTTGAAATTATTTTTAATTTTGAAAGCATGTCCTATAGAAGTCCTTAGGACTTTAAAAGGTTAAAAGAAAAATAGCTAAAACAACAAGTAAACAAATAAAGATGACAAAACGGCTGATGAGGGAGCACAGGGCACGCGCTCTGTGCACTGACAGGCGCATACACACATTGGACACAGACACAAGCACCCGCCTATAACAAACCACTGGTCCGTGCCTGCGTCCGATCGTAGGCACTGTATACACAGCGTTGTGTGCCAGGATGACAGCACGCCTGCAACTGGTGTGCGACGGCCACTTGCGACAGCAGAGTTAGTCGCAAGTGCTGCTGGAAGCCCATTTTTTGAACCTTTTTTCACCAACCAAAGGCTGACCTCTCCTATAAATACCCCACTTGAACACCATTTTAACAACCTCTTTTCATTTGATTTTCAACATTCTCTAAGTGTTAAAAAGGTCTCCAAAATTATTTCAAAGCTAGGCTAGACTAGGAAATCCTTATTGTAATAGTTAGCTATTTTCATATCATTAATTTCCTAATTTCTAAAACGAATTAGAGGGAAAGTCTTAGATCTTTTAAAGAGTTGTAAAAGTTCTAGGCAAGGGAAAATTATCATAAGGAATACCTAAAGTTTGAGTAAACTATGAGGTAATACCTTTGGGATAATTTGTAAGGTTTAAGGTTCACCTTTAAGAATCTTATTGGGAAATTAGGAACAAGCTTTAGGCTTGGAAGTGGATTAGACTTTCCTTGAGGAGGGAAAGTTGAACCACTATAAAAATTGCTTTGTGCCTTAAAATGTTTTTTTTTTACATGCTTTACACTTCAACTCACACAAAGCACAAAATGATTTCTATGTTTTAAATTGTTCTTTGAAAAGGTTTTCAAAGTTCTTCCTTTTTTGAAGGAATTTTCAAAAGGGTCAAGAACCTAATTCACCTCCCCCCCCCCCCCCCCCCCCCCCCCCTTTCTCTTAGGTTCATCCCAGGTTGCTATTAGGGAATTTCATTTGGCTAACACTAAAAAGATTAAATTTCCAGTTATCAATAAGCAACATATTTTCAAAAAATTTTGACCTTGGAAAGAAATGTTACCTATACTAATCGGCACCTTTTAGTTGGTTTATTTTAGAGTCATTTTGGCAATTCTCATTGGCATACGCCCAAGTTTTGTATGAATGATTGCAGTTTAGGGATCGGTCATTAGAGCAAGAAATAATTGCAAAAGATACAGGAAAGAGGGAAACTGGCTAAGGAGCAATCAATCGTTGGACCAAGTAGTGCATTGAAGAAACATTAAGTGTCTATTTGGATGCTTAAGATCTGCGTAGGCTAAGAAATTAAGAGAAGCCCATAATAATTAATTACGTAGGCTCAGTCCATAAGCAAAGACAGAATCTCGCGACAGGAGGAATTTGGAAGAAAGTCCACTTACCAATTTAAGTTGGATTAGAAGAGGAAATATAGAAGATCACCTAATAAAAGAAGACTTCCGCAGTAAGAAAGGGAAGATTGAATTGGTTTCCAATTAGAAAGCTGATTGATGGATACTCCTTAATTAATTTGGAGATTGCTTTGGTTTCCATCTCTGATTTTAGTTGCCTATATATATAGCCATTACTATGTAAGAAAAGGATGCTTACGCTTCCACGCCTTATTTTTTTTTCACACTTAGATATTTTCAGTACAATAGTTTTTGTTCGATTTTTGTCCACTGTTTGATTTCTCGACTGTGAATGCTACCATTTGGCTGAGAAGAAGATAGTTCTTACCAGCGACAGTCAATAGAGTAATCTTTCTTTTTCCTTAGTTGTTTTGTTCCATGGCTTTCTTTATAATTATTAGTTTTATATCTGAAAGCATTAGTAGCTAATCTATTAATTATGATATTATGTAAGAAATCGTAATCCATGCATATATGAAATCTTGATATAAATTAGTCTAATTACTATGTTCCTAATCGGCTCCGGATCTTCTGTTGCACTATGTGTTACACTCCCTGTTACACTCTCTCTAAGGCTGCCATGTGTCCCCCTCTCAAACCCAACTTAACCATCTAAACCCACCCTGGTTAACAATTTCTAATAATTTCCTTTTTTCATTAATTAAAAAATATATGGTAATTTTTATTTTCACCCACAAAATTCTGTCATGATAATCCTTATCCTCCCCCAATCTTCTTCTTCCTTGCACGCCGGTGAAATCACATCACTTGCTTCTCCTCCCTCAGTCTTCTTCTTCCTTGCATCTCCATCACTTGCGATTTGGGTTCCATTGTTTCCGCCGTCACCGGCTAGCGCTGCCGCTCCTCAAGCTGTCAAACCCGATGGTTCGATAACAAGAGTAGGGGATTCTGATCGGCGTCATATCACCCGAATGTGGGAAAGTGCGTAGCCTTGCTAAGGAAATACCTCAGGCCATAGCAAAAAGGTAGGACTAGTTCTAATTCAATTTCCAAAACTGCTAATTCGAGAACAAGAACAACTTCTTCACCCTCAATCTGATATATAGCCCTTTCTTTCTCAATGTACTTACTCCAGCTCCCTACCGGCGACATCGATATAAGATAATATTGACCGATAGCTCCAGTAATTTGTGGAGCCCATTTTAGTTTGGATGATTGCGAGCAGGACATATCCCGATGAGCTAGCAGAAATTGTAAAGCCCATTGTGGTGGAGAAAATGCTCAACTAGAGCCAGACCTAGGTGAATGAGATGCTTGGCTCCCCAGATGAATATGATTCAGGCTAATTTCCTTGCGCTATCAGAAATTTGATATGTGCATTCAAGCTTGATATGGTTATATCCCTATAACTTATTCTCAAACTTGTATGATTCCTTAATTCGTTTGGAATTTGTTTAAATGATCAATCCTTTTAGAGATGCAACTTCCACTCTTTGTTGCTTTTGGTGGAAACAAGAAGTGTTGCATATAATTTGGTTTGGTTGTGTATACATACCACAATATGTATGGTGATAGATAAATTTCGATAGATATTTGGGTATGTTGGTTACCAAAGGGTAGGGGAGAATAAGTTTGAGAAATATGTTAGCTTGTTTCTTGTTCTGAAAAAGTCTTAGAGTGAAATTTTTGTAATCAAGTAGGATTTTGGTTCCCCTTTGCTGTATGAATTGAATGGTTTGGCTTTGAGTTGTACTGTCATCTGAATCAAGTGATCTTTTGTAGATTCAAAGGTTGACTTTATAATGTTCAGTTTGATTGTTGTTGGATGGTGATTCATATTACAGAGAATGAAAAATACAAGACATAAATGATTGATTGTTGGATACTTTCTCTGGACTTTGAGATTTTTGTGGAGCAAATATTGGGTTTTTACTGCTTACTTGGTTGTTTCCCTTTGTTAGCTGAACTTAGTTGTGAGAAGTGACACAAGTTGACTAGGTCTTTGTTATGCTCTGTGGGGGTAGATTGAAGGAGTGCTCTCATGTTTCTCCATATTGGTTTTAGAGGTTATAAGCATTATATTTTAAGGAAATTTACTTTACTGCAGACCCATTTTTGGTGTGTAGCTATAATCTCTCAACTCATTCCTAAGATAGGAAAAGTATATAAAGAAGTTCTGAACTTTTAACATGCTTCCAATATTGTATTTGAATCTTGAAATGATTGTCTTTTTCTCAGTTGTTTTGTATTGTTGTTGGTTTAGAATTTTACTAATTGATCATCCATAAGTACAACTACTTGTAATTTAGTTTATAAAGCCGAGACTTCTTTGTGATTGTTCATTTATTGAAGTGATTGATTTATCAATAGGCATTCTGTTGCATATCTGTATTTACTGCTATCAGAGAAAGCACTCATGATACTGGTACAAGTTTGGGAGATGGCTGAAAGGATTTTTACAATCTCAGAGAAGTGAGTAGTTGCTAGAATCGATGGACCATATTTTTAGAAATAAAGAACTGCAAGGGTGTGGTAGCATGGATCTTGTAGGATATTTCAAGAAACATCGCTCAAATGGAGAAGAAGGACGTCAAGATTGCATCGGCTTCTAGCTCAAGCTGAAATGTTGGTTTCGTCTCTGTGCTTTAAGATTCAAAATCCTCCATCAAATATTGGTGAATTAGATTAGATTGGGAGCTTCTATAAAATTTTGTGCTACTTGGTAGCAATGACGTACCTCAACTTGTATGTATGCTAATTTTCGTTATAGTTGGTTAGACAATGCCCCTATTTACTTTAATGGAATGAAAGAAGAAGAATAGCTATTTTGATATGATGTAGTTCAAATATTTCTACTCATTTGTTTGTTTATTTTTTAATCTGAATAACACTATTGAAAAATGTATTGTTTTATTTTTTAACCTTAAAATGGCTACTTCTTGTAATGAGAAGGTTGATATTTTTGACATAATGGTAATCAATTGAAGTTTATAGTGGTAAGAGGTCATGGTGTGCTTCAATTAGCTCAACTGTATTACAGTTATGCTCTGTTATGCATTTAATGTAAACTTTGAACTATCAGGAGCCGTCTGATGAGCATTGCTTGTGAAACATCACAAAATAATTAAGAAATAAATACAAAAGATCAAGCATTGCATCGTTTCTAACTGAAAGACGTGGTAATCCAAAACAATAATAGCTAATAGGAATTGTTTATCCCTCAGTACCAAGAGCAAATATATGATCCTATGGTATTTGTTCAATAGTTAAATAAAACACATAGAACTGCATTTCATCAAATTCCATTCATATATCTATTTATTGATGCCCAATCTTCCCAGATCTTTCTTACGATCATACGGTAGATTCTGTCAAACACAAAAAATATGATGAGAAATTTATATCAAATTAGAAATAACACATAATAACAAAGAATTCTAAAATTTATAATACCTGAGTCATGCTAAAATCTTCTCGTTCATTTATGTATAGTTCACCCAAACTTGCACGTTGAAATGGATTTATATTTGGATCTATAGTCTGTAAAATACAATAGTTCTTCATTTAATAAAGAATGAAAGTCAAATACATTAAATAAGTGAATAAATAAGTACTATTTGCTATACCATAGTTTGAGCGCTAGTTTGCCCAGCAACATCATTCTGAAGTGGAAATTCAAGAGTCTGAAACACACACATATATAAGTAAAAGTTAAGTTAATGTTAAACAAAGATACTAAATTCAGAAAAATATTAGATTCAAAAAACTAATGTATAAGCACCTGTAATGGTTGTGAAAGTAAATTTTGAACCAATGGATTAAATAAAGAGGACCCTGAATCATTATTTGAACAATCCTGCATCATGTACATGCAAATTATTTCGCTTGCTATAAAAAATCATTAATAACCAAAAACTAAACAAAAGTATATATATTGTAAGTAACAACAAAATAATGCATTTAAAATAATTTACATTACATACCTTCATTGAAGATTTTCTTTTTGTAGAGTATTTACGTTTTGATATAGCTTTTTCTAGAGCGTTCTTCGGTCTATTACTAGTTTTGTAAGTGACTATTTCTTTCACCTTCACACCTTTTATTTTACTTTCATCATGACTTTCTTTACTAAAGTTAACACCTCCAACTACACTGTCTGGAATAAGCATCTGACAATCTCCTTTCACTTCTTCTCCTTTCTTGAAAGGAGCATCCAACTCTTCAGACATCTTACATAATCCGTTCATAGCTATCTTATAGGTATCTTCATGTTCAGCTGCTTTTATCACCAATTGCATGAATAGATGAGATAACTCTTTATAGTGTGCCCCTATTTTTTCTTTTTCATCAATTTTGTCACCACTTGTTCTGCATACATTTACCAATCCTATTTTAGCAGCCTTTGTCCACCGCTTTAATATATACTCCTCAGGTATCTTTCTGATACTCATAGTAGTAAACACCTTTAACACATGTGCGCACAAAATACCAACAAACTCAAATTTTTTACAACTACAACACACGAGCTCTTTAGACGAATCATATGTGACCAAATGATGATGGCGCTTATGTTGAGGTGTAATCCGGTAAAACATTTGGGAACCTTCTTGTCTATCAATTTCTAGCGTGCAATCAATTCCCTTGCATAACTCTTCCTTGAACTTCTCAAAAACATCAAATGTATAAACACTTGCAGCATGCTTTAAAATTTCCACAGGAAACATCATCGCCGGAGTACTTTGACTACACATAAAATCTGCTTTCGATTACTCATCATGACGATCAGCTAACAATCTCTCAAAGTGATTAAAAAACTCTAACAAGTCATTTTTATAGCTGACATGCCTCTTTAAAACAATATTTATGGTCTCACTATGTTGAGTTGTAGTCATATCAGCACAAAAAGTCTCTCTTCCATACACCAATGCCCACTTTTCTTTGATATCAAACATTTTTCGCAACCATTTATTGTCTTCCAAGTCGTACTTCTCCAACATCTCATCCCATGCATTAAGAAAATCATCTTTTTCCTCATAATCATAAATGCATCTACTAAAATCAATAGTAAAATCTTTGAAGTTCGCAAAAACTTCAGAAAGGTGAGTAGCTGCATTCTGATAAATGTGCCATATGCACAAGCGGTGATAGGTTGCTGGCCATTGAGAAGATAAAGCTGAAGCCATTCTTCCATCTTGATCTGTGAGCATTGTCTGCGGTATTTTTCTCATCATAGCTCTGGAAAATGTTTCGAACAACCATTCAAAAGTCTTCACGGTTTCATCATACAGTAAAGCAGCTCCATAAACTGAAGTTTGCTTGTGATGATTAACACCAACAAATAAAGCAATATGTTTACCATCTCTATGCTTTCGGTGAGTTGTATCAAAACAAACCACATCACCAAATTGAGCAAAATCAATTCTCATCTTAGCATTTGCTCAAAAAATATTGGTAATGAGATCATCCTCATCTACTTGAATTGCATAAAAAAAATTGGGATCTTCTACTTGCATTTTTTGCAAATATTCTAGAACACCTTCAGTGTCTCCTTGCCTCATTGCTATGGATCGTTTGGATCGCAAATAATTTTTCATATCATCACGAATGAATCCTAAATTTTCTCGACCACCAGCCTGCTTCGACATGATTTCAATTATTTGCTTTGGTGGCACCCCACAACTCTTCACCGTATCTAATTCAGCCTTTTGAGCTGAGCTAATATCTCGGTGAACTCTAAGAAAATGCGTATTACTTGGACTTACTAACGCATGGTTATGCTCGGCCACAAATATCTCCACAATGTACTTTCCAGTTTTCCTACAATTGATCTTCATTCGAGCTCACAATTGCACCTTGTTTCTGCACGATGCCTCTGTACTATTGCATTACGTTTATCATCAGGCCTTATCCCTCCTCGTGAACAGCAAAACACCCTATCTAAAACTAAACCTCCGTTATCTCGCACATCACTCAATCTAATGCCAAATCCCATTACTTTTGTATAATTTTTGTAGAACTCATATGCAGATGACTCATCATCAAATTCCATGCCAAGTTCTGGAATAATCCCTTTCAAAATCATATGTTCACTATCATCATCATCTTTCTTACTGTCATCAACTATGTTTAATGGTTGTTCATCAACTATGTTTAATTGATGTTCATCCTCATTCACCTCAACTAAATCAACATTTCCAAATTCCAATTTTCGACGAGGCTGAATCTCGCCTTCAAAAGAGTTCTCAGTAATACCTTCATTTATTTATGGATAAAACAAAGGTAAATAAATTAAATTTCCTTACATCTCTATATAACATACTTTCATTTATGATCAAATGCAGTACGTGAGTGCATATTAACTCAACATAATACAAATATACAAGTCTGAAAGTCTCCATTAATTTCAACATATGAAACTACAACATACATCTTTTGTTACAATTCATACTTAGCTAGAACAAGCAAAACTAACCATGTTCAAATATAAACCAAAATTAAAATTAGAAAAAACTAAAGCAGAAGTTAACTATCCCATAATTATTATGAAAAAGAACCCCAACTTTTACCATAACAAATATAAGAAGCTATGGTTTACTTTTCATTCTTGAAAAATCTATCTTAACCCCACCTATAACATTAAGTGTTTAACATTAAATTGCAGTGTTACCTCATATTTTCTATTCATATTGCTTGAGAAGGTATAACATAAATAAAGTTTTTATTTTTATTTTATAGCATTTATTAAAAAGATAAACCATTCAAAGAATTCATATTTGCTGTAAGAATTCACATTGCCGATACTAAAAAATAGTACTGACTAATCATTAGTCCTCTATAGGTTTATCACATCATTGGACCCACTACTCCATTGTGAGAAGGTGGACAGGGAAGACAGAGAAAAAGTTGACAGAAGATCTCATGCCCCTCTATAGGCCCTAAAACTGCACCAATTAATACAAAATATTGCTGACGGAGACTACTAGCTACCATAATAAATCAACAACTATTAATTAGTTCAGTTCCCTTCGTTCTTTACATCAAAACAAATCCTCATAATCTGTGATCCCTTAAAAAATTTGTTTACTGTCGAATGACTAAGGTGGGATCCAATCATAGTTTGTTGTCACTTTCATTAAAATAGTAACCAGTACTTTGCTATATATATATATGTGTGTGCAGGAATTGGGTCTTCTGCATGGGAAACCAGTACTTTCCTTGATACATGCTCATGTTTTAGCAAGCAGACTTTAGGTGATGTAATAGAAATTTCCATCGTAATATAAGACATCATTCAAAAAAAAAAAAAAAAAGAGGACCATATTACGTACGCGTATAGAGGATTAATTGTAAAGAACTAAAAGTAAACACACAATAAAACTCACTTGATTGATGATGATTGTTTTCCTCCATTGAATACGAAAAAACTTTTTTTAGTGAAGGATTGAGCAGCACGGTAGTGGAGGAAACGATGAAACCTTATGATCGTAGTCTGTGGATAAATTGAGCAATGATGCAGAAGAAGTAGATTGGGAGTATATCGTCGCAGAAGGAGGAATATGTTTCCTCACAGATTGAGGAGCGATAGCGCTAGCCGGTGACGGCGGAAACAATGGAACCCAAATCGCAAGTGATAGAGATGCAAGGAAGAAGAAGATTGAGGGAGGAGAAGCAAGTGATGTGATTTCACCGGCGTGCAAGGAAGAAGAAGATTGGGGGAGGAGAAGGATTATCACGACAGAATTTTGTGGGTGAAAAAAAAAATTACCATATATTTTTTAATTAATGAAAAAAGGAAATTATTAGAAATTGTTAACCAGGGTGGGTTTAGATGGTTAAGTTGGGTTAGAGAGGGGGACACATGGCAGCCTTAGAGAGAGTGTAACAGAGAGTGTAACACATAGTGCAACAGAAGATCCAGAGCCTTCCTAATCTATCTGTGTATAAGTTAATTGCTAAGATTCTATTAAGCCTGATCAACTTAGTTTAATCTGGTAAAGTCAGTGAGTGACAAAATTACAAACTGAGGTAGTACATAATGATTAGGTAATAATTCTTAGAAGTTACAACCAATAGGAATTAGTAGTGTTAGGTTTCCCTAATTCTTAATGCTTCTGACCAAATTAAACAAAGTGCAGGGGGAGCCCACAACTTTGTTAGTTTAGGTTAGTTAGAGACATTCCTTGCAGAGGGAACCCATTGGGGATTGCCAAGAAACTAAGGGGGAATTAGGGTATGCAAGGAGGGGCAATGGTGACCATAACTAACCGACTTATCCAGGGATGGTTTTCAATTTTAATCTCTTTTTCCTATTAATGTGCCAATATTGGTGTGTTCGTGTGCAGTGTATGAGCAGGTCTTTGAAGCCGATAATACTAAGTGATCCAGAAATTGAGAAGACTGCTAAATGATTAAGGAAAGAAGCATTGGAATGAAAATAAGCCAAACAGGCTACGTCAGAGTCTATTAGGGCACCGCTTGACCAAACTGACGGTGCCTCCAAAATAGAGCTCTCAATTTTTAACTCTGAATTAGAAATCATGGGAGACAGGCGTGAAGAAAAAGAAGAGGAACGACAAGATGTTCCAGCAGCCGAACCAACCTTGAAGGATCTGAGCACCACGACACGGCTGATAAAGTTTTGTCAACACCTAAAATAGCTAGTTTGTCATCCTCTATTTCATTTATATTATTGCTTATTAAGTATGGATTAATTGTGTACCACACATAGTTATATTAGTAAGGGTATGAGGACTAAAAAATTGAAAGTAGACTATTCTATTGAAATAAAAAAATATTTCTCAAAATAGACCCCTCGAATAGAACAGAAGGAGTACATTTTTTAAAATAAACTCTTTCAGTCAGACGGAAGGAGTATTAAATTATTTGATTTTTATAGTTTACCTATATTTTTCTTAATTTTTAGTGGTACAAAATTAACTATTCTTTTCGTAATTTTAATAGAATAGTTGGGATATTTTGAAAAAATTGACCAGCTCATGAGTATGGAGATGTCTTAATGGACTCTTTAAGTGGGACGGGGGGAGTAATAGTTTATTTTTGATAAAATTATTTTTTCGACGCATGCTAGGTTTGGAATTTATTTTTCTTGCAATTATGATAAAGCACATAAAAATAAATTAATAGTATTTAAGTATAATATTTATGCTATATAAAATATGTAATAGCAAAAATGTGTATGTTAATTTTTAAATTGATTTTATAAAATAATAATATGAGGGGTTTAAGAGAATATTTCTTTTGGTGGAAAATTTGGTGTGAATGAATTGGAATATAAATAATAGTTTGTGCAATTTTTGCACTAAATTGGTGAAAGATTTTGAACCAATTTGGTGCATTGCATTGGAGATGTCCTACCGGAGGATAAAAGGGTCAATTCGGTGAAAGAAAGAAAAAGGAGAGCTAGGCTGAGCTGAGCTCGGCGAAGAATTCGGGAGCAATTATTTGGAAGTGTGACTTCTTCTGACTCCAAAACTCCAAATCTCAATTCACGAGGAGGGACGCCTCTGAAGTCTGACATTTCCCCTTCAATTCATTTTCCAAACACTTTCACAATTTTCTTACTTTTTTTCATTATTACTTTTCCAGTTAATTATCATAATTTTCACTTTATTATTTTGGACTTGTTCTTTTGGTTTTGATTTTAGTTTTGGTTTTGATACTAAATTTAATATATTATAATTATTTTTTATTATTTTTAGTACATTTTTTACTATTTATCTATATATTTTTTACATTTTTAATATACTTTACATTATAAAAGCTATTTTTTAAAAATATATTTTCAAAACTTCTTTCAAAACATTGTGGTAGAGATATTAATGAAATAATATTATTAATGAAAAGTAATAAAGTAAATAAGATAGATAGAGAAAATGAAAGAAAAAGTTAAAAAGTAAACTTAGGGGTCACTTGTGAGTAGACATGATTACATTTTTGGTTCCAAACCATCGTTCCATAGGAAGTGAAACTGAAACCTTGGGGAAACAGTTTCGGATCAATTTTGTAATCACTGGTTTTGTCACGGTTTCAATTTCGGTGTCTGCCATTTCAATTTTTTTCATTCTCTTTACGTGTAAATATTCAAAATTATTATTTTTTTGATATTTTTTATGTATTGTAAATTTATTAAATGTTTTAATATTTTTAGTTTATAAATATTGGTTCTTAATTTTAGTTTATGAATGGATTAACGTTAGGTGTGTGTTACATATATATATATATATATATATATACTAGGTGTGAACACCGTGCGTTTGCACGGTGAATGCCCAATAATATTATTATATGATAATATAAAAATTAGAATTATAAATAATAATTAGTTTATTATAAATATATAGTTAAAAACAAGAAACATGGGTTAACTATAACACAAATACTTGTGACTTTTCGTCAAATATAGAATTGGCATGCCTATTCTCTTTCCTTTCCTCACCTTTTCATATTTTCTCTTGTCAACTTCTTTAGTCTTCTTCTAAAAATTAACAAAGTTGTTGAATGAATATGATTCGCGTTGTAAGTAGACGTCGACGGCATGAGAAACTCTGTTGTCAGATGAGGTGAACTTGAAGACATATTTTCTAGCTCTGAATAGAAGAACTTTTTTTTTCATTGGAGTTAAACCAGCATAAACATGCAAATTTAAAGAAGAGATTGAGAAAAATCAATAATAAATTTTTTTTTTTTAATTTCTCTAAAAAAAATATGTTCTTAATGGACGTATATATTACGAAAAGTTGCACTATTAGTGTGAATTAGGCATGCACATAAGGATTATAAACAATAAAAAGTTGTTTTTCTTTTGAATGAACGGAAGATATATATATATATAGATTGTGAGTGTCTATTCATATTTTTTTTATGGATTACCAAGAGTCTTCTTATAATTAATAGAAAGTAATAATGGTATATTAAATAAAGGAGTTTAAGTTAAAAAAATAAACAAATTTGATGTGAAAAAAATAAAGAAAATTTAGTGAACAATGTAAATAACCGTAATATAATTAATAGCCTTTACAGATATTTAAATCTTATAGTATATGAAAAATCAAAAAAGAAAAGAGTAAATGAAAATAATAAAAAGTATATAATATATTTATTTGTAACAAAATCAACTTATTTATCATGATAAATGGTTAATATTTTACAAATATGACTAATTAATATTCTACATTAAATCATATTGATAAAATATGAAAGATATATGCATATATATATATATATATATTTATGTTTATATTTGTATTTAAATAAGTTGAATACGGAGGGTTAAATATGAGCGTTAATTTTTAATGTAGAAATTTGAAAAATAACTTAAAGAAGCTAAACATACAAAAGAAAATGTTATCCAATTAAAATAGAGAAAATAAAATTTATGTTTTTAATAAACAACTATTAAATGTTCTTCTTATATTGCCTTTATATGGAAAGTTTAATAAATTATGTGCTAATGTGGCAGCCATGTGGCATTATTTAGAGGTAAGTTACATAGTGATAAGGTATATTACATTAAATGCTAGACTTATGTGGCGCTTATGTGGCATCCAAGTGGCAAATTGAGGTGAAACTTATATTACTTTCTATTATATAGGGTAGATATATATATATATATATATATCATAATGCTATAGTTTTGTTAATATTACTTAGGCTTTTTCTTTTTCATTGTTTTGAAAACATGTTTTTAGAAATTAGTTTTATAATGTAAAAAGTGTATTTGAAATGTAAAAATATATAGTTAAATAGTAAAAAGTTGTATTGAAAATGATGAATATTGATTATAATATACTCCCTCCGTTCCATTCAAAGAGTCCACTTTGAAATGTGTACAACTTATTATGGGTTGTGAGGAAGAACACCTAAAATAAGTAATTTAACACCATATTTTTTACTTATATCCTTACTTTATAAATAAGGGTTAATTGTGAACTACACATTGTTATATTAGTAAGGATATGTAATGTAAATAAATTTAAAGTGACTCTTTAAATGGACAATTTTTATTTTTTGAAAGTACACTCTTTGAGTGGGACGGAAAGAATATTAAATTTACTGTTGAAACTAAAACCAAAACCAAAAGAACATGCCTTTAGTATTATTATTATATGGGAAAATAACAAAAAAACCATTGTGGTTTGGGAGATTTATGGATGACCACCCCATGGTTTAAAAAGTTACGGACAACCCCCGATAGTTTTAAAAGTATACCAAAAATTCCCTTGTGTTTTATAAACTACATAGAACCCCCTTGTGATGTTTAAACATTACCAAGAACCACCTCACACATGTGAAAGGATAAGGGGGTTCTAAATATTTTTTGTTGCGTGTTTTTTAAAATTTTAGAAGCTATAAGGGGATTCCATGTAATATTTTAGAAACCACAACGGGGCTCTTTGTAGTTTTTAAAACACAAGAGGGTTTTTGGTATACTTTTGAAATCATAGAATGGCTATCTGTAGCTTTTTAAATCATAGGAAGGTCATAAATTTCTCAAACCAAAGGGGGTTTTTGATAATTTACCCTTATTATATTATATGTACCTTTGTTTACAAAATATAAATATATTACATATATTACTAAAAAAAAATGATAGGAATATTTAAGGAATCAGAACCGTCAATTTCCGTTCCTCAGAAAGGGGAATTTCCGTTCCTCAGAAAGTGGAACTATGAACCAAACAGTATAAGACGGTTTTAGTTCTGGTTCCGATTCCAAAATCTCAGAACTGTCGGTCTCGTTTCGGTTAGAACCGACACCGTAACCATGTCTGCTTGTGAGTGAATCAATCTAACTCAACTCATTAATGATGCATTATATTCTCATGACCCTTTTAGTCTAAATTTATCAAGTCTAAATAATGGATAAATGGGGTCACGAGCGAAACTACCAGTTTGCCACCGTTGAATTAATCTTTAGAAGAAGAAAAAGTTGACACTTCAGAATTATCATGCTTCGTGAAATCAATTCTGTTCTCTTTATTTTGGTTTTCCTTTTTGTTTTTATAATAAATTTAATATTATTACAATTATTTTTTTATCATTTTTAATATAATATTTTACTATTAAACTATACATTTTTATATTTTCAATACACTTTTTATACTAAAAAATTTCAAAAACATGTTTTGAAAACATAACTTCAAAACATGCAAAAGAACAAGCCAGAGCGTTGGTTAAATAATATAAACCTTTTTGTAGGTACTTGCTTTGGCTATCATACTTTAAAAAATATATTTTACCTCTTAAATTCATACTATTTGTCCTTAATTGATACTATTCACTATTATCAAAAAAATATAATTAATTTGGAAATAAAATGCATAATTTAGAAATTAGAAGTAATATTGGCATTTATGGAAAAAATATAGAGAGGGTTGAAGTATTTAAACCTACAAATTTTGAATAAATATTAAAATTGTGCATTATACAAATTTATAGTAATAATTAGTCTTAATAACCTTTTTATTCTTTGTATTTTGAGGGTAATTTTGACATCATCTTGTTTTTTTTTTTTTCTGAAACACATGCATTTTTTCTTACAATGTTGTTGTTTATAATAAAAAGACATTTTTTTTCAACAGTAATTTTTGTAGGTAAAAGTATTATTTTACTATAAACAGTAGTAGTAGTAGTAGTAGTATAGGGGATAAGACATGTAGTTTAAAGGGTGAATTGAAAATTTGATCACCATACTTTCTAAATGTTCATGTTTTAGTCACTTTTCTTTTTTAATTGTTTTTCAAGTCACCATACCTTTATTTTTTCATTTTTTTAATCACTCCGTCAAATGTCTTTGTTAAATCACTAACGGTGCAATTTTGTTAGGGACATTTTTGTCTTTTTAATCTCTTTCCTACTGTACATCCAACATTCACTCTCTTTCATTTTTTTTTTTCTTCATTCAAACAAACACCCCTTTCTTTTTACTATTTGTCAACCCTTTCTCCCTCTCCCAGGCACTCATTCCTTTCCTCTTCTCTCTCTCTCTCTCTCTCTCTCTCTCTCTCTCTCTCTCTCTCTCTCTCTCTCTCTCTCTCTCTCTCTCCATGTTTCATCAGCCCCCATTACCTTTCTCCATCGCACCATGCTTTCCATTTCCTTTTCTATTGATGCTTCCCACAAAAAAATCAAGCCTTTCACTGTCCCCTCAAGTTGCAATCAAAGTAATAAACATCCCAACTCTGCTGCCCCAACTCCAATTCTGTAAAAAAAATTTGTAGTTCTATTGCTTATATGTTTGCTTTTTGGTATTTCAAGTTTGGAGCTTTGTTAGTGCAACCAAGTCCACCGCGTCACTTGAGGAAGGGGCTATGGATGATGAATCTTTGATGACGCAACCTCTTCTGCTGCTGGAAAGGCAGAGCCAAAACTACCACCAGCCGCCGCCGCGAACCCTTGGGAGATTGACCTCAAAGGAGATGGAAGCGGACTGTGCTGATGAATCTTTGTTGATGTAACCTCTGCTGCTGCCGGTGGTCGTGAAGGAGATGGGAGCGGCAGCGGTTGCGGATATGAAGAAAAACGGCCGCAACTGGATCTTGGAGAAGAAACAGCGTTGGATCTCAAATCCGCCAAAAGACCAGACATCTCTCCGTCAAACGCAGACGGAGTTCAGAGCATACTCGAAGTGTCAACTGATAGTATGGTTGGGTTGGTGGTGTAGACTACCACCGCAATTTTATTTCATAATTTTTCAAAAAACGTAGTCCAAATTCTTTAGGACAATAGTTATTTGAGTCCATATTTTTTTAATTTGTGGTGATTTTAGTTTGATTATCTAAGCATCTGTTGTCCAGAAAATGCTTCCCTTTTGGAATATAATGCATCTGCTGTGCAGAATGCTTTTATTATTTGAGTCCACTACTGTAATTGCAAGCTTCCCTTCTCATAATGCTTATTATTTGGGTTTGTATGAGGGGATAATTTTTGTAATGCATTCTTGGAAATTCATAGCTCTTCATTTCAAGTGATTCTTTAATTTCTTATTTGTATATTATTGGCTCTGGAAAAAAAAAATGTGGAAGAAAGAAAGAAAGAGAAGAAATAAAGAAAGAAAAAAATTAAAGATAAATACTGGAACAAGAAGAAAGAAAGAAAAAAAAAAACAGCCGACCCTTTTCGATCAATTTTTAAGATATATGTGCTTTCTAAGAGAAGCTTTGAGTTTTTTGACGAAATGCCCCTAACAAAATTTCACCGTTACTGATTTAACAGAGACATTTGATTGAGTGACTAAAAAAAAGCAAAAATGAAAGTATGGTAACTTGAAAAACAATTAAAAAAGAAAGGTGACTAAAACGTGAACATTTAGAAAGTAAGGTGATCAAATTTTTAATTCACCCTAAAAATTATGGAAAAGTTCAAAACTAATTAAATTACAGAAGCGGGCAAAAAGTAATTGAATCTAATTATTATATGCTTCATGAAAATTACTGATTAAAAAATGGTAGGGTAAATTACACGAACTTTAAGAAATTATTTTGAAAATATGTGCTGAGAAAGAGGTTTTTTATTGTATGGGGTATTGAAAATGCAAAAATATGTAACTAAATATTTAATGTGTATTGGAAATGATTAAAAAAATTATAAAATATGTAACTGAATAATTATAAAAGTTTCTATACAAGATAAAATGAAAACTTAAACAAAATCAAAAGTAATAAAAACGAATGGGACTACATTTATGTTATTTTATTAAACTATCCTTACACTTCAAGGTTTGAGAAATTATCATTACTTCCTGAGTTAATTACTCAAAACTCCCCGTGGTATGCGAAAGTTATCGATAATCCCTCTGTGGTTCAAAAAGCTGCAAATAACCCCCGTACTTTTCCAAAATCTGTAACGTAAAATATTTTCGTTATGTTTAATAGTCAAAGGGGTAATTTTGTCATTTTACTATTTTTCATTTGACTGTTTTTAAAACTTATTAATATCCCTTTTAACTCTAAAAGCCCCCCCCCTCTCTCTCTCTCTCTCTCTCTCTCTCTCTCTCTCTCTCGCCCCCCCCCCCCCCCCTCCCCCTCCCCTTCACAGCCTCCTTCACCTCTCTTTAACCACCTCCATCGCCCACTTTCCGTGGCGATTTTAATTATGAACTTCAATGGCCGGCATCTTGGGATTTGGTTCGAACTGTAAGGGCAGTGAATATGGGTTTCGTCGGAGCTGCTGATGGTCAAAGATATGTGTTGCTGTGGAAATGGTCTCATATTTGGTTCGAACTGTTAGGGTGGTGTTGAAGGCGGCGGCGGATCTAGGTATTGGTTCGAATTGTGACGGAGGTGTTCACGGAGGCGGCGGATCTGGGTAGTTACGACGAACAGAGGCAGCGAATTTGGGTATGAAGCCATTGAAGTTTTTTCCCCCCCGCATTCCTGAGATATGTTTTCTTGCGGCGGATCTCGATTTGAATCCATTGAAGTTTTTTTCTGGGGACACTATTGTGAAGATGTATATATATATATTTTTTTTGTGGGTACTTATAGTTTTATGAGATGATTTTTTAGTTAAATCCTGTGGATTATTTTCTTTGGGATGAATTGTTTGCATTTAATTAAAATTGGTTGAATGTGTTTTGTTTGTTAAAAATTGGATAATTTTTTTCGGAATTGATATTTGCAGCGACGGTTTCGATATTTGCAGCGACATTTTTGCGCGAAAAGACCGAAATGCCCTTGGGGTAAAAAAAAATTTTTAAAAATTTAAATTTTCTAATCTGCTGGAATAATTTTTAAAAAAAAAAAATTTTCCAGAACCATCGCCGGTCACCGGCGATGGTTTTAAAGAAAACCATCGCCGGCGAACGGCGATGGTACACCCTCCCTCCCTTACCTTTAGATTTTTGATATTTGCAACGACCACTGGGCGGATCTTTCCCATTCCGGTAAAAAATTTCACAATTTTGACAAAACTACTAATAAATTCGGACATAATACAAGTAAAATAATTAATTTCCGGTAAAAAATTTCACAATTTTGACAAAACTACTAATAAATTCGGACATAATACAAGTAAAATAATTAATCAAACTACATAAAAAAAGAAAAAAAAAATTTTCCAGAACCATCGCCGGTCGCCGGCGATGGTTTTCTTTAAAACCATCACCGGCGGCCGGCGATGGTTTTGTAGAAAACCATCGCCCGGCGATGGTACACCGGCGATGGTTTTAAAGAAAACCATCGCCGGCGACCGGCGATGGTACACCCTCCCCCCCTTACCTTTAGATTTTTGATATTTGCAGCGACCACCGGGCGGATCTTTCCTATTCCGGTAAAAAATTTCACAATTTTGACAAAACTACTAATAAATTCGGACATAATACAAGTAAAATAATTAATTTCCGGTAAAAAATTTCACAATTTTGACAAAACTACTAATAAATTCGGACATAATACAAGTAAAATAATTAATAAAACTACATAAAAAAAGAAAAAAAAATTTTCCAGAACCATCGCCGGTCGCCGGCGATGGTTTTCTTTAAAACCAATCGCTGGCCTCCGGCGATGGTTCTGGAAATTTTTTTTTTTTAAAATTATTCCAGCAGATTGGAAAATTTAAATTTTTAAAAATTTTTTTTTTACCCCAAGGGCATTTCAGTCTTTTCACGCAAAAATGTCGCTGCAAATATCGAAACCGTCACTGCAAATATCATGCCCCATTTTTTTCTTTGTTGATTATGTCCCTCCGGTGGTGGTGTTACAGTGCTGGCGATGGTGCCGTCGATCAATGCTAGTGGTCTTGGTGTTTATAGTGTTCTGGTAAGGATGATGATTGATGAATGTGGAAAGGAAATATCCTAATTAAAAAGGAAGATAATAGTTATTAAAAATGGATAAAATGTGATTTGATGGAAGAAAAGAAAGAAATTATGGAAAGTAATAATTATAATAAAATAATTTAAAATTTTTAAATTTTTAAAAAGGAAAAAAAATATGGAAATCAATCAATTATGAAAAGTAATAATAATATATAACATAAATGAGAAATTTTAAAAAGGGAAAGCAGTGTTTAAGCCTTAATTAATTTAAAGTAAAAAAAAAAGTTAAATTTATAAATATTTAAAATAAATTAAAAGATACAAAATAAATTATGCAAAAGAAAAAACTAGTAATGTTTATATTCGCATATTATTTTTTATTAAGGGTAAATATGTCATTTGCATTAATGATAAATATGGTATTTTGTTTGTAAGGGTAAATTTGTCATTTCATTGAAAAAATTAAGAAAAAAGTTGACTTTTTCGTTTGATTGTTAAATCTAACGAAAATTTCTAATGTTACAAATTTCGAAAAAGCACGGGGGTCATTGGTAACTTTTTGAATCACAAGGGGATCATTGATAACTTTGTATACCACAGGGGTTTTTTGAATAATTAACTCTTACTCCCTTCTCCATTTTATTAGAAGAGTCTACTTTTATTAATGTTTAATTTATTATAAATGTGAATGTACGATACCTAAAATAGCTAATTTTATACTATTTATTCTAATTATATCTTTACTTAATAAATCTGGACTAATTTTGTGGACCACACATGATTATATTAGTAAAGATAACAGCAGACTCCAGAACAAAAAAAAAAAAGTACTCTTAACATCCAATCAGTATCACTAAAAAAATAACACAACTCTCTCAAACATTTATGTTAAATATTTAAAGATGTGTTTGGCGCATGGGAATGAAAATGGGGAGAATGAGCATATGTTTTGTAGGATTCAAATTCCTATGTTCGGTATGTACATGAGTATAATAATTTAACTATGATATTATTTAAAAGGCAATACAAAATCTTTTTAATGAGTAATTTATTCATTTTCGAATATAAAATACATCCTATTTTCATTCTCATTCCCGTACATAAAACCCAGCCTCAGGTTTTCTTTGAATCCTCACAAGGTAATGATGGTATCTGAAGGAATAAATCCAATTGAGTAAATGTAAATGGACCGATGATAACATGGACTGAAGGTCCTGAAAGGGGGCCCACCTTTTTGTGTTCCATTTTTGCCCTTCGTAGTGGAATACACATAGCCACCACGTCAGAAACGCGTATAAACACGCGGGGCTGTTTTTCCTCTTTCATCGCCTTCTCTTTCTACACTTTTCCTCCTCCTCTCCTTCCGATTATGAGATTCCAAAACAAATACAGTCCAATTTCTCTCTCAATCCGATCTTCATATCATCTCCTCTCTGGCGGCCATAATTACCCACCAACATTAAAGAGGATACACACAAGAACTCACACAAACAGAAAACAAAGGCCAGAGTAAGAAAAGGTAGGAGCTTTCATATGAGAAAAGAAAACGAAGCAGAGAGCTCTAAATAAGAAAATCAAAGGAACCAGTATGATTTAAGAACCACAGAAAATTTAGAGAAAACAAAACGGTAGTGGCTGTGAGAATACCCAAAAAACTTAAAAGAGTAGAGACCAGGTGTCAACACTACTACAAAAAGGGCTTTCAATGGCGGTATTTAAGGCCTTTTAACGACGATTTTTGGCCTTTTTGAACCGCTATCTATTTGGCAGCCGTAGAAAGTTAGCAGACTTTCAACGGCGGTTTAGATCTAAACCGCCGTAGAAAGTGGTGAATTGTTAAACCGCTGTAGAAAGTGGCCACTTTTCAGACCCAAACCACGATAGACAGTGAAAATTAATCTGGTTTAAAGCAAAACCAACAACTAAAAGTTTAAAATTAATACAAATATCACCAAGATACAAATTGAAATTGCTATTATATTACAGGGGCATAGCCAAAAATATTTGTACAACTATAATATCAACAAGGTTCATTAGTATCCATCAAGTACGGCTAATGCTCCACAATATAACTAGCGCATATTTTTCTCATAGCATCTATATCCACATTGTTTAATGGAGTGCGGTCGAGCTTGAAGTACTGCAACAGAGTATAAATTCAAAAGTAATTGAGTAGCAAAATGAAATACAGTCAAGTAAGTTATGAGAAATCAAATACCTTTTCGAGTGCCAATGTGTCGGATTTCATTGCGATTTGGTACATGTAGTGCATGACATAGTAGCCACACTCCCAGTTAGACATTTGCTTTTTATGCTAATGAATATAGTATACGAGTTAAAAGATCATACAATTTTATACAACACATCGTAGAATAAAAAATTCAATAAGAACCAATTTTACCTTAACTACTATCCATTCAGGTTATATATGCACATTTCTGGGCAATCCTAAGAAAGTTTGATAATTGAACATCACCTTATAAAAATGAAAGCGGAATGAAAATAATTAACAACATATGTATATATGATTGGCATTAGAAATTATATATGCATTCTAACATTAGTTAATATATATAACTCACTCGTCTATAAGTATTACTGCCTCCTCTTTTTGTGGGTTTTGTAAAGAATCAAACCAGTACACAACCTTTTCAATCGGTCTAATGGCTATAAGCATCCAATGTTCACTGCAAACCAAAAATTTAATGACCTCAGAGCTTTAAATCAGTGTTTCTTAAAAATTAGAGAAACGCTTACAGTGTTTACCCCTGAAGATACGGCACCAGATAAATTTCTTTATTCCGATCCTTCAAGTTTCGTGCAATGTAGTGTACCCTATCTTCATATGTGTTTCCTAGTGCCGTGACATGATCAGCTGAGAGAAACCCTATCCCCTTCCGATCATTCCTTTCAACCAAATCATGTAAAGCTCTAGATAATTTACATTATCATGCATTATTGGTTAGTCTAGGCACATGGAATGCATACTATATATAACAATAATATGAAATAGGTTATAAAATTAAGTAGAAACTCACTTGGTGAACAATTGCATCAAACAGTTTGTGACCATGCTTTCTCTTGACAATAATTCACCGACATCCATTCGATCCATCGAAATAGGATGGTCCACACTTATGATATCTCTTGTCATTTGAAACAAGAAGCCATTGAAGTTCGACTCTTTCTCTATTCGGAATTGTAACTCGTGCAGTGGATCAGATGTCGAAGAGGAAGCCATTTCATTTGGAACCGTCGAAGAAGATTTTATATCATGCATAGAATTCAAACGACCTTTTTTCTTTTTTAAACATTTATCCACCTAACAACATTTGAAATAGCATTAAATATACAAAACGGTATCAAGTAATTCAAAAATAAATGTAAGAATATACCTGTGTTACTGGATCCGAAATAAGTTCAATCAAATGTATAGGCCATTCCACGAAAAATGATTGGGACATTCCCACAGTTGAAGTCTTTTCCTCAGGAAATGGTAGCGGGGCAAAGTCATCATATGAAATTTTAATTGTAACACTCACGCAACCTTTCCTTACCTCTCGGCCGTGGTGCTTTCTCTACTTATAAACATTTCCCTTGGCCACAAGCTTACGTCTCTTACATGTATCCTCAGAGATGAACAGATGACATTCACACCCGTCCTGAGATAATAGGCAAGCGAATGAATATTACTCAACTATTTCCGCTAACTTCAAAAACCAAGTGTAATCATGAAAAGCAATATAAAGATTCTTTAGAAGTGACAATATGAAAGAAATTATACAAACAAATATGAAAGACATAAATGTACATTAAGTACCTTGTATTTGCCTAAAGAACTCACATTTTCCAAGTTTGTTGCAATAGGGCTATTCTGAACCTCAGAGGCTTTGATCGGGTCCATAGATGAAACAGGTATCATATGTAACTCAGGCAAACTTGTAGGGATAAGAGGAGAAAAATTTTGCCTACAAGGTTCTTTAGTGTGTAGCGTCGGACTCACAGGGGAAACATTGCTACCATGGACCTCAAACATCTCTGGGGTCATTCCGGAGGTTTCTGGGTTCAAGCTCTGAGCTTTGGCACTATTGAGGACACTGGCTCTTGCTGTATCATAGTCAGTCCCCATCTTACCACATATAAACCCAACCATCATCTTAAAATGTGTTTGACATTCATCGAGCTGGGCAGTAGTTTTCTGAAGCTTCCTATTAGTTAACTCTAGTTCATCTTTAAGCGACGGGCTTGTTTTCGGAAAAACCTCTGTGATACGTGCCCTGGTAGAATGGCCGCGAACACGACCGGGGTGATCGGTCTTTCCCGTTGTCTTGACAAGAATGCCATTCTTACCCTCTGCAACTTTCTCCCCTTGGGACTCGCGGAAACATAGATGTTCCTAAAGTTTTGCCAAAAATATGAAATGTAAATAGATTAATTATATGTGTAGCTTAAAGAACTGAAACATAAGAAAATGTATGTTACAAACTTACAATTTCAATTCCAACACGACCAGCCTCTGGGGTGAAGTATTAGCCTTTTTTTGTTTGTGTGAGCCTGTCTCCAAAGTAGATGCCGGCCTGGCCCTGCATAAGATTCTTCCCCTTCTTCTTCGAACGGACCGTCCTCTAAAGGCTTCTTCCCAGTTGCAATCAAAGCCTCTTCATGCAAATTCTTCTTTAGCAGTCGGTATCCACTATGAGATAAATTATGGTAAAAATAATTTAAAGTGGCATTCTTTTGCGCTTTTTCACGAATTGCCTATAGAAAAATACAATGAAAAGTGATTATCCATAAACTGAGCAATTTCAAATATCAAAAAACAAGAAGGAAATGAATTTCAAAAACCCACCTGCCATTCTTCTGTTTCGCGGCTAGCCTTAAACTTAAGCCATGTCTCCCTAGGGAGATATTTATATTCAAGGCATGGGTCCTCTCCCTGCAAGTCACCATGTACATATCTACCTAAAAAGGATTTCCAATCTTTCCAACGTTTACTGGCATAAGAAATCCACTTGGTTTCGAGTTCTTCGGTTGATTAAAAACAAATAATGCCTACAGTAAACAATAGAAGTACAAATTTAGATAAATTTGGGTTTATTTGTATGAATGGGTAAACAAAGAATGCATTATAATTTTGTAGAATACCTGTATTTCCATCCACACTCTCTTCTTGATCTCGTCGGGAACTTTGGGCCATGATGCATATTCCATAATGTCCACTTTGCTCCGGGCCGTGAATGCTACGAATGTAATCCACTTCGTATGATAATTTTTAGGCTCATTTTTTGAATCAAACGAAATCTTAAGAGTTTTCCCCTTCATACACATTTCTAAAAGATCGTTGCAATTTGTAGGCCCTCTACCTCTTTTAGCTCTAGTATAAGACCCATCTCCATTGCTCTTTCCCTCATCACTATGGTCCTCATTGCGTTTTCTTTTTCGCGCCATTAGCTTACCTTAAACTTCATGTACATACAAAGAGAATACAAGATAACATATTTGCATTTAAAGAAAAGCTTTAATTTCAAAACTCACGCGCCATTGAACACTTTAAAGCAAAGGGGACAAAAAATAAGAATGCTTGTAATGTTTAAATTTAAAAGGCAATGTACATTTCGCAACTTCACTCCTAAAAATACTGTTCTTCCCTAAAACAAGAGAAATACTTTGTGCTTTTGCAATAAAGAAGCTTTACATTGATGCAAAGATAGCCTCACTTTCAATATATTAGTGGCATTCATGACATTAAACCAAGGGAGGAACACACGTTCAACTCAACCACAAAGCATTACCCTCCTTGCCACTAAAGAAGAAACACTATATCGCAAAAGGTAAAAGATTTAAGGAGAAGTGATATTTCAAACTCTACATTTATGAAAAAAATCCCCCTCATCAAGGAGAACGACTCACAAAGCATATTTCATGCATTTCAAACAAAGATAAGGGAAAGCGAAGAGGAGATAGTGATATTTGCAATACACAAGTCCCATTATCCAAATTAAACCAAAGGAGCCCCAAAAAAGTGGACTTCTAAAGGGTACCATTGATAAAGTACTTCATATTTCACAACCAACAACTAATGAGAACAATCATTAATTTCTACTAAAGGAAAAAACCAAAATTTAGTGAGAAAGGTGAAAGCTTAAAGGAGGAGTACTTCACTCCTAAAAAATACTCTCCTTCCCTAAAACAAGAGAAGTCCTTTGTGTTTTTGCAATAAAGAAGCTTTACATTGATGCAACCATAGCCTCACTTTCAATAGATTAGGGAAATTCATGACATTAAACCAAGGGAGGAATACACCGTCCCCTCAACCACAAAGCCTTATCCTCCTTAGCACTAAAGGAGAAACACTAAAGCGCAAAAGGTAAAAGATTTAAGGAGAAGTGATATTTCAAACTCTACATTTATGAAAAAAAATCCCCCTCATCAAGGAGAACGACTCACAAAGCATATTTCACGCATTTCAAACAAAGATAAGGGAAAGCGAAGAGGAGATAGTTATATTTGCAATACACAACTGCCATTATCCAACTTAAACCAAAGGAGCCCCAAAAAAAGTAGACTTATAAAGGGTACCATTGATAAAGTACTTCACATTTCACAACCAACAACTAATGAGAAAAATCATGTCTACTAAAGGGAAAAACCAAAATATAGGGAGAAAGGTAAAAGCGTAAAGGAGGTGTACTTCACGCCTAAAAAGTATCAAGTTCCCTAAAACAAGAGAAGCAACACTCAAAAGGTACTTTGTGCTTGTGCAATAAAAATGCTTTACATTATGCAAAGATAGCTTTACTTTCAATATATAAGGGGCATTCAAGACATTGAAACAAGGGAGCCCCAAAGAAGGAACCCCATAAAGCTTAAATTCCACATAGTGGACTCAACAACCAAGCATTTTCCTCATTATCACTAAAGGAGGAACACTAAATCGACTAAGAACCGAAATCAACATTTGTGTTTCTCATCTTAGTAAAGGAAACCTGAATTTAAAGGGTACTTCATTGAAATCCCAATCAAACACCTAGGTTCTCAACTTATGTAGGTCAAAACACGAAATTCAACAACCAAACCAAGGCAACTAACAATCGATAAATCCCAAAGCATTCCAATCATTCATCACTAGCATCAAACCCGAAATCAACATTATATTGGGCACAAAAACCCTAGTGGAATCGGAAGTAATTACAAAATGGAAGGTAACATTGCAAAAGCTTTAAAATGCAAGCATAGAAGTTGGATAAACCTTATGTTTGCACTCCTACATCCAAGGCCGAAAATATTGGAGTGGGAAAATGGAAGAAATGTTGGCCGGGGTGAAGCAACACACAAAGATCGGTCCTTGGTCCTCGACGTACGATCAGCACGCCAAGCAGCCGTCGGGAAGTGCGGGAAATGGGCGGAGTTCGCCGGGTTGCGCCGGCGACGGGTCCCGGGCGTGAAGTAACCGAACCGCGGCTGGAGAAGGGAGAGGCAAACAGGGGAGAAGCAGGGGAGAAGAAGGGGAAAAGAATAAGGGAAAAGATGTCTAAGTTCAAATATTTTGAACTTAGACCGGCGGGTTGGTTCAACGGCGGTTCAACCGCGAACCGCCGTTGAACCAACTTTCTACGGCGGTTCATTGTGAAACTACCGTAGAAAGGTTACATTCAACGGTGGTTCAACCGCGAACCGCCGTAGAAAGTTGGTTCAACGGCGGTTCGCGGTTGAACCACCGTTGAATGTTCTCTTCTATGGCGGTTTTTCGTGAACCGGCGTAGAAGAGGGGAAAAAATTAGAGCCAATTCCCGCGCGGGCATATTTTGATATTAAATTTTTTTTTTCATTTTCATAAACTAACCCCACAATTTTGTAAATATAATATTACATACCCAATTTACATTATATTTATTAATTATGTACAGAAGCTCGACTTTTATGAACCATTTAATAATTAAATTTCAAATTTTCCCTTGAACCATTTGCATTTAAATTTCACGTGCTATTACACAATAATTATAGGTGAAAGATAAAAATTAATAAATTTCGTAAATTTACATGTAAGCGTCGATAAAGTAATAAGCTTCATTATCTTCCCTAAATTTTCTACGTTTTCGACTTGGGCGAACGGGATAAAATAATCAAATCGATAAATGCATTAGGTACGTAGTATAAGAAAAATTAATGCTTAAGGGCCCAATTAAAAGAAAAAGAAATACTTACTGGATTTCATTAGCTTACATATATATATATTTGCAATTACGATAATATTAATCAAATATGTATAGTGAAATACATTAAATTTAGTATGGTGCAAAATATAATGTATTTTATTTACTTGCACTGGTTGATCATTATTAAATTGCATATATACAATATTACAGTGGAATGTAGGGGAGAAGCAGGGGAACTGTGGGGAAATTAGAGATATTACACCATAACTCTAGACCCTAAACCCTAAACCCTAGACCAACAAATTTGAATTTAGACCGGCGGGTTTGTTCAACGGCGGTTCAAGGAAGAACCGCCGTAGAAAATACTTTCTACGGCGGTTCAAAAATAAACCGTTGTAGAAACCCACCTTTCTACGGCGGTTTCACACTGAACCGCCGTTGAAAGTTGATTCTACGGCGGTTTTCGGTTGAACCGCCGTAGAAAAGTAGCTTCAATTGCAGCCAATTCCCGCGCGCGCATAAATTTTTATTTTTATTTCATTTTCTGAACCCTAACCCTAAACCCTAAAACCTAATCCCTATTAATTTTTTTTTTCCATTTTCATAAATTAACCTCAAAATTTTGGAAATATAATAGTACATACCCAATTTACATTATATTTATTAATTACAGAAGCTCGCCTTTTATGAAATATTTAATAAGTAAATTTCAAATTTTCCCGTGCACCAATATTCCACCGAAAAATTGAGTGAACTATTACACAATAATTTTAGGTCAAAGCTCAAAATTAATAAATTTCGTAAAATTACATGTAAGCTGTGATAAAGTAATAAGCTTAATTATCAGTCCTAAATTTTCTGGATTCTCGACTTGGGCGAACGGAATAAAATAATCAAATCGATAAAAGTACGTAGTATAAGAAAAATTAATGCTTAAGGGCCCAATTAAAAGAAAAAGAAATACTTACTGGATTCAATTAGCTTATATATATATATATATATATATATACAAATATATATATATTTGGAATTAAGGACGATAATATTAATCAAATATGTATAGTGAAATACATTAAATTTAGTATGTTGCAAAATATAATGTATTTTATTTACTTGAACCGGTTGATCATTATGAAATTGCATATCCAATATTACAGGGGAATGCAGGGGAGAAGCAGGGGAACTGTGGGGAAATTGTAGATATTAGACCAAAATATTTGAATTTATGCGTGCGCGGGAATTGGCTCCAATTGTTTCCAATTTTTCTACGGCGGTTCAAGGAAGAACCGTCGTAGAAAGTCACCTTTCTACGGCGGTTTAATTAAACCGCCGTAGAAAGTATTTTCTTCGGCGGATCTTCCTTGAACCTCCGTAGAAAGTATTTTCTAAGGCGGTTGTTTTTGAAGCGTCGTAGAAATTTTTCCCGCGCGCATAAATTTCTATTTTTATTTCATTTTATGAAGCATAGACCCTAAAAATTTCTAGTTTTTTCATGTTCATAAATTAACCCCAAAACTTTGTAAATATAATATTACATACCCAATTTACATTATATTTATTAATTATGTACAAAAGCAAGCCTTGTATGAAAAATGCTTTACTAAATAAATTTCAAATTTTCCCATGCAACATTCCACCGAACCATTTCAGGTACTATTACACAATAATTTTAGGTAAACGCGCAAAATTCAGTTTATTTGTTCTTAAATAATTATCTCTATTTTAATAATTAAGGTAATCAATAATTACAATTATGTTAAGGTAAAATAAAAATAGTTTGAAAGAATTAATACTCTTTACAATTGGATACAAGTACTCAATGTCGTATCCAAGTATAGTCTTAAAAATTTTCTAGCGCAGCTGTATATCTTGTACACATGCATGCTAGTTAAGAGGCAAAATATAGAAATAGGTTGCCGCCGGTACGGAGCGCGCCTCAATATAAAATATATTGAAGAATCTCTATAAAATAATAAAGATTTATTAATCGATAAACGAATAATTAATTCATTTAGCGGTCAATAACCAACCTCGCTAAATGAATATCTTTTTTCTGATGCACAGAAAAGTAATTTATGAAGAGTTAAATATAAAATCAAAACAAAAATCATTGTACAGCTTCCCCTGTAAATTTTACCAAAAGTACTACTCCTTGAAAGAAAAAATAAAAAATACATGAGACATTTATTCATAAATGAAAAACAAGGAAATCAATTTGCCAGAAAATTCGACAGAGTCTTCCCTATAAATGTAACATACTCCCTGTCAAGGATATGCACATAATTAAATACTTCATTAAGATTCCAACTACTTCAAATAATACGGAATTCAGTTTCAAATCAATTCCGACAGAATCTCCCCTGTAAATTTAACCAAAACACTCTGACATCCTAACATCAACACAAAAGCTTCACACAATTTCCAACAATAACAAATTCATTTATAAACATTTTGCTATATGAAGTTCCCTGGAAATTTTATCCCTTGCTTGCGCGGCTTCATCCAAGTTGTGACCTGTTCCAATCATACAGTACAAAGGATAAAAATAAATGTTTGTTATAAAATTATGTCCACCTCGTTTCATTAAAATCAAATAAACATATACGAATACACACACACACACACACATACACACTCACAGAAAAAAAAATTATTAAAAACAAACAATATACCTGAAAATGATTATTAACTTATTCTCTTTCTCTTATGGGACACTTGATCCTCGAACCATAATCCTTCACTGTGGTCATCACGAAGTATGTATTTATCAAGTTCCCTATCTTCTTCATCTGCTCTCGATTCAGGTAACCCACTAGAGAAAGGGCCCGCCTCATAAAGCCCTTCTTCTGTATCAATCACTTCCACTCCGTGATGTTGTTTACCATAAAGAACAACAGGCCAATGTTCGTCACAAGGATCGGTGATATAAAAAACTTGTTTCGCCTGCGATGCAAGTATAAATGGTTCCCCCTTGAAACCCTCTCGATTAAGGTCCACCAAGGTAAAACCCAATGGATCATCAGTTCGAACTCCATTATTGTTATCAACCCATTTGCATCGAAATACAGCTACTTTGAAACAAACATAATCAAGCTCCCAAATATCTTCGATCACCCCGTAATATGCCATGCTTGCATACATTGGATTTTTATCCTTCCTGCTAGAAACATGTAAAGCCTCCGAGATTAATGTAACACCACTGTTTTGTGCCGTACTCTTCTCATCTTGTCTCTTAGTAGCAAATGAATATCCATTTATGTCATAGCATGAAAATGGTCGTACCGCATGGCTGGGCTTAAACACCAACCATTTCAATGTCTCCGAAATGTCTTTGCCCATGACAGCATTACCAAACCAATAGACAAATGTCCGAATATGTTCATTGAACACATTTTGATCCGTCCAAGCAGGATAAGACGTTCTTATTGAACGCATATGGTCTCTCACATAGGGCTCAACTTCTTTAGAATTGCGCAGTATGTAGAGATGCGCCTTCATCAATTCAACATTAGAAGGCGTAAACATTTTTCCTCCCCTTGTGCCCATACCTATAATCCTCCCATCATGCCGATTCTTAGATATTCCAATTGATGCTGTATCGGCCAAGTACTCAGTGCAAAACTCAATTACCTCCTCAGCTATATAACCTTCAATAATACTAGCATCAGGACGATAACGATTCTTAACATACCCCTTAAATACTTTCATATATCGCTCGAATGGGTACATCCATCGCAAATGAACATGCCCGCAGATTTTTATCTCTCTAACCAAATGAATCACCAAATGTACCATAATATCAAAGAAGGCGGGTGGAAAATACATTTCTAATTGACAAAGGATAACAATTATTTCATCTTGTAACTGATCAAGTCTTTCGCGCGCGATAACCTTGCTACATATAGCATTGAAGAAGAAACAAAGTCTTGTTATACTGACTTAACATGCTTGGGCAATATCGAACGAATAGCTACAGGCAACAATTGTTGCATTAAGGCATGGCAATCATGAGACTTCAAACCAACCAGTTTTAAATCTTTCAAGGAAACAAGTCTACTTACATTTGAAGAATATCCGGATGGAACTTTGATGCTACGCAAACTTGAACACAGTTGTTTTTTCTCTTTTCTAGACAAAGTGTGACAGGCAGGGGGTAGATATGTGCGTTGTCCTCGAGCTACCGGTGCTAAATTTGATCTTATGTTCATATCAACCATATCAAGTCTCGCGTTATAACCATCCTTAGTTTTACCAGGGATGTTCAAAAACGTACCTAACAGGCTTTCACAAATATTTTTCTCAATATGCATAACGTCGAGACAATGTTTGACATCCAAGTTCTCCCAGTATGAAAGTTCAAAAAAGATGAATTTTTTCTTCCAACAACATGTATCATTATTGCTGGACTCTGAAGGTTTTCCAAACTCCACATTAATGTCCGTCACACGAGCTTTCACCTCTGGCCCGCTCAAGGGTTCTGGAGATTTTTTAAACTCTTGAAATCCATTGAATGCTCTTTTCATACGGCGATACGGATGAGTCTCGAGAAGAAATCTGCGATGCCCAAGGTATACTGTCTTCCTCTCATGTGCAAGCTGACAAAAATCTGTACTCTGCTCATATATAGGGCATGCTTTATGCCTTTTAAAAGAGTACCCAGACAAGTTTCCATATGCAGAAAAATCATTAATAGTACAGAACAACATGACACGTAATGTGAACATTTCTTCATGGTATGCATCAAACACAAGTGCGCCTTCATCCAATAACTTTTTCAAATCTTCAATAAGAGGAGCAAGATACACATCGATGTTATTTCCTGGTTGCCGTGGGCCTGAAATCATTAGAGACATAAGTATGTACTTGCGCTTCATACACAAGTAAGGCGGCAAATTGTAAATAACCAACATCACCGGCCATGAGCTATGTGTGCTACTCAGACTGCCAAACGGGTTTATTCCATCAGTACACAAACCAAGCCTCAAATTTCTAGCTTTTCCCCCAAATGAAAGATACATTGAATCAATTTTTTTCCACTGATCCGAGTCTGATGTATGCATTATCACCTTGTTATCATCACTGGGAATACACTGATCTGAATGCCATGTCATAAGTTTTGCATCTTTTGCATTAGCGAACAACCGTTTAAATCTCGGTATTATAGGAAGATACCACAGAACCTTAGCCAGCGACCTCTTCTTTTGCGCATCAGAACTGTCTTCAACCTCATCACACAGCTGTTTGTTTTTGTATCGTGAAGTTTTACACTTAGGACAAACCAATAAATCCTTATACTCATTCCTGTAGAGGACACAATCGTTTGGGCAAGCGTGGATCTTCTTATACTCCATACCCATTGGACACAATATTTTTTTCGCCTCATAAATTTGATCTGGAAGTTCATTATCTTCTGGGAGCATATCTTTCAATACCCTCAATAAGGCTGTAAAACTAGTATCTGACCACCCATTTGCCGCTTTCAAATTAAACAACTTCAAAACACTAGACAAGCGTGTATATTTAGTGCAACCGTTGTATAGAGGCTTCTCATTGTCACCCAAAATGGAAGCAAGAATTCCGGTTTATCAGCCTCGGCCACATCCTCAATCATGTCATCTAATCGATCTCAAGTAATCCTATCATCTCCTTTTGCATGAGATTTTCTTTGCTCGGGTAAACTATCAATACTTTCACCATGCCAAATCCACAATTTATAAGAAGGATCAAATCCGTTCCGATATAAATGGAATCTTATTGTATCTGAGTTATCAAACCGCGCACCATTTTTACAAGCTTTACACGAACAATGGATGTACTTTGTATTCTTCTAAGCCAATTCAATGAAATTCTCAACTTCTTTCGCATAAAAATCGGAGGTCCGATCACCATACAACAAGATATTTCGATCCATGCGTAACTAACTCCTTCAAATAATTAAAAAACCCAAATAATAATTCAACAAACAATGTAGAAAGTATCAAGTAGCATGCTTGTCTTCGCACATGTCATACTAATGTTACTCATATAATCAAAACTAATATAATACCTCAATAAAAAAAAATAATGCATAACCAACACATGCGCAATAGACATAATCAAATGAAGAAGAACCCATAAGTTTTTCATTTATACATTTCATCAAACACATGCAATGCATTAAAAATTAATACACACTCTAAGTAGTGCTAATTATATGAACATCATCCATTAAAAATCAAACACTATAAATCAAATCACATCACCTAGAAACTACATAGTATAACTAAATAGGGTTCCACAATACTAAGTTTCACCATATACATGGATTGCAACTTTAATTTTCAGTACTCTACCATAAATAAAAATAAATTCAATATACACATATCTAAAGTACAAGAATAAGCAATTACTGAGAAATTTTAGAAGTTTCTAACCTTAAGGTGGTAAATTTTAGCTTCAAATGACGATTCTTTACATCAAAGGTGCAAAACTGTAGTAGAAATTTGGAGAACAAGACTTTCGGCCGCGATATGGAGATACACGTTGTTATTTAGGGTTAAATACGTCAATACAATGGCGGTTATAATCAAACCGCCGTAGTACCTTCTACGGCGGTTAACCGTTTAACCGCCGTAGAAAGGGACTTTCTACGGCGGTTTGATTATAAACCGCCGTAGAAGGTCCCTTTCTACGGCGGTTTGATTATAACTGTCGTAGAAGGTCCCTTTCTACGGCGGTTTGATTATAATAGCCGTAGAAGGTCCCTTTCTACGGCGGATATAATAAAATCGCCGTAGAAAGTCCCTTTCTACCGCGGTTTATTTTAAAATCGCCGTAGAAAGTCCGTATTTCTTTTATAACGACGATTTTCTATTTTCCACCGTTAATCCGCAGCCGTTAAAGCTCTATTTTGTAGTAGTGCAATTTCTAAATTATGAGAGGCGATGATGCAGATCTTCAAAATTGCCACCGAGTTAGGCTAGGTTTCAAGAGCATTTTTATTATAATGGATTGTTTCAGTCTTGAAAGCATGGTGCTGGGAACAAAGGTTGTTTTCCAAGGACCTTCCATTGCTCTGGCGTCAGTTCGATTAGCTTCCTAGCGGAGGATTTGAGGCTGGGTTTGAAAAAAAAAAAAAAAAAACTAGTGATGGGGTGGGTTATAAAAGAAGAGAATTTGCAGAGAAGATGAGTGTGGGTTGGGCCCTAAACCTATCTCAAATAGAACTGAAAGGAAGGAAAAGTAGCTACTGAAATGAAACTTGGAAGATGGAGATGAAGCGTTGAAGACGATGAGTTTGGTTTGTGTGCAAGAAAATAAAATAAAAAGAAATATTAAATTATACTTAAGTATTGTGTAGTGGTCTCCTTGGATAAGGATTAAAACTGTGATAAATTCTTCTTTCCAATAAATAAAAAAAAGTGATAAATTCAATGTGCTGCATTTTTTATTTTTGTTTACTTCATAATTGTACATTTATAATAATTTATTAATAAAAATATTACCATATGATTTTTATTGTATTGCATAATAGCTATAAAACTAACTTTATTAATATTCAACAAATAATGTAAATATTTTTGTGTAATGTATCAAATGTTTGCTTCAAATGTATAATTATAATATGTACGTTGTATTGACTATGTTTAAATGTAATAAATTACAATGTGAGTATCAATTTTTTTTTTTTATAAATTTAATACATTAGTATTTTGTGTGTGATAATATTGAGAAGAAACTATGTGCATTACAACAATATATATTTGTTATGAAAAGACATAAATGTTGGTATAGAAACTAAAACAATTAGAATTCATAATATCTTTATTCCTTTTGGCTAATCAAGTGTATTATATATCTAAGTATTTATTTTTACCAATTAAATACTTTGGATAGTAATAAATATAATAAATGTAAGTTTGTATTACATTATATAACCTTTTAAAAATAATAATAAATAGAAAATTCATTTAATTAATTTTAAGTCAATTCATTAAATAGAAAGAAAATTTAAGTTGAGAATATTTCAAAGATTTATATGATAATTTCAAAAATTGGAAATTTTTTTGTCTATTATCCATTTTCCGATTGTCCTATGAATCATCTAAAACATACATAATATCACGAAGCTACCTCCTCATATCCAAATTTATCGGTCATATCTAAACATGAGACAAGTCAACTCATATAATATAATAATTGTTGCATTAAATGGCTAATTTTAAGTTTTATTAGTATTAAGCAAATGATTTGATATTTTTATGTGTAATGTATCAAATGTCAGCTGCTTCAAATGTAACATTTTAATATGCACATTGCATTGATTATGTTTCAAGGTAAAATTACAAAATGAGTATCAAAATTCTTTATAAATTTAATATTAATATAGTAGTGTTTTGTGTGTGATAAATTTAATAAATTCTTCATAAATTTAATAATGGGAAGAAACTATGTATATATATATATATTATATGTGTAAGCAAATGATTTAATACTTTCTGTGTAATGTATCAAATGTTTGTTTCAAATGTAAAATTTTAATATGTGCATTGTATTGATTATGTTTCGAGGTAAAATTACAAAATGAGTATCAAAATTCTTCATAAATTTAATATAGTAGTGTTTTGTGTGTGATAAATTTAACAAATTCTTCATAAATTTAACATCTAAAATGCCTAATATAAATTTATAATTCTTAATTTCCTAATTACAATCCATTAAATTGCTATTTGAATTTGTTTTTGTTATTATAAATGGCACATCTCCCTAATATACTTTTAAAATTTAAAAGGTTCGGATTTACTACACTTTTAATTTTATACTTTTAATCAACACCTCAAATTAAGTTAAGAGTTAGAACTAAAACTAACTTTATCAACTAGTCAAATTCTATTATCATTTATCCAATATTTAATATTTACATGATTATTGTACTTGTTTGAATTGCAATATAATTCATATATCATATCTATTTGTAATATTTTCTTTTTGAATTGCATGTTAGTTATTATAAATTACATATATTTTGATTACACTAAAGAGTTCATCATCTATTAAATTTCTAATTTTTTTTAAACGATCTATTAAACTTTTAATTAATAACAATTAGTTCCCTCATTACCTAATGATATATATAAAGAAAACATTTGATACAACGTGTGTATTAAAATGATACATTTAAAGTAAACATTTGATACAACGTGTGTATTAAAATGATACACTTAAAGTAAATATTTGATACAACGTGTGTATTAAAATGATACGCTTAAAGTAAATATTTGATACAACATGTGTATTAAAATGATACACTTAAAATAAACGTTTGATACAATGAGTGTATTAAACGGTACATTTGAAATAATGTGCATATTATAAGCTTGTATTACAATATAACATTTTTAAAAAAATACAAAAAATTTAAATAAATTTATTAAATGAATTCAATGGAGGATTGCTTTTGTTCAAACCTTTCTCCACTGAAAACATAAGAGGTGAGGGCTTTCCCACCATATTTCATCCACTGAACTAACATACATTCAGATAAGGTTATCGCCAAATAATATGACTATCTGTTAGTTTCATACGTTGAATATAGAGTAAACCTGGTTATCATTTGTTTTGTTGACTTTCATTTATTTCTGTGTTCCATAGTGATATATGCATAACTTTTCTCATTGTACTAGTTGGTTATGTTCCGTTAACCCTCATGAGTTGGGTGCTTTGCAATGACTTGTTGAATGTGTTAACAATATGACATTTAGAACTGCTTGGGCCAGGACTGAAAAGTAATATTCATGTTTATTGCATTGTATATTAAGTTGTGCTGTTGGAATGCTTCCATTGTAACACTTTTCCCATTCTGCGTCATAACAATGCCAACCAACGATTCATTATCCCACTAACTAACATACATTGAGATATTGTTACTCCCAAATAACATGACTGTCTGTTAATTTCGGACCTTGAATATATATTGAACCTTGTTATCAGTTGTTTTGTTGACTTTCCTTTTATTTCTGTGGTTCATAGTGATATCTACATAACGTTTCACAGTATAACAGTTGGTTATGTTCCGTTACCAGTCATGAACTGGTAATGGTGTACTGACATATTCAATGTGTTAACCAGCTGAAATGTAGAATTTTTTGGGTCATAACTGTTAAGTAATATTTGCATTTAATAATTTGTATATTAGGTTGTGCTGTTACAAAAGTTAGAATGTAACGATTTTATTTTTCTGCTACATAACAATGCCAAGAAACGATTCATAACCAAGTTAACAAATATATATGTAATGACCTATTCATTCCAGTGAGTGCATACATCCGAACAGAAATTATTTATGTGATACAATATAAATATGCTTATACTGAAGACTCAATATATAACTCCTCCACAGATGCCTATTACATTCAGATGTTATTTTAAATGTATCATTTTAATATGCATATTGTATAAAATGTTTATTTTAATGTATTATTTTAATACATACGTTGTTTCAAATGTCTGCTTTAAATGTAACATTTTAATACATACGGTATATCAAATATTTGCTTTAAATGTATCAATGTATGTTTTAAATGTATCATTTTATGTTTGTTATTATTAAATTATCAAATTGATAAATTAGAAATTTTCATACACTTTACAAAATTCCTTTTATAATAATCACAGTTGATAAATGCCTCTAATTAATTTTTTTGAATTTTATTTATAATATAATTTAATAATTGAAAACATCGCTCCACTAAAGTTACACGTGTTAATATTTTTTTAACTATTTTCTTCATTATATTTTTTAGAAAATTCAATCAAGAAAAATAGAAGAAAGCTGCTACTAAATTATTAATGAACATTTTGTCAAAAGTAATTTAATAATAAAAAATTATTACAAAATTAAAAAAATAAAATATCACCGACAAAATTATAAAATCTAAAACTTCAAAGAATGTACTCTTTTACAATATAGAATATAACGTTTCACAATATAGAATGTAACGTTTCACAATATAAACTGTACTTATTTTTTTTCTACTATGTGCAATAAAGACTACTAATTTGTTTATTACTCTGTACTGTTTTATAATATAGATTGTACTGAATTATTTATTACACTATACTATTTTACAACATAGACTGTGCTGAATTGTTTACTACACTATACTGTTTTACGATAAAGATTGTACTATTTTTACTACTATGTACTATTTTTGTTTCATGGGTTTTCAAAATGCTAAACGAAAAAAAAATCATTTACTGAAATGAATGATAAAAGAGAAGAATGAAAATAAATTAGAGAGGAAGGGAGAAGGAATTGATAGTCGTGAAAAATGAAAAGAAATGAAAAAAGTGCTGGAAAAGAGAAAAAGAGAAAGAGAATATAATAAATGTGTGGAGGAGAAAGGAAAAAAGTGTTGAAAAAGAGAAAGAGAGAGAGAATATAGTAAATAAAAATGGCATTTTCGTCTTTTCGACCGACGCGCTGACGTGGATTTCTACTCACGCGCGTCTTTCCCTTTCGGTCCCGGACTTCGTCAGTCCATTCAAAGCAACCCAATACAATTTGAGAAAGACTTTTTGGACCGATTTGATCCTGTCCCAAGGTTCCCGAAGGAACTGTTCAATGGGCCCATATATTTTTGTTTCGTTTTTGTCCTTACTAGTGGAAAGCCACGTCAGAGCCATACAAGCAGAGTGTGTAAACACGCTTCAAGAACCCAATGTCTCTCTCTTCGTCATCTTCCTTTCTTCGCTTCCATTTCACCTCCATCATGAAGCCAGTGTCGTTAATGGTGACGACGAGGATGTTGTTCGGGTAAAACATAGGCAGCCCGTACCACACGAAGGTCGCAAGATATCGAATCGACGAGTACTACCGCATCGATTTCTTCTTTGATAATGTTGATGAACGTGGACCTATTCATTCATTACAATCATCAATCAAGGTATACACAAAAACGAAAATTAATCATGGGAGAAATCAAAGATATTATTGGGCTAAAGTCTTCTGTATTTTATTTATTTATTTATTTTTGCATAACTCAGATGGTTTAAATCTGGATTCTAGATTTGTTTAGATCTGGTTTAAGTCTTTGATTTAGATTTTTTTTGAGGCTATATATAATTTGCTGGTAGAATAAATTGTGGGTTAGCAGTGGTTGTGATTCTTGAGCCGGTGGTGGTGATGATGGTGCACGGTGGCTGCGGCGGTACAAAACGGCGGTGGCAGAAATGGTGGGTGATAGTGGTATAATAAAATTGTTCATTTCTTGTTTCGTCGGGAAGACGAAATTCAATCAAATCCTTCAATAACACTCCGACCATTCGACATTTACATGGCAACCCAGAACATTTTTGAATGTATAAGCTCCGGCACCGAGTGATGGCGTTGCAACCTCGGACATAGGAATTCACCGGCGGTCTAGGTCGGCAGTTGTTGTAAGAGTAACGACGTCGAGAACAGGGTACTCTGTCTCTGAGAAGAGCTCCGTAGTTTATGTACCTCCTTCGCCAATACAACACTAGCCGGTTGCTCTCTGAGTCCATCGTCCACCTCGTCAGCGGCGTTCTTCTTGCAGTCATCAATTGAGGAGCAGGCATTGCAGGACCCGAAGGCAGATAATGGGAAGTAGAAGCCCAGGTCGTGGGCCCCGGTGGCTCAGTCCACCGCCGGAGATGACAGAAGCATTGTGGTGAAGAATACGGCGGCTGAGGCCGGTTGGGATTGTGTTTGACTAAATTGGTTTTGAAAAGTCTACTTTTTTTACGAGCTAATGGTTTTTGAAAGGGAGGTGGAAACATTGGAGCTTTTCGAAGGGAGTTCTGCATCCTCTCTCTCTCACTCGTACATTTTTTGGTTGCCTTTGATATGGAAAAGCCATCTATTGAGTTTTCCAGTAGAGAGAATTCAAGAAATCTATTCTTTTTACTCCTTAGGCTATCCATCTCATTCTAGAAAAATCATCACTTTTTCATTTAAAATTTTGTCTAAAGAAACAACTTCATTTTCTACTCAATCTTAAATTCAAATTTTAAAATTTCCTCTAAATTTTAATTCACATAAATTCAAAAAATAACATAATTATTAGGGTGGTGGGAGTGATAGAGTTGCTTTTGCAACTCTATCATGCCACATCAGTGCCACATCAGTCACAAAAACCCACCAACTTTTATAAACCTACTCCCAGCAACAATAAACCTAGAAAAGCAACTTCATCACGGGTCCCACTAATAAACAATTCTATACACATTCATTTATACCTTTTTAATTATAATTTATCAACTATATTTAATTATAAATTTATTTTAATTTATTAAAATATTTAATTTCGTAAATTACATAATTCAATAAACCACAAGAAAAAAATTATATAATTAGTAAAATATTATATAAAGTATCATGCCAACGGCTAGTTCTTAATGTCTAGTTTACAACAGCTAAAATTGCATAAGTCAAAAATTCAATAGTTGTAAAACATTTTAAATTTTAATTAAAACAGATTTTACATAATCACTAAAAAATAAAATTACATAATTAAATAAATATATATAAAAACTTGATTAGAGAGATGAATAATTTGGATGAAGAGTAGAGAAATTATAAAATGAATTGGTATTTATAACAAAATAAATAGTAAAAAAAACAAAAAAAACCAACGGCTTCATTTTAACTTTACATTGAAGGGCTAGAAAAAAAATTTTAAAAACAAGCAAAGCCTTTGAACGGCTGGAAAGAAAAACAAAAAAACAAAAAAAAAAAAAAAGAAGTGGTGGCAGACAACTGTCTGCCACCAACAGTTCCTCCCACTCGCGAGTGGGAGGAACTCGCCTAGGCTGCACTCCCCTAGCGGGTGGGGCCCACCAAAACTTACAAACCCAGTTTCTATTTTCAGAAGCTGGGTTTGTGAGGTGGCAAGTGGGAGTGGTAGGTTGTGGGTTTTTGTAGGTTTTTGTTGGGTTTAAACCCACAAAAACCTACCACTCCCACCACCCTTACACTTTTTCTTCTCTTTCCTACACAAATCTCCCAAAAGAAATTCTCTCCAAAAAATATTCTTTCAATGTGTGCCTTGTTTATCAGATTCAAGTGTAAGTTTACTTTTCTTATAGCAAATGGAGGGCAATCAAAAGCCTCTTGGTATAATTATAGTAGCAGAAGTTGATTTCAATTAAAAGTTTCTTAGCCTTTAGCTTATTTTACTAAAGCAAATGGAGGGCAGTCAAAAGCCTCTTGGTGTAATTTAGATACTTGAATCGTGAAGTTTTAGAAGGCCTTGTTGGTTCAGGTTTTCTTTAGTTTTCTGGAATTTCTGTGCTCAACGGTTATGTTGAATTTTATTCGTAATTACACCATTTCTCATGGCTTGCAGTTGGAGGAGTGATGGCCTTTTTGACCTTGCATGAAATGTTGCCATTAGCATTTGATTATGCAGGACAGAAGAAAACAGTTGAAGCCATTATGATTATGCAGGACATAACCAAGCAGTTAAAGCCATTATCATTAAACATATTATTTTTAGTTTTATTAGTATTAAACATATGATTTTAATGTTTTTGTGTAATGTATTAAATGTTTGCTTTTAGTGTATCATTTTAATATGCACGTTGTACTGATTATATTAAAATTCTTCATAAAGTTAATACATTAATATTTTTTTATGTGTGATAATAATGAGAAAAAACTAGGTATATTAAAGCAATATAAATTTTCTATGAAGAGACGTTGGTTTAATAACTAAAACAATTGGGATACTTATGTATCTCTTTTTATAAATTATATGCTTCGAGTATTAATACATCAAACAATTGTAACCTTGTATTACATTATAATTTTTTTAATAAACAATAAATAAAATAAAAATAATATCTATTGAAAATTCATAATCTATTTATCTTGTCAATTTTTTATTTTTATTTTATTGCTACTACTTTTGAAAAGTATCATTGTTAATGGAACTTAGCATAAGATAAGTAAACTTACATTTTAATTTTTGAAATGTATAATTCATTTTATAAAGTAACACTTATACTTGTGAACTTAAAAGTTTTACTAATGATAATTACAATTATACTTTAAAAATAAATTTATTGTATCAAATATTTGCTTTGAATGTATCATTTTAATACGCATGGTGTACCAAATATTTACTTTAAATGTATCATTTTGATACCCATGTTGTGGCCATTTAAATTTATTGGGATTCATCAAATAATATTGTTGAAACTACAAATTGTAGTACAACAGTTAGTAATATTTTTTTTTTTATATAAATATAAATAAAAATTTCTCACTTTATGTGTGTTTATACTCTTGTTAGTGTAAATAATATATCCTAAGATTGTCTTCCTACACACACTCTCTACCTAGAGTTTTCTCATTCATATACTAATACATGTGTTGTAACTATTATATTTTACATTTTTCCTATTAAGTAAATCCATATTATACTTTATAGGATAAACTATTTATTTTTAAAGTATAAATGTAACTATTAAAACTAAAACTTTTGAACCTGTTATAAAACTAAAACTATTTATTAAATGTTCTAAAATTTTAAAAAATAAAGAGAAACCGAAACAGTAAATTAAATATTAAAAAAAATCAATATATGTATATCTTAGAGGCACATCTCCCTAATGTCATTTTAAAATTTAAAAATTCAAGATTTACTACACTTTTAATTTTATACTTTTAATCAACACCTCAAATTAAGAGTTAGAATTAAAGTTAATTATATCAACAAGTCAAACTATCATTTATCCAATATTTAATGTTTACATGATTATTCCTCATTTCTTGGATAAGCACGTACACATTTTTTTATTGTATTTGTTTGAATTGCAATATAATTTATATCTCATATCTATTTGTAATATTTTCTTTTTAAATTTCACGTTACTTTAGATATTATAAATTACATATATTTTGATTAACATTTAAAAGTTCATCATATATTAAACTTTTAATTAATTACAGTTGGTTCCCTCATCTCCTAATGATATATATATATATATATATAATATTTTATACAATGTGTGTATTAAAGAAAATATTTTATACAACATGTGTATTAAAATAATACATAGAGAAAACATTTGATACAACGTATGTATTAAAATGATACATTTGAAGTAAACATTTGGTACAAAGTGTGTATTAGAATGATACGTTTAAAGTAAACGTTTGTTACAATGAGTGTCTTAAAATAATATATTTTTAGTAAACGTTTGATACAATGTGTGTATTAAAATGACACATTTGAAACAAATATTTAATACAATGTGCATTTTATAAGCTTGTATAAATTCATATCTAAAGTGCCTAGTATAAATTTAGAACTCTTAATTTCCTAATTACAATCCACTAAATCCATATTTCAATTTATTTATGTTATTATAAATGGCACATCTCTCTAATATACTTTTAAAATTTAAAATTTTCAAATTTACTACACTTTTAATTTTATACTTTTAATCAACGTCTCAAATTAAGAGTTAGAATTAAAGCTAACTTTATCAACAAGTCAAATTCTATCATTTATTTAATATTTAATATTTACATAATTATGCATCATCTGTTTGATAAGCACGTACACATTTTTTTTATTGTACTTGTTTGAATTGCAATATAATTCATATCTCATATCTATTTATAATATTTTCTTTTTGAATTGCACATTAGTTTAGATATTATAAATTACATATATTTTGATTAACATTTAAAAGTTCATCATCTATTAAACTTTTAATTTTTTTTAAACAATCTTTTAAAGTTTTAATTAATTACAATTAGTTCCCTCATTTCCTAATGATATATCTACCATATATAATAGAAACTAACATAGGCTTGATTTGAGGGTGCCACATGGCTGCCACATAAGATTAGTATTTAATATCTACCTTATATTATGTGCCACATGGATGCAACGTTGGCAACATAATTATTTACTCTATAACTTCATAATTTAAGATGACTTATTATCTTCTCCACTAGATAAATTTTTTAATTTTTGTTTCACTTTATTATTTATTATCCAATTTAACTTACAATTAAATAACAGGTAAACCGAATAGCCACCTAATAATGATGGAAATTATGGAAATGTGAGGTAGCCATTGGCCAATGCCATTCATGATTTCAATTGTTGTTCCTTTGCTATGTGCTCTACAAATACTCGTACTTCTTTGGTTTCTTCTTGCATTGTTCATCGCACCCCAGAAAATATTTGTTAATATTATTCTATCACACAATTGTTCTAAATTTTGACCCAAAAAATGGCAACCTACAACTATCCATATACATTGAATGGGTGATTTTATATTAGATAAGCCTACAACTGTACATATCTTATCTCTTCAAATTAATTATTTTTACTCATATCTCTTCTCGTATGTGTTGAAAAAATATAAGCTTATATGATGGAACAATCTTTCTAACTCCTATACTTTTCTTGAATCTAACCTAATGCACACACGTACATTATATGTATTTATAACATGTGTCATATACATAACATAAGTATAACCAATTAAATTCTAAACTATTACATATTCTCTTAAAACTTAAGTCGAAGAAAAGTTATAACCAAATAATACTATTGGGAAAATGCCGAGCATTGCACGGCATGCAACTTCTAGTATATATATATATATATATATATATATATAAAGATAACATTTGATACAACATGTGTAGTAAAATGATATATTTAAAGTAAACATTTACTACAACGTGTGTATTAAAATAATACACTTAAAAGTAAACATTTGATACAACGTGTGTATTAAAATGATACACTTAAAGTAAATATTAATACAATGTGTGTATTAAAATAATACACTTAAAATAAACGTTTAATACAATGAGTGTATTAAAATGGTACATTTGAAACAATATCCATATTAAAAACTTGTATTACAATATCACATTCAAAAAAACATACAAAAAATTTAAATAAATTTATTAAATGAATTTCAATGGACGGCTGCTTCTGTTCAAACCTTTCTCCAAACATAAGAGGTGAGGGCTTTCCCGGAAAGCTTTACAAGTGCGGCCATGATGAGCGGCGAAATTATGTTGAGAAAATACCTCGACAGAGAGCTCTTCCCTTTGCTGCAATTCTTCAACGGAATTGATATTTGCAGCGACGGAATCGATATTTGCAGCGACATTTTTGCGAGAAAAGACCGAAATGCCCTTGGGGTAAAAAAAATTAAAATTTTTTTTTTTCCAATCTGCTGGGAAAAAAATAAATAAATAAATGTCGCTGCAAAACCATCGCCGGTCGCCGGCGATGGTTTTGCAGCGACATTCCATCGCCGGCGACCGGCGATGGTTTTACACAAAACCATCGCCGGCGACCGGCGATGGTACCCCCCCCCCCTCCCCCCCCCCCCCTTAAAGTTGAAATTTTTGATATTTGCAGCGACCACCGGGCGGATCTTCCCCATTCCGGTAAAAAATTTCACAATTTTGACAAAACTACTAATAAATTCGGACATAATACAAGTAAAATAATTAATAAAACTACATAAAAGAAGGAAAAAAAAAAAACCAAAGAAAAAACCACGCCGGCGACACTTTTGCAAAAGTGTTGCCGGCGACACTTTGGTTTTTTTTTTTTTTTTTATGTAGTTTTATTAATTATTTTACTTGTATTATGTCCGAATTTATTAGTAGTTTTGTCAAAATTGTGAAAATTTTTACCGGAATGGGAAGATCCGCCCGGTGGTCGCTACAAATATCAAAAATCTCAACTTTAAGGGGGGGGGGGGGGGGGGGGTACCATCGCCGGTCGCCGGCGATGGTTTTGGGTAAAACCATCGCCGGAGACCGGCGATGGTTTATACAAAGATAAACCATCGCCGGTCGCCGGCGATGGTTTTGTAGAAAACCATCGCCCGGCGATGGTTTTGCAGCGACATTTTTTTTTTTTTAAAAATTTTTCCAGCAGATTGGAAAATTTAAATTTTTTAAATTTTTTTTTACCCCAAGGGCATTTCGATCTTTTCACGCAAAAATGTCGCTGCAAATATCGATTCCGTCGCTGCAAATATCATGCCCCTTCTTCAAACACGTTGTCGTGCTTATCTTCTGCAGCTGTCTAACCATCGTTATCCTTGGGAAAACTCAGAGCTGCTTCTTTCCCTTCACTTGTTCCTTTTTTCTGTCCTTGCTCTGATTTACTCACCACCCTGTTTCCACGACGCCCCATTTTTGCCTAGCTAGTTCCTGCAATAAACAAGAATTAGATCAGAAGAACCCAACCCGCTGAGTTGGAGAATCCCAACGTAGTCAACAAACTGCAACTGTGGAAGACCAACAAACACTCTTCGAGAGCAAAAATTATCAGATCCACCAAAAAGGAGACAATCAGCAAAGCATCAACAAGCAATGAATGCATCAGCAAATTCCACATATGGGGAAGAAAACAAGTTGAGAAGATGAATCCAATTTTAGCTAACTTCACCTAAAATTTTAATTTAGAAACAGAAAAATAAAATTTCAAAATTTATTAGCGCCACCACCATCACCGCCGATGAACCCAGCAAAGGAAAAAAAAAAAAAAATTTCACACTGGCTGAATTAATGAGCCACGGGCACCAAAAATCCATGGCGGGGAGGCATCGGATTGTGCCGCTGATTGCCTCCACCCTCATATTCTATTGGAGAGAGGGGAGAGAGAAATGCCTTTTAAAAGGTGTTTTGAAAGTATTTTAAATTTTTTAAAATTATTAAAATTATATTAAAAATATAAAAAAGTATTTGAAAAATATAAAAAAGTGTATTAAAATTGATGATAAATCATTATAAAATAAAAATGAAAGTAAAATAAAATGAAAAATTTTATTGATATAGGCGACAGACGAAAGAGAGAGAGGAGAGGCTTTTGCTCAGTCCGTCCACGTAGGAGTTGAGTATTGGGGGCATTTAAGTAATTTCAGATCTAAATGCTGATGTGGAATTCTACTAACGCGGATCGATTCGCGTCGGTTCTTAAAGCCTCGATCCATTTAGTGGCTCCCATGCAATTTACCCAAAATTTTGAGATAGAGAAAGTAATTTGTAGCATAGTTGATGATGGTCTGATGGTCATACCGACTCATACGTGTTATGACTTTTGATAGTTTGTCAGAGAGACTGATAAGAGAGCCCACTGTTCTTACTGAATACTGACCCAACCAAATCAACCAACCAGCAGTAAAGATTTCCAATCAATTCTTATCCGGAAAAAGAACAAAAAGTGTTTACTATTTACTGCCGGTTAAAAAAATATATAGGGCGAATTACGTTTACCTCCTGGTGAAAAACACAAATATTCTTCGATTTTTGTTAATTACAACGATGCATGCACCCCTAATTTATTCAATAATTTTCAAGATAATAAATAAGTCCAGGAAGCCAAAAAAAATTAAAAAAGTATCTAACGGTTAGCTGGTCCGACAAAAAAAAAAAAACTACAAAAGAAAAGAAAGTATTAGTAATATGAATCAAATTGTGGAAAAACAAATATTTATAACTTTTTATTATAAAAGTTTGTATTTTAGTATGAGACATTTATTTATTTATATTTTTCATACACTTTGTCATATATTTTGTGTAGTTCAAAAAAAATATTTATTTTAAATATTGTATTTTAAAATTTTTAAAATTTTTTTATACAGTTTCTAAGTGAACACTTTCTAATGAGACAAAATAGTGAATATTATTTCCAAACATTATAAATATATTATTCATTTTCCTAAATTTGGAGAAGTATATGTCGCAAAAACTTCTAATTTGACTATTTCACAGTTCATGTATTAAGTTTAACTATAAAAGTATCACGTAATTATAGAAATATGCGTCTCAATTTTAGACTATGATTTATCGCGTATTAAGTTTAGCCACTGACGAATTTAGCTGCTAATGTATTTTTGTTATGAGTTAGTTGTCAAAATATCGTATGTTAAGTTCAGCTTATGATGTATTGCATAATGAGTTTAGCATCTTATAAATTTCATAATGAGTGTAGTCTCAAGTATCGCGTATTGATTTTAATCTTTTATGTATCACATATATATTCAGGTATTAATTTTAGTTTATGATATATATTGCATACTAAAGTTAATATTTGATACATTATGTATTGAATTTAACATTTAATATATTAAATTTTGATTAAAATACATATAAATTTAAGGGCGAAATACAAAAACAACCCCGAGGTTTGTTGAAAGAACATAATAGACTCTCAGTTTTTAAAAAGAACAAAATAGACCCTTGACTGAAAAAATTACCTTTGATTGAAATACTTACAATTTTTAAGGCATAAATACCCTTCAAAGCAAAGCAAAGTTTTGCAGAACACCATTAACAGGCCCTGTAGTTATTTTTACGGAAAAAGAACTCACATCTGTTGTCTTTGGATGGTTTAACAGGCGATTGTTTGGAAATGGAACAAAACGGTTCATTAAACTATTGGATGAAGAGGTCAATTTTTAACTAAATGGATAATTTCCTTCATGATGTCTCTGTTAGAAAGTTGGTTACCACTAGGAGTGGCAAAAAAACCCACTAACCCAAAAACCGCCCAAATCCATTGGGTATTAACCAAATAAAACCCACTTAAAATAATAATGGGTTGGGTGGGCTTGGGTTAAATATGTAATGGGCGGGTTTAGGGTAGCCTATTGGGTACCCTAAAACCCACCCATCATGGGTATCAAAAATACCCATTCAAAACTATCCTTAAAAGTATAAACAAAAACTCAACAACTCACTTATTTTAATGGGTCCATTTTATTTTTTTCTTCAAACTTATTTTTTTTTATATTTATTTTTCGTGTCCTACAATTACTTTACGTTTTTTTCTCCCATTTATTATTTTATAATATTTTTAAATTACCCACTTAAATACTAATTCAAAATTCGTTCGGCTTAGGTTCGGGTTTAGGGCTGGGCCGGTTCAGTTCTGGCCTAGTTCTGGACCAATTTCTGGCCGGGCCTAGTTTCGGGCCTCGGGTCTAGTTTAGGGCCGGGCCCACTTCGGGCCTCGGGTCCAATTTCGGGCTGGGCCAAAAAATGCCTGGGCCCAGTTTCGGGCCTCGGGTCTAATTCGGGCCGGGCCCAATTTCGGGCCTCGGGTCCAGTTTCGGCCCGGGCCCAGTTTTGGGCCTCGGGTTCAGTTTCAGCCCGGGCCCAATTTCGGATCTTGGATCGGGGCATGCACGGGTTTATATAAATATAAAAAAATTAAAAATTGTGTTTGGAAAAAAAATTTACATATGATTAAATATAAAAGTATACAAAATTTAATATTTCAAATTTTAGAATAGATTCAAAAAATTAAAATTCGCGTTAAAAAAAATTAAAATGAAATTAAAAAAAAATTAAAATTTATTAAAAAATTATTAAATAAGCCTTATATTTTTGTATAATGGGTATTATGGGTACCCATGGGTACCCATAACTACCCATTACCCATTTGAGTTAAGACCATTAATTGAATGGGCAATGGGTACCCATTACCCATTAACTTAACACCCATTTAATACCCGCCCAATACCCGCCCAACCCGCCCATTTGACACCCCTAGTTACCACTCTAATGGTTGGGTCTCATATATGGCCCCATGCATTGGAGTACTTTAGATATTTTGCTGACATTTTAGTGTGACTTAAGCAGGAATAAGGGCACAAGATACCAACATGGCAACGGATTTTAGTTTTTTTGCTCATGATTGGAATCCCATTTGATAATCTGATGAAAACCAATAAACTTTCTTGTGATTGATAACTATACATATATTTTCTTACTCATTTGAAATAGATCTGTTGTTGTATAATCAGACTCAACTTCTGGAGAGTTTGTTGAGCAATGAATATGGTGGCATAGAAGATTTATTGCTGGTAGAGTTGCAGGAGTTGTGAAATTGAAGGGTATTTATGGCTTAAAAATTGTAAGTATTTCAGTCAAAGTTAATTTTTTAGTCAAGGGTCTATTTTGTTCTTTTTAAAAATTGAGGGTCTATTTTGTTCTTTCAACAAACGTCAGATTGTTTTTGTATTTCGCCCTAAATTTAACTGTCAAAATATCACATTTAAGACATGAAATTCATCCCGTATACACAAGGGCACAGTGAAAGTAGTCTGTTTAATTTCACGAGATTGAGAATGAAATGATAAATTTTCTATGAAGAGACGTTGGTTTGAGAACTAAAAGTCTCAAACAATTGGGATATTTATGTATCTCAATTTTATGTTGAATCACTCTCCGTTAACTCTTTCAGTCAACAGATGTTTTTAACATAAAAATTTGGAAATTTTCTTTATATATTTGGTTGAATCACTCATTCGGTAACTCTGTTAATAGATGTTTCTAAAATATATTTTCTGGAAAAATAAATAAATATAAAGTGTATTAAAAATATGAAAATATAAAAATATATACTCTTTCCGTTCTATTAGAAAAATTCACTTTAAAAAATATTTTTTGTTACAATAAAAAAATCCATCTGTAATTTTTTCTTTACCATACCCTTACTAATATAATTATTTGTGATTTACAATTAATCTATATTTAATAAATAAGAATATAAATAGAATAAAAGATGTCAAATTAGCCATCTTAGGTATTGTACATTTTCATTAATAATAAATTGTACATTGTTGAAAGTTAATTGTTCTAATGGAGCGGAGAAAGTAATTACATAATGAAACAAGTATATTAGAAAGAATAATAAATTATTACGAAATATAAAATGTATAGTGAAAATAAAAATATAATCAAAACTAAACTAAAACATAAGCTATCATTCATAACCTATAAATGATTTGTAGATTCGTAAGTAAAGCTGTAGACTCAGAGCTATATGTATTTTTATTTTCAATCATATTTGAAAATAAAATTATAAAAAATAAAATTAATTTAGTTTTTATTTATTAACCAAGATTTTTTAATCTCTTAAATATAAAAGTAAAATTTTTTGTCCTTATATTTGTATATAAGTTTTTGGATAAAATTACATATACTCCTTTGAAATTTTGCGAAATTTTGATTGAATCACATGCACGTTAGCTCATTTAAAAAAAAATATTTTCAAATATATTTAGGAAATAATTTTAAAATGTAAAGAGTGTATTGAAAACGTAAAATATACAATTAAATAATAAAAAATTATATTGAGAATATTAATAAATTAATATAAAATAAATTAATATAAAATCATAAAAAATACCGTAAAAACAAAAATCAAATTAAAACACATGCTATTATTAGTTATACAAGGATAAATTACATTTTTGTTTTCAAATTTTCATAATAGTGTTACTCCTAGAGACTTGAGAAATTATCATCACTGTTTTGACCAAGTGTTAACACAACAATGAACGCTCCTAACTTCGTCAGATTAGCCAAAAAGTAAACACAAATCCCGTTTATGTTATTTAGAAGGAAAAAAAGAACATAAACAATTTCAGGTTTGTAATGATAGTTTTGCCAAAATTTCAAGAGAAAAGAAGTAAATGCAATTTACTTTAAACTTTTTTATCCATTAAATTTAAAATTAAATTTTTTAATCCTGACATTTTTAAAAAATTAAATTTTTGGTTCATTGACTAGCTTTTATATAGTACTACTACTATGTAATTTGTTTTTGAATATCCATCTATCTCAACCAACTATTACATGGGTCTCATAGGAGAAAATCAATGTTTACCAAACTAGATCGGACGCCGAACCGGTCGAGCTCAGGAGTCGGGGGTGAACCGGAGTTCATGGTCGAATCAAGGGTCCACTCAGCGACGTCATAAATATATTTAAAATATTTTATTTTTAATAATTAATATATAATTAATTTTTATAATACTAAAAAGGTAATTTTAAAAGGGACGGTAATAATATAAACTCTCAAAAGACTAATTTGCATATGAGCATGCTTAATTTGATGGCTAACTTATGTTGCACAATAGTGTTTCTCTTTTTGCAGACATGGGTTCAACTCCCTACATGGCACAATTAATTTTTACACTTGTTTTAAGTTTTTCGCATCTTAGGAGAAGGGAGGCAAAAAAGTTTTTAAAAAGAAGAAAAGGCCTAAAAAAAGGGAAAAAAGAAAACCAAGTTGGCACTTGTTTTTCCAGTCCCCTGTCAAAACCCAGGTTTGACCAATTTTCACTAAATACCATTTTTACAACAAAGTCAGTTCGGACACGTTGCCTGTTCTCGGTTAACCGGTCGGTCCGGCCCGATTTTTTAAGCACTGAAGAAAATGACATACTTGAAAGAAAAATGAGGTTTGACTTTAAGTGTATAGAAAGATAATGCTCTGCCACCTAAATAGATTTGGAGATTAATCACAAAGACCAACATGTCCAAGGTCTTCAAAACTAAATGCTTCCCATGAAGTAGTGTCTTACAAGTTGGGACCAAATAGCAAGATTCGAGGTTGTGAAAAAGCTGGAAATTAGGTTTAAATTGGATAAAAGAAAGCTGCAAATGGCATGTTGGTGATGGAAAGAGTATAGAGGTGTGGATAATGAATGACTTCCTTTGAAGAACATTAGAGAGGTTTTTCCTACTGAACAGGCAAACTGTACAATTTCTAAAATGTAGGATCTAAGAAGGACAACAGAAAGGGGTGCAACAAGGAGTTAATGAAAGAAACATATTATGAGATTGAGTCGAAATTAATTTTGTCAATTCCAATCAATTCTCTGGATAGGGATTTTTTCCGCCAATAACCAAATAGGCGCACAAAATTACGGAAATAAGCAAAATTTTTTTTTTTCCGGATCTATAGAAAACGAATTTGCCAAATTCGTTTTTACCGAAAAACGAATCTGACAGATTCGTTTTCAGCAGGAACAGTGATGGAAAAAAATAAAAAAACGGGCTGAAAACGAATCACGTAAATTCGTTTTCAAGAAAACGAATTTACGTGATTCGTTTTCAATTTGGTATTTGAAAAAGGAAAACGAATTCGTATAATTCGTTTTCTAATCGTTTTCTAAGGAATTCGAATTCTTAGAAAACGAATTCGGTTCCAGGAAAGCAAAAAAAATTTAAATCCATTGAAAACGAAGTTCACAGATTCGTTTTCCGTGAAAAACAAAAAAAATAAAAAATCCCTAGAAAACGAAACTCACGGATTCGTTTTCAAGGGAAAAAAAAATAAAAAAAAAATATAAAACTGCTGCGTGAAAAATTCACGCAGCAGGAAAATAGTGCAGCAGAATTTGAAAAAAAACAGAGCAAAGAAACCGCAACCCACACAGGCCGACGCCGACGAACCGACCGGCGCTGCCCTTCCAGTTCCGTCCGAACCCAATCCACGTCGCCGACGCTCGCGACATCGCCGGACCGACGGACATTTGCCCGGAAAACGAAGGAGGGTGTAAAAGTAACCCTAGATTTTGGGAATTTCTTGAAGGTAGCCAAATTCCGGCCTCAAAAGCTCAATTTGGGACGTATCCACTGCCATTTTGCTTCGAATTGGCTTGAGGTTTGTCTTAGGGTTATGAACTTGTGTATAATTTGTTTTGTCTTGGTTGTTGTTCACATTTGTTTGTGTGGTATAATTTTATGAATAGTAATTTTGTAACATAATTAGGTTGCTATTATATTGGAATTGAGAGTTTAGCTTTTATAAAGTTTGACTTGTGTTCATTTAGAAGATACAACATATTGTTTATTTGAAATGAAGTTGTGGGCATTGAGTTTTGAGTATATGAGGCTTTTGGTAGTATTGTTTTGTTGATAGAAGGCAATTTATTGCTTCGGTGACCACAATTCTGAACCTATTGCGAATGTAGAAGCCAATATTGTGTTCGATTATGTATTCATTTGGTGACCGAATTTTGGTCAGTAAATGTCACTTTTTTTTAGTGCGAAAAAGTGCATACAGGACTATTTTAAAGTGTCTTATTAATGGTAGACTGAAGAAGAACATTTAAGGAATAGTCCTATTAACTTCTACTAGGACTCTTTAGAAAGTCCTATTATTTGAAATATATGTGCCGGGATTAAAGCAATTAGGACTCTTTTAGAAAGTTTCATTAGCTTTGTTAATAGGACTCTTTTAAAAAATTTGGGGTTTTTATTATGGTGATTCCTATTATGAAAAAGTTTGGGGTTTAAAAAGGTTGGGGTCTTTGTGAAGGTTTGGGGATTCATTAGCTTTGTTGTGTTACTTTTAATGAGCATTTGACGATGAACGTACCGTATTCTGGTATTTTGCTCGCCCTAAAATTTATAGAACAATGATGTACAGACAGATTTTGACATAAAACATATGAGTTGCAGTGTATTTTAATTTTCTGTTTCTTGACTTTGGTCCTGAAAATCAAAAGGATAGGGAAGGCTGTTTGTTTTCAAAGTTATCTTCATCTAAATTGTCTAAGGTGATTCTTATTTTTCAATAGAGTTGAAGTAATTGTCTTAAATTCTGTAGCATCTCTTCCCAAAGCATGTTTGGCAGGTATGCACATTCTATGGTTTGTATCTCTATTTACATGCGTTAAGCTAGAATGTGAGATTGTAATTTTTATGTCCTTTATACTGTGTTGATATCTTCTGCTCATCCTAAGACAAGAATATCATAGTTTAGCTCTCTAAAATTCCTATGTTAGAAGCAAGATTATAATCCTAGTGGTATCTCCGAATAAACTATCATACTCGGTGGTGCTTTTTGGTGCATTTCTAACCATATCGGTGCATTGGCAAAGGAACTAGATGGCAAGAAATAAGTTGGTTGAAGTAATATTTCAGCCATGTAACCAAAACGTATAGCTCGGTTTAAGAATAGACACGAAAAACGCATTAACGATTATCTATCAATTGTTGTAACGAGGAGGAAGCAATTAAAGATGTATTATCATCAAAGAATATAATCAGTAGTGATAGTTTGCTAGTGATAGTTTGCTAGCACATCAAGGACCATCTACATTGTATTTCCATTTTTCATTTATAGTTTTTTAAAGTATATTTGTTATGCATATAAAAACTCACTTTTTAAGGACTTCGATGAAATTTTACACTATTTCTGTTGTATCTATGGAATAACAGACTTCTCTCATGCCGTTTGAGATTTGACATATAGTGATTCCTTTTATGAAATTGCGTAGAGGTTTTAGAGTTAGAGGTTGATAAAAAAAACCAAAACTTGCTAATAGTACTTGTTAAGAACGCCTAACACTTCTACTTAAAATACCAAAACTTGTGAGTTCCAACTCTGTCAAATTGATCTGAAATTTATCTTTTATTTTATTGCTTCTCTTTGGCTTATTTGTGATTATGTAGTTAAGTTTCTTTTCCATAATCATATAACAGTTCTAGGTATAGTGTTCCTTTTCAAGATTCTAAAATCTCTTTAAGGGAATTGGGTCAAAATTAGCAAACATATTCTTAGTTAACTATATAGTTTGGTCTTAAATCCTATTATTGCTCTTTCCAAACTTGTAGTTTCAATTCTAGTAATGGTTTCACGAAGCAGATCCTTTGCTTTTTAGTGTTAGCTCGACAAACTCCTATAAATCTTCTAGTTTTCTTCGTGTTTATTAGTCATTCGCAGCCATATGTATTTGAACGATCAACTTCCTCACTTATTCAACTTTGGTGGTTTTAAAGTTTAGAAAGAACAAAGTATAACTAAGTTCCATTCTTTCATCTTTCCTAAGCTCCCAGTACTTGTATTGTATTTCAGCCATCTTAACTTACTAAACTTCATCTATTGATATGAAAGTTTAAAGTTCTACCCAGGTATTACTTGTTTACATTAAGAAAACAAACCCTACAGCAAATATGCAGAAACTGCAAGTACCGTACCCGGCCGAAGGCAGTAAATAAACTGCCAGTACCGTACTTAGAATAATTAGCTGGACTTTGCAGTTTGGGATGGAATTAGTGGAGTGTTATTGACACTGCTTCATTTTATAATTTGTTTTGTAATAAACAGATGGCATTTCATTAATTGATTGATTTGTGTTTCTTATAATATCCTTCAACTGCGCTGTTGATTTAATAAAAAAAAAACGCACGCTATTGTTAAATTCTGTTTTTAGTCTAAAAGATGAATGACCAACTGACTTATTAATGAGCGATGTGTTGTTTTTTAATGAAAGATTTGAGAAGGAAACAGAATAAGTAAGAAAGGCTGGTGAAAAGGTATTATTTTCCTAAGACAGAAGTTTTTCAATCCAAAAAGTTGCCGGAATTGTCCCTAAAGAAATCCAAAGACAGTTTACTAAATTTGCTGAAGATTTGTGGATTTGTTGTTAGCTTTTGGTGTCAAGACGTTCTGCATTAGTGTTTAAATAGTAGGTACGATCTTTTGAAGTTTCTGAGGGCTGACAATTTATGGTGTTGGGGCATAGGGTTGGAATCTTTGTCCAGAATAATAACCATTTTGGGCCTGTTTCCGATTGCGTCATTGTTAATGAGCTTCATTTGCTTTGACCTTTAAGCTCAGAAGCAACCTTGAACAGCACTTTGTTCAATTCTCTGGCATCGATGCTTCTGAACTTTCCTTGATAGGGATTTTCACAAGATAAGACCATATTTTCTGTTTGAATTATATTTTTTTTCCTTGGCTTCTCTTCCTTTGGCGTGTATAACTGAAGGATATCTGAAAATTGTTGATTATATTCTGTTTTTGTGTTGTCGGCTGTGATGCAACACATTGATGCTGCTGTTGCATTTGGTCAACATATATGCACCAGTTTGCTTTACACCAATGTCTTAATGTTGCCATTCATACACCTCAAAACGGGCTGTTTGACTAGTTCTGAGACAACTACTTGCTATGGCTTACATCTTTGGAACCCATTTGAGTTGAGAATTTGATAGCTATTGTAGAAACTTTGGTTAGATAAAATTTGGAAATTGCATGGCTGCTGAGTTTGGATGATATGTGGTGTCTGAAAACTTCAAGATCCGGTTCTTTTTCATTAGTTTTGTTTGTGTTCTGTTTTTCCCCTTTGTTTTTTCTACTCTAAATTTAATATGTTATAATTATTTTTCATCATTTTCAATATGTGATATCCCTTGTAGTTGGTTTAGAGTTAGAGGGTGATAATTTAGAGTAGAAATTATAAACCCATTCCTTAAGAAATTGTTTTTGTTTCTGGGCCAATCCTTTTTCCCCCTGATGTAATTGCATTTCAACCTACGTATCTTCACGGGTTTCTCTTGTTGAGGGTCTCACGCGGTAGGCAATAATAGGCGCCCTTCGCTCCTGCATTTGGAATTCCCTTTTCTGGGCTTTTGATGTTTGCGCATACAGGTTTGGCCATTTTTTCTGAGACCCTGAGACACCCAGTTGGTGGTTTTCCCATATTCGTCATCAATTCAGCTGGGTTGCTTCATTGTGTTGAATATGATGTCATTTTGTTCATTTTCCTGTAATGTGCTAAAGGGTTGTCCTCCGCACCATCTTGTAAGACCATATTTCTCATAGTCTTACTTTTCTATGCTTTTCTGGTGATGAATCATGATCTAGTGAGTTATGTGCGTTGTGAACTCTGTTTTGAGTTGTTCTGTTAGTTGCTTTTGATCTTGGGGCGTTTACATCTTGTGAGATGTTGGTTTTCTTTCCATTTTTGGTGGCTACAGGTATTTGCATCAAAATCTAGTCTACAACTGTGATCTGGTATATGTTTCAAAGTTTTATGTTATTTAACAGAACACTATTTTACTTTGGTTACTCTTGTTTAACTCTTTCAATTTCTGGTAGAACGAGTCTGTCGATTCTGCCATTTCGTATAAGAAGGAACTTGAAGTTCATCATTCTTTGTTAAAGTCCCCGTTTATCTTGAATTGTTTAGTTCTCTAACGCGATTGAAGGTATTGAGTGAATGATTACTGGGGTGTTTCTAGACTTGTGGGGGAAGTTAGGATAACTTTAGGTCCGCCGTGAAACTAAATAGCTGAAAGTAAAGTTTGGTTTTCCAGAGGGTTTGTTCCCCGCATTCTTTCATGTTTCTTGGGCCCCACAATTGATGCAAATCAGTAGCAAGTGCACGTTTAGATTTCCAGTTTTTTTCTCTGCCTTCAATTCATCTATTTTGGTGGGTTGCAGATACATACTACCTATTCGGATCAGGGCTAAGGTTCCTGTCATTTCAATTTGCATTTTAAATGTATCCTTGATGTGCAAGCTTATTGCTCCATTTCCTGAGATTGTTCTTGTTTCATATTTAAGTCTTTTTCAACTATGGGAACTAATCTGATCCTAATCACCATGACCGATTGCATTAGTGGCTCTCATTACGCATATTTACAATTTAGTTCTATACTTGATTGGTTTTTTCCTGTTTAGTCTGGGCGTTGATATAGCCATAACTTTACTTTTGGTAGAAAAATCGTGACATACATAATGGATCTTATGTCTTTATTGACACCAAATATAAATTCCCTCGCACAATACCCAATCTGAATGTATTTCAAGTGGAGCTGTGGATTAGTTGATTTTTTGTACAATTGTACCGCAATTCTATTTCTGCACTTTAAATAATTTTTCGCATAATAACTGGAAGGAAAATTGCTGAAAATAAACGTGATTGAGGCCTTTACACACTTTAATCCGTTATTCCCTTTGTATCTAGACAATAGAAGCTGGTAAATGTAGTTAACAGAAACAGGACTCATGATTCTTTTCCTCATTTTCCTGTCCTTCGCTATTGGTTGGATCACAGTGGTGGTTGTGGCTTATGATCTTGAAGCAGTATGATTTTCTAAGTACACTTTGTGTTATGAGAAACATCAGAGGATTTTTGTAAAGACTCTAGTTCATCTACGGAGGTAGGGACCACATCTTTTTCGTTGGGACGCAACTTATACACATGTGTGTGCGTTTTACAACAGATATGCATACATTATCCCTCGTTTACTAAAGTAGGATTACAATAGGGTGCCAAAATTAACTTGAAACCAATCCGAGTTCGACAGTACTAGGAGTCTAGACTATATATAACCCATAAGCATTGAGCATATGGAGTCTTGCAAATGTGATTGCTCTGATTGTGGTATGTGCTGGGTCTGAATATTATTTTTCTTCACTCTATGTGGAGTAGCGAAAATTAATAACAAGGAAAAATAAATGCGGGTATCAAAAATGATAATGTTGAGCTCTATTCATGGCATTTTTAGCTAGACGATCACCCATTAGAGTAACTAAATTAGTTTCTTATTGTGAGAATAATGTTTGAGTCTTTGATTTCTTTTTGTATGTTACAGCTTGGTCAGCAGTGTGAGGATAGGACTGTATTGCCCTATGTGTACTATTACTTGGCTAGAATTCTTCCTATCTCTGGTTCACAAGGTTTGAGTTTGGGTGGTGGCTTACCTACTCCCAATTGGGATGCTTTAGCCGACATTGACGCTGTGGGAGGAGTGACACGGGCTGATGTTGTACCTAGAATTGTAGATCGCCTTACCTCAGAAACCTTAACCGATGAAGTTGAATGTAAAGTAACATTCTGTTTGTCACATTGATTAACAGCTTCTGTCTTTTGGACTTGTTGCTGGATACATAACCTTTTTCAGTTGTAACCTTGTCCTTTTGATTGTGTTATTTCTATATTCTGTGTCTGTGATGTTGTTGTTTGTAAATATTGTGAACCTAAACCCTATGTATGAGCAGTATATGTGAATTTTCTTATATGATGTGTGTGTGATACTTCTTTGAATCATTATGTCCAATCAGCTCACGTGATCTGAAAAATGGCTTGAGTTGGTGATGGTGTACTGTTATATATAGTTGACCTTTTAATTATGTTTGTTTGATTTTGTAGCTTGAATGAGCTAAATTACCATGTTTGCTTTTGTATTGAAGCTGAATTCCTTTTCATCTCAAAGGAAACACATTTTGCCGAAGGATATACTTTTTTCCTGCATTATCATCGCATGATTAGGATGATGAATGTTAGTCGCCAAATTAGTTGTAGGTGGACAAGTAGATGTTTGCACTGTTGTTATGTTAAGAATCGGCAGTTTTTGTTATAAGCGAGATTCTAATTGCTATGATGTTTTTCTTTTGCATTGATTCGTTGCTGATTACTTGTTTTCCTTGTGAAGTTCACGCAAGACGGATCCAAGCATTGAAGGCTCTCACATATGCCCCATCGAGTAACTCTGAGATTTTGTCCAAGCTGTATGAGATTGTTTTTGGCATTCTAGATAAGGTTTGTCTTAATATTAGAATCTACGGTTCGTATATTTATGTTGTGCAACAAGTCAGAATTTTTTAGGACTTAATTTGAATACCTCTCTTGTAAGTTTGAGGAATGATGATGTTCCTTTCTTTCTTATTTCCTCTGAATAATGTCTTGCCTATATGGTTGGGAAACTTCTTGTTGAAGCAGGTGGTGTGAATGGAAAATTTCTAAATGACATAACAAGGTTGGGAATGCCTTGGTTTTCATTGACTTAACTCTTTATAATAGTTGTTTGGAAGGTTTTAGGGACTTGTGTTAGAGGTCATGAAGTTTTCCTTTGCTAGATGTTGTATGGCCAGTTCTTAATTTTCCTCAATTTTTTGGACATTATGGTTATAATTTAGGCATTGTTCATTTGATCTTGAAAGCTTCTTGGATGACATATGGTTTGGACTTCTAAATGTGTGCAAGTAGTTTTGAATTGTCCTTTCATTTCCAAGCATTTAGAACGTAGGGTATAGGATTGGTTTGAATCATTTTCTTTACTTGTTGTGATGTAGCTTTGAATTGCTAGCTACTGGAATGGATTTCCTAATTTCTCTTACTTTTGGGTATTGGCACTTTATGGTTCAAGTGTACAGACTATTCCTTCTTGCACATGGTTTATGGGTTTATTGAAAATTGTCCTTCATCTTATTATTGCTTTGTATTACGGTATATGGTTCTAGTGATTTGCGAGAAAGACTTAAATTCTCTTTATTTTAGGATAAAAATTTAGGAGTTTTCCCTCTTAGAACTTGTTTGGCTTTGTATCTGTTTTCTTGACGTATGAATGTTATAGGGTTCAAATCGTGAATGGAAGTTATTAACTTTCTTCATTCTAGGCATTTAAGATTCGTGATCCACGATATATGCTTCATATATAGGTTAAAATTTATGATTCAGATATTCTTGTAGCGGTTGTTTCATATTTTAGGAATATGCCCTAGTTTTCGACCTCCCTTGTAGAAATGTTGCTGTTGTTATTTATATCGATATTTTCTGTAACTGAAGTAGTCCGGTAAACAGTTGAACAAGATCTTCTGCTGGTTGAGGTATATAGAACGTGCTGGATACATCTCTGCTGCACTGCAATGGCAGGGAAATCCGTTAGACTTATGTTATATTGGGATGGGAGAATTGTGCGGGGTCCCAATGGTTCAGAGTACAGTTCTCCTCCAAGGCGAACTATTTTAGTTGCTGAAACTGTGAATTTCGATCTCATTTCCCGGAGGTTTTACGAAGTCATCAAAACATCGCCTCTCCACCACAAGCTGCATATTTATTGTAGAACTCCAGTGCTCGTCCCTGCTAATGCTCCCGAACGGATGTGTTTGAGCACATTCTCATAGATGATGATGAAATCCTCCGTGATATGCTCCATATACCAAAAGACTACCCATTTGTTGCTGCTGTCCAGGTTTATTTAATTAAGGAGAGACTTCCCATTGAATCCCACCCTTATGACAAAAATGACTTTGACATTATCGGCTCATCCGTAATGTCATTCACAGAACTATTGAATAGTGGACAAGGAGAGGAAATTCGGGGAGATGTTAACCTCAAGTCTTTGGCCGATCGAATCATTCGGTTGCCCTTCCCCACAACCACCCCTCGAATCGATACCTCAACTAGAAGTACTTCATGGATTGAGCACTTCCGAGTATTTAGTGCAGGATAACCCAACCCCCCTTCAAATCCCTCATGAGGATGATGTTCTTGATGACGTGCCGGATGGTAATGCGTATGTAGGTGGAGTCGGGGAACACGTCGTGGGACAGTGTGAATTGGGAGACATGCCTATTCCATTGTCAAAGTCTGCAGTTCCTGTAAAGACGCGTGCAGACGTCGGGGCAAGTATAAAATTTTTCAACTCCATTGGGGATGAGGCGCAGCACACGATCGATCAGTTCCACGACGGGTCATGCCCAGTATGGAAAGATGATTTGTCTGCCAATTTGGAGAAGGGAATGGTCTTTGGGACGAAGGAGATTCTTCAGAATGCCGTTAAGCTGTGGTCGGTCCGGGCCAACCGATACTACAGAGTACTGTATTCTACGCCGACGCGTTGGACTGTTATCTGCGCATACAAAGATGAGCAGAAGTGTCTATGGAGCGTCCACGCAACATGTAAAAGTGGTCGTCACTTTAAGATTACCCATCGTATCTTCGACCACTCATGCTCTCCGAAGCGAACAGGCCATGATCATCCAAATGTGGATTGCAATACCATTGGGAAGCTAGTTAGGGGAAATGTGGAGGCAAATGCATCTTACAACGTTCGGGATGTGCAGGAGGATGCTAGGAAGCTTGGGGTGGATATTTCATATAAAAAGGCGTGGTTGGGGAAGAAGAAGGCCGTCGAAATGGTGTATGGAGGGTGGGATGAATCTTATAGGGAGTTGCCTAAATTTATGCAGGTTGTGCAACAGACAAATCCAGGCACAATTGTGGATTGGAGACACGCCGATGGTACCACAGAAGAAAGAAGTATATTTCATTCCCTTTTTTGGTCTTTTAGTCCAAGCATAGAGGGATTCAAGCATTGTAGGCCAGTTATTACCATAGATGGGACCCATATGTGTGGGAAGTACAATGAGAAGCTACTGATTGCGTGTGGCGTTGATGCAGCGGGGCATATATTTCCATTGGCCTGTGCTCTCTGCGACGAGGAAAACTTGGCTAATTGGTCTTGGTTTCTGGCCAATCTTGTACGACATGTAGTCGGAGGCCGCCTGGACGTTTGTCTAATTTCTGATAGGCACAGGGCTATCTTGGCGGCAGTTAAGAACAACCCATTACTGCAGCCCCCCTATGTCCATCACAGGTTCTGCTCTCGACATGTTAAAGCCAATTTCAGTAAGCAGTTCAAGGATGCCGATTTGAATAACCTCATGGCAGGGGCATCTAGTGCACGTCAAATGCAGAAGTTCACTGCAATAATGCGGACAATTAGATCGGTTGACGCGTCTGCATATAATTGGTTGGCTGACATCCCATTTTATCAGTGGACTCTTTGTCACGATGGCGGATACCGGCATGGGATAATGACAACCAATAACAGTGAGTCGTTCAATGGTGTACTGTTGGAGGTCAGACAACTACCGGTAACCGCTTGTGTGAGGTTTATTTTCTTCCGGTTGGTTAAGTACTTTGAAAAGTACCTTGCAGAGGGACTTAAATATTTGAAAGATAATGATCATTGGCCTACAAAGGTTACGGAGAAGTACCTGAACAATCAGCGGAGGTCAAAGTATCACAGAATAACACAATTTTATCAGGAGGATGTGTTATACCAAGTTCGGACTGGTGTTCGTCCAGATGGGAGAGGAAACAATTCACACACGGTTAACATACGGGAAAAAACCTGCAGCTGTGGTAAAATAAATATCTACAAGATTCCATGTTCGCACATAATCAAAGTATGTGAAGATTTGAAAAGGGATGACTTGGATTTGGTTTCAGAATTTTATTCTGCGCGGACAATGGTTGACACATATTCATCACATTTCTTCCCTATAATGCATGAAGATTATTGGCCTGCATCTCCCTTTCTGTTAGTGCCAAATCCATCAAGGGTAAATGATAAACGAGGAAGGCCCCGCAGAAAGAGAATTACAAATGCTATGGACAGTCAGCCAATGAAGCAGTGCCGAGCTTGTCACCAACACGGGCACAGTAGGAAACAATATCCATGCATTGCGCAACTACGCGAGAGGGCCAACGCACACGCTTGATGTTCTCTATATTTCCCTCATAAGTGATATGTTCATATGGTTGCACAATCTTATATTGCCATTTTATGTATCTTCCAGTCCTCCATTAGTTGAACTTCATCTGTGGTAGTTTATAAAATGTTAAAAATCACATGTGATTCTTCCATTTGGCTTGGTGGGAGTATTAGAAATGTAAATAAGCCGTAGTTAAATAGTTCTAGGAGCTGTTTAAAGCTTAATTGAGGAAGTTGAACTATAAAATTGGTACTTTCTAATTTTGATTCTATTGACTCTTAGTATCCTAATCTCTTATTTGGATCAAGTCTAGTGGGAATATTTGCTATTCTAGATATCTCAAGAAAATCATCACTTGCGCCTTTCACTCACTTCTAGTTATGTTTTCCATATTGTAGGTTGGAGCTGCAGTTGTGACTCGAGCAGCTGGGAGATTGGCATTAGGAAGATTATGAGCCCTATGTGAGCAGGTAACCTTTGCCTATGCATTTACTTGATCATTTGTTGTACTTCCCAATCTTTGTTTATACCAACTCCAAACTGAACCTTACAAAACTGCATTATCATTGTCACAAAATGCAGATTCAGGAACTATAATCTCAAGGGTGTGAAGTTATTTTGGTGACTTCTGAGCAATTGGTGTTGTCGGCAACGGCTTAGATACCGTAGATTAATTCATATCAGGTACTCAAATGTCACACACAAACCCACATATATTTACTTAATCTGTCACAAATTAGGTTAGAGGCCCAGTACTTAGATAAACACATATTTTGGGGATAAGTATCTAACTTATAAGCTATTGATTTTACAAACATTACATAATTCACATGCATAGACTACAATATATCAAATAACCAATTGATATCTCAAATGGTTAAACTATGTAGGCAAAAACAGTATAGAAAGAATGGGAATGAGCACGTGTTAGTGAAAATTGAAATCTTGTTCTATTCTTCCGTTCCTTGTTATTTATTTATTTCCTTATTTATTGTTTTTGTGTGTGGGCCCCTGATTTCTGTCTGTGTTTCCATCACAGCCATTGCATTGTACTAAAAATCACGTTATTTTTGGTTATGAAAGTAGTTGTGCATAGATTTGCCACAATTGGGCATGCTCACAGTCGGCCTATAAATGAGTATTCCTGAATTTCCTATAGTTCCAAGCCTCTTTGCTGCATCTTCGTCGTTGTAGTGCCGCTTATTTGTGTACCCTGGCAGAAGCCTTTAATTAGCCATGATTTTAAGGCATGACCAGTGAACTGTTCGGTACCAGAGCCCTATGATCAAAGGTGTTGCTTAAAACTTAAAACTAAGCCTGTGTAGTATAGATAAAATACTGCAGCCTTAAAAGATTGATTTATTAAACAAAGGAATGAAAGAGTGAAAGATGTTAATACAGTAAAGGGGCACCGCACACAGTTTCTTGAGTTCTTGGAAAAAGCTCAAAACATGATGCTAAATAACTGAGTCACAAGAATTCACTTATTCTCATTACTTCCCACTTAAACCTACTGAAAAGTTGAATGCATGAAATTGGTCTATCCTGAATGTGTAGACTGAATGTCGTCTTTGCTGTCCCCAAAACAGTCTCAAAACAAGCATGTTGTTTGAACTCGTTTGCACTTCATTACCAAAAGCGAGACAAATAATATTCAGCATTCAAACTAACTCCATCAACGCACAATTTGTTTGACACGAGCTCATGAATGTAGGACATATTATGCTTTAGCCTTAGTCAATTCCTCAGATAACTGTCAAAAGACATCGCTGCTTTTATTTTACTTTTTTTTGTTTTTCCTTGGATGTTCTGTTGGTTAATTACTCTCCTAAGCATGCAGATGTTTTTTTTGCATTAATGGATGTTATTTGGTTTCAGACGCAACATGTTCATTATGGCATGCAAAAGTAAACTATGACAAACAATTTGCGAAGTTGGTCATGTTCTCAGCAAATAATGATATATAAATGCAGAAAAAAAGGACAGCATGAAAATGGCTTCTAAAGGAACTTTAATGGCCCGAAAATGATAGAAGACATAATAAACCTGCAAGTTGTGGATTATAGAAGATAATATAGCAAATAAACAACCCTTCATAAATCTGTGAAGATAATACCCATTGTTTGAGATAGAGGTAACAGTCACTTCATGATCATTTGTTTATGTTTTCATGCATCTTGCCCGAGTATCATCTTCAAAGTTTGGCATCTAGTTACAAGAGTAGTTTGACATCACTTCTGGCTTTCCATAAAGAAAATAGACCCGAGTTTATCATATGATTAAGAATTTAAAGGACAACATTCACGTATACCTTGCTATGATCTACATTCAAGGGGGTACCATTGGTATGTTCCCCTCTCCACGCTATGTGATCATAAAAGGCTGATTTCTGTTGCATGGCGGCCAAATTATTCTCAGCCAAAAGAGAGTTTCCTGAAGCCACAAAATGGAGATTCAGATCCATTTCACTAATTTTCCTAACTCTTTGTTTTCCGACCTGGCTGCGGAAAACAGAAGTTTAGACAGACTTAATGCAGGAATACCTGGAGAACACAATTAGAAGAAGGATATGGGAATTGAATACTTGTTTTCCCTTGTTTTTTTCCCCTGTTTGGTGAATAGTAATGGAACGAGCAACTCAGAAATCTGGTCCAACTAATTTCATCTGAACAACATAACAGCAGAACTTGTTATTTCAAAATAAATATTAACATAATCCTAACATGATCCTATTTAGCTGAGAAATATTAGTTCACAGTTCTGCAGGATCCAGTATTATCTTTCTTAGCTAAGATTCAAAGTAAATATCTTTGAGCATGCAAGACATTTCATAATGAAGCAAATTTCCTAATATTCATATCCGGATATACAGGTTTTAGGATGTGATATAAGTCTCAAGATTCAGTAGCAAAAGAGTACAAAAATTAACATTTTAACTTTATAAGGATGCCTGGAAAAGAAAGGAAAAATGAAGGTAAAAACCGGGGATGCAACGGGAATAAAATAAGATTGAAACATAGCAAGTATGTATGAGGATTAAATTAGGTAACTTTCACCTTCACACACTCATCATATATGAAACCCAGTTCCTGCTTTGCTTTCTTTCCATCATCATTTTATTTGTCACAAAATGACTTATAACTTCTGCTACTTACCTCAGAAATGTTCGTTTAATGAAATCCATGAAATGTTTGTGTCTAGCTTAAATTAGTCCATGAAGCAGAAAAGGGGACTGTTAGAATTTGGAATGTTTTCAATGTTTAAATTACTGTAGAGGTTGAAGTACCACTGCAGCAGTAAGGAAAAACTACATGCGAACTTCAGTGTTAGTTTGTAATGCCACTGCGTTAAGGTGATCAGGAAACGGGGCTGCGGTGCTGCTTTGTAGCCCCGTGGCTCCATATTTTATGTAAAATTGCAGCAGCAGTTTCCCAGAAGTTCCTCACTGGAAAATTTCAGCAGTTTTCCAGAAGTTCCTAACTGCTTTCGGTACTTTCTGTCCTTTCTTCGGTACTTAAATGTCCTTGTCTTGACATGACATGGTAAAGCCCATTAGGTGTCGGGAATGGTTTCAACCTGCATGCTCCCTCTATGTTCCAGATCTATGTTTTTAATTTTTATTTTAAAACCAAGTGTGTTTTTTCAAGAGTTTACTTGTTCGTGATTTTTTTGGGAGCAACACTATATTAGTAGATAGCTTTTATGCATTTTTGTATAGTTGTGTGGAGAGAGAAACACACATGACTTTCTATATGAGGTTCCATCCAGTCAAATATCAAATCATAGTTACTGTGGATAGGAGTAAATAATCCATTTGCATTTTCGACATCGCATCTGATGTTGGAGAGTATTTTGCTTCTTGTTCTCATGGTATCATATACAACTTATTTTTTGAGAAATTTTGACAAGGAAGTATAATTCAGTAATTTACTTATACTCTGATAAAATTTGGGATATCATCCACTGCTGAAAATAATCTGTATTGACTGTTTGCAGTCCTGAAGGGATTTCGGACCAGTGCTATATCTGGGAGTGGATCATATGACGCAAGGATTCTGATGCTTGCTTGGTGAGATAGTTGGTGATTTTCGTTGTGCCTTTGTTTGAGTATATCTCGAGTCTTTTCAGGAGACTGAAAGCACAGAAGCAAGGATATTTACACAGGTGAGCTTGATGGCCATTATTTTATATTGAGAATGTTCTAGGCAGGTATCAACTAGTTTTACACAGAATGTTGAGCTCTACACTCTGTCATTGTGAAGAATTGCCAAAAGTGGAAGGAAAAAGGCATAAGATCAGTCATGCTTGATGGTTAACAGTGATGGGGACCAAGTTTGAAAATTGGAAAAAAAACATGAGGGTGGTAGAAATGAGAATTCTGAGATGGATGACTTACACTAGACTGGATAGAATAAGTTAGGAATACATCACGTGTCAAATTGGTGTAGGCCCAATGAGTGTCAAATTGAGATAAAAGTGTTTAAAATAGTGTGGACAAGTGTGTAGGAGACTTTAGGTTCCGTATTATGCAATAACTACTTTCTGATACCCTAATGAACTACAGTCAAAACAACAAATTCAGCAGTATATTTTTTCTGCCAAATAATTCCTTCTTTCTTAATATAAGTTATGTCAATCAAATTTGCACCCAATATTCTATTGCACAATGCTCTGGTATGCCCAAATTTTCTTTTAAATGTATTTCAGCTCCTAAAACTTTATAATTGGAGACAAACAATGAGGCTAAAGTGGGATGCACGCAAATGTCATTGTTATGCTGATATTTCAGCTTTGTCTATTTGTAGAATTATAGTCTTTAATGTTCTGAACGATAAATGAGCTTAGACAGACATGATTGCTGAAATAGTTAAAGAAAACGTTCTGCGTGTACTATTGAATGCCAAAGGTTCAGTGATATGTTAGTTGACATGATCTTATTATGATTTGTGAAGATGCTATCTTTTCATTGTCGCCTTAGTTTACCTTGTGGTATTTGATATCTGAAGTTTAAACTCTTCATTTTTAATAGCAGCTATTAAATATTCAATAAAGGTGCAGAGAGAGAAACGAAATTTTCTCAGAAATACCAAAAAATGCAGTAAAATAACAAGCACAAATCATGTATTTTGCACCTCAGATAAATTTTCATGCCCCCATAAACTTACACGAAGTAGCTCCTGTAAATAACATGGATTAATTCTTGCTTCCTCAACCTCATTTCTACCTCATCCTCCTCCTCAGTGCTATCTTCCAATGGGCCAGTTTCAACATTACTTTAAACCTTCCCACCTTTGCAGATATTGGCCTCGAGTTATCCAGCCTGAGGTTCTGAAAATCAGTATGCCGTTGAGCATAATTTTAAGCCTATGAATCAGTTGAGGCAGAGGCCAGATCATAAGAGTCCATATCATGTTGTTTTTGGACAGCCTCCAATTCGGACATCCCCGTCCTGTGAGATCTTCCGCGGGTCTTCCATGTGTCACACCCTTCCCGTCTATATAACAGCCCACAAACTGCAGTTTGCTTGTGAGCGTCTCACGTCAAGGCCAAAAAACAAAACGGAGTCCTTGCGGCCAGCTTTGGTTCATGAATTTCCACATAAGACTTCTTCTCCCCATTCCTTAAACCCCTGTTCGCTGAAGACAATCTGTCTTCTTCCCCCAATCCCGAATTATGCTTGTGAAAAGTGAATGGTTGGCTGGTGCAGTATTTCATCAAGAGCCACCAAGCGTTGAAATACCTTTCCAGTTCGAGCAATTTATATAATTCCTAATTTGCTTAAGGTTCTTTGAACATCACCCATTTTTTCCAGGATCTCAAGTAACCTGTATCAATGGCATAATTAGGACATTAAGAATGGATAACATGAACATCTTCCTGTTCATGTTCTTCTCTCTTCCCCTTCTCTGTGTGTTTGGAAAAATCTACCAGCCTTGTAAGTTTGAGGGACCATCAGTCTATGAGTTTCAACAAGTTCAACAGCAGAATAGTTATCTAGCACAAACAATTCTATACTATACAATAGCTATGGTGCATAAAACATCTTTCAGGTGACTAGTATAAAATTTGTTAATTTTCATAAATCTCAACACCAGAACTATTCAGCATAGGATTCAAGTACATCGAAAGAGAGAAACAAAGTGCTGTTATAGAACCTCAATTGATAGAGGATTATATGAGATATCCACAACTTTTGCCCTAAAAGTGTCAACCAACCAAAGGACCCTAACATTTTAGTCAACTAGTCACAGTTAATATGTATCCAACATACTTAAATTTCAAACCTGCAAGGATACCTAAGAATAACTTTCATCTTCTTTGGGTTGTGTTCATTTCGTCACCCTTTCCTTCAGTTGTTCATTCAACTCCCCATCGCTCATGAATGTTCCCAAGCTCCTAAAACACTTAGAACCAAAACCAGAAAAGAAGTATGAAGGAACTCATCTTCACTCCCTATTTCAGCATCTCCCTTTAAGTTGGCACTTGTATCTCCAACCAGAATGCCCTCCACAGCCAACATTGAGTAACAATAGAGCTGAAATTTTAAAATCGCATAGCAGCATTTTTTTAGACGTGCAATCAATCATATGTTCACTTTTTGAAGCTAAAATAATAGTGTACAGCAGCAGCCTAATAAATTTATTTCTGAAGTAAACCACATAAAAAATTATCTCTTCATAAACCCTTTAATATTAAGTAGCATAATAGATAACATGGAAAGATTTTCATACTACAAAAGATCCTGACACCTTTCCACATAAATCAGCTCAAAATTAAGGAATTTCAGCTCCTATGAGATACGTTAGTTTATCCTTCTCTCACTCTCTTTTTTTTAAAAGAAACAGCCAAGGAGAATGACATAAACAAAAGAAATAGCTGTCTAGACCAGGAGCACAAACAGAACATTGCTAAGTTAATCCATAGAAGCAAAAGAGGATATCAAAAAGAGGATTGAAATGCTTGAATTCTTTATACAGAGCTTCATAAGAAGGATTTCGAAGAGCTGTAACATGTCATGTAAAAAGTTAAAATGTGCCTCACGAAGTTTAAATATCTATGTATTCATTGACATAAATGTATATTTTTTCATCCTTTAAGTACATGTATGCAGTTCACTTATTTAGATGTTCTGTCTTCTATGTTCCTTCATATTTGTGGAGATGCGGCTTACTTTGTCCTACATTGTTATTCATTCCAAATATTTCTTGGTGTCATTTATATTATTTTTTTTAGGGATGTCATGCAGTTGCATGAATGTTTATGAATTTTCACTGTAGCGTCTTCCTTGGGTTTACTTATCACGTAATGGAACACAGCACTTTCGCTAATTGTATATGAACAGTTTTGTAGCTGGTTTAATGCGAATGTGTGAATTACTTCGCACAGAAAAATGTTCTAATTGCTTGGAGTATGTATCCATTGTGATATTGAACTCCACCTTCCTTCGTGATACTTTGTTTGAGCATCCTTCTCGGCAGGTCGGACTAGAAGGTTTCTTATGTTGCCTTCTTCTGAATAGAGAATTGTTGTTTTAATGATGTCTCATGGAAGTCTTTTGCCCATTGGCTGATCTACAAAACCTTTCTCAATTAAATAAATTGATACATATCGCTTGCTTTGACCTCAATCTCCATGTTCATTTTTATACTTCATCATGAGGCTGGTTTCATGCTCATTTTGTTTATTATTTTTTCCATTTGCAGGCCATCTACAATGGAAATGGGACATGGGGGGAACCCTTTGGAATATTTGGACCCAGGCCCTAAATAACCATAGTGTCCTGACATTGCACGTCCAATCATCGCTCGGAATTGATCTGGGCGG